>JAKCOX010000021.1:11658451-13029451 GCA_022605575.1 Laterallus jamaicensis coturniculus | reverse complement strand
GCAAGCCCATGTGTTTGCCCAGTGCAGCTTTGCAAACACCAAGTGTGATGTATTTCTTCCTGGCTCTTCTTAATACATTCTCTTTCTCAGGCACAGAATTAAAGGATGCTCCATCAGTGAACTTGCACGTGAGCTTCCCGGGAAGCTGGGCATCAGCAGCGTGAGCGGGCTGGCATGAAGGAGCCTGGTAAGACTGCCTGGCACATGCAGCCACTGAGGGACATATGGTATTTGGATAAGGGTGAGACATGTCCACTTGATAAAGAGTGAATAGCTGCTCTGCCTGAAAATGGAGGGAGGAATGGCCTCTCTGCATTTCATAGAATCATAGAATGGCAAGGGTTGGAAGGGACCCCAAGGATCATAGAGCTCCAACCCCCCTGCCACAGGCAGGGCCGCCAACCTCAGGCCTGGATCTACACAAGGCTGCCCAGGGCCTCATCCAACCTGGCCTTGAACACTTCCAGGGATGGGACATCCACCCCCTCTCTGGGCAGCCTGTTCCAGCCCCTCACCACTCTCTCTGTAAAAAACTTCCCCCTAATATCCAATCTAAACCTTCCCTCCTTCAGCTTTAAACCATTCCCCCTTGTCCTGCCATTGTCTGCCCTTTTAAAAAGTCGATTCCCCTCCTGTTTGTATGCTCCCTTCAGGTACTGGAAGGCTGTAATGAGGTCCCCCCACAGCTTTCTCTTCTCCAGGCTGAACAAACCCAACTCCCTCAGCTTCTCCTTGTAGGGCAGGTGCTTCATTTCTGCCAGGCTTCCTTGCTCTTCAGCTCCTTTGCAGGAGCAAATGGCAAAAACCTGCTCTCCACAAGAGTTGGGGAAGGATCCTGAGAGTGGATGGTCCTTCTCCACAGGTGCATGTGGAAATGGGAGGCAACTGCAGGGAGGTTATGTGAGCTTGACCTGCTGCTTTTCATTTCCTTGTGTTTGGTGAACAGTCAGCTTGTTCTCTGTTAGTGCTGTCCTTGGGTCTGCATCTAATCCAATTGACTGCAGGCTAGCAAGCCAGCTGCCTGTGACTTGCCACTTCTACCACTCTACTTTCCTCTTTGTGTGGGTAGCTGCTGTTGGAGGAAGATGAGCTCTATGGAGCCAGGAAGGGTACCTGAGTCCTCTGAACCTACTGCAAGCCCAGCTATCTTCACCATCTCTGTAGCTCCCCTACAAAGAGTGCTAAACCTAAAAGTATGCCAGATATATAACCCAGAGGACATCACCATGTGAGTGCCAGGCAAGGTAATGTTACGTGGGCAGGCAGGTTCTGTGTGTAGACTGTTTTGTCTACAGCTCTGGTAAGCCCTGTTGACTGGGATGTGCTCACCTCTGCATTGCCCATGTTTTCATCTTCCCTTTCACACCAGTCTGCCTCAGCCAAAATCCTGGGAGACACTGAAGGGATCAGGATGAGGATGGGATAGGTTCCTTCTGCAGCTTTATCTAAGAAAACCAAAAGACAAAGCAGCCCTGCATTGATGTCCTTTTGAGGTTGCAATTCATACCTCCACTTGGCTTGTTTTGTTTAGAATGAAAAACATAATTCAGTCCAGTAAAGCTAATTGTTTTTTTCAGCAAGGCTCCTCTGCAGGTATTTCCCTTTAAGAGGGAGCTGTAAAGAGGTTATTGGTTTTGTACAGCCCTCTGATTTAGTTAAACTAATGTAAAGTAGCCCAGACCAGTCCAAAAATGTATATAATCTTTAATAGCTGTGACAACAACAATGAAACCAGCCAGGCAGCAGCATGACTTGAACAGCAGATGACTTTACACAAAATATCCTTCATTTGCCCAGTTAGACACAAGGCCTAATTTCATTCCTCCTAATTCCACAGTTGCTTGCTTGGAGAAACCACCATCCACACAATTATTAGCCTGTTACACCGAGTGACAAAGTATCACCTTTGGCACAGGTTTAATGTGATCACTGAAGAGTTACCAGCAGAACATCAGCTTGTCAGCTATCTGGAAATTTGCAGTCCTTAATTAGGAAGCTGTAGGGCTGTAACCTTCCCAGAATAACTCATTTGAAGAAGCACCTCTTTTATTCCTTCCAGCCAGAAATTTTGAAGTCCTGGAAAGCTTTCTCATCTCATTCTCCACTCAGAAACTAGATAATTTACTACTTTTTCAGCTGAAATGTAGAGCTGTGATGAACTACAGAAAGCCAAACTATCAAAAAGTTATGCCAATTTGTCTCATCAGCTTAAAAAAATCCTGAAGGAGTATAAAATTCTGATAGTACTAGTGTCACTTTTGAACATTTGGCTTTCAGAAATAAGCTTAAATTTTAATTCTGATATGATCAAGAATCTCTCTGAGTCTCAAATGGTTTATCTCGCCCACTTTCCCAACAGCAATCACAAGTCTATGACTCACATGCTGTACCAATAGTGCAAATTAAAAGAAAACACTTTTTCTACTACCATTTAGCCAAAGGTACTCCTACAGCTCTCCAGTTACAAGAGACTTGAGTAAGTCTGGAGTGAAATGCTGTGGTCTCTGTTACTCGGGGTGAACGATGGTCTCATATCCTTCACAAAAGGAATCAGACAGAGGAACTGCTGTAGAGCCACATACCCTGAGTCTCTGATATGTTACCATGAGAAGCTATGAGTGAACCAGAGAAAACTTTGGATTAACAGATTTTCTGGAGCTCTTCAGGAGCAGATGGTAATTAGTAGCGTTAAAAGGAGGGGTCAGTACTGAAGTTTCCCAAATATCAGCAGTATTTCAACTTTCCTTACATAAAGTGAAGCTAAATAATATACCCCAGATGCATGCAGAGGATACTAATGAGCTTTGCTAAAGATACAAAGTGGTGAAGTATCAGAGGAGACTGTTAGGATGCCATATGGAAGGAACTGGATAATCTTGAAGCCCATGAGCAATAAAAATTGGATTATATTTTGCATCACAAATACAAAGCTGTGTCCTGGCTTAATAGCAGAAAATTCTCTCATTGGCGACTGGTTAGGAACAAATATTGATGAGAAAATGCTCCTTCAACACAGTATGAAAGTGCTTGGTGTGGCAGAGAAGTGCTCTTAGGGGGTTCCAAGGGAATTTAGGGGCTGTTACAGGGACGGAGTCTGTAACATTTTGGCTTCATTACTCTAGCAAAATGAAGGCTGGGGAGGGGAATATGGTTGTTCTTTCCAAGTACATTGGAGATAAACACCTGGAAGGCTAAAAGCTGTTTAAGGTGGTGCTTAAATAAGGTTCTTGGTGATGGCACGGGGAAAAAAATTACATCCCACATTTTTGATTTGGAAATGAAAATTCATTATTGGTCTGGCTCCCAAATAAGAGCTAGAAACAGGCTCTGTGAATCTCAGAGTCATTCAGGGAAGGAAATAGATTATATGCAATATAAATTGCCTTTTTTTTTTTTTTTTATAAAATAAGCAGATGGCAATTTCCCATGTGGCTCTTTTTGTGCTGAAAATGAGTTTACAAGAGATGATTGTAGGGAATCATACACTTCCCCCCCCAGCAATTATTGCACTAGTGATTTAACTATTTGAGAGTCTCTGTGTTTATTTAGCAAGAAGATTATATGGTAGATGGTCCAGTGATACAGGCAAGTAGATCCACTGAAGTCAGAGCAGCTCTCTCCAGATCATACAAACTCAAAATCTAGCCAATTCTCTTTGGGAAAGAAAAATTTGCCTTGTCATTCTTTGTTAACTACTAATCTTTGTGACCCCCAAGACAAGCTATTCTAGGATAAGCAGGGATATCCAGGCACCAGTGAGGCAAACAGTAGACTGGTGACAAAATTTTAAAGGCTTGTCAATTCTTGTAAATGTAGTTGGGGCTTTGTGTCTCCTCTTGTTTCCTGGGAGTTAAGAAGATGTTATAAAGACAGACTGGTCCCCTCTCCCTCTATGTATCCTGTTTCCTGTGAAATAATTTTATAGGCAGAGAAAAGGATAACCAGATTAGTTGTGATAAATAGGTTAATAGAAATGAGTGGAAAAAAACCCTCTTTTTTTTTTCTGGCATAAGTAAATGGTGGAGAGGGTGGGTATCTTAGTTTTAGTAAAAACTTCCTAGCTTTTACTCATCAGGAAGCAGATGATTTATGAGAGAAGTAAATTTTCATTCCTGTAAAACATGTATTTGCTTTATCCATGTTCAGAGTGTGAGCTGTAGCAAAATGAAAGAGGGAGGAAGCTCATCCTAGACAAAATTACCCCTGCTTACTCAGACCTAATATCCTGGTAGCTCTTGTAAGCTGCTGCTGGGCATAAGCTGGCCATAAGGCTGGTCAGAGATTTGGCTTTTCCCCACTTGGTGATCAATGCAGTAGTTAAATTTATTTCTGATACAGAGCAGCAACAAATTCCTAGAAGTCTGGAGCTAGAAATCAAAGTATTTTTAGCTGAAATGTCCTGCTGCAATTGCAAACCCATTCCAGTTTATGACCTATCCTTTGTTCATGTATGTGCTTTATATGTCTATAATATATATCATTCTCATCTCTGACACGTGTTTGAGAGCGATATCTGCAGATAAAAGATCTGATTCGACTTACCCATGTAGCATGATGGCGATTGAAAAGGCACATCTCCAGGAGAGGAGATGGCCCTGCAGAGAACCATTCATCTAAATCACTAGAAATTTTCTGTTAAATGTTGAAGAGCTTGAAGTCCTTTGCAATTCTGCAAAAGAGTTTTAAGTTCTAGAGAAGGTCTGTGTTGAATTATCTATAGCTGTCTTGGTTTTTGGCTGGGGTAGAATTAATTTTCACAAGAAGCTGGGAGGGGACACAGCCAGGACAGCAAACTCAAAATACTCAGAGATATATTTGATATGATATCATACTCAGTATATAAGGGGGGAGCTGGATGGGGAGGAGCAGTCACTGCTCAGGGAAAGGCTGGGGCTGGTTTTCTGTGTGGTGAGCCAATTGCATTGTGTATCACCTGCTTTGTATATTCTAAGTACTGTTGTTGTTAGTTTCCTCTTCTTTTGTGACCTAGTAAAATGTCCTTATTCCAACCCATGAGTTTTACTTTTTTCTTCCAATTCTCCACCCCATTCCCAGAGGCAAAGCCATGACAACTGAGAAAAAACTTACTATTCTACACCAGAAGTCCTGGTTTTGAGCCTGTTTTAGCGGGCGAGGGGGCGGGAAATGGTTATATTTCATAAGGAAACAGGAAAATTGCTATTATATTCCTATTAAAATCTGTAATTCAACCAATACATTTTTACAAAGTATCTGTATCACTGAAACAGCATGACCATAATTTTTCAAAAAAAAACCCAGGAAACATGGGTACATTTTCCACCTAAAAATGCTCTGTTGCTTGAAAAGAAATGACATGTAGTTTTTCCTCAAGTATATTTTCCAGATGAGGTGCTAAATTGGCCAAGAGAATTGAGAACCCAGTACTTTGGTATTACAGAATTTATTTTTTTTACTTTTCCCAGAGGTGCCTGAATTTTGGTCAGGTACAAAACTGCTTGTGCTCTGCAACCACTGAGTTCATTGAGGCCTGACTCCTGCTTACCACTTTAAAAGATTTTCAGAGAAAGAAGGCCTTTCCATTCTTCCTAGCAGTTTTATCTTGTAATTACCACATTGGCTGTCATGCAATGAACAGATTACTTTTCTTAGTATAAGCCACATATGATAGATAGATCTTCTTCTAGTCCAGGCATTACTATGTTCACCCACATAATGATCTTCTGTGATGGCCTGCAGTAAAATGAAAATTTGTATCCCTCTATTTTAGAGGTTAACTGGAGGTATTTTGCATACTCCAACAATGAGACCATTAACAAAGTCTACAAGGCAGTGGACACCGGATGCCCCCATCTCCTGCACATATCAGGAGGAAAGGAGGATCCTCACCTCACTCGGGACCAGATCCTGTGTGTATATCCATCACACAGGATTAATGGCAGATCATTTAACACATGGCTGTTCTTGGCACAGTTCAATTCCAAAGCAATTTCTCGGAGTGCTGGAGGTGAAGGATGGCACCACCTTCGGCGATTGTCCCTTGCTGAGACATAAATCAATACTGATTGCGAATGAGGAAGGTCCCCAGTAATAGCTTGGCAAGGTGGCAGCAGCCATAAATATGTAGAGAAGAAGGGACCATCTCCTAACAAGCTTGTTATCTCCAGAGTAAAGTTGCAGCACTTTTTATTAGGCTTTGTTAGATAATTTAAACAAGGTGGTACAATCCTGCAGATTGTCAGCCTGAGCTTAGTTCACACAGAAATAATCAGCAGTGCCACCTGATATTCCCTCATACAATTACTATTTTATCTTCAATTTTGAATGGAGGACGTTTGTTCTTAAAGTCCCTTTTTTTTGCAGTGATATCTGTAAAACACAGCTGACTGCATTTGAAAAGATCCACAGGGAAGCTTCAAAATGCAACTCAGCTGCAGTCTTCAAGCTTGCAAAAGCAAATAAAGTATCTAAGCTTAATAAAAGATATCTTCAATTTTTGCATGTTTTGAAAGGCTTGGATGCCTGCATAGTCTCCAAGGCCAGAAATTATCATGTTTAACTGCTAAGACCTTAAAATCCTGCATGTACTGTGTTTTGTAAGAAGACCATTTCATATGTTAGCCAAGACTCTTCTAGGTTTATTGTAATATTTTGATCTAATCTTGATGTAATTCATTGTCTGTGACAGAGGAAAGCCTTGGACCAGAAGCACAGAAGTCAGAGCAATGAAGAAATTTCTTGATCAATCATTTGCTCCCACAAAATGACTTCTACAAGGAACAACCCAGCCATCGTATCTATAGATGTGATGTGGGGAAGGTGGTGAGGTCTTCTCCTGCTCAAGGCTTCCCTTGAACATCTGTGTACATCATGACCTCTTCATTAGCACCTCTCAGTGGCAGGCATGGGGTAGGAGCTACAATCCCCAGAAGCCTGGGAGGTCTGTTGGGAGAACAATCCCAGCCTGAGCCCCTGGGAGGTCTGCCCCCTGCCCTAGGGTTGGGGTAAAAAGTGTGGCCATGGGCCCTCAGAGCCTGGGTGCCTGGTAACAGTGAGGCCTGGCCCAGCCACCACGTTGAGGCCTGGTCCATCCACCATGGAGCTCTCATCCTCTGCAGTGGTATCAGCTGCCCTCAGCCACCTCCAGAGTCTGGGTGGATGTATGCAGGGCTTGGGGGCTGCTGTGGTGCCTCCAGCCCTGGGGAAAAAAGGTGAGGGGAAAGTCATAAACCTTGTACATATATTTTCTGCTGGGGGGATGTGCAGAGCCAAAGGGTATTATTAATAATAGGGTATTATTTGGCCTTAGCATTTTTTCCCATTTTAAATATCTCCCTAAGAAAATACGGCTAACATTATCTCCACAGCTGCGGTGTCTTTTCCTGTTTACCTGCAGCATAGTTAATGTAGAAGACATAAAATCCAGAGGGAAGAGTCACTGCAAGTATTAGGTGGAGAAGGGCCATGTGTAGGCCATGTGTTTCTAAATGATATGGCTGCCATGGCTATTAATGCATTTCCTCCCTGTCTTTTTGGTTTTACTATCACATATGGGGCCATCTGGTTCCTCTGTGGGACTCCCAAGACTTTTTGGCAGGCACAAAATTGAAGATGTCTAGGGTTTTTCCTCTTCAAGTCTTTCTACTACATCTTACTTCTGGAAGCCCTGTTTAAAAAAAGAGTTTTCATGGACCACTGCAATCTGTACCTAAACACATATCTCCTTGCTATCACCTGTGCTGACATTATAGGGCAGCGTTGAGGAAAAAATCCTCCTTTGCCTACCAGTCTGGTGGCACATTAAGAAAGCAAATGTGCTTTCTACAGTGGTTCAGGCACTGTGGCAGGTGGTAGGAGACAGATGCTTGCAGTCCCCTCAGCCTCAGAAGAGAGCATGTGTCACGGTATCTGAAGGCAGAAGGGGATTTTAAATATGCTCAAAGCACAAATCATTCCTTTCAGGTCTTGAGAGGTTAGAAGCCCTTGAATTGTCTGGAATGTTAATTGTTTTCCTAGGCCATATCAGAGAAGAACCTGCTTATGGAGCTGTTGAGCCTTCTTGGAAGATAAATGTGACCTATAGAATCACATTTATCACTATATCTCTTTTAAGAAATACAGCCTGCTTTCACAGTAACAAGATGGATTATGGAGATGTGAAACTGGAACAATCCAGCAAGCAGCAACTTGGTACAAAGGCCTTTGTGAAGTAGATGAAGCAATGACTTAAAACCAGAATAAATTTCTTTTAGAAGGAAAGATTAATTGTCATGCAAAAGGATTGTTTCAAGTGTAAGGAAGGAAATTATGCTACAAAAAATACAGTTAAGCTGAGAAAAAACACCAGATAAACAAAGTATCAGGAGCTACATTTCAAACAAGTTTTATCTGGCTCTAAAGTACTCAGGGACAGACATGTATTAAGGTTGAGCAGTCTCAAGGGATGGATTCCACACAGGGGCACACTGCCTTTGGTTATCCTTTCAAATTTTCCAATTTCAGAACATTCAAAAACTTCCATCACTGTCAAATCTCCTTAACTGTAATGGACAGTTATTCTTGCCTAAAAAAACCCTGGTTTCTTATAAATAGTGAGGATTGGGCTCAGCTTGTGGTTATGGATGTATATCACAAAATATTCACTTTGGTGGCTTCAGCTGTCAGACTAGAGACTGTATGGTTTGAGCTTCCCTCTTACCTTTGAGGTTGGTTACAGGGCATGATCTCAACAGCTTAGTTTCAAAAGCTGTACAATTACAACATCTCTCAAAGAGCTTATAACGTAGAGGTCAGAAAACAGCATACACAGATGAGACAAATGGGTTGGCGTGATGTAAACTGTAGTATGAGTTCTAAAATTTCACCAGTAAAGTGAAGTCTGTGGTCTCACTACTCTGCTCTCTCAGCCACTGCCAGGCTGCAACTTATCCCATGCCAAAAGGAGCCAGGGGGCTTGAAGAGGGATTTCAGGTGGGACAAAGCAGTGACTTCATAGTATTTTATAATGTGATGTGCAAGTAATGCTCTGCTGTGTGGGGAGAATGAACTGATGTTGTTCCTTCCAGAGCCAGAATTTTGTGTCTATGGCACTGGATGAGTTAAGTTAGGAGGGATGAAAAATAGATAGATGACATTTTTCATATAAGTTACTTTGATTTTTATGCAACTTTTAAAAGACTTAAAGGTTTTATTGGGAGAATTTTGACATTGATGCAAGTGGCATAAAAGGCTGAATTTTGGATCAGCATGTAGGGAAAAAATGGCAAAGGCTTTTCAAAGGCATCTTTTTATTTTATAAAAGACTGTATTTGGGAAACCTATACTTCACTAATGATGGCATTTAGTGGCATTAAGCTTTGGTTTAATAGCAGGTGTAGGAATAAATGGAAAATACCTGAAAACTTTATCATAGCATCTTTCTGAAGGAGGTGTTTCATCTAGGAAATAGGGATTCTTGAGAGAGTAACTAAGCACAGAAGAAAAGAGAGAATCAAAGAGAGAAAAAAGAAATCAAGGGGTTCTAGAAGAGAAAAGACTTAAAGACTAGAAAACAAGTCTTCACAAGCAAAACTTTAACATGAATTTTCATCTATGCACAATGTACCCTATATTTTATTACATTTTTGGGAAAATAGCTCATCCTTTTGTTGATCTTAATGTGTAAAAAGACTGATTTCAGACTGCTGTTTTCAAAAGAATCTTCTGGAATTACTACTAATTGGTGAAGCTGGGGCAAATTTGGGAAATTCTTCCACCTGCTCTGCTGTTTTGTTCACTTGCAGGTTTTCTTTCTGACCCCTCTCCTGCCAAGAGTGCTCAGAAAATGCTGAACTAGTAGGTGATCATCAAGCTTGAAGATGGGCAGGTGGAGCAGAGGTAGCAGCTGCCTCTGGCCTTTGTTCTCACCAAATCTGGATAAAGATCCTAGTGAAACGAGGGAGCTGCCAGTTTTCAAACAAGTTAGTAGGTCAAATTAAAAGCAGAACTCTCAGATGGCTCGTTGCTGTATCTTCACTGCAAATTAATTTATGCTTGGATTCAGAATTTTCTTTTTTTCTTTTTTTTTTCTCTCATTGTGAGGATTTAGTCTCTGCTACAAAATGAGGATATAACAAAATTTCATGCCACTGTAACAGGTACAATAATCTTTTGGATGAATTCAAATCCTCACAATCATTATTCCAGCTCCAACGAAATTAAATTTAACAATATAAAGAGTAGCTTCTGGAGTAAAGTAAATCTCACTTCAGGCTTTGAGGAATCCGGATTAGTATTTTGGCTTGGAAAGAGACATAATGAAGCCATGACTGCTTGGGAAAATCCAGAAGATTAGCTACACCCTGCTTAAAGGGAAAGGATTTTGATCCACAGCTTTTACTTCAGTTTAATAACCTCTGTAAACTTCTCAGAATGACTCTTTTAAAAGATTAATTCTGTGGAATTTAAGTTGGAAGCAAATTTTACCAAGTCCTGTGGACTTCACATGCCACTTGTGCATCTGCCTCTTCTGTGCACCAGGAGGAGTGTGAAAGATGCTGACCTACTTTAGAACAAGGCAAAACAGATTTAGCAAATAATTCAAAAATAAACCCTTCTCTTTCAGAATCGTTATTGCAGAACAATAGAGAAACATTTGAAGCTTAAAACCCATAAATTTTCAATTCACTATATTCTTTATTTAGAAAAACACTTGAAAAATGAAGACTTTGCATTCAGTGGGGAAACTGTTCAGAGCCTTGAAGATATGATTGCTGCTATTAAGAGATTGGTAAGAAAAATCTACTATTTAGTACTAAGTATGTGCAAAAGATGTGGTAACTGTTGAATCAGTTTTTATGGTTGTAATATTAGAAGTGTTCTTTTACTTGAGCTGTATTCTACCTCCAGAGAGAAAGGCAGTTTGGAGTGAAGTGGGTGGATGCTTGCATGCACTTTGCTGCCTGCAGAAGTTTGGGTATAACAGAACAAACCAAACCTGACTAGTGTAGATGACACAGCTGATCCCAGCAATAGCCCACCTAATGGTGTTTTAATGGGGAAACAGTAGATGCTATTTATACTAGGCACTAGTGAGATTTGAGGCATGCCCAGACTTCTGTTGAAGTAAAAAGAGGAAGAGTCTTATGCTCAGCAGAGTAAATTGGGCCTCAGGGCTGAATTGTATCAGAAACAGCGTGGTCAGCAGGCCCAGGAAAGTGATTGTGCCTCTGTACTTGGCATTGGTGAGGCTGCACCTTGAGTACTGGGTTCAGGTCTGGGCTTCTCAATATAGGAAGGACGTTGAGGTCCTGCAGCGTGTCCAGAGAAGGGCAACCAGGCTGGGGAAGGGGCTGGAGGAAAACCCTTCGAGGAACAGCTGGGGGCGTTCAGCCTGGAGAAGAGGAGGCTGAGGGGAGACCTTATCACCGTCTACAACTACCTGAAGGGAGGGTGTAGAGAAGTGAGCAATGGTCTCTTCAGCCAGGTGATGGGAGATAGGACAAGGGGAAATGGCACAAAGCTGTGCCAGGGCAGGGTCAGATCAGATGTCACTGAAAGGGTTATTGGGCACTGGCACAGGCTTCCCAGGGAGCGGGTTGAGTCACTTACCCTGGATCTATTTAAAAGATGGGTAGATGAGGTACTCAGGGATATGGTTTAGTAGAGGACTCGATGATCTCAAAGGTCTTTTCCAACCTAGTGATTCCATGATTCTGTGATGTTTTGTTCCCAGCTCTATTGTGCCTCCAAAGTTTGCTTTTGTGCAAGAAGTGTAAGCTCTGAGCCTACAGTGACTCAGTAGGAGCATCACAAAAATCACCTGAAGGCAAAAGTCTACTTTTATAGAGCTTTTTACAGCGTAAGGACCTTAACGCTGTCTGTGCAAGGCAGAGGATTCCTTCTTGGGCCTGCTGAGACTACTGTTAATGTTCAGCAGATGGTACAGAGCTCAGCAGGCAGGTGGATTGACCTATGATTAGGAACAGAGGTGGGTTTTTTTTAAAACAATGTGTGTTTCCTTGAAAAAATTGTATTGTGTGTGGTAATAAGAGATCTTACAGCAAATATGAGCTGCAAATGGCTGTTCGTAGGTTGCTAATTTCTGCTTTGAAGCCACTAAAGCCATTCTGGCTTCAGACAGAAGGTATTTTAAAAGTATCTCCATAATGTATTTGTCTAGGTAGGTGTAAATCTTGCAAAGCTTTCCTTTCTCCTTCAGTAGGCCTCTGAATCATCTATTTTAGCCCAGCTCTGCATAAGTCTATCAGAGGAGTGTTTTATGTAACGTGCTGAAATCACAAAGCTGTTTTCTTTTTCACTGCTTCAGCTAATTGAGGATGTAACTCATATGAAATTAAAACCTTTTTACACATTTATTTTAACACCTCTAAATATTTCATCTTCCCAAGGAAATGAGAGTAATTTATATGCATGCATATAGAATTTGCTCTGTAGACAGTAAAATTCAACAGCATCTTTTCTTCCCACAGAGTCTCAGCTGGAGATTGTAACTGCTAGGAAAACTGAAGGAGAAAGATAGGACTTGGTTTATGCATCAATTGTGATGGCAAAGGCAATGTCTATTTAAGAACTGATTTATTTTCCCAGATATTTAGGGCTTCATCAACCCGCCTACAATTCTCAGCCATACAAATTTGGGGATTCAGTTGTTTGAGGCTCTCCCACAGTCAGTTCAGTCTGGTTTCTCTTGCTCCACCTTCAATCTAATAGCGACCCATTTCATTCCATTAATCATGAACCACAAGATGACCGGTCAGATAGATGACTCAAGGCCAGCTACAGGCCCCCTCTTCAGTACAGCTTTGATGCACAGGAAAATAAGGCTCATCTGTTGCTTAAATAACACTTTTTATGCACGACGCCAGAAGCTGACAGCTAAGACCTTCCCTGCCAGTGCAGCTTTTGTAGCAGAGATGTAGGTAACTAACAGCTTCCTGAAGATTAACAGCCACAAGTCAACAGATGCAGGAGATGCATGGGTTTGTTCAGCTACCTGTAAAACAAGTTACTTGTTACTTTGAAGAGTGAAAGACAGAAAGGAGAAAAGACAGCAAGTATGAGGAAGGGAAATGATATTTCTAGGCATGGAAAATATCCAACATCAACTAACTTTAAAAAAAGGGGATGTTTGGGTTTGTTTTTTTTTAAGAAAGATGTGCTTTTTTGTCTGTTGTATTACCTAGTTCTCACTTGTGGCTTTCTTGTTTTTTATTGCCAGGAAGAAATTTGAAGGCATACCCTGGAATGCCTAGAAGAGGAGACTATAAAAAACAGCAATCTTCGTTTCAGAATACAGAACTTCCCAAAAAGCATCATTGAGGAGATGACAGGTAGTGCTGACTTAACCAATTCTGAAAAACAAAAACCCCAAGAGAATTGAATTTTCTATGCATTTAAACAATTTGAAGTAGTCTATAAAATAAATCTGGCTGCTAATGGTAAATCATTTTCAAAACTAACTTCCTAATGAAAGAAGATAGGCTGGTGTGTGATGCTGTGAGGGATGATTCTCTCACATGAGAGTGTAAATGTGACATAATTCAGTGAAGCCCCTGCACAAGCACAAGGGGAATGCTTGGAGAACTGCAGCATTCAATTCTGAACCCAGCTGCCCCACAGCTTTTCTCTGACACTTGAGGTGGAGAACTTGAGTGCTCTGTGCTGCAGATTCCCTCTGTGAAGTAGGAATAGTAATGCTTATCTGATGTGACATTACTTTTGGGTGGGGTTCATCTGTCCCTTTTGGACAGTAAAGGAAAAGGCACTTCTAGGCATGGTTCATCTCTCTCCAGACAGATATTTAAAGCAAATCGGAAATACCTTGAATTTTAAGTGCCTCTTTCTCTCCACTGCCTATGAAGGGAGGCTAAAGCATTAGCTCAAATCTAGATGTCTAGATTAAAACAAAGTCTGAGCTCTGTTTGTTGGGTTTTTTCTCTCATTTTGACATTTTAAGATATCCAAGGCATAATCTGATACCAGCTTTCTATTTGCCCTGTAGTTGCAAATTGGTCAGGGAGTTAATGAATGTTAGGATTTCATCTTTTTGGAAGAAGCAAGAGAGCTGCAGCTCTTTTTCTGGCTAACTGTGGGGCTGCTTGGCTGTTAGTGGTGGCACAGCAGGAGGAGGAGGAGGGATGGCAACATGGTGGGGTGGGCAGGGAGAGCAGGACTGCTCCTTTTGGAGTACTACAGGGTTAGATCAGCTTCAGGTTCGTCATGAAACAGCAACCATAGCTGCTTTTTTGCCTGTTTGATTGTTTGTTTGTTTTTCTCTTCTTTTCCAGCTACTCTCTATGTTTGGTGATTACTTTCTTACAGCAAGTGTCCTCCCTCACCTTCTCTCTGCCTCTAGCACGTGGCTGCTATGCAGTTAGGCAGTTGTTTATACTAGCTGCTCCCATTCTGCACTGCCTAAGTGTTTTTGTGGGTGGATGTACACTAATGTGACTGTTATCTCAGAAGCTGAAAAGATGCTGTAGTACAACGCCTCTGCACTGGGGAGATTCATTTGTGGTGCTGCTTCATGCAGGTTCTTCACTTCCACAAAGCAGTGGTTCTTCTGGGAGAAGCTATTGAATTTCAAGTCAGGTGATCCTGCTCCTTTTCCCTGGCTGCCAGAGCTGGTTGAGCAGATTTTTTTTTTGGGGGGGAGGGGGAAAAGAATTAATTTTTTGACAGTTTACTATATGTCTGGGGAGTTTCTTAGACATATAATATGAAAAAGAGCAATTGTTCTGTGAGAACTCAGCGGGCTGCTTCTCGTTGATGAATGCAGATGAGTCAGTGAAAATATGATATGACTAAACCAGTGAAATAAATTATGTGATTTCAGGGGTGCTTGTGTCTTAGAACCACAGCTCTTCCTTACCAGGTGACAATAATAGTAGTGAATTAACTATTATGGATCAATCCCTGGAAGCATGATCTCATGGATACCTTTTTGTAGCAAAGAGGCTTCTGCATGTCTTGAATTTATTGTTTCAGCTCTTGTCACTGCTGCACGTGAATCCAGTGCTGCTAAGATAAAGCAACTGCAGTCTGCATGGAAAAGCCTTGCCAGTGAAATCGAATTGCTGGATGAGAAGCAAACCCTTTGTGCAAGACAGAATGCTGCACTGTGGTATGTATTCATTTGAACAAGGAAAACCATGCTGCTGAGATGATTAAGGAGAACTGACATGTTATCAAAACACAGTGAGTAGTGCTTGTCCTTCACCCCTGCAGCTAGCCACAAATGTTCCTAGGCAACTCTTCGCTGCGGCAGCAAGCCCAGTTTTTAAGGTCTTGCTTCTTGAACAGTGGAGTCTGCCTGCTCCTGCCTGCCCTTTGATATGCTAGCTTAGAGAAATCTCTCTGCAGCTGTGTTTCTCCAACTGGCAGGCAGAGTTTTTTCTTTCAACAATTAATGTTAAGGAACTACAACAATCATAGTTTTCAGTTAAAAAACAATCTGTGGAAGGCACTCTAAATCTGTAACTGTGCTTGAGATCCATCTTCCTCTTCAAGTTACCTCAAGAGGATGGAGAGACTTGGAAGATAGTTGTTTTCCCCCTGCCAGATTTCATGTTACTGTCACCTTCTGCCATGCTGCCAGAACTGTTCAAAAACAAATCACAATGCATTTTCTTAGGGAGAGCCTCTGCTCTCTTCACTCTTTCAGTACTTGCAAGCAGCCCTTCCATTTTTAATGAGACTTGTGGAAAATAATCATATCAGAAAATGTTAAACTTTGAAAAAAGTTATAACACAAATACCTGAAAGCTGTTCCATTGGAATGCAAGGTTATCGATGGTCATCATCAAAGGTGCATGTCATGCTTTATAGTATGTATAATGCTATAGTAGACTGAGCTGCCACCATATGGATTGGGAAGGGTATTCATTTCAACAAATCAAGGGGGGTTCTGAAGCAAGACTTGGATCTGAATGACTGATAGGTTATACAATTTTAATTTTTTTTCTCTTTTTTTTTTCCAGTGAGGAACAAGGATACTTGCAGACACAGTATAAAGAAAGAGTAGACTTGCTGAACGAAAGGATGGCAATGAAAGCTAAGACAAATGCTCTCTTAATGGAGACTTGTGATAAAACAAGAGATACAGAAAGAGAAATAACCAGGGTGAAGGCAGCATTAGCAGAATTGAAAGAAAAAACAGATGAAAAAATAAGTAAACTTGAGAAAGAGAAAGAAGAATGTGATAAAAAGGTAAAGGTTTAGAAATGTACTTCACATTTTTACAGATACATACTGCCAAAACTAAAATGACCTTAGATTTTATTCCAGATGTTTTCTTTTGCTTTCTCATATGGAGCTAACATATGTCATCACAGCAGCCAAACCGCAAAGCGACTCTTTTGCCGTTGGGTGCACACATGCTGCTCTGACTTATGTGCTTGTGTGTGTGTGTGTGTATTTATGCTCACAAACATGCACACATCAAAATCACATGGTATATGTGGCTAAGAGAGATAATGGGATCCTGGGGTGCATCAGGAGGAGTGTGGCCAGCAGGTCAAAGGAGGTGATCCTCCCCCTCTACTCTGCCCTGGTCAGGCCCCACCTGGAGTATTGTGTCCAGTTCTGGGGTCCCTGGGATAAAAAGGACAGGGATCTCCTGGAGAGAGTCCAGAGGAGGCTACGAAGATGATGAAGGGCCTGGAGCATCTATCCTATGAAGAAAGGCTGAGTGAGCTGGGACTGTTCAGCCTGGAGAAAAGAAGACTGAGGGGGAAACTAATCAGTGTTTATAAATATCTTAAGTATGGGGTGCAGGGGGAATTGGCCAGCCCCTTTTCTGTGGTCAGTGGAGACAGGACAAGGGGCAATGGCTGCAAATTGGAGCACAGGAAGTTCCACACAAACATGTGGAAGAACTTTTCCCCAGTGAGGTTGCCAGAGCCCTGGGACAGGCTGCCCTGGGAGGTGGTGGAGTCTCCTTCTCTGGAGATATTCAAGACCCATCTGGATGCCTATCTGTGCAGTATGAGCTGGGGAGCTGCTTTGGCAGGGGGGTTGGACCCCATGATCTCTCGAGGTCCCTTCCACCCTTCCGACCCCTACAACTCTGTGATTCTGTGAAATTTGGTTTCAAGAGGCACGTCTCAGAATGTCCTGTCTATATTGGAGCTTCTTACTGACTGTGGGACAAAAAATACTGGGAATTCAATCCCTCCAGGCATATTGCTTAAAATAAAGGTACTTATATATTTTCCAGGAATCTCCAAGAGAGGTTTTACTGGGTTTTATATCCCTCCCCTACTTTCAGTTGTGTATATTTTATATCCTTTCATAACATCAAAACAGATGATCAGATCAAAAGAAAACTTTTTTGTAGGAAATATGGTATAATCAGGTTCCTACACTAGAATAAAATCACATGGAATTTTGACAGACCAGGTCCTAATTTGCATATTATATTAATTAATTATTGCTTTTTCTTATAGGCTTTGGTCATTTAGTACATAACTGTGGCTTTTGCAGAAAATTATTTTCTTCCAGTCTGAATTTTGTTCTTTAATTTTGGAATGCTTCAGATGTTTTAATTCATTTTTTTTTAAGAATGCAGAGTACACTGTTCAGGATGAATTAATTCTATTCTTTATTAATGTAGAAGGCAGAAATGAAAAAATCCCTTGATATGCAGGAGGCAAAAACTTCTGAGAAAAAGCATGAACTTGAAAACTTGAATAGAAAGCTTTTGGGCCTACAGCAGTTGATAAGCCTGAATTCAACAGTAAGTTATTTACAAAATTGTTTTAGTTCATTGCCCCATCCCTGGAAGTGTTCAAGGCCAGGTTGGATGGGGCCCTGGGCAACCTTGTGTAGATTCAGGCCTGAGGTTGGTGGCCCTGCCTGTGGCAGGGGGGTTGGAGCTCTATGATCCTTGGGGTCCCTTCCAACCCTTGCCATTCTATGATTCTATGATTAAGGCAAAGATCAAAATGCAATTTCATAATTGGTCAAAATGAGGGAAATTTCTAGAGAAATGCAGTCCCTACCTTTGAAGAAGAAAAATAAACTTGCACAGTGTCTAATTGGCTGGCTTATTAACTGTTGGCTACTTGGCTATAAAGTCACTTTCTTAAATAGAAGGTACAGATAGACTGTTTATACCAGCTTAATGAAATAGCTGGGTACTTTGTGCTGGTCAAACTATTTATCAGACCACTCCTATGGGGACCAATTATAAGAGTCAGTGAATGGATGACAGACCCCACTCCTGCACACGCCACTGGTGGAGCTAGCTGAAGGACTAGCTGAAGAACAGAAATTACAATCAACAGATATTTAGTGATTGAAACCTATGATATAAAGGGAAGAAATTTAGGAAAGAAGACTCTGTTCAAATACTGTGAAAGAGTTTGTACCAGGAAAGTGGCTGTAGAAACTAAAATGGGCAAGGAGACTAAGGTATGCTGAACTGCTTGGGAATGCATTCATCAGTGTAAGTCACTCCACACTGGTGGACGTGACAATTTGAAGGATGCTCAGGATCTGGAAAGTCAAAGCTAATGCAGCTAAAAGACAGCCAGACTTCCTCTATCTGGCACCCATTTAGTATTGAGTTTTCCAACCCTGGTTCAATCCTGCCTGCTTTAGAACTACTTTTCCCTTCTTGTAGAGGTAACTTACCAAAATAGGGCAAGATCAGTGTTTTCATCTTTCCTTTTATGATTTCTTGCAGAGTTAACTCAAACTGTGTGCAGTCAGTTTAACATCAGCCCTACTGAAAGTAACTGTAGTGCAAAGCTAATACTTTGTGTAATGATTTGAGACAAATGAAGATGTAAACCAACATTTTCTGCCCTAGTCCTGCCAAGCTCTTTCAAAAGCACTTCTGCCTTCCCAGTAAAAGTCCTTTCTGTCTGAATGAGTAGCATGTTCATAAAAATTCCAAAATTGTACCTGAGTTAACAGAGTCCCCAGGTTATTTTTTCAGTTTCTTTTCATTATCAGCATGCATTTCTTTCCTTTTTTTTTTTCTTGAAGTCTTTTGGTGATTAAATACAATAAATAAGGCCTTAACCACTGCTTTCTCAGCATCCTTTCTTTGCAGGTTGCAGTAATTTTGACTGTGAAATCTCAGAGTGGATAGAAAATAGCAAAATCTTGTGTAGATGATGTGAAATCTTAACCCCCCAACCCTAGTGTTAGTAAAGGAATTCATTATCTGCTGTTGAGGAATTTTCATGTGTTTTGACATAGTCTGTTATATTTTTTTATAGAGCATATTAAATGAGGAAAATCTCATAGCAAAACTGAATGAAAAAGCCAAGCAACTGGAAAAAACCCTGGACTTAAAAAAGACAGACATGCTGTCACTTTCAGAAAAGAAGTAAGAATTGTTAGACCATTCAATTAGATCTTTTTGCTAGACCTGCATCAGTGTTTTCTGCAGGAATTTTCCCTCAATGTTTAAGAACCAGTCAAATTCTATAAAGTAGAATTGTTTAATGGGACTCTTTCCATTAGCTTCAGTGGTCCCAGAGGAAAGACTTGAAGGGCAGCTGGGGTTAATCTAAATTAGCAATCAGGGAACAAATATTCACAAACTGTGCCCTTTTGACTGGCTTTCCACTGCTTTTCTAACAATTATGCATGATAGGAAAGTCAGTCATTACTCCCTGCACATGCTATCATCTTCCTGTCAGCTGGAATACTTCTACTTGCTGTGGCAGAGACACTTCTATATGTTACCTGCAGTACAAAGCATCCCAAATGATGTGAATAATCAAAATAATCTGTATGCTTGTCTGTGTTACACCCATGGACCTCAATATGGAGATCCTCTATTTAGCATTATTCAGACTAGCTCTGTAGCTGCTTCTCTTCTGACTCTGCATAGGCCTTCTGAAGTGTTATATGGAGAAAAAGATTGAGACTCTTTCCAGTGATTAAAACTTCTTGTTTGAACCCATTTCCCTCTACAAGCTGAGCTAAGAATCCCTACAAAGAAGAAAATAGGAGTTCTTGGAAACCTTGGGTAAAATTATTGCTCTGAACTCTACTATTTTTCTTGATGGCAGAACTAATCCATTAATGTCTTTGTGGAATTAATGTTGCTATTAATTAACAATGTAATTACTGTAAAAAATGAGCTGCTGTCAGCATCTGGCTGTGTCCCTTGATCCTGTAGGCAGTTATAAATTGATTATCTTTACTCTTAACTTCGGTAGAAATATTTGTGCCAGGGAAGTTGACCATGCTTGTGTTTCAAGAGTCCAGATGGTTATGATCTGGTGGTGATCACAGAGCTCTGGGCTATGGTGAACTTCACAGCCTGAGTGTAACAGAAGCATTGCCTCTGTTCTTTTTGTGCTGTATTTTTGTAGCTTGTCAGTGCTGTGCAGGTCTTTATTTTAGAATGTTTGTCCCTCATCAGTCACTCTACTATTTGATGTAACAGATGAGTTAGAGAATTGAGTTAAAGTATCTGGTAAATGTATTTTTTCCTTTCACAGTCTTTAATTTATTAAATTAATCTAAGGTCTTATGCCTGCCTATTACAGTTTGGAGCTTGTTTTATGACTAGAATTTCTTCTTAAAAAGCAAATATTAGTCAATTGGCATAGGGTTTTCACACCCTGGCAGTATCACAGGGTTGAAACACTTCAGTCTGCATTTCACCTAACTTGAAGTAGCAATCATCCTGCTTCCAGAGATGCTCCCATAGACATTTACTTCTGTGATCTCTTGTTCTCAGTTAACTTAAGTCTTTAATGCTCCACACTTGTGTTTCCAAACCCTTCTCCTCAAGTTGTTCTGCCAGATTGGTTGGTTTGAAACCATGAGAAATGTGTAACTTTTTTTACTTCAGATAGATTTAACTCATATTCTCTAAGTTTTGGTAAGTTAACAGAGCTTCCAATGAGTTAAGGCACCCAAATGCCCAGAAAAAAAATAAATCCAACTAAGTGTTCAGCAGTCATTTAATTGCACAATCAACTCCCTAACTTGTAGCATAATGCTGCCAATGTCTTTAGAGACCCTACAAATAGGAGAAGCTCTGTGGATGTAACGGACAAGGCTTTGACAAGACATTCTCAAGGTACATGCTTTCAGAGCTTGGTCAGTATGGATTTCTGGTTCTAAATTGGTTTGCTGTAACACTGCTAGAATGTTGAGGCTTTCTATTCCTCTTTTTTCTTTCTGATATCCTATCCTCATCTGTATCAGGTTTCTTTCTTCACATGCTTCTTTAGGTAGGGTCATGCTTCTTGCTTGATTCCTGGTTTCTATAGGAGATAGAAAAGGGAAGCGTTCTCACTGCATCCTGGGAAACGTACAAATGTACAGTGTTCATCAGAAGCAAGAAGGATAAATCTATTCTCAAACTTTCCATTTTAACTTGTAGACCTCTTTCTTGTAGGACTTTTCTACCTGAGAGTCTGTCTGCTTTTTCCTTGTGTGCTTTTTCCTCACAGTTTGCTGATAAAAGATAGTGCCTCTCCCCACAAGCTTGTCTTGTGTTTTAAAATGTTGCAATAGGAAGCTTACTCCTTATCTTCATTTTAGACTTCATTATCATTAGATATATTAAAGGGAAGTAAGGAATAATGATCTCTGAATGTAATAGACCTCAAAAGTATGCATTTACAAACCTTACCTGAAGGGCCTGAGAATAAGAATGCATAATTTTTATAGTTTTAAGAAGACTTTTTGTGTTAATACCCTCCTAAATATATCTCTATTGGCTTTGTTTAATAGAATGTAGCTTGATTCTGAGTTACTGCTTTTACAATCAAAAATTGCCCAAGAAAAGGAGCATTTCAATAAGGAATTTGAAAAGGTAAGAGACACATTTTTGTTCTGACTCAGAGTTTTTGCTAGGCCTTGTCACAAAGTGTGACATGTGAGGTGCTTTAGGTCCTTTGATTTGCTGATGCCTCTGTGCTTGTTGAGTGTGAGCAGGGAAAAGGGTACAAACATTTGCAGGACATGTGGCCTCTGCCTTCTATTCTTTGAGGTTGTGCTCGGGGTGGGGGAAAGATCTGCTCTTCAACTGGTGGGCTGATGTTGAAAGACTTAAGAGGCACTGAGAGATGGGGTGAGATTCATAGTATGGTCTTATGTGCTGGGATGCAAAGGAGTAGATGGTTGATTTGGGAGGGTGTATATATGCAATAGGAGAATGAGGCAGCCAGGTGTATGTAGGAGAATTGTGGGGTTTTTTTAACAAGGGTGAGGTTGGAGGCCTGGTCTGAAAAGCTAAGTATCATCTCCAGATTTTTTTCTGGGATCTGAGGTTAGACTAACAGCTCTCTAGTTCTCTGGGTTTTCCCTCATACCCTTTTTGTGGATTGGAATCACATTGGCTGCCTTCCAGTCAGAAGGGACCTCCTCAGACTCCCCAGACCTTTGGTAGATGATCAAAAGTGATCCTGCCATAGAATCTGCCAGCTCCTTCAATACTCTGGCTCCATGGACTTGTGAATATTCAGCTGATACAGCTGGTCCCTTACAATTGCAGAGTTTACAAATAGAAACTCACTGTTCCCACACTTGTCCTCTGACTCAGGGGACCAAACAGCCAAAGATCTATCAGTAGTATTAAAGACTGGGGCAAAAAAATGCAGTGAATGCCTCTGCTTTTTCCTCACCCATATTAGTCAGATGACCTTGTTCAACAAGTCCAGTGTTTTCATTAGACCTTCTCTTGCTATTACTGCACTTTTAAAAAGCCCTTCTTGTTATCTGAAACAACACTGGCCAGTTTCAACTCTAATGGAGCTTTGGGCCTTCGTGTCTTCTCCCTACATAAATACAGCACAGCTCTGTTCTCTTCCTCCCAAGCAAGGAGGAATTGCATGATCTCTGGACCTGCTTCCAGAGATCATGCAACTTCTTTTTCCTCTTGAACTCCATGAGGAATTCCCAGTTCAGCCATATCCATATGTGTTCAGGTATCCATATATGTTCAGATAGCCATATATCCCATTAATCCCATTAATTACATACAAGCTGTGATCTTGACCCATTCTAAAGTCTGATTTTTTTGATTAAAGGCACGATTGCAGTATGGAATGTTATTATTAGATAAAACAGAGACACCAGTAATATTAAGCTAACATCTGTGGTTCCTGTTCCTAGACTAAGGAAGATCTACATGATGCTGAGAGCCTGAATAAAAAGCTTAAATTAGAAAATAAAGCTGTGCACCAAAAGTATGAACAAGTATTGCAAGAAGAACAACACTGGGCTATAAAAAGGGATGAGATGGTGTCAAAGTAGGTTTCACCTGTCAGCTTTTGAATACACATTTTTAAAGTTTGTGGTTTTATGACTAAAGCTTTTCTTGCCAAGAAGTGAGATCATGTTTCTGACACAGGATCTAACTTCTTTTCTTCTTTCTTCTGCTAGATTGAAGAAATTATCTGGTTTGTTGGATGAAAAGCTTGCAGTTCTGACAAATTATATGATGGAAAAGCAAAACCTAGAGAAGGAAATTGAAAATCTTGAAGGCAGCCTACTGTATGTCATCTTTCAATATCAACAATAGTAAATGGTCTCAGTGTTGTTTACCCAGGAATTCAGCTGGTTTAAGAGATTCAATGTAACATTCAATAGGGAACTTCATTGGTTCATAAGTTATAGTGGTACTAGGCTGATCTGAAGCTTCATGCAACAAAGAGGTTAGCTGCCAGTTACCCTAATTTAATCTGCAGTTTCATATCACCAAGCAATGAGCATACAAATAATGGAGGATATTGAAGCAGTACAGAATGTAGAACTTCACAGCTGGGACTGTGAACTCCACACTGTGGTATCAGGTCTTGGACCAAGCCTCTACCCTTTATGGTAGCATCTGAGAAAATCTGCTTTCACTCAGATAAACCAAAGTAAGCACAGATTTGCCCCGTGCATGAAAGTGCTTTGAAAAAGAAGTCTTTGGCTTCCATAGTTGCAACAGAACTGTTGTCCTATGCCCTATGCAGTGGGGTATGGCTGGGAGGAGTGTAACCAAAGCACTGCAGCTCTGTTTGACAGTAACTGATGGAAGAGATTTGGGATTTTGCTGTCATAGGTGGGAGCAGGCCAGGCTGTGCAGAGCCCAGATACCCTGCATTGGACCCACTTCACCTATTTGCTTGAGAATCAGGAGATCAAGGGGTTATTTTGTACACCAGCATCAAATTCTGTCATGTAAGAAGAGTAATCCTGACAAAAGGAAGAGCTTTTCTTTTTGTCCCTGCTGAAGGACAGAAAAGAAATTTGCAAAAGAAATTAAACAGGATCAACCAATTAACCTAATATCCCCCCACACTAGTAGAGACAAATATTGGCACATGGACTGTGGTTTGAGTGACACCAGTTGTCCTGGTTCTGTGCAACATTTTCACAGTGTGGCACTGACAGGGCTTTGTTCCTAGGGTCTTCCTGTTAGCTAAATCCTCTTCAAGAGCATTTTGTTAATATGGAATTGCTCTACTTATGGATATAATTATAACTAAAGAATTAAGAAAATAACTGCTCACCTCCCTTTTCATACTGAATAAGAAAACACACAGTACCTTTATTCTGCTTTGTAGGAAAAGAAGTACATGTCTATCTCAATAGCATCAGTGTCTGCATTTTTGCTGACCAAAGGGATTTTGTAGATGAGGGATACAAAAGATAAGACCCAAAAAGTACAAAAGTACAAAAGGTGCCCACACACTGCTAAAAAGCAGGTAGAAGAGGTAGCTTGCACTGCTAGAAAACTTGTAATGAAGTGCAATAGAGTCTGCAGTTTAAAACCAAGTTAACAAGATAATGAAGTTAAATAATCTTTGCATAGTATCTTGATGCTAATTGAATAACTACAGTCATGGTAGCAAAGGAAAAGGTGGTGTGAGCTTTTTCCCAGAGACAATCAGCTTTTCATTTCAGACTACATAGAACTGTGAAAAATGTGTGGCAGCTCTGACCTCTTAAAAAAATGAATTGAGAAATCCCTTTTCTCCATAGGCTGTCACTGTCCTTTCTGAGGTTTTCATTTTTGTTTGTACATAATTACCTTGTTCTGTGAATTTTCATTGGCTTCACAAATTCTCTCTACATCAAGCCCAAAGTCATTTCAGTGAACATCACACACACCTCCCAGTCGCTTCATTAAGTTGTGGCTTACACACTGGCCAACTCAAAGTTTTTCAGGTAGGTATATTCTGGTGTGGTTAGGAAGATCCAGTTCCCACCCTGAGGTTGGAAATTGAATGGATTTCAAAATCAAAATTAAGACCTCTTGTTAATTTTTATTTGCTCTAAAAGAATCAGAGTGTGCTATGTTGGAAGGGACATTTAAAGGTCATCTAGTCCAAAAGTAAATATGCATTATATTCAGAATCTCACCCCTCACCTTACAAGACTGACTATTTTTAATCAGCATTTTCATTTGAAGTCTGTCAGGTTTCATTCAAAGAGGGCAATCTTCAGTTGATTCAACCCACTGAACAACAGTGAACATAGTTTTGGAAAGTATGGAATAGAAGTAGTGAGACTTTTCAGAAGTACCAAAGAATGATTTGGGACACATTCTGCTGCTATTAAAATGTCTTGCAGTGTTGGCTTGATACATTCAGCTTTGCATTTACACCAAGAAAAACTTTGGAGAAAGCCCCATGCTACCTCTTTGTAAATCCTCATGGGGTTTGGAATGTCTGTTTTTCACTGCCCTTGTGTCTTGAGAGAGTGAGAATCACTGGTTGCACACTACCAATCTTTCTTATTATACTGAACTCTCCTAGCATGTGTTCAATACATATAAAGGAAGGACCTGGGGGTCCTGGTGGATGACAGGTTGGCCATGAGCCAGCAGTGTGCCCTGGGGGCTAAGAGAGCCAATGGGATCCTGGGGCGCTCATATTGTTTTAATAGTGTGGCTGCTTCTTGAGGTGCTATCATTCCACACCAATATGGAAACACCTTCTTCTCAGAGCATTAAGACCTTGATAGGTTGGGGATTGGTTGGATTTTTCTTCCTTGTACAATCCTTGATGGGACCCCTGATGGGATTGTAAAATCCCTGATGGGATTTTTACTTCTTTATTATCTGCAAGAAAAAAAAAAGTGGATTCAGAAAGTGCTTAACCCCCTACAGTTGATGGGATGCTCTCCAAAACAAACCCATTCTCTGCTCAGCTATTTCACACTAGCTCTGCAGCTCTCACTTCTCATTTAATTATTTTCTAAAGATACCTGGAGATTTCTTGATCACCTAGTCCAGTCTGGTTCTCCCTTGAATATTACATCATACTTTTGTCTTCAAGAAACAATCATGCTCAATCCAAAAAAAGCTCTTGTTGTTTTTTCCCTCTCACATTAAGATGTCATGCTAAAAGCCTTGTTCTTTTGATGCCTAAGAAGTTTTCTCTGACTTTCAGTCTGCCTTTTCTCATAGGTAGTGTCTTTTTGGTTTCATATCAGTATTGTCTTTTATCTTTGCATAGTTTGCAAACCCTAGGCTTTTCTGTATGTATGTGAATTATTTTCCCTTCCAGCCTTCCAATTTGCTAAGCTAAATTAACCAAATCATTTGGTCCGAACTTATAATAACCAATTTTAGGCACTTAACAGAGGCACTTAAGTGAGACTGGTCACCTTAAGACTCTTTCCTCATGTTCAGTGCAAACACAGAGGCACTTTAAAAGGTTTTAATGTCTTTTTAGGCATGCTCTACATTCTGTCAAGATCCCAGATTCCAGTCTTACCACTGTGATTGTAGTTCTGAAGTTACAGGAGATCTGTTTGAGTCTTGCAATCTCTTAAATCAGGTTTACAGTGCCTCTGGTAATGCCATGTCTCTCTTTTCTGTTTTTCTCCCAATTTCAACTAATTTCTGCTTATGTGTCTATCACCAGGGTAATGCTTCAGTGGAAGCTACTGTACTTAGCACAAAAGAGAAAACTCTTTTTCTCAGAGGAGGAGAATAGAAACTGAAAAACGAATGAAAGAATAGAGGCTGGTAAAAAAAGGCATGCCAAACTGCTCCTGGAGGTATGTTAAACAGTAGGTATTATAACCCTTTACACCCAGTGTTATGATATGTTCATGCTGTACATAATCAGAATAATACCAAAGAGATACCAAAGGCCAATTCTTGGTAAGTTATTCAAGATGATATCAGGTCTAAAGGTCTTCAGTGTATAAAGTTCTAAATATCTCATTCTTGAAGATATTCAAAAGCCATTTGAACATGGTGCTGAGCAACTTTCTCTAAGTGGCCCTGTTTGATCAGGAAGGTTGGACAAGATGACCCCTAGAACTCCCAACCTCAACCTCTGACCTTAACTCCTATGAATAAGAATTTAAAACCAATTATTTACCTTAGCAGGTATTGTGTTTTAAATGCAGATTGTTCTCATTTTGCTAACTGTTTATTTCTGAGTGGTCTGGGTAGACATTATCTATTTGATAAATCACTGACCTTCATTTTGCTTTCCACTATGAGATTGAAAACCTTGAGAGAGACATTTTTCAGTCTGAAAATCAAGTCAAAGCCCTGAGTGAAGAAGCAAGTAAGAGGGAAAATGATTACAGGGATTACAATGAGGATTTTACTAACAAAATAAAATGTCTGGAGGTAAGTTTTGTTACTATTTTATTAACCATGGGGAGATTTTAATGGATGAATAGGCAGTGTTTGTTGCACCTCATTGCAACTATGGTCATTTGAGCTATGCTTAAATGTGACCTGTTGGTAACTGTTTCAAGAAAGATCTCTACTTTTTAGGTTGGGAGGTGGGTGTGGTATTTGTGGGGGGTTTTACGCTCAGCAGCACATAAAACCCTCAGATTAAAACACTGGCATCAATAGACTCCCATATGTGCACATATATCTATATATATTTATGTACATATGGGCATCTATGTCAAAAGAAAGCAGAGAAGGTATTTCTCACAAGGGATGACTCCCCTTTCAAAACAAAAACATGAGCAGGACCAGATTCAGTTCTGAGATGCCTCCCACTTAGCTTTGTATTGACCCTCCCAATGTGTAACCTGCTAATGTAGCATGTGTTTCATCATTTTTGGGTAAACAAACCAATATTCATGGAAATGTGATTTTAGATAGTGGTCAAATTCCCCTTGGAATTATTGTGGAAAATTCACTGGAGTGACTGATGGTGTACAAGACATAACCCAAGGCTCCTTAGTGTCAGTGTTCTTTAAAACACGGTGAGTTTTCTTTCCAAAGTAAGCAGGACACTGAAAAGCTGAATATGAACCATCCAGACCTTTCACAGATTTCAAGTGCTCCTCTGATCTTTAGTATATGGCATATGCTCTATCCACAGGGAAACTGTCTGGCTCTTGGTCATCAGACTGATTTGAGACAGGATAAATCAGGTGGCAGTAGTGTAAGAAATACCTTGCCCCCTCCCTTGAAGTGTTCAAGAGCAGGTTGGATGGGGCTTTGAGCAGCCTGGGCTAGTGGAGGGTGTTCCTACCCATGGCAGGGGGGTTGGGACTATATGAGCTTTGAATTCCCTCCCAACCCAACTTGTTCTGTGAGTCTGTGATATTCTTTGTATGTCTGACCTTAGAAAGGGAGATTTACAGAAGGTCTTGAGGATTTTTCCCTTTTGCTGGTGGAGTGGTTATGCTCCCATATGATAAAAGTCAGTTATGGGCATGTAGCTGCTCAAGATTCCCTAAAAATCAGGGCTGAGACTGTCATTGCAAAGTAAACAGTTGTGCTGGATTCATTCCATGCTCTTTCTGGCAGTTGAAGCACTCAGAATATACAAGAGAGACACTAAATATACTTTGACACTTTGTCTTTTCTGTAAAGTGATCCATTCTAAAAGAGATTTTCCCCTCATCTAATAGAGTGCTGATGAAACTGTTAGCAGAGGGTTTCCTTTTCTTTTGTAGCCTGGACAGAACCAGGTTTAAAAGGTGATTGTAACTGTTTATTTTCACTCAGTGATACACATTTTCTCCTTTTGTAACAATTTTCCTGCTTTGTTTGGATTTCCAACCATTTTGATCAACCAATTAAAAGTTTGGTTCTTTTCCCAATTTGCTTCTAAAGCTTTCAGATTTTTCTTGCACTTGTTCTCTGCCATTTTAACCTGCAAAAGGATTCTGTATGAATTCTTTCTCATGGAGGTGGTCTGTATAAGGGGAATAAATCCCTTTGTAAGAGTCATGTCAGGTCAGGCTCACTCTACTCTGTTTGGAGAATCATGGTGACACACAATATCAAAGCAGTCCATAGAAATAAGACTGAGATCACCTTTCTTTCACCACCTTCCTCATATACCTATTTCTGCCAAATGACCCATTGTGTTTGTTCTCCTCCATGTTTTCCTTTTTTTTCCCTTCTTTTTACCCATCCTTCTGCTACAGCCCTGAAAAATAAACCAAACCAACCAACACAGCTTATGAGCATATCCAAACAATACTTTGAAGTTCTCTGATATTTCTAGTCTTTGATCACAGGAGTGGGTATGATTATCCCTGGAGCTGGGAGATCTGACTTCAGAGTCTCAGAGCAGTGATGCAGTGTAGTATTTTACATTAATGTCCTGTGAAGAAGTGAGTTGAGTTCTGGTGTTTCTTCCCATCCTGCACCCAGTTTTGTGGCATCCAGCAGGGAACAACACGCAATTCAATATATGAATTTTAGGTGAAGCTAGGAAACCAGGAAGCCAGGAAGCCAGCCATTTTATTAGGTGAAATCACACAGATTCTATACCTTTCCTACTGCAAACGTGGCAAGCTAAAAAACTGCTAATTGGTTACACACACTGTTCACACCATATTGATTGGTTAGTGACTATAACGAGCTCTGATAAACCTATCTTATAGCTAAATATTCTTAGTTTACCTTTAATACCTAAAAGCATCCGCACACCTGCTGTTTTGACCATCTTGTTATGGTTGGTTCCTAACATGTTCTGTTACTCCCAAATACCTTCCCATAACTGCTTCTTGGTTTAGGGCAGTCTGTACCCCTATCAGCAAGGCCGCTGTGTTTTGAGAATGTGATTATTAGGATCCTCTCAGCATGAGTAACTTTTCTCATGGGAATAGGAGAATATTGTCCCCTGCCTTTGGGGATCAAGAGCCCCTATCTCCCGCCTGGACCTTCATCAAGATATCTCCAAGTGGGTCTCACCCAAACTGCAGACCAGGGTCAGACTGGTCTTTCAGGGAGGAAAGCAAAAATGGCTGTTCTATCCTAATGACAGGTGGTAAGCTCAACACAACATGCTTCATCCCCCAGCCTGGTTTACTCAATCTCTACACCTTCCAGCTAGATTTCAAGTCAGCTTTTAAGCTGACACAGATATTGGTCAACGCTGTACCCGGTCTCTAAACTGCACCAGAGATCTTTAGCACCTGCTACCCTGGGGCTTCATAGTCAGAGCACCCCCAATAGACTTTGGGTTGTGATGAGAAGGAAATAGCTAAGAAAGGAAGCAAAAAGGATGTAGAGACAAGAGGGAGAGCAGAGGAGAGAGAACAGTGCTAAGAAGAGGAAAAGGTATTGGGACAGTGGGAAGAGACAGTTTCATGTCTTTTTGTGGCTTTATTTCCAGTGTATCATCTTGTCTCTCTCTTAGCATTGTCCTTCAAGTCTCCCAGTCTATATAGGTTGTTCCTGTTTTCCCTTTCTGTGGTTTTACCACAGAAAAGATGTATTTTTCCACTGAAAAGTCACTAACTTGTGACTCTTGTTCCTTTGGCCCTAACCAATATAAGATTCCTCTACACTGAGAGACAAACATACATCAAATTAAATTTCTCTCTATTTTTCTTTTTCTTTTTTTAAACCACAGGTCAGATCTTTTTTAAAGCTAAGTACTAAGACAGAAAAAGATTAAAATCTTCAGGCTTGTGATGGTATTTAGGCAATGATCTGCTTAATCTGTAAGAGGTAATAGATCTTCTTCCCTGTGTTGATGTAACAAAGATTCTGAGGCTGGTAAGTCTGTGCAGACCTGTTCAGGAGGGATGTACAGCTCCGATCCCAGAGGATTGTAGTTGCATTTATATCACACAAATATTAGTATGATTGGCTGGGCATGGGGCAACAACATGAGATAGGTGAAGCCACAGAAGGACAGGACATGAGGAATGACATGGAAACACTCCATGTTTGTGGTAAGATAAAGAAGAATTTGTTTTCCTTCACTGATGGGTCAGCAGGATCAAATGCTTGGTATGCTAAATGCCAGCATCAGAGAAGTAACCTCTTAGAGATGGGTAGGGAAGGAACCCGTTGGCAAGTGTATGGCCTTCAGACCAGATCATCTGAGTCTAATGAAATTCCCCTACATGTAAAGTGGCTGAAGCCATTTCAGAGCTATTCATTATTATATTTAAGGTCATGTGAAGGCTTGGTGAATGAAGCTCAAATCAAGGTCAGTTACCAAAATAGCCATACTGGGTAAGACACAATATTGGTCCTACCAGGATCTTCTGCAGTGATCAATAGTCCTGCTCAAAGAAGTAATGCAAGAACAGTCAAATATAGAATGACCCTTCTGTATAATTTCTGTGACAAATGAAGTGCCAGGAACTTCTTTGGAGGGAGATGATATCTACATTTAATAGCTTTTCACAGAATTTTATGCTATGCTGGATCTTCACAGCAATATTCTTCTCTCATGGATTGCTTTTTTTAGCTCAAATATACTCTTATCCTCCCTAAGAACCTACAATATATAATATATTTAATAAGGACAAGAATTTTCTTCTTTTTTTTTTTAAACCTGCTGTCTCAAAAATTTATTGGCATCTTGCAGTTCTTGTGTTGTGAGAAACAGTGAATTAACTGTTATCTTCCCCAGCAAAAGTGTGCTTATTGTCTATCTCTTCAGCTGTCTCTTTTCCAAGCTGAAGAATCTGAGGTACAAAAACAGTTGGAAAATAATCTTAGATAGTAGTTGCCCTTCCTTAACTGACCAAGGAGAAAAATGGTCCCTGTCAATTTGCAGGAGGCTCAGGCTAGAATTAATCTGTGATTTCTTTCATGACCCAAGTGACAGCATAGACTGAATGCTTATAGTATCTGCAGATGACAAACAGAAGAGTGAGAGCATGCTCTTCAGGGCAGAACTAGAATTCAGAATTATTTTAGCAAGATGGAGAAGTAATTCTGGGGGAAAAAAATAAAGGTTGTAATAAAAAAAAACTCCACAATTTTGTGTTTAGCCAGAAACTGTTGCCTGTACAAATCCATCATGAGGGAGGGGTTTAAGCAGTGATAAATAGGACTAAAGCTGACAAGTTGAACAGAATTCAATTAAGATTTCTAGTTATGAAAAAGGAAAGTGACAAACCAGTCTGTATAAAGAGGCAGAGAGTCTGGCAAGGCTTCAGATGTAAGTTTTCTCTTCTACCTTCTCCCTAGAAGGAAAGGAAGCCATCCAGAGGGATCTTGACAGGCTGGAAAGATGGGCCCGGGTGAACCTAATGAGGTTCAACACTGCCAAGTGTCAGGTGTTGCACTTGGGCCGGAAGAATCCCAGACATAGATACAGACTGGGAGAAGAGCTCCTTGAGAGTAGCCCTGTGAGAAGGACCTGGGTGTCACGGTGGATGAGAAACTTAACATGAGCCAGCAGTGTGCTCTTGCAGCTCGCAAGGCCAATGGTATCCTGGGCTCCATCAGAAGAGGGGTGGCCAGCAGGGACAGGGAGGGGATTGTCCCTCTCTACTCTGCCCTCATGAGGCCCCATCTGGAGTCCTGTGTCCAGATCTGGGGCCCACAATACAAGAAAGATGTGGAACTGTTGGAGAGGGGGCAGAGGAGCCACAAAGATGATCAGAGGGCTGGAGCACCTGCCCTACAAGGAGAGGCTGAGGGAGCTGTGCTTGTTCAGCCTGGAGAAGAGAAGGCTGCGGGGGGACCTCATTGCAGCCTGCCAGTACCTGAAGGGAGCAGAGAAACAGGAGGGGAATCGACTTTTTTAAAGAGTAGATAATGGCAGGACAAGGAGGAATGGATTAAAGCTAAAGGAGGGAAGGTTTAGATTGGATATTAGGGGGAAGTTTTTTACGGAAAGAGTGGTGAGGTGCTGGAACAGGCTGCCCAGAGAGGTGGTGGATGCCCCATCCCTGGAAGTGTTCAAGGCCAGGTTGGATGGGGCCCTGGGCAACCTTGTGTAGATCCAGGCCTGAGGTTGGTGGCCCTGTCTGTGGCAGGGGGGTTGGAGCTCTATGATCCTTGGGGTCCCTTCCAAACCTTGCCATTCTATGATTCTATGATTCTACCTGGTTTGGGTAGGACACAGCTAGAGTACAGTGTCTGGTATTGATCACTTCCATTTAAGGAAGATGTAGATTAGTTTCAGGTCCAAGGCCAGTTAAGTAAAGATCAGAAAGAATAAATAAAAATCAATATCAAGGTGATAAGCTTTTGTTCCTTATGCACTTGTTGAAACAAATATCAGAAAACAGAATAGATAGAACTAAAGGAAAAGTTAGGACCTAAGAAAACACTGGCAGCACAAATAGTAAAACCCTGGAATTAGTTGTCTAGGACAACATAACTCTATCAGTAGGGGCTTTAAGGACAAATCAAACATCTGTCATGGGTACTTAGGTCTAATTGATTCTGCTGTACAGCAGAGATATGGACTAAGATGACCTTTTGGGATAATTTCTGGTATTCTTTACTTTGTGGGTTTTGGGGGTTTTTTTTCCTCTCTGGGTATGTTAAATTATTTATGCATTAAATGTGGCTTTGGTAGATTATTGATTAATATTTAGTTTCATTAAAGAATGACATCAAAATTGCAACTGAAAATCTGCTTTAAAAAGAAGAATATAACACAAGCAGGCTGAGCTTGGATGAAGCCCAGAGAGAAACAGAACAGAAGTACACAAAATATGAACTGAGGAAATCATTTTTAGGTAAGTGTTAAGTGGCTCCTCTACACAGTGTTCTTTCCAAAACCAGCATGCCATAGCCCTTTGTCTGGCTGTGGTTCAGATGATCTCTGAAACAAGTATAAGCTCTTTGCAGTACTTGGATGCTGTAGACATGGCCATAACATAAATACAAAGCTTTTTTTAAAAAAAAATAAAATCCAGATTAAACAGATCACTGTGTTCAATTTTGGGCCCCTTGCCACAGGAAGGATGTTGAGATGCTGGAGCACATCCAGAGATGGGCAACAAAGCTGGTGAAGGGTTTGGAGCACAGGTCCTGCTAGGAGCAGCTGAGGGAACTGAGGCTTTTTAGACTTGAGAAGAGGAGGCTGAGGGGAGAGCTCATTGCTCTCTACAACTACCTGCAAGGCAGTTGCAGAGATGTTGGGTTGGTCCCTTCTCTCAGGTGACAAGCGACAGGACAAGAGGAAATGGCTTAGAATTGCACCAGGGGAGACTTAGGTCAGATATCAGGAAGAATTTCTGTACTGAAAGGGTTGGCAGGCACTAGGACAGGCTGCCCAGGAAGGTGGTGGAGTCACCATTCCTGGAGGGATTTAAAAGGTGTGTGGATGACGTGCTTAAGGATCTGATCTAGAGGTGGGCTGGGCAGGGTTAGGCTGTAGTTGGACTCAGTGATCTTAAGGATCTCTTCCAACACCGGTGATTCTATGATAACTGATAGAACCTAGCTTTGTTTATAGCAGCTTAACTTTAATGTTCAGTCATGACACTGTCCAAAACCCCTTTTTTTGCTTTGTAGAAAAGAAACATGAAGAGGAGCAAGTCAAAAAAGCCATTCAACAGTCCATCAAAACCACTGGGAAACTCAAGGAGGACATGGTAATAACTTAAAATTTAGCTGTACTACTTCTGCAAAGTTCCCACCACCAGTTTTATTTCCTTCCACTAAAAACCATGCACCCATGGAGGCTGGGACTGGAGCTAGGGACAGGCTGGGACTGGGGAGACAGGCTGGAGCTAGGGACATACCTTCCACTCTGTTGCTGTGCTCCCACCCTGGGGGGGTGACTCAGATCTTAGCTCAGCCTGTAACCCATTATTCATATCAAACTATCCTTGTGCTTGATTTTACATTATCATCAGTGGTGAAGTGGTGTGAACTAAGGGTGCTTGTGAACCTGCTTCTGTTGAGGTGCTTGCTGCTGCTAGGGCAGGAGTTTCTGCCACCTTAGTAACTCATGAGTTACTGTATCCTTGCCTCTTCACCTGTATTTATTTCTGACTTCAGGAATTCAGTCAGCACCAGTGTGAGGAGAGGAGAAAGAAACTTGTCTAGCTGTGGGGTAGCTGCAGTGGCTTGAAATGGCTGAGGCATGCTGCATCTGCTGCTCCCAGTGTCCCCACAGAGCTCGCACAGTGACTGCCTTTCAGCCACCCTCAGCCCTGCTACAGCTGATGGGCCGGAGTGCGGTCACCAGAGTGCGTGTCGGACCTGCTGTGCCCTCACTGGCCATTGATATGATCCATACACAACCAGTCCCAGTATGTACTGGGGCCAGTTGCTTCGGGCCTCTGGGTGTCAGGCAGCCTGGCCAGAGCTTGCTTCAGCTGGGCTTTCCATCCCAGGCAAACAATCAGTTGGCTTTTGTTTTCTGTCTCTCTCTGCCAGAACAAAACTTTGAGGTGGAAAAGGAACACAGTCACAACTTCTGCTGTTAATAGGAAGAATTAAAGTGTCTTTGGTCATTGGGAAGCATAAGACAAGCTCAATAAGCTACACAAGGGGTTCTGTTATGAGGCTGATCAGGATTTGTGCCCAAGTGGTTTGGTAATAGAGAAATCTCTCTGAGGAGCTCCACAGAAGCCACATCGATGCAGATATGGCTTCTCTGTTCAGAGAAGGGAGACTTGTTTCTCCAATCATTTAAGAACAGGAACAGCACAACAAACAGTTGTGTACACCTGAGCCTCCAGTGACAGACAAGTGATGCTCCTGCCGTTGGGTCCCCCTGCATCAGGAGGGTCACTTGTCAGAGCTGGTTCCTTCCTTGTGGACCACAACCAATCGCCTCCCCACTCTGTATCTCTTCCTTCTCCTTGGTAGGAGGTCATAGATACCTCTCAGATGGTACTTGGATAATTTTAATGAAAGCTGCCACATATCAAAACCTCTTTCCCCTTTATTTAATTACAAAATGTCCTGTATAAAGATCAATTAGCAGTGAAGAGTTTATCATTAACAGCTGGAGCTGAGGAACAAATTGCAGATCACACGTGATGCTGTGATTGGCCAGTTGAAAAATCATACAGAGAGTATGAAGCTGCTGGAACAAGACATCTATGAGATCAACAGGAAACTTGACATTGTCAACACTGAGAACTGCAGATTCAAATCAGTGAGTATCATGAAGCTTGGCTGTGTTCCTTCTCAGCACAAAGTTGTCTGTTCATTTTTCATGTCACAGAGAACTAGCCATGGAAGAGGATGAAACATAAACACCACAGGGCAAACCTGGCCTTTTAAATGGATGTGTGGGGCTGTGTTTAATTTGGAAGGAAACAAAGAGGACTAGCCAAGGGCAAGGCATCTCTCTGAGGCATAATACAGTGTGTCTGCTGCATTCAGTCAGGGCTCGTAGGAAAAGGCCTTCCTGCCACGTGAAGAGGGCCAAGATGAACACAAGATGAAAAACAGGCCCGTGCCTATGCTTGGAATATATGTTTTTGAACATGTTCTGTATACCTTTCAGCCCCCAGGTTATCAGTGTCATGAAACCACCTTCCCTGTAAAATATATGAAGGATTCTAGAAGTGGACTTATTGCTACCTGTTACCAGGCTGCCATTTGGACCCAAATCCCCATTTGTGCAGCTGTCTGGACTAAATTCCTGAGACCATCTGAGCCCTGTGCACTGTTTGCTGACCTTAAGCACAGAGCTCTACTGCTGCACAGGCAGCTGCCTGAATTTGTGTGTGCTAGGTACCAGCTACCTTGCAGTGCTAGCTTATTGTACCCTTATGGAAACAAAGTCTTCCCTCAGGGAGAAAACTCTTGGTTAAACTACAAACACCCCTCTCCTTATGTTCAGTTCACTAACAGGAGCAGAGAAGTGCTGATTTTTCTGATGCTTATATTGCACCAGGGAATGCTGGGGTTTGTGCCTGCCCTGGGCCACCTAATGCATCTCAGCCAAACCTGGGACAGCACAAACCTGGGTGCTGGTAGAGCTGAGCCAATGTGAATGAGTCCATCCTATTTGGGAGAGTGGGTGAAGAACTTCTCTGTTTGCCCATGATCTGTGCTGCTCTGGCTGCCCTCAGCATCCTCATCTGTTTGATTTGGTGGCATAGACATATCTGGCCTCTGTTGATTTTGGCAGCTGTTAAAATTTGTTCAACAAGATGAAATGGATGTTATTGGAAGAAAGCATGCCTACAGGAATACATTGACCTTTGTATTTCTGTAAGCTAAAACTCAGTTTACTCTTCCTGATCTCTTTAGAAACAGTGAAACTGGAAATTATTTTAAAGAATTTAGAAGAATGATTAATTTAATTTTTTTCCACAGTTCAATGCACAGGTAAAAGAAGATATTTTTGCAATGAATTCTGAAGCAGAAAGCCACAAGTCAGCCACAGTCAAAGTCCTAAATGATCTGGCAGTGCTTCATGGTAATATGTTAGTAATGATTTCAAAACAAAACAATGACACTTTGTTAAAGAGTACCTCTCAGTCCTTATGTCTTATTTTTTAGCACAGCAATCTACCACATTTTCACTGTTGACTTTCTTGCAGATCTTCTTCTGAAGGGATGGTCAGAAGAGAGTGTTATTCAAAAGGTGAATTTCAATTTTCTATTGTATTATTTTGCATAAATATATTTCACCATATATATTTAAAAAATCATATTACAAGTAAGTCACTACAGTTTTTTACATGATACAAGGGCAAAGTATTAAACCTGTGTTTTCCAACATTGTATAATAATCCTGTCTATAAAATTAATTTTTCTCTATATTGCTCCTTTTGCTGGTCTTATGTTCAATTCCCTCTCAACCCCCTCCAGTCTCTCTGTATTTAATACAGGGTTGCTGTTCTACATTCAGGTCATCAGTCTTTTGATACTTTCCCAGCTGGGGACAACTCTCATTTTGTACAGGAATTAAACCAAATTATCATGTAAGGAAGTTTTTCACCAGTTATTCCATTAGAAAAGCAAACTTTGCTTTGTTTTTCCTGCAAGAACTGGATGGAAAACTCTGCAGAGCTACAAGTCTGGTTTCCAGTCAAGATGTGGGAAAACAAGATAAACAAAACAAGTTTCTTTATTTTTTTTTTTTTGAGGTTTTGGGGGGTTTTTTAGTGTTTTGTTTGGTGATTTTTTTTCTTTCTAAGCCAAAGAAATTCTACCCTGTGTCATTACAGGAATTTCTGGAGAATGAGCAGGAAATACTGAGTGCAATGACAGCTCTATCAACAAAAATTCAACAACGAGAGGCAAAGATTGGTGACTTGAATAACAGGCTACAAAACAAGCTGGAAGGATTGGATTCTTAGTTTGCCAAAAAATCTAGAATGGATGATCACTGCAAGATACACTGAAGCCTTTCTTTTCCACTCTTTTTCTCATCACAGAACAAATTAATCCTTAGCAGTTTGTGAAATGCAAGTAGTACAGCCATGTTATATCAAATCCCCCTGCTGCACCCTACATTTATTGGAAGAACTTTATAACACAACCTGGATATCATCATCTTTCCTTTTCACTTCCTAAAGGGCTGTGATGATAACAGGGAGGGGGCTGTAAAATAGTCTGAGCATCTTTCCAGAACTGTATGTTTCCTTTTCCACAGAGGATCAATAAAACAAATAGCCCCCAGCAGCTCCTGCAGCGTGTGGTTGCATGGTTATCACAGCAGGACTACATGGTTACTTAACATTTATGTTCTCTAGAATTTTACATGTGGGCAATTTGTACTACTGCTTCCATTTCAAGGAACAATATTCTATACTGCTGTCTTGGAGAGGGGTGGTAATAGAGGAGCACTTGCATCAACACCTTCTTTTAACTCAAACATGTAGATCCCTGCTTTATGTGTTGGTTCACAGAGGTCTCGTTTCTAATGAGTCACAGGTTTGGTCAACTGTATGACTAGTGTCTTGTTACAGGGGTGGTTCTTATACATACTAAAGCTGGAAGACTGGCTGCTTCCAAATCTTTGGGTCTGGGTAATGTGACAGGAAACCAGGGAGAGGAATGATGAATTTAGAGAGAAAGGGAATGTCCCCAGAAGGCAGGCAGGCAGAGGGAGGAAGGATGGTTAACATACAGCAGAAGACACTCCTCCTTTGTTGGAGGGCCAGTGTCAGTATTATTTTCTACATGAAATGTGCAGGGCAGGTTTCTGCACAAAAACATTGCTTGGGCATTCCAAACTGTGTGTATTTATCCAGCTGCATCTACCCAACTCTTTTTGGCTAGTGCTTTTTACACTACTGAGGGAAGGTTTGGGGTGGGTTTTTTTTAATGCTGAGGCTCTTCTCAGTGATGGCCAGCGATAGGACAAGGGGCAACTGGTGCAAGCTGGAGCAGAGGAAGTTCTATGTGAATATAAGGAGAAACTCACTGTGAGAGTAACAAGAGCACTGGGACAGGCTGCCCAGAGAGGCTGTGAGGTCTCCTTCTCTGCAGGGATTCAAACCTGCCTGGATGTATTCCTGTGTGATTTAGACTGGGTGATCCTGCTCTGGCAGGGGGGGTTGGACTAGATCTTTCGAGGTCCCTTCCAACTCCTTATGTCCTGTGTGATTCTGTGAAGGTGATGAGAAGAGTTTATTCCTTTGTATCTTACATTCCAGGTATTGCTGAAGGCTGAAGCCATGGTGCCCAGCAGGAGGGTGAGTGTTTGGATATGTCCATGGGATGCACTGTCTTCCTGTGAGCTCTGCTTTTAATCGCATCCCTCGTTCTGCAGCCTTCAAAACTAACTCGATTCTCTAAACCTAGTGGCTCTTTTCCACAGCTAATATGCTACCCAGGAGGAGCTGTTACTTTTTAAAAATAAGATCTAGCCTAACATTTAACCCCAAGACACACAGCCCACAGAAAGAGATGATGCACATAAAATGTGCAGTTCTCAGTAATGGCTTTTGCAAATTTTCTCTTTGCAAATGGTTTTTCCTGCACACTGCTGCCCTGGTTGCTCACATGCTTCCTCTGCCTGTACAGATGTGACAGCTGTGTGAATGTAGAGGCAAAAGTCTGTTTAGGACATTTTGAAGAAAAAATATGCATACGACTCAGCAATGGGAATGGTATTTTTAACAGCTGAGTTTTAAACCCATACTCAGAACTGTCCTCTAGGTTAGTATGTCTGCCAAGTTATGTATTACACGTAGCAGTGTAGACAGAATTCGATTTCATTAAGATTGATTACTTCCTTAATCCCTAAAAAAACAATATCATCTTCTGCATGCAAGGCCTGGCTTGTTTGCATGCTATTTTAGCAGCAGTGAAGCTGTCAATTGACATTTCATGGAAAAAACACTCAGAAAAGGTGTATCTGATGTAATGAACTCAAACCTTCTATGGAGAAAGAGGAGAGCGACATCTCAAGGCAGCCTGGCTGAGATGACACCCCTGATAGCTCCCTGAGTCCTTGGCAATAGGTAACAGAGTCAGAAAGACCTTACTGAAATATAGAGATATTTGCATAGATTAGGAAGAGTGTCAGTTGAGATCTTCCTATGACTCTTCTGTGTTTAGACCTTACACACTGCTCTGCATCTTCTCCTAGACCCTCTATAGCACCAAGCTACTGGTGACTCATTTATGGGATGCATGTTTTGGGTATCTTCCTCTACAAGATGAGAGACTAGAGCCTTTGTTGGTGTGTATTTTGGTTCACCAAGGCCAAAGCCTCACTTCTGAACAGCCTGGGAATTTGTAGCAATTCTTATCAAGGTGCTCACATATTTTTATGAAGAAAGAGCAGAGATAAGGGCACCTCTGTAGGGCAATTGGGATTCCCCAATTCTTTTTATTAAATCTGGGCTGGTTTTGAACTTCAGTCTTTTAGCAGCTCCTATTATTGCAGTGGTGATACTGCATAAAGGGCTGTCCCTTTCCAGCTGCTAAGCTCCCCTCCTGTCTGACCACTGTGGTTGCTGTTGAACAGGTGCAGCTGTGGCCACACAAGATGTGAGCTGTCAGCACAGCTCAGGAACAGGTAGAACAGGCACAGAGCTCTCCAAGGCAACCCTTCTGAAAGGTGCAGGGGCTTCACCCACACATAGTTAACAGCTGCTTCACAGCTTTCACCCTCAGCAAGTGGTTTCCTGACAACTACAAGGCAAAGAAACCTTTGATCTCAGATGGAAATTTAGTCAAGGCAAAAGAATTCAACAGGAAGGCTACTACTGTTTAATGACTCCATGAAGAGGTCTCCAGACATGACTTACACAGAACATAAACTATATAGAAAACTTTGCAACCTATTTCCTCTCCTTCCTAGCTGTCAGCCTAAAGTATCATGAGGAATAAATATGGAGATGGGCAACATGTTTGCTGGGGAATAAGAGTTAGAGTACATGATGAGATATTCATGCTCTATGGTATATTGAAGCTCTATGTCTTTACTGAAAGTCTCTGAAAACCAGGCACTACTGTTTTATTAAAAAACATTTCAGAGTGTAGCAGGAAATAAACACATACAAGCAAACTGCTGTACTAGAACATGTCACAAGCTTTTTCCTACAGATCACAGTGACAGACACAAGACAGACACTTCACTCCGTATCAGATACTTAGGAATAATAAAGTGCAGCTTCTTAATATTACACAGTCTCACTCAGAGGCAGTCTTGTATATAAATAACTTTTTTTAAACCAGAAGTTTCCAAACCATAAGGAGCACTAAGCCTGATGAATCCAGGTCATTAGGACAGTGTTGTTGGCACAGACTCCTTTTAAAGTCCATTTCCGCCTTCTGCCAGGATGCGTGATGGCTCGGTGTACTTTGCTGTCACCAAGTAGAACAGGGTCGGTGCAGGTACCAAGGCAAGCAGGGGCAAGTTCTGCTCAAGCTTATCCAGTTTGGAAATGGAGATGATTCCATAAGCATGAAGTAACCAGTGGCTGAAGAGGACAACAAGCCTTTTCTTCGGGACAAGGAGATCCTTGAAAGACTTGGAAAATAAACACAGTATCCTGTTAGCAATCAGGCTGTTACCTCACACCTGATGTCTAAGAGCTGCTACAGGTCATGCACAGAGGCTGTATGAAGCCTCCTGGGTTTGAGCCCTTCCAGCGCATAACACAGTTTCTCAGTGCACTAGAGGGAAGTCTCACAGGACTTTCCTCCAGCTAAGGGAAGTCTTCAAGGAAGAGGTAAAACCCCAGAATACACTGCTGAGAAAAGGCAAAGGACAAAGCAGTCTCTGCTCATTCAAGTGTTTTATATCATGAGTTTTAACACAGGAAACATGTTTACCTACCTCCACTTCAGAAGCAGACATGTACACAGCCAGAGTAACCAAAGACACCACCAGTATGATGTAAGGAAAGGCATAATCTAAAAGGCAAACATTGACCACATTAGCAGGAAAAAGAACACACTATATACTGCCCAGCAGAGTAAGTTTCTCCACAGATAACCATGGGTGTGAAGCTAACTCTAAGCTACTACAGCACACCTCTGATCGTCCATCAAACACACACAGCAGTAAGGGTCAGCCAAACACAACTATTCAAGGCTTCTGCCTTTGGTTTTCAAGCCTTTTCTAATATTTCTAGGTGGAGCTACTGTACACTTAAATCACTAATTGAAAAAGGGAACTAATGAGAAAAATAGGCCGAGTGGGGATTTTGTGGCACCCATCCCCTTCATGTGACAAGTATGCTGGAAGCTAAGCCAAAAATAGCTCATCTCCCCAAACTTATACTTTAATCCATCTCTGAAATCAGACAAACTCTACCTTAGCATAAGGTACAACTTAACTCCCTCTGAAGCAATTCCCTCATACTCCCCCTGTTCCCTTTCTGGGAATGGGACAGCCTCCAGCAGCACCAGCAGAAGCAAAGCAGCATTGGACAGGAGTCTGGATATAACAGAGCTACTAATGAGCAACCTTTTCAGCCAGACTCCTCACAGCAACCTTAAAAGATGCCCTTATTCTCAAAGCAAAAAGTGTCATGTCCCTTCCCTCCCACCCACAGGTCATTTGTCAGTGTCTTTGTAGGTACGTTTACTAGTGTTATCAGGAGAGAACTCACAGAGCAGGCCTCCTCCAACAGCCTGGAGCACGGTGAGGATTGGGAAGAAGTACAGTGCTGCATAAATGCTTTTAAATCTATCTGACTTTCCTAAACCACGGGCAATTTTCTTAACCAGAAGAGGCCGAAGTAGCATCATTAGCACAAGACAGAAGGCGTAATATATAAACACGATGGTGTACCTGAGGAGGGAAAAAAAGAGTCCTTAAAACGTGCCATTCTTTTTCTCATGCAGACTCAACTCAGAACCTGGGAATTTGGGGTTACAGCCAGTCAAGTCTAAAGAACTGTCAATCAAAGTACCTAAACACAGAATGATGGGCTCACTTTTCCTAGGAGAAATAACCAAGATACAGCAAAGGGGAAGAAAAATGAAATCTTATGCTTCATAGCTAAATAGCCTAGACTACACGACCTTCTTTGGTAAGTCAGAAAGTCATGAGGTGTTGCCAAGTGTTTCACACATAAACCAGCTCAATGCATGAAAAGACTTCAGGGGATCAATATGCTTTGGTCCAAGTTGTACCTGAACACTTTTTGTAGGTCTGAGAAGAGACACAGGCAGAAAGGACAGGACAGACAGGAGTACAGAAGCCTTTACACTCACAGGGGATATACTGCTTCCTGAGTGCAGTGCACTGTGGTGATGTAGTCAGGACTTGGGTTGTAAAGCATGGTGTACCAGTCTGAGAGCTTCTTCACCTTGCAGGAGCGGATGTGCAGGGAGCCGACAGGGTCACTGATGAGCAGCGTGACGATGGCTGCAACGCTGCACTCCAACAGGGCAGTGATGTGCTGCAGCAAGGCACTGAAACTGTGGAAGGAAAGAGAGGTTACTACTGGTTTGCTAACAGCTAGGATATCTAATTGCTGACTGAAATGTGGAGGCCCTGTCTATTAGCAGTCACTGTGACCAAGGTTATTTATGATCTCAGACAATTCTGTGTGTAAAATGTGACTGAACAACATTCCAGCTTCTTAAATGAAAGCTGGCTTTAGCACAAGCATCTGGTCAGGTGAGGGACAGCAGCACTCATGCTGTGCAGTCTCAAACAAAGCAGCAGTGAGGACAGGACACCACACATCTCAGAAGGGATAACACTGTTACATATAATAAAAGCAAAATTGTCAACGCTCCGAATCCTTCTTAAAGATGGTATATACACATACATTAAACTCAGTCCCCTAAGTTTTTATATTTTCAGTGTTCAGCACACTCCAGAGTCACTACTTCTTGAAAGATCCACTCCAGCACCCAATGGCCACAAGCAGCTAGGATTTTAAACCCCTTTTTTACAGAACTTCCTTGGTGCACGATGCTGACGTAAAGGTTACATCAGCAGTGCTGTTAGGACCAAAATCCACATTACATATTCCTAAAGAGAAACTGGAAACCCATTGTTTCATTGCATGTGTACAGCACTGCTGAAGGAGACTTCTGCAGGTGGTGGGTCTGACCCAGGAAGAGAGAGGGGACAACACACTTTCTCCCACTACCAGGACACCCAGTGCAGCCCAAATTGCCAGACAGACTGGATGCCACCACATTAAAGGCCAGATCATGCCCTGAGGGCACTGACTGGCAAAAATTACTTGCAGGACCCTGACATTGACAAATAATGCCCCCCTTAAGCTGCTCAAAGTTTATGTGCCACCATATCAGCTCAACCAACAGCACAAACTGCTGCACAGTTCAATTCTGCATCTTAGATATGATACTCATGGATACAAGATTGCAATTTTTAATTAACTTCTCTGAAGGAGGGGTATACAAACCTCTTTTTCCCTGAGTACCATTCAATAAAGAACCAGTGTAAAACCAGGGGGAGCATGGCCATGAAGCCAAGGTACAGCCAGTCATAGCGGTCAGGCGATCCCGTACATTCCCGGCAGATTTTGTTGTCATCAGTTCTCTGACCTCGAGGGCACACCTACAGAAAGCAGAGGCTGTACTTACAAAGCACCTGAGTACCAATAACAAATCACTGCAGTTCCTGGAAAAACAGCTTGAAGGAGTACCAGGGCAAGCAACCTATCAGATTTTAAAAGAGATGACAAGTTAATGTCAGTGATTTCTCAGCTCATGCTGGCCTTGCTGTCTCTGGACCTTGCTTTTTAAGGGAAACAAAGGTGAATAATGTTTAAAAGGCTTCATCCAAGAGTCCTTTTTCCTCTCCTGCTGTCATGCCACCTCGCTTTCATCACTAAGCTCACTCACCAGGCTGCTCACAGCCACTGACACCCAGAGTTCCTCCCTCCCCATTCATTCCACTCTCCGTGGATCTCACTCTCCCTTGCTACTCCAGTAAAACCAGTGGGCAGGGTGATTTCAGCACAGCTCTCTGTACCACCCTGGTCCGTTCCAGCTTTTGCAGACCCTCCACTGAGTTCCAGCTTAGCATCCAGCCTTTGGTACCTCCTCTGGGGAACATATGATTGAGCAGCCACTGCTTTTGGTAAGAGCTCTGCCTGCCCTCTGCAGCCCTCATCTCTTTATGAGAAACTTACCATGAGCCAGCAGTGTGCTCTTGCAGCTCACAAGGCCAATGGTATCCTGGGCTCCATCAGAAGAGGGGTGGCCAGCAGGGACAGGGAGGGGATTGTCCCTCTCTACTCTGCCTTCGTGAGGCCCCACCTGGAGTACTGTGTCCAGATCTGGGGCCCCCAATACAAGAAAGATGTGGAACTGTTGGAGAGGGGGCTCTTCTGCCCCGAAGAGCCCACAAAGATGATTAGAGGGCTGGAGCACCTGCCCTACAAGGAGAGGCTGAGGGAGCTGGGCTTGTTCAGCCTGGAGAAGAGAAGGCTGCGGGGGGGACCTCATTGCAGCCTGCCAGTACCTGAAGGGAGCATACAAACAGGAGGGGAATCAACTTTTTTAAAGAGTAGATAATGGCAGGACAAGGGGGAATGGTTTAAAGCTGAAGGAGGGAAGCTTTAGATTAGATATTAGGGGGAAGTTTTTTACAGAAAGAGTGGTGAGGTGCTGGAACAGGCTGCCCAGAGAGGTGGTGGATGCCCCATCCCTGGAAGTGTTCAAGGCCAGGTTGGATGGGGCCCTGGGCAACCTTGTGTAGATCCAGGCCTGAGGTTGGTGGCCCTGCCTGTGGCAGGGGGGTTGGAGCTCTGTGATCCCTGGGGTCCCTTCCCACCCAGACCATGCTATCATTCTATGGTCTCCAGGGCACCTCGGCGCTGGGCAGTGGTGCTGCGTACAGCGGGATCCGCGTCGGCCTCCGGCTGCTGCCAGGCCCAGCCCGGGCCCAGCCGCCTTCCCCAGGCCGAGCCTCGCACTTACCCCGCAGTCCCCGTAGGTCTCCACGGAGCCGTTAACCGACAGCACGGTCCTGCCGCAGTACAGCCCGAGGCAGGCGGCCGGGACATCCACAGCTGCGGGGACAGCGCAACCCGCGTTACCGCGGCGCTCCGATCCGGCCCGCCGCGCCTCGCACACCGCCACCCCCGGCCCGCTCCGGCCGCCAAGCCCCCCCCCCTATCCGCTCCCATCCCCGGAGCCCGGCAACCCCCCCGGTCCTACCGGAGCCGAACATCCCGGGAACGACCCGGCAACAATCCCAACGGCTACTTCCGAGCGCGCCGCTTCCGCTTCCGCGGCGGGGCTGCTCCGGCCCTGGAGGAGGCCGGCGCGGGGCCGGGCCGCTCCGCCTCAGGGGCGCGGGCTGGGGGGCCGTGCCCCGCTCGCGCCGCGGCGGTTGGTGCGAGCGATGGCGGCGGCGGGTGACGCGGGCAGCGGGGCACGGCGGTTGCCGCCGCACTCGCCGCCGGGCCTGATGCTGCAGACGGTGGAGATGCACACGGGCGGCGAGCCGCTGCGCGTCATCCCGCGGCTGGAGGCGGCGGAGGAGGCGGCGGCGAAGGGGCTGTCGCTGCTGTCGCTGCGGCGGGAGGTGGCGGCCACGCAGGACCACGTGCGGCGGGCGCTGATGCACGAGCCGCGGGGCCACGCCGGCATGTACGGGGCGGTGGTGGTGCGCAGCGGGCCGGCCGCCGCCGGCGCACACCTGGCGGCCCTCTTCCTGCACGGCGCTGGCTACAGCACCATGTGCGGCCACGCCGTCCTGGCCCTCGGCCGCTTCGCCCTCGACTACGGGCTGGTGCCGGCGCCCAGCTGCCCTGAGACGGCCGTCTGCCTGCACTGCCCCTGCGGCCCCGTCACCGCCTTTGTCCCCTGGGACGGCCGCCGCAGCGGCAACCCCGTCCGCTTCCACAGCGTGCCCGCCTTTGCCGCTGCCACTGGTAGGGACCAGGCCTGGCACGCTGGTTTTGGGGCAGGGGGTGGTGGTGGCTGTGCCAGGGTGGGGCTGGAGGCCTGGCAGAGGGCATCGGGCAAGTTTTGCTCCCCAGTTCGATGTCCCCCAGAGGCAGGATGAGATCGTCAGGGATGGCATAAGGCATCACATGCTGCTTTCTGGCATGGCTGCACTTGAGGTGTTGTCCTGTCCTTCTACATGCAGCTTGGTCCATTGGCTTGGCATGTGAGCCCGTGGTCCAGCAGTTTCCCCTCCTCACTGCTCTCCCTTTCTTTGCCCAGACTTGGCCATCGATGTCCCTGGTTATGGGAAGGTGATAGTTGACATCGGCTATGGTGGCACTTTTTATGCCTTTCTCAGTGCTGAGCAGCTGGGCCTCGATGTGTGCTCTTCGAGGACCAAAGACCTCGTCAGTGCGGCGAGCGCTGTGACAGAAGCGGTGAAGAAACAGGTATGGTGGAGCCCTGTGGTACCCCAACGTGTTCCTTTTGGGGTGACTGCATCAAAGCGAGGCCCTTCATTCCCCCGCAATGCTCAGGATGGGATGGAGTCCCATTCTTCCAGCCCCGTGTTGAATTCCAGAGACTTCCCCCAGCCTCACAAGGACACTAGAAGGAGCTGCTGTATCCATCTCTGTTACTGGAGAAGCAGAGGTGGAAACACAGCAGTGCAGCTTGTCCCCTTCCTCTGGTCTCTCGGGGAAGCTGTACTGCACGTACTGTCTGCCCAGCTGCTGTGCGTGTTGGTGAGCCTTTTTGTGCTGTTCCCAGTTCAAGCTTCATCACCCTGAAAGTGAGGACCTGGCTTTCCTCTACGGCACCATACTGACAGATGGGAAAGATGCCTTCAGTGAGCAGCCCACCACTAACATCTGTGTGTTTGCAGATGAACAGGTACAGAGACTGGCTCATTGCAGATACAGAAGGCACTGCTTTTTCCCTTTCTTAGATCCATTGCAGAGATAAGGGAAGGTTCTGCTCGATTTGGGCAGTGATGATTGCTTCTGCTACAGTGATGTCTCAAGAGCTGAGTGTCACTTAACACATGCTGGTTGTGTTCCTAAGGACATAAGCACTTCTGCACTCCTTAGATGGTGGGATTTTAGAAAGGTTCTTACCCATGTCCTATAGGTAGGAATTTCCCAGGAATTCAGGGATTGAGGCAGGATCCCAACATAGTGCATGTCCTTAAAGTCCAAATCTAGAGAACAGTTGCTGGGGATGAACAGAGCAAGAGAGAAAAGATGGAAACTTCTGTCATTGGCTGCAGTGGAGAAGGTATCATGTAAATAGCGGGGGAAGTTCTGGTTGGACTTCCCAGCACTGGAACAGATGACCTTGGAAGCTGACCCATGCTGTGGTTTTGGACATTATAAAAGCCAGGTTAGCTATCAGGTCTCTTGGGTAGTGTATGGAGAACTGATCCTACCTTGCTTGGTGCCTGAGAATGGGGAAAGTGGCCACTGCCCCTCAGTCTTTTTGCTATGATACTGGGAAGCTTTCAGGTGCTCCCTAAATAGCCTCAGTATTTATTAGATCCTACAAGTTTGCCAAAGCTGACCACAATCCAGAAGTATCTCAAAACTGCCTGTTTTGTTGTCTCATTTGGGACATGTCTGGATTCTGTACAAAATCCTGGGCTAGAGGAGTTTCTCCCACCTGCAGTGTAAAGTTGGCAGAGAGAACTGAGGGGAGCAATACAGCAGTATCATTTTCTGTTAAAACCCAGAATACTGGAGTTGGTTTGTCTTCTCTTCTGAATGTAGGTTGACCGAAGTCCAACAGGTTCAGGTGTGACAGCTCGCATCGCCTTGCAGTACCACAAGGGACTCATCCAGCTGAACCAGACCAGAACCTTTCGGAGCAGCACCACAGGGTCCTTCTTCACCGGGAAGGCAGTGAAGGCAAGTGGCTTGTGCTGGACTTTTTCTCTGTCTTGAGGGCTGCTGAATAAGTTCTGTTGTCTTGGCTCAGCAGAGAAGCAGAAAAGCCTTTCCATGTCCAGGAAAGGGTGTATAGAAAGAGGGAGATGACTGGGTTCTTGCTTTCCCACATGCCTCATGCTTCGGGATTTTTATTAGAGAAGCAAGTAACATTGTTCTGTTGTATGGCTTCCCTGCAAGTCCTCTCTTGAGTGTCAGAAAAAGACTGGGGAAAAAAATATCTTTGATGTGGATGCAGATAAATCAGGCTGGTCTGCTCACAGTGGCAGCTAAGGGTGGATTCCTGGTTTAGTGTTCTTTTCCCCACTCAAAGAATGAGCATGTTGTTTGGAGATGTTGGAGCTGGATCTGTATATCTGGGTTTCCAGGCCAGCCCTGGCCCCGTGGGATCTGGCAGCACGTGGCTGTGAAGGTTTGGACATGTCCCAGGGAGCCCTTGGTTTTTGGGTGCTGACACTGGCGTGTCAGCCCCCTTTAAGGCAAACCCACACTGTGGCAATGCAGGTGCTCACGAGCTCAGAGCAGGGACAGTACCAGTTGGGCAGGTGTGGAGCTTGTGCAGGCAAGGTGAGGAGGAAAAAGGGCTGCTGCACACTTTGGAGTGTACCTGGGCAGGGCAGAGCCCTTGGTGAGGAGTATTGTGTCCAGTTCTGGGCTCCCTGGTATAAAAAAGACAGGGATCTCCTGGAGAGAGTCCAGAGGAGGGCTATGAAGATGATGAAGGGCCTGGAGCATCTATCCTATGAGGAGAGGCTGAGAGAGCTGGGGCTGTTCAGCCTGGAGAAGACTTGAGGGGGGACCTAATCAATGTTTATAAATATCTTGAAGTATGGGGTGCAGGGGGAATTGGCCAGCCCCTTTTCTGTGGTCAGTGGAGACAGGACAAGGGGCAATGGCTGCAAATTGGAGCACAGGAAGTTCCACACCAACATGGGGAGGAACTTTTTCCCAGTGAGGGTGCCAGAGCCCTGGGACAGGCTGCCCAGGGAGGTGGTGGAGTCTCCTTCTCTGGAGATATTCAAGACCCATCTGGACGCCTATCTGTGCAGTATGAGCTGGGGAGCTGCTTTGGCAGGGGGGTTGGACCCCATGATCTCTCGAGGTCCCTTCCAACCCCTACAACTCTGTGATTCTGTGAGGGGTGACTGCATAAGTGCCAGGTAGCTTTCACATCTCCTGGGGTTGGGAGAGCAGAAAACTACCTGTCACCTCTGTCCTGATCCTTATCCCTTTGCAGGAAGCCAAGTTTGGGGACTACAACGCTGTCATTGTGGAAGTCTCAGGAGAAGCCTTCTACACTGGTACAGCCACCTTCACTGTTGAAGAGGAGGACCCGCTGAAATACGGCTTCTTCTTCAAGTGACCCAGCCCATGGGTCTCTCTGATGGTGCTATGCTTTTCCTGCCCACGCATTTCTGTTCTGCTTCTCCACATGGCTTGTTGCAGTATGCTAGAGCAACAGGAACAGCCTTTGGTGGTGCAACAGCATCTTCCTCATTTCAAGATAATAGGCTGTGTTCCCTTGTTGGGATTAGCATATTGGGTACAATGTGATTGTATAGGCTGCTCTGAGAAGCCATCATCTTCTGCTTCTGTTTTTTCCTAATAATTATTCACATAAACCAAAATTAATCTCAGAGGGCTGTCCTCAAATTTATGTGCCTTCTTTATATCTGCAAATTATTAATTTCAAAGCCAGATTCCCATTAAATGCCAGCTGAAAATACTGCCTTTTTCCTCTCTTTTTCCCTCACCCCCTCTTTTTTTCTTTTCCTTCTTCCCACTCCCAGAGCTCATTCCCAGGGCAGTGCTGAGTGTGTCACAGCTGTTGGTTTGGATTGCCTGCTCTTCCTCAATACCCCCCTGTTCAGAGCAGCCATGCTGCTCAGTCTTATGCCCCAGCCTCCCCGACCTGCCCTGCTCAGGTGTGTCCAGACACCCCTTTCCTCCCTGCACTGACTCACCCCTGCCAGAGCCTCCCACATCCCGAGGCTGGATGCAGACATATGTTCAGAACTTTGTACAGCCCCTGGTGTGTGTTCATGCCATATTGCTTCCCTAAACCTTGTCTGCTTCTCTTGCAACCATTGGCTGCAAACACCCTGTGGTTAACTTTCAACATACTCAAAGGTCTGAGCCTTTATGACCTTTGATTGCTGACTATTTACTGATGATTGGCAGAGCACAGCCAGTGCTTGCCTTGCCAGAGTCCCTTGCAGGGGGGATTGCTGGCTCAAAGAAACAGATCAAGCCCTGGGCTGTAGGCAAGCATTGGCAGTGGTGGTGGAAGCAGTGCTTCAGGCCGCTCATGATCTGTAGTTTCCATTGTGTCTCTGGACAAAATGGTGTTTGTTTGTTGAAGATGCTCAAGGGAGTGGGACTTGTCAAGTGCGATGTGATAGAGAATGATCATCTCCCAGTAGCTCATGCAGCAGAAGGGAGCGAGTTACACTGAAGTGCTTGGGAAAGGTTGGAATGGAAAAGCCTGAGAGGAATTTCTTGTGTCAAACTGAAGATTTTAACTTTGGAACAGGAAGGAATAAAAATCTCCCCGTTCAGAGGGTTTTTAGGCTGATGGCTGGGGCTCTTGCTCCCAGCTTTCCTGTACCCCCCCAGATAAATCCTGTACACCCTCTGGTCTGGGAGAACAAGAAGTGGCACACACATGCTCTGCAGGAGCCAACTTCTCCACCTTTCCAGCTTGTGATCAGCCCCAGAGCCTGGCTCCAGGGAAGAGCTGGGGCAGCAAGTCACAAAGCCCAGCCCAGAAAGGTTGGGAACTCTTCAGCCACTAACCGGGTCGCAGCATTCCTTATCTATTCACTGTCCCCATCCCTAAGAACAGGGGACAGGGGTTGGCTGCCCATGTGGGGGTCTCCAGCCTAACCCCTCAGGTCAGACCCCAGCCCGGAGTGTCTGGGGGGTAGCCAGCCCCTGCCCCTGAGTGATGGGCTGCAGGGCCAGGAGGGGAGAGGGGCTGCGAGGGGAGGGGGCTGCGAGGGGGCAGGGACTGCGGGGCCCGTCCCCGACTCTGGGATGGGGATGATGCCGGTGAGGGAGGGGTCCCTGTTCCCAGCCCAGCCATAATGGCCGTGGTCTCCCGGCCCCGTTGTTCGGCTGTGGGGGCGCCGCTCCCCCGCTCCCGGGCCGCGGGGCGGGCCGGGCCGGGCCGGTTCCCCGGGCAACGGCGGCCGGGCGACGTCAGCGGCTGGCGGGGCCGGCGGGGCCGGCGGCCCGGGGCTGGCGGGCAGCGCGGCGGGCGGGCAGCGCCTCTAGAGCCGCGGCGCGGGCCGGGGCATGAGGCTGCGCATGGAGCCGGCGGCGGCCGTGCCGGGCAACCTCTCCCGCGGCGGCGGCGGCAATGAGAGCGGCGGGGCGGCGGCGGCGGGAGCGGCGGCGGGGTGGTCTGCGGCGGCGCTGGCCTCCCAGGCGCTGGCGCTGCTGCTCATCTTCGCCCTCTCGGCGCTGGGCAACGGGGCGGTGGTGCTGGTGATCGCCCGGCACCGGCAGCTCCGCACGGTCACCAACGCCTTCGTGCTCTCGCTGTCGCTCTCGGAGCTGCTGGGAGCCCTGCTCTGCCTGCCCCTGGCCTTCCTCAGCCTCCTCAGCCGCCCGCCCGGTGCCTGGCTCTTCGGGCAGCGGCTCTGCTTGGCCAGCGCCGCTCTCCACGCCGGGCTGGGCATCGCCGCCACGCTCACCATGGCCCTCCTCTCCTTCGACCGCTACTGTGCCATCGTCCGCCAGCCCCGACACAAGATGGGCCGCCGCCGTGCTGCCCAGCTCCTGGCCGCCGTCTGGCTGGCCGCCCTGGCTCTGGCCGGACCCTGGTACGGGCTGGCAGGTGAGGGGCGGCAGGACGCCCGGCCCGGGGCCTACCACTGCGTCTACGTGCTGCCTTGGGGCTCCTCCCGGCTGGGGCCACCCTATGGCGCGGCCCTCATCGTGCTGTGCTACCTCCTGCCCTTCGCCCTCATGTGCTTCTGCCACTACAACATCTGCCGGGCGGTGCGGCTGGCCGAGAGCCGCGTGCGGCCCCTCACCACCTATGGGCACCTGCTGCGGGCCTACGGGGAGATGCGCACGGCCACCACCGTCCTCATCATGATCGTCTCCATCATCTGCTGCTGGGGACCCTACTGCATCCTGGGGTTGGCCGCCGCTGCTGGCCGCCTGCCCTTCTCGCCTACCATGGACGCTGTAGCCAGTGGAATGGCTTGGGCCAACGGCGCCATCAACCCCCTCATCTATGCGGCTCGGAACCCCAACATCTCCGTGCTGCTGCGGCGCAGCCGTGAGGGTGGCTACAGGACTAGGAACAACGTGGCAGCCTACCTCTCGGCCCCAGGCCACCAGTCGGAGCCTCGGAGTCGGGCTGACCGCGTCCGAGAGCGCTATGTCAACCAGCACAGCGGCCCCCCGGGCAGTGCCCTGTCCTCCTCCAGCCCAGCGAGTGGGGGAGAGGTGGCCATGTGGGCCTGCAAGAATCCCGCTGTACTCTTCTGTCGGGATGGGCAACCAGACACCATCTCTGAGGCTGCCTTACAGGCCAAAGCAGACACTGTTGATACCAGCCTTTGACGGGATGAAGGTCTGGGGAGGAGGCATTAGGTCCCAGGGCTGTTTTACTGAGGAAATGCATCGAGCCCTGGTGCTTGGAGCCCTTTGCTGCCCGACTACCAGGAAATTGGGAGAGATGGGACTGTGTGAACCACTGTGTGTGTTCTCTTGTGTGAGCTCTGGTTTTGCATCCCAGTCTGAGAACAGCAAGAGCTCCACAGGGAAAGGAAGCCCCCCCTTCCCTTTCAACAGCCCTGAGGCACTGGTGATAGCCACTGAACCCAGCCAGCACAAGAGCTTGACTGCAAGAACAAAACAGTGGTTGCTGCAGTTCTGCAGAAAGTACCACAGGGAAGCTGAGACAGAGAAATACAGCCCAAAACTGACTGTGTGAGCTGTTTATTAAGTGCCAAAAAAGCAATTGAAAGCTGAACGCTGGCAGCTGGAAGACACTCTGAAAACACGGCACTGTGAAAACCGCATTATGGCAAGAAAATGTTTCTTTAACCCATTGTATGTGGAAGTGCTGATAGTCAGGAAGTCACAGGCTGTAGAACAGGCTAAAAAAAGCAATCTATTAAGATTTATTTTTTTTTTAAATTCAAACTCCCAAGCATAACAAAGCAGTAATTGTTGTGAAAGGAAAGATGTATGATACCAGAAGGAAAGGAAGATGAAACCTCAGTTGTCAGAATTTCAGAAGGTTTGGGGTTTTTTTTTGGCAGGTACAGTCAGCTTAAAATACCATGAATATGGAAAAGGAGAGTTCTTCAGACAGGCTGAGGGAAAGGGTGTGGGTGTACACGGTGGTGACACTTGAGTTTGTGCACAAGGTGTGTGTTTTCTTTTTGAGCTCATCCGAAGTGTCTCACATCTCAGAGTTTAACCATGTTTAGAGGAACCAGGCAAAAGAGGTGAGTATCTGAAAGGAGAGGTAAAGTGATACTGTGTGCTCTTTGTGTGTTCGTAAGCATGTGGAAATGTGTGGATGCAGAGAAGACGTGCTATTGTATTGGTGGCAGCAATCCATCTGGAGTATAATATTTAAGAAACAGCTCTGATCTTGGAAAAAAAAAGGAAAATAATGGAAGTGTGATTGCAGGGCATAAATTCATATGAATTTGTTGGTATAATTTTTTTTTTGGTCCGAAGGTCTAAAGCTTTAAATTACTATTTTGAATCAGGAACTAAGACTGGGCCTTTCTTTGTCTTTGCCAGAGTTAACTGTAAAAGACAGGCAGTGTGTTTCCTTGTACAAGCTTTAAAAATACCATGTAACTGTTTTACTGGCTTTTTCAACTGTTTGTGACCCAGCTGAACGTACTATCATCATTCTGTGAGACCAGAAATAAATTGCCTCTTATGCAGGAGATGGAAGTGTCAGCCTGGCATCATTCTCAGCCCAGCCTTGAGAAGGGAACCGCTGTAAAACATTGCCAAATGAATGGTAGTAAAGAGACCATTAATGCAATTTCCTTCTGTGGTGCCTCTGAAGTCCACAGGGAAAAGATGGTGACCCTCAATGACTACTCAGTGCTGATACTTTGCTCTGCACATCCTGGATTCTGCAAGTTGAGCAGTGTGGGCACAGTGTTTCAGAGGGGATCTGTACAGAAACCCCACAGCTTTTCACAGGGGCTCTTTGACAGCAAGTGAACACTAGAGACTTGTTAGAAGGGTAGGACAGGAATTTCTCACATACCTGCCCTTCCAACAGCGAGGTATGGCTCCTGTAAAGGAAAAGAAGTGGCAGTGAGTGAAGAGATATTTAACTCTTCCCTAGGTAGCTGGCAGGTGGTAACAAGGAGATTGGTGTGGACTGATTTGCCGTACAAAGCACTCTGGGGTCTGAACAGCTTTTTCAGGGCATTTTGCCTGATTTCCACTGGCCACTGACTCTTTTACTACCTATAGAAAACTTTAACTACAATCCAGGAGATAGCAGTGGGAACCTGTGGGGTTTTGACTTCCCAGAAGGGATGTTTCTCTATGACTTGTAGCAACAATCCTTAGAGTAAGCTCCAGTGCTCTGCAATGCCAGGAGGACAGAAGGAAGGGAAACTGTCCAAGCACAGTACTCATCAGGCCTGTGTGGAGGTTGGAGACAGGTGGGTCTCTTTGCCCAAGTGACAGGCTTTGGGATGAGGGGGAGTGGGCTCAAGCTGTGCCAGGGCAGGGTCAGATTAGACATTAGGAAAAAATTCTCCACTGAACAGGTTATTGGGCACTGGAACAGGCTTCCCAGGGATGGGGTTGAGTCACCGACCCTGGATGTATTTAAAAGATGGGTAGATGTGGTGCTCAGGGATATGGTGTAGTAGAGGACAGGTATGGCTGGACTCAATCTCAAAGGTCTTTTCCAACCTTGTGATTCTGTACAGACAGCAGGCAATGGCAGACCACTTACAGCTTGTGTATCACCAGCAGAGTAGTACCCAAACTCCCATCCTCTGGCTGTGGCTCAGCCAGCATGTTTGGCATGTATCTTTGTGGTGGTAGGAAGTCTGTGTTGCAGGAGAAAGACTGTCACTGTTGTCAGCCTGTCCCCTGTGCAGCTCTGAAGCAGAGCCTGCACTTAGTCCTGAAGTCTTTAACACCACACAGATGTACAGGGCCAGGGAGGAGGGGGAAGGAGGGGGCTGGGTGGGGGATATGTTTGCATTTTTTTGCATGGAAGAAGAGCTTTACCTGCCAACTGGAACAAACTTGGCCAGAGTAGATGAACTAAGGGATAGTCCTTGGGTTAACAAACTGAGGGAACTGGAGGTCCAGCGCTGCTGTGCCTGCCTCGGGGCACCCTGCCAGCAGTGAGCTAACACAGCTTTCTAGGAAAGTGGTAGTGAAGATGCAAGAACACAGATTTCAACATACTTTTTACAGGCATTAGTCTTGTGTGTGAGGAGCTGAATGAGAGCAGCTGGCTGTGGTCTCTGAGCCATCGCAACTAAGTACATTTCTGTTAAACACTAGCTTGGGCTGTAGCAAGGGGAGATTCTTGACCAGATCCTTCTTGGTGTGAACCTGCTGCAGCTCCAGTAGAGAGCCAGCCTGTGCTTGGGAGCTGTGCCTGTCCTGTACTCCTTGTAATCATAAATCATAGAATCATTTAGATTGGAAAAGACCCTTAAGATGATCAAGTCCAACTGTAAACCTAAGACTGACAAGTCCACCACTAAACTGTGTCCCTAAATCCCACATCTATGTGTCTTTTAAGTCCCTGCAGGGATGGTGACTCAAACTCTTCCCTTGGAAGCCTGTTCCAATCTTTGATCCCCCTTTCAGTGGAGAAATTTTCCCCAATATCTGATCTAAACCTCTCCAGCATAACTGTAGGCAGTTTCTCCTCTTCCTGTCACTTGTTACTTGGGAGAAGAGACTAATCCCCACCTGGCTACAACCTCTTTTCTGGTAGTTGTAGAGGGTGATAAGGTCTCTCCTCAGCCTTTTATTCTCCAAGCTCAACCACCCCAGCTCCTTCAGCCTCTCCTCATACCACAGTACTGTTGAGCAACTCGGGTACGTGGGTCTTTAGAGTCACGTTTTTAAAAGTAGGTTTGAAAAAGTACAGCCAAGGGTGAAGTGTCTTAAACCACAAACAGCAGAGGGAGAGACGCACAGACACACTCAAAACACACCAAACCACGTTGGCAGCCTGCCATAACTGCACTCCAAATGCTGTGTCCCACCTGTGCTGAAGGTTACTGCTTCTCACCAACAGCACAGAGTGAGCAAGAAGGTCTCGGCACTGCTAGCACACAAACCACTGTGTCAGTCTGTCCTTGAACCTGACAATAGCTCTGTGTGCTCATCCAGGAGATGGACATCTGAGCTTTACTTCACTGTTTTGCCCTAACTCTGAAAACTCTGCCCATGGTCACAGCTGCTTGTTCCCAGGTAAGTAAACATCAGAGGAGGTGGCTCCTGGCCAAGCCTCTATGGGGACATCAGCTCCACACCTCTGACATGTCCACACTGCTGTCACCCCACTTAGAGATCCCCTTTCTTTGGCCTAAAGAACTCAAAAGGCAGCCAGACACTGAGGTTTTAGACACTGCAAACCTGGCTGAGAGGCTCCAAGCCTCCAGCCATGGCTCTGCAATACCTCTTCCTTTCTTCCTCCCTTGAGGCGAGCCTGGATGCAAAGCAAACCACAGTCTCAATTACCCAAGAGCTCCGCAGAGGATATTGGGACAGGTTTTAGTACCCCAGTTCAAAAATCCTGGGTACTTCAGTGCAGGATATTTGGCATAAAAGAAATAGCAGCTCATGGGATTTCAAGACCAGTTCAGCTGAACTAAAAATTAGTCCTGTGACTCTTTATGCCCTTGTTGACTTTCCAGCATTCTTACCCTGAGTTTCTACAAGGGCCATACTATGTGGGAATGGTACACCTGCTGCTGGTGTAACCAATGTGTTACAACACATTCTTAGAAGGAAAACGTTCAGTTGTGGTGAATGACAAGTGTTTCCAAAGGTGCCTGTTCCAGCTGAAGGCAGTGGCAGTTTTGCCTTTGACTTAATCATCAAATTCATTCAATGAATTTAAATGAACTGAATTATATTATACTATTTTCCCCTCCCAATCTCCGGATGAAGTCTCTGGTTATAAGCAGGCTATAAGTGACAGCCTTGATGGGCTGTGGTAACTGGTACCAATCACCAAAACCTGTGTAGCTCAGGTGAATGAGCTGCAGCATCCCCGCTTCTCTCTCAGCACTGACGTTGGTGTGTGTAACCAGTAGATGCCAGCAGAGATCTGAGCAGCCAGCACAGCCTGACCATTAATGATCCTAAGAAATGCCTCCCGTTAATGAGATCGTAAATCACTCTCTGCCCTCAGGACTGTCCCAAATAACTACATTCAGAGCAGGGGTTGCCACCAATGCAGTGCCAGCCCTAAGTGTACCTAGTGTAAAGATGGGTTCAGTACTCACTGTTAACACATGCTGCTCTTTGGAAGGTTTGTCATAGAGGCTGAAACGAGTAATTTTGGGAAGCACATCAGAAAAGTGGTGTTCTGTGCAATGCTGGCTAATGTCTGTGCTGTGTGGTCTCCAGAGCTGCAAAAGCTGCAGCCTGGATTCCTGGTGAGATCAGCCTGATGCTGGCTGCCTCTAGCTGCAGCTGTATTTTTACATGGTGACTCTGGTTATTAATAATAAATGGGTGAGCTGCTAGATCTTCTTGCAGAGCATTACACCAGCACAGGGTGGTGACTAAGTGCCAGAGGAAAGAAACGGTCCCAGATCCTGCAGGAGTAGTAACCCACACCAGGATCTGGGCTTGGGTGACCCCATAGCCAGCTGCACTGTGCTGCTCTGCTGCTGCGAGCTTGTCAGCAGGGTGAGTCCCAGTGCCTTCACTGGGGCTGGATCACAGAATCACAGAATCACAGAGTTGTAGGGGTTGGAAGGGACCTCGAGAGATCATGGGGTCCAACCCCCCTGCCAAAGCAGCTCCCCAGCTCATACTGCACAGATAGGTGTCCAGATGGGTCTTGAATATCTCCAGAGAAGGAGACTCCACCACCTCCCTGAAATGGATGTGGAAGGATGAGGCACTACCCATAACAAGGCTGGATGTGGAAGGATGAGGCACTACCCATAACAAGGCTGGATGTGGAAGGATGAGGCACTACCCATAACAAGGCTGGATGTGGAAGGATGAGGCACTACCCATAACAAGGCTGGATGTGGAAGGATGAGGCACTACCCATAACAAGGCTGGCCCACTTGGTGTTCTTATAAAGGACCAATTGGTTGCTAATGCTGTGCTGCTGGCAGCACACTGCCTGAGTTTTGAAGCATCTACAGTCAATACCAGTTGAAGTGCTTGAGGAACAGCTCTGAGCTTCTGGATATTTTTCCCTCAGAAATCATCACTGTGAGAAGTGGGAAGGGAAGTGACATGGAGAGACAGACTGTAAATCCCTCTCTGTGGCATGAAATGGATGAGTCACTGGGGAAATCTAAGTGGAAGTAGCACAAACCCTAGGGCACAACATGAGGGCTGGCATTAGTCTGGCTGGGGAGTGATAGATGATCTGGTCAGCCAAGAAGATCCCAGGAGGATGTGACCAAAGCCAGAGGAGATTTAACAAGGTGTGTGGGGGAGGGAAAGGTGAAGGGAATACCGGCACAGCATGCTGTGTGCTGGGGATCTTCCTCAGGACCCTCTCCTTGTCAGGCAGCTGTGCCAGAAGTCAGGCAGGTGGTGACACACGCCAGCATTTCTGTCCCAGGGAGGTGTCAGCCCTGTCCTGCTCCTGGCCCGGTCACTGGGGGCATCGACACTCTGTGCTCAGCTGAGCCTTAAACCCAGCTCCTCTTGTGCAATCTGTAACAGCTACCAAAGAACCATACACAGTTTTTCTGTGGGGATGACTGAGCTCTTCCAGCCATCCCACCTAGAAGGGGCTGCGTTGGTGCTTGTGGCTCAGGCATCAGTCAAGCCCTGAAGCCTTGCTCAGGCTTTTTGTACTGGGTGAAACAGCACTCAGGCTTCTGGGATGACCATGAAAGCTGAGCTAGATTCAGCAGAGGCAGTAAATTCACTCTGAGAGGACCTGTTTGCTATTTGTGCTATTTCTTGACTTGCTGGCAGTGAGTTCCTTCAAGAACAAAAAACGACAAGCACTGGCAGAGGCCTGCAAATAGTATTGGGGACTAATTTCCAAATATTTGAGATCCTTAATTTTATGTATCCATTATCCTTGCCTTTATGGAAACTATTGTCAGCCTTATCTCTTTAATAAATAGTCAGCTCAGAAACTAATAAACAAGGGAGCACCTAAAGGGACTCATAAGCAGAAAGAAGGGGTTTTTTTTAACAGCTGTGCTCTGAAAAGAGGTTTGAACCTTTTCTCAGAGGGTTTGGCTGTTTTTTGTTATGTGCACAAACATAACAAATGTGATGGGGTCTGCAAACCTCAGTGTTTCACACGTTGGATGCTTTCCTTTCAGACATGGGGACATCTCCTTGCCACTGTATGGAGAAGCAGAAGGTTGCAGTAAGGGTGACTTTGGGGAGGTCTGCTTCAGAAAATGACACTCCTTGGGTCCTGGGGTGGAGACTGGGAGTGGAAATATTCAGCACTACCCTTCCATGGCTGGAGGAACATCCCTGTTTCTCCCCTGGGGCCAGATCAGTTCTAGCTGAAGGCAGCAGGTATCTCTCCACCTGCTTCTGCCAGTGCAGAAACACTTAGGTTTCTGCCCCAGGGCTTGACCAGAGGGCTTCACTGAAGTGTGCACACTCAGAGAGGGAGGGAATTGTCCCCAGGTTAGGGCTGGGTTGGCTCCTAGGTGAGGCTGACAGCTGGCACTGGGCTGGCCCTCCCTAGCTACCATGGTGGAGGGCAGCTGGGAGATGCTGGCCCTGCAGCTGGTGAGGAACAAACTCCCCTGGATGGGTCCTACAGACCAAAAAAAAAAAAAACCCAAAAAAACCAAAACCAAAACAAACCCCCAAAACCCTCAGGAACACAGATGTGGACAAAGGCAGCAGGAAAGAAATTCTCTTAAATTGTTCACCCAGGAAATCCCTCAGAACCCTGTAAGTGTAATTTGCTTGCCTGACCTAAGCAACATGCTCGTAACGAATCTCAGCATCAGGGAAAAAAATGCCCCAAGTAACCAGGTCACTTATTTCTCCAGTGAAATCTGATGTGCTGCGGCACTTGTGCTTCTCCCTGACCTGTGCCTGTGGCTGCTGTGCTCAGTCTGGTGCATTTTACAGAACATTTGGTAATATACTGCCCCTGAGGTCACAGCAGGTTTTGAACACAGCATCTGAATTGTGGATTCTTTCCAGAAAATGTAATTCAAATGGCGAGTGCTCCCTGCTGTGAAATTGGAAAGGATTGCCTTAGAAACTAGGGCTTGCCTGAGAGCTTCACAGAAAAAAGGGTCTCGGGCAGCGGTCAGGAGCTGGGTGAAACACAAGGCTGGGGATTCCTCCTGTTTCCTCGAGCCCAGGGGATGCTCAGCACAGAACTTGGCAAAGTTTAGCTATGTGAACGTACACAAATGCAAATTCAAGCAGATGGAAAAGCTCCCAGTACCCCACAGAGCCCAAAGCCCAGGTGAAGCCACAGGCAGCATCTCAGCCCAGCTTTGCTTACACCAATGTCCTGGAAGGGCAAAGGGATGCCTTAGGCAGCAGAAGCACAACTATCATAGAATCATAGAATGACAAGGGTTGGAAGGGACCCCAAGGATCATAAAGCTCCAACCCGCCCCCCCCCCCCCCCCCGCCACAGGCAGGGCCACCAACCTCAGGCCTGGATCTACACAAGGTTGCCCAGGGCCCCATCCAACCTGGCCTTGAACACTTCCAGGGACGGGGCATCCACTACTTCTCTGGGCAGCCTGTTCCAGCCCCTCGCCACTCTCTCTGTAAATGTCCCATGTCCTCCAGATGCACTGTCCTGGTGCCCAGGAGAATGTTGGTTTAGGGCAGATTCTGCTTGCGATTGCCCAGGTATAGAGCATGTGTCCAACCCTGTTCCCTGCAGAACCACAGACAAGCTGAGAGCACGGGCAGGAGAGCAAATGCTGGTAAAGAAACTAATGAAAAATAACAATGTCTTTTCTTGACAGAACTTCCCTGGGAACTGGGAGACTCCACTTGGATTTTAGCAAGGCGAGGGAGACTGCGTGAAACCAACCTGAAGCTCAGGCAGTGCTGAAAGTCCCAGCAAAGCCACATGTTGTGGCCTTTGGCTATTTGACTCTAATTATGATGGAGAGAATGAAAATTATTCCTCCTCAGCTACGTCAGGGGAAAGGTAAATATAAAATTGAGCATTTAGATTGTTCCACAGCTAGAGAGCACTGCACTTTTCAGATGGCTGTAGAGATCTGGTAGAGGAAAACAAGGGGCAAGATCGATTTTTATACTGAAGACAGCTTTAAAACCATGAAGGCTGGAAAGTACCAGCAGATGGTGATGCCGCCTTTCCTGATGCTCTGCTGGGCCCTGGCACCACAAGCTCCCAGCTTTCTCCCTGCCTCACCTGCACTGAGACAAAGATAACACCACTTGCTCAGAGGTTTCATGTCAGAGCACCTCGGATTATAAAGGAGAATGCTCCTTTTCACATGTGTGTACTGCAGGACTCTGCACAGTGCCAGGGAGAGACCTCATGGGAGAGATATCTGCAGGATTTGCCTCAGGAGAGGGGATGGGGACAGGGCTGGTGTTGGCCAAAGCCTCCTTCCTGCACCCATCAGCCTTTGTGTGAGCTTGGCCTCTCCTGTCCCCACCAGAAGCACAGAATGAAGGGCATGTTCACACCACAGCACAGGCTGGTATAGTAACACCCAGGTGCTTTTTGGGGTTTTATTGCTATGCTGGTGCCTGCATTGAGGGGTGAGCCTGTTCCTGGGGTGCTCCAGCAGTGCCAGCCCTGCACAAAGGCCACAGATCTGGTGATCAGGCTGTGCGAGATCGCAGTGTTGCCCAAGTGCAATTTTGTCCCAGAACATCTGCTTGAGCTGTGACTTGGCCACTGGTGTCAGGGACAGAGCCGGGCCCAGATGCAACAGCCGCTTTGCTCACCCTTTCCCAAGGGTCTCCAGGAGGGATGGCAAAGCCAGACAGATCCATCGGTCCCTTGTACCCTCCCTTGGGAGTAAATAAATGGTTTTGGACATGAAGATCAACAATCTCCTGCTGACCCAGCACACTGTGACCCCTTGCCAGGGGCACCAAAGCAGCACTGCTTCCAGAGGGGCCGGGAGCCCACTGTTTCCCCATCAGCCATGTTTACCCTACTTGCTGAGTTTTGCATGCCGTGCTGTGTCTGCACCAGGTCATCGCCCCAACCTCTTGACTCATATTTTCCAAGCCAGTGTGCAATGCCAAGGAGAACAGGTTGAGTGCAGGAGACGACAGCTGACACTCCTCGCTCTGGCAGGACTCCCAGTCACCCCAGCCTTCGGCAATGGGGAAAGCCGCTGGTCTGGAGTGGAGCACAGCCAGGGCTGGCTCGGCAGGTTTGGTGCCACCAACCTGGGTGGCCCCATGGGGCAATTCCTCCTGGAGTCCCATGCTCGGCAGCTCCCCTGGCACCATCAGGTCTGGGCAGGTTTGATTTATCCAGCACCCCTTCCTCATGGCTTTAACTAGAGGGAGCAGTCAGGATTTGGGGTACATAAGCCCTTTTTCAGGTAAATACCCAGCTGGCCAGGCCACTAGTGGACATGAGATCCTGGTGACAAGGCCTCACACAGGACAGTCGTGCCAGTCCAGCACAGCAGCCACCACAATCGCCATTCCTCTGGGATGACAAGCATTTTAACTCAAATTTATGTTCTCAAGCCATAGATGCTTCCCCCTCTGCCCCCAAATATCTTGGTTGAAACAAAAGCTATGCCCTGCCTTTGTTCACACCTCACACCACCCCCCTTTCCATCCTGGGAATCATCCTGTGTCACACACTGGTGTGGCCCAGGAAACCTGCAATCTGCTGTTAACCAGAATTTCAGGTCCTCATTGTGTCGTTAAGTTTTGGCCAGCTTGTTTACATGCTTTTATGGATGCACCCAGAACACCCCCATGCAGGGGACAGAGGGATTTATGGCTGAAGCCATTCCCCTTTTGCTTGGGGTCTTTCACTACACAGCTAAGGGCTGCTTTCATGTGGCATCACCAGCCTACCTGGGCACTGCTATAATAGCCCTGTTGTTCATCTCTCCACTAGCCTAAATCTGACCAACACCGGGTCATATATGTGCTCCAGGATAGGTAACACGGGCCATGGGATGTAAATAGGAGAAAGCTGCTGTGTCTGCCAGCCCAAACACTGGGTGGGACTGCACCAAAGAGAGACCCAACAAGCCCAGGGACGTGTTCAATGCACCTCTGGGCTGGTTCAGTGCTGGCTTACTGGTTATACTGGGGAAAGCCCTGATTGCAGCAAGAAGGGTATGGGCCTGAGCATGATGTAGGTGCTCACACCATGACACACAGCAAGGTCTGGGGATGCTGGGTGATGCAAAGAGCATTGGATAAAAAGTAACACAGAGCCTAAGTAGAAAGATGTGTGGGAAAGGCAATGGTGAGCATGAAAGGCCAAGAGGAATTTAGGATACTGCAAGAAAACATCTCTCCTGTGTCTACACAGGCTTGCTGGAGGCACGTCGGCCAGTGCAGCCAGCACCAGGTCAGCTGGAGAAAGGAAGGCGATCCAATCCTGCAATGCAAAACCAGCAGCTGCCTCAGTGCAGGCTCCTGGAAACGCTGGTCACCAAGGTGGGAGCATCCAGCTGGGCCACCCGCGTGGGGCTGCTAACTGGGAGGTGTTAGAGACAAGTGAGTTAGACAAGCGAGTCACCACGAGGGTGCTGTGAGCCAGGAGGGTGGAAGAGCCCCCAACCACCTAAACCGCAGCAGGCCGCAAAGTGGTGAAGCGAGGTGGCCAGCTAAGCCCGGCAAGGCCTGCAAATACACCTGGAAAAGAGCAATCCGCCAGAGGCCTTTTCTGCAAGGCCTGTCTCACTCCCCAAACATCCCATCCCCCCCAAAACACAACTCATGGCTCTGCCAAGTACACTCACCGAAATCATTTCTCTTTATTGCATATTGCCATCTTAGAAAATGTACAGTCTCATAACATTACACAGCAATTCCCGCTAGCTAAGACTACTAACATCCTTGCACCTAACACACTACCTTGGTCACTACAAAGCTAATAAGGTCCAAGACATATACTTCAGTTTACAAATTATTATGGAATTATTTTTTTTTCCTTTTTGGCATTATTAAAAAAAAAAAAAGTCTTTAAAATACACACCCAAGAGAAAAGAGTGGCTACTTATACCAGCACCAATCTAAAAGTAGTTTTTGACAATGGCACATGGAGTTACCTGCACACAGCCTTTGTATTTATTTATAAAGATAGACTTTTTTAATTTTTTTTTAATTATTATTTTGAAAGAAAACAAAGAAATGGCAAACTCAGCCTGACTCAGCGAGGCCGTTGTAGAACAATAAAATAAAATAAAATAGTAAAACTGAAACAGGTTTGGAAGGGCAAGAGGAAATCTGTCAGGAAAGGTCCTGATGTGGCACTGGGGTTGTGGAGGCAGGAGCCGGGGGTGGGTGCTGGCAGCCAAGCTCTGCACCCAGGGACCCTAAGAGGCGATTGCCCTTACTAACTCCCACCACCTTTCGAATTAAACACGTGTGACCAACCATTCCTTAAACCATCAGAAGCCAGGCTTTTTTTGTTTTTTAACCTTTTTTTCTTCTTTTTTTTTTCTTTTCAATATTTTAAATTCCCCCCAAAGTCCATTCCCTCAATTGTGTCAGCCCCATTTTTTTTTTCAGCCATAAATAAAAAATATAAATAGAGGCACTTTAGTTAAGGAATAGTATTATCATTACCTTTTGTCCTTATTTCCCCCTCCTTCTTAAAGCAAAGTGCTTGACTCCACCTTTGAACATAATCTGCAGGTTTTGCAGCTGCTTGGATACGAGGCGCTGGACTGGTTTTTTTGCACTTACCTGCTCTATGCTTTATTTATTACTGCTTTAAATGCTACTCAGAAAGTCTTTCTTTTTTTTTTCTTTTTCTTTTTTTTTTTTTTTTAACTCTACAGTGCGTCAAAAATTGCAATGAAGAACAGAACAAGATGGTAAAACCACAGCTCTTGACAACTCTGCTTAGAGAGAGAGATTTCACAGCTTTCAATCAGCACGCAGATGCTTAGATGCTTCAGGTGCTTAGAACCATATTTTCTTTTTTTTTCTTTATACAAATTAAACAGCACTTTCACTATACAGTACATATAGTTAACTGACATCCCATACCCCACCAGTAATACCGATTATCTGACAAGAAAAATTTTTTTTAAATCCAAAAAACAAATCACAACCTTATTTCAAATAGTGTTAATATCTAGTGCAACAGGGACAAACTCATCTCTCCACAGGAAAAAGAACAAATGAACCAAAATTTTTAAAAAAAGATCACATAAGTATTGGTGGTATAAAAAGGTTTTGTTTTTCTAAAAAAAAAAAAAACCAAACCCACACCACAAATAAATAAAAGTAAAAAGTAACAGTCCTCTATATACTTACCATAATTTAAGAATAGAAATGTAAATATGTTAATGGTGTTTATTTTTTATTCTCCAATTCTTAATTTTCTAAACCTTTAAATTATTACTCCCTGAGAGCTCTGAATTATTTTTATTAATTTTTTTTTTTGTCTTTTTTTTGTCTTTTTCTGGACTGACATTTGACAGGTAGTTCTGCTTACAAATCTGCAGTGACAACAAACAGCAAATCAGTCAAAAAAAAGAACAAGCATTTCTTGGCATCGCTGCTTCTGTAGTGTCCGGTAAAGGAAAAAGAAAAGAAGGCAGGTTAAAAAGCTGGTGTGTTTTGCACCAACTGCTTTAATATGTCAGAGCCCCTTGGTCCTGACCCACCTTGACAGAGGATACAGTTTGTCCCATTGAACAGAAAGCAAGAATAAAAATTACAACGCAAAAGTGTTATGTTCTTCATCTCCTCCAAGAACCCACCTTTCCCTCCATCCTGGGCCAGAAAACATTAGAAAAGTATAAATACATCTGTGTGGCGTTAAGAGCGGTAATAAGCACTTTGGGGTAAACTTTTTCCTTTAGCAAGGTGATGGTAATGGGAAAAAAAAAAAAGGGCATTTCCCAAGGATGACGGGAAGAGCATCGGCGGGAGCACCCGTGGCGCCGAGCTCGGGAACCAGCATGAAAGCACGAACGTGCCAGTTGTCTGGAATAATCACCACGAAGCGAAAATAAACCCCCAAATCAGATTAAGTTCAGTCAACTTTGTTTTTTTCCTTTTTCCTCTTTAAACCGCTTGGCTTGTGCGCAAGGCGTCCCCCCCCTCCGCAAGCGGCCCCAGGGCGGAGGGTGGTCCAAGCAGGAGGGCAGCAGAAGGTGGCTTCCCATTGCCTTTGGGGAGCGCGGGGACCGCCGGTGTCTCTGAGTTGGATCCTCTCTTGCTCCGCGGATGCGGCATTGTGCTTGTGCATGAGGAGAACTATTTTTTGGAGGGGTTCAGAGGTGAGGAGGTGGGTGCTGGCACCATCAAAGTGGCCTGCCCACGCAGCTCCCTCCACATCCCCAACCTGACTATATACACGGTATATACACACACACACACTCGCCCACGGGGAGGAAGAGCGTGTCACTGTTTTGCTTTGAATTGCAAGGCAGTATAATGGGAATTTAAACACACACACCCCCCTCCCAGCCACTTCAAAAAGACTAACCCACGTTTTGTGTTGGGTTTGCTTTCGTTGTTTGCTTTTCAGAAGTTGAGCTTGGTGACGGGCCTCTCGCGGCTGCTGTCGGCCAGCTGGTTGGCGATGCGCTTGCGGTTGCGCTTCAGTTTGGAGAGGTCCTTATCAAAGACTTCACCCGAGCGCAGGGCTGAGACGAGGTCATCGAACTCGCCGCCTTCCTCCCCGCTCTCTTTCGCCTTCCGTGCCTTGCGCTCCCGCTCCCGCTGCTCCTTCAGCTATATGCCATGGGGGGTGCAGAAAGGAGACAACTCACCCTCATGCAGATGGTTGTTGGGGTGCCCAACACATGTGTGGGGGCCTCCAAACCCATGAAACGAGACAGATTTCCTGCCCCAGTGCTTAGCTCATGAGAGCTGGTCAGGGTTATTGATAGAACCCGTGGCCTGAGACCCACAGCCCCATGGCTGCTGCTGGTGGATGGCAGCAGCCCACAGGCAACACCAGCTGTGCTGCACATTTTTGCTTCCAGATCTCACCAACCCCAGGTCATTAGTTAATTACACAATCAACAGTGGAAAGCCATCCCTGGGTGCCCCAGGGTTGCTGCCAGATTTGCCCATGCCTGCTCACCTGTGCTTCCATGCGTGCCCGGCGCTCCTCCTCCTCCTTCCTCCTCCTCATGTTCTCATTCTCCTGCTTAGCCTCAGTCACGGCTTGAAGGAACTGGTCAAAAATGCCAAAGAACTCATCGGGCTGTATTTTGTCTGTGTCTTCTCCAAAGTACTTCACAGCTTTGGAAAACTGGGAAAGAGATGACAGGGGTCCATCAGCCTTGGAGATGCTCACCACACTGGTGAAACCCTTACCATGGGAAGCCTTGGACCTGACGGAGCGGAGAGAAACGCTTCCAGTGGCCACAGTGGAAAGCAAGGCTTTGCTTCATTGAGCCTTGACTTAAACATGAAATAAATCACCTGATGCTTTACCTGCTGCCCTGCAACAGCTGACCTGGATTGCTCCTGAGCCCCCTATCCTAAAACATCCCCCACACACAACCCTTCTTGCCTCTGGCTCTGCCCCCGCCCCAGCTCGACTTTATTAACTAAGCAGCAGTAAAAACAAGGAAGTAAAATATTGTGGGACCAAAGACATAAAACTAATAGTAAACACGGCAGGGGCAGGGAAACTCGCACTTTTAAGTTTTCCTTTGAAGTATTTTTGGGGTATTATTTATCATTGCCACATGCTCTGCTATTGAAACCAAATGTGTTGGTGAAACTTCTGAAAGACGTTTCTGCCCAGGCTCAGGCACAGCCCCGGGTAGTGAAATAGGGAGTTTTCCATCCTTTCATGGAGTTTGCACACCCTTAATGTGAGGGAGTGGAATGAGGCTGTAGCAAAGGTCAGGACAGGCCATCCACGATCTGCTGCTACATCCCGCTCCCCAAGGAGCTCACGAGTTGTCCTTGGGACTGGCATCCTTTGTTCTCACTTCCAGTTTGAGGGAGACTCTTTGTGCACAGAAAATTTTGTGAAAATTATGGTGGGGAGTTCTGGAGATAAGCACACTTAAAAGAAAAGAAAAACAAAGCCAAAGCACAAACAGATTTATTAGTTGCTTTGATTTTGCTGGGTAGACTGAGAGGAACATTTTTAAAGCCTGCCTGTATGATTTAGTTTTATTTGCAGGGGTGCCCCAGTTCAAAAGACATTTAGGGCATTTTTATTTCTTTGTTTATTTAAGAGACTTAGCACTCCAAGATGCAGGGAGGAATCTGAGAGGTGCCACTATATAAGTCAAAATAATTGAGGTTATTCTTTGTTGATTTTCATCAAGATAGTTGATTCTCTGTCATGTTACAGAGATTGTGGTGAGGGGAAAGACTGCAAATGTTAACCTCACAGGATATAAAGTTTATAAAGTAATGATGTTTCTGCTTTCGTAAGAGAAAGCAGCACCAGAATTTGAACCTGACTATGTGTTTAAAAACCCAAGAGCTGATTCACTTCACACAGCCCAGCCCATCCAATAACCACAGAACAACTCTACTTTGTTTCAGAGAGGATTTTGCTGGACTCTGTGGATGATGACCTTCTCCTCTAGATCTAGCCAAGTAGGCAGAAGATGATAGTTTGCAGACCACTTGTCACCATGTCCACAGTCCTAACTCACTGCAGGCAAGAACTGAGATTGACATCAGCAGTTTAAAAGGGTGGCCTGGGCAAGCCATGGCTTCAGGAAGGCAATGGCCAATTATAATGCTCAAGCAGGGGTGGATGGTCTGAAAGACAGTGCCAACTGGACACTGGTACAACCAGGGAGAAGGAGGTGGTGACACTTGGTTTCTTCTGTCTTTAGAGAGGTAGCTCATACAGTGGGACAAAGACATGACCACTAAAAGGGCTTGTGATGGACTATCTCCCTGCCACTTCAATGAAGACAAAGGCCAGGCCAGGGAAGAAATAGTGGATAGCTGTTGTTGGAGTCCAGCTGTGTGCCCCTTTGCTGAAAGAAGGGAAGCAAAAAGTGCTTGGGAATCACAGATGTCAGCCATTGGCCACCCCTTTGCTGTGATTTAAACCAGCCAGGTACAAAGAAGATGACAACATGGCAAGAAGTCACTGCATGTGGCTGCAAAACACTCACCAAGGCATTACTCTGGGGAAGGCCAACCTTTTAAGCAGCTTCTCTAACCAGGTCTGAAGTTGGCCTCAATTCATGGCACTGAGCTCCTCTCCCTCTTCTCTGGAGAGAATAGCTGGGCAGGTCTCAAGGTGAAGTTACACACTGGATGTTATTTCGTCCTATAGAAGTGGGGTCTCTTGGGCAGTCTGGGTTGTCTCCAGTATCAACCTCTGGATGATCTCGTGTCCAGCCTCAAGACCTGGTTGCATATTTCCCTCCTCTTTCATCAACACCAGAGAGAACACAATGCTGTCCTGCAAACTTCAGTCTTCATTGCTTCAGGTGCCACACTCCTAACTCTAAAGCCACCAAATCTGGGATATTTCCATTTTAAGACACAGAAAACAAAGCAAGCCCTCTAGTGAGGGCTTTCACTCTAGCTTGAGTGAAAGCTCTTCACCAAAACTCAATCCTCACAAATGACCTATCAACTCCTTCCCTGGCTGACACAACTCTCCCATGGTTAGTCTCAGCCCTGCACTTCCAAAAGACAGACAGGTATCTCACAACCTTCTATAGCACATCTTGCATCCCAGCAGCAGTCTGTTGGCCTGACCTGCAATCCCCTGCCATGTTGGGTTGTGAAGCAGGAAAAAGGCCCTGGGAACAGACAGGGATGTACTCCTCACCCCCCACCCCAGCCCCCCAAAACAAAGAGTAGCTCAGTGACTTTCTCATGTCCGTCTCAGCAGAACACTCATATGATCCCATGGGGGAGGTATCAGAGATGTTAACACACAGCATGTGCTCTGGGCAGGCTAGAACCATCCCATCCCTGCTGGCTGGAGGAAAGGCTGAAACACTACCCCAATCTCACAGACACTGATGACCTTACCAGCTCTTTCGCTTCCGTCAGAAGATCTTCAATGTCTGAGAAGCTGAAGCTGGCTAACGTGATGAACTGGCTGACGACAGACACGAACTTGTCACCTGTTTGCTGAACCTGAGACTTCTGGAAGTCCAGTTCCTTTGGGGGAAAAAAAGAGTAAATCTGGTCAGGCCATGGCTGATGAGGGACACAAATCCCACTGGCCTCCATTAGTCCTGCTGGGCGTGTGCCTGGGTCAGCGCCACAGGCACTGGCTGCACCACCATCACCACTGCTCCCTCCTGCTGTGCTGAGACCACAATTGCCCTGTTCTACAATCCCATGCCTGCGGTACGTTTTTAAGGCCAAATCCCACAGAAGAGATCATGGAAGCAGCATAATTTAGCAAGACAGAGAGTCCTTTGGGATATCTCCACCATTTCATCACCACTCCAGTCAGGCTGCATTAGAGCTCCCCAGCCTAAGCCCCAGCCCTCTGTGGTTTTACAGCCAAAGGGAGACCCCCTCAGGACATCACAGGTCCTCCACAGACATCATCACTAGACTTACTCAGCCCTCCTTGGCGTGTCAGACATAATCCACACACGTGCCTAACCACACAAGGTACCTTTGGTGCCAAAACAGCCCTAAGAGGACAGGCACACGTGCAAGGCAGGAAGGAAAGACAAACACATCTCCAGGATGTGAGATAAAAGCAGCTTTGCTGAGAGCTCCCTCGCCTGCCTCCCCACACAGAGATGCCGTGATGCTCTGAGCCAGGCTGGACTATATTTGATTTAAGTAATACTTACAGTCTCCACTGCTTTCAGGCCGCTCCTCAGAGTGTTTATTTCTTTCTCCAGCTCGATCATGCTGTTGGAAATGGCAGGATGTTAGTTTCCAGCCTTCCCCAGCGAATTCTACAGTTCTCTGACCAGCTCAACCTTGTTTTTCCACAGAGAACACTCCTGCACTGCACACACTGCCTCCTGTTTGCAGAGCACCATGCCCTGTGCAGCAAAGTGGGCTGACAGCCTCTAAGCTAGGAGAGCTGCTTATCTCAAGGTGGCTGCGGTTGCTTGTTTTAAAGCAAAGCACTTCTCTCTATTTTCCATCATGGGGACAGTCTAGGCTTAGCAAGCTCACAGCCTCCAGACCTCTCCAAGCAAATGGTGAGCTCAGGAGAGGGCTTTTTGCTGCACACAGATTTCTCTTCCCTTCTTGTAGGTCAGAAGAAGATGGGCTGGTGCACAGCAGACAGTTTTCAGGGTACCACAGTTAGGTAAATGCCATGCAAAGCATCCTTTCTTAGCAGCAAGGCTTTCATAAAGGGAGGCAACCCAAATATAGAGAAATAAAAATAAATCATCACATCTGGCACTAACTTTGTTTGCACAAGGCAAAAGCCCCCAATGAGCTTCGAGTTCAAGTGCTTATGTAGCTACCACTACATCTGAGGGGAAGCTTTCTCACAAAAAACCGATGACCACAGGCTTGACATCTTTCCAGGGGTGTCTGTCCTAGGGCTGGGGGTCCCTGGAAAAGCTGACGTCAGGTCATGGGGCAAGCGTTTCTGGCAGGTTTAGTCTGGGAAAATGCAGTTTTGGGAGCCCTGTGCTCCAGCAGTTCATTACTAGTGATGGGATTGACAGAGGCGGCAATTTTTGCTTCGCAGCTGCAGGGCTGGGGGGAATGTAGGGTTTTCCACAGCTTTAGAAACTTTTTGGTTTCCCTCTAGATTGGACTAAACCCAAATATTACATATGGTGTCCAATTCAGAGCAAAATGATAAAGTTTAGGGGGAAAAAAAAACCACCCTGAATGCAGACATTCTCTTTCCCATACGTGTATCTGCACAACAGCTGCAGATACACCAGCACAAAAAAGCTGGAGCCTCCACCGGCTCGGAGTGTGCCCTGCTTCAACCATGTTCTCAGCCAGTGCCTATGAGCACAGCTGCCTCCTCACATGCTGGAGATTTTTCATGGCACTTTGTTCAATCTCGATGACAAGTTATTTTACATTTTAAAAGGCAAGGATGCTTCCTTTGCACAACAGGGGAAGGCACTATTGCTCAAGAGCACTCTGCAACTTGAAAGACCCTTGAACTGCCATAAACTCTGTGTGTATTTGCCATCGCCTCTTTAAGAAGGTGCTGTTTCAGGCCCTTTTCATGTCCAGGGCTAACAGGAATGCACACTGACTGCAGAAACCTGTGATCTCTGCTGCTCAGGTCTTCAACAAAGCAACAAAGCCTGTAAGCTCCCGCTGAACTTTAAAACCAAAACAGAGCCTTATTGATTTCAGAGGGGCTTCAAGCACATACTTCAGGGCTTTGCAGCGCAACAGCAGATTCCTCCTGTGCTTAAAAGTACGGCCTGTGTTGAAGAGCTTTCCTGAATGGAGGCCTCAGCAAAGAGACCGCCTGTTCCCAACAGGTCGCTGTGAGGCAGGCAGGGTTTAAAAGCTCATTGCAAACACCAGAAACTCCGTGTTGGTGGTGAAATGAGGGCCGGGCAGGACCCGGAGGCAGGTGAACCCCCCCGCATGGCGGCCTGGTCCTGCCTGTGCTGCAGGCAAAGCCTCCCCACCACGCGCAGATAAACAGCCGCCCTTTATCTGCAGCCACACGGCAACCGCTTCCTCCCGGATTACTTAACCTACCATTAGAAATTAATTAAATGCTTCTGCGGTGAGATAACAACAGGAAACGGCTGCTCCAAGCAGCTCTCCTCCCTCGTGGCGCAGCCTCTTGCTGCAAGGGCTGAGATTTAAAGCCACCAGGTGATGTTTGCCGTAGCACAGGGCCCAGGACAGCAGCCAGGATCTGGCCATGACCACGAGAAAGTGAGGCAGGCTGGAGGAGGAGAGAGGCAACCCTAGCAACCCCCAGATGCCACCGAAATCCCTGCTTACTTGACTTTGGCTGCCTGTGGGATGTCTCGCAGCTCTTCGTGCAGGTGGAGGACTTTGGGATATTTCTTTTCAACAATAGTGATGAGATAGTGCAGAAGGGTGATGTTCCTAGGAGAGAGGAGCAGCAGCAAGGTCAGCGTGGTGGCACCATGGGATCCAAGAACTCAGGCAAAACCCCTGGTTAAATCCCAACCCTGGTAATGAACTCTGTTGGGATTTCTGCAAGGATACTGCTCACTGCAGATATGGGGACATGGGACGGGTCTGTCCCCTGCACAGCCACAGTGCAGAACAGTCTGGTCCCTGCAAGCAAGGGCCCTCCACAGAAGGGACCCAGGGGAGGTGACATGAGTCTCACAGCTCCATCCTCCATTGTCATTTACTGATGGATGAGACCAGGCAGTTTTGAGAACCATGCATGGAGCTCGGAGGGGAAAAGCAAACTAGGTGATGGCTGCACCAGCTTCAGGAGATGGGAGTGCTGCAGAGGGGGTTCCTGTGCAGGGGAACCCCTAGGATCCCTCCTCCAGCCAGTGAGCCACAGCACAAAGGCTCTTGGCTTCTCAAAGGGGAAAAAAAGCATTTGGAGGATGACCCTCCCAATCAGCCTTGGCTGCCATTCAGCCAGCGCAGGAAGGGAAGCCCTCATTGATAACCATACTGAACTACAGGTCAGCTTCCCTTGAAATCTGTCCTGCTCCAAAAACAGACACTTGCATCATCGGATGTGCCAGATAAGGTGGCAGAAGGGAGGGGTCCATTCCCACTTCCCCACATCCTAGAGACAACGCTAACTGTCCCTTCATTCCCCCAACATTCCAGGGACCACGGACTCTACCAAGGATGAGATATGGGGCTGCTCACTTGTCAATGCTGGACTTGGTGTCTGCGATCTTGTTGAGGCTGGAGATCTTAAACCCGAAGGCGTTGCCCCTCTGGCCTTTGTTCATGTAGTTCCCGAAGGCCAGGACCACCTCCAGGAGCTGCTGAAGGCTGCCGCTCTGCAGCACTGCCTTGGAGCCGGCACGGATGGCTGAAAGCAGAGAGGTGTGGGACATTATCCCCTGTCCCAACAGCACACTGGGCTCTTGCAGCAACCCCTTCAGTGCTCCCACGGCCAAAGAGTGGCCACCAGCTTGCTCCCTTCCCCTGCAGCACTGTAACCTCCTGAGAGGGATCCTCTTCCTATGAGCACTCCCTTTGCCAGCACAGAGCCCATTAGTGATCTTAGCAGGTCTGGTCACTTGCCTTCCACCTTGGGTTTGACTTCTGCAACTCTCTCTGCGAACTTCTTCTTGAAGTAGAGGGACTGCAACCTTTGCTGGTAATGGTTTATCCTGAAAAAAAGAGAGAGAAGCAGGCTGAGCTTTGCTTGCTCCAGGCAGAGCTCAGTTGCTCTGCTGCTCACAGCTGCGCTTACAAAGCTCACTTGAGCCATGGTGATTAAAAAATGATGACTGCATTTCTCCCTTAAAACTATGCTGGGATGGGACAAAATGACTACTGAAACTGCAGCTGTCCTGGGGTGGATCCAGGTGGGCTCTTAAGCACACGCTTAAGCCCATCCTTAACTCAGCAGGCTCAACAAGTGCATTTTTACACCCTATTGCTATGAACAAACAGTTCCTTTATGACCACTCCTTAGCAAAGATGCTGATGAGGTCTGGGCTCCCAATGGCTCTGTGATGAGCTGTGGCTGCACACAGGCACATCAACAACCAGCACTAATAAAACCTCACCTTCAGATCCTCAAAATCTGGGCTCACAGCCTGGGCTGGGAAGTCACCAACACAGCCAAATCCAGCCCTTTCCATGGCAAGTTAGGGACAGCTCTGCTCATGTCAGTTGTATTTAGGCTAAACAAGCTTTCACTTGTATGCAAATAGCAGTCATGTGGACCAAGGACCCACGGGAGACATGCTCACAGACAAGGCCATGGGCTAACGCTGTCGTACTAATGAGAGGTGACAAAGACATCACACTCGGTTACAGACCACAGGGCAAATTAAAAAGCCGTGTCAGATATCAAGGGAAGCATTTGCATCAGCATGTTGTGCTTTCCAAGAGATGAAGGCATGGGAACAACACACAGGCAAGACACTGTGAACGAAGGTGACCTGCAATAGGAAAGATAATTCTGTGCATCTTCCAACCCCACGGGCCCAGGTCTGAGCTTCATGGGTCCATCCTGCCTGTCTTTGACACTCAAAAGTGACACGGTGCATTGCCCCAGTGCTCATCAGCACATTCCTCTGGGAGGACAGGAGTGTTTCTATTTCTGATCTCCCGGTATGATCTGAGACTGTAAAGCTCACTGACTCTGCAAACAAGTGACTTGCTTGAAGTTCAGCTAAGAAATTCAAAGAGCTCAATACTCAGTTGGATATAAATAAGGAGCTTCAAGATTTTAACCCAGCACCTCCAAAGGATGTGCATGCAAAAGATAAGGTTATTCATCCCTGAAGACTTCTAAGCCTTAAATGATTGCTACCAGGAGCAGGAAGAAATGACATTTCCTTTCCATCTCATTTCTTCTGAGAAGCCCTAGGGACGAGTCACTCCTGAGGTGAGGAGTGGGCCTCATCTACACAGCAGGGCAAAATTTACATACATCTCTCTTTGAGTATTTATTAGGATATGTTTGTGTGAAGAGAAAAGGAGCACTGTGTTACCATTGAAACAGTGCATCCCACCTGGGGCATTATGCAGATGATGGAGTCTTTTGCAGAGTTGTGCCAGACTGAACTTTTCTTGGCCACATAAGAGGGGGAAACATATAGCGACATGACTGGGGACCAATCCTCTCTCCAAAGGAGCCATCTCCCCATCCCTCCCCTTTGCTCTGTCCAGCTGCTGCCTGTCTGGGATGCACAACCCTGACTTTAGGAGCACAGCATCATGAGTGATCCTTACAGGTGGGAGCACCTTGCTTGCCCTCCCATCCTTTTGGCCTGCTCATTTCTCAATGTGAAAAACAGTAAGCAGGACTTATTTCCCAACCAGGCTCCATGAAACAGCCACATCCCAACCAGCCCATGTGGGCACTGGCCAAAACACGTGTCCCTGAGCCACCAACCTGCTCATTTCAAAGAGGAACCGGTCAGCCCTGGCCATGCGGTCCAGCTCGTGCTTATGCTCTTCCAGCAGGTCAATGTCACTCTTTTCTGGAACAAACTTCAGGAGCTAAACAAGGGAAAGCACACTGTTGGACATGAGGTCCATGCACAGCTTTTCAGGAGCAAAATGGTGATTTAGTCACTTGAATCTACTGCCTTTCACTATGTACAGAAAGCAACCCCAAGGCACTGATGAAATAAGGCTATCACTGTCCCTGTGACCTCCCTCCTATTATCCCATCATGTTAATGCCTCTTGCTTCTGCCCTGCCATCACTCTGGTGTTACAACAGACATCTGCTCCAAGGCGGTTCTGACATCAACTCTGACAGAGGAGACCTGAGGGACACCCATTTGCTGCAAATCTACCTATCTGCAGAAGGAAATTTAGTGCAATAAATTCTCCTGTCTCTGCTGAAAGTGTAATTGCCAGCTGAGCTTTAAGGACAGGTGAATAAAATGCTTCTGAAAGGATTCAGAGGGAGCAAAAAACAGGATTTCCTTTTTAAGGACTGCAAAGATACTGAAAAAGCTTTCAAAAATAAGATCCCACTGAGCATGAACTTCAAGCCACATCCACAAAGTGGGCAACTGGCTCAGCCTCGGGGTCCCAGGGCAGATCTGGGTACAGGCACGGTTTGTGGAGGCCATTCTGCTCCCAACAGCAGCGTTACGACTGAGATGCTTTCCTGCTGCTCCATCCCACTTGGGTGGTTTTTCAACACGTGGTTGGCAAATCATCTGGGGCCCCAACACATTTCTCAAAGCTGTGGTTTGGTCCCAAGCGCCTCGCACAGCATGGTCTCACCATGAGGCAACCACAGAGGAGAACGAAACATGCTGCCCACCTGCTCCAGCATGTCCTTCGGGAGGTCCTCCTGCTCGTCCATCGTCAAAATCGCCCGTTTGATCTCCTCATTCGAGAGTTTCAGCCTGGGAAGGGGAGAGGGAAGGAAGGTTATTCCCAGCCAGCAACTGCACAGGGCTGAGGAGCATTTCACACACACTCATGCGACACCAACAGCTTAACTCCTGGCCAGCAGCAGGATCACAAGTAACACCAGGCAGTGTGTTATGACAAAAGGATGTGTGAGAAACGTGGCAGGGCCGTGCTCTGCCAAGGCCCAGCACAGAGCAGCCCCACTGCTAACAGGGAGGAGGAGGAGTGTGTGTGTGTGTGTGTGTGTGTGTGTGTGTGTGTGTGTGTGTGAAACCCCGCTGGCCAGCTCCCCCTCCTCACGTCACAGCCACCATTCCCTGCTTCATAGCACTTTATATAAGTATCCTAAGTAGTGTATTATACATGTATTAAAAATACATGGTGTTTGTATGTAACTCCTGCCCGTAGCAACGCTGCTCCTGCAGTGCCAGCATCCCTGAGGGCCACGGGGACAGTGATGGTCACCCTCCCCATCAGCAGCACAGCCCAGCCCAGGCTCAGGCCCGCAGCTCAGCACTGCTCCTGAGCCCATTGCCACAACTCCTAGGGAAAACTTCACCAACTTCTGATACTTTTCTTGGTGGTGAATGCTGCCTCTCCCAACCCCTCCCAGCTGCCTTTGTTTGGAGTTTCCATTTAAGAAGAAAAAAGAAAGAAATCCAAAATTTTGGGAAATGGATGTTGAGCATCCCAAGACATCCATCAGCTGTTGGTTTTTTAGGGGTGGGGATTCAATTAATAACTTGGAAACCAGCCCTGCTCCCTCTCCTTTTTTCTTCCTCCACGTAACAGGAATTGAAGATGAAGCCACAAATTGGAGATTTCTAAGCCCACAGACCATCGTATCACAGCAAGCAACAGCAGGCTGGTGCTCCCTGACAGCTATTCAATGAACCCTGCATTGAGCTGAGGCAAGGGATAGACAAGAAGATGCCCTCAGCTCCTCCTGAGCTAGAGCAGCTATTAATTACAGTTTAATACACCCGCAGCACTCCCTGTGACCGCTCCCTGTGAGGACTTTGATTGCAAAACCACACATATTTTTCTTCACATTTTTGCATTGCAGTCAATAAAATAATCTAAATGCAAATGAGGGAAAATCCAGAAAATCATGCAGCTCTGTCTGACACAGCTTGCCTTGCTTACAGTGCCCAGCTTACACTGATGGTTTAAAGCCACTGTAATAAATAGGGGTGTTTTTTTTTAAAAATCCCATTATTGCATACAATGAAAAGACCTGTTTGTGGGCTTTGAGGAAACGCATCACCCCAGCCTCAGTGATCAGTGCTGCCAAGAGATGCTGGAACACTGGATCTGGCTCAAAGGAATGAGCTGAAACCAGAAACACACCCTACAGTGGGCTGTGAGACCTGGGAAGCCAACCTGATCTGCAGATCAAAAAGAAGATTGGGAGCGGACTTGATCACTCCAAGTAATTAAACAAGGAGAGCATTTTTCATCCTCACATCTCTTCAGGGAGCAGACTGAGACTGTAGAGCTGGCTTTTGGCAGATGAAGCTGAAGCAAGAAGGGTCTCTAACACCAGACTAGAAAGGCTTTGGTTTAGCTTGAAATCTTTTGTTCACGACTGAAAATGATGGATTAGCTTAATTAAGGCTGGTGGATCTTAACAGACCTGGCAGTAAGTATTTGCTCCTTAGGAGTTCATGTTTCTCATCTCGTACCCAGTTCTCTCTCACCTCCTGCTTGAGGAAACAACCCAAGAGAGTTTGTTGAATGACGGGTGAGTTACAACCTCACTTGGGCCAACGGAGGAAGCACAAAGGTTGTGCTGAGCAGTGGCCAGGACGATTGTTACACTGCCCCACAAGGAGCAAACCCAGGATCCACGGAAAATGTCCCCTCTGCTGGCAGTGATGAGCAGCCATGTCCTGTGGACACCCTCCTTGTCCCATACAAGAGCAGTGGCCAGGACTGACATGACCTGAAGGGGGATACTAAGCCACAGGAGGATGCTTTTTACACCCAAGCAATGACATGAGAGCTTGGATGGCCAAAAATGTCCCACCAGTTCCCACCGTGGTAGGAAAAGAAGACACTAGTTGAATTTGGACATTTGGGGGATCCTTGGGAGGCAAAAACATTCCCAGGAGAAGGGGGTAGGCAGGCAGCCACCCCTCATCCAAAGCAAAAACAAATACCTAAAGCACCCACTTTCCACTGTGATGGTCTCCAGGAGGGTGGTGAAAGATGAGGGTGACTTTTGTAAGCCTTGCTCATTAAAAGCAAAGTCAATAACAGAACATATTTATTTAAAGAAAAAAAAAAAAAAGAGGGTGAAAAAACTTTTTCTCAGGAATCATCAAAACCCAGTGCCAAGAACAAGAGCCTGCCCCAGCATCGGCAAAGAGCAAGCGCGGGGCGCCAGAAGAAAACAGCTTCTCAGACAATTTGATGGGAAAGGGGCCAGTGAAAGCTAGAAGCTTATCTATAACCACAATAATTATCATTGTTGGCAGCAGCTGTTGAATGCGAGCCGTCTGAGAGGAACGGGGTCACAGGACTTGCTGTCACAGGGATTTAAAGCCAGCAGCCCACCGATGCGAAGTGACAGCTCACCAGCCTGACAGGCACAGGGGGGCTGTTTCACAGGGCTTTTGTAGAGTCCCGTGGAGGGTGTAATAAGTGTGAAGGGGAAAAACGAATTTGGCTGGGGAAAGGGACGCACCCTCTTGAAAAGCCACATTCATTTGGGAAGAATGCTCCGTGCTGCCGCCTCGCCGGAGAAGCAAACGGAGCCATTTACTGCCAGCACGGGCAGAAAGCGATGGAGCAAGGGCTTGATTTGCATCTTGCAGAAAGCAGCACTAAAAATACACACATGAGCAACAGGGAGAAAAACCAAGGACGTGGTGGGTTCGCTGAGGAAGGCCTGACAATGCACCGGCATCGGCACAGCGTTCTCCAAGAAAACAAGAAAAACAATGTTCAAAATACTCTTGTGCTGCATTACAAGGCAGAGGAAAATCCAGTGATCTCACTGTGCAGCAATTCCTCCCAAAGCAAGGGAAGCAGGCAACAAAAAAAAATAAATCTACAGAGAGAGATAAAGTATCTCGCTGGCTGCAATGTTTCCACGCTGCAAGCCAGACAATGCCTGGTGAGCTTACAAATGTCTGGGCTACATCAGGGGTTGAGCTTGCAGGTCCTTTCGCATGTGAAAGTGTGCTGGTCCCCAGAGCGGCTCTGTGAGCAGGGCAGGAGGAGCAGCGGCCTGGCTGCAGCGAGACCAGGCTGAGCCAGGCCCTTTGCAACACTGGGATGTGGAGCTCTGCTCAGCTTAGGGATGGGCAACTGGGGTGGGTGGAGATGAAAGGGTTTGCCCAAGGTCACATGGAGTCTGGATGGACCTGAGCCTACACAGGCCCCCAGGAGCCAGCCGGATGCTTGGGCTTGGCATCAAAGAGTAAATCAATCGCCCAAAGGGATTTTGGGGAGAGAAACCTGATTGCAGTCCCTTGCAAAAATGGGGGAAGGAGCAGATCTGGCTCCTGCTGCAGTGCTAGAGAAATGCCCTGCCTGGCTGGCCCCTCTACCTGGCTGGCCCCTCTGCCTGTGCGTCCCTGGGAGCACCATGAGATGAACCCCAACCATTTCCAAAGCAGCAGCTGGCACAAGTTGCCGCTCCCCAACCTGTTCGGTCCCGCAGGGCCCTGATGATGTAGGATGTTACCAGGAAAAGCCATATGAGAGTCCTGGAAACCAGACTGCAAGGCAGGTCTGATCCCACTTCTCCCTTCGGAAATGACCCAAAGGGAGGGCAGACAGGCAGTGCCCTCCCATCTTTTTGTTGGATTAATTGCTGCCAACTTGTTTCCAGCCATCACTTTCTTGAAAGATAAAGATTTGCTGGTGAGGAGAAATTAAGACCCAGTAAGGCACAGAAGATGCCTTTGAAGTTAAGAGCTTGAGTAGCTCCCCTTCCCACCGAAGGGGCTATTTATATGCTTAACTTTCAATCACACGCTTAAACATCCAGCTGAGTTACACCTAAACCCACTCTAACTGTGCTCAGCCTAAGTATCCTGGGGAGCAGCCCAAGTCCCATCACTTCACTTGCTAATAGCTGGCTGACAGGGATGTACTCATTCACCCACTGCTTCAAACTCCGCTTTCAGGATCATCAGTGATGCTGCTCCATCCTGGCTGGACTCAAGTAGCAAAGAGGCTTCTGCACTGCCAGGCAGCAGAGCAAACATTTCTGAATGGAGCTGTATTTTCCTGCTGCTAGGTTATACTTTTTCCTGGGTGAGTCAGAAACAAGCAGCATTTTCTACTGTTGTTTGTGTAAGATTTTCTTTTCAAGTAGCTATGCTGATGCTTGATCCTTTCAGACCATTGCAGCTCAGCTACTCCTTTCTCAGAAGTCAGTCTTACTGGTGTAGTTCATCTTGCCAAAAACAGGCACTTTTTATTCTCTTGGCAGCAAGCTGGGGATGGGATTAAATTGCTGGTAGCAGGGCAGGGTTGAGCCTGCCTTGCAAGGGGTAAGCAGGAGGCTGTCAGCCAGCAGGGCTGGGCAGCTATAGGATGGGGATGTCCCCTTCCCGAAATGCAGATGTGGCACAGGACACCCTCACCAGTAGTCAGCCCTGGCCAAATTACACTCCCTGAACCCTGCCAGTACCCAGTGCTTTCCCCAGCCTGAGACCTTCTTCAACCACCATCAAAGAGCAAACAAAATGCAGGCTGAGGAAATTCAGTGGTGAAATCAACCCCCTTCCCATCCCCTATAAAAGCTCTGGGGCTTTCCAAGGACACCGAATTGCCCTGTACCCAATTAATCGCATCTCCCCACTGCACCACCCTGCCATGGACAGTGTAAGGCTATAGCTGGGTTCAGGTGTCACTGGCTCTCCTCCCGCTCTGGCTCCTGACATTAAAACCCCCATGGGGATAAGGAGCACCCCCCCTAGCCCAGGGCAGTGTATCAAGCATCCCCCCTCCTCCCCAGACAGCGAGGAGGCATTAACCATACCTGGAGAGGAGGATATTGCAGTTCTGAGCTCTCCGGCCATCTATGACTGAAAGCTCCTTGACTTTATGCCGGGAACTCAAGGTGTCATCATCTTCCTTCTGCAAAAACAACAGGGTGGGGAGGGGGGATGGGGGGAAAGCCTTGAGAAAACCCATGGAGAAGCAGAGACATTCAGTACTCTCAGCACACAGCAGACCCTCTTTAATCAGGAGCATCACCACAGGTTATGGGTAAAGCCCATTGCCTGTAACTGAAGCACAGTAAGTTGTTTCATAAACCAGAGCTGGCTTTGAAGCCACCAGTTAGAAACATAAATATTTCCTCAGACAGGGCAGATTTAATAATCTGCAAACACACAGGCACTGATGAATAAATAAACCCGGGCTTTCTCCACATACATATTTGTGATACTTCATTAAACCCACACATGAAGTATTCCATTACAGGCTGCTGCACACACTCAGCATCACTCTTGTTCTTCACCCCAGCTCTAAACATCTGCAGTTGCCCTTCACGCATCAGTCCTCCAGAATCAGATAACCAGTACAAGCTGCCAGACTTGCAAACACAACCTATGGTAGCTGTTGCTCTTTTCTGGGGGAAATTGTCCCCAAATAAGGGATTTGGAAGTAGGAATCAGCATGGTGTAAGCTCATACACCTCCTGAGCTGCTTAGATATGTGACCCCAAAATGAGTAACAATATACCAACCCACGGTCAAATGAACAGGTCTACATGATTGCAGGTCTACATAACCACAGGTCCTGCAGGGTTGCCCAAGGGGTTCATGTTGCCCCCAGTGTTAATTTACATATCACATGTTTTAGTAGGGTTAATCAATTAAGAGGCAGCTAATTAATCCATCTGGAAAGTACACAACCTGAAGCTGCAAGGTACCATGTGCTGCAGATCTGCTCTGAACGTCTATGAGCGGAGGAGACCGTGGCCACCGCATGGGTTGGGAGTGAGCGCAGAAGTTCATGGTTCTTACTCTTTTTCTTGTTTGAATGAATAAAACCCAGCTATGTGAAGCAGAAAGCTGCCAGGACAGGTGATGTGGAGCAACAGCGGTGGTAGGTGAAGGGAGGTGAGTCCCAAGTCACCTACCATCAGCCATCCTTCTCACATATCTTGCTTGCAATGACCACGAGCTTCAACCCAAAGGTATGAGTTTATTTATTCACATGTTTTGACAAGGAAAAATGACAAGTGGTAGGAGCTTCTCTGCATTAAAGTGCAACTGAAAGTTCAACCCCTGGATTCAAGATGTTGGCTTTGATGTCTGTCCAGACAGCAGAGAGGGCTGCTCTGTATTTTCCAGCCTCTCCCCATCAACTTCCAAGCTGCTCCTCACCTTTGTACCTCTCTGATTTAACCCCCACTTCGCCACAGTTGACCCCCCCCCACAGCACCACACACATCCCCCATGTCCCCAGCCCCGTGCTCGCCCTGCCCTCGCCGCTCGCAAGCGCTGGGCTCCTGTGGACGCTGGCTTACCTGTCTGGAGTTACCGTTCACAAAGAAGTCCTAGGGCCATAGCAGAAGCATGGAAAAAGGCAGTAAAAACACATGCGGTTCAGTGATCTCAGCGAAACCAAAAGGATTCGAAGCACAGTCAAGGGGAGGAGCGTGCAGCACGAGGGGAGCTCGGCAGCATGGGGAGGCATTTGGGGTCTGCCAGCACCGGCATAAGGGGGAGATGCACATGAAAATGTGGTGAGAATTAAAGGATGCATGGAAAGGAAAGGCTGATGGGAGAGGGAGAGGCAGCTCCATGAATGGATCAGGCCAAGGCATTGGTGTGCAAGATGGTGAGGAAGGGACATGGGACTGTGGGATGAGGTGGGAGGATGCCGGCCAAACCCTGCCGCTGCTCTACACGAGAGCTGGCGAGCGCTGGCCCAAGGGCACAGCACTGCTCAGCCCGCCATGCTGGGGAAGAAAATTGCTGCTTTTTGCAAATCTGTGGGACTGAAATGCCAACGTGGCTGCCAGGAAAAACAGGGCTTTCAAGTGGAAATAACGAGAGGCTCATCATGGAGCAAATGTGGCCGCAGCAAAACTTTACCATTTGTCATGGCAACATGCTTCCCTTTGACTTTTCCTCTGACAGAGACAATTTCCCCTTCTCCAGGGCTTGGAAGCCTGGCCAAATGCCACCGTGATGCCCCACCAGCACCATGGTCCTCTGAAGACCTGGCTGTCCTGCCAGGCTATCCTCAACAGACTGGAGGCATGGGTGGCAAGGCCAGCACACATATACAAGGGTTCTCCCTCCTCATTTGCTGGGCTGCATCTTTTTTTTTAAAATTTGTTGGTTCGAGAGACCAGCCAACAGCTCCATGGTGGAGAGAGAGGTTCCAAAAGTGCATAAAGAATTTGTTTGGTTGGGTTTTTTTAAAAGTAAACAGAAAGCTGGCAGTGAGCAGAGAAGGTAGGTGGATCCAGCCCTCACAGCTCTCTGCAGGGAGGTGGCATATGGCCCATGTAGCTGGTCTGAGTTGGTCATCCCCAAACAGAGTCCCATCACTGCCTCCTTTTTAAAGGAAACCTTGTTTATACAGGTTTTCCCCTGAGCAGCTGCTGGGGCTGGATCAGCACAGGACGCACACATAGCTCTGGGCGGGAGGATGGGAAAGGGTTTTGTTAGCTGCCACCGAACACCCAGGGCTGGGGGTAGAGCATCCACCAGGAGCTGAGCTGTGCCGACCACAAGCCCCGTGGCTAAAAACCAACACATCACTTTCCTCAAGCTCACAGAAACGCTGCAGCCATGAAGCAGGGCAAGACGTGCCAGGAGGCAAAGAAACTTCAGGCAAGAATAGGAGGGACTGACCCTTTCTTTGGCAGAGGGACAAGCACCCATGGGGTGCAAGTACAGGCACTGCGCTGAGCAGTTCCCCAAGGCAGCTGTGCACCAATCTGCATAGAAACATGTGTTGAAGAGCTGCCATGAGCATCCCCAGGAGCAGAGCTCCAGCAATGCCACCACAGTGGCGACTTGGAAAGGCAAGGGAGACCTGAAAATCCTGAATAAGGACACCCAAGCTGCCACTGGTGTCCTTCAGGGACGTTAGATAAAAAAATCATACAATTTATCTGCAGCTGAGGCCATTGCAAAGGCAGAACTAACTCTGTGGAACAGTCAAGGTTATAAAGGATCAGCGTTTAATAAAGCAAGCTCTTTCCAGCAGATTCCTGCATGGGACAGGCACAAGGCACACACACAAAGCAGCAAGTTTTCTTCTTGTCCATTTAACTGGTCCTTAAGTAGGAAGCCCCTCCATCCTCATGCTCAGACCTGCCCTGTGATGCTCAAGACGTGCCTCACGCTGCAGAGAGGACGTTGTGGTCCTCCTGCTCCAGGAAAAAGAGCCCTCCCCGCACATTAAGGCAGAGAACAGGCTTGTTACAAAACCCTCTCTGCCTCAAGCCAGCCTCATCTCTGCCTCTTTCCCTGACATGAACTGTGTTCAGCCTCTGCTGCAGGATGGTAGTGTAAGAACGAGAAGCTTTAAATCTGCTGTCACCATCCCCACAAACGTTCCCCGGCTGCTGCCCCTGGTCCCTGCACAGGTCACTCCCACTTGCACGGAGAAGCTGAAGGCTTTTCTTCTTTTATCCTTTTTTAGGAGATGAATTCCTTCCCAGCTCACTGCTAAGCCCCTGGTTCAACAATGTGTATTTTTTCCACTTGGCCCTGGCTCTTTTCCATCACTCATCCCTGCACGACCTGCCAGGACTGCTCCAGCTCTGTCACTGCCATTTATCAGCATCGCTCCCAGCCTCTTCTCCCTTGCAGGCTCTCAAAATATCTCTGGCAGAGGCACAGACCCCTGCATAGCACATGTATGCCCTGATAGCCCTAGACTTGCTTTCCTCTATCACTACATGCAGGTTCTTTGACAGCTACCTCCAGCCCTGCCACAGCCTGAAACACAGAGCTCCGGTTGTTTCTTCTGTGGTATCTAGCAAGACTGGTAAATGCTGGCACTATGCAGAGCTGCAGGGCTGAGCCCTTCTCTGGGGACAGGGACATCTGCAGAGCCTCGTGAGGGAGGATGGGAAGGATACAAGCTCTGCTGACAGCTCAGGGCAAGCGCCTGTGCTTTGCCCAGCACGGGGCAGGGATGGTCCCAGGCTGAGCTGCAGGAAGCCCAGAGGGCTCCTGTCCTCCCCACGTGGAAAGGGCCTTTCCTAAGAGTTGCAGAGCTCACTTTATAGCCTGCGACAGGGAAAAGCATTTAAAGAGATCCTTAAAATTAAGTACATCGTTAAATCTCGGGTCTGTGCACTACTTAAGGATTCCCAGGCACTACAGCACTAAAACCAGCCAAATCCCATCAACAGTAACCCCGCAACAGGCACTTGGGGGGTGCTCAGAGCACTCCCTGCAGCACACACACCTCTGCACGCTGCCCCTGAGCCCTGCTGGGGCACTGGCCAAAGCCATGCACCACTCGACCATGCGGTTTCAGAGCCCCCTGGTTTGCTCGGGGCACTGCAAGCAGGCAGCCCCCGCTGCCCCAGGTCCTGCAGAGACCATGTCTTGGAACAAGTGAGAGATGCGATCACCGAGCTAGTGATTTTTGGCCAAGGGCACAAAGAGAAACCTCTGCTTTTCCTCTGCTTGGTCTGAACAGAACCCAACTTTCACAAGAGCTCAGAACCAAGGCATTAGTGCATTGTCCTTCTCCGCAGGGACAGGCCGTTCACATGGCACTCCCCCAGCCCCACACTGTGTGCCAAATGCCCCGTGGTGTGTATGCCATATCCTAAGGAGTGTTCCTAACCTGACTGCCGGGCCACACGGCCAGGCACCCCCTCCCCACACCGAGACTGCAAGTGGGGGCACTCTGGGGACCTGCAGGTCAGCAGTCAGTGCCCTCAAGTCCAAGAGGATGTGTCTCATCACTCGATGCACACACAACGGTGCTACCATGAAGCCTGGGTGAGTCACAGGGCACATCTGAGTCTCAAGGGGGGCTCTAGCTGCAGCAGCTTATCACAGGTGGGATTTCACTTCCTCTTTCACAGTCCCCCTTCCAGATGCTCTTGCAGCAGTCCCACCCCACTTCCTGGCTCTCACATTCAGCTCCCTTTTGGTCCTCATCCCATCTGGGGTGAAAGCCCACGTCACAGCTCTCCTAGCAGCATCTTCCTTTTCTTGCTGGCCCTGATCCTGACTAGCTGCTTCACCCAGCAAAACCTCAGCCAAGCCAAATTATTTTTAAATTCCTGCCTGGCAATAATCCACAGCACACCAGGTGATTCACGGACTCAGGCACGCAAGCCAGAGGGCAAACCGTCCCGCTGACACACCAGGTTTCTATTCTTGCTCCCCTTTCATTTCCATTGCTTGTCTTCAGACATGCCCTTCAGTAGGCATGAGTCAAGCTCCAAAAATGCCAGGGGGGAAAGAGCCATCACCATGGTCACCTATTCCTGAAACGCACCAGGGCAGCAGGTACTTCTGGTGGGTTACTCTTTATATGTGCCCTGCTTTAATCTGCCTTGATCGTTCCCTCAATTAGCCTCTGGAAGAGATTAAACTCTCATGTTGCCTAAGGAGCTTATGTGTTGTGTCCGCTCCTGCCTGGCACCGTCCCTGAGCCTGAGCGTGGCAAGACCAAGACAAGCTGTTCTCTTCTCCCAGCAACACAGCCAGACGTTCAGCAGGTGAACATGACTTTTTCAGCCTCTGTCCTTGGTTTTTCTCCTGCCTTCTCAAAAAACTCATTGCTTTTGTCCATTGTGGTCGTGCCTGGGGTAAAATAAGTGTCTCATTTTCTCTGTATGCTTTGATGCCTTCCAAACTGGGGACTTATTGCTCGAGCAGGAGATTAAAAAGCAGAGACTTTTTGCCTGCAGTGTCATTATTTTGGTTTGGGATTTGCCTTTTTGTTCAAAGCTCACATTTTTCTCTGGGCTCACTACAAAAATAAAAGATGAGATCCACCCATGGCAGATGTGGGTAAAACTCAGTCCTTCTTGGCCAGAGAGGGACAGACATTTTCCACCCAATACGGAGACATGAAGCAGTTGCTGTTACGAGCGATCCAAAACCATTACCCAACCGTGGCCACATCTGGGGGTTATTTTCATACATTTCCCTGTCTCTTTTTTTCTTTTGGGTTTTTTGGTGATCCATCTTCATGACACACGTGGTCAGGTGTGTGGGCAGGCACACCAAACCATGAATAGCCCCTTCAATGCACCGGTACGGGGGTGAGAGGATACAGCAGATCGAGTTGATCTGGCAGAACCGTTGGTATGAAATAATGATGGGAGATGGGCTTTGAGACCACAAGAGGAACTGCACGACCTCGTAACGCCGCCACCCTGGTCACACCCCCGCATGCGACCCGGGCTGGCCATTACCTGCTGTCTTTGGTAGGCAGAGAATGTCCTTTCCAGGTCTTCAAGGTCCAGGACTTTGAACACTCTTAAGTCATCTATTTCGGTCCACACGGTGCCCGGCAGCTTGTTCTGCAAGACAGATGGAGGACTGTAGGTTGTGGTCCCCTGCCCACATGCCCCTGTGGCACCAGGTGGCTGTATGGCACCTCCATTTTCACTGCCCAAATTATTGCCCAGCTTACCTCTGCGAGCTTGGACCAGTTGAAGGATTTAAGGGCGTTTTTTGGTTGTGGGATGTTCTTCTTCTTGAGGGCAAAGCCCAGAGGTGCTCCAGGGGGAGGCATCACCCCATCCAGGGGTGGAGGACCAGGGGGTGGTGGGGGGCCACCTGGAGGGGGTGGTGGTGGTGGAGGTGGTGGGGGACATTCTCCAGGTGGCGGCAGTGGTGGAGGAATGGGCAGGAGGGATCCTGGAACTGGAGAAGGTAAAGGGCCACCAGGAGCTCCTGGGGGCAACGAAGGTCCTCCAGGGCTGGCAGCACTAATTGCCCTCTGGAAGAGAAAGAGGAGAGGGGACTGGTTATGCAGAGCCAAGGGACACCACTCAGGAAACATCCCCATGCCAATTTTTCTTTTTTCTGACTAAAACCTAACCAGCATAGGAAGTACTCAAAAGCTTCAACATTCCTCACTGGAGTCCAATACAGCTGGAGAGAGGAGAAATCACCCAGTCACCAGGGACATCTTGGTGGCCCTCCCAACAAGCTCCTTTTTCAGCCTACAGAAATCACCTCATGGTGTTTGCAGGGAAGGGGAGATGGGGACTGGGCTACAATGTGGAGGAGGTCTGGGGCCTCACCCTGCTCATCTCGTGGAGCTGCGCCGTGAGATCTGCCACTTGCTGCTTGACCTGCTTGTGCTCGCTGGACTCCTTCTCCAGCTTCTCCTTCATCTTGTTCAGCGTCTGCATCATTTCCTCCTTTTCCTGGGCCTTGGCGTCGCACTCCCGCTCCTTCTTCTCCAGCTTCTGCTGAAGCTCGCTGTGCTCTGAAACAGTCCCATGAGACCACTTTTGGGTGACAAAACCCCCTTTTGGCAAACAGCAGCAGGCAGGGGACTAACCCCTTTGCCTATTTCCCTTGTAAGCCCCACCGTGTGGTATTATTTCAGCCACTCAATAAAGCCCGTGGAGTCCATCCAGCCAGACAACTGTGTACAGTACCCACTGAGCTCCCCATGCACACTAAGGTGAAAGGTAAGACTGCAGGTTTCTCTGTCACTCACCTTTTCGCATTTTCTCTGCTTGCTCTTTCCACTGTTTCACTTCATTTTCATTGACTAACCTAAAAGGAAAAGACATGTAGCATGTGAGACAGTCCTGCCCCAGCAAACAACTGACCACCACCAGCGTGAAATAGAACTAGGCAAGCTTGGGCAATGGGATTTAAGGCTCCCAAACTGGTATTTCTAGCATCTCTGCTCGGCCTCCCCCCTGGCAGGGTTTTGCAAGCTGCGATGTAGTGTGGTCTTAACAGCTCCAGGGATGTTGGCTTGTCCCACAGAGGAGCAGAAACGTCAGTGGGTGACAGTAAATTATTGACAAGGACCAGTGACAGCAGGAGCCAGGGGAAACAGCTCACTGAGGATGCAGAGTCTGAGCTTAATTCACCTGCACACTGTGCTTAGGAGGTCAAACTGATGCAAGCCAGGCAGGGATAACCACCATCCTGCCCACAGGAGTGGGATGCAGCAAAGCCACAACAGCCCATGTTGGCGGTGCTCAGCAGCCAGCCCTGGGAAAGGTGGGTGAGCACTTACATTCGGACAACGTTTTTAATATTGAAGTTTTCCAGGGGAGTGGCATCAGGGTCCTGCCCTTTGTCACTCTGTATGACGATCTGCTGCACGATCCTGTCAAGCAGCAGCCAGTACTGGACAGTGTTGCCGCTTCTTTTATCTGGAGGGGAAGGAGGGGAGAGAGTGAGGGGAGCAGCAGGGAGGTCGCCACTGCCTCCAGGGAGGAGACATGGGCCACAAACCCCCCATCAGCAGCAGGTTCCCTCGCCCCTCCTGGGACTCACAAGGCATTTGCAGACAGTGGTGCAGGATAGACATAAAGTGCGGGTACGCCTCGGTGTGTGTCAGCCTCTTCCTCGTCAGCTCAAACATCTGAGTCGCACTTTTGGTGTCGATGTGGACCTGCAGAGAGGAGCAAAGCCAGGCTGGGCATTTGGACCAGTGCTGGCATCTCCTGTTTCCTGAGGCTCAGTCCCAAAACCCACAAGCCATCCTCACCCCACACCTGATGGACAAACAAGTCCCACCGCCTTGTAAGGGACAACTGGCAGCTGGAGGAGAAGAGGAATGAAGCAGGCTGTAGGATGGAGGTTGCAACAGAGCAGGGCAAGAGGAGACAGATTTCCAACCTCTGAATTTTATCCAGAAGACCACACTCCATCCAAGCCACACAAGCACTTTTAAAGGGAACTGTGACATTGAGTGCCAGTACCTGTATCAGCAGCGTTGGTACTCACCAGCTCAAATCTTTTGGCAAATTCCAGTTCGTCTTCATTTCTCAGCATTTCAAAAAAATCTAAGTGGCTGAGGAAAGAATGGGAAAAAAACCCAAACTAAACAACTGTTAAAAGCAGATATGATTGTGACAATTAATAAATTGCAGGCAGCCAGCTTGGCAGCAGCCCAAAAACAGGCACAGCTTGAAACATCAACTGGATCCTCAGTCTCGAGCAGCCAGTTGTTACAGCCTGTCCAAGGAGCCTTTTGGGATGAGAAGAGGAGGAGGAGGGCTGGCAACATCCCCCAGGCCCCCAGTGGCATGTCCTTCCTGGCTTAACTCTATATTACAGCGTGGTGAAATGGCTTATCCCCTCCTTCTCCAGAGACAGCAAAGAATTTCCTCAAGACGGGCCAGATCAACAGTCTAGATCCATGGACTCTGCCCAATGGCCAACTCCAAAAATCAGAAAGCAAGGGCACAAGGCAAGGGCAGAAAGTGACCATTGGGCTGGGGGTCACTACTCACCGGTCGAGGGTTGAATTTTCATGCTCTCGTAGTTTATCAATGACTGGCTGGATCCCAAGCATGAGAAATTCATATCTCAAGTGGAGTCTGAAATCCAAGCTTTCCTGGAGGGGACAGTTGAGGGGTCAACACAGCGAGATGTACATCCTCAGAAACCTTACTGAAACCAAACAATCCCAAACCCACCCAAACTCCTTCCTCCCCACAAGCCCCAGTGCTCACCACGCCTGCCCCCTGGCTCAGGACTGCGTTGATGAAGGACATGATGGCTGTCTTGAGGCTCACTTCGTCCCGATACCGTCCTGTGCTCTTGTCCAAGTCATTGATCAGTGTCTGCCAAACAGGCAACATGAGTTAAGACGCCCAGCAGTAGCCCCAGAGCTGCACAAATGGCACTCATGGTGCTCCTACAGGCCCTGTAGCACCCCACTGGTGAGGGATCAGCTGCTGCCTGTAGCAGTGCAGCCCACCCCAGCACCCATTTTGGTTAACATCAGCCCATCCAGATGCTCTACGGCCTTGCAGAGCTGCAATCCCAGCAAACTTGCCCAAGCAAGCTTCAGGGGTTTTTTGCAGATATTGCCTTAAGTAACTGGTTCCTCATTCTCTGCTCAGCTGCAGGACCTCCTCAGACACAGTTCTGGGGTGATTCCCAGAGTCTCTCAGGTACAAGCAGCCACAATGAATCATTTGCAAGTGGCGTTTAGATATCTGGGAGGAGGAAAGGCCAAGAATGACACATTTTGGGAAATGAGAGGTAACCCAAGACCTACCTGAAAACGAGTCCGTTCGCTGGCGTATTTCTGGTAGTGCAGCATCGCCTCCAGTACCTTTTTGTGGCCCCCAGGAACCAGGCACACAGCGCCCATGATTTCCAGCACTGCCACCTTCGTCTTAATATTCTCCGTGCTCAGACTCTGAGCGATTACGTTAATACTCTCCGAATGGGCCAGGACATGAGACCGGCCCAGGGAGTTGTTCATTAGTGCTTTTATACATCCAATGAGAGAGGTATGTATTCGAGACTCTGCTGTCTCATAGTCCATGCTTTTGAGAAAGTTCAGAATACATGACAAGCCGTCCAGGTCGATGAACCGGGTTACAAACCTGCCAGAAAGAGGATTTTTGGCTTTAAAACCCTAAAGGATCCTTTTACCCTCACACAGGGCTGGCTTATCTGTTGCTGTAAGCCCAGGACCTTCTTAAGAGATTTTTTTGCCTGGACTTTGGGTAGCAGAAAGCCTGCAGGACGCCTCCTGCTCAGAGACAGCGATGGGGTTGCAAGAATCAATTCAGTCAGTGCCTGGCAGCATAGGCAACCAGGCATCATCTGTCCAGAGCTAAGAGGACCAGCTAACCCAGCCCCAGGAGGGAGGTTAGGAGTTTGCAGCCATGCTGCTACAAAACCTTCCCAGACCCCAGCCTGAGTCTTAAAATGTCACTCGGGGCCAGATTTGCACAAGACTGGAAGAAGCACCCAAGCTCTGGACTGGCTTCCTTGTCAGCCACAGACACCCCAACGTCAGCCAAGCCCATGATGCCTGTCAAGACTTTCTGGCTCCTGTTACCTCTCCTGCCTCACCATCCTTTTCCTCCCTTAGGCACATCCCACCATTTTTAAGGGATTTCTAATTTTTCCAATGACTTGCAATGCCACTAAATAGAAAGCAAACAGCAAAGGCACAGCAGCACCCCAGGCCGACTCACTGGAGCAGGCAGACACAACACTGCACCCTGCCCAGGCATTTTAGGACCTCCCTGCCCAATGCCATCCAGGCTGGGCGTGTTCTGGTTTGGCAAAGGGCATGAGCTTGGAAAGCAAAGGAGCCAAGAACATCCCAACACTGGGATAATTTTAATTCAAAACAAGCCATGCTGATGCACAGCAACAAGAGGGGCACTTGCAGGTTGGGGGGAAAACTGATTTCTCTGCTTCAAAGCCTGCTCTTCTTCCAGTCAAAGTCAATAGGAGATTTGATGGGCACTTCCCTGGGACCAAAAGCAGGTACATCAGGTAACATGTTTTTCTAGAGCCTGCTGGATCCTTCTGGCTTCCAGTGAGACAGACTCACAAACCACTTTTAAGGACTTTGCAAAGTTTCATGGCTGGGTACCAACCCTGCTCCCAGGGGACTGTGAGGACCTAGCACCCACGATGTCCAGGTTCCACAGAAATTGCGTGGTCATCCTCAAACCTGGGAATCTCTCATCAAGTACCATCACCAGAACCATTACAAAAGAGAAATGGAAGAGGGGAATGCAATTACAAGCTGTTTCTTCTGTAACCTGGCTGGGTCCTGAAACATTTTTTCTAATAGACCATGTCCACCTGAGGCATCTTAAAGATTTTGCAGAGGTGTGCATGCAGACTCCAAAGATAGTGCAGTTAGGAAAAACTACAGACATTCAGAAAGAGTGCCACCCTTTCTTTATCCTCCCTATCCAAACATCCTACCAACATTTATTTAATACCTTTTTTTTGCATTTCATAAAAGCCTGATGATTCATGTGATCTTATTCCTTTAAAAAGTGCAAGAGAAGTTGGAAGTTGAAACAAAGGGCCTGGATGACCAACAAAAAAAAAATGGATTTTTTTTGTTTTTAAATTGATCTGGAAGGAATTTTTACATTCTGTTCCACTGAGAACAAAAGCAAATTTGAAAAGAAAAAGGAAAAAAAAAAAAAAAAGGGAAGTCTCCTGATTTGCCTGAACAGATGTGAAGGTGCTGGTGGTTCTTGGCCACTAAAAGGACAGAGGCAAAGCAACAAAGTAAGAAGAGGTCAATAAAAAAAAAGGGAGTGCTGTGCCTCCCTTGTCCTGCACAAGCCCCATATATATTTCTGTTTAACTACAGGGTTAAAAAGGACAGGGATCCTTGGTTTAAAAAGGACAGGGATCTCCTGGAGAGAGTCCAGAGAAGGGCTACGAAGATGATTAGGGGCCTGGAGCATCTATCCTATGAGGAAAGGCTGAGTGAGCTGGGGCTGTTCAGCCTGGAGAAGACTAAGGGGGGACCTAATTAAAGTCTATAATTATCTGAAGCAGGGGATGCAGGGGGAATCAGCCAGCCCCTTTTCTTTGGTCAGTGGAGACAGGACAAGGGGCAATGGCTGCAAATTGGAGCACAGGAAGTTCCGCACTAACATGCAGAGGAACATTTTCCCAGTGAGGGTGCCAGAGCCCTGGGACAGGCTGCCCAGGGAGGTGGTGGAGTCTCCTTCTCTGGAGAGATTCAAGACCCATCTGGATGCCTATCTGTGCAGTATGAGCTGGGGAGCTGCTTTGGCAGGGGCGTTGGACCCGATGATCTCTCGAGATCCCTTCCAACCCCTACAATTCTATGATTCTATGATACACCCCCCAGCCCCTGGCCAGAGCACACCACTCCAAAGCCACGACCGCAGCGCTAAAGCCAGGAAGCAGAAGGGAATTGCCTCATTGGTTTGGTCCGCAGTGCAGTCTTCAAACTTTCAATTGTTTTATTCCTCTCCTCCTCATCTTCTTTTTCCAGAGCGATCAGCGATTTTCTCTGTGAGAGGAGAGAGGCAGAGGTTAGAGAGGGAGTTCCCCTGTGTGGTTTGTGCCCAAGGAACGGGACCTCCTGCAGCCCCCCTGCCATGCCAAGCCATGGGAGGGGAGCTGGGACCTTAAACCAACTCTGGAATTCATCCTTATGGCAATTGCAGGGATTGGAGAAGAGGGCAGTCTGGAAATCCCCTCCATGGTCTGCAAGTAGGGGGGCAGCAGGATGAATGGGTTGCTTTGGCCTGAAGTTGCTGGCTGCAAGCAGCCAGACAACTCACTAGCACACGTACAACACAGTTGCTAGGGTTTGGGATGTCACAACTCAGCAACACCCCAACCCACATGGGTTTTGGAGCAGCATTGCTTATGGCCTTGCATCTCCTGGACACTTGGGTTTAGTTTTAAAGCAGCAGGACACGAACATCAGTTGATGCTGAGTGAGGTGGCAGGAATCCAGCACACCCTTCCCCACACTCATCCTTAGCCCTCAGTGAGTCCTGGCAAGATGCCCCAAGATGACTGGCAGAGCTGTATAACCACCCTGAGAGGACACACTTCACGTTCTCCTGTGTGATTATTAAGTTCCAGAGTTAATGCCCTGCGGGCAGGAGTGGTGTCACCCCAAACTGCTGACCTGCAACTCATCCAGACAAGCCCATGTAGGAGGGTGCTCCTGTCTGTCCCACTGTAACCCTCTGTAACCCTGAGTCAGAGCAGTGAGAGGGGAAAGGCTGCAATTGAGGCAAGGAGCATCCCAACTCTTGGGCTCTAGATGTAAATCCTGGCATGTCCACCACAGCCCATGACCCTCCAGGACATACACTATAAAAGGAGGAGGTAAATAATTGCATCACCCTGTCTCATAAGAAAGTGTCCAGCTAAACCCTGTGCAGAGATGCTGCAGGTGACAGCTGGGTGATGTGAATCACAATGCCTTTCCAGGGCTGGTGGGGACTCTGGGGATGCAGGGGGCTAAAATGATGCTAACTGTGGGTCCACAGAGGGAAGGTACTAATCTGGGGCAGGGGAGGAAAGAGGAGTCCTTTAGCTTCTCCTGGTACCCAGTACCCATGTGCCCCTGCAGAGGAGGTGGGGGGCTCAGGGGATGCCCTGCAGCCTAGAAGGGACAGGATGCTGCAGCCACGCTCGGGGTCAGCCAAGGTGGGTCCTGCCAACCCTGTTGCTCCCAGACCTCCCACTGCACTGGGGCTGGGGACAGGAGCTGTATGCACAGGGTGCCCTTGATATCTCCCACACTGGATTTTGCTACTGGGCTGGCACTGGGGGCCAGGGCCTGGTTCCCACCACTCTATCCAGGTACCACAGCTGCCTGCAGCCCCGGGGCATGCAAAAAGAACAGCTTGCTCACTGCAACTCATGCAACAAAGGGCACAGCTAAAGCAACAGCCCAGGTGCCTCCTGCCCCATCCACCAGCGCTGGACACGCAGAGGGTCAGGGTGAGCCCCACCAGCACCAGCCAAGGCTAAAGCAAAGGAGAGAGAAAGGGTCCCAGCAGATATAAAAAGCTGCACTGACCCCCCCATTAAACCCAGCTCCTCCTTGGCAGGGAGTCAGGGAGAGCAAAGCCACCCTCCAGGCATCTGGCAGCCTATGATCACAAGCTCTGCTCAGGCAAAGGACTTCAACTGGCCAGCAGCCCAAGGCTAGCCCTGGGCATCCCCGCCTTCCTGGAGGGAAACACCATGTTCCTTTCCTGGCTTGCAGCCCCCTGCTTCCCCAGCTCTGTCCCTGCTTCCTCACCCAACCCCACCTTCCCTGTCACCCTGGCCCTGTAACAGCAGGGTAAACATTGAGGGGAAAAAAAAGAAAAATCACAATTTCATTATATTCTTTTTCATTTTCCATGCTGCTCCCATCCCTAGTGCAGTGGCCAAAAAAGCTCAGCACCCTCAGCCACTGAGAGCAGGAGGAGGGATGGAGTGGCTCTGAACTGCACAGTCTGGAGGAAATAAAACGTATTTCCTACAGGAAACAGCCTGTCTCACCCAGCATGATGCTGACAAGAAAGTATTTAACAAAATTATATCTAAGCACGTCCCTTGTGGGACAGACAACCCACAGTGTTGTGTTTTGCTGTGGCTGCTCTGGCACAGAAGGGTGTCTCAGGAGCAGGTATCCATGAAAAAGCACAGGAACCATCAGCATCAAGGGAACCACAGCAGCTCCCTGCCCCACCAGCATCACACAATCAAACCAGGTCTTTAAAAACCAGCATGGTGGTTTTATACCAAAAGCTGCTGTTTGCCATCTGACTAAGCAGCTGCCTGGGGTAAGATGAAATACCCTTCCTGTCATTAAAAACTGCCTCTATTTTCCAGCTGTACCTGTTGGCCTAATGCAGGGTAACCTTAAATTCTTATACCAGGGGTTTCTGAAGCACTGGGACAAACTGCAAGCTACTGCCAACTCCAAATTGGTGAGCAGTCTGCAGAGCTGTAAGGCTGAAAATAGCCAGGTCACAGCTTTGTGGCTGCCAGACCCATCTCCCCTCAAGTACAATGCTGGGGGTACCACAGACAGTCACTGATGCCCCATATGGGGCTTCACAAGTGCCAGGCACTGGGGAAATACTTACAGCAGCCATTGAATTCAGCTGATCGATATAAAACTCTGGCCAGCTAGTGGCTCCTTTGTTTTCTTCCTGGTCCTGGATGGAGGGTGGAAAATAGAAAGAGTTTAGTAGAAATAGCATTGGCATCCCCTGCCCTTCATGTCCAACCACCTCTGAAGTGCCCTTCAGCTCTTGCATTGTTTTCCATCAATAGAAGCTCAACTATCCCCATTCTGAGCTCACCACCAAGAGCTCCAGCTATGGGAACACGACTGGATTTACTAAACTAGCATATTTTATATATAATCTATGCTACACCAGCTGCCTGTGACCAAAGTCTGCCCCAGGGATACCCACAAGATGATGCAGTATCAGCTTCAGAGAAACCATGCTGAAGTTTTACATCCAGATTTCTCTTGCACTGACTCTTTGGTGCTCTTGAAGTTTTAGCTGTGCAGCTTTGATGGATGTGAGGGAGTTTGGGGGGAAAAAAAAGTCTCTTAAATGTAATAAAGAATGAATAAGTGTGATGTGAACTAGGTTCCACTCTTGAAGCAAGCCCATGGCTTCCCAACATCCTAAGAGAGATTCCAGGCACAAGTGACAACTCCTCTGGGAGCTTTGTTAGTTGTTAGGAGGGAACATGTGCCTGGCAATGTTCCCAGCTAAAGGATGTAGCCCCATGGTCCATGATCTATGACACTGGATGATGCAGTTTCATTTGGTCATCCTGGTCTACAATGCCTGCATCTGATGGGACACACAAGGGGTTTTCATGTTCTTGTAGGACACAACTGAAGGATCTCTGAGCCTAGCTCAGGTAAGTCAAGCTGCATGTCCCCAGGAACTGCTTGGAGCAAGTAAGCAGATTTTTAGGGATTATTTCAAGATGAAGCCTTTCCCCCCCACTGTATTTTCTTAAAAACTGGTATCAAAAGAAGAAAAAGGATTCACAGCAGAAATGCCACACAAGTCTAGGCTGTAGAGTCAACTGTACTACACAAATCCTAGGCATCTTCTCTCACCAACCATCTTCAGTTCTCAGCCCAACTCATGGCATGGATTTGTCCCCTCCCAAACTTTAAGAGATGTTTGCAAAGATCATCCTACACCACAATCACCTGCAACAGTGGGAGCTGGACAACCCACTCCTCTGCCCCCATGTCTGTGCATGCAGACAGCTAGCGATCCTCCAGCTGATTTCAGCAAGCCCAGGGAGCAGAGCCCCAGATATTTACCACAGGTCAAGAAGCACACTTGGGAAATGTTTGTGCATCCAAATTCCCTAAGCTGCAGCTTGCCAAGATGACAACACACAGAGTCAGTGATAGGTAACCTGGATGGGACCCAGTCTCCCCAAAAGCAGCACAACCCATCCCTGCAGACCTGGCCCTTCACAGAATCACAAGGTTGGAAAAGACCTTTAAGATCATCAAGTCCAACTGTTCCTGTCCTATGCTAAACCATATCCCAAAGTACCTCATCTACCATCTCCCTGTCTGTTAAACACACCCAGGGTCAGTGACTCAACCCCCTCCCTGGGCAGCCTGTGCCAGGCCCTGACAACTCTTTCAGGGAAGAGCTTTTCTCTCACATCTGACCTGCCCCTGCCCTGGCACAGCTTAGTGCCATTCCCCTTGTCCCATCTCCTGTTACTCAGATGAAGAGACCATCACCCACCTCTCTACACCCTCCCTTCAGGTAGCTGTAGGTGGTGATAAGGTCTCCCCTCAAGGTCTCTTCCCCCTTCACTGTGCAGAGCTCCAGGTTGGGGACAAAGAAGTTTGGGAACAACAAGGGACCTAGGAACCCCTTGGGCATCTGCAACATGCTGAGGGCAAACAGAAGTTGCTCATCTGCCCTCGAGGCAACCTCCAGCCCTCTCCAAACATCCACGATCTGGCCTGGCAGTAACCAGACCACCCCAAGCAGCTCTCTGAGCTGGCTGCCCATGCCCATGGTTAGGAAATGCATCCCCTGGGCAGCCTGCCTGCTGACAGCCCCACATCCTTTAGCCTCACTTTCTTTTCATCTTCTATAGAGCTGGTCAAGTTTAAAGCAAATAAAATAAAAACTCTGCTGAACAAGAAGACTCCATTCAGCTCTCCCTGCCCTCCAGTTAGCTCTCCCTGCCCTCCAGTTAGCTCTCCCTGCCCTCCAGTTAGCTCTCCCTGCCCTCCAGTTAGCTCTCCCTGCCCTCCAGTTAGCTCTCCCTGCCCTCTGCTTTAATACTCCAGCAGAGAGCAAGAATTTTTCTGAGATGTTACAAAAACAACAACAAAAAAAGTCTGTCCTACAGTCTGTCCTACCCATGCTAGTGCCAAACCCAATAAACCTCAAGGAGATCCCACTGTCTGTGTCTGCCTGGATGGAGGACCATTCCCAGTCAGGCTCTGACAATTAGTTTTTGCCAGCAACAAATAAAACCATTCCCATCCTGACCAAACAGTGCTTAAAAAAGGAGGAATGCTCATCTGCTGTCTGAGCACTCCCTGATGGGGAGAGACAGGGATGCCTTTTGTCTTCTCACAGCTGGGAAAGATGGGGTGCACTGCCTCCTCTCCACTCTCCCCTCTCCTGAAAGCTTGCCTCCAGGAAAGGCAAGAGGACAGAGGCAAAGCAATCCTCTCCAAATAACCCAGCTGAGCATCCTGCTGCATTTCTGAGCATGTCTGGGACCACGTGCAAGGACAGTCACCTGCCAGCATCGAGCCTGGCCACCTGAAGCCATGGCTGGGGAAGGTCTCCACTGTGGTGGGGGAAACCCAGTGCCTTCCCAAGGAGCTGGGAAGAGGACACTCATCTGCAGCTGTTTGGTTGATCTGAGCTTTCCACCCCTGGCTTATGCCCAGAGACACATGCTGTGCCTGCAGGGATCCCTGCAGCCTGCAAAGGATGGGAAAAATAAACTGCCATATTTTGCAAACTATTTGTCCCCCCAGGGAAAACCACATCACTTCTGCAATGTGCAGGTTACAGTCTTCAGTTCAATGCTGGTGGGAATACCAGTCCCTGGGAGCGAAGTGGGAGCAGGATATCACCTGGCTGACCACCATGGGGATGTGAGGTGAGGCTGCACCTGATGGCAGGGTCAATCAGCAAAGCATCACTTGCATTATTCTCTTGCAACCAAAGGGCTGTTTCTTAGTGCTAATCCAATTCAGTGCCATCCACCCATCCTGCTGGATGACCTGTGGCTCCTCTGTAGTGCCAAGCAGACAGGGTGAGGCTCAGGTCACCTTCCTGCTTGGAGACAATCCTGTCTGACACAGCCAGCCAGGTCTTTCTGCTTTCTGAGTTCCCATCACAGGCCTTTTGAAAGGACACTCCCATCTGCTCCTGCCTGCAAAAGCACATCCCTCCCTGGGACACCCTGCCACCCCCAGCACCTGCCTACAGGCACCAAAACAGGAGGCAGCATGTACATGTGGTGATGGCAGTGAAGGAGGAGGGAGGGATGCTGGGGACACCTGCCAAGCCCCCCTTTGAGCCATCCAATGAGCATACAAACAGGAGGGGAATCAACTTTTTAAAAGGGCAGATAATGGCAGGACAAGGGGGAATGGATTAAAGCTGAAGGAGGGAAGGTTTAAATTAGATATTAGGGGGAAGTTTTTTACAGAGAGAGTGGTGAGGGGCTGGAACAGGCTGCCCAGAGAGGGGGTGGATGCCCCATCCCTGGAAGTGTTCAAGGCCAGGTTGGATGGGGCCCTGGGCAACCTTGTGTAGATCCAGGCCTGAGGTTGGTGGCCCTGCCTGTGGCAGGGGGGTTGGAACTCTGTGATCCTTGGGGTCCCTTCAACCCTTGCCATTCTATGATTCTATGCTCTGCCACAGGAAGGCTCTGCACAAACCCTTCTGGCAAGCAAAGACTGTCTTTCCCAGCTTTCCTACACTGCTTCAGATGCTGGAACACAAAGGGTGCCCTGGGGCATCCACTTCCCCTTGCACATGGACCAGAAAGGGACCAGCATGTGTCACTCACCTCCTGGAGATGTGACCAGAAGTCCCCCCACAATCCTCCTAGGGTACCATCAGCACTTCTTATAAGCAGCATCCCTCTCCCACACCAGCGCTGGCAGCAGTGACACCAGCTGGGAAAGGTGGTGAGGTCCCCACAACTGCACAGCATCAAGAGATAAGTCATGCTGAGCAATGGAGTGCAGTGTGGTTGGCTTATCCCACAGCCCAGGGTTTCCCTGCATGGTGCAAACACCTGCAAGGTGGGCAGGGATCTGGACCTGCTATTCATTTAAGGCTGAAAGGAGGCAGTGGAGCAAAAAAAATAAAGGTCTCCAGGGGGGTGGAGGGGAGGCTGAACAACAAAATTGGCTAAACTGCTCATTTATAATTAACATGCTGCATTATAAATATTTCCCTTTGCTCAGCTCCCTCAGGCTCTCACATTTCCCCTCTGAAACCCCCAATTCAGAGAGAGCTCTCAATTAAGTGCAGCAGAACCTCATTTATTCAGATGAGCAGCCAGCCTCATCAGGAAGCAGTTTCCTAGGCAGAGGGGGACTGCACAATAAAGCAGGCAAAGATCAGGGCAGGGGCTTCCCTCAGCTCACTGCAGGACATTGCTGGGTGGTAATTATTGCAGCTAATGGTCTGCAGCACACTGGGAAGTGTCCTCCAGCACATTTGGTGGTGGTAAAGAAATCTGACAAAGCGACAAGCCCAGAGGGAAGTGACTCATAAGGCTTTGCTGGGGGGCAGGAACCTGTCTGAGCACTGTGGATTGAAAGGGGGAATTTGTGAGATGGTTTCCCAGCACCCAGGGTGGGGTTTGGGGATGTGAGTTTTGAGGCATGCCTTCGATGAGGGATGTCCAGAGGAAGAGCTGAGTACCACTGGTATCAGCTCCCCAGGATGCTCCGTTGCATCCAGCTGGCACCAAGGACACAAACAGCTCCCAATTTCTTCTCTGGGCTGTGTTTATGTCTTTGCTGTATTCACTCTCTCCTCAAGAAGCACAGAAAAAAGGGCTGATCTGAACTCTGCTAACAGCCCAGCATCGTGCTGTGGTTTGCCTCTTTCAGAGGCAAGCTGGTGGCTGTAATCACACAGTGCAAGGGTGGGTATCCCTTCTTGTCTGTTACATAGAATCACAGAATCACAGAGTTGTAGGGGTTGGAAGGGACCTCGAGAGATCATGGGGTCCAACCCCCCTGCCAAAGCAGCTCCCCAGCTCATACTGCACAGATAGGCATCCAGATGGGTCTTGAATATCTCCAGAGAAGGAGACTCCACCACCTCCCTGGGCAGCCTGTCCCAGGGCTCTGGCACCCTCACTGGGAAAAAGTTCCTCCCCATGTTGGTGCAGAACTTCCTGTGCTCCAGTTTGCAGCCATTGCCCCTTGTCCTGTCTCCACTGACCACTGAAAAGGGGCTGGCCAATTGCACCAACTGCACCCCATACTTAAGATATTTATAAACATTGATTAGGTCCCCCCTCAGTCTTCTTTTCTCCAGGCTGAACAGCCCCAGCTCTCTCAGCCTTTCCTCATAGGGGAGATGCTCCAGGCCCTTCATCATCTTCATAGCCCTTCTTTGGACTCTCTCCAGGAGATCCCTGTCCTTTTTATCCCAAGGAGCCCAGAACTGGACACAATACTCCAGGTGGGGCCTGACCAGGGCAGAGTAGAGGGGGAGGATCACCTCCTTTGACCTGCTGGCCACACTCCTCCTGATGCACCCCAGGATCCCATTGTCTCAGCCCCCAGGGCACACTGCTGGCTCATGGCCAACCTGTCATCCACCAGGACCCCCAAGTCCTTCTCCACAGATCTCTTCTCCAGCAGGTCACCCCCAGCCTGTACCGATACATGTGGTTGTTCCTCCCCAGGTGCCAGACTTTACACTTGCTGTTGTTGAATCTCATCTGGTCTCTCCCTGCCCAGCTCTCCAGCCTGGCCAGCTCTCTGGATGGCAGCGCAGTGTCCTGCCTGTCAGCCACCCCTCCCAGCTCTGGATCATCAGCACTTGCTGAGGGTGGGTGCTGTTCCCTCATCAAGGTGTCAATGAAGATATTGAACAGGACTGGACCCAACACCCAGCCCTGGGAACACCGCTGGTCACAGGCCTCCAGTCAGATTCTGCTCCTCGAATCACAACCCTCTGGGCTCGGTCCAACAGCCAATTCACACTCCCTCGATTCACTACATCCCTCACTGCCCCTGAGAAATGGTTCCCATGTGCCACCACACACAAGTTCTGCTGCAAACATGAGGAAACACCAAAGACACACAGAGAAGGGCAACATTTGCCTCATTCCCTGCTTGGTTCCCACCTGCTCCCAGCAATACCCTCTTCTTCCATGGGCCTGGCAGAAAGGCGAATCACATCCACCGTGGCCCCAGCACCACTGCTCCCTCTCCTTGTCCCCACTGCCCCTTCGCCCCCAGGCTGCACACATGGGGCTGAGGGTTGTTGCTGCTTGGCTTTCTTTGCCAGGGTGACAGTGGCAGGGGGTGTGATGGTGTGAACTGGTGAACAAGCTCCAGCCCCTCTGTCAGTGCCAGGTGCCAGTCAGGATCCCTCATTAGCTTTTCCAAAGGAAGGTCACTGATCTGCCAACTCCAGCCATCCATTTACTCTTCTCAGAGAGATTTCACACTTTCCTGTCACATCTTGGTGACAAGCTTGACACTTCCACAGCCCATGTGCCACCCCCTCGGGGTGTCAGCAGCTCCCACAGCCAGACTGTCCCTCCTCTTCCCAGTGACCACCCCCGGGACACTGGGCAGCAGCCCAGAGGAGGTGGTGGCTGACAGCAGTGGCTCAAATGCAATTTGCAGGTTGGTCTCAGCCCTGTCTGGGCACCTTTTACACCTCATCACCATGAGTTCCTGCTGCTCTGACCTGCAGGAACACAGCTGCTGGGAGCAATGCACCCTCCTACTTGCAGCATGTCCCCCGTGGTGGTGGGGAGAAAGACACCTATGAAGTTCCTCAATGCTTCATTTGTTTGCAAATCACACTTCTGGTGGCATGTTTTAGATGCCCAGACTACAAGCATCATCTCCAAATGACCCACCAGCATCCTTCCCACACTTGCAGCCCATAGTGGTGATGTTGGATCCAGAATCAGAAACCCAATCAGAAACAAAGGGCTGGCTCACAGCAGCCAGCTCCAACCAGATCCTGGAGAGCCCTTCAGCAACAACACTAGTGCCTTTGATGCTTCACAGCCCTCTTGGCACCACCTGCAAGGTTGGTCTGCCCCAGGAGATCATCACACCAGGAAAGTCAGTGCAAAGGGTTAAAAATCCCCAATCTCTTCAGCTGGCACCTGCTGCAAAAAGCAGAAACAACCCCCTATACATCCTCCTGGCTGCATTTTCATTTCCCACCCCTCCTTGCTGCTCCACAAGGGCAGAGCAAGGGAAACCTGGTGGCAGCTGGCAGCCCCACCGTATTTCAGACACTTCCCTACCTGCTGTTCCCCAGGTCCCACATGGATCCCAGCCACAAACACTAAGAGATGCAACTCCAGCCACATCCCCACACCCTGCCAAGGACTCGTGGAGTGATGCTGCAAAGGGCTGTAATTCCATCACATTCTCCCTGAATTGAGAGCTCAGGGTCCAAACCATTCCATCCGAAACCATCCCGGCTTTCCACATGCTGACACTTCCTATGCCCTCTCCTCTACAGATACACACAGGCCCTCGTATGCTCTTCCCAGGGTTTCAAAATTATGCTCCACATAGGCAAATACAGCATGACCAGATGCCTTTAGTAGTCAGCTGGTCCGTTGTTTGAAAAGCTTTGCTTTAAAATCCAGAAAGATTGTTAACAGATGCAACTTTTGGCCAGAGAGGGAGGAAAAGCCTTGCTTAAACAAATGTGTGTTGTGATTGGAACTAAAAAGGGAATTACCTTTAAAGATTAAAACTATCATAGAATGGTCTGGGTTGGAAGGGACCCCAAGGATCATAGAGCTCCAACCCCCCTGCCACAGGCAGGGACACCAACCTCAGGCCTGGAGCTACACAAGGTTGCCCAGGGCCCCATCCAATCTGGCCTTGAACACTTCCAGGGATGGGGCATCCACCACCTCTCTGGGCAGCCTGTTCCAGCACCTCACCACTCTTTCTGTAAAAAACTTCCCCCTAATATCCAATCTAAACCTTCCCTCCTTCAGCTTTAAACCATTCCCCCTTGTCCTGCCATTATCTGCCCTTTTAACAAGCTGATTCCCCTCCTGTTTCTCTGCTCCCTTCAGGTACTGGCAGGCTGCAATGAGGTCCCCCCACAGCCTTCTCTTCTCCAGGCTGAACAAGCCCAGCTCCCTCAGCCTCTCTTTGTAGGGCAGGTGCTCCAGCCCTCTGATCATCTTTGTGGCACCTCTGAACCCTCTCCAACAGTTCTACATCTTTCTTGTATTGTGGGCCCCAGATCTGGACACAGGACTCCAGGTGGGGCCTCACGAGGGCAGAGTAGAGAGGGACAAAAACTATAAGCATTTCCTATCAAAAAACACCCCCAGCCATGCAAACAGCCTCCTCCTCCCAGTCAGCCTGAGAAAATGACACCTGAGATGATATTTCAACCTGCTGCTGCAATAGCCACGGGTCTATCTGGCTGCTCAGGGGCCATGAAACGCTTCTCATCGGCTCCAGGTGACCAGGCAAAATGCTGAGCTGTTTATTTCCTTTTCCCATTCCCTGCTACCTTTGTGGGTTTTGCTTTTAATTTTGCTACTGCAGGAAAAGAAATAATGGATGCTTTTTAAATGAAGGAAATAGGTGGCAATGCAAGCCCTGTGAACGAGCTGCAGGACAGAGCTACGAGCTGAGGAGTGAGCTGGAAAGCCAAGTCCTGGAGGGAGCAGGTGGAATGTGCAGTGGGGAGAAATAGTATTACTGGAGAGCCATCACTCACTTCCCTATTTATCACATTTTCCCCATTTTCCCTTGCAAAAACACCATGCCTGCCTTCCTCTAATGAAAGTCCTGGAGGACTTGGACTGGAAAGCCAAGTCCTGGAGGGAGTGGGTGGGAGGTGCAGTTGGGAAAAACAGTATTACTGGAGAGCCATCACTCACTTCCCTATTTATCACCTTTTCCCCATTCTCCCCTGCAAAAGCACTGTCACTGCCTTCCCCTAATGCAAAGGGATCCCCATTTTATATCTGAAGTCTGAGGAAATTTGAGAGGGAAGCTTTACTTGCTGGGAACAGCTTAACACTGCTGAGAGCTACACAGCCAGAGGTAGTGAGGCCAATGGGATCTCAACACAAGCTCAAAGAGCACAGCAGTGCTTGGCATCCCATCTCTGAAGGCCAGTTTCGCCCTATCCCAGCTGGATGAGACCTCAGAGATGCTCAGCCAAGAGGGAGGCAGAGCCAGACCCTGCATTCTCATGAACTGGTTTGCACTATTGATCCCTATTGCATGGTTATTTATGCTGATCTTCTGCCTCAACGCCCCTGTATCCACCCAGATTCTGAAGCTCATAAAAATCACCCTGCCAGCTGCTTTAATAGCTTGGTGTTACCAACGTGGGCTGGCAGGAGCCACACCTCCTGCAATTAAGAAGTGCTGCAGACTAAGCAGAACGTGTTAATTATTAGCTCCCTTTGGAGAGTGGCCTCCTGAGGCAGGTCATCCTGAGTCACCCTCTTCCACAGAAGCAACCCCTTAGCCAAAGAAACATTAAAGCTGGAAACCCTCCTGCTTCCTCCCTGTGCTTCCAAGCAATATCCTCTCCTGGAAAGCGGGGCCAGCAGGGAGTGAAGTATTTTGAGATGAGGTATGAAACGAGTCATCATCCAGAAATACCACTTCTAAAAGCAGATTTTCTCCTGCTGTTCATGCATCTCTCCACCTTTGCATTTCCCTGCTTTATTACAGCCGTAGAGGGGCCTGACAACTTCAAAGGAGGTCTCTCCAATGATCTTTAAATCTCACTCCTGACCCCAGCACTGCATAACTGCTGGATTTAATGCAGGCTTCAGCTCTCACTCTCACAGCAGACTCGCCAGCCTCCATCACAAGATGCTTTTTATCTCACTGCCCCCACCTCCCCCCTTCCCAGAGCCTCACAGCATCGAATGCATCCCCCCTGCTCTGAGCAGGGATGGGGCTGGGATCAGACGCAGCATGTCCACAGATGGAGAATCAGGGAGGACAAAGCATCCACCCTGCCAAGCCAGTATGGTGGGCTGGGGTAAAAACAGCTGCATGCAGGGCAGAGAAACCAGGATACAGGGCTGCAGGCCAGGGGGAAATATTCCAGGGAAGGAAATACACCTGGAGAGTAATTGGTTTTCCCTTACTTCCTCTCAACGAGGATTGCCAAAGCCAGGTGCTGCCAGGTCCACTACAACCCAGCACAACAGAATGTCTCACTGTGCTCACCTTTTACCAAATCTTGCCCATTATGGGACTCACTCTGGAGAGCTGAGTGTAGTGGAAGACACCGATGGCAAAGCAGAAGAGCCAGACATGGCACATGGCAGCAGGGAAAGGACAGGTGCTGTCTGTGCTGCACACACCTTTGCCATCATGGATGGATGCAGGGAGCTGCCCTGGCTGCCTGGACTAAGGCCACAGCGTGACATATTTTGAAGCCTGGGAAAGCTCATTTTCAAGGAAAACCCCTGGGAGAAGGCTGAGCAGTGTTTCTTTCCTGCTTTCTTTCAAGGGGGAGCTTGTTGTAACTGGACTCAGACTGGACTTTCAGACTCAGTTCAGACTCAAAGTCCAACTGAGGTTGCCTGACTCTCAGCAGTTTGTTTCCAATAGGAGCTAAAATTTGCAGCAAAGAGCAAAAACTGCCTAGAGGACAATTTTGGATCCTTAGCAAGTCAGGCAGCTGCCTGCAAGTGATGTCCAGCATTGCCAGCTCCCTGGCACCCAGCAGGCAAAACTGGGTGCTACCTGCATCTCAGGTGATGACTTGCTATTGAACACAGGCAGGCCAGAGCATTTGGGCACATCCCAGGCTTTGCAAATCACCTCTGTTCAGCTTGCAGCCAAGGAGGGAGGTAGGACCCCTGCCCCATCTCTAGCTCCACCACCCTGGCCTTTGCTACCAGATGGGGAAGCTCAGCTCCTCTCCTTGACACTAGGCTATCCTGTAGGTGATAGGTCCTCATGAAAACAGAGGTACATGAGTAAGACTGACCACAAGCTGCTGGGAAAGACACTGATGTTTCTGCTGCTTACTGTTCCTTATCACATAAAAGCAGGACTGCCTAGAGTCCGCTGTGCATAGAGATGTTCTCCAGACCATGTGATTCCTGGTTTCCTCCACTGTTGAAGCCTCCATTGATGCAGTCTTGCTCATTTTTAATTAAAGAGAAAAGCATTGGTCTCTGCCAGCACACCTCCTTCAGAGCAAGCAGGGGCACAGACTTTCTGCAGCTTGCTGCAACAGCATCAAGAGTAGGGAAGGAGCAGCTGAAAGCAACCAAAGGAATGAGAACCAAAGCAGAATGGCAGCCAGGATCCAGCCTCAGCTGGGCACCTGCTCCAAGGATCTCTGAGGATGCCATGGGTGCAATTCTGTGGCTCCTTCCTTGAACACCCCTCACGAGCAGGGAGTTTCTCGACATGGATTTGAAAAACAAGAAGGAGCACAAAGAGATGCTGAAATGGGAAAGAGGCACCATCAGCCCCATCTAAACCCTCCCTGGGAGGAGATTAGATAACACTCTCCACTCACAATAAGAATTACATGGTTTTGCTTGATTTAAGGCTCTGTTGTCTCCCTTTATCCAGACACACTGGAGCATGGCTCTGCTTATCCGACAGGCAGTGATAAACGAGCATCCCCTGTCCGTTTTCTTCTTGATTTAGACCAGGGTCTGTAATTTGTTAACATCTCTGCTCCCCTCCAATTTAAATCTGGGGCATGGCAGGCCTCTGTCTAACAATAATACAGGGATTTTGGGGGTATTTATGAGAGGCTTAAAACTTAATCCTACATGAGCAAGGTAAGCCTGCTCTTGGCCTAAAGTGCAGCTGGAAAATCTGGTGCCATTGCTGCAGCAGGAGAAAGGAGGCATGAATGGCAGTGAGCTCCTTTGAGCAGGGCCACACCACCTCCAGAACTGCTGAGCCAACCCCTGCAGCCAGTTTAGGGGACACAGTGGAGACTGTGGAAACTGAATCATAGACTCAGAGAATGGTTTGGGTTGGAAAAGACCTGTAAGGTCATCTTGTCCAACCCCCCTGCAGTAAGGGGGGACATCTTCCACTATATCAGCTGCACAGAGCCCTGTGCAACCTGGCCTTGAATGTTTCCAGGGATGGGGTATCTACCACTTCTCTGGGCAACCTGTGCCAGTGTTTCACCACTCTCATTGTAAAAGCAAATACATTCTTCCTTGTATCTAGGTTGAATGTACTTTCTTTTAGTTCAAAACAATTCCCCCTTGTTCTACTGTTACAGGCCCTAGGAAAAAAACTGTCTCCATCTATCTTATAAGCCCTTTCAGGTACTAGAAGGTGCTCCAAAGTCTTCCCTGGAGCCTTCTCTTCTCTAGGCTGAACAACCCAACTCTCTCAGCTTCTCTTTATAGCAGAGGTGCTCTAGCCCTCAGATCATCTTTGTAGCCTCTTCTGGACCCTGTCTGACAGGTCCATGCCCCCAGCTGGGAGCATTTCCATCACAGGCCTTGGTGTCCTTCTGTTTGCTTGAGACATTAGGGATTTATCCCCACAGTGGTACATACTGCAGGATCTCTTCTTTGGCCAAGGCTGGGAGGGAAAATGAGTCCCAACACAGGCAGTTGGAAGTAATTCCTGTGCCACCAGTTTACTGGGGGGAAAAAGTGATTTTGGCCACTTCACAGGTGGCCAGCCCATGGTACCCCACATCACTCAGGCTGCATGCTCTCAGGAGCAAAGGCAAACAAGCCAAGGGAGAAAGATGGAGAGGAGGTCTCCTCCATCCTGGACAGACCATGAGAGCCAGCACCAGCATTGCTGCCTGTTGCAGCCATGAACCTGCCACCAGGTACCAAAGTCTTTGGCCACCATAGTGGATTTTCCAGTAGAAATACAAATGAACCTCAATGCTTGACCTCCATCTAAAGGGTGAAGGAACCAAGCTCAGATGTCAGTGCACCTCAGCATGGAGAAGATGTCCATGAATGTTCTCAGTGTGGGAAAGGAAGCTGTGAGGGCAGCATCACAGATTGGACATATTGCACCGACAGCTCAGCAGACAGATCAGAGACTCACATCAACCCTTGTCTCTTTATCAGTGGCACCTCAGTTCCATGCATGAATCTAAAGCACTTCATCACCCCAGGGGTGCCACAGCTTCATCCTAAAAGCAACCTCTGCACCACCAGGCTAAAGCTCTTGCAGACTGCACTGCAGGGGCATGGCTCATCTAGCAGCACTTTCCCTTTGTGCTGTTCTCCAGGAAGAGCTGGTGGGAGGATGAAAACAATGTCCAGAGTGTTTTATGGCAACAAACTGGAAAGCCAGAGGAGGGAGAGGCTTTCAGGCAGGATGTAATCAGACCCCTGGACATCAGTGAAGATGAGCAGGATCACAAGAGGTGGTGACCGGAGTAGCCCCCACACCACTACAACGCCCAACTCCAGTGGCCACCAAGCTCCACATGGCCGTGCCTGTGCTGGCAGGGATGAGCATGGGGTGGGGGACACCTATGCAAGGACACAACCTCCAGCCTGAATGGACTTGGGAGGAAGGGCTCTGCATTTTGGAGACCTCACTGGCCGCCCTCACTTCCCCAGAACAACCCTGAGGAACAGATACATTTCTGAAATGCCCCAAATACCACTTGGCATCCCAAGAGGGAGCTGTGTCCCCCCTACATCTCCTCCCAAACCTTCATGGGAGGGAGAGGGCTAAGCCCCCAACCACAACATGGACGGGTCTCTTACCTTCTTCTTGCTGCAGTAGATCTGCCACTTCTTCTCTGCTGGTAGCGCAAACATGGCCTCTCTGTGCTTGTCTGTGAGGTCAAGTTCATCCTGGAAAGGGGGAAAAAAATCCAGAAAACATGTAACATGAGTACACAAATGGGTGATGGCACAGACACAACCCCCCAGATACACATCATAAATCAACGTGGGGCCAGACTGCAGTGCAGTGATGGTCCCACAGCATCGCCTCATTAACTATGGATTTGTCAGGGCAACGATGCTGATTCTCCTCCTGATGTTGCTGACCTCCCCCTGACTCCTGGGCTACAGCTGGCTGCTGGGAGGATGAGGCTGCAAACCTCCTTGCCTCATTCCTCCCATCATCACCTTCCTTGCTTTTAAAGGCAGCAAATGTTTTAGAAAGGACATGGGTGAAGCCATTACAGCTGCCTGCAAGATAGCCCCATGCAGGGGATTGAGAGCTCCAGAAAACAGACTACATCTAAGAGATGTGCTGCAAAGAACCATTCAAATAGGACCCTTCCTCCTTACTACCCCAGGAAACTGCTTTGCCACTGAGCACCATGTGTGGTCCAGCCTATTTGCATTGCTGACACCCTGGTATCATTGAAAATTGGAGGGAGGGGGCAACGGGTGGTGAGGAGGGCTGGGGGCTGGTGTTGGCTTTTTTACTTGTTTTCCTATAATTCAATCTAGAAAGTGTTTTTCCTAATATCACAAATCATAAAGAACTACATCCTTTACATCCTTTCCACAGAAATTGGACTACATATTCCCTGGCAGAGATAAAGCTGTTTACTGACCAAAACCTGTATTGGTTTATCTGATTTTATTTTAAAGGACACATCCATTTTCAGCTTGGAGGCTTGGTTAGCAGCATGCTGTCTGCCAGCACACCCAAATATTATCAAAGCCTCATTGCTTCCTGGTGGTGGATGTAGGTCACAACTTTTATCAGAGCACTAAATAAAACACTCAGGCAGGGCTGGGAGGATCACTGCGAAAGCCAACATTGATCTTACAACCATGGATGTCTGAAAATCACCACCACCCATGACAACCCTCATGCTAGGGGGGTGTTGGCCCAGCAGTGGGAATACTGGAGATCACAGAATTGTAGAGGTTGGAAGGGACCTCGAGAGATCATGGGGTCCAACCCCCCTGCCAAAGCAGCTCCCCAGCTCATACTGCACAGATAGGCGTCCAGATGGGTCTTGAATATCTCCAGGGAAGGAGACTCCACCACCTCCCTGGGCAGCCTGTCCCAGGGATCTGGCACCCTCACTGGGAAAAAGTTCCTCCCCATGTTGGTGTGGAACTTCCTGTGCTCCAATTTGCAGCCATTGCCCCTTGTCCTGTCCCTTTGACCACTGAAAAGGGGCTGGCTGATTCCCCCTGCATCCCCTGCTTCAGATAATTATAGACTTTAATTAGGTCCCCCCTCAGTCTTCTCAAGGCTGAAGAGTCCCAACTTACTCACCCCTTTCCTCATAGGGGAGATGCTCCAGGCCCCTAATCATCTTTGTAGCCCTTCTCTGGACTCTCTCCAGGAGATCCCTGTCCTTTTTAAACCAAGGAGCCCAGAACTGGACACAACACTCCAGGTGGGGCCTGACCAGGGCAGAGTAGAGGGGGAGGATCACCTCCTTTACCTGCTGGCCACACTCCTCCTGATGCACCCCAGGATCCCATTGGCTCTCTTAGCCACCAGGGCACACTGCTGGCTCATGGCCAACCTGTCATCAACCAGGACCCCCAGGTGGGCCCTCCACAGAGCTCTTCTCCAGCAGGTCACCCCCAGCCTGTACTGATACATGCAATTGTTCCTCCCCAGGTGCAAGACTTTACACTTGCTGTTGTTGAATCCCATCTGGTCTCTCCCTGCCCAGCTCTCCAGCCTGGCCAGGTCTCTGAATGGCATCGCAGTGTCCTGCCTGTCAGCCACCCCTCCCAGCTCTGTATCATCGGCACTTGCTGAGGGTGGGTGCTGTTCCCTCATCAAGGTGTCAATGAAGATATTAAACAGGACTGGACCCAACACCCAGCCCTGGGGACACCGCTGGTCACAGGCCTCCAGTCAGATTCTGCTCCACTGACCACGACTCTCTGGGCTCGGTCCGACAGCCAGTTCTCAACCCACCTCACTGTCCACTCATCTATCCCATGCTCTCTCAGCTTTGTTATCGGGATGTCATGGGAGACAGTATCAAAAGCCTTGCTGAAGTCAAGGTAGATGACATCCACTGCTCTCCCTCCATCTACCCAGCCTGTTATGTGATCGTAGAAGGCTATGAGATTGGTCAAGCACGACTTCCCCTTGGTGAATCCATGCTGACTACTCCTCATGACCTTCTTCTCCTCCAATTGCTTGGAGATGGCATCCTGATGCTGCAGAAGGTCACAGGAGACAGTGGCTACAGCCTCCAGCCAATTCATTTGGCCACCCAGTCAGTGGATTTAATTAAGAGGATCCCTATCAAAAAATACATTCTTAATTCCAGTACCTTAAAAAAAAAAGGCAAAAAACCTCCCCCAAATACATGAACACCCCTTAAAGTTTCCATGCCTGAATAATACCACCTATCAACTAAAGCTGGTAGCCCCTGGTATCCCAATCAAAGGTAAAAGTCCCATTTGGTGAAGGCTGAGCAAGATGCTTAAGGGGAAAGAAGGGTCCCTGCATCAGCAAGCCTGTGGGTCATGAAGAAATTTGGCTGATCTAATGAAACTTCATATTGCATCCAGTGTCCAAGGAAGGCAGCTTTACCTTGTAACCCTAACCCAAGGACCCTCCAGCACACCACACAGCAACAGAGGGTTGCCAGTGGTCCTGAACATCTCAGAAAGGCTTGTACATCCACTTCTACATCCACTTCAGCTACTGATTTCATTCCTCAATAAATTACTCCCTAAAAGGAAAGATGCTACGGAGTTTTTTTCCATTATATATGCATGGAGAAGCTTTGCCCTTCCTTGACTTCTTCCCCTCCTATCAACTGACTCTTCAAACACTGTGCTGCACAGAACTGAAGTTGGTGGAGCTCTGGAAGCAGACTTGCAAGACACCCTTGCAACAGAAATAAAGATGCTGCCCTGACAGACTTGGGAAAGGTGATTAATGAGAAAAACTGAGCCCAATCTGAGACATCTCCACTCCTACTGTACCCAGGGAGGAGGAACTAGCTTAGGGGCTCCTCCAAAGAGCGCTGCTTTCAAACCTCCCAATGTCCTTACAATCTGGGAGGTCAGGGATTCATATCCAGCAACCAATCTCCTCCCCAGCCTTGAGCAACTCTTGTCACTCTTCCATGCCTCAAACCCAAAACTGCACTGGATGTCCTCTGTAGCACCTCCTCAGGCTGTGAGCTGGTCAGACACCCAAGCTCTGCTTTAACCCCAGTTCTGCAGATTTAAAGGTTGTCAACAAGATGACACCTGACACAGAGAGCAGGCTGAAATTCAGCTCATTGGAAAAGGACATCTGGGAGTGTGGGAAAGGACAAGGTTCTCCTCATAATTATTTGTCTCTGCAGAGAGGGTCTGAGGGAGTGCAGGAAAACGCTTGGATTGTGACCCTGACATGGGAATCATTCAGGCATGAAAGAACCAGCCACACCTATCTGTACTTAGGTTCTGAAAATCCTAGGATCCTAGAGGTTGGAAAAGACCTCTAACATCATCAAATCCAATCACCAACCCAACACCACCATGTCCTGAAGCACCACATCTACATGTTTTTTGAACACCTTCAGGGATGGCGACTCCACCACTTCACTGGGCCACCTATTCCAGAGAAATATTTACTGAAACTTCCAAGATACCTACACTCTAAAAATACAACTTGTGCAAACATGAAGATTTATTAACCAAGGGAAAAAATAAGCTGATCTGAAGCCTAAGCAGGAGCAAGAACGAATAAAGCAGAAAAACATTTTAAGTGCTGCTACATGACAACGTGCAAACACATCCAAAAAAGGTGCAGAAACACTTCTGAGCCCTACACAGCACATTGCATTGTGCCCTGACTCTTAGCATGTTCAGTCATCACAGCCCTGCATCACTCAGCAGCACCTACCAAATGGTACCTTGCAGGACACCTGGGAGAGGTGTTTAAATAAATATGATGTGGCACCCAGTGAAGATGAAAATCCTCATAATCAGAGACTAACAACTGGTACTCCAAGCTGTGAGAGCAACTTAAAGAGTCAGATCTTTTCTCCTGCTCTACACATAGGGATTCCCACACCAACCTCCAGCCTTTGCTTACACTCCCTGATGGGCTAGACAGCTGCCTGGCTGGCAAGGAAGTGGGGATGTTGGGTGACTGCAGACTAAACAGGAGCCAGCAGTGTGCCCAGGTGGCCAAGAAGGCCAACGGCATCTTGGCTTCTATCTGAAACAGCGTGGCCAGCAGGTCCAGGGAAGGGATTGTGCCCCTGTACTTGGCATTGGTGAGGCTGCAGCTCGAGTGATGGGTTCAGTTTTGGGCCCCTCACTGTAAGAAGGACATTGAGGTCCTGGAGCATGTCCAGAGAAGGGCAACCAGGCTGGGGAAGGGGCTGGAGGGCAAACCTGATGAGGAGCTGCTGAGGGAGCTGGGGGTGTTCAGCCTGGAGAAGAGGAGGCTGAGGGGAGACTTATCACCCCCTACAATGACCTGACAGGAGGGTGTAGAGAGGTGGGCGATGGTCTCTTCAGCCAGGTGACAGGTGATAGGATGAGGGGAAATGGCACAAAGCTGTGCCAGGGCAGGGGCAGATCAGATGTTAGGAGAAAATTCTTCACCAAAAGGGTTATCAGGCACTGGCACAGGCTGCCAGGGAGGGGGCTGAGTCACCAACCCTGGGTGTGTTTAACAGATGGGGAGATGAGGTGCTCAGGGATCTGGTTTAGTGGAGGAGGTTTAGTGGGTATGGTTGGACTCGATGATCTCAAAGGGTTTTTCCCACCTAGTGATTCTGTGATCTCAATACTACTTGGCCTCGAGTGGGCTGCTCAGAAACTGCCCTTCAAACTCCAAAACATCAACAGAGGACAGGACCATTAGCCATCTCCCAGTGCCTCACACACCACTGTACAAACACAGCTCTGACAAAGCCTCTTGCAATTGCACAGCAGAGCTGTAATGCAGCAGAGAAGCCATGCACAACCTCAAACCCGTATGTGCTTTCAATTAATAATCATGAACTCAATAATTAGGTGATTCTAACTGGCAATTAATTTTATAGGCTGTTTGCAAGCTGTGTACTCCTGCAACAGCGTGCAATGCTGTCAGCTGCTCAGGAGTGAAAAAATGAAAGAGAAAGTAAATGCTGGGTCAGTGTCCATCACCCCTCATTTCAGCCTCACCTTTCACAGCTTTGCCCCTTTCACCTGGCTGCCTTTCAGAGCAGAATCTGCCAACTTTGCTATTTTAGGTATGTTTTAGGAATTGGGTCAAAGGCACGTAAAATAACAGCTTCATTTTGCTACCAAAAGGAAGTCTCTGCCTAGAGTGTTTTTACTGGAAAGAGATGTGCTACTCTTCAATATTTATCCCATACAGTTAAACTATTCACCTTTAGATTAAGAAACAGGTTTCCACATTAAATCTTCATCTGATTATGATTTAGGAAAAGATTCATAGGGATTATTTGATTCTCAGTGTGTATTTGCTCTTTCTAGGAGGTAAAATGCTTCCATGCAGCTTGCTTTGCTGATGGCTCTCCACTCGAGCCAAGCAAACCTCCCTCTCTCTGAGCACAGCATGAGTTTCAATGAAGGTGACCCCACACTATTCTCCTAAAACTACCTTAGAAATACATGGCTAAGCTCAGCACGCTGCAAGCACAATCCAAACAAGTTTTTATGAAGTAATTGCTTTAGAGGACACACGGTGGCACTTAGGGGGAGATGTTCCCATGGTCTGTACCTCCCCCAGCTGGCAATCAGGTGGTACAAGGAGCCCAGGCCACTGGAGGTCTTCTGGTCAAAGAATCATAGAATGCTTTGGGTTGGAAGAGATCTCAAAAATCATCTAGTTCCAACCCCCTGCCATGGGCAGGGACACCCTCACTAGACCAGGTTGCCCAAAACCCCATCCAACCTGGCCTTGAACACTGCCAGGGATGGGGCTTCCACAACCTCTGTGGGCAACTTTTGCCAGTACTTCACCATCCTCATAGTAAAGAATCTCTCCCCAACATTTAATCTAAACCTACTGTCTTTCCCTTGATTAAACAGGGCCACCTACAGCCACTGCCTAGGACCATGTCCAGATGACTGTTAAATGTCTGCGAGGAGGGAGACTCTACCACCTTTCTGGTTTGCAGTCACCATAGTCTCCAACCACCTCCTGAAGGCAAAGCCAGAATAAGCAGGTAAGTGAGGCACTGTCACTGGAAGAAATGCTTGACCCTTGTAGCAGAGAAGGCATAAAGTCCAGCCCCAGGCTTACAGCATGGTACCTGCAGCAAGCTCCTGCTCCTGACACTTCACCCATGCCATGGTGGATGTGGCATATACAACAAGCATCTTCTATGGGCTGAGAGCCACCAGCTTTAATGGGGGTAACAGTAGGAAGCCATAGGATGCTGCAAACCTCTTGACTTCAGAAACAACCTCCACAATGGGCTCTTGGAGCTGGGACAGCGTTAAGTGCTGTCCATCCACAGCCACAACAACCCAGCATGACCATCATGGGTTCTTCCCCTACATCCTGCAGGTCCGACGGGCCACCAAACATTCTGCAAGAAGTAGCTGGGGAGTAGAGATTAAAGGGCAATTCTGCACCCCCAAAATATCATCAGGGGTTGTTGGAAAAAAAGACAAACACCTTTGAAGTCTAATGCACCTTTCTGGCTGATAAATTTTATAACTGTAATACATGGAGGGGATGGGGAGAAAATAAGGAGGTCAGCCATTGCTGTAATTAAAAAGTCATTAAAATTTGCTGGCATGTTCTGGGCTTGTATAAACATATATATGTGAGCATATAGGCATATATATACTATATACATGCACACTCACATACATAAAGACATCAACAGATCAATAAATGACCAACATCATAATGAGCAAGTGAATTTTCCCCCAAGTTTAGAAAGAGTTTAGAAACTTCTATAAAAACCTCTTTAAGTGAGACTACAGCAAGTAAAGGCAGGACCTCCTGTATCCTCAAATAAAGCATGAGGGATTGGAGATTGCTCAAAAAACAAAACAAAAGAAAAAGGAGAACAGGGAAAGAAAAAAGTGGGAACTTTTGGGGAATGTTTGTAATTCACTGGTACAGCATGGGAATCAAAAAGGGAAGAAAATAGGCTGTTGAAGTCTGCGTTAGTTTCCTTTCTCAGGGGCCATATCGCTTTTTCCCCCTCTTCCAGGCATTCTTCTCCAAGTTCATCAATTTGATTTATCCCAGAATGCTGCAGTGTCAAGGGAAATTGCCATCAGCATTCTTCCCCCTCCCACTCCCTGAACCTCATCCCATCTTCCGCTGCACAAAGGCGCTGCCTGCACTGCCAGCTGGGCAGCTGCCTGCCTGTGCCTGCCAGCCCCGACCCTGCGATAAACCTCCATTCACCTCAGCATCCATCTCACCTGGCTCGTTAAGTGCCTTTTTAAGCTGTTCTCCTAATAAACTCAGGCTCCTTCAGGTCCCCAGAAGGACCTGGGGGTCCCGGTGGATGACAGGTTGGCTATGAGCCAGCAGTGTGCCCTGGTGGCTAAGAGAGCCAATGGGATCCTGGGGTGCATCAGGAGGAGTGTGGCCAGCAGGTCTAAGGAGGTGATCTTCCCCCTCTACTCTGCCCTGGTCAGGCCCCACCTGGAGTATTGGGTCCAGTTCTGGGCTCCCTGGTATAAAAAAGACAGGGATCTCCTGGAGAGAGTCCAGAGAAGGGCTACGAAGATGATGAAGGGCCTGGAACATCTATCCTATGAGGAAAGGCTGAGAGAGCTGGGGCTGTTCAGCCTGGAGAAAAGAAGACTGAGGGGGGACCTAATTAATGTTTATAAATATCTTAAGTATGGGGTGCAGGGGGAATTGGCCAGCCCCTTTTCAGTGGTCTGTGGGGACAGGACAAGGGGCAATGGCTGCAAATTGCAGCACAGGAAGTTCCACACCAACATGTGGAGGAACTTTTTCCCAGTGAGGGTGCCAGAGCCCTGGGACAGGCTGCCCAGGGAGGTGGTGGAGTCTCCTTCTCTGGAGATATTCAAGACCCATCTGGACGCCTATCTGTGCAGTATGAGCTGGGGAGCTGCTTTGGCAGGGGGGTTGGACCCCATGATCTCGCGAGGTCCCTTCCAACCCCTACAACTCTGTGACTCTGTGATTAATCAGTGGTGGTCACAGTGCAAACAACACCCACTGTGAAACGCACCCTGCGCCGCAGCATTTATTTAGGTGATTAGCTCTCAGTGTGTGCAGGTTTATCTTAGGTGGTTTGCTTTGGTTTCTTTACAAATAGGAAGGTAGTGAATGAAGCCTTTTATTTTTAGTATTAGTAATAAAACCACTTCCTCCCCTGCACGTTATCTTTTCATCCACAGTACCCCAAGAACCTAAAAAATCCCCCCCCAAGACAAACCAACCCCAGCCAATATTATCACCGTGTATTTTTAATTTGCCCATGAAAACCTGCAGTTGGAATTACATGAACAAACCCCAACTATTCATATTCCTTGATGAATAAGCATAACGGATAGGAGGTTTCATTAATTTCGCCTTTATCTTGTAATGAATTTTTTTAATAAAGGAAATTGCCCACAGCAAGGGAATTAGCAGCAGCAAGGAATAACGTGTAACCACTTTGAAGTGCTTACACCTACTCAACCTCTTCTGAATTTGCAGACCCAGACTGGAAGGGGAAAGAACCTCATCTATCCTGCTCTTCAGCTTTCAGTTATTGACCTGAATGCATTGGACAGATGTAAATAAAATATGTATTCCTTTCTTCTGCAGGAAAGATTATGGCCATCAATAGCTGACTGAGATCCTCAATAAATTCCAGCTACAGCTGGTTTACGTTCCCATCATTTCAAGCACCTAAGAGAGGCAGATAGCATGTACTGCTTTAATATTATTTAACTAAATTTATTATTTTAATAGGCTAAAGGTTTTTAAGGTATTTGTATTTCAATACTTAATGAATTTCAAAAGAGAAATATCCACTTAGGTGCCTCTGTCTTCTTTGTTGTAATACATATATTTTAAACCACATAATTATTTTTTTTTATTTATTGAGCTTGACCTTCTGTGACCTTTTCACCAACATCATCTGGAAACCCTTTCTCTATTTTAATTAAACATGGGGTACTTTTACAGCCTGAGTTATTGATCTACTCTGAAGAGCACTCTCAGACCCAGAAGCCCTGCAGGTGGATCACCAGTGTGCTTCTTCCACACAATTATACATAAACCCCAGCCTGCCCCCAAAATGATGTATTGGCCCATTAATTGCTACTGTGATTGCTAAAACTGATTAAGTTCCTGGGCATGACTGTCCTTTGGTGGGTACCATAATAAAGCATGGCTGGCAAATAAATAAGAAAAGGCTTCGGGTGTGGATTTCCCACCTATTTATGGACCCAAAGAAGCAACTCAGTTTTTAGATACCACCTCCATTGCTGACATCCCTGAGAGCTACTGAAGTTGGAAATTGAGCCAAGGGTGGCTTCGTTTGTCCCCTGCCCCACAGGGATTCTCACTTAGGAAAACTGTGCATGGTTGGTCTGGAGCTGCACTGTTTCAAGGTTTTCTGAGATGACACCCTGGGAAGGGCTTCAAAAAGGGACTGGATGGGAATTAGTAGCTGCAAAGCCCCATGCCAGCTCAGTCCTGAAAGCTTCCCAAGATTTACCACGGGGTATGGGACCCAAAGGATGCAGCCAGGAAAACAGGGAGCCTGCTACAACCTGATGCTGATGGGCAATGTAAGGTGGCAGCAGGTTCCTTGCATACCCATGGACTGGGTGGAACAAGTGGTCCTCATTTCCTCACAGCCCTGACTGTGGTCACACCTGGCATCCTAAGGTGATTTTTAAGAACTCAAGCAGATGCAAAGCAGAGAGTCACCCTGTGAGGGGTCCGTTTCTTACCGAGGTTTGACATTCAGCAAGTTGCCTAGCACAAGCAGGCACCAAATGTGCTTCGAGATGTTAGGTGTTGTTGAGGAAGGGAAGCTGATCCCCTTAAATAACAGTATTGATTCTAATATTGGAGTTGATGGGAATTAAGAATGCTGGGTCCTCAGGCAGGATGCTGCCTACAGGGCTACAGAAAACCTTGGTGGCCAAAAGACAACCTCAGCTATGCTTGCACACCAAGGAATGCCCAGACTCTCCAGACAACAGATGCTATGGTCATACAAGCAACTTTTATTTGCATCTGCAAAAGGGTACAAAGCAAAAATGAGCTATTCCCAGCAGGAACACCTCCTGTTTGCCACTCATAAAGCATGTGCTCCTCTTACCCTGACCATAACTCCAGCAACATCACCCAACCACCAAGCAATCAGGAAGGAGAACATCACCACTGGAGCAGACACCCCATCCAAGGCCAGTTGCCCTCCATGGTGACCTGTGCAAGGAACACTTGGAGCCAGCACGAGCCAAAACCCTAAATGTCTCAACTGAGTTCACTGACACATTATCAAATGAGCTGCCCAGCCATCTCCCAGGTATGTGGCCTCATCTTTTACGAAGTGCAAAGTGGAAAGCACTTAGCAAGTAGACCATATAATTTTTTTCCACTTCAGCTGTACTCCTCCTGGAAACAAGGGGGTTTCTTATTTGCCTCTGCCTTCAGCTGGGGTTCACATTGTGTTAGAATATGGCTCCATCATAAAATTACAGCTCAGGAACAGGATGGTTTTTGGGCAAGCCCCTACACTGGTTTGGAGCTGTAACAGACGCTGCAATTACATGAATGCTTCAGCTGAAATAGAGCGTTCCGTGGTGGATTACTTCATTCAAGTCCATGGAAATACTGTAGGCAGAAAATCCTTATTTTCTACACCAAGTAGGTGTGTGACTTCTGTATCAGGTGATTACCTATCAAAACATACATTTAAGAGATTATCTGGGAAGGTGGAACACCATGAGGTGATGAAAACAAGTGCTGTGAGTGATGGGCTGGGATGGGAACATGGCAGGTCTAGGGCACTTGCTCTAATAGGCAGGTGGGCAACCTGGTAAAAGTGCCCACACGGAGTGAATTTAAAAGCAGATGTTACCAAATCACTGGGTTTTCTTCCTTAAAAACAAGGGAGCTCAAGGGAGCTTGATCTTGGGAGATGGTGGTGGGATGGCATCAGGAGCCCCATGCTGAGTGTCTGGCCCTGGATACTCTGCAGAAAGGGGTGTTTTGCAAAGGACACAAGGACTATTGCAACCATATTTTTTGCTAGGTACCAAGTGCTTTTCTTTGCAGATATAGGGGGAAATGCCTTTGGCTACTATCCAATGGTTCCCAGAATCCTGAAGTCCTTAATGCTGCAAAGACCAGGCAGCAAAAAGCGACAGCTGCCCTGCAAGCATGAAATGCAAAGCTTGGCTTTGCAGCTGATCCTTCAGCTGTTACTTAAAAGCCGTGCTGTTTTGCAAGGTCCAAAACCTCACACTTTCTCCTTAGCGGATTAGAAACCGGGGGAAAAGCACATTACTTCAGTTCACAGCACTGAATCCCCAACCTGGCCTTGCTATTAACATGTAATAGCACTCACGCTGACCGCACCGTTGTCCCCTCCTCGCACTGGGGTTCTTCTCCACTCCCCGTTTGAGCAGTGTATCAAGTCAGACTCATCCCAGCATGCTGAGAGGGCAGGAAGGTACAGCTCTGCAGCACCTTTACGCACACAGCATCTTCCCTAAGCACCCCACATTGTGAGTCACGGGCCAGTCACCCACCATGAAGCATTTCAAAGGCAACATGGAATTAATCTCTGTGGTGGGGCACGCTATCTCCTAACAGATAGCATCCACAGAGCAGCTCTAAAGAAACGCATTAGTTGAGTTGCCCCAAGTACAGTAAAAATAAATGCCATGACAAATCTTGTAAGCTACCAGAGACAATTTTTTTTGTTCCCCAGGCTCCTCTTTTTCCCCTGCTTCATAAAGCAGCAGGAAGGGATGGAGCAGCCTTACACATTGTGCAAGGGGAAGGCATAAAGACCAGCAGTTTGGAGACTGTGTGAATATCTCCCCTCCAGCAGATTGCAGTGAAGGCAGACACTAACACTGTGCAACATCAGCGGGCAAGGGTCTGCACCCACCCTGAGCCCAGGGGACTGGGGACACTGCACAGCCACCAGTCACCCAGTATCACCTTCGCCAGGTCTCTGAGACCTGGCGGCTGCTGGAGTCTGGGTGGAGGGACTTGGGGAAGATTATCTTCTCTGGTTTCATAGGCTAAAAATGGGCTGCTGCACATCACAGGCAGGTTTCAGGGCTAGATGGAGGCTGCTCTAAATTCTTCCGCTTTGCTAGAAGGAGGTGAAAAGTGTGAGCAGCCCCACTGGGACCAGGAACTGGAATTTCCTCAAAGCCCAGGTATTTGGGAGGACAAATGTTGAAAAGTGGCTGGAGCAGCATCTCATTCAAGCCCATCCTTCTGCTGTCAGGAATGCATGGTGAAGAACCAGGGAGAGGGAGGACCTCATGCTCCAGAGGTGTGCAAAACTATGCTGGATTTAGCAGTTCCTCTGGGAGCCCAGGCAGCCTAAGGAGTTGCAAGAGCATCACTCTCATAGTGCTGGGACAGAGATGCTGCGGCGACCTGCCTGACCAGGAAGAGAGCCAGTGAGGGGGTCCTGGCTTGTGCTGGGGTTCACGTGGCCCTCCACAGAGCAACCACTTGATTCCCCCTGCCTCCAACCCCCCAGCCAGTGCACGTCCCGTGGGGCTGATGCACACAGCCACACACGGAGCATTTCATTACAAACCTCAGAGTGACAAGGAGTGTTAAGCAGATATAAAGGACATCAGTCATTTACCCATCTGGTGGAAAGTCTAGTTGCTGGCAGAAAATAGGGAGGATTGTTAAGGCAAGATCTACCATATGGCACCATTATGGAGAGCTTTGCAAGTGCTTTCTCTGAGCATGCAAGCAAGATTTCAGCCTTTGAAGAAACGCTGTATTGTTAGCTGGGATACGCAGGAGCCTCTTGAAAGAAGCCGTGGCAGATGGCACAGCTTTGTTCTCTCGGCTCGCAGGCAGCTTGTGCAGCCCCAGATATTCCCCCTTGCCCCACACCACAGCAATCCTTCTGATGTGTCCTACGGGAGGACCAATGGCTCTGGAAACTCCTTCAATCCAATGGATGATGCCTGGTGGGTGTCACAGCACCGCGTAAGTCCCAGGAAGCAAACACCACTGACCTGAGCTGGTGGGATGCACCAGCGTTGATGCAAGGAGAACTGCACAAATTGCAAAGCCTTGTCCCAGCCAAGGGAGCTGCAAATTAGTAAATCTTGCTGAAATACCCTGCTTTTGTCTGTGCCTCCCTGCCAGCACCTGCTCCTCCCTGGGTGGCTGAGCCTGGCCGGAGCCCCGACACACACCGGACAAAGAAAAGCCTTTCAGATGGGGCCATGCCTGCTTGAGCGACATCCCAACAATACCCTGACAAAAACCCATTCAGCCTAAAGCAGGGGGAAAGGAAGGGAAAGGGAAAAGGTCCCTTGGGGAGAAAGCAGTGATCAGTCATTGACCACAGCAACAACATCTGCATCTGCCCTGTGCCAGGAAAAAGCCATCACCTGCTCCGTGCCGCTGGCTGGGACAGGGTGCATCGTCCCTGCAGCCTGGGGTGGAAATTAGGAATTTCTTACAGCTTAATTGCTTCTGTTTGTGCCCAGGCAAAGAAAAAAAGAAGCCATGCCCCGTTTCCCTGTCATTCCTCCTGAGAAACACTTGTATGGCCACAGGGAAAAAACAACCCTGAGTATTCTATTGAACTGTTCTAGTTAAAATCTGAAGTGTCCATATAACACATAATAGGACACGAAACACACACCAGGAGAGCAGATCGAGCCTTTAGCTGACCTTAGAGTCAGCTGCTCCAAGCCCCTCTGCAGCTCAGGACCTCATCCTCTGCTGTTGATGCAGGACAGCCACCAGTTTCTCACACTACAGATGTTACCTGACTCATACGAAGAGGCACACTTAAAACCACCTGAAGCCCAGAGAAGATTTTGTGGGGTGACTCCAAAAAGAATGGTTTTCCCTTTGATACATGCAGCAGGCTAGGATCTGCAGAGCAGGGACCCTGATGGGATTGTTGTTCTCTGGGGGAGGATTGTCTGTCCCAGTGACCAAAATCACTGCTGCAACAAGACACAGCCTGTCCCAGGCCTGAAATCTTCCACCCCTGCTACTCTGAGAACCTAATGGGAACAAATGGGGCAGAAAAGTCACTATTATGCTGCAAGAGAAGGACCAAGGACCAACCTGAGCTGGCAAAGCCTCCAGATCCCCTCCAGCCTCTTTGCCTTCCCTCAACCCATTTGACTGAGAGAACTGAGGACTATGGAGGCAGCTCTGGTCCCACAGAGCAGGGACAAGCCATCCCACCCAGGATGATCGAGCATGGGCTGGTTGGCATTGGGCTCCTGCAGGCATAAAGATCAGCCCAGTGCCTCTGAGTGCTTTCTCTGTCTCTCTTCCAAATGCTACACAGTGGGTTTATACAGAAACAGTGGGACACTTTCCAAACCATTTAACTAATGCTGAAATTTAATACCCAACACCAACAGGTTACTGAGAGCAAGAAGGAGCTGTTGTAATGGGAGAGAGGGTATTTGCATCTTCACTCCCCCCAAATGGGAATCCACCCTCTTGCACCCATGGGGCACAACTCAAGCTTCCCCTTCTCTCCTGCCCAGCACTGGCTCAGGTCAAGATCTGCCTGATGGGTTTTTTGGGGAGCTGGGGAGTTGCAGCCACTTGCATGGGAGCACGGTGGGCACCCACTGTCCCCCCTCCCTTACATGAGTTCAGTCCCCAAGGAACCAGCACCGCTCCTGCTGCCGGCATGCCCTGGAGCAGCAGCTGCCTCTGAACCTATTCTCACCCTTGGCTGGGAGAAAAAAACCCCAAAAATCTTAGCAGAAGGGCAACACCAGGGCATGCCCCAGGCCCAGCTGGTCCCTGCAAGTGCCCCTGGGCTCCTGTCTCACTGCTTACACGGCGGTTGCTTGTGGCACAGCCTCTGCACAAAGCATCTGTCTGGATTTGGGAGAGATGCTTTGAAAACCCTGGGCTGAGGAAAGGACCGCAGGGCATGAGGGTTTGATGGGGTTCCAGTGCATCAGCCTCTGCAAGATGCCTCCTTCAGCCTGGCTGACGATGCTGAGCCATAGCACAACAAGCCTGTGCACTGCCTTTGGCCAGGGCACAGAGGGAGCTTTCCGTGGGAAAGAATTTACCCAGGAAAATCTAATTTGGCCAAGTTATCAGTAGAGAAACACAGGGAACAGCAGCATTTGCTCTACCTGAACAAACCAAATCTGACTGGCTGCATTTTGCTTCTTTGCAAGAAGAGGTCCTGCTGCAGGGATGTCTCATCCCCACTGTGCTGTGTTGGGTGTCCCAGTCTGCTGTCTCATCCTGCCCATGGCAAAGGATGTCTGGGCAGAAGTGGCTCTAATCATAATACACCTGGGAGCTCTCCTCTACCAAGAGGCCTGGCTCCCCAAAGCCATGCTGCGGGGGGACATGCTGTATCATGAGGTGTTCACACCCAGCACCATGACTCCGAGTTCCCTCTAAGCATATCACCACAGAAAAACCCAATTTCCCTGCCAAATCAACTCAAAGTGGAGTACTATGGGTCCATCTAACAAACCATGTCATTTTTTTTCCTTAGAGGAAATTAAAGCTGGTTTTGGCTGTCTTTTTTTTTTTTTTTGATCCATGTTTTTCAGAGTTACAGTACCAAGGGATAAAGAAACAATATCCTGACTAAACGATCTCAATTTAGCTCATACCCAAGGACTTCTGGGAAGCAAAGTGCCCAGCAAGTAAAGTTAAACTGTACCTATGAGGAACAAACTGCTTTACTGGTTTGGACACCCCTCCATCAATCTGGAGGTGCAGAAAGCCAGACCAACCCCCAACTCCTGCTCTATGAAATTAAGGCTTTCTAAGGAGAATGAGAAACCACCCAAAACTGGCAGGACTTCAGGGAGGAGAAGAGCTCAAGGTTCAGAGCAGAACTTGATGCTCCCTTCACACCAAAAACTTGCCTGAAAACTCAAAACCAAGCTAGGGGAGAGGGGAAAGAGCCAGGGGGAAAGGAAATAAAAAGCATCCTACTTACCACCAGCTCGGTGAACATGACATCCAGCTCCTCCACTGGTGGCACAGGCAGCGCAGGCTCCATGGTCTGCAGGGCAAAGCTGCTGTCATTGCGCAGCCGGTATGTGATCTCCGGGTGGTCGCTGCTGCGGAAGCAGCAGAAGATGAAGGAGATACCCCGACTGCTCCTCTTCCTTGGAGCCATGGCCAAAATCCTCTGCGTCCCTCCCTCCGGGCGCTAGATCCTGAGGGGAAGAGAAGAGAGAAGGCTCGAGCAGGCGCCCCGCAGCACTGCGCTCCCGTCCTGCTGAGGGGAGGAGGAATCAAAGCCACCCACACGCTCTGCACGGGGGGAAGAGCGGAGACGGTTTCACATGCCAAATATTTCTGCTCAGATTTGACATTTACGGTCCTGGCAACCTTGAACAACTGCAGGAATTAAAAAGATGCATTCGCTTGCCTTGTGCTGAAGCCGGCAGCAGGAGGGGGACACGCCACCATCCTCACAGGGAGAGGGGTCCTGGGCCCCCCCACCACTGCTGCAAATCCCACAGCAGATCCCCACTGACCTCCCCGTGCAGTGGCCACACCTTGTCTGGCCAGGGGTACGGCAAACTTGGGAGGCTGCTGCTAGGAACAGCTGGATGCGCTCAGGACCACAAGGTATGTGGTCCCCAGCCAGGGGTGGCTTGGTGCTTGAAGACCTCAAAGTAGCTCAGGTTGCCCCGAGCCACAGACAGCAGCAGAGCTGAGTAAATATCCTATATTCCCCCCAAAGCTCTTGAACATGTCCCTAAAGATCCACCGGCAACTGCCGGTAGAGCAGCTCTTTTTCATGGAAAGTTTTACTTGGCTTTAATTAGATAAACCCTACTTGAAATTCCAGTAAATATTTACAAGAGGCAATTTCAGCTGATAAAATCACAGAGTGCTGGTAGCTCAGACTTTCCTATGCAGTGCTTACGCTTGGCGTCACTCGCGCCAGCGGTTGCTCAGGTTTTGATGAATTTCTAAAACTCAGGTTGGGAGCAAAGCCCAGGGCAGGAGACAATGTCTTACCCGACGAATAATAGCAAGGACAAGGCAATCACTGCCCCAAAATTGGAACTGTCAAGTCAACAAGGCAAGAGGAGGGCCACCTACAAGGAGTGACGGTGGTAGAGAAACACCCTACTGAGAAAAATCAACCAGCAAAGTGGAGAATTTTGGAAAAGCCTAAACATTTGTCTTACAAAACCACACACCCACATTTTATCTCTGTGAAACAAGATGCCAAGACGTTAAGAGACAGGACAGCCAAGGTTAATGCGGGAGGTTTGAAATATGGATGACTCAGATTTATTAAGAAAGCTATGAAGAGACTTGGGAAAAATGGTCAGCATTTGGAGAGAAGTGTCTGATCTCCTTGGGACCAGCCATTCCCTCAAACCATGGATTTATCTGCCCAGATAACCAGCTGCCATGCCCCACAGAGAGCCAGCACTGGAGGCAGGTTAGGAACAGACTTTGGGGCAGACCCTGCATCACCGCTCGCATGGCAAACACTGCCCTCCCAAAACAGGGGCCTTAAAGAAATTCCAGGCTCTACCCATGTTACTTTAACAGAGGATCTGACCCTTGAAATTATGGTCACTGGCATGTTTTTAGCACATGGTATAATCATCTGCTGAACCACAAACGATGGGAAACAGCTATTGGCTCTTCACGGAGGATAATCCCAGGCTGTGCAACTGCTCTGTGCCCAGTCTGGGGTGGGGGTCCCCCGTATCGAAAAGCCCCATATCTCATTTCACATTTAGCATCTTGTATGTAGAAAAATGCAGCCACAGGAGGAATTTCAGCTGCCATGAAATCTCTCTCATCGCAGCTCCCCAGCAGCCAGCACCGCAGCAAATCCATTAGCAGCCCACTGGCATCCCTTCACTGTTCAGAGGGGTTTGGGACCTGCTGGGAGTTTTGTTCCTAAAGAAGGGAGGGGAAACAAAAAAACAAAGGCACACAGACCTCTGTCCCCTCCAACGCAAATGAAAGCGCTGCTGGTTTGGGTTTTGAAGGGCCAGGAGAAGCAGGGCACAGAGGGAGCTGCTGGTGAGTGCTTTGTACCTGGCACAGGAGCTCAGACCTGACCCTCATATCCTTAGCTGTGCAAAAGTTTGGTCACTTGGTCATGCCAAGACCATGGCTAAGGCCACACTGTGCCCAGAGCAGGGCCTTATCCTGCTCTTGCAGCCGGTCGGGACCAAATGGACATGTTCTCCTCTTCCACAGGGTGTTTTCCATCCCCTTTTCAACACTACATCAACCTCATCCTTGAAACCTGCTGCTACATACAAGCTCTGATTTGGGCTTGCAAAAATGTACTGAAAGCTTTTATCAGAGCAACACCTACTCTTCAGAGATACATGCTCCTGATGATGTTCTGTGGAGAGTTTGAATGACAGACCAAAAGGCAAGATTTTATTTTGGGTTTTAAAGCAGACAGTCATGTAGCAACCAACACAAGGTATTTTTGAGCTGCTTCCAGCTTTGGAGCTATTGAGGTTCCTCGTTTTCATTTATAAACAATTAAAAGAACCACCCCACAGTGCAGGCTGAGTGGGCTGCAGGTTATTAGAAACCAAGGCTAAAAAAGGCTTAGAGAGAGAACATGTTAGCTACCAGGCAAACAGCATTAAACCTTCAGAAGGCTGATGAATATGCATTGATGTGATGGATCAAAATCAAACCACAGCTCCCTGGCAGGTCATGAAGAGCTGCAGACAGTGCAGACTGCATCGTCAGAACAAAGTCCAGCTACCACAGCCTTCTCCTTCCCTGCGAATCCTACAGAAATCTATTATTCAGTGAGAAAAACTGACAGCTCTTGGCAACCTGTCGGCTTGCATTAAGGAGAGCAGAAGGAACCAGTTCCACGCAGCATCGCACGTCCTGCTCCCATGCCCCATTTATACCTTTGAGTGTTAATTAGATCAATGAATTTAAGTCAGATTGTGATCTAATGGCGCCTTCTGGCCTCTACTGTTGAGCAGGACAGAATAAATTAAGTTTAATTGCCCTTGTATGTATAGAGCCAGAGAAGACAGGATGCGAAGGGTCACTGAGAGATCTTCTAGCCAAACCTCAAATCCCAAGGCAGGACTGATGGGGCTGAACCATTCCCAAACAATTTTGCTGCCACAGAAACAAGGCTGGAAATGTGCATGTGATGGGCTCTAGCCTGGAAGCCCAGGGAAAGGAGGGCACGGAAAAGGAGTAGAAAGAGCATAGCCCATGTGTACCACCAAGACCAGGCAGGACAGGACAGAGGCCACATGCTGCAGCTCAGCGATGCACACAGAGAGATGAGTTTTGTTGGGTTTCCCAGCCTTAAAAAAAAAAGGATCAAGACTACATTGCCCTGAGCAGTGCTTAAATGAAATCAGTCATTAGGAGAAAATTGGACACTGGTGTCGCTTCCGCCCTTGCTTTAAGGAAACGAGAGCAGCAATTACTGCTTGCATATTCAACAGCCTCCTCAGCAAACTAAATCAGCCCACGAGGAGCAACGTGCTGCCAGAGCCTGTCTGTGACCAATGGCCTAACAAGCTGGTTTAAAGCCAGCACCGGTGTTGCTACGTTGCGGTCTGCAGCCTAAAAATACCCAGCAAGGGTACAAACACATGCAAAGGAGCGTGCACGCTCCCCTTCACACCCGCCTCCAAACCCACCCAGAACCTAGGAGCTAAATCCTCAGTATGAATATTAGCGTGTTGTTTGTCTGGCTCCTCTCCCATCCCTTCCCAAAAGAAGGCTGCAAGCTCCCGAGTGAGCTTTCTCCAGAGGGAGCTTCGTTTCAGTGCACTGCACAAGGGGAAAGGTGTTTTGGTGCAAGTGCGACTTTGTGCAAGGTTCACTGACCGCCTCCTCCAAGCCCTGACCGACTTTGGCATCTTGGGTCATGCCAAGCTTTTCACCCTCCCACCCCTCGTGAGTTTCCATGCGGCCTAGGATGCTCTGGACCGATGGACATCTTCTCACTCTCTTCAGTCCCTTCAAAGCACCCTCCTTGGCTGGAGGTGGCTGGGAGGAGCTCAGCCTCGGCAGACAGTTCTACAAGACACTGTGACCCCTGGAAGTGCTAGAGCTGGGTGTGCCAGACCACACTGTACAGTGCACAGCAGGCAGACATTGACATCCCACACCTTATGCTCACTCCATCCCACTGCTGAGCAATGGTGCCTCCTCTGCCAGTGCTTCTCCCCATGCACATCACACCCAGCACACAGTGCACTGCTGGGGTGCACATCGAACCCACTACTTACTCTGCATCAGTTTTTCAAGCAAACAATTCTAGATTATTTTCCTCCAGTGATAAGTCACATCTGGGTCCCCACAGCAATAAAAGCCTGATGCTCTCATGGCAGTTTTCAGACTAGTCATACATTTGAAGCATCCCCTGAGAAACAGTAAAGCCTAGAATCTCCTGAGTTGGAAGGGACCCATAGGGATCATTAAGTCCAAATCCTAGCTCCACACAGGACCAGCCAACTCAGAGCATGGGACTGAGGGCAGCGTCCAGATGCTTCTTGACCTCAGCCAAGCTCAGGGCTGTGACCACTTCCCTGGGGAGCCTGTTCCAGTGCCCGACCACCCTCTCAGTAAAGAACCTCTTTCTGATATCCAGCCTAAATCTCCCCTGTTGCAGCTTCATGTTGTTCCCTCAGGTTCTATCCCTGGTCCCCAAAGAGAGGAGATCGGCGCCTGCCCCTCTGCTCCCCACACATCAGGAAGCCACAGACCACCATGAGGTCTCTCCTCAGCCTCCTCTTCTCCAGGATGAACAAACCCAGGGACTTCAGCCTCTCCTCATAAGACTTCCCCTCCAGACTCTTCACCATCCTCGTTGCCCTCCTCTGGACACTCTCCAACACTTTTATGTCCCTCTTGTACTGTGGCACCCAAAACTGCCCCCAGTGCTCGAGGTGAGGCCTCCCCAGCACAGTGCAGAGCAGTGTAGTGCAGCCTTCCCTGCCTGTTTTGATTTTTCACTCTACTAACCAAAGACAGCCAGCACCCTCCTTAGTTCTGCTCACTAACCCAGCCTCTTTTCAGGTCTGGTCCTGAAGATGAGCCCCACAAAAGAGCCAGTGCTCTGCCTATAGATCAGGCAGTGGTGTTCGGGCTCTCCCCCGTCTCCAGAGTAAGAAGCACTTCTCTGTTTCATATGTGCACCAAAGCCAGAGCAAAGAAACCCTCTTTAATGAGGGGGACCCAAGTGTCATTTAATTTAAAAATACATAAATTGAAATCAATCCCTTGTGTGGATGAAAAGAGGAGGACAGGGCTGGCTTTCCTGGAGCAGGAGACACCTCCCTTCCCATGCAGAAGCCCAGAGCACCAGCACCTCCAGCATGGACCCCACACTACCTATTACAAGCAACCAAGGTGACTTCTTGGCCACAAGCTCCATTCCCCAAAAAGACCCCTTTTTTGTCATAAAGCTGCTTTCACACACAGGGTACACAGGAATATCTGTGTTCAGTAGAAATTTGTGCACAGAGACAGGAGGGAAAAACAAGCCCAAAATGCTTGGCTAAAAAACTTCAAATTGTTTGATGATTGCCTCTTCCCCCCCATAAAACAGCAGCCTGTGGAAGGGGATGGGGGCAGAGCTCAGGACCCCTTCTATGATGCCTCTGGAAAATCAGCTGCCAGGAGGAGCCTGACTCACCTCTAAATCACAAGAGCTGTATTTCTCAGTGTAAGCAAATCTTGATGACTTGGGTTTCATGGATTTATAAACAGATCTACCAAAACCTGAACTAACTCAGATCCTCCTTCCCCTTCCCAGAAATCCTGCTATACTCCATGAACCCAACCAAGAGGGTTTTGCATCTCCTATTCTTGCCCAACCTGCCCAGTACCCAAAGGATGCTGGCAGTTGCTGGCTGCAGTCTCAGGCTCTCAAGCTTGCTCCTGGAAAGCCCCATCTGCTAGGATTGTCAAAAACTCAGCACTCCCCTAAAATGTGTCACCTCCTCTTTGCATTCTTTCCTTTTATTGTGTTATTTGTCACAACCTGAAGTGTACATCTGGGCCTGCTGTCTCGCAAGAAAGCATTTTACACCACTCAAGGGCAGAGGAGCTTTGATGGTGAAACTTAGCAAGAAAAAAGAAACTGGTTTATTTATTCTGGGATATGAGGCCTTGTCTGGAATAGTGTGTGTAGTCCTGGGCTCCCTGGGTCAAGAAGGACAGGCAGCTACTGGAGAGGGGACAAAAAAGGCGATGAAGATGATGAGGGGACCAGAACATCTCTCTTTTAACAAAGAGAGGCTGAGGGACTTGGGACTCTCTAGCCTAGAGAAGAGTGAGGGGGGAATCTTATCAATGCTTATAAATATTTTGAGGGGTGGGGTCAGTCTTTTATCAGTGGTGATGGGCATAAACTTAAATATGGGAAGTTCCACCTAAACATGAGGAGGAACTTCTTTACTATGAGGTTGGCAGAGCCCTGGGACAGGCTGCACAGAGAGGATGTGGATTCTCCATCTCTGGAGATATTTAAACCCCATCTGGACACTGTCCTGTGCAGCCTGCTCAAGGTGACCCTACTCTGGCAGGGAGGTTGATAGATGATCTCCAGAGGTCCCTTCCAACCCTGACCTTTCTGTGATTAGAGCCAATAAACAAACATTCAGCAGTGAAGGGAGGTGGAAAAAAAAAAAGAGTCTCAGAAATTTCTAACACACCACAAAAACTTTTTCCATCTAAACAAAATCTCCACCTACTACAAGCAGCAGAAGTGCTGGAAGAGACTTTTATGTACACATCTCCATGTGTTGATGATGCTACTCAGGGAGAAGAGCAACACCCTCCATCACACTGCAGGAATATCATGGTCTGGCTGCAAGTCACCCCTCCACACAAGCTCCCTGCCAAGGGAAGCACACGCGCTGTTGACTCTGCAGCCCAGTTTTCAGGAGGGGGAAGAGCGTGGCACACAGCAGGGTGAAAGAGGATCTGTATTAGTGCTCTCCAGCTGAAATCAGCCCTCAGAGCTGTGCTGCTTGGTTTGGCAAGCTGGCAACAGTCCGGAGCAAGGGATGCTTGCCAGCGTGTTGCAGGACCATGTCTGTCCCAGGGTATAGAGAGAAGCCTGGGTCTGAGAAGATGCTGCAGCATCCCTCAGGTGCCCCAGGGATACTTGCACAGCCCTTCAACCCTTGTAGTTACAGAGACTGGCACAGCTCAGAGCACAGATGAATCCGAGCAGGGAAGATGCTGCTGCTGGAGTAAAGCTTTGTTTAGTTTTTGAGGGTTAAAACCCAAACATTGCTAGAAGTTTCCAAGTCAGCAAGACAGTGAGCAGCAGGGTAATACCAAAGGAGGTCATGAGCTCTCCATTAAAAGGGTGAACTTAATCAGTGCTGAGCTGAGTGCCAGCACCAGATCCTCTAAACTGCTACAGACCACTTCTTACAGGAGCTCCAGCAGATCAGCTCGGGCAAATGCCATTTATTTCAGGAACAAGGACAACAAGTGTGGAACCACAGACAAGACCCAGTTTGTGAACCTGCATTAATATATATAAATGTTTTAATACTCACTAGGGTTCTAAACGACCCAATTCTACAAATCCACACATGTCATTTTCCCAACAGCTGGGAGGATGTGTGGTCCCTCTCTGACAAACCAAAAAGTGGGCTGGAGTGGTGGCTGGGGGAAGAGGTGCTTTACAACATGCACATTCCTCCCTTTAACGGCCTGAATGATTTGCAGCCTGAAACCCAGGCATACCACTTGTCAGAGGTGGGCGAAGTTTGAAAGGAGTGATTTCCCAGAAAGGTGGAGGCAGTGGGGGGGGTCTCCAAGAAAGGATGGTTGTAGCATCCCCCTGCCCTCCCCATGTCCCGGCCCAGCTTCAAAAGGCAACACAGAAAAAGCCAGCAGAAAGGAAAGGTGATGCGAGGGGCTGTCCCTCCCGATGCTCCCCTCACCCTGCTCTTGTTCCAGGGAGGCAGCTGCGGCGCTGTATTGTGGTAGGGCTCAGAGGGGCAGAGATGGCCCTTTCGGAGCCAAGGTCATGCATGGGGAGGGATTAGAGACAACGTGGGGCTCTCCTGAAAACCCACAGCCTTGCAGAGAGTTCTTTGTCATTTGAATCTGGTCTCTGAAGGAGCCTTTGAGGGTGTCTGGACCCACAGCACTGCAGATGTCCAGGCTGAGCAATGCCAAACCTTGCCCAGGCAGCCACCAAGGCCAAGAACAGCCAAAAGAGGGTTGCAAGACCCCCTGGGCAGCTCAAGGGGCTGCTACAGCATTGCTGAGCATCCCAGGCTGAGCATTCTCTTCCATCCTAGCTCCATCCTCATCACCTGGCACAAGCCAATATCCAGCCCTACTCCATTTCCATCCCTGGTTTTGGCTCCAGCTGGGGGAAAATGCTCATGCAAAGCACAAAATACCTCGAGCAGTCTGAGAATCCCAAACTGTGAAGCCCACTCCAGTGTACCACAAGATACATATAAATTAGCCAGGAAAAGCAGCTTCAGTGATCAGAAACCTCCTGACACTAGAGAGGCGTTGGGACCACCTCCCAGCACGGCTGCTGGAAGTAGACCTCCTGTCTCTATCCAAGAGCAGGTGGGTTTGAGGGGCTTCACATCCCAGATCGATGGCTCCCAGCTCTGACTATTCCCTCTGACAACCCAAAGCTTTTGTCAGTAAGAACTCAACAGCAGAGAGAAGCTGCATTTCCCACTGGAGGAGGATATTTGTTTGCCAATTAGCCTTTTCCTGAAGAACAATACATTCAATAAAAACCTTCCTTTATTTTAATTCCCTCTTTTTTCCTCGCCCCTCCAGCCTCAAGCCCTGCTCCTCCAATGAATATTTGGGCTGTGACTTTGATTTACTGTATGCAAAGCCTCACTGCTGAGCTTTCCATTTCACTGCTCCCCATTTCAGCAGTAATCCCCAGGGTGAGAGGGGAAAGGCAGGCAGGTTTTTCCTCTACTAAAGCCTCTTAATTAATACAGCTTTGCAAACTGGAGTTTCCAAGTTGCTCAGCACAAGATGCTTCCAGTCCAATAAGCTCAGCAACGTCTGCACTGGGGCTATCACCATGGCAAGGCAACAAGGAGCTACTAGTGGAGTCCCAACAGGCTAGTTTTGGGTTGATTTGGGAGATTTTCAGGATTATACATGCTCAAGGTGAGGCTAGTGGAACCACCGGTGTACATGCAGCTTGTGGTGTGTAGCAAGCTGTTTTGTTTCTCTTTCAAAATGGAAACTGGGTGGAAGCTGCTGTAAATAGGAGTCCTTCCCAGCAGGGATGCTGGTGGGCAGGTGTCATTAAACTTGTACTCCAGGAAGTACCTAAAGCAAAGAAAACCCATTTGTCAGATCTCTCAGCTGGCTTACTCATCCACAAAGCTGATTTCCCTTTAAAGATTTCTAAATCCTGATGTTAAACCAGAGTGACTTTTTCCCCCCTACAGTATCAACCTGGGGTTGAAAATTCCTTGATAAATATGTCTGATGGAAGAAATGGCTGCTTTCCTTCCTCTGGGGTGCATCAGGAGGAGTGTGGCCAGCAGGTCACAGGAGGTGATCCTCCCCCTCTACTCTGCCCTGGTCAGGCCCCACCTGGAGTATTGTGTCCAATTCTGGGCTCCCTGGGATAAAAAAGACAGGGATCTCCTGGAGAGAGTCCAGAGGAGGCTACAAAGATGATGAAGGGCCTGGAGCATCTCCCCTATGAGGAAAGGCTGAGTGAGCTGGGACTGTTCAGCCTAGAGAAGACTAAGGGGGGACCTAATTAATGTCTATAAATATCTTAAGTATGGGGTGCAGGGGGAATCAGCCAGCCCCTTTTCAGTGGTCAGTGGAGACAGGACAAGGGGCAATGGCTGCAAGTTTGAGCATAGGAAGTTCCACACCAACATGGGGAAGAACTTTTTCCCAGTGAGGGTGCCAGAGCCCTGGGACAGGCTGCCCAGGGGGGTGGTGGAATCTCCATCTCTGGAGATATTCAAGACCCATCTGGACGCCTATCTGTGCAGTATGAGCTGGGGAGCTGCTTTGGCAGGGGGGTTGGACCCCATGATCTCTCGAGGTCCCTTACAACCCCTGTGATTCTATGACACCAATGCCTCCCTGGTGCTTTAGCAGATGAACTCTGAAAAACAGTACATCTGAGCCTGCATCATGCAAAGTTCAATGCCAACAGCTTCAATGCAGTGCTGCCCGCTCCCACCCAGCCTGGGAAAAAGCAGTAATTTTTATCACATTACACTAAAAGACTGTTTGCATTTCAACATAATGAAGGAAAGCAGGTGAGCACAGCAGGTAAGGTTCATTAGAAGGCATGATTATCTTCTTTTTTTTTAAGGACAGGTGCAACACAATGTAGCTTACAAACCTGCTTGGACCAGGACAGAGCTGAACAATGCCATGCTACAGGACAGCACGACTCAAGTTCCCCCTGGAGAGATGCTCAAACCCATCACCTGTAATTCAGAGGATCTAGCTTGATGGAGGCAAGTAACTTTAATTGCCTAGCTATCCTGCACCCTCCCACTGATGGCAGGGGGCAAGGAAGGGCTTGCTCTAAAGTTGGCTGACCCATCACTGCCAGGGACAGACCAAAGAAAGGTCCCTCTTCCACAGCAGGAGTATACAGAGGGGAACATCCACCCAGTGGAGATCTTTTGTGCATTAATTTAACCAAATCTGGTTTTCTCCAGACACTTTGAAGTCCAAACAGGGCATCCAGAGCATCCCTAATGCTTCACACATCCTGCCTGCCTCCACCTATATGTGCTGCTTAAAAAAAGAGCCTCTTCACCCCACTGGAGCAAATGTGGCTATGAGGAAACCCCCCTCAAAGGTGCAATATTGCAGCAGCAGTGGCCACCTCCCCACCAGGGCTATGTACAGAAGTGGGCTCCTCCTCTTTGCAGATTTTCATACTGCACCCACCATAAATTCCAATAAAGCTTCCCATCCCTGTAGATATTTATACAACAATCTCCCCTTTCATTAAAAAAGAAAAAAAACAACAAACCAAAACAAACCACCACCATACCAGCCTTGCAACTGCAAAGAACTGCTTGAAAAAGTGACCCAAGGGAATTCTGAGAGGCTCAGACACCCCAAGAGAAGATAACTGTGTTTGAAGTTTGTAATCTAATCTCATCTGCCGCAGGAAGGCAGTCTGGGTGTTCACGTATCTGGGACTAACCACACTCGAGATGAACTCACAAGCACAGAAATACCTTCCCAGCCACCACCACAGGCACAACACAGGCTCAGGAAGAGACAGTTTCTGTTTGGGGTACAGCACTGTGCTCTGCCCTCTTCCATCCATCCTTTCCCACTGTGATCTCTGCAGAAATGCTCCATGGTTCTACACTATGACTTGTTCACCTTCCCAAGTCTTCAAACTAGTCCTCGATGCTCCTGGCCCTTTCCAAGCTCACAAGTCCTTGCAGATGACTTCTTGTCTGGGCTTGGAGTCCACCACTCTGGCCAGCCAAGTGAAAGTACTTCTCCCCATTGACACCAGTCCTGTTTACTCACAATCTGAAGCAATGAAGAACTTCGCTTCTTGGAGGGTTCCTGAGTCCTGGTGGTGTCAGGATCTTGCAGAAGTCTTAACATCTGCTACCTGGATGGGGCTTCACAGTACCACTGGTGATCAGCACCTTTGTGACATTCCTTCAAAGCTCACATCTTTCCCTGGCTTCATGTGATGTATCTGACTGACATCAGGTCTGCCAAGCTGTCCAGTGAGAAAGTGCATCTCAACCACTCCCCCTTCCATTAGCAGCTATGAAGCTGAAACCGGTCTGAAACAACGGAGGTCCCAAATGAGGTTCTTGCTTTCCATTAACCAGCTCACCAGATCTTTCAACGCGGCCCAGACAACACCACTGATAACAAACTAGGGCCCTGCAGGTCTAATCAAGCTTGAAACCCAGAGAGCTGAGCCTTATTCCTTCATTCGTCCTTCCCCAAGCCCACACAGTGAGGGTCACAAGCCAGCGAAGCAAAGGCTTCAAGTGGAGTGAGGCACGTTCATTGGGCATCTGAAGCAGCTCAGCAGAGCACTAGCAATAAAAGGGACAAAGCCAAGCAAGCAGCAATGGTGCTTTCCAGCCCAGGAGCCTCAACAACATCAAAGCATCTCTGCTGAGACACCCAAAGGTATCACACAGCTGTACACTTCACCATGAGATGGAGGTTACTATGCTTAGCTCCTAGCACAAGAGCACCCATCCCAAACCCTCCCTACAACAGAACAAGATCCAGAACCTCCAACACTCAGAACCTCTATCTCAAAGCCCTCCCTGTAATAGAGCCTGAAAGGTTGCTGCCTAGCCACTGCCCTGAACCTTCAAAACCAACTTCCTCTGTGTCTAACCTCAGTGCCCCAAATTAAAACTGCGGTTAGGTTGTCCTAAACACGTGATAATGAAACAGCTCAAAGAGAGATTGACCTCAAGATCATCCACAATCTCATGACTGTCCAACAGGGAAGGGAATTTAAATAACTTCTGGCTAACAAATCTTCACAGCATTTTCCAGCACAAGACCTGTAACAGAATTACACAGAATTACAAGTTTGGAAAAGACCTTGAAGATCATCAAGTCCAACTTTCCCTGTCCTATGCTAAACCATATCCCTAAGTACCTGATCTAACACTGCAGCAAAAGCATGAAGAAGCTGCACATTGGATTTAGGTACCTGAAAATGCCAGATTCACTCCATTACTGCCAGAGATGCCACAGGAGGAGAAAATACCCTGAAGTAACTCCCTCTACAGATAAAAAAAACCTTTCAGCATCCCATTAATGGAGGGGTTTAAAGCTCACAAGAACAACCCGGTGACGTCCAGCAGGGAGCAACACACAATTCAATATGTGAATTTTAGGTGAAGCCAGGAAGCCAACCAGCCATTTTATTAGGTGAAATCACACAGATTCTATACCTTTCCTACTGCAAACGTGGCAAGCTAAAAAACTGCTAATTGGTTACACACACTGTACACACTATATTGATTGGTTAGTGATTATAACGAGTTCTGATAAACCTATCTTATAGCTAAATATTCTTAGTTTACCTTTAATACCTAAAAGCATCCACACACCTGCTGTTTTGACCATCTTGTTATGGTTGGTTCCTAACATGTTCTGTTACTCCCAAATACCTTCCCATAACTGCTTCTTGGTTTAGGGCAGCCTGTACCCCTATCAGCAAGGCCGCTGTGTTTTGAGAATGTGATTATTAGGATCCTCTCTGTGTGAGTAACTTTTCTCATGGGAATAGGAGAATATTGTCAGGGCCTATGTCTTGAGTGAAGAGAGCTAGGCCGCTGGCAGGCCTGCTGTCTTCCCCGACACAACCCATCCCCATCAACTGCAACACAAGCTGGAGGAGGGGAGAAAAAGCATGTCCCAGGCACTCACAGGCATTTTTTTTAGCTCAGCTGACTGCCTCATGGTGGGGAGAGCAACCCTGTGCATCAACAGCAGCACTTCAAGCACGCTGGTGCTTTATAAATTCACTTTCAGTAGATTTATCCACACGTCATATGGAGAAGGAATGCGTGCTATGCAAATCCAGCCCCAGACTGCTCCCTGCTTAATCTAGCTTTAGATTCAAATGCTTATTACCATGGCGTCTAATCGGGTAATGCGTAATAGACAGGTTTAGTTTGGGCTCCCAGTAATTCAGCAATGTTCTTACTAAGGCACCAAATGGAGAAAGAAAAAGAAAATGAAAACAAACAAAACAAAACCAAAAAAAGGAAACAAAGGTGGGGGGAATACAACTCTGCAAAGAATTCAAGCTCTGATGGAAAGCAGAGAACAAAATCCAGGCGTGGAAAAAAAGTATTGACACCTACCAGTAAAAGCCAGGCAGATCTGCAAACATTTGGCAGCTCACCAAGAACACAGTGAATGCTGAGTCCTGCTCTCATCCCATCCTACCCCTGCAGGGAAGTAGGTGGCTGATCTTTTGGGGTCCCTCCCCTCCTCCCTTGTGAGACTTAAGGTGACACAAGGATTTCACACACCCACGCAGGACCTGTCTACTAGCAGCTAGCTCCCAGCAGTGCCAAGCACTTATTGATGCTCTGGGAAGCCACATTAGGACCGCCAGAGACTGGGTAACACATACCAAACAGAAGCTCTTTGCAGGTTTGTGGAGGAAGGGGTTTCCCTCTCTGCATCAGGATCTGCAGCAAGACACTGGGATCATGGGAACGTTGTTCCTGGAGGCTACCACCTTCCTGTTTGCTGGCACTAGCCCCACAGCAGGACTCATGCCATGGCCAAAGTCATCTCCATTCTTACCTGCACCTCACAAGGCGATTCATTTCACTTACAGGTTCGTCAAATAGTTTGTCTGTCCAAGCCATGTGCCACCTCTGGTGCCTTCAAAATACAAGGTAGATGCCAACTTTTCACCTCCAACATGCAGCTACAACTCAGCCACTATGCACTAGAAATAACCCTGAGGCATGGACACAAGGACACACCACTCAGGCTTGACAGGTCCTCCTCTCCATCTGCCGCTCCTCCACGACACTAAGCTTTGCAGTGGTGGAAGACAGTGAGGTTTTCAACCTTCATGATGCCAAATCCCAACAGCTCATCCTCCTTTGCCTCTGCCATGCCGAATGGCACACAGAACTACAACCAGGTCTGGCAAAGGGTCAAGGCATGCAGGCTCTGAAGACCCAAAAGGCTGCACTGACCCTGCTACGCTACAGAAACTGCCCTTGGTGGGGTAACCAGCACTAGGAATGCCAACCTCAACAAAGGGGAGACTCCCCTCTGTGAACCTAAGAGACACAAGTCACATTTATCTTAAGTGCAGGATTAACTCACACTTGTTAGATGTCAGAGAATTCACACAGACGAACATCCCCCCTGCAACACCTACACGTCTGCGCAGAGCCTGCAGCGTGGGCTCTCTGGTGTCTCGTTACGTACTAAATCCAGCTAAAGCACTCTTTATGGCTTGGATGTTCATAACATTTATGTGTATTCCCTGCAGCCTAGTACAGACTGAGTTTTCACTGCATCCCTTCCTTTAATAAAAAAGGCTCCACAACGCCCTTCTAACCTGATGCCTGCTTTGACCAAACTCACAGCAGCTCCAACATTTAAGATGAAAATCCATCTGGAAGAGAACCAGCCTATGGACTTGATGAATTGTCAGTGATGGGGAGGAGGAGCAGATGGACAGACCAACTTTAAAGCTTCCTTTCGTTAGGCAACTGAGCTAAAATCATAGGTTAATTTTCAATGATGCTCATTATTACCAAGGAAAGCGAGGCAGCTGATACTCTGCCTCTCAGGCACACATGCTCTATGCTTCATCATTTACTGAATGTATATTCAAGTGCTTTGAAAGGAGAAGGAAAACAAGCTCAATGAAACTGGAGAGTGCAGCTCGCAGTGTTTTCCTAAGCCTGTTCAAAGACCAAGCCAGATTTACCAGAACCCGCATCGCTGCGCAGCTGCATGGGTGGCTGGCCAGGATCTCACTCCAGCTCTGCACCTCCTCAGCTCATGGCAGTGCCTGGAGATGGTCTGGGGGGGCTTTTTTCCTTACTTCTCTAGCCAAAACAACAGCAGGGATGATTAAATGAGGTAGAAAGACTCATGGGCTGAAGGGAAGAATGCCTTTGCATGACTCCCTGCCTGAGGATGTGGATGGAGATGCTAGTGGTAGAGTCCTTCCCAGCACCAAAGGAGCCACACAAATAGTATTCACCTGTCCACAGGGACTGGATATCCCAGCAAAGACTCACTCATTTGAGAGTCAAAACAGGAAACACTTATTAACAGTCACTTCCAGAGCTCTGCCTACAACAGTCTCCAGGACAGGGCCACTCCCAGTGATGTCTGAAGAGCTCAGTCCCATCGTGGCACAGGTACTCACACACACAGTTCACACACATGTGCTTCCAAGGACAAAAAAATATTCCAAAGCCTCAGAAGCTGTATTTCTGGAGCTGTGGATAACACACATGCAAAGAGCCTGGTTTCCTTACGATAACCCAGGATGGCAACCCACTTGAGATGTAAAAATAATTTAATGAATAAGTATATTTAGATTTATAACCCTGCAGCAGCTTTATTTATAGGGATGCCAATCACTTTTACACAGATATAAAATTGGCTGGCAGAACGCCTTAGACTATATCCAGAAACCCATCTGTAACAAATCTAAGCCGTGATATCTCTGCATATATTTGGCCAAACAATAACGCTAATGCCAGCCATCTTGACTTTAAATGTACAGATGGGATAGGGAGGGGCTCTCCAAGCCTGCCACATGGCCAAAGATGGGGGAATTTTGCTATCACCTACTCTAAACTCTTTGGGGAAAGGACCAGATGAAGGAAAACCAGTCACCCTCTGGGCTCTGTGGATGCTAATACCAACACAACGCTGGCTGAAGAGCAAGTCAGCATCCAGCTGGCTACAGGTGAACCTCTTTCAAAACCTTTCACCACTGAAACACAGAGCTGTCAGCAATGAAAAAACAACTCAATGGAACACTACAGCATCTTTAAGAGATGAGAGGATTAAGCTAAGACTCTTGCATGCAGCTTCTTTGATCCGTTGCTCAAGACACAAAGCTGGGAAAGAGAAAGATGTAGGAGAAATTAATTGAAAATTGCACTTGGCTCTTGATCTCAAAGCAGATAAGGATTCCTAGTGAGATTTCTCCTCTCTCACCCCTACCCAGGATGTCACAGCTTTATCTAAACCTGCAGATATCAGAGGAAGAGGTTGCTATTGATTTCCACAGGGCTAGCATTGCAGCATCCTAAACTACTCTCTGATGTTTGGGTGGGTTTGGGGACTTTTAGTTGCTGCCCCTCCAGCTCAAACAGGGACCACCTGGAGAACTGAGAAGTTGTGCCTAATTCAAAGAATGATTCAAATTCAAAACAAAGAAAAAAACCTGCTGCTCTTCCCTGGGGGATTTGTGGGGTCTGGTTGTCTAAGAAATGAGGAAAACCAGGGATGGCTCCACATCAAATACAAACTATGGGCATCTCATCCATGAAAGTTGTAGTATTTTGGCAGCTTCCAGGGCGGGAAGGGTTACTCTGGAATATTACTTTGAATAGCTCTGGGAACAAGCCCAGCATTAATTTTCAACACTTATTCAGCAAACTCTTTGAATAAACCAAGGGAGACTTGCACACAGATACTGACAGCATTATTCCATAGATTTCTGCCTCTTAGATAATTTATGAGGAAACAACACCCAGCAAACACAACTGCCTTCCAGCTCAACACATGGATTCAACTGACCCCTGCCTTGCGGACAAGGTAACCTCTCAAGATCCCTTCCAGCTGAATTCTAATACCATTTTACACTGCAAGCTGTTTAAACGTTGGCATTTGCTCAGATTCATCCCTGGAAATAAATATGTCTAGAAGAGTAATTGATGGAAAGAAAAAACAGAAACCCAACAGCGTTTCCCTCTCTCAAGGACAAAGCAAAGGAAAACAACCAGACGCAGAGCTACGACATCCTCGATCCAAATGTTTTCCAAAACAGTTCCAAATGTTTTCCAAAGCTTCCTGCTGAAGCTTTTCACAGCTAGGCTGTAGCTTCACCAAAGCCTGGGGCTACGGTGGCAGCCCGTGCCGTTATTGGAGTGAGGCATCACGGTGCAGTGCAGCACACACCGAGGAGATGGTCAGCCATGCCTTTACCAACAACACACCTGCCAAAACACACCCAAGACCCTTGTGCAGGAAACACAGTGTTTTTTGAAGGAAAACCAGCCTCTGCTTCCTCAGCAGGGCATCTTCCAGTGTGACAGTGCTGACTGCTACGTGGACTCTCAGGTAAAGAGTCAGTGAATACATGTGGCCACATGTCCTGTGCGCATGGAGCAGCGTCATGTCTACCTGAGCCGTAAGGTGGCTCGGCTCCTGCAAGAGCTGGAGCAGAGGCTCCTGGAGCAGAGGACTCAGGAGAAGAGCAGCATGACCTGGGGATCCCTGCTCTTCGCTGCCCTGCAGTACCAGCCACTCTGGACAATACTGGACTCTTGGTCTTGCTAGTTGACCTCTGGTGGTGCTTCAGGAGATGGAGTCATCAGGCAGACAACCACCGGGATGAGGAGGAGGAAGTTTATGGAAAGTGAAGAGAGAAAAAACTACACTTGTTTCCCTTAACACAAGAAATGCTGAAGTTCTGTCCAAACACCAAATGTGGGCATTTGTGGCTATTACACAGCCAGAACTGAGATGGTTGTGGGAGATGCTGGTCTGAGAAGCTGATCCCAACAGCAGCAACCTCGCAGCAGTGCTCAGCTGGAAGAACTGACTGCTCTGGGGACCAGGGGCCTGGCATGCAGCAGGTCCCTGACCCCAGACTCCTAACCCCACTGCTGATGTGACACCTCCCACTCATGCCTGTCGCCTCACCAGAAACAGTAGAGTCTCAGAGGTCCTTCAAAGTCCAAAGCTGACCTCCACCTTGTGCAACTTACTTCTGGATGCGATCAAAACCCAAAGCAGGCTCTTTTCTGAAGGAGCTCTTCTATCAACTGTATGTGGGCTTCTGGTTAGACTTTTTGTAGAGTTGACAAAAAAGCCTTGCTTGAGGATGGTAAAGTCTAGAGACTACAATATATTTTCCAGCTGATCCAGCAAACCTAAAAAGCCCTCCCTTGATCTCAGACTGCCATGATCAAAGCCATTATCCCATTTGGAGCCGTTCTGAAACTTTAGGTTCCAAATGTGCAAGTTATTTTTAAAATCTAAACCAGGCCAAGCCTCTTGTTTGGAGTTTTATGAGGAAGACTGAGTGTGCTCTTTCCAAACCTTCTCCCCTGCCATGTCTAGAAGTGGCTGGTGGGCACATGGTGGAGGGTGAAAGCAGGGAAGTGGTCCCAGTCCTGGAGGCACTTCACTGGCACCCGGTGGCCATGGTCTGCTTGTATGGGGGGGACACAGCCTGTTCCCTGTTGGGGAGTATTCCCTATCCTTAACTGAGAAGTTTTTTGGAGAGCAAACATCATTTGCATCTCCATCCTTAGAATCTGTGCCTGCCTTTGGCATCCTCCGTGACAGGGCTGTGTTGGTATGGGGCTCAAGAAGAGGAAACAGCTTGAAATACCTTAATTTGCTATGGGCATTAAATAAAACTGAACGCTATGAGTTTCCTTTACCAGGTAGCAGGATGCCTAAGTACACAAAGAACAGTCAGTTCTGTGCCAAGGAACAATCAGAGAAATTTATTCAAAGAAAAAATCATCTTCCAGTTTCCTGGCAGAGTATTCCAGGTGGCTGAAAGGAAAGAAATGCAAAGCCCTGCAAAAGCATAGGGAAGCCAAAGAGGCATCAGCTTTGACTTAACTGGGATGCTCAGAGGCGACAAAAGACCAATCAGCTCATCCCAGACCCACCAGCACCACGTGGTGAGCACCAAACCATCTGGTGTGCAGCAGCCACCATGGGAGAGGGGACCTATGGTCAGTTCGGATGGCCAAGGTTTGCAGCAGCCAGGCTGGGAGAAATCAAAGAATGGGCAATCCAGAGTGACAAGGAGCTTGTGGACAACTGGGAAGGGCTTTTGGAACGCACTTGGCCACCAAGCTGCACCTCCCATATCCCAAAGTGGACTTGTAGCAGGGGAGCATTCTTCAAAGAGAGATGAAGACAGGAGGTGACTCCTGCTGCAGAAAGGAAAGAGCATCATGGAGCATTCACATGCTCTGAAGTGATTTAAAAGCCAGATTTAGCTCCATAGTGAATGCTTCATTTAACTGAGCAGCTTCTAAAGCACTGGGCAAACAAACCAGGTCTTTTCCATTTCCTCCCAGCGTTCGTCTCCATGGAGCTTCCCACTCCCCTTTTACCCTCAGCTCCCAGCAGCTCTGCTCTACCTCTCCCCTCTTCCAAACCAAGCAGATCTGCGATCTGTGAAAAGCTGAGCAAAGCCAGCAAGGCACATGCCAGGAGGATAGGGATTAGAGACCCACCACCCCCGATGGCATCCCTTGTTGTGGCTGGAAGGGCCATACAGGGCAGGAGCAATGGCCATGCTGCACATCACATCCTCAGTGCTTCAGGTGTCTTGTGAACCTCCACCAGCTTTCCAGCTGGGTAAACACCAAGGAAAAAAAATCAGGTTGACAGCCTTCCTCAAGAATATTTCCATCAAATCAGACTTTTCCCACCCCGACACAAAAGCAAGACCCACCAGCAACCCGGTGCCAGCTGTGACAGCCACCACATGAGTGGAACAGAGGACCTGCAGGCATCTTCCCAAAACACTGCCTGGCAGCTGGGTGAGGTGGGTGGGACACAGGAAACCTGCTCAGCTTCAGCTCTGCTACGGCACAGGGTCCAACACAGTGGTTCATCTTTAATCTCCCTAACGAATGCAGAAAGGAGATGGACTTCAACCTTAACCTCCATGCAAGTGCTTTTCGCTGGGTCTACTGAAGCCACCAAAGCCCTGCAGATCCTGATGGTTCCACCTTGCCCCTTCTCTCTAATGAGCTCCTACCAGGGAAGGTGGAGAGCAAAGCCCCGCTCCACATCCATCATCCATGACAGGAGCTAACACAAAGTTACTGACCTTGAAAATTTACACTCCCCATCACATGGGGAGCAGAAGAGCTGATGGCAATGGCTGCTTCTGGATTTAGAGGGATCTAAACCCATCATGGAAGCAGCGTCCACCCCAAACCCTTGCCCCCAGAGTTTGCATGCCTGACCTGATAAAGGAGGTAGCGAGGCCAATTGATGAGGCAGCATCCAACCCCTACCAACACCAGCTTGGGAAAAGAAAGGGAAAATGAGGGGAAAACCGCAAGTTGTCCAGCCATCAGCTGCTCTCAGGGATAAATACTGAAGGGAAAATACCATGTGATTCATTTAGGCACTGAGCATGAACAAGGGGTGGGTTCAGCACCACATCTGTCTCATTTTGAGGCTTTCCAGCCACCTTGTCCTCTCTTGCAGTGCTTTTCTGTGACTCACTTATCTCCTGTGTTAAAGAGACAGGAAACGTGTGCATCACCAGTCCCCCTTCCCAAACCAAGCACATAAATACAGGCTGAAAACCACACAATTCCCAGTTCTGCCAAACTCAGAGTTGTAACTTATTTCCAGGCAGAGCTAAGATTTTTATAGGGGACACCACCAGGTTAAGGAGTCAAAGGTACACTGTACAAGCACAGGCAAAAGCCCTTGATTTCTGCAAAGCCTCCTCCCCCCGCCCCGCCCCCATCCTTTCCTCTGCCCCCAAAATGACAGGGAATAACACAGCTTTTGCCAGTTCAGTGGGGTATACACGAAGGCTTGGCTGAAAGCAACCTCATTAAACCAGCTTGGTCATTAAGCACCAATCCAAACATGCAGTCCTCTGATCACCGCATGACAGGCTGGGAACCAAAGGCAGTTTGCAATTAAACCCGTGACAATCAGGAAAAATCCTTCCAACTCCCCCCCCTCCCCTCCCCAAGCAGAATCCACAAACACTATCCCCACCCTTTTCTTTTTCTTTCTTTCCCCTTTTTTTTATTTACTTACATAAGCAGCATGACAGATAACTTGGGAGGAAATCAGACGCTTAAGGATTAAGCGACACTTAGGCAGCACGCTGGAAGATAAATACGCCCTTTGGAAACCCTGCAACAAAAACAGAAGGTATAAACAGACAGTAACTAATTATTCTGATTAAACCTTGGAAGACCTGAAATACCCGACTGCGGCAGAACAAAGCGTGTGTGTGTGTGTGTGTGTGTGTGTCTGTGTGTGTGTGTGTGTCTGTGCAAAAAATTAAGTCACACCCTTTTTAAAAGGAATTCACCCAAATAAACCTAAGCCCTTTTGCATTGTTTTTGTTTGCTGTGTGTGTTTCTTAAGGTCTAGGCTGATAGGAAACCTCTGCCATAGCCTGGAGGGATCCCGTTGCCTTCAGCTAAAATTAGACTTCAAGGCAAGAGGGAGAAGGTGGGTGTCTCCAACCCGTGCTGGCACGGCAAGGCTCCCACCACACGCTTGAGGAGCGGTGTGCCAGGGGTTTTTCCCCCCCCTCCCATCGAAACTAAAAGAGAGGGGGGGTTTTGGGATTCAAACACAATGAAGGAAAAGAAATAAATAAGGCGAGCTCGGAGGGAGAAGGGAGGGGACTGCAGGTCTACCTGACTGCCAGGCTCGGAGGGACCTGAGGGCAGACCTGGATGCAGCGGAGCCACAGGGGAAGGATGGGATGGAATGTTTGACCCAGTGGTGAGAGAAACCAGGAAAGCCCACTGCCATGGATGCAGGGTAAGGCACCTGCTGTATCATGATTCACAACACCAGTGCCCAGAGTCTCTGTGATAGCAGACAGCATGCAGACCATGACAAGGGGATGTGCTCAGTAGACATCTCCCTGCTCTACTTGCCTTGAAGGAAAACCATTATTTCCCTCCTCCCTTTCTCTCTGCCCTCCCCCACCATATTAAATGCCAGTGGAGCTCGGGGGAATATTTAATCTCAAACCTCAGTAATCAATCAGTTCACCCTCATGCATGAGAAATAGTCACAGCAGTAAGCAGCAAATCCCTTTTATACCCAGCAATACGACGTTTTAATTACGTAAATAAAATTTCCCTTTTAACATAAACCCTGAATGGATCCAGGCAGCCCCCAGGTTGTGGGTGGGAAAGGACATGGTGCTGGGGAATGGGGAGGGGGTGGAACACAGGGATGGGGTGGAAGGAAAGAGCAGAGAGAAACCATCCTGGCAATTGCTTAAAATTACGACTTTACATGGCTGCTTCAGTTTGCCATTGGCATGATGATGCTTTGACCTTGTGTTCGCTGTCCCAAAAGATGCCAGCAGTGTGGTGAGCAGCAAGCCCACATCCAGCCCTGCCACCAAAGCTGCACCATTCTTATCTCAACATGCCAGCAAGGGTGCAGGAAAACAGGGACAGCAAAGGCACAACACGCACAGGGAAAAGCTTGGGACCAGCTGCAATACAAGAAACAGCGACGGGGCCTCCTCAGAGCCTGTCTCTATCAGAGGGCGCCTTTCTAGCTGGGTTTGAGCAGGTTTGGGATCCCTCCCTGCCAACACTTGCTAATTCCAAGTGCAAGCTGAGCCAGGCCACCACATGGCTGCCAGTACATCAGGCAGGATGCTACAAGGGACATCCTTCCTTCAACCACCCAGACCAGCCCCAAGTGGCACAGCTCACAGACACCCATGTTAAAATACATACTTTAAAAAAAATATATATAAACACAGGCACAGACTTTTGTAATATCTATGAACAAAGAGGGGACACCCACCCCTCTGAAACCCCGTGTGCAGCTCAGCTGCTCTCTGCAGCAAGGAAGGAAATGAGAAGCAGAGATGATGCACACACCCACTCGCCATGGTGTGGTTTGGCTCTGGGAATGTTTCTGGATTCCCCATTGTCAGCTCAGACCTCCAGGAGCAGCAAAACTGTCTCTGAGCCATGCTGGAAGAGAAGCGGAGGGGTCCCTGGGTGCTCACAGGGACAAATGACCCCAGTGCATGGTCCATCAGCTCAGAGGTCCCCAGAACACCCATTGTGCCTCAAGAACAAGTCAGAAACCCTTTCCCACATGAGACAACGGCACCCCTCAGCACAAACAAAACACCCCAAACCCACAGCCTGCAGCACAAAGCAAAGTCCTCTCCCAGGGGATGAAGCCACCCATGACCAGCACTCCATCCCCAGCAGACTACGTTTAAGTGCAAGGGAAACAAGTTGTGGATCAGGGATCTTGGGTTATCTTTGGTTTCTCTATGCATAGCAGGGTTGGGATTCTGTTTCATCAGGCAGATCCTTGCCAGATTTCTTCAGCACATGTGCACTGCTTTCAGAAGACGCACACTCCCTGGTTTGCATAAGCACCTTGTGGAAGGGGAGGTGGCATGGTGCAACAGGAATTTTTCAATTCCTCTCAACAGGAAGCATCCCACAAGATCTGCAAGGGAAAACTACCTGTAACCAAGATTTCCACACCGTAGTCTCCTTCCAAAAGCCAGCACCCCCTTCCCTCCATTAATTTTTGGCTTCAGTTTCCCCAAGACTTGTAACATCAGGAATTACCTGGCACAAGGGACAAATTCCTCAAGCTCCACATGCAAACTGAGAAAAACTGCTGCACTTACACCCTCCTCAACCTCTTTAGCCTACGCTGGGACATGCACAAGCGACAGGGCACCATCAGCTGCTCACAGCGTGTTCCCAGATGGTCCAGCTGTATCCTCATCCTCCCCCAAAGAGCAGAACTTTACAGTGTGATTCAGGACAGAGATACTCAGTTGCAGTATGTAGAGCAAATTAAACCTCCCAGGCACAGCAGCAAGCATGGATTTATTGATTCATGGAAAACGCCCTTATAAATTACTTCATTCACATCAACGGGACAAGACAAAACAAGGCAGGAAGACCTGATCTCAGCAAGCAAGTGGGTAAAAATGCTGCTTGACATCTGCTTTACGTCCACAGAAGCTCCATCCACATCCACTTGCTGGTCGCGTAGGGCTGCAGTCATCACGCAGGGTGGGATGCAGGGGTCTGGATGCAAAGGCTGCTGCTGCCAATGGCATCTCATATGCCACTCCTCTGAATGGGGCTGTCTGCCATGGGGTAGGGAGGTAGGGACCTGGTGAGATGTTGCACCAATCCACACCAAGCTTTTCTGCACTGTCCTCCTCCAGCCCTTTGAAACCCCATGAGAGGTGCCTGCTCCAAAAGAGTGGTTTCTCCTAGAGTATGAGACTCCTGAGCACTGCAAGCTGCTAATCTTACCCACTTCTCTTGGCATGGAGGGCAGAATGCAATTTTGTCAAGTTCAGGCTCCCTCTTGGAGCTGCCAGAGGTCTGGACCCAAGATGTCCAGATGAGGCTGAGGTAATTTTTTGCGGGTGTTTGTTCTAGTGCTTAAATGCAGCTCAATAAATAATCGTACAGATGTACCTGGGCCTTGCTTTGGGTAGTACACAACCAACTTTGCCTTCCAGGCATGGGCTGTTTGCTAGACTGAAGAGCCACTGGATGCCCACCACAATCCCCTGACAAAGTGATGTAACACCTACATTTTTTAGCTTCTTGATGAAAAGGCAAGCGGAGAGCTCACATTTCCCCAGCATGAAGCATACCCTAAGCTTTTATGCACATGGAGAACTTCCCTGCACTCCTATCAGTCAAACCAGCACCATCAACACTGAGGCCAGGGGCAGGTGCTGCCCTTCCACAATGGGCTTAGCAGCAGTCCCACTCCCAAACTGATTTGCCAGGAATGGTGACAGCTGATCACAGCTCAAACCGCTTCCCATGGCTTCAGATCACCTCCTGGGATCGCTCTCCAGCATCCCGGTCTTCAGATCATCTCATAGTGTTTAAAATTGCCACCAATTTGAGACCCAATTGAAAAAACATCAGTGAAGACGCCGAGTCACACTGGATGCCTCCAGGGTGGTACCTGCAGACATCTTCTAGGAACGCCTCCGCCTCATGCAAACTCCCCCGCTGGTAACATTAAAGCTACAATTATCTCTGCAGATTAATAAAGGGTACCGTATCTCTGGCAGCAATCTGAGGCAGGGACTCCCAGCAGCAATGAGTTCAAGATAGCAGTGCACACAGGCACACACACAGCTGTGTTTGTGGTCCCCATGACTCGCAGTCACCCCACGCCCTGCTATGCTGTCTCGCCCATTCCCCAAAACACACCCCATCCCCCTGGCACCGATTAATATGTTGATAAACAAACGTGTCACGTCACATCTATTCACTTAACTCATCATCAAGGGGTTGCCATCCCCACGTGCACTGGCTTTGCAGAATAAAACACTAGCAGGTTTCACATCCCTGGTGTGACACCATCCCTCACCTCTTCCCAGTCCCAGGGCACAGCTCCCAGCTCTGCAGCATCCTTCTGGCAATTCCTCTACCAGAGGAATCCTGGATGAACCAACTGCCCCCAACCCCGCTATCTGGGAGTGATAGAGAGAAAACTGCTCCTTTACATGGTAACAATTGAAAAAAACCCAATCCTCTCAATGGATTTATGTCACTGGAGCAGCCTGGGACACCTGCAATCATCCCCTTGCAAATCAGTGATGGGCTGTGCACAGCACTGGGGAAACATCCAACATGAGTGTCCAGCATCAAAACAGAGGGCACCAGCCACTGCTCATAGCTCTTGGGGACACAATAAATAACACTACAGAGCCCAGAGCTGGGAAGGCTGCGAGCCCAGTGAGTCCTTCCCAGCCCAGGCAATGGGAGAGCAAGCTGGCACGTGTGCTTTGTGAGGGTCCTCGCATTCTCAGCTGCCAGGTGCAAGTGATTTCTGGTTGTGCTATCCCAGGAATAACCCACATGAATATCTCTGAGGCCAGAACAGCAGCATTTGGGGATTATTGCTTTCTGCTGCAGTCCTAGAACGAGCTCTGCACTCTTGCCATGGCACAGCTGGTACTCAGGTGATGCAGCTGAGCCTGTCAGCATCACTGAGCACCATGCACTTCCTGTCACCTGCTGCCCATGCATACCCAAAGCAATACAGAACCAGCAGATACCCCTCTAAAGCCAACGCAGCACAGAAATACACAGAGATGCCAGCAAATCCCCATTTCTTTGCTTGCTGGAAATCATTTAAAATGGCAAAGAGCAGAGGCAGACCATGGAGCTGGAGACAGTGCCAGCAAACACTGGAGGAACTAAGGGGCAGAGGGCTGAGGACATGCTGCTACCTGCTGCAGCTTTTACCCTTTCCAGGGGATCTTCTTCTAACTGCTGGGACATCAGGAAGGCACAAACCGCCCTGCCCTTGGAAAGCAGATCTCTGCTCTTCTCAGCTACCAAACTCAGGCACTGCCACAGAAGATGAGGAGCTGATCTTTCAAGGGTACAGTTGATTCCCTCACCTTTATTCTCTGTGGCTTTTAGTGAAATTTGCCTCCCCTCTCCATCTGTAAACCAATCAGGGATAAAGCAGGTCAGTTCTTATTCTTTCAGGAACCATGATGAGATACATATATCTATATATCTATCTATATTATTTTTTTAATTAAAGGGAAACTCATTCACTTGAATACTTCAGTGAGCTTAATTATCCCTTTCCAGGGTTCTTTTTTATTTTTTTTTATTAAACAACAAAAGCAATCAATCACCCCAGGGAGGGCTAACACCCATTTCCTGGGGAAGCCCCCACCTCCAGCTGCAGCCATCCAGGCTCCTCCCAGCACACTGGGATGGGGAGCAGGAGAGCACGGCATGGCACACACACCATGCTGCCAACCCACAGGTGGGTAAGGGTTAAATCCACCGCTGAAGGATAAACTGGTCATACGATGCTGATAAGCAAGTGGTGAATAGCAGCCTACAGCAAATACCAGCACAAGTCACTTGCATGCCTGTCGCTGGGTATTTAACTCAGAGGTTGCTAATACTGGAGACCCTGGAGCCACATTTTGTTAAAGCTCTCCTGATGAGCTGCTTGCTTTGCTATTCGGAAGCCTTCAATAGAGGAAGTGGAAAAGTGATTCTTGGCTTTGAGGCTGGCACCCTGGAGAAGATACAGCAGCACTTTCTTTCCCTGTTGTTGGGACTTTTTGGTCTTTTGAGGACTTTTTTTCTTTTTTTACTTTTTGGGGCCAAAGAAAGAAGAATCTGAGATGCTGTCATGCAAGACAAACCTCCAGAGATAAGGCAGAGACCCACCCAGCAGCTCTGGTAGAGCACCAGCACAGACAGACAAAAAGTACAAAGAGAGAGACCCGAACACACACATCACCACAACCTGCTGATACTAATCCCAGTATTGGAATTCCATGTGGGAATATATGGCACCTCTGGACTAATACATTTCATTTCACCACTGGCATTTAATCTTTTTTACCCTCCAAGACTAAAACTTCTTTCAATTGCTGCTCAATCTGACCAACAGCTTTTTATTCCTTTGCATCCACAAATACTGAGCTGCTGCCTCTAGGAATTCAACAAAGATGCAGAAGGCCCTTTCCTCTGTCCTCAGGCCACCAGGCATGCCCAGGTAGCTGCAGCATGGCTACTAAACTTGAAAACCTGTCAGATAATGGAAAGCTTATGGTTATGCTGCAAGACCTAGTGTTCCCAAAACCCATGCTGCCTAAAAATCCAGAGCCAGAGACCTCCACAAGGCTTTCTATTGAGCATCATAGAATCATAGAATGGCAAGGGTTGGAAGGGACCCCAAGGATCATAGAGCTCCAACCTCCCTGCCACAGGCAGGGCCACCAACCTCAGACCTGGAGCTACACAAGGTTGCCCAGGGCCCCATCCAACCTGGCCTTGAACACCACCTCTCTGGGCAGCCTGTTCCAGCACCTCACCACTCTTTCTGTAAAAAACTTCCCCCTAATATCCAATCTAAACCTTCCCTCCTTTAGCTTCAATCCATTCCCCCTTGTCCTTCCATTCTCTGCCCTTTTAAAAAGTTGATTCCCCTCCTGTTTGTATGCTCCCTTCAGGGACTGGCAGGCTGCAGTGAGGTCCCCCCACAGCCTTCTCTTCTCCAGGCTGAACAAGCCCAGCTCCCTCAGCCTCTCTTTGTAGGGCAGGTGCTCCAGCCCTCTAATCATCTTTGTGGCTCCTCTGAACCCTCTCCAACAGTTCTACATCCTTCTTGTATTGGGGGCCCCAGCTCTGGACACAGGACTCCAGCTGGGGCCTCAGGAGGGCAGAGCAGAGAGGGACAATCACCTCCCTGTCCCTGCTGCCACCCCTCTTCTGATGGAGCCCAGGATCCCATTGGCCTTGTGAGCTGCAAGAGCACACTGCTGGCTCATGTTAAGTTTCTCATCCACTGTGACACCCAGGTCCTTCTCACAGGGCTGCTCTCAAGAAGCTCTTCTCCCAGTCTGTACCTATGTCTGGGATTCTTCCTGCCCAAGTGCAACACCTGACACTTGGCAGTGTTGAACCACCTTGACCACGGTCCAGACACAGGTTAGCAAGAGAGAGCAACATGGCTCCTGGGCACGGGATGCCCCATCCCACTCTCCTCCTGGTTCCCTTCAGATACAGAAAGCTGCACCCCACGTTAGCATGTTTTGCATAATCAAAGTAGGAGTCAGCCTTTGTAACCACAACTCAAAGGGTATATTTAACTCAACCAGAAGACAAAGGAAATCAGGTCCACCGGAGATTAAATTAGCTGTGCCTGCTTACATCAGGAGCTCCCATCTACCATGCCTCACATGGATTTATTCCTCCTAGCTGTAGAACTTAGTGGTTCCCCGAGGAGGAACAGACCTGCTCCATTCAAAAGGTCTGAAAAGGGACCTAGACAGCAAAGAGGTAGCAGAGGGGCTCCAACAGCTTCCCAAAGGCTTGGGCAGGCCACCATCTTGCAAGGGTTTGTATCGCCCATCCAGACCCTTGAGCCACAACACAGGATGAGGTGTGTATCTTGCATGGTGCTGCAACTCCTTCAGCCCAAAGGGAGGAAGAGGAGGATCACAGGTAGTTGTGGACCACCTCAAACCACCCCAGAGCCCAGCTCCAGTGTGTCCCCTGCACCCCAGCACAGTGTGGGACGAGGGTGCGAACGTTTCCCTTGGGGTCTCCTGAACCTTTCTGTCTCCTGAGAAAACACTCATTTTTCCTGCCTAATTTCCTCCAATAACATTTCATCCCCTATCTCCTTCATTGTAGTCTCACACAGCTTAAAGACACTGCCAAAGATGTGGTTATTTTTACATTTTCCTCCCAGGAGATAGAAACTCCACGGGGCATGGCTGCCATGCCACATCAGATCACAGCACCACACTGGCTCAGCCCCATGACAGCAGGATGAAGTCTGGGGGAGATCCTAACACCGGGTATTTTTCCATCTCACTGGTGTTAAAATTCCCTAGATTTTCAGTCAGTACCATCCCAAAAAGAGTATTGTATTCAGCTCTGGGCTCCCTGGCATAAGAAAGACAGGGATCTCCTGGAGAGAGTTCAGCAGAGGGCTACAAAGATGATTAAAGGACTGGAGCATCTCCCCTATGAGGAAAGGCTGAGTGAACTGAGGCTGTTTAGCCTTGAGTAAAGAAGACTGAGAGGTGGTCAGATCAATGTTCATAAATACCTGAAGTGTGGGACACAGAAGGAAATGGCCAGCCTCTTCTCAGTGGTCTGTGGGGACAGGACAAGGGGCAGTGGCCTCAAGTTGGAGCACAGGAAGCTCCGCACCAATATGTGGGAGAACTTTTTCCCAGTGAGGGTGACAGAGCACTGGGACAGGCTGCCCAGGAGTTGTGGAGTCTCTGGACATATCCAAGACCCATCTGGATGCCTATCTGTCCTAAGGAACCTGCTTTAGCAGGGGGGTTGGACCCAATGATCTCTGGAGGTGCCTTCCAACCCCTACAATTCTGTGATTCTGTGAAAATGCAAACCAGACCCAGCCCTAAAGCTAGAAAGGTGCTGTCCCATCCCCTCTTTCCACAGCCCCCATCCAACCACCAAGCCCATCTTCCAGTCATCCCAGTTTTGGATTTTCCTGAGGCTTTTCTGTTTGTCATGGCAGCCTGCGAGGCACTTGCCTCACCCACATCCAGGCTTTTGTGGATCTAGGACTTCCAAGCTGACCCAAATCTCCCCTCCACAGGAATGGACTGGTTTTGGCCATGCCATGATGCCAAGGTCCACAAGATGACCATCCTTCTCAGTGTAGCAGGTAGGTTTCAGCGGATTTCATTAGACCTGCATCTCTTATTGAGTACTTTTCTATTGGGAGGAGAAGAAAATCAGCTCTTCCACAAGTAACCTAAAAGCTTTGTGACTTTAAAGAGCAGGGTGATGGAGAGCAAAGTGTGGAGAAGCTGATTTATACACCATGGAGACAACAAAGCAGTGCAAGAAGATGGTGTCCTGTATGCTATGGTGAATCTCTATGGTGCAACTACACCCTTGCACGAGCACATCATTGTGATCCCACTGTCAACTCCTGTACGTAACCTACCACCAGCAGAGCCCATGCTCCTAGCTCAGAGCTGGTGTGGCAGTGATGGGTGGCAGCCAGGAGGGCTGGGATGGGGAAAATGGGATCTCTTCCAACAGCAGAAGTACAGTTGACCTGGAGTTTTCTTTCTCTCCTTCCCTTGAGATCACTCTCCCCACTCTTTGGGCACAGCACAGCTCGGTGCTTAGGGAAGAAGCTCTGTGCAGGCAGTGTGCTGCTTGCCTATGATTATTTCACAAATAAAGGTGACCATAAGGAATGATTGCACCCTAAAAATAAAAATCCCTGCACCCTTCCCCCTGCTGCATCTCCCAAAGCAGAGCATAAATCTAGCTGCTCTGCAATCTTATCCTGATGCAGAAGCAGTCCAGGACAGAGATGCAAGGGTTCCCTGAAGGCACAGTTTATTAAAGGCATCTTCATTTAGTCGGTTCTCTTCACAAACGTCACACTGAAGTGCCATTCCCAGACTGGCTTTCATCACAGTGGCAGCAAACATCACCCAGAAGGGTCTCCCAGCCTGGCAATGCAACGTGCCCCCTCAGAAAGCTGCAGGATTTTCCTAGGCTAAAAAGCAACCCAAGACCAGAGGGTACACCCAGGCCAGGGCACTTTGGGGGAATCCACAGCCAAGCACCATGAGGAGCTCCCACACTCACCCTGGCCTCGCCCCAGGGATGTTACAGGGATGGGGACCAGCACATTAATCAGGTCAGCAGGACTCTTTCCCTATTTGTCCAGCAGGTCTGCCTCCGACCCCACGCCTGCTATGGCAGGGGATTTCACACTAGCAGGCAAACACACCTAATCCCAGGTTTCAAGAACCAGAGCTAGAGAAGCAACTGCACAAAGAGGCAGCAGTTCACACGCATCCCTGGGAACCTCCCAGCAACCAACGCCTCCCTCTCCCTCACTTATCCAACACGCGATCTTTCCCCGTTCAGCTATTTCCATCCCACCCCGCTATTAATGGATGCAAAAGGCAGTTGGGTAAGGCGTTGGACAAAAATCTCATTTAGAGATCAAGACAAGCTTAATTGGTTTCTAGCCAGACCTGCACAAAGATGGGTTACTCCACAAATACAGTTGCTAATCTGTCCATTATACTCCCTAAGCTCCCAGTGACAAAGAAAAGGAAAATAAAGAGAAGATGCACAAAGGAACAAGGTATTTTAAGCATGTTCCTTCCAGCCAGGAACACGTCAGATGCCATGAATTCTGCAAGAACAAGGGCTCTGCTTTTCTTTAAAGGAAAAGGATAACCGAGTGGTAAACAAAACAACAACAAAAAGACCTAACGTAGATCAGATTTGCAATTTTCCAGAGGCAAATCCCGTCCATTTTGGGTATTTTAAGAGCATTTCCAGCAGCTATTGTTTCTGCAGGCAGGCAGAAGCAGGGGAGAAGCTTATGCGGCTGAGGAGACATCATGTCACAAGTGATGGAGCAGAAAGGATAGAGAGCCTTGTGATTAAAAAGCACAGGACTGAAACCCTGGGGAGCTGAATTCACTTCCTAACTTTAAAAAAATTGCACGTTTCCTGTGTGATCACTTCTTAGATGAGTCAAAAACCAGGTGTTGAACAGCGAGGTAAGGAGAGGAAGCGGGAGGAGGAAGGGGAAGATTCAGCCCTGTAGGCTTTTAATAGGTTTGGGATCAGACTGGCACTGGCAAGATGTTAACATCCATCTGTGTTGGACATTGCATGATCTGGAGCTGGTGCTGGGAATGCACCAAGCATCCCACTAGCTCAGGTAAGAGACCACCCTCCTCCAACCTCTGCCCAGATGTGCGGTAGAGGCTCACCAACACCACATCCCCAACAACAGTGTCCCACAAGCTTTCATAACACAAAGCTCCAAACAGAAACAAAACCACGTGCAGAATGGAAAGGTTCATGATAATTTCCCCTCTCAGAGCTACACAACTATTCAGACATAAGAATATAAAGCTGTCCTCTGAATGCAGCATCTTATAAATTAAACAGGAATGCAATTACAGCACTTCACAGCCAGCTGCAGCAGCACAGTTAGAGAGGTGATGGAAGGGCTGTTTGGTTACAACCTGCTGCCCTTGTGCAACAGCCCAGGACTCCCAGCTCCAGTGTAGGAGGTCTGTTTATCTTCCCAAACATGAGCCAATTCTGCTTGGCGGGAAGCACTGCACCCAAGGGAGAGCGGAGCTGCAGATCCTCCGGCAGGACAGAGCTGAAAGCAAGGCCAACACCAGAAAGGACAGTGCTTGCATCTTGTGGACCATTACAGCAAGATCCCTCAAGCTCCACTGCATCATTGCAAGAGCCTTTTGCAGCAGGTGGGGTTCGCTGTAGGGCACAGAACCAGAGAGGAGCTCTTCCAAGACCTTCCTCAAGCACTACGGTTGCCCATAAATCCAAGGCTTGGCATGAGCAAAGGGCATCCTGGTCCCTGGCCTTGGACAAGAGCTGCCAGGCTTGGTGATACAGAGCTGCTGCTGTCCCAAAAAGCTGCCATGGGAACCCCAGAGTGAACAGACTCCAACTCTTACTTTCAGCAGTGAGAGAAGCTGTAATTAGCCACACTAAACGCAGCGCAGAGGCTGGATAAGGACATCTCTGTGACATTATCTGATGAGGCAACTGTTAGATATACTTTGCTTGGATTTCTTGCCCCTTCCCTCCCTTAATTGCTCCAATAGCCCATGGCATACAGGGAACACAATACCCCAGAGACATAGTCTTACTCCTGACTTCCAGCAAAATGAAAGATGTAGTCCAAAACATGAGGCCAAGGGAAAAAAGCGTGGTGAGACACATCAACACCAGTACCTCACATCTCTTGCCTAGTTCAGCCTCATCCCTGGTGCAAAACCTACAGAGCTTCCTCTGATGCAACTCCAAGCGACCCTTTGGAAATCCATCCACTGAGTATTTTGAGGTTAAAGTCCCTCTTTACTCTTTTTCTCATGCTGAAAGCTGTCATGCGATAGGACAGCTTGAAAAGCCAGGGAGATAGTGTATTTTAAGGATATAAGGAAAGTCCTGGCATGCCAACCGAGGGGACAGCAGCACAATTATATGGCTACATAACACACATCACAGCCCATCACACACCACTGCATTCTGAATACAACTATGACCACCGCTGCATCACTCAAGAAACAGCAAATCTGTGGAGTTCTGTGAGTGGAGGAGCAGCATTTAACACAAGAGTGTGAGAAAATGTTGAGGATAAAGACTCATTTCCAGCTCCATACCCAAAAGCAAACTGACTGTAGGGATTACAATATTTAGCACGCTCCAAATACTTTCCTCGACATTCTTGCTCCGTGTGATGGGTAGAGATTTCTTGTGGCTCCAGAGCCACCAGCTATTTCACATGCAATTTGCCAAGCAGCACAGAAGATAAAAGGAGATGGAATTTAAAAATGGATCTGAGTTGTCCCCAAAAAACCTCTAGTCTCTTCGCAGGATGCCTCCAATACAATGGAGCAAGGAGGCAGCACACAGGCTGAGGTCTCAAAACTAACCTCTTGTACCCCTAGAGCTTTGGTAAGCAAATGGCTTACGTAAAATATCTGTCAGGATATCCACTTGAAGCACCAGCTCTCGTAAACAAGGCTGCTTTGGAGGCACCGGGGATTAGCACAGTTCAAACAGTCCTTGGCGTGACTTACCAGGGCGCCCAGGAGCAGATTTGCAAGTTCAGCTTTTCTCCTGCGTGATACTCACCCAGCACCACCGAGCAACACCCAGGTTCCTCCTGACAGCCTTAACCCTGCTGACTCCTGCACACACACCATGGAAAACAGACGGGAGAAGCCTCATGCTTAACCACAGGACCTGATGGCAGAAGAAAGCCCAAGAAGAAAACTGCTCTTCTCTCTTGCAGCTGGAGGAGCTCCAAGACCAGGATGTCCATGATCAAGCTGGACAAGTGTCCTTCGACAGCTGGAAGTTATGCATGGGATATGCAAGAACAGTGCCAAGAGAAACAGGGCAGCTGAAAAATCACTGTGCATCCAAGAGACTTAACCCAGTATTAAGGCAGAGAGCAGCCCCTCATCCCTGCACTGGGCACACAGACGCAGCCAAGTCATTCCTAGCGCCCTGGGGGTAGTGGAGGAAAAAACCCTCAGCATCCTTTGCATGCGATTTCTCCATGGGCATCACCTTCCTGGCCCCATCTCCCTCACCCTCAGCTCTGGTGAAAAGGTGCTACAGTTTGCAGGAGCAGTAGCATGAAAGAATGGAAGCAGGAAGGGTACCTGGTCGCTGTGCCAGAGAAAGCTTTACATGAATGTATTTACAGTCACTGATATCTATGTGAGCATTCTTGGAGGAAACAGGTCCTCCTGCACCTCAGCTACCGCAAACTCTCCAGTGACACGCAAGAGTTCACAGCTTCTCTAAGCACCATTCACTCAGAAGACGCTGAGGTCAAGCAAGGAACAGTCACCCAGAAAATAAAAACACCAAAACAAAACCACCACAAAAAACCCCACCCAAAAACCAAAAGAGGACAAAACAAAAAAACACCTCATGACTAGGTGAAAGTCAGATGGACGTGCAGCTCTAGAAAGCCACCTTGGCAAGGTCTGCACGAAAGGAACACCCAGGAGCAGCAGCAGGGCAGACCCACCATAGCCTCAGCTAAATGTCATGCAACACATCGAAGCCAGAAAACGTCCTGGCTGTGTTGCCTCCACAACTATGCCATAGCAAGCAACATCTCTTGCTTGTTTGGGGTGGGGGAATGGGTGTCCCGACTGTTGCTCCATCTTTCTCCTCCCTGCTGGAGCTGGGAGAAAGATCTGCTGCTAGCAGAGGTTTCCCTGTAACAGGCAACGCTCTGCTAGGACCACCTGAGCCCCATAAAAAAACACAGGTCTTTCCACCACCCTGACCCACCATGCTCTCCCTCTGCATCCCTCATTCTCACACTCCACCCAGTTCTCTGTGATTTTTAGGACAAGTCCAGCCGTAGCCAAGTTTTGCATGCTGGCACAGAGCCCAGGCGCTGGTGTTTCATGCAGAACCCCAAGCCCAGCTCTGAATGGCAGAGTTTTTGCATTGCTTCCCTCCTGCCATAGTGCCCTGGAGCAGGATCTGCTGGCAGCCTAGCCCAACCTCATTGGGAGAGAGGCGTGAAAGCCCCATGTCAAAGATGAGCAACCAGGAGCAGTGAACAACTGGAGATGCCACTGTATTTTCCTTTGCTGGCCTGAGGATGGGCACAGGTCAGAAGAACTATTTGTGCCCTCCTGCTCTCTTTATTTCCCCCATGTCTGGCAGCTGCCAGGTTGGTCTGAGATCTGGCATGGCTGCTTTCTACCAAGGGGCCATGCAAGAACTGATGAGGAGCCTCCGTGCAAAACTCCTGGCAACAGACTAAATCCGGAGGTTGGAAACTGGGTCACTGGGTTCAGCTTCTGAAAATCATCCCTTCAGGAGGGACTGGTAAAAGCAGCAACAGTCACCTTTGTCACCGAAGCCAGAGCTGGACTCTTCACCCACTGTTCCACCACACCCTCCACATGTCATCTCATTCACCCTCTTGTGAAAACACTTGTGTGTTGACAGAGGAGCCGGGAGAGGGGCAGCCCTAACTTCCAGGTGGTGAAGCTGCATGGACAGGGAAACATGATTCAGGTACGCAGCACGCAGCTATGCAATGCTCACCCAGAGGAATGCAGAAAGCAAAACATGAAGCCACTTGTCTGGCAAGGAGAGTAACTCTTCAATCATCCACCAGGCCCTGCAAGTGCTGGGAAGCCTGGTGCTCTTGGTTGAGAAAGACAAGAATGTGTCTAACCAGCAACGTACCACCTCTTGCTGACCACACTGCAGATGTGCTTCTGTGTTTCCTCAGTGCTGAGTCCAGAAGAGTGCAGCGGGAGCTCCAAAACAGGGTCAAAGACAAATCTAAACAGCAAAGCAACCAGCATGTCCTCTGGGAAGAGAGAAGGCATGAAGAACAACCCTGCTCCGGTGGTTTGACACGTTAGCATGAGTCAGCAGTGCCACGATGACCCGCTGACATGTGCCATGGTGACCTGCTGATGCATGCAATAGCGGGTGAGAACATGCCCGTCCACCACCAAGTGCCCCTCCAGTGGGTCAGGGCAATGTTTTGAACATGAAGACTCTCAAGGCATCTCAGTCCATGAGGAGTAGTAAGTAATTCACTGAGTCACAATAACACTGACTCATCAATGATAGTCACTAGTTTGGGCCACCCATCTGATGAGAGCAAACTCCTCGCCCAGGTGCTTCACGCAGCACAAACATCTTCCATTTATCAGACAGACATCAAACTCTGCCATAAGGCTTTGGGCAAACACAGGAGAGAGCACAAACAAGATGGGATGATCCAAGATTCATGCAGAGAGCACAGACCTGGGCGCAGCATGGGATGGGATCCCCCTGGGAGAGACCCCACCCAGCTGCACCCCGAGGAAAACACGGGCCAGATGTTCAGACAACTTTCACATGCTTACATGGTTAATTGGTTGTAATTCAGGTGGCTGGTGCTCAGGCCACACCAATCACGAAACAAAGCACTGTCAGCTCAGATCACAAAACTCTCCAATCAACTAACCACATCTTCACGGTGTGCCAGGTCGCTCCTCTCACCTCCACCTCCTTTGGTTTTCTTCTCAGTAGCCACAAAGATTTGAAAGCTTTCTGACTCACTGAGCTGAGATTTTCTGGGCTACCCCAGACCCCTTAGTTCATCAGCATGTTCCAAACTGTGACGACACACCATGAGGACATGAGATACCAAGCACAAATGATGACCTGAGAGGGCAGAAGGGTAAGGCAGCACCCACATAGCTTCTCTCCCAACCCAGCTCAGGTTGAAGAAGCAACAGGGCAAGAGAAGAACCAAAAGCAAACAGCAAATCGCAACCAGCATCTTGCAAGGGGCTGAGAACCCTCTATTTGAAAGTTGGAAATACATCATTAAGGGTGAAGGCATCAACACAATATGCAGAAAAGCTTCTGCTGGCATATTTAACTACTTTCCAACCCTTTACTAATTGTTTCTGTCATCTGCTGTTACAGTTACACAGACTGTAAGTAAACCTATATGGCTTAGCATCTAGATGAACCAACACACAAGTCAGGATCGGACTTCCAGTATTTTTCCCCCCTCTATTTACAGCCCTTTATTCAGATCATTGGTTGAGTTTGTTTGTTTGTTTGTTTTAGCATGGCATTGACGTCTGTCACTGAGCAGGAGTCAAAAGTACACATACGATTATCTTAAAAAGCAGGGTGAAAAGTCAATATGGAAATGATTTGAATTTTACAGCATTCAGCTGCCACAACTTGCAAATAAACAGCTGTCCCAGCAGGTCCCTGCATGTTTCACAGCACAGCAGTAACCTGTCAGATTATTTTTTTTCCCCCCTTCTCCTTTTAAGAGAATTTTACTTAAATAAGAAAAAGCGTATTTAAAAAAGAAATAAATCATAGGCTGAAGAACCATAGTTAGGTCACACTCAGTTCCAGCAGAACAAGTGCATCCTGCTTCACATGGCCTCACCAGTCGCTCTGTACCGGTGGCAGCTTTCTACAGCCAAGTTAAGGTATTTAATTACCAGCATCAAGTCAGCAACCAAAGCGTCCAACAAAATCCTCATTTGTGAGTGAAGGCTGCAGAAATCTCGTTGAGCAGGCTTTGGCAATCTCCAAAGCTGACAGCTGGATGCCCTGGCTTATCGACTGCTAGAGCACGCACACAAGGAGAAAAAAAAAGCTCTGAATACTTGCAGTGCCGAGCAAGCCTTCAAGGCAGCCCTGCTGGCCTCTTAAAAAGGCTTGTATAAATAGGCAGGCTTCATTTATTAATACTTCAGAGATAAAAGTGTCTGTGTAGGAGCAGCTCAGTGCCTATCTGTGAAGCAGGAGGATGGGCAGAAGACAACCACCCGCTCTGGGTGGTGCATCTACCAGCATCCCCAAATAGCTTTCAGCCAGTTTAGGTAATAAATGCAGCAGGTAAATTTGCTACCTGTGCACGTGGTGGGCTGCCGTAAGCACATCAGCCAAAGACCTTTGGGCAGCAAGCCAGTGCTGATGACTGACGCACACAAACTGCAAAGCAGGAGTAGAGTGTGAGAAGGGACCTGCTCCTGGCCGGCTGGTAAACAGGATTTGCTAGGCACCCAGCTGCCTGACAGCTCTGTGCCTCCTCCCCTGTGCTGGATGCATCAGCTGTGGCAATGATAGCATAGGAGAAGAGGGGGAAGAAACTAAAACAAAGCACAGAAGCAACGGGAGATAAATATGACCTAGTTAGACTGGCTGTCCTTAGCTCCTGCCCATCCTCAACAGGAGGGTTCGTCTGGGACCACAGGAGCTGGCCCACCATGGCAATCCCTTTCCTGCTCCCTCCCTTGACCCTTCTGCAAACAAAGGGTCAGATAAGGAGCCAGCTCAGGTCAAGACCGGTCTGACTCTGTTTCGAGCCCAGGGGAGCGGATTCGGTGCTGATTCTACAGCTCACCCATCCTGTTTGCCTTCCTGGGGCGGAGGCCGGGATGAAGAGCAGCGTGTACGCCTGGCTGGCTGAACCTAAAAACCCCAGGGCAGTGGCGAGGGCAGCACCGGCAGAGCCACACACCAGCCCCAGCCAAGAGCTGGCCAGAGCCAGGAAGCATCAGCGCTTCCTGCTGTCCTGGTGTCATACTGGCTGTCGGGGATCACGGACTTTGGCTTTTGCTTCCTGCTTCCGATAGAGCCGGGCCCGGCCCGGCACACGGCCATAGCGAGAGCAAGGTGAGTCACTCATTAATCAAGGAACAGGGAGGTGAATGCCCCCTGACCCGCAGGGCTCACAGGAGAATGCACGCCAAAATGAACCCCAGTGCCCATGGAAAAGGGCCACTGCTGCAGGACCCATTTACTCCTAGTGGGACCAAAAGAAAAGCAGGCAGGGAAAGCCAATGGCTTTTGGCATACGCTGTTTTCAGCAAGGAAGGATAATGAGGTTGCATTGCAGATCACAATAGTGACCTTAATACACACCACCACTCGATTTTGTATGCAGTATCAGAGTGAGCCTCTAGAGAAGAACAAAAAGATAAAGCCTTGTTCATCCATCCCTCTCAGTGTAGCCAGGAGAAGCTGCCTGGTTGTACAACGCTGAACATCTGCAATGCTGGCCACAACCATCAGAATAGCCCAGCACCTGGCAAAGGGGGCTCAGCTGCACCCCATGATTTCCCATCCACCTCCAATTTCCACAGGGGACTCCTCACCCCTGGTTCAGCAGCCCGCAGCCCCGCCAGTTCAAGTGACTTTCATCAAGAGGAGAATTATCATCTGGTTTTGCCTTTAATTAACCTTGATCACTTAAAAGATGCAGAAAGCCTGTTTCACACAGGCGCCGGCACATGAAGTGGCATGTCATCTGCAAGCAGTGCAGACCCCAAGGATGAAACTGCACTGTTAATACTGATGACTTTGTGCCAAGCAAGTCAAGATCATGCAGGATCCAACCACAGCCATCGCACGGCAACAGCAGCGGGTGCCAAGCCAAGGCTTGCATGCAGCACGGGCATCACCCTTCCTCCACACAGGTCCCCTGACCCAAATCTCCCATAAGTTCCAGCCCAGCAGAGCCAGTGACAGATCCAACCTCCCCATTTGGCAGCTCTCCTGCTGGTGCCCCAGCCACAAACCCGCTCATCCTCCACCAGTGGCGCAGCCGCAGCCGTAGCTGACACCGAGCCACGCCAAAAATCTACTCCCACCCCAGCTCCCACATCAGAGCATGGGGCTGGACCAGAGCACGCCCGCAGCAAGGTGTTTTACACCAGCACTGGTGGCTTGGCACATCCAGACAATCAGGCATCCCCAAGCTGCTGTGCCTGGTGGGGAGGCATGGCGGGGGAGGCAGACACCCCCCGCCCCTCCCAAACCTGCGTTGCTCAGCTGGGGAACCCCATAATTGGGGCTCTGCGGGTACGCATGGAGGCGCATCCCGCCCCTGCGGGACCCAAAGCCGGCTTAGGAGCTGTCGCAGGGGTGGGAGCCGCCGTGCCAGCAGAAGCTGGGGACGAAGCAGCCCTCGGAGGCGTTGCCATGGAGAAAGCAGCACAGCAGCATCCCACATCCCACACCCGCGGGTGGGCGCCCCCTGCCCGGCGTCCACAGGAGCGGGCACCGCCCGGGCAAGGCAGCCGGGCCCCGTTCCCCTCCCCACGCCGCTCCCTCCTCACAGGCCACACCGGGGCCGGAGGGCACGCCAGGCCCCGCGGGACCGCGGACCCGGGACGCAGCGAGGAGGGAGGCGCGGGGAGCAGCGGGGGGAAGAAGACACGCCGCTGGGCCGCGCCGCTCCCCGCCCGAGGCGACCACCCCACGCAGCGCCCCGGGGCGGGGCGCGGCTCCCGGTCTCCCCACTTCCCCGGCGGCGAGGGAAAGGCGGCAGCCGCCGACTCGGGAAGCCCTGGCCCCGCGCCCCGCTCGGGGCACGCTCCAGCCCCCGAGGCGGAGGAGAAAGGCAACGACCCCCTCCCCCCGCCCCAAAAAACCCCGAACCGCGAGGGAAGGGCAGGGGAAGAGAGGCGAGGCGAGCGGCAGGGCCGCTGCCCGGGCGCAGCGGACTCACCCCACGGGCGCGGACGGCCGTACCTGCCGGCGCGGCGCTGCGCGGCGCGGAGCCCGCCCGGCCCCTGCCCACAATGGGCCGCGGCCGCCCCGCCCCGGCCGCGCGGCCCGGCCCGGCCCGGCCCCGCGCGCTGACGTCACCCCCCGCCACCACGCCCCTTCCTCACCGCCGCCGGGAGTTGTAGTGAGGGACGGGCGGCGCCATGGGCACGGCCGAGCCGGTGCCCGGGACGGGGCGTGCCGCGTCCCAGCGCGGTCTCGCACGGAGGTGGAGGCGGCGGGGTGCGGGCGTCCCGCCGTGTCCTGTGCTGCGAGGGTCACCTCGGGAGGAGGGGTGCGAGCGCGGCGGGGAGGGCGCGGCTCCCCCGCAGCGGGCGGCGGAGGGGCGGCTCCATCCCACGGGCTTCACGCGGACCCAGCCCCCCCAGAGCTGCGGCCCTGAGCTAAGGGGACCCGACTTTTCAGGCCTCCCCCGTCCCACGCAGAGCAGAGAGCAGCACTCTGATAGAGGGCTGGATGCCCAGGCAGGGGCAGGGCCGTGGGTGCCGTGCCGAGGCAGTCACTGCTCTGGGGCACATCGGGTCTCCCGATCAAACTAACGGCCCGGAACGTTGCAGCTTAAGTAAACATCTCTGTTTGGTTTTTTTTCCTCCTGGATAAGACCTGGAGTTATTTATATCCTGTGTGAAGATTTTCCCTCGGCAACAGCTGTATGGGAAGGTCCAGGAGGGATTTACAGGGATTGCTTCTCATAGGGAGCCCCCCAAAAACTGGTACAGGGACAAAGGAAGGGCCAATGGTGGGAAAGAAAAGGAAGAGCATCCTTCGGGGAGTTGGTACCAAAGGATGGAACAGCAGTGTAACGTGAGAACCAGCGCAGGCAGTACACGGCCATCCTGACTCTGAGGCGGCCTGCTGTACCAGGGAGACAGAAATGTACAGAGTCCGTGTGAGTGCTACACAGCTTAAGCACCTACAAGCCTGGTGCTGGCTTTCTCTGCCCATCTCAGCTCCATCACAGGACTTGGCCTGCAAAGTCAAACAGGAGTTGGACCTGTAGAGTTTTCAGCCCATCCTACACTGTTTCAGACCCAAACCCCACACTTCAGACCAAAATCCATGTTCCAAACAAGTGATCTATACCATCCCTGGAAGAAAAAGCATTGGAGTCTCAGGAATGGTTATGCCCATTGGAGAAATGTGTTAAGACATCAGCTGGACTTTTTGTTTGTTTGTTTTAAAGCAAGGAGGTATATTTATTATATAAACAAAGCCACACTTGCATAAAATGCCCAGTCCTTATCCTAACCTCTTCTGGTCTCCTGTAGCAATGAGCTCCACTTGGCACTTGCCCAGGAAAAACCTATACCAATACTTTCCTGGGCAACCTGTGCCAGGGCCTCACCACCCTCTTAGTGAAGAATTTCTTCCTAATATCCAATCTAAATCTACCCCCTTCCAATTTAAAACCATTCTCCCTCATCCTATCACTCCAGGCCCTTCTAAAAAGTCCCTCCTCAGCTTTCCTGTAGCCCCTTCAGGTACTGGAAGGCTGCTATAAGGTCTCCTCAGAGCCTTCTCTTTTCCAGGCTGAACAACCCCAACTCTCTCAGCCTGACTTAGCCATTGTCCAGAAGCATGAGAAGATGCAAACTGCTGGAGATTCCCCAGAACCTGTCTCTGTGTCCATGTCAGCCCACAGCAAGAAATGCATTACTGTTATTCATGTTCTAATGTGACGTGGTGCACAAGGTGTCCTACCAGGTCCATGCTGGGCCTTGGGAGATTCCCAATGCTGGGACACTTTTTTGCAGAGGGACATGTTGGAGGCTTCAGCTCAAGCTGAAGTACCAGAAAAAGGGCTCACAGATCATACTGGCAAAAAGAATTCATTGCAAATTGCCACAACCAGCTGGGTTTTTTTGCACAGGGATACTGCAGGAACCCAGGATGCCAATGGCAATGTACTCATCGTAGTGTGGGGGTGCACTCCTAACATTACCTTGGTGTTGCTGCAATGGGAGGTAGCAATCACAGCGGCAGTTTGGGGGTAAAAGGTGCCAAGGGTGGCTTAGTGGGAGCTGTAAGCCCCGTGGTGGTGCTGTGAAACTGGTGGGACATGAAGATAACATATCTTTAAATGTACCAGGGGAAAGCCAGCACAGCTTTTGGCAAGAGAAATTATAACAGAAAATCTACTGCAGTCCTTGTATGGAGCCAAAGGTTTGGTGGACAATGGATACCTAATGTATATAACAGATACAGATTTCTTATAGGCTCTGACCAATCCTTCATCAAAGGCTCTTGAGGAGAGTAAGGAACCATGCAAAATTAAGTGGTTTAAAGATAGAAACCACAAAGGCCAGACAGGGATGGTCAGCCCCTGCAGTGAAGGGATGCCCAGGGGAGTTTGGTGGAGATCTATGAATGGTCTGTGCTGCTCAGCATCTTCATCAATGATGTTTAAGTGGGGGTGGGTGAAGAGGTGGTGATGTTTGCTAGTGACACTGAGTTTCTCAGAAAGGCTGACGACAGCAAACTGCAGAAGGACCTGAGGATACTTGGTGATAAAATATCAGATGAAATTCAGTGGAGGTAAATGAAAATGATATCAGAGGAAGCACTCCCAATGTCAAGCACACAGTGATAGGCTCTGAACTGACCATTTACCCCACAGGAGTAGAATCCTGGAGTTATAACAGGCAATTTAATGAAAGCACCAACTCATTGCTGAGGAGCAGTCAAGAAAGCAAATAGGTAGGAGTTAAGGAGGAAAGAGAAAAAAACACTGTACAAATTCCTGGTCTGCTCCCCTGTTGAGTACTGTACACAGTTCTGGCCTCTGTTCTCACCAAAGAATTAATGATCAAAGATATGGAGCACTTTTCACCTAGCTGACTGGCCAGGCTAGGACTATGCATGACAGTATTTCTACACAAGCCTCGGGCTCAGGAAGTCCTGGAGCTGCAGGCTTGGAGGGTTTGTAGGAAAGTAGCACTGTACACTTCCCATAGCCTTGGCTTATCACTCACTGTTGGCTATGGGAGAGAAGATGCCAAGCAGGATGGTCCCCACATCCAACCCAGCACGGCTTTTCTTACGCTCTTGCATCCATCTTTTCTCCTCCAACCAATGTCCTTGGCACTCCCCTCCCAAGGACGTTTGTTAACCACGTAGTGATGGTTTGATCTGGAGGCTCCCAGCCTGGGCAAGCAGCTGCACAACGGTTGGCATCTGGAAGTGAATCTTCCTCATGGAAAAGGCTCAGCCGTTTTCTTCTAATTGCCTCCTTGGAGCTTGTTTGGAGGCTGCTGATCAAGTCCTATTGTGTTGCTTTTCTGCTTGTTTTTCCAACAGCCGCCTATTAAATTAAGCTCCTATATTGAGACTGGAAAGCTCGATAACCAGCTGCCCACAGCCTCCCTCTGTGGCTAAGTAGGACACATCCAATAGTTATCCTGTAAGACAAATGAGCATCCAGCCCTGAGAAGGGGAAAATATGGGTACCAAGCCTGCCTGGTGAATAATCCCTATTATTACTAATGCCTTGTAACAGGAGGTTTTTATAGGGTTTGTTCACTGTATGCAAAACTAAGCCAGGACTTTCTCTGAGTTAAGGGAAGGAAAATGGGTTTCTTGTTCTAAATCTGTAAGAATATACCTGGTATTGTTTGCTATTAGTGGCTCTGAGCTCAATCTATGTGAGATCAATACTGTCATATCCCCAGGGGAGACTTTTTATGTGTCTGCTCCAGTGAAACTTAAGAGGACACTCTTGATTCAGCTGAGAGTAATGGAATATGGAACCCATCCCCTAACAAAAATTAAATAAAATTGATTTTGGAAGAAAAAAGCCCACCACTTTTGAGGTTATAGTCTTTCATGCTGCTCAGATGATCTGCTCAGCAGAAAAATGGGCCGTAGCTTTTATTTAATTGTTGTTTTGGTCTAAGATGAAGACTTGGCTGCCAAACGAGCACAACCACACTCAGAGCTGCTACCACCATCCCGCTCCACTGCAGCTTATGGGAAGATTTCCATCAGCTGCAATCCAGGCTGGGCTTAGTTCAAAGATAGGAGACAGCGTTAGGCTTTTTGCTCTTTCTTTGATATGAGGCTTTTAGAGCATGTAGAGGACCTTTTGTGGCTCAGTGTCTGAGCTGGGAGGTTCTGCTTGAAAACAAACCACACCCTAGGCCAGCATGATCTCTAACAACACCGAGCCCAATCTCACCTCAGGATTCACATCAGCTCCCAGCAACCTGGGGGGGGGGGGGAAGGGGGGAGAGGCTGAAGCTTTGGCATAATATTTCATAGCCTCAAAAGGGAAAAATAAATGCATTCCCAAGGCAGGACTCAGCTGTGCCTATGCTAGCTGGGAGAGTTAGCAGAAACTCAGTGGATTTAGGCCCTGATTCTGCAAAGTCCTTAAGCTTGTAAGGAATTTGTAATTTGCTTGTAAGCAAATTCCCGTTCGCTTCAGTGGTGTTTAATCACATACATGTAAATGCTTTATGGGGTACAAGGGAGTTGTACCTTGGTTGAGATGGGGATATTCAGCACAAGTAATTGACTTCTTTTCCAACGTGTTCAGGGAAGGGTAAAACAAAAGAAATAATTGGAGAGCAGACTGTGAGACTTCTTGCAAACAGCTACTGCCGCTAGTTGAGGTCTTCCTGCAGTGCTCCCCTGTCAAAACTCACTCTCTGCTGAGACATATTGGGAGAGTACAGCCTCTGCCTACTGCTTCCCCTACCCAAACTGCCATGCCCTGCAGGGAATGGATGACTTGGACAAGTGGCAGTGAGATATAAAGCACCTGCGGGCGTGCTGAGGGTGCAGGAAGCCATTCATAATCTCAGTGTCTTGGCCAAGTCTTTCACCCTGCACCTCTCTGTGGCTCCTGCAGTTACCTGCTGGAAGCACCTCCTGCTTCCCTTGCCATCCATCCTCCTGGCTGTCTCCTGCCAGATGTTGTGCGTGTGGCTGTGCCCTTGTTTCAGGCTTCTGCCTGAAATGTCTTCGTCAGGCTCCTGCCACACAGCTCCTGACTGCTTTGCGAAGCCAAAGGTGATTCCTCCTCCCCAGATCCTCCTGCCAGTCAAGCTTCACTTGCAGGCTTGTGCCAGCATCAGATGCTGATGGGGTAAATGTGCTGCTCAGGATGGGTCAAGGACACTCTCTCTTCTCTCCCAGACTCTTCAACTCTGCTAGAAAACAATCCATTCCTCATGGGGGTTCTGTAACTTTGTCCACATCTTTTCTTCTTCCCCCTATTCCTGGAGATGACTTTCCTTGCACTGAATTGCTATTGAAGGTAACAGGCAAAAAAACCCTGTGTTTCAAGCACAATGGAGCAACTTGTCGATGGATGAAACTTCAGTCCCCCATTATCTTCTTCACATCCTGGGTTATTTATCTCTGGAGAGCAGAGAAAGAGGTAACATAACAGATAGTGACCAGGGAAGAGGTGAAGCAGAAGGAAGAGGAGGGAAGGGGTGGAAGAGTGGTGTAAAATAAGTGCCTCTCTTGAGCCCAGAGACCATTGCAGATTTACACCAGCTGTTGCTCAGGCTGTCAGAGAAGGGTTTAACAGGGATGCGTGCATACACAGCCTACAGGGAGAGCTGCTTTTATTTGTTTACATCTAGCAGGGGTTGAATTTATTGCCTTTGCAAAGGGACCAGCAAAAAGCCAGGGCATCACTTAAATCCCAGTTAAAACCTCAGATAAAGGCTTTGCAGGAAGTGCAAATGGGGAGGTGGAAGTGGCCTGGCCAGATGTTGGCTCCATTGCTTGGGGGAGTGAGCTACAAACCCATCTCACCATTGCTGCCAGGGAGCCAAGTGAGACTGTTGCCTTATCAGTAGAGAGACAGTCTTTTGCTCCAGAGCTGTAGCAGAGAGAGTGAGGAAGTGCCAAGTCACCTTAGGCTCATGCTGAGCCTCCATCCTCTTAATGGAGCATAAAACAGTTAACCTCCAGGTCACCAGGTGGGTCCCAGCCCAACTCCAACATGCATCAGGGAGAGGAGCTTATCCGATGGGAATTAGGAGCCCTCATCAAGGGCCTAACTGCATTTGAAATATCTTAATCCCCCTGATTTTTGATACGATTCAGTCTGCTAAGCACCTACCTTACTTTCGCAAGATGTCTAAGCCAATTCTTGGCACCATTTGTCCCTCCTGACTCAGCCAAGGTCACACGTGGACACTGTGGTCGACCTGGGAACTCCTCCCAGATACCCCAAGTCCTGGCTGAGCACATTAAATCACAAGCTTGTCTCTGTCCTGCTCGCTATTTTGGTCACCCTGATTTGTCCTGCATCATTAAATTTTTACAGCGCCTGACTCCAGATGACTCCAAGTTTGTGCCTCCTGTCTCCAGTAAGTGCAGAGCTAAGAGGTTTTGTTCCTCCCAGCACAAGGACTGGAATGTGAAGACTCAGCACCTAGCATAGGCAAGGAAATTTCTCCCATCCCACATGATTGGTTAACTGGATGTAGATGCTCCCAGTACCTTTCAAAGCATCAGTGTGGTTTTTGCAGGTCCTGGTACTGCATTTCTTTCTAATCAGCAGAATCCTGGACAGATTTGATAGGAGACTTGAACAGCAATGTTATGGTCAGCAAAGCAGCAGGTCCTGTCACATCTCTGTTGTGAGACTGCAGGGCAGGTGTCCTATGGGACTGGAACAACCACTAGACTGCTTCAGCCTCCCTGCTCCATCCCTAGGCACTTCTGGGGTGACATCAGCACCCCAAGATCTTTGCTGGGTAAATTTGCTTATGGGTTTTCCATGGAAGGCTTCTGCTTGCTTTCTGGTTGCAGTTTCTCTGCTGGGAGGACTATCACAGGTTCCCATGCCCTTTTGCACCATACCCAGGTGCTGCTCCACCCCAGGTTCTCTGCACTGCTGTGGCTTCATCAGCTCATCAGTCACTGTGCTGTGAGTGGTGTTTGCAATGGGAAAGGAGGGGTATTGCAGCTACCTCTGGCTCCTCCAGGCTGTACTTGAAGGAATAGCCCTATTGGGAAGTTTTCCTGTCTGAGCATGAGGTTGGACACCGCAGAAAAGCTTTCCTCTTTCCTCTGCTCAGCCTTTTCCCTGATTGCCCCAGTGCACAAACCTCTCCTCCTCCACCTGCCTTGCAATAATTTTAGGTCCCTGTGAAGCCTTTGGCTGATATCCTGGCAGGATGGATGTCCTCAGTATCTAAAAGCTGTCCCTGGCTGGTGCTGCTTGGAGGTCTCAAACTGAGATTGCAGCCTTGGGAGAAGACCTGTTCCCTGTCACAGAAGGAGCCCCTGGGAGAGCAGGGGTGAGGGGCTCTGCGGTGCAGCAGGGGGACTGGGGGAGATAGGAGATGTAGTGACTCCAGTCTCCTTGCACCACTTGCCCCAAGGAACTGGATGATCTGTGGCCATGCCCTCCCTGCCCCGAATTACTGGTGACACAAGGATGTTGCCAAACTGGCATGGGAAGTCATGGTCACACCAACAGCAACGGGGGACCTCCCCAGCTGCAACCTCCTTAGTCACAGCTGATTACTAACCCCATTCTTTTCTTTTCCACGGGGGTGGCATGAGTAAGAGGTGACTCCTAGGGATGGTTCTTGCCTCCAGAACCCCTGAAGGAGAGAAATGCTGATGGGATTCTCAAGCTGTTTAAGTTTCAGGCCAAATCAGGGGAGCTGAATGGTTGCACTACAAGCGGGATCCTGACTCAGGCACAGGACAGAGCCAGCCCAGGGAAGCCAGAATGGACAGGGCTGCCCCAAACTTTTTCCCAGGAGGTGTCACCAGGAAGGGATGGGCATGCATAGCTCAGCCTTTCCCATCATCTCTGAAACAACTCAGTGCCTCCAGAGATTATATTCAGGACACAGAGTTATCTTGGAGAAGAGTCCCCAGCTTCTGCAGGAAGCTTGGGCTGTTCCTGGTTCTCCCTGTTTTGACCCACGATGAGTTGGTGATGAGATCAGCTCTTGGGAGTGTTTTTACACCTCCCAGATACCTGACTTATGTATAGGGGAACAACACAAATGATGAGCATAGACTACAGGTTTCAGGACCCAAATACACACCAAATCTCACACGCCTGCTGCAGCTCCCAGCCGTGGGGATTGCAGCAGCCCCCGGCTCCTGGCTCCAGCCTCCCTGCAGTGCAGGCGGTGGGAGATGGCAGTCCCCCAGCTCTCTCCAGGACTGCAGTCAGGGGTTTGCCCCCAGACCCCAGGGCGATTCCCCTCCCTGTGCAAACCTGGGAAGGGGAGGAAGGGGGAAGAATAACTTTCCCACTTAGGCAGAGGCATGGGAACTAAACTTCCCTCCCCCCGGCACCGACTGCCGAGGCAGTGGGAACGTGAGCTCAGCCCCTAGGCGACTTAATGGGCTTTTAAAAAACCCTTTGTATTGGATCCATTCTTCTTCCCAAAGCTTGCTGGCTCCGCTCCAAGGGGAAACCTTTGATTCTGCAAAAACACCACAGTTATCATCCAAGGCGTCTCAGCTATTGGGCCCACCCTCCCTCCCCGAAAGATCAGCAGGGATGCCGGAGAGGTGCTTAAATCATTTCATCCTCAGAAAGCCTTGGGCTGTAATAGCTTCCCTGTTACTCCCAAAAAAGCCACCTCTTCTCCCAACAGCTTGGCTCCGTTTTCCTTCCAGCCATCCCGTGGCTGGCGGAGGCTGGGCAGGCCTTGCTGCGGAAACCAGGCCACCGGGGTGCCTGGTGATTTCATCAGACCCGGGCCTGCAGGGATTTATGAGCCTGCAAGAATCTCACCCTGCAGTTATCTCCCCCCTTTTTATGGCTGTGCAGATAGGGACTCAGTGATAGAGCTCCTCTGGGTATGGCAGCAAGCTCGGTCTGTTTGACAGTTGCAGATATTTTTCTCCAACATTGCCCAGTCTGCTCTCCCCAGCATCACCACCACCCAGCACTGAGCAGCTCAGCTCGGCCTGGGGGACCCAAAAGCAAAAGCCTGCCAAACACAGCACCCTCTCCCTGACTCTTATCCCTTGCTCTTGACTCTCCTAATCTCTCCCCTCCTCCTCAAGGTAGGTTTTTATTACTTTTAAATTGCTGGAGGTTGGTTTGGGGGATTTTTTTTTTTTTCCTGAAGTATTTATATTTTCTTCAGATTATACAAATCCTGCCCTTCTGCAGTGCTCTCCAGGCGAAGGCTGGGATTGTTGAAGGGGATTTAGGAGAGTTAGGTGCTCCGCTTCCAAGAGGAGCCCAGCAATTCTCTCCTCGTTGAAAACCCCTTTAAAACAGGTCATCAGTATTTTTCTGCAGCTGTTTCTCTTAGCAGTCTAAATAAAGCTTTCAAGTTACGACTCACTGATGTGAGGCCAGATTCAGAGCCTGTCAGTTCCTCTGTGCACCCTCAACTTGTCTGGGGGGGTTCTTTTTTACTTTGGGATGGCTGCTTGCTTCTGGGGCTTGCTGGAAAAGCTGTGCATTTAGCAGCCCCTCCTGCCATTTTCTCCTGCTTCCCATGGCAGCACAAATTCACAGCATTGCTAAATCCAGCCTGTGCGACTCTCTTGCACTGTGCCTGCCATTCTGCACAGGAAAGGGATTTTGCAAGCAGGAATTCACTCTGAACACTGGATCTCCCTCCTTTTGGCATGGCAGGAGCCCCAGGGAAAGGTGTGCTTCACTCCAGCTAAGCAGCCAAGGCTGGTGTCCTGCTCAAGCTGCAGTTGCAGCCCTCACAGCCCTGGGGACACAGATGGAATTTCTTCGCCATGGAAATTGATTACATGGGGAAGGCTGATCCCCTTTTGTGACGCACAGCTATTGCTATGTGGGTCCAGCAGAGGCTGAAAAGGGGGCTGAAATGATGTGGTGTCCCCTTCTCTTCCCTGTTTCCGTCCTCCTTCCATGTGCTTGCCCCAACTACGTGCCACTCACTTGGTCATGCTGGTGTAGCCAAGCCAGCCAGTTCCCCAGGCCAGCCCATGATGAAGGTGGTGGGTGTGCAGCAGACTGAGCTAGCTCAACAGAAATGTGGACCCACACTTTAGGGACCAACACAGCTCACCCTAGAAATCTATAGGCAACTAACAGGCTGAAAACAGAAATCCACTCCTATCCTTTATCAAAACCACTGCCACTTATTTAGGATGCTCCAGGCATGATTCAACACTCATTATCTTCATTGTGCTGGAGATTAGGCTGCAATCTTTCCAGATAATAGCTTTATTAGCTCTGTATTATTCTTTCTACATTATTTATTTACACAAAAGTCCAGAACACTGAAAGCTTTCACTGGGAGATTGAGATCAGTTCAGTGGATGGCATTTTATGCTGTGTTTTTTACATTAGCAAAGATCCTGTGTAGAAGGTACTATCCCAAGCCAAATGCCCTCTTGCCAATGAGGTCTCTGGCTCAAGGAAACTGTACATGTTATGGACACCCCAACAGAGACTAGTAGCGAGGGAAGGTCATTTCCTAGGGCTTCAGGACAGACAATGGGCTGTTGTGTCCCTTTACCTGCTGTGCCAGGCAAATGATTCTGTTAGGGCTGCTCCTGGCCTACAGGCAACCAACACCCATGATGCAGCTCACCAGGGGCTCTTTCTTGAGACCATGACCTGTCTACCTCCAGCCATGCATCCTTCTCTGGCACAGGAGAGCACTAACCCCCTTTTGGCTGGGACAAGCTTGCGCTCTCCCCATCTCTCCTGAAGCAAGGCCTGGAAAATAAATTAGACTCCACTAATTACTGATTTCATGGTACTCACATGGGCTCCTAGCTTCAGCCTTGCTGTATACACTGTGGTGGAGTTACCCAGCCCAGATTTTCTTCTGACTTGGAGTCACTGCAGAGAACAACTTTGAGAGATAGCAGCAGATGAGTCTTCATTTACTTTTGCCCTGTCCTTGATGATCTTGGCATGAAAATCAGGAGATGACAACCTGACCCTCTGGACAGCCAGCTTCTCTCTGGAATGGAAGGACCTTTTTCTGGCACAGGATATTCTTTGCAATTAGAGGTGCCAACCATGCTATTACCACACCCCCAAGTCAGGATTAAAGGGACCAACAGGAAGATGGCTGGGTTTTTTCCTCACACTCTGCCTATCAGCTCTTGGTACTCATTATTTCAGGCACTCAGCATTGACCTGCATGAAACCCAGCACTCCTTGGGGAAGATGCTCCAGGAATGTCCTACCACCCATCTGACCAATAACTAGAAAAGTGGCCCTGTTTCCCCCTCCCCTTCTCTCCTGGAAGAGGGATTCCCATTCAGGGAGTGAACACTTGAGATGTACCCATGACACAGGTGCTTGCAGCTCCCCCAACAAACCTGGCAGATGCTGTGGGCTAGCTTTGATGTGTATTTCTTTGCTATTCATAACTGTCTATCCTGGAAGGGTTGGGACTGGAGGCTGTATATGAAAGCTGCTGTTGTTTTGACTGGGCTTCCATCCATCCATCTGTTTCAAACACAAATGCCCTGAGCGATTCTACTGATGGGAAATGGAGGTGAAGAGGCTCCTCTGGATGTGCTCAGAAATCGTCTCTGCATCTAGAACTCCTTTCAGAGATGTTGAACATTATCCATCCTTCAAGCCTCCCAAAGCACTGCCATGTCTCCAGAGTTTGGTAGAAACACTTAGCCTCAGAGGTGGTAAGAAAGAGTGTGACAGGTGACACAGTTACGAACTTCCCGGTGTCAAAAGAGGTGCGACTGTAGCTGCGTGGAAATGCCCTGGCAGAGGAACAAGGGATTTGGGAGATGCACCTCTCCCCTGCCCAGCCCAGGGGCAGCCTGCCAGCCCCAGAGCTGGTGCAGAAACACTGCCTGCTGCTCTGCACACACAGGGATGAAGCTCTAATGGAGCTACAATAGAGACCGTAATCTTTTGTCTTTGCTTGCTGTCTGTATCAACCAGAGGGGCCTGGAAGCAAGCTCTGGATAGTATTTCCTGGAGTGTTCCTCTTCAGAAGCCCAGCTCCAACTTTCTAGAGCTGCCAGCAATGCACTGCCCCAGCACTGCCTCGAACTGAAGATCTAGTCAGCCAAGAAGGTACAAAGTATCTGGTACCTTCTTTTCAGCCACAGGAGGGGAGTCACCATACCTCCCCCCACTTGCCTGTATCCCACCTCAGGCTCTGCTACCCAGCATCCAGCTGCTACTGCCCAGGCCAGCTCCATCTTCTCTTCTCTGCCATCAGGACATACCATCCCTTGACACAAATGTCCAGGGAGGCAGCTAAAAAAGAGAGTCCTGGTCCCCCTTATGCCTCCTGCAGCTACAGGTCACGGGACTCAGACTGCAACTGGATGACTTCCCCAAGACCAAAGAGTGGATCAGTGTCAGAGGAGGGTCACAGCCATCTCTCCCCATGCTGTGCATCCCACCCAGCCTTGTTCTATGTGAAAAGCACGCAGACCAGGCATTCAGCTTACCACATCTTTGCTGTCCATGGCTGGGGCTGCCAGGGAATTACCAGATGCTCCTGTGGCTCTGTGGAATCACAGAGTTGTAGGGGTTGGAAGGGACCTCGAGAGATCATGGGGTCCAACCCCCCTGCCAAAGCAGCTCCCCAGCTCATACTGCACAGATAGGCGTCCAGATGGGTCTTGAATATCTCCAGGGAAGGAGACTCCACCACCCCCCTGGGCAGCCTGTCCCAGGGCTCTGGCACCCTCACTGGGAAAAAGTTCCTCCCCATGTTGGTGTGGAACTTCCTGTGCTCCAATTTGCAGCCATTGCCCCTTGTCCTGTCCCCACAGACCACAGAAAAGGGGCTGGCCAATTCCCCCTGCACCCCATACTTAAGATATTTATAAACATTGATTAGGTCCCCCCTCAGTCTTCTTTTCCCCAGGCTGAACAGCCCCAGCTCTCTCAGCCTTTCCTCATAGGATAGATGTTCCAGGCCCTTAATCATCTTTGTAGCCCTTCTCTGGACTCTCTCCAGGAGATCCCTGTCCTTTTGATACCAGGGAGCCCAGAACTGGAGAAGCCCAGGAGTCTAAGGGAAGGGTTACCGATTGTATTTTGGCCCTGGGGAGCTATATTGGACAAACTGCTGTATAATCGCTGCACAATCCAGCCTGCAGAACAGCACTGTAATATTTTTCTCTTATCATAGTGCAGTTTTGGAGGCTCTTATTTGATCTCCTTTATCCATGTGAATGTGTCCAAGAACGCAGCAGCCTCTCCCTGCAGAATAGCTCCTATTGTTCCCTTTGTTCACGAATCTGGGCTGTTCCTCAGCCTCCTCTCTCCCTTCCTGCAAAAAGACGAACTCGGCCTGGTCAGAAAGTATCTCTTCAGCTTAATCTACAATATGAGGTCAGCCATGGAAAAGGCAGAGGCCATATTTTCCTGAATATGATTTTTCTGTGATCCAGAGAGGAGTGTAGTGAAAAGTGAGCTCACAGAGTGGCCAAGCTGCATTTAACTTCGACCAGGATCTACTCATCCATGTCTGCTGCAAGCTGTCCTGGCCTAATGCTGAAAGTAGATGGCATTGATTTGGGCATTTTGGCTGATGTACCCACTCCTCCTGGAGCTCTGACCCTTTTTTGTTTGAATAAATTTACAATAACTCAGTAAATCAGCTTGGAAGAGAAGCAAAGAATCAGAGGGACATGAGAAGTATAGCTCTGCATTTCAATTTTGTTTCCTGCTTTTTCTGACACAAAAGCTTTAATATGCCTTCATGCTGAAGACAGGCAGGAATCAACTTAGATTTTAAAAGTATTTAACTCAGAGATAGGGTTGTTTTGGGGTGCTTTTTTGTAAGGATGGAGCTGAAGTCAGTGCTTTTCAGAACCAGGCCTCCAGCTTTGCAAAAAAAACCCTTCTAATTTCTAGATCAGCCCTTTCCACTTCTCTTCATGGACAAGTTTACAGCAGCTTATCCTAACACAATCTGCACAATCTTTACACCCTGCTGAGTGCACCATTTCAAAACAAACCTCACCTCCTTCTAAAAACCCACCTACTCTTAATCTTCTCCACAAAGAGCCTGTAGGAAGACATCAAATTATACAAATGAGAACTTTGGCACAGCTGGGTTAGAGTAGGCTGAATTAGTCATCAAAGTTGCAGCTGGAGGTTGTTCATCTGTTGGTGACTTCCAAGCAAATTATTTTTATATTCTGTTTACAAAATAGGAGAATGAGTTTATTGGTTAGGCCTTGAGGTGTATTGCATCACCAGAGGTGGTGAAACAAAGATGATGGTGGTGTGGTGCTTCAGTAAACCTGAGTCATCACTTCTGTGAGGAGCAGGATTGAAGGATGGAGCAAAAAGGCTGGGCACATACCAGAGCCACTTGCTGCCATGGGGCTGCTGGCAGTGGCCAGCACCTGCTGAAAGTCCTGATCCTGCACTTTGCAATGCTCTGGCATGCACAACTGGTTGGAAATTGCTGGGTCAAGGCTGGATGCATGCCCTGGCTTCTCCATCTGCCTCGCTGAGAATTGCTCTTTAGACTGAGCTTGTGTGGGCTGGAGGTCAAACATTATTTATTTAATTTTATTTTTTTTTAAATCCTTGTTACTTATTTGTACCGAATTAAACAGAGGAAATCACTTCCTGCTGTTCAAGTCTCATGGATATGCACTGCTGTTAATCTCTGACTTCACAAATTGTAAATTAAGCTTCTCCAAATCATAAGGCTTTTTCTGTTTGGTTGGGTATGTTTTAAATAACACAAGTTGGCTGTCTTTGTTGGGGTTTTATACTGCCAGGCATGTCTTGGCTTTTTTTTTTCTTGTACTTGTAGCAGCAGAAACAATCCCCTCTGTGAAAGTTAAAACCTATAACACAATTACCTGACTTCAGAAACAGGAATTGAGAAAAACACCCACTTCCTGAAGACCCAAATTAAATCCCTGGACATGAGCAGTATAGGAAGAAGTCATTTCAATTCCCAGGGACCAAACGCTTTCTGACCTGATCTCATTGCTCTGAGCAGAGGACTCTTTAATACTGCTATTGCTGGGCACCCATTATTTGATCCACAGGCTGAGGAGGAAAAAAACCCCAAAAGAGCAGCTGATTTTCAACACAGCATCTCCCCTGCCTCATGCAAAGCCCTTCCCTGCAGTGCAGAGACTCCCCACCCAGCACTTCTATTTTCAAGCAAGGTCAAAGTGAGCTACCCCCCAGGGTAACGTGGTTTGCACACTGGGCACCCATTTTTCATGCACTTTCCTGCCAGGGAGGAAGAGCCAGTGCTGCATTCCCCAAACTGGTTGCTGAAATGGGAGTACTGAGGTGAGCAAACGCCTGGGCAGAGGGATGAAGGAGCAAATAACCACTGGCTGGCCAAGCCCCAAGTGTCTCTTGGGAGGGAGAGCAGTGGATGTCATCTACCTTGACTTCAGCAAGGCTTTTGATACTGTCTCCCATAACATCCTGATAACAAAGCTGAGAGAGCATGGGATAGATGAGTGGACAGTGAGGTGGGTTGAGAACTGGCTGTCGGACCGAGCTCAGAGGGTTGTGATTCGAGGAGCAGAATCTGACTGGAGGCCTGTGACCAGCAGTGTTCCCCAGGGCTGGGTGTTGGGTCCAGTCCTGTTCAATATCTTCATTGACACCTTGATGAGGGAACAGCACCCACCCTCAGCAAGTGCTGATGATCCAGAGCTGGGAGGGGTGGCTGACAGGCAGGACACTGCGCTGCCATCCAGAGACCTGGCCAGGCTGGAGAGCTGGGCAGGGAGAAACCAGATGAGATTCAACAACAGCAAGTGTAAAGTCTTGCACCTGGGGAGGAACAACCACATGTATCAATACAGGCTGGGGGTGACCTGCTGGAGAAGAGCTCTGTGGAGAAGGACCTGGGGGTCCTGGTGGATGACAGGTTGGCCATGAGCCAGCAGTGTGCCCTGGTGGCTAAGAGAGACAATGGGATCCTGGGGTGCATCAGGAGGAGTGTGGCCAGCAGGTCTAAGGAGGTGATCCTCCCCCTCTACTCTGCCCTGGTCAGGCCCCACCTGGAGTATTGTGTCCAGTACTGGGCTCCCTGGGATAAAAAGGACAGGGATCTCCTGGAGAGAGTCCAGAGAAGGGCTACGAAGATGATGAAGGGCCTGGAACATCTATCCTATGAGGAAAGGCTGAGAGAGCTGGGGCTGTTCAGTCTAGAGAAAAGAAGATTAAGGGGAGACCTAATTGGTGTTTACAATTACCTTAAGCATGGGGTGCAGGGGGAATTGGCCAGCCCCTTTTCAGTGGTCAGTGGAGACAGGACAAGGGGCAATGGCTGCAAATTGGAGCACAGGAAGTTCCACACCAACATGGGGAGGAACTTTTTCCCAGTGAGGGTGCCACTCTGGAGATATTCAAGACCCATCTGGACGCCTATCTGTGCAGTATGAGCTGGGGAGCTGCTTTGGCAGGGGGGTTGGACCCGATGATGTCTCGAGGTCCCTTCCAACCCCTACAACTCTGTGATTCTGTGATATGCTCAGTTCACAAAGCAAAAGCAAAGAAAAATCCTCCTTTCCTGTGCCTCCTACCCCCCTGAATCCCTTCTCATTTAGGAAAGAAAAGGTCAGTATTGATGGTGGTAAAATGAAGCACAAGGACCAAAATGCCTCCTGTGCCTAGTTTGGGGTGCTGAATGAGCCAAGCATGACACAATGTTTTCCAGAGCTGTATGGGCTTGAGGTGACTGGTTTGGCTTGCCAGTGTGTGAAGGAGGAGCCTGATTTCAGGAAGCAATTTTCAACTGGGTCCTTAGGAAGCTAGAGGAGAAAAAAAAAAAAGCACCTGTGAGTGGGTCATAGCTAGGCCTCCCCAGATAGAAGTTTGAAAAGTGTCTGGCAAGTTGGGAAGTTCAGTAAGTGGTGAACAGCCCCCTCCAGGAGGACGTTGAAGAAATCGGAGGGTCTCCACATCAGAGTCCTTGGCAAGACTTCCCTGGCTCAACCCAAAGCACCTGCTTCCCTCCCTGCAGCATCTGTTTGACAGTCTATCCACACATCAAAGCCCACACTTGGGCTCGTGTCTTCCTTAGCATGAGCATATCTTCTCAAATGCTTCATGAGGAGATCATGTTTCCCACCCCATGACTTTACTCACCCACCTCATCTCTCTGCAGCTGTCTGCCAGCTCTGCTCTACTTAGCACATCACAGTTTCTTTACTTCACCTCCATGGCTGAGCACATGCTGTCCTGCCAAGCAGAGATCTGGTCAATTGTAACAGTCTTGCACTGCTTTCATTCCACTGCCCTCCCGTTTTCTGGTGTGCTTCCTTCACACTTCTCGTTAACATCTTGTTAATCCTTCTTTGAGATCTCCAGTGATGGCTGCAGTGATCGCAGTTGGTAGTAGCAACCCAAGATATTTAGGCTGTACCCTCACAGAGAATAGGCTCCCTCCTGTCCTTGTGCTTTTCTATCTGTCTATCTCCATCCACCACTTCTCCCTGCTCTTAAACCCTATGTGTCCTGTATGGAAGGTGATGCCCCTTAGGTCTGTGTGTATCCATCTCTTGTGATGCTGTCTTGGGTGCCAAGAGGAGCCCCTTGGGCTTTGTTCAATGTAAACCTCCAGGATGAGTTTGCTGACACTTTTATGCTCCTCATCTTAACCTAAACATTTTTCTCCCTATTTGGTCATTTCAGGCTTCACCATTTCAGTTGGGCCAGTTGCTTTTAGCTGCTGTGAGTTTGATGTTGATCTGTGTCCACACGATTTGCTTTGTACTTGGGTGCATTGTGAGAGAGATTGTGTGTGCCTGGGTGAAAAACAGGGGCAGAAAGCCTCTTGGGACTAGCATTACAGTGGGCAACCTGTATGCTGCAAAGTGAGCAAGGCTAGAAGGTTTAAACATGCCCAGAACTTTGTGATGAACACTGCTCTGTGAAAAATAGGAATACTTTCCCTTTTCTTGTCCTGAGTTGGTATCAAACCAAGTGTTTAAAGTACCAGACTTCTCCCTAGAAATGGAAACTTTGCTTTTTGACCAACTTCCCACTTGCAACCTTCAGTCTGTTTCAGAAAAAGTTTCAGAAATAAGCTTTTTGAATCTTTTTCCTTTTTTTAATTCAGTGAAAACAAACATAATTGCCATAGTCCCCAAATACTCCTTTCTGGTGTACCAGCAATGCAAGACATTTACCTTGGCCTACCAGGTACAACAGTGCCTTGAGGGAAACCAAATTAAGCCCTGGTGATGAGTTATAGTGCATAACACTTCCCAAAGACAATCACTCTGATTTATGGCTGCTGACATGACAAAGATTTTTCTTTGGTAGTGAGGAGTGATGGCTGATGTCCCTCTAAATGCTTATCATTTCTGGCAGCTTAATTGAATCCTGCTAACAGATGCAACGAAGCTGCGAAACATTTCTCCTGCTGGCAGTCCTCACTGGACCAGCAAACCTTGGTGGTGGCCTTGTTTCCCTGTTCTCAGGTGTTTCCCTGTTCTCAGGTATTTCCCTTTCAAATCAGAGGGTGAAGAGATGATCTTCCTGAAAAAGGTGTGTATTATTCATGTGTGTGATACTAGGACGCCCTGGCAGGAGAGCAACCTCCAGTGATGAGTGGTAAGAGGGTACCCTCAGGGAGCTGCTGTGGGTTTCCACTGTGGATTGATGTGTCCTTTTGTGCAGAGGACTTGGGCTTAAGTCTGACTCAAAGACTTCCCTTCCTCTTGGGAAGTTTGAAGCTCATCAGACCAGTTGAGTGAAAACCCAGCTAGCTGTGACAGCTAAGGTGTCCAGCCCTTCCTATGAGGCATTCTGGGAAGAGCTCTGCAACACAAGAGTGCTGGCAGATGGGGTGGTGGAAGCCAGGCACTTCTGGCAGATTTGCAGGCAGCTGGGACCTGTGCTGGAGATCCCACTCCCTTTGTGTGGCCTGAGCACTGCAGGCTGGCAGCTTTTGCTCAGCACCCCAGAGAGCAGCAAACCCAAGTCCACCAGACACAGATGGAGGAGAAAATTCATTGCTTCAAAACTGCAATATGAAGGAAGGGGCTAAAATGTGAGATATGTTTTTTAACACAGTTCCTAAGCAATGAACTGTTCATGGCCACAGAGTGACTTTCAGGAAAGAGGAAAGTTATGCATACAGCAGGACCTCTTGCAGCAGCTGAGCTGGGCTAGTCTCTCATCCAACTTCATGCACCAGGGTGTTATCTTTTTCTTGGGAAAACCATGGAGCTGGGTAGAATTTAAATTATACCCCAGAGAAGTTTGCTCACTTTGCTGCCAGAGGTCATAATGAGGGAGTCAGGATTCTAGTTATAGCTCAGCACAGCAGATGTAGCTGGTTTTGCAGATGATAAAAATACAGCCTTGTCACAGGAATGCTGCAGAAGTGAGGCACGTGTGTGGGGTTTGGGTTTTTGTTTTGTTTTGTTTTGGGGTTTTTTTCAGAGCAGTTCTTTAACTCTTTAACACAATTGTTCTTCTTGGGAAATAGGTATTTACAGCATAGACAGCAATGACACATGGGCTGGGTGCCATCCAAGCATGTAGCAGGACCTACTCTATCAAATGCCCACACATCTAACTGTGGGAAGAGTTACTCTTCTCTCTTTTGGGATAGGAGTAGTTTTTCATTACCAGTGATGAATGCAGTTTTATTGTGACTCTGTAAGCAATCAGAGGTCACACTTCAAATATTGTACACTTCCACCACAACTTGAGCTCCTGCTTGATCTCATCTGTGTATGAGGGACCTCCTCAGGGCCCCTAGAACTCCACTGCCTACAGACACTTTCACCAAGGGGAAAAAACTGTCCTGCAAGGAGCACGTCACTGCTGGAGTGAGGTTCAGCTGGGACTACCACAAATCCAGCTATGTGGGTTTGATGCCTGGTCCACAAGGCATTGTCAGTGGAGGAATGGACTGCAGGCAGAGCAGCACTGCTGTTGTCATCTTCCCTGGATGCTACAAGTGGGTCCACATCCTCATGTTGTGCAACAGTCCTCTTGACACTGGCAGTGTAATACTGCCTAGGGCTGCATTCCCTCCTGTTTGCAGAAGCAGCTCGAAGCTGTAAGAAAAACTTACTGTTCCATCTCTAATCACTATTTACACAGGATGGTGATAAAGAAATTCCTCAGCAATCACTTAATCTCTCTTTGGGCTGACACCACCATCTTTGCTCATCCCAGCTCTGAAGCAGCAACACACGCAAATGCCCTGCAGGGCTTTGTGGACTAAGGAAAGGTCACAGAATCACAGAATCACAGGGCTTGGAAGGGACCTCGAGAGATCATGGGGTCCAACCCCCCTGCCAAAGCAGCTCCCCAGCTCATACTGCACAGATAGGCGTCCAGATGGGTCTTGAGTATCTCCAGAGAAGGAGACTCCACCACCTCCCTGGGCAGCCTGTCCCAGGGCTCTGGCACCCTCACAAAAGTTCTTCCACACATTTGTGTGGAACTTCCTGTGCTCCAATTTGCAGCCATTGCCCCTTGTCCTGTCTTCACAGACCAAAGAAAAGGGGCTGGCCAATTCCCCCTGCATCCCATACTTAAGATATTTATAAACATTAATTAGGTTCCCCCTTAGACTTCTCTAGGCTGAACAGTCACAGCTCACCCAGCCTTTCCTCATAGGGGAGATGCTCCAGGCCCTTCATCATCTTTGTAGACATCCCTGTCTTTTTTATCCCAGGGAGCCCAGAACTGGACACAATACTCCAGGTGGGGCCTGACCAGGGCAGAGTAGAGGGGGAGGATCACCTCCTTAGACCTGCTGGCCACACTCCTCCTGATGCACCCAGGATCCCATTGTCTCTCTTAGCCCCCAGGGCGCACTGCTGGCTCATAGCCAACCTGTCATCCACCAGGACCCCCAGGTCCTTCTCCACAGAGCTCTCAGCTTTTATCAGATGAAAACAGGGTCTGTACCAAAATCTTTCACAGAGCGTGATGGTTAAGCAACCTTGTGTATTGCAAATGTCGCCCAATACAGGCAGGATGATGCTGAGAGGAAGGGCAGCCCCATCTTCTGGAAGCTGACATGTCTCCCCTATTTTGGCATGTAAATTGAAGCAAGAAACCTGCTTTTGGCTGAGTTTCTGCTCTAAATTCTGCCAGTAAAAGGCACCACTAAGCAGATGTGCTGTCCCTACCATGAACTGCTTTACACGTGTAAGTAAGCTCTGAGCAAGCTCTGTGTGAACTCACTGCCTGGCCCTAAAGGATTGGAAAAACAGGAAACTCTTTCAAAGGTGTCTAAGGATTTGATGTTGACATTTGAATTTCCCTTTCATATCACTGCAACATTTTTGTCCAGGCACTTTATCCATGCACTGCAAAGCTGTTGTTTCTTCCCAGTCAGAGATTTTGTGCTTTTGAAAATAAAGCCAAGGAGGACAGAAAATACAAGGACACCGAATAATTCCAAGATACTTTAGTGTATGAGACAAGTGTTCATTATGGGCAACTGAGCCTTTTGAACCATTGGGGAAAAGCATAACTTGTGTACAAATAATTTAGCAAAAAGACAAAGGCGTTCTGCCTCCTGAGATCTTTGATGCTACCAAAACATATTCATCAGGAGAAGCAGAGTTATAACACAGTGATAATAGTCTAGAAGGAGTTGAAGGGGACCAAAGACAATCCAGACTGCATGCTAAGCAGCTGGGAAAGCAACATTCCCGCTCAACCAGGCACTGAACAAGCAGTTGGGCTGAGAAAACAGGACAGTGTTATTGTGGGGGATCCTCTGATGACAACGCACCTGTGAAATGGGCTCTATTTTCTAGCATCTTGTGATCACAGAGGCTGCAGGCATGGGAGCAGGCAGAGAGCATCTCGTCCTCTTCCCAGGAGCTTCTGGGAACCAGGTCCCAGAGCAGCAACTGTCCTCAACTGTTCTTTTAAAGATGCATCCCTTGATGCTGCAGCTGGCTGGCCACATTTTCCTGCCAGTAAATTGTGCACTGGGAGGAACTGTGGAAAAATAATCCAGCAAGATTCTGTGACTATAATCCTTTAGATGAAACACTATCCCACTTGCAACCCAGCTCAGCAAATGTCAATGTCCTGTCCCTGCATTTACATTCCCATCAGAGCCATTTTTCCCAGACAATGGCTGCCTTTGCCCTGTTAAACACAGAAAGTAGGCATTTCCTCAGAGGAAGTTAATTTGGATTTTTAGACCAGAAAAAAAAATAAGAAGAGTGGCAAACAAATTCTTTTCAGTAACCTGGGAAAGTATTATCAGACAAACCCCTTTTCTCCTAAAGGGAAACACTTTCCAGAGGCCATTGAGAAGTTAAGGACCAACACATTAGTTTAATATTGCCTTTAAATGAGGAAAACTAGATGGCCCTGCATTTAATTTTATGACTACACATACCATAGTCATTGAAGCCTGCAATATATTTTAAGTGTGATTCGTGCATTTAGCTTTTGGTTCATTTCTGTCTCAATTTTGGAGCCGTAATAAATCTAACTTTGGAGGTGCAGAATGATTAATTTCTCAACCACATTTTTGCTTTGAAGTGTCTATTTGCTGCGAAAAAAAATAAGCCCTTTTGCATTTTCTTCAGAGTCACAAAATACAAACAAAATACAAACAAACACAGAATCACAGAGTTGTAGGGGTTGGAAGGGACCTCGAGAAATCATGGGGTCCAACCCCCCTGCCAAAGCAGCTCCCCAGCTCATACTGCACAGGTAGGCGTCCAGATGGGTCTTGAATATCTCCAGAGAAGGAGACTCCACCACCTCCCTGGGCAGCCTGTCCCAGGGCTCTGGCACCCTCACTGGGAAAAAGTTCTTCCACATGTTGGTGCGGAACTTCCTGTGCTCCAATTTGCAGCCATTGCCCCTTGTCCTGTCTCCACAGACCAAAGAAAAGGGGCTGGCCAATTCCCCCTGCACCCCATACTTAAGAGATTTATAAACATTGATTAGGTCCCCCCTCAGTCTTCTTTTCTCCAGGCTGAACAGCCCCAGCTCTCTCAACCTTTCCTCATAGGGGAGATGCTCCAGGCCCTTCATCATCTTCATAGCCCTTCTCTGGACTCTCTCCAGGAGATCCTTGTCCTTTTGATGCCAAGGAGCCCAGAACTGGACACAATACCCCAGATGCTTTGGGCTAGAGGAGGGAGGTGAAAATCTGTCTGGCCCTGAGAATTTATCTGAAATGAGGAGGGGGGCTCCTATCTCATCACCCCAGGGAAGAGTGCTGTATTTGTTAAACCCAAACCTCTGTGTGAGGAGAGAATGGGAAAGTTGGGTCTCCGGAGCTCCTGGTTTAGAGGGTGGAGTCTGGGGGAATGAACATTGCATTTTATTAGAAAACCACTAGTGTTTTTACAGCACAGATTTAATAAAGCTAATTTATGTCTGACTGAAAGTTAAATACTGTACAACCCTGCACTTAGTGTTTGCTTAGTGGCACATACTGCAGGGCCTGTGTTTGACCCACAGCTGTTGTAGCAATGCATCTAGAAAAGACTCTCCTGCCTCTGAGACATGGAAAAACATGCAACAATTCCCATCTGGTGGAGCTGGGCAGCCACCTTCTGAAGCCACCAGCTCAGGCTGGCTGGGAACAAGCTTCAGACCCTGGGGGTTAGATTTTTTACAAAGGGCAGAGTAAGAACAGAGCATTGATGCTCTGGGCCACTGCAGTTGCACAAAGTTTCACCCATCCTTGGGGAAGGATTTCTCCAAGAAAACAGGTGGTGCACAGCAACCTCTGTCCCAGGTCAGCAGCTGTACTAGAAGAACTAGTTCTAGTGGCATAGAAGGAGAAAGAAGGGAGAAAAAAATAAAAGCAAGCTGGAACTGAGTCAGAGATATCCTATCAATAGGGTTCTTTCTGGAAGATATAGTTCTTAAAAAGAAATAATAACATCTTCCGTTTTCTAAAATATTTCCCATTTACATTAGGGAAAGTGCCACTGAACATGGCACGGTTCAGTTTTAAAGGAGCCTAAGATCATCTGACTATTTTGCCACAATGTATCTGACCTGCAAGACACATCTTGCAGAGTTCAAGCCCTTTCTTTGGGATAGGACACTGCATATCCTACAGTTACCCCCACTGCTGAAATTACGTGATGCAGTGTGGAAACTGTCTGACTTTTGGAGCTTTAAGGTGGTTTGGATCCCCCATTTCTCTCCCTCCCTCTCTCTCTCTATCCTCTCTCTCAACCTCTCTTGTGAGGCTAAACCATAACATAATGTTAATAGTACATTTGTTCTCTGTGTTCCTATTAAAGTTAACATTTGTGTATGAACCTTAAGTGTTGTCTCACTTCAATTCCAAGAAAGGGAATCAGTGAGCCTGAGTCACCTGTCCCTCCTTTTGGACCGGGATGTGACAAAGGTTTTGGTCTGGTAAGCCAGGTGACCACAGAGAAGGGGAAGGTGAAATAAGAGAATCCATCACTATAAAAGCAGAAGGAAAACTCTGAATTTTCCTTGTAGAAAATATTAGGGGTTTGGAGTGAAAATAAGTGGTAGATGCAAGGCCAATTTTGTAGATGGGGTTCCTGCACCCAAGAAATCCCTTCTTGCTCTGTTGCTTTCCATGAATTGCCAACTGCCAGCATGGGTGAGAGCCCTTCTTTGGTCTTTGCATTCAGCAAGGCCCCAGTTTGGTCAAACCCTGAATTCCTTATCAAAGCATGTCAGATTTACATTGGCATGAAGGACAGAGGACAGGGAAGCTCAACAAGTTGCTTATGCCATGCAGCTTAGGCTTTCTGCCTTGATATCTCCATAGCCTTGTAGGGGAAGGTTGGCACATCGATGGGGTAGGCTGACTTTCACCAGTTCTCTGTTACCAGCACAGAGCTGGTAACACCTAAGGGTGTTTTGTCTCACCCACTGGCTCAGCACAGACAAAAGCCTAAGTGAACCCCCAGGATCTTTCCTATTTGTAGCAACTGGAGCATGGAGAGCACTGCCAGCAGCAGCAGCCAAGAACCACAGCAAGTGTAGAGCACTGCCACCAAAATTAACCAAAGCACCTGTGAGAAGCAACAGCTTAAGATCCTCACACCCACCCTGCTGTATAGATGTATCCTCTATATCCTGACTCTGCTCTCAACATGTCCATTTTCTCCAGCTGAAGGTCACCTGTGAGATAGGTCCTAGCCTGAGATCCAAGAAGACCCATAGATGAGTTAACCAAACACCCTCACCCAAATCTTAAACTCAGGTTCTGTGAACAGCTCTGAAATCACTCAACAATGAACACCCTTCCATAGTAGCAACTGTTGAGTATTTTTAGACATGTCAGAGCAATAGGAAATGCACCAACCCAAGATCAAGGGGACCCTGACTCCTCCCCCTGCCAGGCTGCAGGCCATAGCTTAAAAGGAAGGAGTGAATAGCAGCAAGTACACTCTCAGGGTGACAGGCAAACTTCTTCATTGTTGAGGTTGTTTGACCGTGGCTAGACGCCAGAGGGCCACCAAGCCGCTCTATCACTCCCCTTTTCAGCCTGAAAAGGGAGAAAATACATATTGGGAGGCTTAGGATTCAAGATAAAGGACAGAGAGGGATCACTCTGCAATTAGTGTCACGGGCAAAACAGACTCAAAACGGAATAAATAAAACTAATTTATTACAACTACACTACACGCCCGGTGAAACCAGAGTCAGGTAATGAGAAGTGCAGCCAGGTCTTAAAGCACTTTCCCCCACCCTTCCCTTCTTAGCAGACTTAACTTTATTCATGATTTTACTCCCTTCTTCACCCCCCTCGTAGCATGAGGAGGGGCAGGGAATGGGGGAATGGGGTTTCAGTCAGTTCCTCACAAGCTACTTTCCTTCTCCAGATCGTAAAACCTCTACTTCCCCCTCACCCCTCCCCTCTTAGCAGACTTTATTCTAGTCATAATTTTGCTCCCTTCTTCCCCTCTCATCATGGCACGGGGAGGGGCAGGGAATGGGGAGTGGAGGTTTCAGTCAGTTGTCTTTCTTCTTAGCTGGGGGAGGGGGGATTCCACACACACCCTCTTCCCGGGCTGCACCCTGGGGTCCCACTCACGGGAGACAGTCCTCCATGAACTTCTCCAACATGACTCCTTTCTGTCAAGGCATCATCTCCTCACCATGGGCCTCAGCAGGGCTCCCTTCCATGGGGTGCTGACCTTTGGGCCCAGAGTCCTCCAGCCTGATCCCCCCCAGAGTCACAAGTCCCCCAGCAAACCTGCTGTGGCATGGGTCAGTCTCTCCACAGGCTGTAGATGGTACCTCTGCTCCCCATCATTATCCATGGGCTGCAGGGAGACAACCTGCTTCACCATGGTCTTCTCCATGGGCTGCAGGGGAATCCCCCTCTCTGGTACCTGGAGTGCCTCATTCTTCCCCCAACACCCTCTTCTTCCCTGGCCTTGGTGACTGCATGGCTTCTTCTATCTTCTCACTCCCTTCTCCAGCGGCAAAATGCAACTGCCTGCAGGTTTTTGCCTCCTAAATGTGATTCCCAGAGGCTCACACCCTGTATTTTGACCCTCTTGAGGAAAGATAAAAGATGGCTTATAGTTGCAGGTGACTTCCATCTGAGGAATGCAGAGGGTCCAATATGTCAGAAAGAACCTCCTCTTCCAGAGGGACAGGGTTCCACTAAAGGCCCTCGGCCTGTTGTTCAGAGTCATGCATGCTACATGTACTGCAGCACACTTGAAGTCTAGTGGAGATGAGCCAGGGGCTCCTGAGGTAATAGGAACCATCAGGGAAGGGATAAAGGACATCACAGAAATTCCAGCCACTCCAGCCAACAAGTCAGCCTCATAGCAGGGCCCAACTGAAGTATTTGTATGCAAATGAAGGTAGAATGGGGAACAAACAAAAAATGTGCACATACCTGCAGGGCTATGATTTTATTGGCATCATGGAGAGATGCTGGATGGCTCCCGTGACTGAGTGTTGGGATGAAAGGATACAGGCTTTTTCGGAAGGACAGGGAGGGTAGACAAGGAGGGGGTGTCACATCTAAGTCAATGACCAGCTGGAGTTCATGGAATTCCATCTGGAGATGGCTGAGGAACTGACAGAAAGCTTGTGGGTCAGGATTAAAGGGAGGGCAGGCGCACGGGGCATTACACTGGAGGTCTGCTATAGGCTACCAAATCAGGAAAATCAAGTGGATGAGACCTTCCAGAGACAAATAGAAGCAACCTCAAGTTCACAAGCCCTGTTCCTTATGGGGGGTTTCGTCCACCCTGAAACCTGTTGGAGGGACAACACAATAGGGCACAATCAATGAAGGAAGTATCTGGAATCCATTGATGATGAGTTCCTCCTAAGTGACAGTGCACTAGGAGAGGTGTCATGTTGGACCTTGTACTCATCAAAAAAGAGAGCCTAGTATGGATGTGAAGCTCAAGGACTGCCTTGACTGCAGTGACATGGATATGAACCTGGAGACCTTGATTTGCTGCAAACTGCAGCTCCAATGGGACTGTCTCAGTGGTGATTGCAAGCCCCTGGCAGTGCTTGTGTATGCTTTTCTCCTTCCTTGTGCTGGGGTGGTCAAGTTGTTCTTGCCACTGCTGCTGTGGCCTGTTGCTCCACACGTGACACAGGTGTGTTTCACTCTACCCTGTCCTTTGCAATGGATTTAATGGATTAACGCCTGATCTTTGCAATGACCTGACTTGTGATTTGACTGATGGGGCTACATGCATTCTTGCATTTTGCATGACAAGCAAAAGAGAAGGGATAACCATGCAAAAGCAACAGCTAATAGGAGGAAAGAAATTCAGCAAGTAATTTTTGGGCAATGCCCAACCTTTGCTCCACAGTAAGTGCAATTTGGGGTACCCAAACCTTTGGAAATGGCTGTTTCAGGCTCTTCCACAGCTCATGTTACTTTAATTTGACTAGGGACCAACTATAGACAAGGGGAGACTGAAGGTTTTTAGAGAGGACAAGAATGTCTTAAGTGGTTCACTCGTTACACTACTTCAGGACCATAGCAGAATACATGAATCTCTAGCTCCAGCTAGAGGCCATTCATGGCCAGGTTTCTAACCTGAAAGTGGCTTTGGCCACTGCATTCGCTTTGCAAAAATCCTGCCCGGATCCCCCTCACCATCAGAATCTTCTCCTTCAGCCTCTTCCTCCTCCTGCTCCTGAACCTCCTTCAGCTCCTCCTTCTCTACCTTTATTTTCCTGCTGGAGCTCTCTTCAGTGCTGCCTGTCTTGTGACTCCTCCTCTGGAGCCAGCACCAGAGGCTGAACAGCAGGACCAGGACTCCAGAATCCCCCAGAGCTGCCAGTGCTTCAGGACAGCGAAGAGCAGGGATCTCCAGGCCTTGCTGCTCTGCTCCTGAGTGCTGAGCTCCAGGCTCCTCTGCTCCAGCGCCTGCAGGAGCCGAGTCATCATCTGGCTCAGGCAGATGTGACGCTGCTCCATGTGCTCGCACAGGGCCTCATCCAGCTCCTCACCCACCACCTGCGGGCACTGGGTGATGCTTGTCAGAAGCATCAGAAAGACCGCTGTGGCAGCCATGGCCTGCAGGAGAGAAGGGCTTCAGCGGGCCTGGCAAGGATCTGGGAGGGGAGCCGCAGAGAGCTGGGCACCAGTAGGAGCGGCGGGAAGGCAGCCGGCTCTCACTGCACTTTTGCCTTCGCAGTTTTTGCCCTTTGCCACGACGGGAAGGATCCCCTGGAAGGATCCTCCGCTCTGGAGCCCTTCACTATGCTGGCTTTACTGAAAGTACGCTTCCACCGGGTTTTAAACTGCAGGCGTCGCTGTTGTTCTGGCCCAGGCCGAGCCAGAGGCCTGCTGCTCCTCCTGTCAGGAGCGCCCACTCTCCTGCGCGCTGAGGGGTAGCTCCGTCGCACCCTCTCCCTCCTGTGTTTTCGTGTCAGTTTGTGGTTTTGCCATTCTGGGAACGGTCCCCATTGCGATCCTCCGCTCTGGAGCCCTTCACCTCGGGGCATGGGGGGGCTTCGCAGACTTGTAGACAGCAATGAAATCACCCCCCAGTCTCCTCTAAGGTGAACAACCCCAGTGTGCTTAGGCGTGTATCATAAGGATGTGCCTGCTACTGCTTTCACCCTCTTGTTGCTCTTCCTTGCACACATTCTAATACCTTCTCAGCCAGGTCACCTTTTTGACTCCTAATGAGCTTTTAGCATCAACAGACACCTCCTTACACCCCTCCACCCTCCCACATCCCTTTCCATAGCCCACACACTTTCAGTTGCTGTCAAAGATCCTAAAGGAGATTCCTGGTCAGTCAAGAAAGCCTTCTGCAACTCTTGCTCGACAGGCACGGGAAATGCCCCCTCTTGTGGTCTTAGGAAAACGGGAGGAAAGGTCTACCTATGCTCCTGGTCCCCATAGTAATCTCCCCGAGGCCCCACGTCTCTTTTAACTGTCCTTGGGTTTCCCATCATGACTTCCATGCTACACATACAAAAAAGCAAGAGTGCTAGGAGCTTTCAACCAGAGGCCCAGAGAGGAGGAACACTTTGCTCTGAGAAGGCCGTTCCGCTCAGCAGATCAGAAGAGTAGCACATGAATTCCATATTTTGCTCTGCTCTTGCTTTGCCTACTAATCTCTCCTCCCTCAACCCACAAGTTTTCCCACATTTAGCCTTTGGATTCTCTGCACTATCCTGAGGGGAAAGTGACTGAGCAGCTGTGGGATGCCAAGCTGCCTCCTGGGATTAACACGCAACACCTGGGCAGGCAGAGCCCAGTGTATCATGAAACCAGAGCCCACCGCATCAGCTTCTCTGCAAAATGCTCCCTGACTCTGCAGCAGCTCAGCCAGCAGCACCCTATGGCCACGTTCCGCAACCAAGCGATGCTCAGACACAGACGCAGCATTTGTTCAAACAGGCAATTTATTGAACGCTTTTCCCAGAGTAAAGTTCCCTAAAGGAAGGGGCTCCCTCAAAGAGGCAGTGCAGTCACTGGCCAGGTGGCACCAGGAGCATCTGTCACAAGGTTCCTTGCAATGGCCTCTTCAGCTGCACTGGGTCCCCCTCCCCAGAGCGTGCTTGGGCTGTGGAGGGAAAGTGCGGCAGCATTTCCTGCTGCTGACTGAGCAGTGTGTTCTCCATGTCCACCATGCTCAGTTGTGGAGCACCAGCTCTCCTAGGCGTGTCTAGGATGGGTCGATCCTCCACCTGGACCCAATGAACACACAGAGGCAGGCGCATCAGTGGTGCTTCTTGCTTGGCCCATGCACAGTCAGAGGTGCCAGCAAGAGTTTCTGGAGCCGTGTGAGATGCCATGCTGGCCGAGCCAGTGTGAAGGGAACGCAGAGTGTAAGTCATCTTCTTTGTAGCCATCACTGCTCATCACCAACTGCTGCGCTGGGGGTAAGGCAAGAGGAGAGCACTGCTGCACTTGGCTGAGGGTTTCTGTGCAGGGGTTTGCCTTTCTTTCTGTTGTCCTACATCCTCTCCTCCTGTATGAGATGAACGTGTTCTCCCACTGAGACACACAGACAGTGCTCTGTGCATCAAGACCTCTCAGAGTGGCATTAGGAGACCAGTCTCTTCAGCCTATCGTTCAGCTCACCAAATTCACAGAGCACCTTCTCATGGGCAGCTGGATCCTGCACCAGGAACCACAAGAGATTGAATGGCTTAGCCATTTGACAGGCCAAGGGCAAGTGGATCTCCCCGAGGACATTCTCATTGCTAAAGAAGAAATGGATGAGGTGTTTCTCCTCCAGACAGCAGCACAGGTATGACATGATATCCAGCAGCCGCAGCAGGAAATGCTTCCTGTGCCAGCCTGATAGGGGTATGGTGGTCAGGAGGTGCATCACAGCTGTCTTGAAGACATAGGTGGAATAGCCAGTGCCCACCAGGATGTGGGCACAGAGCTGCAGGTACCTGAGGTGGATGGTGTCCCATGCAGTCTGCCTGGCCATACACCTGAAGAACTTCACCCCTGCCACAGCGTAGGTCTCTGGCCACATCATGTTTGAAGTGAAGCTGTCCTCTGTACTCTGGCTACATACAAAGACATCCAAGTCACCTTGTTGCACACCAAACATGATGTCTGCAAAGAAGGTTCTTTTGGAGGCATTTTTTAGCTTCAGCTTGCAGGAGCAGCTGGAGGGCAGCAGCTTCATATGGAAGCAACGTGTCTGAAGCAGAACTACCCAGGCTAAGCACACAAACATCTTCAAGCAGCACATGGTTTTCTGCACGTCTAGGTAGGAGCCAGTGCAGAGTGTGTGCAGGAGGCTGGGACTCTGATTTCTCTTCAGTTCCTCCTCAGAGTGGTGGAGGAAGTACAGCATGTTCCCCACCAGCTGCTCATTCATGCAGGTGCATTCCAGCTCCATGCGTATGCAGGCGTGCTTTGCTGGTATCTCGCCTGGGGTGCCTGGCTCCAGGTGGAAGACATGCCCACGGGGAGCCTTGAGGGGCACGAGCATGCTGTATGGAGCACCATCCTCTTGAGGACTCCAGCCTTCAAATGCGCTGCCCACACCAGTGGCTGGTTGTAGCACTGGGAGGAACTGATCTGAGAAGAGGTCTTGCAAGAGGAGGAAGAGGCCGCCCACCAGCTCCTTGACCACTCGGCTCCAGTAGGTCAGGTTCTGCTTTGGCCACTGGACGCACTTTGCAAAAATCCTGCCCGGATCCCCCTCACCATCAGAATCTTCTCCTTCACCCTCTTCCTCCTCCTGCTCCTCTTCTTCCTCATCTTCCTCCAGCTCCTCTTCTTCTTCTTCTTGCTCCATCTTCTGTGGTGGCCAGCAGGGAGCAACACGCAATTCAATATATGAATTTTAGGTGAAGCCAGGAAGCCAGCCATTTTATTAGGTGAAATCACACAGATTCTTTCCTACTGCAAACGTGGCAAGCTAAAAACTGCCAATTGGTTACACACACTGTTCACACCATATTGATTGGTTAGTAATTATAACGAGCTCTGATAAACCTATCTTATAGCTAAATATTCTTAGTTTACCTTTAATACCTAAAAGCATCCGCACACCTGCTGTTTTGACCATCTTGTTACGGTTGGTTCCTAACATGTTCTGTTACTCCCAAATACCTTCCCATAACTGCTTCTTGGTTTAGGGCAGTCTGTACAATCCCTTTAGCCTCGGCAACCGACAGGTGGCATTGTCATTGAAGCACCGTTGCAGACTGAGGAAAGAATTCATGCGATCTCCGAGCTTGTGCAAAGTAGTCTGATGAGGGAGCAGCCCATGCTGGTGCTACCAGCCTGTCTGCTCTCTGATTACCTTCTGCTAGACCTTGAGTTAGGCCAGTGTGGCTGTGAATATGGGTAATAAAATACTGATGCTGTTGGTTAGGCTGTAGGAGCCATAATTCCTTAAACAACCTATACAATCTTTCATCTGAAATTCCTTTCAGTAGTGCACATTCCATTCGGGTCACTATTCCCACCACATACAGTGAATCACATACTATATTAACTGGTTCGTCTGTCCACTTATCAAACACTTTTACAACCACCTGCAACTCCAACTGCTGAGGTGAGGCTTGGGCTCCTTTTAATGTCAAATCCTGCCATTTTCCATTCTCTTGCCATGTACTTGCAGCCTTCTGAATTCTACCTCCCGCATCAGTAAATACTGTAATACCCCAAACCGGACACCCAGACAACAAGGGCTTTTCTTCTATTTGACAGTTATGCACTACTGTAAAGATTCCACGTGGTGGGTAATGCACTTTCACTTCCCCTGCACAGTCTAATAATGCTATTTGCAGGTCAATACTGTTCCTCAAGGCCCAAGCTAAATACTCTGAAATGCGGGTTCCCTTTTTGGCTGCATTGGCAAGAATACCCATTCTAACAACCTTAAGGGATCTTAAGATCCCTTAAGAGAGCAAACACGTGCTCTCTTTGAGTAATGACTGTGACTCCTATGTCCCAGTCTGGATCCCATCAATGGGTACAAATAACTTCCAGGGCCTTTTCATCTTCTTCTGACAGGATTCTTGGTGCTCCTGCATCACCTCCTCCCTTTAGCAATGCCACTAAAGGTTCCAATTCCCTATTTGTAATGCCACACAATGGTCTAACCCAGTTAATATCTCCGAGCAGCTTTTGAACATCATTTAACGCACTGACCTCAGTTCAGATCTCAATCTTTTGAGGTGTTATGGTACTTTCACCAATCTGCCAACCCAGGTATTTCCACATTGGCTTATTTTGAATTGTCTCTGGAGCAATCTGTACCCCCTTGCTTTTCAAATGCACTCATGAATCAAACTTTCAATGTCCAAGTTTCTTTTTCCGCAATCAGTATATCATCCATGTAATGATAAAAGATTAGATCAGGATGTGCTTTTCATACTGGAGAAAGTGCCCAGGCTACATAAGTCTGGCACGTAGTTGGCAAATTTTTCATGCCTTGTGGAAGCACTACCCAGTGATACCTTTTCATGGGTTCATTTTTGTTGATAGTAGGGACTGAAAAAGCAAATTTTTCATAAGCATCAGGGTGTAAAGGAATAGTGAAAAAAAAAATCAACCCCCTAATATTTTAAAAAGTTTGGCATGTTCCACAGACTCGTGGAAGGCTTGATAGGACTCCTAAGTCAGTTGCTTCCGTATTAAATCTTGTAGGTGGGCAAGTGGTTTTGTGAGTAAGCAGACACTGATCAACCCGAACAGGGATTTCTCTTTTCCAGGTTAAATTTTTAAAGTAAGCTGCCCACTTTCAATGGTCGCTATCAAAAATCCTTTTGCTCTGTAACCAGCTTTGCTCTCAGTGGATAAACACATCTCTGACCCTATAGCATATACGCTGCAAACCAATTTATCAGACAAACGACACTGCAAAACGCGAGCTGCAACCGTATGGATGAGGAGGAGGGGTGGATGGGGAGGAGGGGTGGGTGGGGGGAGAGGAGGACGGGGAGGGGGGGCGGTTGTCCGACAATGACCCGATCTGGGTCGTCAGGAGACAGTGATTTATGGTTGAGTTGGTCGGGAGGTGTGGGTGGGAAGGGTGGCTGTTGAGACGAAGTGGGTCCCTGATCCGATGGCAGGGAAGGCGGATTCTGACCGTCTCTGCAGGAAGTTTGTCTGTGGCCATAGGCTCCTTGTCAGTGTCCACAGGCTCAGGAGATGCCGTGTGGACAACACCGACCAGTGTATTAGTATGTGTTTCTCTGTATTCGTAGTCTTTGGGTGGGGGGGCGGGCGGTCCCGGGACTAAGTACTCAAACACTTTAACAGCAGGGCATGCCATTGCTGTGAGAGCTTTAACAGCCCCACAGGCAGCTGTCTGCTCGGCTTTTATGTCCTCCAGAGTAGAAATCACACGTTTCCAAGCAGCAGCAAGTCTCTTTACTTTGTTGTCTCCCCTACAGACCGCATCCCATAACTTAACCCCCACCTCTTGCCAGGTGTTTATGCTGAGCACTAAGTGCAGTTTGCCTAAAACTCCATGATCATGACACCACCGCAGCAGATGCTTCAGCGTCGACTCGTCGTATTTTATGCCTCTCTTTGAGAGGATTTTTGCTAGAATCTTGACTATAGCCCTTTCCTCGCTAGATAACTTATTCCCCATAGCTGTAACAAGGGCTCTCCTTCTCAGCCGTACTGCTGGTGAGTGATGCCACTGAAACAATGATCAATTCTTGAAGGAGTGATGGAAATTGTGCTTAAAAGACTGCACCAAGAAATGCATACAGGAGCAGATGCACTGGTATTAACTGCTAAAACAAATGGTTTTGGGCCTGAAATGCAGAGGCTAGTCAATATTGTAGTAAAGAAATGTACCATCTGTTGCACAAACGATGCCAACGTCAGAAGGAAGGTTCTGGGAGGACTTGTGAAACAAGGATTAACATCTGGGGAATACCGGCAAATAAGCTTTTCAGAATTACCTAAATACAACCAGTATAAATATGGATTGGTATTGGTAGATACCTTCTGTCATCGGCCAGAGGCTTTACCTTGTCATACCAACAAAGCTTTAGAGAGGTAACTAAAATATTCTTAAAAGAAATTACACATAAATTTGATATTTCAGAGGGAATCTCCTCTGATAATGGGCCTCATTTTATTGCAGAAATAGTACAGGAAACTTCCAGAATTTTGCAGATTAAGTGGGAACTACACAGGCCCTGGAGGCCTCAATCTACTGACAAAGTGGAAAGAATGAATCAGACTCTCAAAAGACAAGTTTCTAGAACTTGTCAGGAAGCACAGCTTAAGTGGCCAGATGCCTTACCCACAGCACTTTTGGGAGTTCAAACCACCCTCAGGGTTAAGGAAGGAGTAAGCCCCTTTGAAATCATGTGTGGGAAAGCATATCCTACAAGCCTTTTAAACACCAAGGGGGACCAAATGTCAGACAGCAATTAAAGACTATGTGATTTCTCTTTCACAGACTTTATCTTCACTGCACAGACACCTAAAAGATTTCCTTCCCTTTGGGCACACCAGTCCATCCATTCCAAACTGGAGATGTTGTTTACATACAGACCGGGAAAGGCAAACCACTAAGAGAGAAATGGAAATGACCCTGTACCATACTCCTGAAAACTTATGCTGCGGTAAAGGTAGAGGGCATTAATTCCCGGATTCATTATACCAGGCAGAAAGGGCACCAAGGCCTGATAAAGATGAATGGACCTCTGCACAGCCAAGAACATGGTGGCAACCATGGCCTGCAGGTTCTGGCCAGAACAAGGGCCTGTGCTTTGGGAGTGTCTTGGGGCCTGTCTTTGGGGCGTCTTGGGGGCTGTCTTTGGGGCTTTGGCTTGCCCAGGGCACTTCTAAGCAGTGGGGCCAGGGTGTGGCCCAGGGGCGGGGCTGGCTGTGGCCACGCCTGTGATTGGCTCCTGTGCCTGTGACAGCAGAAGTAGCATCACAATGGGGGCTGGGAGTTGTAAGGGGCGGGGGGCAGACAGCGCTGACCAGTTTAGCCTTGGCTGGGCTAGATTAGGTCTGAGTAAGAAACACGGGCCCCAAGGGAGGTGGGTTCTCACCCCACATCAAGGGACCAGCTGCTGGTGGGAGTGCTTGGGGCAGCGCACAGTGCTGCCAACACCAGGGCTGGGCACATGCCCTGCTGCCTCATGGCTGCCTCACCCCCTCTCCTACAGGCCCCCCTCTTTCTGCAGCTCCTGTCCCAGATCCTTCCCAGGCCCACTGAAGCCCTTCTCTCTTGCAGGCCATGGCTGCTATCACGTTCTTTGGGAAGCTTCTGCAAATAATCATCCATTACCCACAGATGGTCAATGAAGAGCTGGATGAGGCTACACGTGATCGCATGGAGCAAAGGTGTACCTACCTGAGAAATAAGATGGATGAGCTGCAAGAGTGGGAGCAGAGGCTCCTGGAGCAGAGGACTCAGGAGAAGAGCAGCATGACCTGGGGATCCCTGCTCTTCGCTGCCCTGCAGTACCAGCCGCTCTGGGCAATTGCTGGACTCTTGGTCTTGCTAGTTGGCCTCTGGTGGCGCTTCAGGAGACAGAGGCATCAGGCAGACAACGAGAGTGATGACAGCTCCAGTGAATACAGTTCTGAGGAGGAAGACGATGAAAATGGTCTGGGAATATTTCCTGAGGACCACATCCAGTTCCCAGTGGAGGATATTACCAGAGATTCCAACAGAGCGCTGCACCTGGTGCACACCTGCGTCCTTCTCTTTAGGGAGCTCAGTGCAGGTAGTTTCCACCCAGTGCTGCAAAAAGAAATTGGGGTTGGCAGTGCCTTTGAAGGCTGGAGTCCCCGTAGCGAAGGTACTGTCTACAAAATTTTCGTACCCATGTTGCCACCCCTTGGGCATGCCTTCCACCTGGAGCTAAGAACTATGAAAAGGACAGAAACAAGGGCCTGTTGCATCCGTGTGGAGCTGCTGTGCACTTGCTTAAGACCAGGGCAGATGTTGTGCTTCCTCCACCACCCCGTGGAGGAGCTGAGGAGGAATCAGGAACCCAGCCTCCTTTCCACTCTTTGCACCGACTCCTACCTAGATGTGCAGAAAACAGCCCGCTGGTTCCATCAATTGATGAAAGCTGTCTGGGTGATTTTGCCTCTGTCAGCCACATATTGTTTGAAGCTGCTGCCCTCCAGTCGCTCCTGCAGATTTCAACTAACAAGAGACAATGAGCCATTGTTCACCACTGAAATTATATTTGGGGTGCAGCAAGGCAACTCGGACATCTTCATGAGCAGTGAGAGTACAGAGGTTGGCATCACCCCAAGTACGATGTGGTTAGAGAGCTATGCTGTGGCAGAGGTGAAGTTCTTCAAACATATAGCCACGCAAGCTCCAAGTGATAGCTTCCACCTAAAGTGCCTGCAGGCCTTTGCCTACATACATGATGGCTATGGCTTTTCCATCTATACCTTCAAGACAGCTGTGATGCACCTCCTGACAACCATACCCCTGTCAAGGTGGCGCAGAAATCATTTCCTGAAGCGGCTACGGGATATCACATTCTATCTGCAAGGCTGCCTGGAGCAGAAACGCCTCAACCATTTCTTCTTTGGCAATGAGAATGTGCCCAAGGAGATCCTCTTGCCCTTATCCTTCCGAAATGTCGTACCGCCAAATCTCTTCCATCACTTGGCAAGGGAGCCAAACAGACTTCTTGAGGCACAGTGTGACTTATATGAGCTGAAAGATCGGCTTAGAAGATTCCTGATCTCTGGCTGCTGAGAGAGGTCTTGATGCACAGACTCTAGGAAAGCTGTTCAATAAATTGCGTGTTGGAAGGAATGCTGCACCCGTGTCTGTGCAGCGCTTGGTTGTGGAATGTGGCCATAGGGTGGAGGAACCTGGAGCGCAGCACTCAAGAGCAGAGCAGCTCTTCGCTACCCTGAATCACTGGCAGCTCTGGGTGATTGCTGGAGTCCTGGTCCTGCTGTTCAGCCTCTGGTGGTGGCTCTGGAAGAGGAGTCTAAGACAGGCAGCAGGAAAATAAAAGAGGGAGATCTGAAGGAGGTAGAGAAGCTTGTCGGGGAAGACAGCAGGCCTGCTAGCAGCCTAGCTCTCTTCTCCCAAGATTTAGGCCCTGACAATATTCTCCTATTCCCATGAGAAAAGTTACTCATGCTGAGAGGATCCTAATAATCACATTCTCAAAACACAGCAGCCTTGCTGATAGGTGTACAGACTGCCCTAAACCAAGAAGCAGTTATGGGAAGGTATTTGGGAGTAACAGAACATGTTAGGAACCAACCGTAACAAGATGGTCAAAACAGCAGGTGTGCGGATGCTTTTAGGTATTAAAGGTAAACTAAGAATATTTAGCTATAAGATAGGTTTATCAGAGCTCGTTATAATTACTAACCAATCAATATGGTGTGAACAGTGTGTGTAACCAATTGGCAGTTTTTAGCTTGCCACGTTTGCAGTAGGAAAGAATCTGTGTGATTTCACCTAATAAAATGGCTGGCTTCCTGGCTTCACCTAAAATTCATATATTGAATTGCGTGTTGCTCCCTGCTGGCCACCACAGAAGATGGAGCAAGAAGAAGAAGAAGAGGAGCTGGAGGAAGATGAGGAAGAAGAGGAGCAGGAGGAGGAAGAGGGTGAAGGAGAAGATTCTGATGGTGAGGGGGATCCGGGCAGGATTTTTGCAAAGTGCATCCAGTGGCCAAAGCAGAACCTGACCTACTGGAGCCGAGTGGTCAAGGAGCTGGTGGGCGGCCTCTTCCTCCTCTTGCAAGACCTCTTCTCAGATCAGTTCCTCCCAGTGCTACAACCAGCCACTGGTGTGGGCAGCGCATGCCAGCATGGCATCTCACACGGCTCCAGAAACTCTTGCTGGCACCTCTGACTGTGCATGGGCCAAGCAAGAAGCACCACTGATGCGTCTGCCTCTGTGTGTTCATTGGGTCCAGGTGGAGGATCGACCCATCCTAGACACGCCTAGGAGAGCTGGTGCTCCACAACTGAGCATGGTGGACATGGAGAACACGCTGCTCAGTCAGCAGCAGGAAATGCTGCCGCACTTTCCCTCCACAGCCCAAGCACGCTCTGGGGAGGGGGACCCAGTGCAGCTGAAGAGGCCATTGCAAGGAACCTTGTGACAGATGCTCCTGGTGCCACCTGGCCTGTGACTGCACTGCCTCTTTGAGGGAGCCCCTTCCTTTAGGGAACTTTACTCTGGGAAAAGCGTTCAATAAATTGCCTGTTTGAACAAATGCTGCGTCTGTGTCTGAGCATCGCTTGGTTGCGGAACGTGGCCATAGGGTGCTGCTGGCTGAGCTGCTGCAGAGTCAGGGAGCATTTTGCAGAGAAGCTGATGCGGTGGGCTCTGGTTTCATGATACACTGGGCTCTGCCTGCCCAGGTGTTGCGTGTTAATCCCAGGAGGCAGCTTGGCATCCCACAGCTGCTCAGTCACTTTCCCCTCAGGATAGTGCAGAGAATCCAAAGGCTAAATGTGGGAAAACTTGTGGGATGAGGGAGGAGAGATTAGTAGGCAAAGCAAGAGCAGAGCAAAATATGGAATTCATGTGCTACTCTTCTGATCTGCTGAGCGGAACGGCCTTCTCAGAGCAAAGTGTTCCTCCTCTCTGGGCCTCTGGTTGAAAGCTCCTAGCACTCTTGCTTTTTTGTATGTGTAGCATGGAAGTCATGATGGGAAACCCAAGGACAGTTAAAAGAGACGTGGGGCCTCGGGGAGATTACTATGGGGACCAGGAGCATAGGTAGACCTTTCCTCCCGTTTTCCTAAGACCACAAGAGGGGGCATTTCCCGTGCCTGTCGAGCAAGAGTTGCAGAAGGCTTTCTTGACTGACCAGGAATCTCCTTTAGGATCTTTGACAGCAACTGAAAGTGTGTGGGCTATGGAAAGGGATGTGGGAGGGTGGAGGGGTGTAAGGAGGTGTCTGTTGATGCTAAAAGCTCATTAGGAGTCAAAAAGGTGACCTGGCTGAGAAGGTATTAGAATGTGTGCAAGGAAGAGCAACAAGAGGGTGAAAGCAGTAGCAGGCACATCCTTATGATACACGCCTAAGCACACTGGGGTTGTTCACCTTAGAGGAGACTGGGGGGTGATTTCATTGCTGTCTACAAGTCTGCGAAGCCCCCCCATGCCCCGAGGTGAAGGGCTCCAGAGCGGAGGATCGCAATGGGGACCGTTCCCAGAATGGCAAAACCACAAACTGACACGAAAACACAGGAGGGAGAGGGTGCGACGGAGCTACCCCTCAGCGCGCAGGAGAGTGGGAGCTCCTGACAGGAGGAGCAGCAGGCCTCTGGCTCGGCCTGGGCCAGAACAACAGCGACGCCTGCAGTTTAAAACCCGGTGGAAGCGTACTTTCAGTAAAGCCAGCATAGTGAAGGGCTCCAGAGCGGAGGATCCTTCCAGGGGACCCTTCCCGTCGTGGCAAAGGGCAAAAACTGCGAAGGCAAAAGTGCAGTGAGAGCCGGCTGCCTTCCCGCCGCTCCTACTGGTGCCCAGCTCTCTGCGGCTCCCCTCCCAGATCCTTGCCAGGCCCGCTGAAGCCCTTCTCTCCTGCAGGCCATGGCTGCCACAGCGGTCTTTCTGATGCTTCTGACAAGCATCACCCAGTGCCCGCAGGTGGTGGGTGAGGAGCTGGATGAGGCCCTGTGCGAGCACATGGAGCAGCGTCACATCTGCCTGAGCCAGATGATGACTCGGCTCCTGCAGGCGCTGGAGCAGAGGAGCCTGGAGCTCAGCACTCAGGAGCAGAGCAGCAAGGCCTGGAGATCCCTGCTCTTCGCTGTCCTGAAGCACTGGCAGCTCTGGGGGATTCTGGAGTCCTGGTCCTGCTGTTCAGCCTCTGGTGCTGGCTCCAGAGGAGGAGTCACAAGACAGGCAGCACTGAAGAGAGCTCCAGCAGGAAAATAAAGGTAGAGAAGGAGGAGCTGAAGGAGGTTCAGGAGCAGGAGGAGGAAGAGGCTGAAGGAGAAGATTCTGATGGTGAGGGGGATCCGGGCAGGATTTTTGCAAAGCGAATGCAGTGGCCAAAGCCACTTTCAGGTTAGAAACCTGGCCATGAATGGCCTCTAGCTGGAGCTAGAGATTCATGTATTCTACTATGGTCCTGAAGTAGTGTAACGAGTGAACCACTTAAGACATTCTTGTCCTCTCTAAAAACCTTCAGTCTCCCCTTGTCTATAGTTGGTCCCTAGTCAAATTAAAGTAACATGAGCTGTGGAAGAGCCTGAAACAGCCATTTCCAAAGGTTTGGGTACCCCAAATTGCACTTACTGTGGAGCAAAGGTTGGGCATTGCCCAAAAAATACTTGCTGAATTTCTTTCCTCCTATTAGCTGTTGCTTTTGCATGGTTATCCCTTCTCTTTTGCTTGTCATGCAAAATGCAAGAATGCATGTAGCCCCATCAGTCAAATCACAAGTCAGGTCATTGCAAAGATCAGGCGTTAATCCATTAAATCCATTGCAAAGGACAGGGTAGAGTGAAACACACCTGTGTCACGTGTGGAGCAACAGGCCACAGCAGCAGTGGCAAGAACAACTTGACCACCCCAGCACAAGGAAGGAGAAAAGCATACACAAGCACTGCCAGGGGCTTGCAATCACCACTGAGACAGTCCCATTGGAGCTGCAGTTTGCAGCAAATCAAGGTCTCCAGGTTCATATCCATGTCACTGCAGTCAAGGCAGTCCTTGAGCTTCACATCCATACTAGGCTCTCTTTTTTGATGAGTACAAGGTCCAACATGACACCTCTCCTAGTGCTCTGTCACTTGGAGGAGGAGCTCATCATCAGTGGATTCCAGATACTTCCTTCATTGATTGTGCCCTATTGTGTTGTCCCTCCAACAGGTTTCAGGGTGGACGAAACCCCTCATAAGGAACAGGGCTTGTGAACTTGAGGTTGCTTCTATTTGTCTCTGGAAGGTCTCATCCACTTGATTTTCCTGATTTGGTAGCCTATAGCAGACCTCCACTGTAGTGGAGCACCGTGGCACTCGAAACCAAATGAGGGATTTTTAGCCCATTATCTTTTCCAGATCCAGTTTGAACGGGTCTGCCCAAGGTAAGAATTTGGATATGGGTACTATTCATATCACTCAACTCTCTGTTTGCTTCTTATTTGAGATCTAGTAATTCTGGTTTATGGGACATAGTGACTTCAGCACCTGAATGGGTAATGTTTTATGCCTATATCTTCAGGAAAATCCCTCTTCCTCCCATCAGGCTCTCACCAGGCATTTAACCTGAGTGTACAAAGTCTTCAGTAAATTCTAGATTAAAAAGTAATCAGGCTGCGTTGATTTTGGCTTCTTTCCTTGCTGATAGCAACCTTGCTGTAGCAAAGCCCACAAAATAATGCTTTGGACTTTGTAAAATACAGTGCTGAGAAGTATGAAGTTTTACAAGAAGCACCTGATAGAAACTTTTCCACAAGTTATGGTTCCTTTTAATGTGCTAATAAACTGCTCATTCACCTCTGTAAGGCGGACTCAGAAGGGTTTTCCTCTGTTTAAGGACTTGCAAGTTTCAGGTGTCTTTTTGCCTCAATGATGATCAGGACATCTATTGAAATTAAGTCTTAAAGAATTTGAGAAGATTGCCCGTGGCAAAAAAGGACAGAATTTACTCTCAGTTTGGTTTATAAACCAAGTTATGGTCTTGTGACTGGTCCAAGCATACATTCAGGTAGTGTGAAAAAGAAAAGCTTTCTTGGAATACTGTTCTGTGGTGGTATTAAGAACTGTTTTGTTTTGGCTCATTGCTTCCTAAATATGAGGTGAGCCACAGAAAGAAGATGTGCAAGTATTAAAGCTGGAGAAAGCTCAGAGTACACAGTTCAGCATAAGGAAGTGGTTTAAAAGGTCAATAGCTGAGACAAAGTGGGGGGAAGCAACAATATTAAGGGAGATGTGAGGGTGGCTGTACACCGGAATAGTTTGTTCAGGACTCTGTATCCTTGGAGATCTTCAAAACTCGACTACAAATGGTCCTGGGTGAACTGATCCCACTGACTGTGCTTGAGTAGAGCTGACTAGATGTTCTCAAGAGGTCCCTTACAGCCTCAACTACTGGCACAACAGCAGAGAGAACAGGATCCAGAGGCCAGGGATGAGAAGGTGGCATTGGTGAAGCCCCTTAAAATGAGGTAATGAGCCACTGTTGCAAAGAGATTATGACAGAAATGCCTCATATGTTCTTGGCTGATGCTTCTGGGAATAGACCATTTCTGACAGGACCACCAGTGCAATCAAAGTCCTAATGTGTAACAGGCAACTCTGCATAAGAAGTGCTAAGACCTCCAGAGTTCACCCTGTCTTCCTTAGAAAGTGTCAGGGAGGCACAGACACTTAATTATGCCCACATTTCTAATTTCTTCACACAACAGCACCCCCTTTCAGACATTACCAATTGCACAGCTATAGGAAGCACCGTAGAAACAGGATGCTGGTTCGTGCTTATATATTCATCCTTCCAGCCTGAAGTATTCTGATTGATTATGAAGGGGCATGTAATAAGTAGCTGGGAGATCTGTTCCCAGGAAAACCTGGAATGCACTCCAGGTAACAAGGCTTTGAACACCTTACATTTTAGATTAAAGAAAGTCCAAAGCAAAGGTGGGAGTTATTAGAGCAAATTGTCCTCTCATCTTCCATTAACCCAGAGTACAATCATCACTGAGTCAGCAGAAGAGCATGTCCTCTTCATTAGTGTCACCTTTTGCAAGAACTAGTGTAATGCAACCCAAAAGCTGAGGAAAAATACCTTTTTTTTTTTTTTTCCTTGCTTCGATTTTAAAGTGTCACTGCAGAAAGTGCTTTTCCTAAATGTCTCCCACCTTGTATGAACGTTCTTCTTTCTTCCCCCATCACAACTTCCTGGGCTCCAAAGATCCTAGAAAGCCTGGACATCAAGAGTGGCTGTTTGCCCCAAGTCTTTTTGTTCTTCAAAATTGAAAATTGCTATAAAGAAATTCTAAATGCCTTGAACCCCTGGGTCTAACTCTGACTCTGCCTGTTGAGAATACTGATTCATCTATGAGGATATCAGCAGTTAGAGATTGCATAAATATATTTGCATCCCATTGCCTGAACACAGAAACTTGGTGTCTGTTTGCAGGAAATCTTGCTACTATGAGTACAATAAAGGACAGAGTAACACAAAGTACCTTGTCCCTGACTGGATGTGCTATTTGCAATTATTAACACAAAAGGCCATGAGCTGAGAGGTTTAGTATGCACCTGTGTACTGCTGTTGACTCAGTCTGTCAGTCCATTCAGTTTTATCCCCAAATTCATCTTGCAGTCAAGCTGCTTGGTTATGAATCCAAGCTCAGAAGTACATGTTTATATCATGGTGAGATTTGGGACAGTTAGAGGGAAAGCCTGAGCTCATCCAGATGCTTAGCACAGGCTCTGCCACTTCTACAGTGTGGTTTGTCAGGATACCAGCCACCACCAGACTGTTCCATCCCCCCACTTCCCACAGCCTTCAAAGGATGTTGTATGGCCAATGGCAAGCAAACTGCCCAAGCTCTTTCATAGAAGCCCTCTGTTACAATGTGATAGAAATTTTCCTGTTCTAAGCCTGCATAATCATAATTGACTAGAAATGCCATGAATCTTGCTAATGTCAGTGACAGTGACAACTTCAGACCTGAAGAGAAATCCACTGGAAAAGCAGTGTGGACATGCCTGACACACAAATGTTTCTGAACAAAGAGACACAGAGAAAAACCTCACTGATTTCAGCAGCACTTGGATCCAGCAGAGTAAGAACGTCTTGAAAAGAATTTTGGCCAAGAACATATTAAAAAGCCCTTTCCCAAACTAGAAAAATATCCCAATACAAACAACAAACCCAGAACCACCCCTGTCCCATCTGACACATTCTGAGATACCCCTCCTCCCTGCAGAGCTGTGTTTGTCTCCATGGGACGCAGAAGATGGGACAGCACTGCACCCACACCTAGGAAGGCGAAATGGGGGCACAAACTACCCCATAGTATGGTCACAGGCAACAGACAGGTGGGGCAGCAAGGCTTATTCCTTTCTCTCCATCCTCAAGACCCTATCCTCTGAATTCAAAGCTGCTTGTGGGCACTCAGCATCACTGTGGGTGCAGGCTGTGTGCAACTCTCTGGTATGATAACTTTTTCTAAGACTGAGCTAAAGGAAAACAAATTTCCTTCAGAGCCCTAAGTCTCAGCATGCTTTGTCCATCTTTGCTGTACAGAAAAGTGTGCAAGCACACTTCAAATTAAACTGCCATAAACTTGCCATTAATCTGAATATTTCAACCAGGCAATGTCCTCCTATAAGAAAGTATTAAAATTTGGGAAGAGGTTCATTTTTATGTCATCAATGACTTTCATTTTACATCTGCTTTAAAAGGCACAGTATGACCTGAAATCCCAAGAACTGACACTTACTAATTATCCATAGACTATTTCCCTGTTCTCCTAGTTCCAGGAGCAAGCCTCTGTGGATGCATGCTGTCATCAATACATACATGTGTGTCACATGGAGTTCAGACTTTTTAGATCACCAACACCAAGTAACACAGCAGAAGCTTAAAGTGAGATGGGGAACCCAAGCAAACCAAACCAAACCAAACCAATTGTTCCTCTTCTCTGTGTGTCAGCTAGTGATACCTGAACCTTTATTCTCCATCGAACAGGTGAAGACAACTGAATACTGATCAATATAAATACTCAGAACTGCCACGCTGCTCTCTTTGAAAAAGAAATTAACTTACTTATTTGCCTGTGTCACTATTTCTCTCTTCAGGCTTTAGACACCCCACTTCCATTATCATGTGTGCCTTAGAAATTCTTTCAGTTGTAAATGGTTGGAGGCCAGGAATATCATCTGTTTAGCCTATTCCTATAGCCTTCCTCACATACCTGCAGCTGGCCATCATTAGAGCCATGACTCTTAGCTGGGACGACCTTTTGTCTGATCTGGAGGCAATTACATAGAAAGAAGGACACATACTGGAATCAGGAATGTTCTTAGTACATTGAAAGTACAACTTCTTAAGCCTGCTTCACATTACAAATTGTTTGTACACATCAACATCAAACAGCGCTCGGTATCTCAAAGTGCCTATTAAGGCATGCATAAAGACTGTACTACCCCAGTCTGAAGTGCAAAACTCCATTAACCTGTTTGTGCCTCCAAACACCCCACTTACTGGAATTACAGACTTTGGGAAAGCTGGTTTTATGCCAGCCTTGGACTTCCCCCATCACTAATTTCACAGGATCTCCTCACCCTTCCCCTGCCTCTGCAGAGATGGCACATAACAAGTTAGGCAATCTTGTGCTGCCAGGGATGTCCTTACTGGGCTGGGGGAATTACCTGAGAGGCTGTGTGGATTAAACTGCAATGGAAAAGTGTCTTCTGGATATCCTCTTCCCTGCAGCCCTGAAATTCAGCTTTCTCCCTGCCCACCTCTGCCTGTGTCAGTGTGTGCAGCCTCTCTATGCAATTAGAAAGGTGGAATAGGTATAATAAGTATTTCTGTGGGGGATGACCTGCTGGAGAAGAGCTCTGTGGAGAAGGACCTGGGGGTCCTGGTAGATGACAGGTTGGCCATGAGCCAGCAGTGTGCCGTGGTGGCTAAGAGAGCCAATGGGATCCTGGGGTGCATCAGGAGGAGTGTGGCCAGTAGGTCGAAGGAGGTGATCCTCCCCCTCTACTCTGCCCTGGTCAGGCCCCACCTGGAGTATTGTGTCCAGTTCTGGGCTCCATGGTTTAAAAAGGACAGGGATCTCCTGGAGAGAGTCCAAAGGAGGCTACAAAGATGATTAAGGGCCTGGAGCATCTCCCTATGAGGAAAGGCTGAGTGAGCTGGGACTGTTCAGCCTTGAGACAAGAAGACTAAGGGGAGGACCTTATTAATGTTTATAAATATCTTAAGTCTGGGGTGCAGGGGGAATTGGCCAGCCCCTTTTCAGTGCTCTGTGGACACAGGACAAGGGGCAATGGCTGCAAGTTTGAGCATAGGGAGTTCCACACAAACATGTGGAAGAACTTTTCCCCAGTGAGGGTGCCAGAGCCCTGGGACAGGCTGCCCAGGGAGGTGGTGGAGTCTCCTTCTCTGGAGATATTCAAGAGTTGTCTGGATGCCTATCTGTGCAGTATGAGCTGGGGAGCTGCTTTGGCAGGGGGGTTGGACCTGATGATCTCTCAAGGTCCCTTCCAACCCCTATGATTCTATGAAAATATTGGACAGATATTAATATATTCACATATTCATAGTCTTCTAGTGAAATTCAGCAGTTGGGAAAAGAAAGGGGGAAAGTCCTACATAGGCACAAGCTCTTAACTAAAAATTACTACCCAAAGAGAATTAGGAGGTAGAAATGCAACACTAGTGAATCACAGCTCCATTGCTAACGTGTTTATATTCTGCTTTAGGCAATTAATTAATCTTTCTTTCTCAGTTACCTTATCTGGAAAAGGTGGCAATACACACCTCACAAGCAGGCTGTTGTTTATTGTGGGGAATGCCACAACATGCTGTAGAAGTATTAGGAATGGTTATTGTGCAAGAGAAATGACTACTTAGAAAATGGTTCTTTGCTCTGAATTATCTCTTAACATCAAAGACTCAGAACAACCTAGGGCACATATTTACCAAGCACTCTGCCTCTATTCTCAGTGGAATCAAGTGTGACACAACCTTCTTCAAACTGTTACCAAGACATCTTTCTTCTGCAGGGTCTCCAAGAGGTCAGTGAGAAGCACTAGCAGATTTCTGTGTGAAGTTGAGGTGATGTAGCTAAAAGAAATTAACTAAAAGAGCAAGAAGAAAAGCAGCCAATGGAAAATGCACTTGAGTAAGTCCAAGTTTGTATTACTGGCACAGTAGCGCAAGTGGAAGTTCAGATAGTCTGAGCTGGTTGCTGCTGCCTGTAGAGTGACAAATAAACTGGTCAATACAAAACTACTTTGTGATAGGCAAGTGAATGACAAGCTTGTGATGGGTGCTCAGAAAAGCACTTCAAAGGCCTCTTTGTTACTACCAGGCTGTTGGACACAACTGGCTTTACGTCCCTGCCAGAAAAAAAACCAATGCTGAAAGCACCTTTCATGTACTTTTTAGAAAATCAGTTCATTGTAGGTAAAACTGGTCTCTTGGAGGTGATTTGATTTGCCTGCCTTTGCACTGAAGTGGATCTGGAACACTCCAAGTCCCTGTTCTGCCGGTTCAGGTATTGGACCAGAACCCTTCTAGAGAAGGCCAGAGAGCAAATACCAACTTAACCCAGGACAGCTAATCTTGCAGCGATTGTCCAGCAGCTGGCTGCATCACCAGCTTCCCTGACTTGTCTAAAATGGATGAGGCATATGAGACAGCTAAACAGATTAGGAGATAACTACACTCAGAAAACACTGTATGATGGAACAAATGTTCATGCTATCTAGTATAACATTAACACAGCTCAGCTTCAAAGCTTGTACATGGAGGTCAATCTCAAGTCGTACATCAAAGTTCAGTCACCTGATCCAAGGGAGAGTTGACCAATAGCTGGATTTGCCACTGTTACCCCATCACAAAGTTGTGTTCTCCACCATGGTCGCTAATGTACGTTCTAGAGTAACGTCATTCATGTAACAATCCTGCTTTGCTCAGTGGGTCATCTCTAAACAGGAGAGGCTCCAAAGTCTAACACTGTTTTTTCTGGTGTGCTCCTGCCAACAGGTTTTCTCAAAATCTCTTTTCTGACCAAGGTTTATGAAGTTAATCTACATTTTCTGTCCCTCTTCCTTCGCTGGAGACAATGTCCTACTCTTAACTGTCCCACTCAATGGGTGAAGTGAAACCTAATGTTTCTCCTCAGCTTGCTGATTTGGGGTCAGTTTCCCACAACAAATCGTAGCTTCTGGGGCCCTGTGCCATCAAAGGCATAGCTGTTAGCTCATCAGTAACATTGAAAGTCTTTCTGGCATGCACTTTCATGGCTTTTTAAAAGAACAATCTCCATGACTTTTGACATGTTGGGTAAGAGGGGGTGTATGCAGAGGTAAACAATCAAACTAGGGGAGTTGCCAAATCAAACCCTGGGATTCCTGCCAGGGAGGCAAGGCAGAACAACTGTTGTGGGGCAACACTCAGAGTAGAGAGAGAGGTCTCTTTTACTCGGAGGCTTCAGCCTATTCTGAAGTAACTGTTCTTATCCTTCTCTATCCATTAGGAAAAAAGTCTGTTTTGGGACAAAACAAATGATGCTCAGAGCTGTCTGTTATTATGGCATTAGTTTTTCTCTCCTCCTTTTGCATTAATATGGTCAAAAGGACTGTACTGAAAGCATAATACATCAATCATTGCTGTCACTTTTGTAAACATTTTCACCATGTTTGTCTCTCTTGACACTGTGTTTCTCTGAGATTTCCTATGTCTGAACAGTAGCTTTTTTAACTGCATTTTGGGGCTGAATTTGGCTCTAAAATGAATGAGCAGAAGGGTCTGTTCAGCCATTTCTCATCACATAATCCCTTCTCTGGTCTTTTCCCACATCATTTCCAGTATTTCAACCTCAGGATGACAATTAAGAATAAATGTTAAAGAACATGTTTCTACAGAAATGCATACAGCTTCTGAGTAACAATCTCAGCTCTAGTACTTGACTGCCACATGAGACAAGTTAGAAATACAAAAGAACTTCCTGCTATGACAAAAGGATGTTAGCTAGTCTGATTTTCTGGCATAAGCATTTAAAATTAATGAATCTGTCCCTTCCCCAAAATGAGGATCTGGCTCAAAAATAATTGAACAATACAATAAGTTATTTTGGGTTATTTTTATTTAATTTCCTAACATTTAGACTCTACAGTAAGTTCAGAACATATTCAAAGTTTTACCTGTCATCATGAGACATCTTTTCTTCCAGTACCTGGGGCATTATGAAAAGCAGTAAGTGTCATTAAAACTCACACACAACCACTCATGCAAATCACTCAAGTTTGCAACTCTGGGTAGGAATCTGAAGCTCCTGATGTCAACAGCTTCTTCTGCTCACTCTGCAAATAAGGTCATGTGAATATTTAAATAAGGTGGGTTTCTTTTTTTTTTCTTTTCTGCCTGGTATTTTTACACTGCCATCCTAAGCATCAAATTTTATTTTGGCAAAAGTTGCTTTTTGTGAGCTTATCCTGTCCTTAACTGAAGGAGTCCATCTTCTTTTGCTTTTTTTAAAAAAAAGACAGGGTTTCTCCCCCCCTCATCCTCCCCAAGAGTTCATTCAGGCCTCAGATAAAGGCAAGAGAACAAACAAATAAGGCACAGAATTTTAAGCAGTCTAGAAAAATCCCTTCTTTCAGTTAATTGTATAATCTCAGTTTTGATTGTATAATACTGCAAGTGCCTGTTGGAGCATTTCAGGAAATACACGGAATACATAATGAAAGAAAAGAATTTTCTAACATTTTTCCATTTAGCAAATAAAAGCCCTAAAATGCAAAGTCTTCTGTCTCTTCCAAGTCACTTTTAAAGTGAAATTTCTGACCTTTAATCCTACAATTACAACACACTGTTAACTTAAGGTAGTTTAATCACTCAAGGTAACAAACTGCCCCTCAACAGAAAAGAAAGCAGAATAGGAAGGATGTCACTTGTTAGGCTATGAAAGGAACCACAAAAAAAAATAGAAAGGCTTATCCATAGAGAAGTTGTGAACTGTATATGGTTTATATTTCCATCTCAGGACACTTAAGAAGCAACTACAAAGCTTCTGGGCTTCCAAAACAGGAGGGCCCGTATATTTCCATCATTATAGTTTCATGGAAACTCTGAGGCCTGCGCTTCTTCCTTCTCAAATTCTGACAGTTCAGAATTGCCCTTTGTGAACTGATCATATAATGGAGCAGGATTGAATAAGCATTCAATCCTGCTCCATTATATGATCAGTTCACAAAGGGGTTTGGGGAACTGTCAGAAAACAGTTCAAAAACTCAGCAAAACAGTTCAAAAACTCAGCAAACTCTTTGGAACAATCACTTTATTTTTCCAAACCTATGCATTCTATGTAAAGCAAAAATCCATGTGAATCCATTTTACACAGGCCTCTTAAGCCTTATACCCTCAGCAGGAACCCTGCTGTTGTATCATCCAACCCCTACTCTCCACAGCATGCTAATATGCAGCAAATGTTATCACATTTCTTTGTTGTTCTGCCATCCCATGCTGCAGATGCAGCTAGGTTCCAAAACAGCACTGACTGCTTCATAGCAGGCACAGGGACGTACTGTTACTGCCCAACAGCACCCTAATGCTCTGAGTCCATATCACTATTGATCCCAATTTATCACTTTGCCATTCCTGACCTTTTTATCACTGTTTTCTTGAATTGTAGCCCCGTTCTCTCATCATGTCCTAGATGAGAAACTCGTGAGTTCCTTAACTTCTTTGGTTCATGGCATTATCTTTCCATGGCATTTTCTTTTCATGGCATTATCATTCCAGGGCAGATAATGGCAGGACAAGGGGGAATGGTTTAAAGCTGAAGGAGGGAAGGTTTAGATTGAATATTAGGGGGAAGTTTTTTACAGAAAGAGTGGTGAGGGGCTGGAACAGGCTGCCCAGAGAGGTGGTGGATGCCCCATGCCTGGAAGTGTTCAAGGCCAGGTTGGATGGGGCCCTGGGCAACCTTGTGTAGATCCAGGCCTGAGGTTGGTGGCCCTGCCTGTGGCAGGGGGGTTGGAGCTTTATGATCCTCGGGGTCCCTTCCAACCCTTGCCATTCTATGATTCTATGATCTTGCCTGAGCAAGCCTGCCCTCAGTGACATTTAACTGTTTTTCCCACCTCCAACTCTGCCTGGAGCCTAATCGCTTTTTTGCCTTATGGTTGAGAAAACCACTGAAAACAGTGCCGACTCTAAACGAGGGCCTAACTCTAAACGAGGGCCTAAAATGTCTGAGCTGGCCTGCACGGCAAGGAAAAGCCTTGTAAATAATAGCACACATGGAAGTCTGCGTGGACCTGACAAGAAGCTACACCTCCATCAGCCTAATTGGGAGTGCCTGCTCTAAGTTCATCCCTTGGAGGTGCCATTAGGGATTGCCTACTCCAAGTTTGTTCCTTAGAGGCAACCATTAGGAACCGGTTTCTATCGCTCTTGATGACTTCAGGCCACAATCCCCTTCCTTTTCCTCACTGCCCTCTTCCCAGGCTTGGTGACTTTATGTTGAACAGATGTGCTGCAATCCTGAATAATTAGTCTCAGCAAAACCTCTGGAAAGTGCCGCAGTGCTACCCCAAGGCATGAAACTGATTCTTCTTAGGCAGATTTGCCATTTTCGTAGAGATACAGCCAGGCCGCCGCTGCGCAGGGCCCACCAGCAGCAGAGCGGTACTGCCAGCCCCTCAGGAGCGGCGGGTGACATCCCACCGCCGCACGCTCCTCTGCCCGAGCTCCAGAGGCAGCTTTCGCTCTCCCCTCCCAGCGCCTGCAGCCGGCTGTGCTCGCCCAGGCCTCTTCTCTGCAGATCGGAGCGCCAGGAAAAAGTAGGGGCCGCGACCGCCCTGAAGCCTTTGGCGGCCATTTCACCGCACCGCCCAACTCCGCTCCCCGCAGCGGGCGGGTACCAGGCGCCTCGGGGCGGCGGGAGGGAGAAGGGAGGAGGGGCAGCACAGCCGCTTCAGGCAGCAGCACCCCTCTCCTCCCTCCTCCGGGGCGGGGGCAACGCTTGCGCCGTGGGGACGGCGGTTGCCGAAAGTTTGGGGCCACGTGGGGCGCAGAGTAGGGCAGCAGCGGCGGTAGCGTGTCCCGCAGACGCTCCAGGAGTCCCGCCGTGCTCGGCCGCTGCCTCCTTGCCCTCGCCATGGCCCCCGCCGAGATCCTCAGCGGCAAGACAGTCTCCGCGTACGTACCAGGGGGCCGGCCGGCCGCCCTTCCCGCCATGCGCAGGGCGGGGGCTTCCTCCGGTGGGGAATCCCTGCGGGGAGCCGCGCGGGATCTGCACCCTTCGGGGTGGCTGCGGCCCGGAGGGGAACCGGTGCGGCCGGGGGGTGTCCCGGGGAAGCCAGCCCCTCTGGCCAGGGGCGGGGGGATGTGGCGGGCTTCACTCTGGCTGGGCTGCCGGGATGAAACGGTTTGAGGGCTCCCTGAAGTTTTGTCACCTCGTTGTATTCCAAGCTCGCTTCTTCCTAGCTAGAAACGGTGGGAGTTATTTAATGAAGGTAATATTAAAGGTGAAGTACTGTCAGGGCAGCGTTACCCCCCAGGAACCCAGCCGGCCTGTGTGCTTGGGCCAGCAGCAGCCCAGCAGAGCTGTGATCACTCAGCATCCCTGGGCCAGCATAAGTATCCAGGCAGGAGGTGTGAAGTGGCTGCCTGGAGTATGGGGTTTGTATGGCCATGCAGTGCTCCTGGGATGCTTTACGAGCAGGAGTTAGGAAAGAGTGCTTAAGGTATGGGGTCTGTGTCCATTCTGTACAGGCACCAGTCACTCCTTTTTAAAGCAAGCTAAACTAATCTGTGTATTGGATAATGTCAAGATGCGTTTTCACAGGTGTCCTGCCAAAGGTGTTTGAAGGATCCGTCAGACCCTGAAGGAAAAGGCTTCCTTGTGCTTTTCAGGCTTTAGTTAGCTGGCAAACTCTTGAGTATAGGTGACCCTGCAGTGTGTCTTTTGGTTTGCTTATTTTTCCTACTGCTGCTATGCATACACGTTCAGATTAATTTCCCTAACCCTAGGAAAATGCAGTGTTTAGCAAAGGGTAACACTTGTGTTATATTGCGTGCAAACAGGGTTTGGTTAGGTAGATTTCTTGGGTACCTCCTCTCCATGACCAGGGAATTCAGACAGAAGGTGTAAACCTTAAATGTTCTAAAATAATCATGGAAAAGTTATTAGACTCAATCTTCTGTATTATTATGTATGACACATCTACATCTAACTGACAGTGGAGCACCTCTGAAAAGTAAGCCTAATGTGTCTTAAATCTGAATATCCACTGTGAAAGGCTGCCTGAATAATTTTTACCTGGTAATTTTTGGGCCAGCACTACTTGGGTGTTGCAGTCTCTCAGTCTTGTGTGCTTCATTACTCTTTATGCTTTTGGCAGTCGTGAAGCAAGCACACTCTGCAATGCCTATGTGTGGTGATGGTGGTACTTAATGATTTGCCTGTTACAGGTTTCCTTTTTCTGGCATAGAACATGCCCCTGAAGTAGGGTGGGTCCTTTCAAGGTGCATATTATTGCAGTTTTAGAACGACTGGAAATCTGGAAAGATACTAGCTTAGGTACAGTGACTGTGTTTTGGAGGTATTCTGAGCATTTACCTTAAAACTTCAAGATTCCTTGGCAGTTCATATTGCATTACTTACTTTCTTTAAATGTATAGATTTTAAAAATTTCTGGTTTGTGATTTTCTTTAAATGTCTGTTTGTTTTCTGTACTACAGTAGCAGGTGTTTTCAGACATGAAGACCTCTGTGACTTGCAAATACCTGTGAAGAGGCATAAGCTTTTAACAGACACACAGGATAAAGGCTTGCTTAGTGTCCAGCACATCTGTAAGCTGTTTAGCTGAATCCTGCCTTCCAAAGGCATTAAATTTCGACCTGAAGAGAATACAGAGTGAAAAAATAATTGTAGCTGTACAGTTGTCCTCCTTCAGTTCCTTTATTTCCACTGTATTTATGTCCAGTGTAGTAAAAGTACTGTGTGCTCCACAGGACTGGGCCTTGCGTGGTTCTGCTTTTTCCTCAAGGAAAAGGTGATATTGGATAAAGGAGTTTCTGCCCTGCAGATACCTGCTCATCTCTTCTAGATTCTCTAGAGAAGTGTGGGACCAGAGTTCAGCTCCAGGCCAAGTCTGGCAGCAGCAAAAGTGATAGGCATGTGGTTTTTCTAGGGAATTTTCAACTGAATTGCCTGTTGCAGAAAGGCAGTGTTTCTGAGTTTACATCAACTGGAAAATCTTGCCAGCTGCTCTCTTGTAGGGGATGTTTTTGTCTTTTCAAGAAAAGTGTCGGTCAGATATTAACAAATGAGGTGAATCAGTCAAGTAGCATTCCAGCTACTTAACTCTGTGTTTCTGTATATGATTTAAATGAAAACTCCTAACTATTGTCAACTTGCTTCTGCCACCAAGCACCCATTTCCCAAAGAAAGATGAAAAAACCCAAAACCACTTCAGAGTCATGCCAGTTATTTAAACACAAATCAAGTAGATAGTGGCATTCTTGTTCACTCTACTTACATATTTCACAAAAATGCTGTGAGAGAGATTGAGCTTCCTGATCCCTATGAATAAGGAAAACTTGGTGAGGAGATAAAAGCTAATTCACACCTATAAATTCGTGGGAAACTCAGAAGAGGTACAAAGTAAACCAGAATTTCTCTGTGGGTTTGAATATTCCTGTGAGGATAGTAAATGGAGTTGTATTGTGCATGAGAAGGAGGACATACAGGGCAGCAGACTTCCATGGGATTTTGTTAAGGCTGCTTCTTGCACTAGGAACACACACTCTTGTGTCTGGACAGTCTGTGAAACATGTTTCATGTATTGGATGCATCGTGCATCAATCTGAGCTGGCTGGTTATCTCAGAGTGGGTTTCCTCTGCTCTGATTGGCTCTTTAGTAATTTTGCCTTAATTTAAATTCACCTCAGTGGCAAATGCGTTGCAAAAGGTGGGTTAGTTTCTAACTGTACAGTAAAAGAATGAGTAGTAAGAGACAGAGAAACCTTGCTTTAAGGTATGCAGAATATGGAGGGTTGAAGGGAATCAAAATACAGTATCCTCAACCTTTTCTAGTGTTCCCCCAAAATAAAGACTCTGTTCCTGTGTCTGAAATAGATACTCAGAGCAAAACCTTGTAGTGGCCATTGTTTACAGCTTACATCTGCTGTGGTGAGTTCAGTCCTTATCTTCTGAAATAGCCCAGGTTTGGAGACCCCTGAATTGATTGATAGCATCCAGAGTGGACCAAAGTTCCTGGTCTGGATGAATAACAGCAGGGAAGACTAAGATACCCCTAGGGAAGGACCAGGTGGTGCTTTGAGTTTAAAGAATCTTTAAAGCATTGGATACCCAGATAAACTCATCAGGCTGAGCTTATAATTGGAGGTAGCAATGCAGTAAGGCAAGACATCAGCTTTTTCAAACTGGACCTCAAAAAGTTTTTTAGGAATTCCTGTTGAAACCAGCTAAATCTAGTCTCAATGGAAAAAAAATCACCAGTCTCTGAGATCTCATTCACCAGACCCTACCCAGTATGCCTGCCCAAGCATGCTCTGAAGGGTGTGCTAAGCTAAAGTGAACTGTGTGGTTCAGTACTGCTCAGTGCTGCTGAGTAGCCCCAAATACGAGCAAGAACTCCTGGTGTTAGGTGCTATATAGATATAGAATTTAAAAAAAGATGGCAACCTGCTCCAAAGAGGTTAGAAGCCAGGAGACAACATTGGTGGACAACAGGGCTGCAGTGCTGTGATCTGTGCACATCAGCAGCAGGTTACGTAGAAAGGGGCAGCCCTAAAGGAAGGAATGTTTAGGGAACTGCCACGTGCTCTTTGTGGAAAGAGGAAAACTCAGTATCACTCTTTGTGAACACAGACCGTTGTAGACATGGCCTGGAGTGTTGTCTGGAGTGCTTGCAGCCCAACAAAGGTGGATTGAGTCCTTATCTATTTCTCCTGGATTTTCTTCTGATTAAATCACCTCACAGTTGGGTGTTGTATGTGGTTTGGGGATGCAGACATGATTGGTGTTGCACCACAGGAAGCTGGTCGTGATAGTTTAAGGTATCATAACTGAGGTTGGGGCAAACTCTTCTAAGTTTTAAAGACTAAAGATTGTGTGAAATTTAAACCCTGTTCTGTTGGCAGCCAGCCACATTTGAGAAGTTCTTCAAATGCTGCCTATCCCATCTCCTATGGACGATTACTTCTTCAGCTCAGCTGTTTTGTAGCCCTCCTTGAATTAATAGGGTTGCATAGGAACATAAACACATATAGTTCCAGTCCCCTGCCATGGAGAGGGACACCTACTAGCCCAGGCTGCCCAAAGGCCCACCCAGCCTGGCCTTGAACCCTGGCAGGGAGGGGGCAGCCAAAGCTTTTCTGGGTGCCAGCGCTTCACCACCCTCACAGGGAACAATTTCTTCTGCGTATCTTATCTAAATCTCCTCTTCTTCAGCTTAAAGCCATTCCACCTTGTCCTATCACTCTATGTCCTTGTAAATAGTTTCTCTCCAGCTTTCTTGAAGCCCTTCAGGTACTAGAAGGCTGCAGTAAGGTCTCCTTGGAGCCTTCTCTTCTCCAGGCTGAACAAACCCAACTCTCAGCTTGTCTCCACAAGAGAGGTACTCCAGCCCTCTGGTAATCTTCATGGCCCTCCTCTGGACTCCCTCCATCCGGCCCATTGTGGAGCCCAAAGCTGAACACAGTGTACTTCAGATGGGATGTCAGGAGAGCGGAGCAGAGTGGGAAAATCACCTCCCTTGACCTGCTGGTTATACTTCTTCACCCAGGATACAGTTGGCTTTCTGTCTGCAAGTGCATCAGTCAGCATTCCCAAATCCTTCTCAGGACTGCCCTTAATCTATTCTCTGCCCAGCCTGTAGTTTTGCAATGTTCTCAGCATGATGAAAAAGAATCTAAAAAAGCAAAAGCATCTTCATGGCTTTATCTGGTCTGAAAAGTGCTCCTGCAAGTATGTGAGCTGACACAACCAAAGGAGTGGTTAAAAACCTCGGGAGTGTAGAAGTGGTAGAAGGCTGTAGGCTGTTCTCCTAGGAGATTGTGACTGTGTGCCAGGATCAGCTTGTGTCTCCACAGTGTCCCCTGTCCACAACCCTCCACTGTTTGTCATGTTAGCGACAGAAAGTGCTGGAGGCTGCAGGGAGGAATGGCAATAGGGACAGCTCTGGCCTGGATGGTGCAGGACCTTCAGCCTGGTACGGCCATTTCTGAAGGGCTGCAGCAAGAGCATTCCTGATGTTTTGTGTCTTTGAAACCTTTGGGGAATCTGTGATCCAGGCAGTGAGGCCAAACCCTCCTCCGTGGGGGCAGGCCTCTGAGCATCATTGTCTCTGAGGAGGTACTTCCTAGCTCATATGTTCAGCCATGTTCACTGACTCTGTTACTCACAGAAGGGACAGAAACACAGCCTGATGTCATCTTCAGTGTGGTGATGTGTATGTTCACCACCCAATCTACCCCATGTACGTAATCCCATCAGTGTAGTGGGGTCTGCTGAGGAGGCACTGATGTGGGAGCTGTGCTGCTCTCTCCATTTACAGCAGAGCTGGAGCAGTGTGGTTTGTCCTTTGCTGTTCTGAGAAATTCACTTAATGAATTTAAATTTAGCTCACTGTTGCAATCCAGAGAAAGAAAAGCTGACAAGTTCTTTAATCTTTGGAGCTGGCTTTTGCACTGTGTGCTTAGAGCTGTGTGCTGTCCTTAACCTGTATGGACCCTGGACCCTTGTTTGCAGTGTGTGTTTATGGACAAATGTGCTGGCACGGGGGGGTCTTAGCGTCAGAGGAGGTACAATTTTGGGGAAACAGCCACTTAATACTGCAAAATTATGTTTGAAGACTTAAAAACGTTTTCATACAGCTAGTATTTTAAAAAAAGAAGAAGAAAAAAGGATTGATTTATCAATATGAACTTTTATCTTTGTGAAGACCTGAAGCCTGTAATAGGATTTTGCAAACTGTATCACAAAATAACTACTGGCCTGGAAGCATGGTTTTATAATGTCTTTTTAAATCTGCTGAGTTTAAGCAAGGATTTATTTTTCCATTATTTTTCTCTCAAACCTTGTGCCTGTGGCTTTTGTGGCAACCAGAGAGCGGTGGTACTTAACACTAGGTGGCTGTCTAACAAGTGATTTCTTGATTTGAGGTTCCTAGAGCAAATGGGTGCTGGCAGCACCACTCGGTGCTTCTGTAGGTGTTACCTTTTTTTTGTTTTGCAGCTGAAGGGGAAGTGAGCTAGTGCCTAATTAGAGAACATGACAGCGATATGACATGTGAGCAGTCATGGCTGCTGGGGATGAGAGCACACCACAGCCCTGCATCAGAGAGGACAGAGGGAAGCTAGGCTCTCAGGTGGGCTTGTTTGTCCTCCACAAAGAAGACTGGATTAAAAGTAAAACTCAGACATGAGAACCCTTTCCAGTCGAGTGATGATGCTTTTAAGGGCCTCACTGGGTCACAAATGATGATGCATTTCAAGTTTGATTGCGTTTGGTTTTGTTTGCAGGCCACAAAGGAGTGCTGTGCCTTCCTTACTGGAACATCGGGGGCTGTTCTCAGAAACAGCTCCCCCTGAGCTGTGTGCAGTGGATTTCTGATGCTCCTTGAGATTGCCATGTTGTTACGGGCCACTTGTGAGCCCAGGCCCTGTTGTGTCTGTAGCTGTAGGTGTGGTGTTTTTCTCTAGGGCCTTGCAGCTGGAATGTGAGGTGAGGCAGTTGATGATTTTGCCACCCAGCAGATAAACTTCTGTCACTTTAGCCTTGTCCTAGCAATTCTTTGTGCTGATAAGTTCAGAAAATGGTGTTACAGCAAGCCAGTCTTCGTGTCAAGTCTTTTACAGAGGTGACAGCTAAAGAAGTTTTAGGGACTATCATTTGTTAAGTAAAATTGAAAACAACTTCTTTAAGAGACTTTGAACAGCTTGGCCAGACACAAACACCTCTAATTCCTCTCACCCCACTACTCAGGTGCAGCAGAGCTCTTGACTGTACGACTGGGAATGCATCAGGAGAGATGCTTGAGTTGGAGCAGAGCAGGAGGGTCTCTGTGGTTCCCAGAGATGGGACTTGGAACAGCCTGAGGGTTGCTTCTGGCTGGGCCAGCTGCAACCATCCTCTGGGACCAGTGCTGCTAGGTTGCAGCAGAGCCATGTGCTGCTCCCATTTCCCTTTCTCCTTGCCTCTGGCATTTCTAATTTGGAGTTCCTAGTTGCAGGGTAGAGTTGGCTTCACTAGCAATCTGTCATCCTGGAATTTTCCTGTATTTGCAGGCCTTGCAGCCTCCCACTCAGCATCAGCCACTTACTCTGTCCCCATACCCTTGCTGTCCACATTTTTAATGAACTGGCACCAACAGCAGCTCCTCCAGTCTGGGAAGTCTGTTTCCAGTTGGAAAATAGCAAACCTTGTGGTATTGATTTGAGGGTAGATGAGCACAAGATGAACATCTGTGTTTTAAACAGGAGGTTATTTGGAGCAGTGTGGATGTATGCATTGCTATGCATGATGGTAGTGACTTTTCTTCTGTTTGAGAATAGTGGATGGGATATGGGCTGGAAGTCACGTGGAGGAAGACAGACCTGTCACCAGTGTTTGATGGCTGGTGAGGTTTGTTTATGTAGCCTTTGCCTTTGAGTATATTCTAAATTTGCAGTGAAGTGTTACAGACTCCTTCCAGCACCATGAGCCCATCAGATGCTCACAACTGGTCAGTTCTCTCTGAACCCTGACTGCCTCTGGTGAGGAGTGGTGCTGAGGCTACATCCAGGCTTTTGGCAGAATTTTGAATTTGAAATTTGATCTTCCCTACGACCCTCCCTGGTGAAGGATTGTGCATATGGGGCCAGACAGTGATTGAGAGATCAGAGAGGAGTGTAAGGCTGGGAGGGGTGGTAACAGAGGCTTTTGAGCTGTCTGAGACTAATTTATCAGTGATGGGTATCTGTTATCACTACAGCATTGGATTGTAAACTGGGTATGAGTTGTCTCATCAGTGAATCCTCTCGTGCTTCCATTTAAAAGTTTTGTTTTTAATAATTCTATCCTTAAACTTGTTTTCACCACAGGGTTGACCTGAGCCATGTACCAGGGTTTAGCTAATGCTCCTTACCATTTCACCTTTGTCAACCTCCCATTCTCCTTCCTGCTCCCTTGGAAAAATCTGTGCCTTGTTTGGAAGCTCTTGGACTGGGGGCATTGTCTCACAAGAGTGTCAGCAGGCACAGAAGCAGACCAGAGACAGGAAGGTGGGTGTAGGACTGCAGCCTACCCAGCCTAGCTTAGGCCAAGCAGACAGGAAATAGAAACACTTACTGCAGAAGAGCTGTGTCTTTGGGTACCTAATGGTTTTTTAGCTAGTATTCAGAATTTTACTGTTGTAGATTTCCCATCTTTTCCCAGGACAGCATGTGTGACAGTATTGACCAGTGCCTGTGGAAGGCATATGGTATGGCATATGTGGAAAGAGGATTTGCTTTTGAGGAGGTAGATTGAAATCCCAGGAACTTCTGTGCAAATTTGGTGCGTTTTTTACCCTTGTATTTTAGGAGTCCATGAAGAGGCTGAGGAAGCACAATCTGGGCTTATTTAAAATATATTTTAATACTTTTTTGTTTGTTTGTTTGAATGAAATTTCCAAGGTGTCTTAGTGATTTATGGACATTAATCTTACTTGGATATTGCAGGGGTGATGAAGGGCCTGGAACATCTACCCTATGAGGAAAGGCTGAGAGAGCTGGGGCTGTTCAGCCTGGAGAAAAGAAGACTGAGGGGGGACCTAATCAAAGTTTATAAATATCTTAAGTATGGGGTGCAGGGGGAATTGGCCAGCCCCTTTTCAGTGGTCAGTGGAGACAGGACAAGGGGCAATGGCTGCAAATTGGAGCACAGGAAGTTCCACACCAACATGGGGAGGAACTTTTTCCCAGTGAGGGTGCCAGAGCCCTGGGACAGGCTGCCCAGGGAGGTGGTGGAGTCTCCTTCTCTGGAGAGATTCAAGACCCATCTGGACGCCTATCTGTGCAGTATGAGCTGGGGAGCTGCTTTGGCAGGGGGGTTGGACCCCATGATCTCTTGAGGTCCCTTCCAACCCCTGCAACTCTGTGATTCTGTGACCTGTGTGCAGGGGGCATAAGTATGTGTTTTTCAGTGCCCATCTGTCATCCTTTCAACTCCTGACTTACCACTGTCTGAGAATTGAGCCCTGTAGTTAACTATGTGCTTTTTTCCCCCTCTGCAGACAAGTGAGAGAGCGACTAAAGCAGCAAGTTGTTGAGATGAAAGAGAAATTTCCAGGCTTCAGACCAGGACTCGCAATTTTGCAGGTATTGTTTTCTTTAATGACAGCTACAGATAATCTGTGTTGCTTTGCAATGGTAAGTGCACAGCTGATGAGCTTCCTGAAAGCTCCCTTGTTATGGCAACATTTTATAAGGAATAGGAGAGTAATTTCCTGTGGGATAGTAACAGTTCTGTGATGCCTTTTCCCCAATTACTGGGGCCCATCATTGTTTTGGGGTGGGTTTTCTTTAACCAGACTCTTGCAGCTCCTTGAAATGGTTTGAGAAATGTTTCTAAAATGGTGAAAGTCAGCTTTTTTATGCCTACTAAAGAGGAAGCAGTGCATGCAGACTTTATTCCAAGTCCCTGCACTGTGTGATCCTCAAAGCCTGTCACCTTTCAGAAATTTGTTTGTACTAGAACTCTTTGAAACGGGGTGTTTATTAAGGAATTTGATCTGCTGTTACATCACAGTGTGGAGAGAGAAGGGGAGAAGGATGGGGGGGGGGAAACCTAACCAAAACCACCTTTGTTCAAGAAGCCTTTGAGTGCAGGGGATGGGTTCAAATTGAATTACTGAATTTGCTGTCTGTCAGATGTGTGAGTAAGTGCTAGAGTCTGTACAGAAACACTTGCAGAGATAAAAAGCACTCATCAGTACAGGGTTTGGCCTGTGTTTGGCAGAATTAAAATGACTTTTTTTTCCCTTGCAGCTATAAAAATTGGAAACTCTTTGTGCTTAGATCAGAAGGGAACCAGTAGTACTAAGTGGCATGTAATGTGTGGCCACAAAGGATTGATGGACAGAAGTGACTAATCTTCTTACTCCATACTTTGGGCTCTTGAAGAGCTCTTAGTGCCTGTTTCTGGCTTCCAGTGCTAAGACCACTATAGTGCATACAACCCATGCTCCTCCTTTGCAATGCCAGGAAAGAAATTGTTTGTGGTTTGGGTTTTTCTCTGGTTTTTGTCTACGTTAGCTTTAAGAAGACAATCTCAACAGAAAACTTATCTTCAGGTGTTTAGAAGAAAGGAGAAAGCTCTTTTATTTCACTTTAGTAAGGGATGTTTTGGTGGAAGTGCTGACTTTGTGAACTGTCTTAAAAACTGTTGTCTTGTTGTGTTACTGGATTTTTTTTCTTGGTGGGCCCATCTTCTCTTCAACCCTGGGCAGAGTCTTTTACAACCTGTTTGCTCTTTGGCTCTCTGACACTTGTCTAAGTTCCCAAGCAGTCTGAGCTTGGACTTCATCTCATGTCTATTTTTCAGTTAAGTCAGGACAGTTAGCTGTGTCTGATATGAAGCACCCCACACAATACTTGCTCTCTTTTTAGGAGGTATCCAGTGTCCTCTGAGCTCAAAGAACATAGCAGTTAATTTATTTTTTGGCCTGCAGTTGTCAGGAATGGCCTTTTTTGCAGAATATATGCAGTCTATTTGATGACATCTCCTGATGCCTGCTCTCTTCCATCTTTTCTGCCCTGTATGAGGCATACCTTTTCCTGAGGCAGACTTTAAAGGGGAGAAAACCCTTTGTCTAATCCTAGGAAGAAAACCAGTGTATGACCAGGTCATGCAGTCACCCCTTCAGTTTGTGATCTGTGTGAGAACCAGGGATAGCTACCAAGTACCAGGGAATGGGGTTCCAAGAATTTGTTTATCAGCTTTTCCTTGTTTGCTCCCCATTTTCTTATGGTTACAAGGAATATTACCTTGAACAAAGCATACTGGATGTTGCAAGCAGTCTGGAACACAGTTGTGCTGTAATCACCCAATGCTGCCAAAAACTACAGGCATTTGTTCCACTTGCTGCTTTCTCTTTGTGCATCACTTTGTTCTTGTTTTATTGGTTTTTCTTTGGCATGAAAATTCTCAAGGTACAAACCAGCAGTGAAAGAAATCTCTCCATCAAGGCACATGTATGTGCATAAAATTAAGATTCCTGGGTATCAGAGGCCCAACTTTTCTGAAAGCCTTAATCAGATAATTGGATGTTATCAGCACCTGCTGATCATGTTAATTAGCTAGAGATTTAACTTTCTCAGCTGAGATGGCAGGCAGTATTTTTTGCTGTGGGAGAACACTTATGTTTCTAAGGTTTTTCAACAGGTGTAAATGGTGTTTTATGCAGGAGATCAGACAACTTGTCTTGAACTGCTTCTTACTTCAAAGAACAATTTTCTGTTGGCTCTGGCTATCCATAGCCTCTATCAGTGTGTCTTATAGTTATTCAAGAATACTTTTGTCTCCTTGGTGTAGCTCAAAGGCAGCTAAGGATTAAACCCACCTCACCCTGTGACTGGATCTCTCATCTGCCCAGGAAGGTGGTTGAGTCACCTTCCCTGGATGTATTCAAAAAAAGGGTAGATGAGGTACTTAGGGATATGGTTTAGCTTAGGATGGGATTGGTTGGACTTGCTGATCTTCCAAGGTCTTTTCCAACCTTGTGATTCTGTGATCTGCAGTGTGACTCAACTATCATTTCATCCTTAGGTTGGGAATCGGGACGATTCGAACCTCTACATTAACATGAAGCTGAAGGCTGCTGCTGAGGTAACGGCCAAGCTCTTAATGTTTCTTTCTACCCTCCTGTAGTAGGTCAAATCTGAATATGGAAAAAAGAAGAAAAAAAGATGCAAATCAAAGAGTATTGTGGAAGCTTTGCTTGTATTGGAGAAACCAGTGTTGGCCTGAACTTTTGGTTAAAAGGAAGTGTTACCTGACACTTAGTTCAGTGGGGTAACAGCAGTGGGGGTGGTGTAACTTCTTGTGTGATCATCACCTAGATTACATGTGCTTGAAGTGCTGGTGCTGTGTCTTTCCTGACCTGTGGCCATGTGCTTACCCTCCTTACATGATGCAGTGAGTTGCCTTGCATCTGTCAGCAGTGGTATGTTACAAGCTACAGCAGAGCTGGGAATGTAAGAGGAAATTCATTCATGGAATAATTTGTTTCTTCTGTCAAAATTTGAAGCCTTTTAAAAGGCACTTTTGCTGTTCATAAGGATTAAAACCTCAGATCTTGAAATGGAATTGGTTTTCTGCTGCACAAAGACCCATTGTGTAGAGAATCAAATATATGTATTTAAGATGTCCCAGATTTTTTCTTAATTCTCCTTTAAGATCAGAAGCTGTTACATTCTTCCTGCTTAAACTCTGAGAATGAGAGACTTTTTTTTTTAGGGTATGTATCTTCCTTGTGCAACAGGAATCTTGTAGGTGTGTGGATACACAGCTTATATGATCACAGCTGGATGTCTCGTGGTCAAAACAAGCTGGAGGGGGGGGGGAGGGAATTTTCATGCAAGAATTTCTCATTTATGAAAAAAGACTCCTTGAAAAATGTATGTGTAAACTAAAAATAAATCGTGCCAAATGATTATTAGTGTCACCTGCTGAAGTAGGTCACTTTGGAAGAAGTTGGGGAGGCTGTACAAATGTATGTGATGCAGTTAATTTAGTTTAAAAGACCTACAATATAAAGAAATGTACCATTGGGGGTTGGACCTGATGATCTCTTGAGGTCCCTTCCAACCCCTACAATTCTGTGATTCTACAATTCTGTGATATCCTTTTTTTATATATATATTTCAGGTGGTTTTTTGCTTCTTATTGATGATTATTTCCAAGTAATAGGACTGTAGGCACAGGAACAGGAGATAGACCTGGGAAATGTGACAGAATGTAGCTGTGACTGGGCTGGACTGACAGAATAGCCAGATCAATCCCTGGTGTCAATTCAGAAATTAGGTAATTTGTTTGCATTGTCTTTTGCAGATTGGGATCAGTGCCAATCACATAAAACTGCCAAACACAGCAACAGAAGCTGACGTAAGTGATGTAGTCAGTAACAAAAAACCATCATTTTTAGTGTCTCTCAAGGGATTAACCTGTATTTATTTGCTCTCTTGTTTATAAAAAAAAGGCTGCTTGCCCATAGATATAAAATATCGTGTAAAATGGAACTGGAAGCTACTGAGATTCTATTTTTAAAGGGGAACTAAAACACTGCGATGTAAAATTTAGGGACTTTAACAGGTATTTTTCTAAAAATAAAAAACGTGAGTCATTTATGCTCTTGGGTGGAAAAACTAAACATATTGTATGTTTCTTTTAAGCCAGATGGGGTTGAGCTTTTTCCTTTGCATCAGTCATATTTCAGTTTATCCCCCATTAGGTCTTTGGTCTTTACTCCCTTGTAGGTCCTCAAGTGCATTGCATCTTTGAATGGAGACCCTGCTGTTCATGGCTTTATAGTGCAGCTGCCACTTGACTCTGATAAACCCATCGATACAGAAAAAATAACCAATGCTGTTGCACCTGAGAAGGATGTGGATGGGTAAACTGACTTTATCCCTGGAGAGCATGACAGCTACTCCAGAAATAAACTTCTTCTTTTAATTAATTTTTATTTTTGAACAGTAATTGTGAGGCAAACCATCTTACTTGGCCTTTGTTCTTTGAATATACAGCTTGAGTAGCATCAATGCTGGGAAACTCTCCAGAGGGGACCTTGGAGACTGCTTTATTCCCTGTACACCAAAAGGATGCATGGAACTTATCAGGCAGACAGGTAAGGAGGTTTCCATTCATTATTCATGAGTGCAGTAAGAGGCAAAGTTATGTACCTGGCAAGGCTGTGCTTCATACTAAAACTTTTGTTGAGGTGCCACATTTCATCTTGGCTTTTTCAGATGGGGAAAGAGCTAGTTTTAAAGGGGGGCCTTCCTTCCTCCCTCCCAATTCCCTATCCCACACAACCCAGAAGAAAAACAATACTCTGAAGTACCACAGCCAGACTCCAGCTGACCAAAAGACTGGAGAGCTGTTTGAGTTAGGTTGTATTAGATTGCACAATGACCCTTTTCTACTTTCTCCTAACTCCCTGTGGTGTAGGTGTCCAGGTGGCAGGCAAAAGAGCCGTAGTGGTTGGTCGCAGTAAGATTGTCGGCGCTCCCATGCATGACCTGCTGCTCTGGAATCATGCAACAGTAACCACGTGCCACTCAAAGACCTCAACGCTGGCTGAGGAGGTAATGACAGGGCAGATGCATGAGGCTGTAGTTACAAGCTGCAAGCCAGCAGTCCCTGCTGCACATTGCTGTTCTGAGTCATTTGGTACGGGTCATCTTTCACCCGAAACAGGTTCCCAGTCCTGTTCACTAGATGGCTGTGTAAATATTTGCTGGAATAGGATCCTGATTATTTGTGGTCCTTAATTAGAGGCTTTTAATTTATAACAATAAAATTATTATGTTTGTTTTCTTTTGGCAAGTGCTTCCTAATCTCCAAGTAGTGGCCTGCAAGACAGCATGTGTTTGTTTTTTCCTGAAAAGACCAGGTGGTCTTTTGCTTTAATGACTGGGAAATACTAAACCAAATGTTTTCTCCAGGGTTGGTTGTTGGGTTTTTTTCCCCAGTCTATTTTCTATGACTGGGAATTGGTACCATTTTCCTCTTTACCAGTGAGAATGACAGAAATAGTGTGTTGCTGTGCTGCCACCTACTTGGATTTCGTAGAGCAATCAACACTGCCAGGCTCTGTACTCAAGTATTAAAGCTGAAAAGAGAGTAGGTGTATTTGAATGTAACTCACAAGGAAGATCAGAAACACTGCAGTGCTTCGTGCCGTTAAGTTGCTGTTCAAGAAGGTTGTCATTAGGTTGATTAACAATTGAAGTGCTGATTCTTAATGAAACCTTAAGAACAGTTAATCCCCCTTGAAGATTAAAAGAAAAAAATACAAGTGATAGCAGCAGCTTCCTAAGCAAACATGAATGAAGCAGTGCAAGAACTGACAACAAGCTTTAGTCAGTTTCTACCACCAGCTTTGTGACCAGAGCAGGACTGTCTGTATGAATATTAGTGCTGAATTACAATCAGCTTTCCCTGGAGTTGCATGTTACACAATCCTTGGGCTTAAAAACCACAAGGTAGTCCTGCCACAAGTGAAATGCCACTTGGAGTTCTGTGCAGGGGCTGTTCTTGGCTGCTGTCTGATGGGTGCTGGGTATATTTCTAGCATTGAAAAGAGCAGCTGAATATGCAGGGATATTTGAAGGGAGGGAGATAAGAATATGCAGAAGGCTTTAATTTTATCTAAAAGTAGTCTGTGTGACCCACTTGGGAATCATGGAGTAGTTCAAAGGAGGTTCTGAAGTGTTGACTAGCAGTAGTTTAGGGTAGGAGTGTGAAAATAGGACATCATTTCTAGCTGCTGGAATTTGTGCTTGCTGAGGAACTGCTAGCTACTTTTAATTGCTGACAACACCCTTCCATCACTCTGATGGCAAGGGGTGAGCACGCAGTTTCACTGCAACTGAAGCTGATCTAAGTTGCTGCTGAAGCAGGTCTGCATTTTATCCACTGCTGCTGTGATACAGGGTTGTTTCTTTGGCTTTTTTTTTTTTTATAGGTGGGTAAAGCTGATATCCTGGTGGTTGCAGCTGGTAAAGCTGAAATGGTGAAAGGCGAATGGATCAAACCTGGTGCAATTGTAATAGACTGTGGGATTAACCATGTGCCAGGTGCGTGGGTAAGGCATGGAGAGTGGGGATGGGGTTGTAGAGAAATGCAGTTGCTAAGTAAGTACGTGGATACTGTTTCCTTGGTGTTTCTAGCCAATATGGACTTCTTTTTCTTTTAAGTCTGTCTTAAGTAATGGTGGCAACCTCTGAAGATGCCAGAATAAAAAAAAAAACCACAGGTTGGTGAAGTACTGTCCTAAAGCAGATCAGTGGCAGTTTTGTTCCTGCCTTCAGTGAGGCTGATGATCAGGCAAGGAAGGAGACCTAGGCAACGCTACAGCAGAATATCCATGTAATTTGCTGCAACTATATAGTAAAGGCTTGCTGCTCTTGTCACTTGTGAGCATGCAGCTTTACTGTCATTACTTTGCAGTTAGAACTGATTAAGCTGTTCTGTTTGAAATACAGAAATGGCAAGCAGTCTCTTAAAGTAGCTGTGGATTTGTTGAATCACAACATTAACTTCTTAGGTTTAAATGGCTGTTGTCTTGAAACAAAGCAGCTTCTGCAAGAGGGTGAGAGTGGCTCTGGCATAGAATAAAGTGCTTGAACATAATGGATTTTAGGGTAGGGTTTCACTTAGCTGCTCCTCATAAAGGAGGAACAGACAGTCTGGCAATTCTGTTTTCATCTCATTTTAAATCCAAATTACAGATACTGAATGATATGGAAAATTAGTCACCATCCAACTATCTCTGTGCTACACCCACAAGGCTTTTAAAAGGTAGTTTTCATAATTAATCAGTCATTTTGTTGCCATTATTTAATGGGATGTAAAGAAAATTCTGTGCAGCAGTCTTGTTCCTCAAAGATGACACTGAGTTGCATTTAAAAACATTAGTCCTCTGTCTAATTAAAATTAAAAAGTCATCTGCTGTTGCTGTTTGTTGCTTGATGTACTTGTGCCAAGCTACCCAAACTTAGGCAATTTGCCAAAACCCACAGGGTCACTGCTGCTCTGTATGAAGCAGAGTGGCTTGGAGTCTCTCCCACCAACACGTTGTAAATAAACCTACCATTGTGTCTCTGACATATGATAGTATGACCTTCTTTTTTTTTCCCAGGCTTGATGTGACCTGCATCTCCAAGGACACATCCATGTTTCCTTGCAATTAGTCTGCTTTGGGCAGTGCACTGAGATCTGAGCTGCTTGTACACTCAGCTTAGTCAGTGTTACATGGCAAGATGCTTAATGGTGTTGTGAGACTTGGTGATCAGGCCTTGTTAGAGTAACATGGAAATTGTCAGATTTCAAAATGATGGATGCCACAGGCTTCTGTTTTTCTGTGGTTTTTCTGAAGCTGATGAGTTTTCCTGCCTCTTTGTTCCCTTACAGTTTGCAAAAAAGTTTTCAGTTTAATCTTTTGGGAAATCAGTGCCAGGATTGTGGTGCTGGCATTGCTACAGAAAGAAGGGTAGCTCCTTTGCCAGACTCTCCAGCTATATCACTGTACAGACAGAGTACCACTGCTAGCCCTGGTGGTGCTGGGGTGATGTGTGGTCTCGTGTTCTTGCAGTTGTGTATCCACCAGAAACACATCACAGTTGGGTGTATGTTGGAACAAGTTTGCTTGGAAGCCACATGGATAAATCCCAGCCCTTGTCTGTGAATTAGCTCTGGTCCAGAAGCTGCAGTCAGGCTGTCTATCGTGCAGCTGTCTCTGGAAATAGATGGAGGTCATCACACCTGTTCATTTCATATGTGTAGGCACTTCACTTCTATGTGTGTGTCATAGAATCATAGAATGGCGTGGGTTGGAAGGGACCCCAAGGATCATAGAGCTCCAACTCCCCTGCCACAGGCAGGGACACCAACCTCAGGTCTGGATCTACACAAGTTTGCCCAGGGCCCCATCCAACCTGGCCTTGAACACTTCCAGGGATGGGACATCCACCCCCTCTCTGGGCAGCCTGTTCCAGCACCTCACCACTCTTTCTGTAAAAAACTTCCCCCTAATATTCAATCTAAACCTTCCCTCCTTCAGCTTTAAACCATTCCCCCTTGTCCTGCCATTATCTGCCCTTTTAAAAAGTCGATTCCCCTCCTGTTTGTATGCTCCCTTCAGGTACTGCCAGGCTGCAATGAGGTCCCCCCGCAGCCTTCTCTTCTCCTGGCTGAACAAGCCCAGCTCCCTCAGCCTGTCCATCACTTCTTTCATCTCAAAGTCCTTGGATGCTCTTTCATGTTCCAGCTGGCTAGAGAACCTACTGCACCAAAGAAGACAGGGGCACAGGGAGTGGTTATAGTGTCACTGATACTCCCTGTAACTAGTTTGTGTCTTTTGTTTTGGTTTTGTTCTTAAGAGTGGGATGATGAATATTGAGAAGGTGAAATTAGAGGGAGAGGCAGAAAATCTTGTGTGTAAGCTTTCCTTCAAAAGAATGTTTTAAAGGTAACTGGATAGTTCCTAGGTTGTGTTCAGGGGTGCTTTGCCTGAAGTGCAGATGCAGAGACTGGGGGTTTGTTTGGCTTGTAGCACCACTGTGTCTGTTATTGGGCTGTTTGTGCTTGGGGTGCCTAATTCATCATTTATTTTCTTCGTTCTTAGGCCTGGAGTCTTCCTGGCCAGGGTGGCTAGTAAGCCTTCTTGTCATTCTTGGAAGAAAATACTGATTATGGTATTTACCTTTTGCAACCTTAATTAAACAGGCCTCTAAGCTGCAAGGCCAGATTTGTCTGCAGTTCATGCAAGCAAAGCTGACAGGGACCATAGAAACAGTGTTGTGATGATGTTAATGCTTTGAACTTTAGGGGAAAGAAGTGTTGCTTTAAACAGAGACACAGCAAAACATCCAAGCTGCTGATTGTCTGTAACAATGCAGCTAAAATTTAAGTGTTGGCAGGAGCTGCTTTTGTTCCCTCTTTGGGTTTACTATAATCACTTGTTTAGTTTGGTTTCTCTTCCACTCCTCCTTCTTGTCAAATGTATGATAAAGTTATTGATTGTGTTCTCTTCAAACACACACTTACTATATCCAGTGTAATATTTCAAATATGCCAACCATAAAATATATCCTCAGGTTTTTCACTCTGCTTTAAAAGTTCCCTAGAGTCCTCATCTGAAATGAGGATCTGCTGCTCCAGGAGAAACTTAAAATTGTTTGGGGTTTTTGTTTATTTTTTATGCTCTGTCTATAATCAGTGAACTTTTTACATAACTCTACTAGTTTTTCTTAGGTATTTTTCTCTATATATGTGGGTGAGCTTAAAGGTCACTGCTGGAAACAAGTACTCTGTCTGCCTCTGATTTGTTAGGTCATGTAGTGCAGCAGGGTATATTGCTGCCTTTTTTTTTTAATTCCTTCCCCCCAGAGAGAAAGATTATTCTACTGGAGCTTTCTTAAACCTCCTGTGAGGTTTGTTTTGGCATGTCTCTGATTTCTGTGAACTGCAGTATTTTTCAGTCCATCTTTAGAGTGGCCATGAATAATTGAAAGGTTTAGCACTTTCTGTCTTCAGTTTCTGATTTTATTCAGTACTGAGACCCAAATTCCCTCCAAAATGGAACAGAGCAAATGTCAACCTGTGTTTTTTCAATAAGTCAACCATGTATTCCCTCTCAGTTCTCCTAGAGTGTTGGTTTGTATCTCCCTCAAATTGGAAACTGGACTATTCAGAAAAGTACAGCAGGAGCTGTGAGAGGAGGTTCAGGTGACATCTCTATCGCATGTCCCATTTGTGGTATATAATTGCATAGATGTATTACTTGGTCTGTGCTTTGGTCCCCCTGTGTTTTGGAGTCATCTTCAGGCTGCCCTGTGGGCCATGTGCCACTGAGAAGATACTTGCATCCTCAAGGAAATGGACATTTATCTGACTGAGGATAAATGGTGCTGAGTGGGAAGATACCACAGAATCACAGAGTTGTAGGGGTTGGAAGGGACCTCCAGAGATCATGGGGTCCAACCCCCCTGCCAAAGCAGCTCCCCAGCTCATACTGCACAGATAGGCGTCCAGATGGGTCTTGAATATCTCCAGAGAAGGAGACTCCACCACCTCCCTGGGCAGCCTGTCCCAGGGCTCTGGCACCCTCACTGGGAAAGAGTTCTTCCACGTGTTGGTGTGGAACTTCCTGTGCTCCAGTTTGCAGCCATTGCCCCTTGTCCTGTCTCCACTGACCACTGAAAAGGGGCTGGCCAATTCCCCCTGCACCCCATACTTAGGATATTTATAAACATTGATTAGGTCCCCCCTCAGTCTTCTTTTCTCCAGGCTGAACAGCCCCAGCTCTCTCAGCCTTTCCTCATAGGATAGATGTTCCAGGCCCTTCATCATCTCCGTAGCTCTTCTCTGGACTCTCTCCAGGAGATCCCTGTCCTTTTTATCCCAGGGAGCCCAAAACTGGACCCAATACTCCAGGTGGGGCCTGACCAGGGCAGAATAGAGGGGGAGGATCATCTCCTTCGACCTGTTGCATGAACTGCTGACACTCTCTGAGTGAAATATTACAAGAACAGCCTCATCTTGCGACGTTATTTAAACTTTTTAATCTTTCTTTACCTCTTTCTGGGTACACAGCTTCTGCTTTATTTACTCCAACAGAGGAGAAGACTTCAGCTTCAGTCAGTGCTGCCTTTTTCTGCTGGTTTGGTGAAATGTGGTATATAACTTGATTTTTCTTTAAATCCCCAGACAGCACAAAGGCCAGTGGAAAAAGAGTTGTGGGAGATGTGGCATACAATACAGCAAAGGAAAAAGCTTCCTACATCACCCCAGTTCCTGGTGGTGTTGGGCCCATGACTGTGGCCATGTTAATGCAGGTATGTGGACAGGCTGTGAGATGACCATAGGTCATCCCTGTGTTTGCCTTTGGGGTACGTTGCTGCTGACCATCAGCACATTGCTGGAGCAACTGATGCTTCCTCCTTGCTCTTACAGAGGTCTAAGTTAGGATTTCCAGGTTCTAGTCCTAACAGTTTGGGTTGTTAATGGAAGAAGAAGATGGACCTTAAGGAAATGTTAGAACAGAGGGTTTTTTCATTTGGGTTTTTTATTTCCTGCGGGGGGAGGGTGTGTTGGGGAGCAGGAGTGGGGTTTTTGAGTGTGGTCTCTCCAAACAGGTTTATCTTCCAGTGCTCTGACTGTAATTCTAAAACTATCCATAAGGTGAGTGGATAAAAAGGAGGAGAGAAATAGTATAAGCCAGCTCACCATTTCCTGCTTTGCCTAAGGAACCCTGTTGACATAGAACACCCCAAAAAATCCAGCACGCTGGAAGATAGGTAGTTGAATGGATAGACAGATGTGGTGGGGGTTTTCATAGAATCATAGAATGGCAAGGGTTGGAAGGGACCCCGAGGATCATAGAGCTCCAACCCCCCTGCCACAGACAGGGCCACCAACCTCAGGCCTGGAGCTACACAAGGTTGCCCAGGGCCCCATCCAACCTGGCCTTGAACACTTCCAGGGATGGGGCATCCACCCCCTCTCTGGGCAGCCTGTTCCAGCACCTCACCACTCTTTTTTTGTTCTAAGAAATCTGTGAGCAGAATCTCATTCTGGATTGTTAGCAAATGCTTTAATCAAAGCACGTAATCCGAGACTGAGACAGATGGGAGGGCAAAAGCTTTCTGAGTCTCATTGTTAACCAGCATGGTTCATACAGTGGTGGTTGCTATAATGCCTTCTCATGGTCATTTTAGAGCACAGTGGAGAGTGCACAGCGTTTTCTGGAGAAGTTCCAGCCTGGAAAATGGAACATCCAATATAACCAGCTTACCCTAAAGATGCCTGTTCCAAGGTAATGCTTTCAAATGAAGCTACTGGCAGCATTCATGCTGTACAGCATTCAATTCTGTTCTCAGGCTTTGTATAATATGGGGCATGCATGGATGTAGACTGCAGCTGTCATTGAGATTTGGAAAGAAGACAGCACTGTGAGGCCTTCTGAAGGGAGCAGAGCTAACCTGCAGTTGAAGTACATTTGTTGAAGTGTAGGCTTGGGTCATCCTGATAATGTTAGGGCGTGAATATGAACTTCCACAGACTCTTCAGGGCAGCTAGAGAGATGCTGATTTAGTGAATAGCAAGACCCTATGATTTTGGAACACTTCAGTTTGACATGACAAAAAGCTAGCATCTTGAAGTAGCATCTTGAAGTGGGAGTTGTTGGTGTCAAGTCCCCAAGGAGCAGTTGAGAAATTAGCAAAATTCCTGCAAAAAGGCATTCTTGGGTTGGAGGTGGGTGGTGGTGGTTGTTGGGTGGGTTTTTTTGGGTGGGTTTTTTCCTTTGGGCTTTTTTTGTTTTCTTAAAATAAGTTATGGGGATGTGTCTAGTTTAGCCAATATTGATGGGTTTAACTAAGATGTTAACTAAAACTTGCCTTTTAAAATACTGATTGGGTGTTTGTAGCTTACCCAGTCCAGAAGAAGGGAATTTGTGAGATGTCTTTGACTTACAAATTGTCCTTGCTCTCTCTTTCTTGAAGTGATATTGAAATATCACAGTCTTGTCTACCCAAACCCATTGATCAAGTTGCAAAAGAAGTTGGTCTGCTGCCTGATGAGGTGGAGCTCTACGGCCAAACTAAAGCCAAGGTTCATCTGTCAACTCTAAAACGACTGAAGAACCAGCCAGATGGCAAATACATTGTTGTTACTGGGTAGGTCTTTCCTTAACTGAGGAAACATCATTCACGTGGTGTCAAGGTGAAAAGAAATCATATTAGCATGGCTTATTGTTATATTGTCTTTTGGTATGATGAATGTATGAGGTGCTCTAGATTTTAGTGAATCACTATGTGAAAATCTAGTAGTTTGGGAAACAGATTAACCTTTTTATGGTAAATAGTGGGAATGTAGTTAAACATTTCTCTCCTGGAGATGAATTGTTTTGCTCTGCAGATCAGGGGTTATGGAGTACAGAGTGGTTCTAAATCCTGAGTCTAAATTCTCCTAGTCACCTGCCTTCAACAGTAACTAGCAAGCTGTTCCAGATCATAGTCTTCAGCAGTTATGTGATAATTTCCCAATCTTGTTCCAGTTTTGAACTGATGAAGATTAGCTGAAGCCTGAGCCAATCCAGAATTTGAGTTGCCATTAGCTGCAATCACTGGGTGACTGTTTTATCCCTGTGTTTTGAGGATTTCATTGTGTCTGTTCTGCTTTTGTACTGCAGGATAACTCCTACTCCCCTGGGAGAGGGGAAGAGCACTACTACTGTCGGCCTTGTTCAAGCCTTAGGAGCACACCTTCACCAGAACGTCTTTGCCTGCGTTCGGCAGCCTTCCCAGGGACCAACCTTTGGTATAAAAGGTATGAGCTCTTCTGTTGCTTGCAGTTGGACTGATGAGGAAAGATGACATTCAGAGATTTTTATTCTGCTGCATTGTAGTTTCACAACTGCATTTCTTACAAGAATGAAAAACCTTGGATACATTCTTCTCAATAGTTTGTAAGTGCTGTGCTGGGATTTAAACTAAGCTTCTCAATAGTAGCTGCCTCTTTAAAGCCATTAAGCAAACACATGTAATGCCACTCTGGGCTAAGAGAGACCTTTATTTGCATCATTTGACTATTGTTTCTCTGTAGGTGGAGCTGCAGGTGGTGGCTATTGTCAAGTTATTCCCATGGAAGAGGTAATTCTTTGTACAAAGCCTCATTGCACATGTAGCTTACAGACCTTGAAGAGATACTGCAGTCAGACAGCTTACAAAATCTTTTTAGTTTACAGCCTGGTGTCACACTCCCAAGAACTGGGTGCTTGATTTCAGCAGAGCTTTAATAAAATTTAAAAAAAACCCCAAACAAACACCAAAAACACTGCAAAAAGCCAATCAAAACATCCTTGATTGTTTCAATAGGGTGCCTACGTGCTCAGGGAACTTCATAGAACTGGGAATTCCCAGTTCTTCTGTTCCCTCCCCTTCTCTACCTTCAATTTGCTGCATACCCTTGAGCAGAGTACATCCTTTGCCTCACTTTCCCAGCACTGAAATGAAGATGATCGTGACTTAATAAGTTTTGGAAGCATATTAAGTAGTTCTGTCAGCAGTGGTGGTCACCGACCGGGAGCAAATTAGTTAGTGTTTTAGATTACTAACATGAAATGGGAAAAGGGAAGTTGGAAATCAGGAATGCCAAGACCTCGGCCTGTGGGGGGCTGGTACTGCAATGTATTTCTGATGTGACTTGGCAACAAGTAAAATTCTGTGTCTGGGGACAGGGAACTGAAAGGCACGTGTAGCACGTGCTCTCGTGCTTCTCCCAGCTCTCAGAGTAATTGCCTGTATAATTCTACCTTTGTCTTGTGCACTCTAGACTGACACAGGGCAATTCTAGGAAGAAAAGCAGAAATTATCAGAAGGGCTGTTCATTCCAATTGATGTGGCAAGGCCATAAAAGATAAAAATGTTAAGGAGGCAGAATATTGATTTAGTCAGGTGCTGAGAACATGTGTGAATGATAGATGTTGACAGGAAAAGTCATCCCCTCCTGTTTGGGAGTGTTGTTAAGACAAGCCAAAATACTTGATGCTGCACAGCAATGGGAAACTGCCCCATGCTTGCAAGTGGTTCACAGGACTTCAGGTATGACCCATGTGATATAAATACAAGTAGTTTTGTGGGGTGCTTTAGTCGATGCACGTCTTGTAAAACTGAACTGTCTGGAGTCACTAGTTACAGTAATGACCTTGATACATCATTGGAGGTATCTGCATGCAGTGTTCATCCTTGGAAAAGCTTAACAAGGGAAAAACTTGTGAGTTTGTACTGCAGAACCAAGGTATTAATAATCGCTTCTGGTTGCATGTATATAGACTGAGGCAACAATTACCATTTGCTAATCAGGGTTTATAGTCTGTGTGACTAGCTCCATTCTGCTTTAAGCTGTCCATTTAAGACCACAGTTGCAAGGCTCCAACAAAGTGGTACCATAAGGTTTTCTGTCACACTACCTTTTCTAATGTCCCTTTTTCATCTTCCTCCTTTGCTGCTCTGCCACAGAGGAAAAGGATTGTTTTAACCACACCTTTTACTCCCCTGCCATAATGCAGGCTTGTCACGTAAGCTATATATCCCAAGTCTTCTCTCAGCATAGCTTCAGTGCAGCCAGATAACTCATGTAGACAAACCCACTCAAACTATCTTTTAATGAGATAGAATCAAGAAAACTACTAGCAGTGTCACGGTGTAGTACGTGGTCTACAAGTTCTGCCTACGATACCGTGTGAGTGGTTAGCTTATGCAGAGCTCTGCACAACCACAGCTGTACTGCTAGCACTACACAAGGTTGCTAGTTTCAGTTTAGCTCAGATATCTTTGTGGGAGCAGCAGCAGCTTCAGTTACTGCCTGTGTGAAACCTGTTGTGCAAATAATGAGAGTGGGTCAGAAGGTGAACGAGGAGAAATGCAGATGTGCCATACCATGGTCTTACCACGGTCTTCTTGGGTGTCAAGAAGCCTGTGAGAATTGTTCTCAGGGGGGGGAAAATAACTTTTTTATTTGGAAGCTTCATTCTGGAAGTTTGTAAAATGACATAAATGTGGGGGAGGCATTTTTCTGTTTTAGAGAAATTCTTTCCTCTCTTCCACTGAGCAATCTTCCCCCTCCGCCCTTACCCACTTTAACATTGCTATTAATACTTCTCTTTCCATCTGTCTACAATGAATTGAAATAAATGAAAAGTGCAGCAGGATGAGGTAACTGATATGATTTATGTCCTCTAGTTTAACCTTCACCTCACTGGTGACATCCATGCTATCACTGCAGCCAACAACCTGGTCGCTGCTGCTGTTGACGCACGTATTTTCCACGAGCTAACTCAGACTGACCAGGTATGTTCCCTTATGATGCATTTGGGTCCACCCCACTTTGGCCAAGATGTTTTGGGTGTTCCAGCAGTGTTAACAAACTACTGGTTTCATTCTTCAAGGCTCTCTACAACCGTTTGGTGCCTTCTGTCAATGGTGTTAGGAAGTTCTCTGACATTCAGATCCGAAGACTACAGGTAAGTTCACTGTTTTCACGTTGGTTTCTGGTTCTGTTCCATTAACTCATCCTTTACATATGCAGAGCTAGGTTACAGTGTTCTGTATCGTGAGCTGCATGAATAACAACACAGTGGGAAGGGGCAAAGGGATTAGTGCCCTTTATTAATAGCATCAGTTCAGCATCCTTAATGCAGTTTAGTATCAGTATCTGTACTAGAATCAGTATCTGTACCGTACACCCAGTTGCAGCTAGAGATGAATAGTGACAGCTATGCAGATAATGCAAACAAAAAAAGGAAAAAGGCAATTTATAAAATACAACAAAAAGAGAATATACAGAATTTTTTGTCTTACCCAGATTGATTAAACAAGTAAGAATTTAAAAAAACCTGTCCTCTACATTGCCCACTATTTCTCTCCCAAAAAAAAAGAATTTCCAGTTAAATGATCAATGCTGTCATTGGGTGGCAATCCATGAGCAGACCAGAGCTCCTCTGAGCCTCAAAAATTACCATGAGCTAGCATATGTCCCTGACCACTACAAAAATGAGGATTAACAGAGAAATAGTTTGTACTGAGTTTGGACCTTCTGGCTAGGAGAACAGCCTGGAGACTTATTAAATTAATTCCAAGAACAGACCTGTTCAGGCTGGATCACTTGCCCATTTGGAGGTCAGGAGCAATAGTCAGAACATGTAGGAAGCTAAAACTGTTGTTTATTAATTGGCTCTAACATCTCAACTGTTAGAGAATGTGTGGTTTGCATCTAGTGCAGAGCAAAGAAGTGATGCCATGTTGCTTGGTGTTCCTGACAGACTGCTGAAGGAACTCTAGCCACTCTTCTGGTTATTCAGTGTCGAGATCTGAATGGGATGTGTTAATACTCTGAAAAGAGGATATCTTTTTTTATTCTATTTATTTATTTATTTTTCTGAATGATGTGCTTGAAGAGGAAGAGAACAGACTTTCTTCTTCCCTGCTGTTCTTCAGAAGAAAAATACAACTTAGCTGTCTAGTTAATTAAAAAAAGCTTGCTCGTTCATAAATCAACTAAATCGTTTGCCTCGTTCCTAGGCTTGTATCAGGCTTCTTGAGATAATTCTTCTCTCAATTAAGCAACTTGGCAAACTGCCCATCCTCTCAGTATGTTCAAGATCAGCTTTCTGGGATGCTGACAGCCTTGTGACTGAATTGTTTAATTCCTCCTTTGTGCTGCTTAACCAGCATGCTGAAAGCAGTGTCTTTAACTGCGTATGGCTGTGTGCAGTGACCCTAGGCAAACTAATGAGAAATGGATGTGAGCATGTGAGACTAATGATTAGGACAAGGCATGTAAGGAGCTGCAGAGCTTTTTCCTCTTGTTCTGTAGATGCCTTGCACAGAGCTTGCTGACAGTCTGCCCTAATGAGCTCTGTTGTCTGCCTTCCCCTTTACTAACTGTCCAGCAGCAAGCTCTGCTTCCAGGTACACGCTAAGATGGATCATCCTACACAGTTGTGAGGTCTAGGAAAAGGGACACAAAAAAAGTAGCCCCTCCTTTTTTCTGAATATGCAGATGTTGCTGCCAAAGGTTCCTTGCTCTAGTGAAGGGTTTGTTTCTGTGAATCTTCTAATTGTACATTTTTCTTTTGTTTGTCCTTTCCTCCCTTAGAAATTGGGCATTAACAAAACTGATCCCTCAGCTTTGACAAAGGAAGAAGTAAATGCGTTTGTGCGGCTGGACATTGACCCAGGCACCATAACGTGGCAAAGAGGTACAAGAGCCATCCAATGAAGGAATTATTAAGAAACAAAACGTGTCAAAATAGAGGCTTGCAAGTGCAGCAGGAACTGCATTTCCTGGGAAAATGGGAAAGAGAGAAGGCTGGCCTCTGCTTCTGAGTGATTGGTGGGATAGATGCTGGGCTCCTGTTTCTAAAGGGTCTGATGCAGGGCTGAAATCTGCTCTGAATTCACAGAGATTAAGAATTCAATAATCACTGCAATTTTGTGGTTTTGGATTTGTCAGTCGAGTTTGGCAACATGTAGCCTGGCTGAGAAAGCTGACAAAGGAGAGGGTTCTGCACTGACACTAAACTCAGTTTTAATCTGCCCACTTGCTCTGTTGAGGACTGACAGTAAATAAAGGACAGACTTTTGAAAGGTTTTTAAAGATAACCTGAACATAAGTTCAGTCTCTGGTCTGACAGATTTAATACTTCACTAGCAGAAGGATTTTCCCATGTGGAACTGTTTTCTAATTTCAACCCCAAGAGTATTGCTTATTCTTCTTTTTATTAAAATAGTATGAAATGTATTCTTCAAAATTTGCTTCATAACCTGTAATGGGGCTAAAATAGTCTGCCTCGTGGGAAATGTTTTATAAAATACTTACAATTTTTCAAACAGATACCAAGAAACAGCAAGTTTTAGGCCAGTGTTTGATAGTTTGTGTTTCCAAGGTAATTTGAGTTAATGGGGCTGTGTGAAACTATTCTCACTAAATGGTAATTCTGTCCATTTTTATTATTTAACTTATAAAATGATAGAGGGGGGCTGGGGGTTTTTTTGGTTGTAATAATTTCCTGATTTCACATTGACTAATGATGGTGAAAAAGCAATTGCAATAATACTAGCAGCTCTGCTTTTCAGAGAGACTTTGGACTTGTTACTGCACACAAAGGGAGGTAGACATCCTTTGCATGCAGTGCAAGGTCTGCATGTGACTCTGGGTATTTTGACTTTGTTGCAGTTCGGTTTTGGGGAAAAATCATGTTAAGTAGCACTTGCTGCTCTTGAGGAGAGGAGGGTATCTCAAACTGCCATCCTCTCTTCATAGGTGAGCTAGCTGAGCGTTTGTAATAGAGCATAGATGTGACTTATGACTCGCAACATGACTTCTCATCTTTTTCTCTGCATTCCTTGCAGTACTGGATACAAATGACAGGTTCCTTAGAAAAATCACCATTGGACAATCTCCAACAGAAAAAGGCTTCTCACGAACGGTACTTGTTCCCTTTTCTTGCATGTTTTAAGAAGTACTAAGAAAAGCATGGTCCTAAAGCAAGGTTCTGTAGCTCCAGTATTTTCCATCTTTTATCAGTACCTCATTAAAGAGGAAACAGAAAGTCCCTGAAGGCAAGCAGTTACATTTGCTGCCACTGCCATGTTTAATGACTATGATGTTGTAACAGTGGTTCACAAATGTCCTCTGTAAATAAGGTGCATGGCAATGGCTTATCTTCACCACTGAAGATGCTTTGGGTGGGGTGTATCTGGCCAAAACTAGACACAGTATCTGAGCTTCTTCAGATTCATTATATAATCAATGGAGTAAAATAGGCAATCTAGGCTGTGACTCCTCTTGTCCCTTAAGTAACTGTCAAATTAATAGTTCAAATTAATTGTGCTCAGAAAAGCCTTTCTATTGACTTGAAATGTCCCGAGGGTGCTTAGCTTCCATGGAGGTGTCTGCATTGTATCAAATGAATTCTACCTTTCATTTCCTACAGAAGCTGGTGCTGAGGGTTTTTTGTCACTTGCTGTAGTGTTTAGTGATGGTTGGATGAGTTGCTGAGCTCGGTCTTCAAAAATATAATTTGTTAGTGTTACACATTCTGACATGAATCACTAATGTTTGTACAAGGGGAGACTCATGTAGTACCAATGGAATATTTTACTTAATTTTGCAGAAGAAAATCCAGTTTAAAATGGCCAAATTTAATCTCAGAATATACTGTGTTGATGCTTTTGATTTCTTTATATATTTGTGTGTCTGTATGTTTTTGCTGCCGGTGATGTTATGATGGTGATTTGCCTTGTCTCAAGAATTTAGCAGAGGTAAGGATTGCTGCTGGGGCATTTTGATGAGTTCACATTCTTTGTTCATCTCTTGCAGGCTCAGTTTGACATCACAGTGAGCAGTGAAATCATGGCAGTTTTAGCGCTCTCCGATGGGTTGGATGATATGAAGAAGCGGCTGGGCAGAATGGTGGTAGCTTCCAGCAAGAGGGGAGAACCAGTTACAGCAGATGACCTTGTAAGAGTCTCATTCAGTTCTGGAATGCAAACTTTTTCCTATTGCTTCTGAAATTCCTTAGATTTAAAAGACTTTAGTTAGAACGCAGGAAGTTCCACACCAACATGCAGAAAAGCTTTTTCACAGTGAGGGTGACAGAGCCCTGGGACTGGCTGCCCAGGGGGGTGGTGGAGTCTCCTTCCCTGGAGATATTCAAGTCCCATCTGGAGGCCTATCTGTGTAATATGAGCTAGGGTGCCTGCTTTGGCAGAGGGTTGGACCTGATGATCTTTCGAGGTCCCTTCCAACCCCTACGATTCTGTGATTTAGCATTTAGAAGATCGAAGTTGAAGTCTTAGTGTCTGCAGTTAATGAAGCTGTTTTACTTCAGTCTGGCCAACACCTTACCCAGAGAGTGTGTGTCTGTGTGTGTACAGGTGACCTGGGCAGGGACAGTGTCCTGTGTGATGTGCTGTGTGTCGAGTTGAAGCCAGCACCGTAGGAATTAGTGGGAAATACATGGTGGCTTCCAGATAAAAAATGTATTTACAAATGAGAAGAATTCAAAATACATCCTGCTGGCCATCCTGTTTCTTGGGCTTCCTGAAGCGAGCAAAACATTGAGCAGGAGGAAAGGCTCATGCAAATTTACTTACAGATAATGAAATATTTTATTTAGGGAGAGTATGAATGCTATAGAAGCCAAATCCTTTGCAGAAAGTGCAAGGTCTCCGTAAGGCAGCCTTTGTGACACAAATCCCTTATTTCCACTGCATGAAATGCTGAATACAACAGCTCTGATGATGTCTGTTACCAGTATGCAAAGCAATCCTAAGCAGGAGTTGCAAGCTGCAGCACTGTCTTGCAGCTGTCTATACCATAATTATCAGTGCAGTTCTTGGCATGCTTGTGGAGCACTCCCAAATGATACTTCAGCGTGGTTTCAGGGAAATGGCCTGTGGCACAGACACTTCTTCCAGTAAGTGCTCTGAGGATAGCAGTCCTGTTTGGAGAAAGGGGAGTTAAGCCCTGCATGTGAACTGTGCCCTGCTACTTGGCCTCAAGACAGAGAACAGTTTCAGGACTGTTCACTAGTCAATACAGATACAATATTGGTGCTTACTGCTGTCCTGCATAGTAGATTTTTCACAGTCTGCTTTGCAAAAGACATGAGTATTACAGATTTTCTTGATGATGGTTTGCCTTGCTTTTTCTGAATGAGTCTTTCCAGTGGGACACAGCACCCAGCTCGTGCAGTCTTGCAGTGGGGTTTTGGGTTTTGTTAGGGGTTTTTTTTTCCTTATGTTTGGGGTTTTATTTGTTTTACTTCCTAAGCCTAAGAAACAGTAGATTAGCATTGTGGCCTGACTGTGGCCTTGCAGGAAAAGGACTAGGCTGGGAACCATTTATCTTAAGAGTCCTTATGTGAGACATTTGTTGGGAATGAGGGAGGGATGTGCCAAACTTCTGTAGGCATCTTTGAGATTTTAACTCCTACTGCTAGCACACTGCCAGTTTAACCTTAGGTACTGAGTTAAACCCTATTCTGGAAAATGAGAGCCTTTCCTGCTGCTCCTGAGGAGTGGAGGCAGATGGTGCTTGGGTAGGGAATTGCTTTGAGTTTTGTGTAGAGAAAAAAATTTTTTTTTTTATCTAATTATATTTAATTTTGTCCATTGCAACTACAGAATGGTGGATGGCATCAGACCTTTCCAACAGGTTCACTTGAATGTTAGATGTGTGCTTTGATGGCAGCCATTGGCTTGAATTGTTAGAACTGTGTTATATGGTCCTCATGCAAACAGAAATGTGGTGATTGCAGAGCTCAGTAAGATGTCTGGGTCCTTCTGCTGTGGTACAACCAATGTCATGACTGTGTTACAAGGAATCAGAATGACAGAGTTGTAGGGGTTGGAATGGACCTCATCGGGTCCAACCCCCCTGCCAAAGCAGCTCCCCAGCTCATACTGCACAGATAGGCGTCCAGATGAGTCTTGAATATCTCCAGAGAAGGAGACTCCACCTGCTCCCTGGGCAGCCTGTCCCAGGGCTCTGGCACCCTCACTGGGAAAAAGTTCCTCCCCATGTTGGTGTGGAATTTCCTGTGTTCCAATTTGCAGCCATTGCCCCTTGTCCTGTCTCCACTGACCACAGAAAAGGGGCTGGCCAATTCCCCCTGCACCCCATACTTCAAGATATTTATAGACATTGATTAGGTCCCCCCTCAGTCTTCTTTTCTCCAGACTGAACAGCCCCAGCTCTCTCAGCCTTTCCTCACAGGATAGATGTTCCAGGCCCTTCATCATCTTCATAGCCCTTCTCTGGACTCTCTCCAGGAGATCCGTGGAATCAAGAACTGACTACAGGTGTTTAGAAACAGGTTATATTGAAGTGCCACTGAGTGACACAGGCCTGAAGTGTCGTCATGGAAATCGTGCTCTTTAATTTCCATTATTCTGGAGATGACTGAAGCTTAAAGCTTATCCATTAAATGTTAAATAAGCTTTCATGTGGCAAGAATGAAACTAATGAAACAAAGCAGTGAATGTCTTTTAACAAAATAAAAATCTTGCATACAATTAAGTGCTGAAATTAAAGGGTAAGAGAAAGAAAACATGGTTCATGGTTTTCATAACTACTGTGTACATTTGAGTCTGTATCCATGATAGCAATTCTAGTTACTTTTGCAAGTGCTGAATAACAGCCAGTTTGGTTTCTACTGGACTGTGTCAGTCACAAAGATGACCAAACCTTCATTTTCTCTTCCCAAAGCAGATGTGGATGAAATCCCAGGTTTCCACTTTGCAACAAGAAAAATTTGCAGCATGATCTATTGCTGCACCTGAGTGGAAACATGGGCTCTGTTGTTTGCCTTTTATGATGTCAGCCTGGTCTTTCTCATGAGCAGAGGTTCACGTTAAAAGTTACTTCTGCCCAAGAGATTAGGCCAGGCTGTAGTAGCTTATTACAACATTTTAAGGCCAGTATGTAAAGCCTAGTTGCTGAAATGAGGAAGGAAAGAAGTCCAAGACAAATCCACCTGCAAAATACAAGAACACTGTTGTATAGGTAAATTTAAAGTTCTTAGTGTGTTTACAAACTGCAAAAGAAAGGCAGTAATGTTACAGTTGAGATAACAGGATGGTGAGTGTGGTCCAGTATTTCAACATGTGTAATGAAAAACTCCTGCTTTGTACCACTGAATGGGCTACCATAAACCATACATACCTAAGGGTTACTCTCTTGCTGGTATTAACCTTGCCACAGCATTGAAACAGCACTTGTTGTTTATGCCTTCACTGCAAAGCGATGGCCAAGCAAGGTCCCAACCAACAGGCTGCACCCAGCACAAAGCACAGATCCTCTTAGAAGGATGTGAAGGTTACTCTGCCTTGCCCTGACCAGAGTTAGTTATACCTACAGAAACTGCAGGTTCTGGTCCTGAAAGCTCACCAGGACAGAAGCAGAGCCTAGACACAGCACAGGAACTGTCTCAGGGGCTCAGTACATCTGGAAACTGCCTTTTTTTTGTCTTCTAGGGAGTGACTGGTGCTCTGGCTGTCTTGATGAAAGATGCTGTTAAACCAAACCTCATGCAGACACTAGAGGTGAGCACAGAAAACGTGGTGTATGAGTGTGTGTTCTCAGAGGCAAGAAGCAACTGCTTGTAGATCATTTGTGACAATCAGTGTGGGCTTACTCAGCTTGGAGTTGGAGCTTTACTGTGGTTTCCTATGTAAGGTTCAGGAGTAGGGGAGGAGGCTAGCTTCTTTCTAGGGCTGCCAGTGGCATGTGGGATGACTCCAAGCAACGGGCTAAACTTTGCTGCATCTATGTTCTGTTGTCTTTAATGCCAGGAATTGGTTTGGGAATCTAAATGGTGTTAGGTGCAGGAGAATGGCAAAGAGTTGCTGAGATTTAGCCATCCTTTTCCTAAGCAGATTAATACCTACACTTGAGCAGATTATTATAATCCTATCTGCCCTATAGCCCTTATTACTGATAACAAATGTTTGATCAGAAGGCTTTAATATCTGTCTCCTAAAAGTATACTTCTTTACCTTCAGGTACCATAGTAATTAGCTCCTGAAATCCTCTAGATCTGCTAAATTTTATGCTCTGATTTTTATTTCTCTCTCTCCCTCACACCCTCTTATCTAGGGAACACCAGTGTTTGTTCACGCTGGACCTTTTGCCAATATTGCACATGGGAATTCTTCAGTGCTGGCAGACAAAATAGCACTGAAGCTTGTGGGAAAAGATGGTTTTGTTGGTAAGTGTGTGAGGTGTCTTTTTGTTCCCTTTTTGTTTGTTTTGCAGGGAGGGATCTGCCTTTTTTTTTTTTTATATAATGACTGTCTTTGGGTTTTTTGTCGTGGAAGAAGAGTCTGGTTTATATAACCAGAGCGTTATTTCTCCACCCAGCAACTTCTCACAAGCTTTTTTTTTTTTCTTTTAATTGCTACTGTAGTTACAGAAGCAGGATTTGGTGCAGACATAGGCATGGAGAAGTTCTTTAATATTAAGTGCCGTTATTCTGGTCTCCGACCTCATGTGGTGGTGTTGGTCGCTACCGTCCGAGCTCTGAAAATGCATGGAGGAGGGCCTGCAGTAAGTACCAGGCAAGGTGTTCTCAGGCTGGAGGGGCTGTTGCTGTTGTTCTGATCCAGTCACCTAAAGCCCTGGAGGGTTCAATCTGCTTGTAATACAACTGCCTTGACATTTGCAGTTGTAAAAGGAATCCACGTGTCCAGGTTGCTTGTCAGATTCTTCATTTGTGATATGTTACAGGTCCCTACCTGCTTGTTCTATTGTCCTAATGAACTGCTTGTATGCTGGGGTGTTGGTGATATTCCCACAGTTGGTCACTTCTTGTGCCTTCTTGCAGTTGTTTATTTTTCCTTTTATTTGTTCCTAGAAAAAAGGGTCAGCCTGGAATAGTCTGTTGTATCTTTTATGCTGTTTAATAAGAAACAAGCATGAATTTCTGCCAATGGATAAAAATTTTAGCGTCTCATTTATTTATTTATTTATTTATTGTTTTCCTTTTTTTCCCAGGTCACTGCTGGGGTACCTTTACCAAAGGAGTACATGGAAGAGGTAACCTTCTTTAGCTGATGTCTCAGTTGACCAACTAACTGTGATCATGACACAATATTGTCATGCAGTGCCTGCCTGGATAGCTTGTGTGTATCACCTCTTTAGCCACCAGGGAAATGCTTCCTCATACAAGCTGTAATGTCCTTATCTTCTTTTTTATTATTATTCTTTTTTTTTCTTTTATGATGTTACATTGGCTCTGCTCTTTCATGCATTTATTGTACTTGACCTAGCCAGTATTCTCAGAGCCTTTTCGTTTCTCCTGAGCTCATGGAATTGTCTGTGTGCACAATTTTTCATCGCAATATCTACTCTATGTCCCCTGACCCTCTCACTATGGAGTAATTACTTGGCTGAAATACTGTCTCTGAAAATATTCTGAGTGCTTCTCTAATTAGTCTCTTCCTAGCAGAATTGGGGTTTTGTTTGATCCCCCTCCCTTCTTTGCAAACAGAGAGGAAAGTGAGCTAAAGTCTCAGCTTCTCTCCTTGTGTCTTGAATGGTTGTGTATGCCTGGATAATTGGTCTGGCTCTCTACACCACTGCAGCTTTTTCAGTTGTGGAGCTTCTGTATGGATTGTTCTTTGCATGGGAGGGGAAAAAGTGTCTGGGTTTCCATAAACAGCCTCTGATGCTGCAGAATGCAAATATGTGCAAACCAAAAGCTGTTGCCACAGACTTCAAACAAGTGTCATGAAACTCACTGCTAGTGATATGCAATACATAGAGGAGTGTGTCAGAGAGAAAAATGAGGCTTTACTGCAGGGAGTTACTAAGCACAGGTGTTAACTTACTAAGAAGAACAAAAGAAATGATTAAAAAGTGATTTCTTTTTACCTTGGCTTGGCAGCTGAAACCAGTGATCATTAGAAGTAGTTATTCCTTCTCCTGTCTTCCATCCAAGAGCGTACACTGGTCTGGGCTGTTTGGAGGGCAGCACAGGGGATTTGCCTTTGTGGTTTCACTCCTGGTTTCTTGACTTTTTTTATCTTTAGCTTTGGACTTGGTGGGTTTGGAATAGAAATGTCATTGCCTCTGATAAAATGTGCTTCCTGCTTGCTGTCTTTACAGAATCTTCAACTGTTGGCAAAAGGCTGCAGTAACCTAAACAAGCAAATCCAGAACGCACGGATATTTGGTGTCCCAGTAGTAGTGGCTGTCAATGCTTTCAAGTAAGTGAGCTGGGACATGGAAGTGATGCATGGGAATAAAATTGTGGCACTTTCTATGCTATGTCTTAACAGAAACTCTAGTTTTTCAGTACTGTGGATGGACTATTTGCAGCATTTTCCACTGTTGGAAGATGTTGATTAAATAGGGGAGCTCTGCTTAGTCATTTTAAATGTGTTCCTTAGTTTAAATTAGCTTAGTATCAGTGACTGTTATCTGCCATCACTTACACCCTGCCTGGCCAAATTACTGTGGACAAAAGGTGCCTGTGATGATGTGGAATCTTAAGATCATAACAGATAGTGAGGTGCTTGTGCTTGTTGGCCACTCTGTGATCAGCAGTTTGCTGTATGGAATAACTATGGCCTGCTGAGAAGCATTTTGGGCCCTGCAAGTTGTCCTGTACAGGAAATAGGACCTGTGTGTGCTCTCTTTATGCAGGCAGAAGGGCTTTGAACAGGTCACACCTTGAGTACTGTGTCCAGTTCTGGGCTCCTCACCAGTCCAGAGAAGGGCAGCCAGGCTGGGGAAGGGGCTGGAGGGCAAATCATATGAGGACCAGCTGAGGGAGCTGGGGGTGTTCAGCCTGGAGAAGAGGAGGCTGAGGGGAGACCTTATCACCACCTACAACTACCTGAAGGGAGGTTGTGGAGAGGTGGGTGATGGTCTCTTCAGCCAGGTGACAGGAGATAGGACAAGGGGAAATGGCACTGAGCTGTGCCAGGGCAGGTTTAGATTGGACATTAGAAAAAAATTCTTACTGAAAGAGTTGTCAGTGGAGTCACCTTCTCTGGATGTGTTCAAAAAAAGGGTAGATGAGGTACTTAGGGATCTGGTTTAGCTTAGGATGGGATTGGTTGGACTTTATCTTCCAAGGTCTTTTCCAATGTTGTGATTCGTTGAACTCACATATCCAGGTGTGTTAAAGCTGATGCCAATTGAAGCAGAGTAGCCAGCTAAGGATTATTGATCTGAAGTGAATACATATTGGCTGATTTAGAGAAAATAGAGGGTTTAGCTGCTTGTGTGCACGTGATACAGCACCCTTTAGCATCTCTAAATCACCAGTGCTAACACCTTTTTGAGTTTACTCCTGCAAACAGGAATTTCTTTGTCGGTACAGGACAGAAATGGCAGAAAGTGAAGCACAGCTCTGTTGGTAGTCATGAGTTTCTGCATGTAGGTCCACAGCTAGCCATTGCCATCTGCTCCTCTATGGAGCAGCCTCCTTCACCAAAGTGAAGAAGGCTCATGGTGGGTAGCCCCTCAGGAGCTGCATGGCTGGATTCTGTGATTTCTTTGGACAGGTTTTGGAGCTTGTCAACAAGAGTGAGAAACAGTTAGAACAAACATGTACTGCGTGTGCATTCTGGTACCAGTGTGCAAACTTTTCTCCTGACAGGACAGATACAAAGGCTGAGCTGGCCCTTGTAGTACAACTGGCAAAGGAAGCAGGAGCCTTTGATGCTGTGGAGTGCACTCACTGGGCAGAGGGAGGTAAAGGAGCAGTTGCACTGGCCATGGCTGTTCAGAGAGCATCACAGACACCAAGCAACTTCAGGTTCCTCTATAATGTGGAGGTAAGAACTTGCAATGCTATGGAGGTGCTTTGCTTATAAGGTGAAGATCATTTGGTTTCACTAGCTCAAGCTTCTGAAGCCTGTCTGAGAGGCTGCTCTGAGAAACTGAGACATTTGGGGTTAGAATATAACACTCCATTAGTCTCCATGACCCAGTTCTTGATGTTTTTACTACCCAGTGAAATACTGTTTACTCTTGACACCAAAAGGTGCTGCTGTGACTCTGCAAGAGATGACAGACAGGTTTCTACCATGGCAGCCATGTTCCAGGGTAGGGCTAAGTTTAGTTCTTGAACTTGAGACCTGCATTCCTGCCAGAGCATGGACTGGAACAAGCCTGACCAAACCTGTTACCTTATCCAGAGCTTCTGGGCGTGCTTGCTGCTCAGGCTGTGATTAGAATTTGTCCATTTTTAACTTTTTCCTCTGCAAGTAAGGCTTATGGAGTCACACTACAGTTTTGGATAGAAGAGAGTGTGTGTCTGTTTCTAATGACTTTATACTTAAGCAAATTTGACAGATTACTTGGAGGTAATGAAGTCACTGTTAGTTCCCAGGTTATGGCCTGAATCCTCCTGTAATAGCCAGCACCTATTCAAGAACCTAATAAGGTACAGAGCTAAGTCATTGTATCTGTTTTAGCTCCTTAACAGATGCTTTCATTTTTTCTTCTTTAATCTGTTTTATTTCAGCTTTTATTTAACTATTAACTTGTATTCCCTCAAATTGGTTTTGTCTGCCTTGAGAGATAATAAAGATGCCTCTTTTGCAGCAGGGGTAATTAACACGCAAGCACAATTTACAAGAAATACTGTTGTGTAGCTTCTTGGTTTTGGCCATGCTGACTTGCCTGTCTTTATTTTCTTTTTTTCCCTAGCTCCCTGTTATAGATAAGATCAGGCTTATTGCACAGCAGATCTATGGGGCAAGGGACATCGAGCTGCTTCCAGAAGCCCAGGAGAAAGTCGCCTTGTACACAAAGCAAGTGAGTTTTCCTGATACCAGTGGTGCTTCTCATTTAAAATGTTCATAATGAACAGTGGTGTTGAAACTGTGTGTGAAGGGAATCATCACTCAAATGGTGTCCTTGTCTAGGACTTGTTGGATGCTGCTGTGGCAGAGGAGGAAGAGGAGGTTGTATGGGGAGGGAGAAACTGTCCCTGGCTTCTTGTAGGGAGTATGAAACTCATCTGGCCCAGAGCACATTCGTGATAGTGTTTGGGGAGAAAAGAGCAGGAGGATTCAGTGATCTGTCTCAAATGAGTTCCCCAGTCCTTCACCAATTTGGGAACTGGGGAACTACAAGTGATTAGACTGGTGCTAAATAGTCTCTGATGTTTATTATTTTTTAATCTTGTTCCACTCAGCTGTCTAACTTGAACCCATAGGGATTTTTGGCAGTCACAAATATATTGGGCAGAAGTTCCACAGGTGATACCAAGGGTGATACCATACTTCTTGTGGAAAAAAGTGTCTACTCTTAGAAGCTTTGAACGTGGCATTGGGTTGTTGAATTAGATGCTTTCTGGTTGTTGCATTGCTTTTACTTTTCTCTAGCATCAGGTTTTTGTGAATTTACCTGCTTCTGCATTAATGAATGTCTTGCATTAATGAAGGTCTGTAAAGGACTTTGAAGACCAGAGTGAGAACTAGCCATTTACAATGTGCTTGAATAATTTTGCTTTTGCAATCCATTTACTACTGGCATATATAGTTCCAGTTTTCATGTTTCTTGTATATTCCTTTACAAGTCTATCAAAGTACCACAGCTACTTCCTCACAACCTGTAATTACAGTGATCAAACATTTCTAATTAACTGACCTCACCAGAACAAGGACTTCAGTTCTGAGCTATTGTTACATTTTTGGGAAGAGAGTGGAAACTTGTAGCTGTCACAGTTGTGTATCTAACACTTCCATACTGTTAGGTTTTCTCCTCAGTTGGATGTGCTGGGGGTGGTTCATTCTCTAATACTTAGTGAGGGCAAGGAGAGAGTTTGAGAGAGAAGGAATGGGGATATAGAATGGCCAGTGGATGTAACATGCTGTGGATGAAGCAGTTGGTGAGGAGTAAAATGGCCTGATAAAATGTCTGGTGTCTGCAGAGAGTGGGAAAATTGCATTTGTGTACAGAAAAAGTGACTGGATTTTCACCTCCTTATCTCCTCTCCCTTCATTGCCTTTCCCAGGGATTTGGGAACCTGCCAGTCTGCATGGCTAAAACTCACTTGTCGCTGTCTCATGACCCTGAACAGAAGGGAGCACCTACAGGCTTTGTTCTGCCCATCCGCGACATTCGGGCCAGTGTTGGTGCTGGGTTCCTGTATCCGCTGGTCGGGACGGTACGTGACTGAGTGAAACCCTCAGCTGTGGGCTGAGGAACAACCTTTCTGTGCGTGCCAGGAAGCAGTTACAGAAGGGATCTTAAATCAGGAGAGAGCTTGTTATTCACAGTTGGTGTTTTTAAGAGTTCAGTGTATTAGATGCCCTTAATACTTGCCTTTTTTCCAAGCTGAAATAGACTACCTGACCATTTTAGCAAGCCCACAGTGTACTACTCAGGTCCTACCTCTCTGTCCTCTTGGATTTTGAGGAAAGGGTGAGTTTTGTAGCTGATGAATTCTGGGAAGTGCAGTCTGGTAGAGGGGGTGGGAGAAGTCCTTGGCCCACTTATTGCATTGTGACTTTGTGGTCCTGATGAAGGCACTTAGCAGTGCTGCAGGTAAAGTCTGTGTACACCTGCAGATCGGTATAGAACAAGACAACTCCTCCAATGCTTCCCAACCAAGCAACTTTTGATGAGACAGCTCCAAAGTACAGCTGACCTGTACCATTAATCACAGAATGCATTAGGTTGGAAGGGACCATTAGAGGTCATCTAGTCCAACCCCCCTGCAGTTAGCAGGGACATTTTCACTAGATCAGGTTGCTCAGAGGCCCATCAAGCCTGACCTTCAATCTCTCCAGGATGGGGCCTCCACTGCCTCTCTGGGCAACCTGTTCAAGCGATCTACCACTCTCATATAGAAGAATTTTTTTCCTAATATCCAACCTAAATCTCCCCTTTTCTAGTTTAAAACCGTTACCCCTCATCCTATTGCTAATCATTTGTGTGTGTGTGTCCCACCCTTGGTTCTCATGGCTTTGTTGACCATCTGTTTGCTGTTCAGCCTGCATCAGTTCCAACAATTCATTTCACTATGCCCTTGAGTTTTTTTGTTTCTGTTGTTCATCATGATTGGCATAATGTCAGCTGAGAGGCCAGAGAGCAGCTACAGTGGGAACAGGATCCTGGAATAGCTTTGATGTGAATTGCCTGGCAGAAAGAGGAGCTACCTGTAAAATGAACTAACGTTCAGGTTTGCATCAGAAAAAAGAATGTTAGGATGAAAGGATTCACTGGAAATCTTCAGTGCTTGTTAGATTATTCTAGGGAATAGAGCAAGCAGCTCTACCTTTTTCTTATTTCTTCGAGCCTGAACCTTTTTTCTGAAGTCTTCATGGCAGCATGTTTGTTTCAGTAAGGTTTCAAAAGCATTAGGGGTATGTGGCTCAGATGAGGAAATTCACTGGTTTAAGAGTTGGATCCCTTCTTCAAATGCCAGCTAGAGGCAAATACTAGCTATTTTTTAATTCTTTACAAAGGGAAAAAAAAAGGTAGGTAAGCATTTCCAGATTACCCAACATAAATAAAATAACCACATCTTCATAAAGAGGTGGATGAACCAGGCTTTAAAAGAGTAATATGTGTTTGGGGATAAAACAAAAGATAGCATGCTAGTTCCTGTAAGTAATGACCTTTTTGGTTTTTTGAAAGCCAGGATTTAATCCAAATGATTATTTATTTTACTCATTTTTTGTAGAAGCACTGGAAAAGGAAAAGGTACACGGTGTTAATGAGCTGCACAAGAGAATGATGTTTTCAGACTTGAAAAGTAACATTTTGGCTCTTTCTGATGTCTTCAGTTTCTATCAAGTTGGACACATTCTGCTCCCTTCCCAGATTCCCAATGTTTCCTTGAACATGTAGTAAATCATGATGTTAATTCTGCCCATATTAACAGTGAATCTTCTGGTTAGGGACATCAAAATCACTCTTCTGTGGTGTCTACAAAGCCAGGGAAGGGATGTTCTCTTGAGAAGAGATCCAGGATGTTTTTGAATCTGATCACTATTTTAAACCCATTCAGCAGGAAGTGTGTTACCCTCAGAATAAATTTTCAGCAGCAGTCATTGAACTGTGAGCTGAAAACGCAGCAAATATGTAGCTCTATGCAGAAGCCTTTGTGAGAAATTTAGGGTGAAATTAATCACTGGTGCATGTGTGTTCTTGTTATCTGAAGGTGATCACAAAAGTATGTCACATTTTTTACTTATTCTCAGGTTCTGAGTTTTGGGGATTTCCCTTTTGGTCTCAAAGTTGAAACAGTTTAATCAAGTACTTTGAGGTTTTAAAGGAAACATAATTTCAGAGACTCTAGATTTAACTTTGAGCATGAAAGATAATGAAAGTGAAATAAACCGTTGGACTCAAATTGGTTGGGTTTCTTTTCTAGTGCTGCTGATGAATTGAAAACAAATCATTTATTCAGCTCTGGGATTATTTTTGGTTTAGTTCCTAAAAGACATTTTATCAGAAGTTTCACAAGTGCAATAAATAATACATTCCCAGTTGGTATTGGTTTTACAGAATCACAGAATCGTAGGGGTTGGAAGGGACCTCAAGAGATCGTCAGATCCAACCTCCTCTGCTAAAGCAGGTTCCCTAGGACAGGTCACACAGGTTGGCATCCAGAGGGTTCTTGAATATCTCCAGAGATGGAGGCTCCACAACCCCCCTGGGCAGCCTGTTCCATTTAATATCTTGCACAGGGATTGATGATATCCATGAGGTCTAATTTTTTAATGTGAGTAAATGGTGTGTTTTGCCCTGTATTCCTTTTTCAGCACATGTGGTATTGAACCAGGGGACAGTAAATGGTGGAAAAGTTCATTTCTTCACCTCTGAAAATATCAGTGCATTAAGCATTGTAGGCACTTGTACAGAAAATTAGTAGCTTGGATGGCAATTATGCTGTACTGCATAGAAAGTCAGGGTTTGAGCGGGCTGCCTTTAAGTAATACATAGCAGAGGAGCCACTGTGGGCTGCCCTGTGGATAGGAAGGAGGAAAATGGACTGTTCCTCTCAAAATAAATAGTGCAAGAAATAAAGTCAGGCCTGTCTTCAGCTATATGGCACTTCTTACTCTATTGAATGTCACTGTCTAAGCTCCTGCTATGCCCCTCTGAATCTGTGGAGATCTGCAAAGCTCTGATTCCTCAGGGATACATAAATCAATAGGAAGTTCCTCGTTCTGCATGACCCAAGACTGGTAGTGACAACATTGAGAGTAGGAAGAGTAACCTTCGAGGCACTTTGGATCTCTTAATACCTTGGCTCTTGAGACCAAATATTCCCATAACTAAAACCAAGGACAAGGAATGACAGCCTTCTCTGTAGCCCCTCTATTCTCTGTCTCTGAAAGCAGCAGCTCTCACAAAAAGCTCATCCTATAATTCATTCAAGAGTAGATTTAAAGTGATTTTTACCTCTGCATAACCTATGCAAGACCTGCAGTGGTACAGTACGTGTGGGACTGGTGTTAGGCCTTGTAAACGGCTTAGGAAAATGGAGTGGGACTCCAAAGCTCCCTGAACAGTTTTGGGAACTGCAGAAAATACCTTACCAATAAAGCTTTGCCTCCTTGCTGCTTAGCTTATTATCAAAAGGAGGATTGGGAGGTAATTTGATTAGTGTGCGAAATACTTGCTCAGGGAGAAAATACCAGGTTGCCAAAGAGATCTTTAATCTAATGGAGACAGGCATAACAATGCTGATTGTGAAAGCAGAGCCCAGATGGTGCAGACAGCAAAAGAGACCTTGAATTTTTGTTCATGGGGAGAATGGCCACTGGCACAAACTACTGATGAACTGCCCACCTTTGTGGTGCGTCCGTGCTTGCCTCTGTATGTTGCTGGGCTAAAGGCTGTCAGCTGCATTAGTAAATCCAGCCAAGTGCAGTGCCTGTTGGCCTTGTGTTCTGCACCTTGGAAGTGGGTACTCAGCAGTGGGACAACTGGGGAGGATTGGCCTGAGGCAGGCTTAGTGCTGGCAGCTGTTTTGCTTCAGTTCTGCTGCTTCTGACTTGAACGCCCCAGAAATGTTCCAGTCAGGAGAACTGACCTCTCTCTCTCTCTCTCTCTCTCAATCTCTCTCTCTCTCTCTCTCTCTTTAGGCTTTATTGCATTAAAAAAAAATCAATTTGAACTTTCTTCTCAACAATAATTATTCCTAATTATTTAACACTTCTAGTTCTAGACTCTGTAAGAATTGCAATCAGCTGAGGCTTTACAGTCAGCAAAGTTGTACTGAAACATGTATCCTCATTTTAATAACAAGGAAACTGCCACAAGTAATTACTGCCTCACCACAGCACAGTCCATGAACACTCACCTCACAGTTAACGGGTCAGCTGGATATTGAAGTACTTTGCCAAATCTTGGGCTCAGTCACTGGTGAAGGCAGAAGCCAAACTAAATCCTCATGGTAAAAAAAAAACCTCAAACCCCCAAACCCAGATCTGTCTGTGGGGCCAGGAGTTCCTGGCTCTGGTGTTGTGATTCAAAATGGTACATCTCCATCATCCAGCTAGTATGTACATGGGCAGGGAGCTGCATCTGCTGCTGCCGTCATACTCTTCAGCAGTGGTTTAGTATCTGATCTGCACAAAACCATGCTGCTTCCATTGTAACATTTTCTCTTTTGTTGTCCAGATGAGCACTATGCCAGGACTTCCTACAAGACCCTGTTTCTATGATATAGACTTGGACACAGTGTCAGGAGAAGTAAATGGGCTTTTCTGAAAGGAATTACTAACCAAAGGTAGGTGCCTTCTTTTGAAGGCTTTCAATATCTGGGCTTTATTTCTCCTCTTAAGATGATGGAGTTAAGCCAATCTCATATAATGCCATATGTTTCCAAATGACATTTGATTATAATGAAAGTTGCCTGCAGTACCATATAATAGTAATTAAATTTATTTTTCTTTTTAGCTTCCAGAAGAACACCTGATGAGTCATGTAAACGGAATTATGTCCTGATTTTTTTTTTAAGTCAAAACAAGAGATGACTGAGAATATGGTGCAAGTCACTGGGAGGAGTGCTAAAGAATCAACCACTTACTTTTAATCTGTAATAATTTTTAAACTGCTATGCTCCAAGCTAGTTGAAACTAGGTTTATAAAGCATGCATCCTCTGCAAACCTCACACTTCCTAAGTGTAGCTGAAGCAGAACCAAAGTTTGGGTTTAGTGACCTCCTGATTCGGTGACATGATTTTAATAATTAAAAAACCTAATGCTGGAGCTGTTTGGAAGAGTCCTGAGACTTAATTGTCTTAACCATAGGGATTTTGTAGCATATATTATCTTTGAAAGTCTCATACACTGCATATTCATAATTGCCCTACTGAATTCCATATTCCATTCCTCACACTATGGGAGAAACCTCCGTGGTCTGAAACTGCACCAGCATCATTTAGAAGAGGAAACAAGGAGGAATCCCCTTTGCCTCTCATCTCTGTCTAGGCTTACCCCAGCTTCTGCTGTGAACTATTCCTGCAGGCACCTGAGCCACGTCAGATTTCCCTTGTAGAGAGCCCATCTGTGACTTCTGTTAATGGAAACTGAACCTCTGGATATCAGATCTGTAGGGACTGGATCTCTGGCCCAGCATGTGTGGCTTCTATCAGATGTGTCTTTTGAACCATTTGATGCTGAACTCTTAAGTGCAGTTGCCCTATTGACGAGCCTTATTCCTCAAGGTCCCTTTCGCTGAACAGAGATGACGTGAGCAGTGATCAAGTTAGCAGGCCAAAAATCATTCTGTAACATAAAAATATTGCTGCTGCCCTTTTTTTAACTAACACAAATAAACTGGTAAATAATTCCAAGTGCTTTTTGGGTTTTAATGTATGCACTGAGATGACTGAAGTAGAACTTTATTTCTGTGATTAACTGTACACAGCAGCAATCCTTGTATTGACAAGTAGGAGTGATTATTGCAGTAATAACTTGCCTGCAATGCACCACTGTGTGTGTGCATGTAATCCTGTTTCCTTTCCTCAGCCATGTGTATCATCTATAGGAAATAAGCTACCTGAATTATTCCATGAATTTGAGATGCTTAACAGTTGACCGCAGAAGATCCAAATTAAGATTTGCAAGGCCCATCTGCTTGCACCAGAACTGAACATAAAACATTCTGATTTTGGTGAGCACTGGGAGAGTTGGGATGTAGATGTGCACCAGTGTAAGGGCACAGCTGTAGTACACAGGTACTGTCTATGTGTATACATGTGTAGGAGAGCAAGACTTACCAAGTTATTCAGGAGGGGAGGGTAATAATCAAACAGGAGCAGACAGAATAGCTTAAACTGTCACAAGAGCATTTGAGATGCATTCACAGCCTTCTAAAATTTTCTTTCCAATAGTGTCCAGCTGAGGAGTTACTAGCAGCCAGATTTGCCAGCATGCCCACAGGCCAGTCACAGGGGGGCAAAAGGGCTGTTCCCAGTTGCTGCTCCAGGCCCTGCGCCAGGCTGAAAGTGCCTTTTCACCTGCAGCACCTCGGCCAAGGAAGCAGGTTCCAACCCTGGAAGCAGGTTGCCAGCGCTGATGCTGCCAAGTCTGCTGTCAGTTCCTACATTTAATCTTCCCTGCTACATTGCTTTCCTGCGAGTGCTCTGTGTTCCACCTTCATTTTATGCTTATGAAAGATGGGATAAGTGCAAATTTATGCTAAGATTAGCCTCCTTTTTAGTTTAGCATGAGATCATAGCTGTGTGCTTGAAAGAGATGGTTCAAGAGGTTGCTAGTCCACCTCCAGCAGAAAGGCAAAGCGAGGGCTCAGGCGTGCAACTGCAGAAGGGTTTGCTATGCACCGGCATGAGGGTAAAACACTACCCAGGAGCATCTCTGGAGGTGAATGGGGAATGTTTTCTGACCTGCACTTTAAATCTAGTGGGATGCAAGCTCACCAGTGCCCCTACTCCACGTCTTGCAGAACCACTCCATAAATAGGTTGTCGTACCACTATCCTCTGCAACTAAATATGCTGGCTAGTTCTTGCCCTATCAAATAGGGTACAAAGGACACTTAATCTCATCCAACTAAATACTGGAAGGTTGTCTTCTCTTCCTGTTGCCTAGAGAAAAAACTAATTATGTACACAGATTTGCTCTCTGTGGGCAGTTTGTGGGCCCAGAGGCCTTAGCTGGTGTTCTGGCCAGCCCTTCCCCAGCTGAGCTGCAACGAGAGTCCTGCATCACACCATGTAAGGAATAAAACAGATAGGGTATTTTGACTTGCTATAGGGACAAAAGACAAAGGAGAAAACGTTGCTTGGCTGGCTTGCTGCATGTCTCCAGCACTTCAGTGTGGGCCCAGAGAGAAAACCAGAGCCTACTGCTGGACCTGGATCTTCTTTCAAGCTTACCCATCTTCTACCCAGATCCTCTGCTTGCCACAGCCCCTTTTTATTTCCCTTGCACCACAGCCGTTGGAGCAGCAGGAATAATTGAATTCCATCTGAGGTGCTTCTGAATGAGATTGATGAAAACCTGCCTCCTTCACACTACCCCTGAGGCAGCACACACACGTTGGCCATCCTCTTTACTGCTGCCTGCTTCCCTCCCTCCCGCTTCTGACTGCACCGATGGAAAATCTGCCTGGGCGCCCAGGGTCCTTGCTTGGCTTTAATGCAGAAGTGGATCGTGATTAGAGCCCATTGTGTAGCCCAAGGAGAGAAGCCGATTCTAAATGAAGATGATTATCCTGAGTGAACATGAGCAAAAGCATCTCCAAGGAGCTTTTAAGAAAAGGCAAATCCTCGTGGTTGCTTGATCCGCGTTTCTACCTCACTGCCTGAATTTTAACCCAAAAAAACCCCATTTTTTACCTTCTTTTCCATGAAGAAGCTGGGCGAGCTGTGTGTTTTCTAAGGCTGGCCCACACTAGAAGCCACTTGCAGGTTCAAAGTGTGCTGCTTCCCCTGGTTTCCTATGTGCAAACATGCTGTGAAGTAGTTCGTGTCCTTAAAACGTTTGTGGGCGTCAGTCAGCTCCCCGTGGAGATGAATGGGGAGACTCAGGCATCTTGAACTATAGCTCTGTGTAGTTCATCAGCTGCACTTGGTAGTCCCTTTCTCCAGAGGCCCCACCATCAATCATAACAGCTGGAGATGCAATGTTTTTTTTAAGTCACATCTCAGCTGCTTTGGAGAAAAAAGGCTTGTATGAAAGAGGCACTTTCTTTGGCATTTTGGGCGAAGATTAGTTGAAACCTCAGAACTGGCTGTCAGAGTGTAACAGTGTGTGCTTAAAGCTGCAGAGCTTTCAGGTGGGACAAAAAAACCCCAGTTGCCAAGAGTGAGACACACACACACACACACACACACACCGGCTTCCTTTCCCCATAGCCAAGCGAGCTCCGGATCCGCAAATGCCAGCGGTCCTTTCCTCCTGGGCACGCATCTTCCTGCACTTGGGATCCAAGGTGAAAGCCACAGCTCAGTCCCTAGGGAGACCTTTGCCTCGTGTGCAGTTTGCATGTCCGCTGGCACCGTGCAGGACCTGGGAGGGGAAGATAGGTTCCTCTGCGGGAGGGACAGGCATCCTGCCTTACGGGGAGGGATCCCGCCCTGCACACAGCACAGGATGCTCCAGCGGTGCTTTCAGGGGAGAGGGGTGCTGCCTCAGAAGAAGGGGGTGCTATCCCGTCAGAGACGCGTGCTGCCTTGCAAAAAGCCAGGGCTGCTGATGTGCAAACGGGAAGGGATGCTTTCCTGGAGGAGGAGGAGGGATGCCCGGCCGGGGGTGCCGGAGCCCTCTCCCGAGCCCCACACTAGCCGGAGGCTGCTAGGACGTACACGCAGAGCCGCTCCGGGGCCGGGGGCTGGCGGCGGGCCGCCTCGGCGGGGGGCGGGGGTCTGCCGGCAGCGCCCTCCCCGCCGGCCCGGGGGGGGCGCGGCTGCGGCGGGAGGCGGTGGCAGCGCAGCCGCGCGGAGCGGCGCGGAGCGGCGCGGGCCGGGCCGCAGGTGAGGGCGCGGGGGGCGCGGAGCGGGGCGGGGGCGGCCGCCGCCTCGGAGGGGTCCGCGGGGGAGGCGACACGCGTGGGGTTCCCGGGTCGGCCTCTGCGGCGGCGGTCGCTGCCCGAGGAGCATCCTCCCCCCATCATCGCCATCCGCTCGAAGGGGTTCGGCTTTCGGGGGTCCCCCTTGTCCGCGGCGGCGGGACTCGCGGGGTGGCGGCGGTGCCGGGCGGCTCTCGCGAACGCCCCCAAAACTTCCCGGGCTGCGAAGGGAGGCGGCGGCAGAACCGGCGGCAGAACCGGGCTCGGCTCGGGGCAGCGGCAGCCCCGGGCTCTCTCACACACGCCTCCGGCAGCCTACCTCCTTTTCTCTTAAAATATATTAATTCATTTAATGAATTAAAGCCCCCAAACGAGCTCCGCGGGGAGCGCACCCCCGCCGGAGCCCCCTTTTTAATCATCTTTGCACTTAAAAAGCAGAGTACCGAGCACCGTGCCGAGGGTTGCCCGGAGTCACCGAGCCAGTCCCGGAGAAGTTGCTCCGGCTGCACTAACACGCTCCTGCCGCCTTCCATCAAAAAATGAATGTCCCGGTGGGGCTCGGAGGCTGCGGGTTTTTTTTGGGGCTTGGTTGTGGGTTTGTTGTTTTTTTTAAGGGTGCCATATATCTTACAGTATTGTATATTTGATGAACACATGGGGTGTTAATTGAGGTTGCCATGGGAGGCATGCACGTAGTATAAATAAGCTCCCTTCTTGCCATGTGATTTGACTTTTGTATTCCACAAGCCGCCTTTTTTGTAGTCCCTGGTTTTGCATATTGTCATATGGTGCATTAAAGATAAAAATATCTGCTGTCTCAGGGTGTAATTTCCCTAGCTGGAACTCTGAGTGCATATGGAGCAGCGGGGGAAAGATTCAGCTAACCGTAGCAGAAGGAAATATCTGCGTGTGTGTGTGTGTGTGTGTGTGTTTAAAACGTGTATTTGCCATAATATGGGCAATTAAAAAATTCTTACCACCCAAAATAGTAAAGTAGTATTGTCTGTGCTGGAGCATCACGGGGCTGACATCTTAACGGCCTTAGTTTGCCCTTGGATACTGATGCTGATTAGTGGAAGACACTGCTATGGTGCATCCGGAGGTAGAACTGCTGTTCCAGCCCTTGTCTGCCTTCCAAAAGGAGATGCTCTTTTAAAATATATACACTCTTTAACACCTTTTTTTTTTAAAAAAAAAAAACCCCAAAACAAACCCTAACCCTACAGGTCTTCTCACTCTGTTGTGTTGCAGATAGAAGATGGAAGTGTTGACCACGCTTTGCAGCGAAGCTCACGTAACCTGCGAGAGGGACTGAAGCAGAAAGCAAACCCGAGACAAAGCAGCGTCTGGCCTTGTCACTGGGGGGCAGAAAACAGCCACTGGCTGCCACTCGTTGTACTGGTGCTTCAATCAACCTCCTTGTGCAGTGTGGAATTGCAGGCGGCTCAGGAAGTTCAAGTTCTTTCCAGGTCCCTGAGGTGAATAAAGATTGTTAACTCTTGGCTTCATTTGTCATCCTTTGGGGGAAAAAAAAAGCCCAGTAATGTCAGACTGGCGATGAAATAGTCATGCCTCAGACCAAGCACAACGGGTTGTCCTGGAGGTGAGAGCGACTTTGGCCAGCAAAGGCAAGGAGGTTCAGCTTTGGTCTGCCTGGGGTTCCTTGGAGAGGAAGACAAAGTGGGAGCTACAAAGCAGATGTGATAGCTTCAGCAGAACCCTTTGCTGCCACATCCGCTCATTAAAAAGCAACTAACGTTATTTTGAAAACAATTTGGGGAAAAAAATGGACTTTGAGCATCTCTGCAGTTCTTGTGCCTGATGCATTAATCAAGAAAATCGATAATAAAACAGAAACAGGAGAGGAGCAAATATGGCAAAGGCGGCTAAGGAAATTCAAATGGAGAACCCAAGAGAGGCAGAGACTCACAGCACAGGGGCAACAGGCTCCCCATCGGAGGAACAGGCAGAGAAACCCTCCATGCTCTGTTTTAAGAAGCGGAAGAAGTCCTGTAAGAAGGGGCTGATTGTGAAGGATGCGTGTGAAGGGGCCTCGGAGGAGAAGAGCCAATGTGTCGGCGTTGACCAAGGGGAGGCGAAAGCTTCTAATCAGTCACGACCCTCCAAAGGAGCCTGGGCAGCCATCAAAAATCTCGCCAGACCTCGGAGAAAGCAAAAGTCCTCCTCTCGCAAGAAGGTGCCCTCTGATTCCCAAGTGCAGCTGGAGATGGATGCTGAGGAAGGCTGTGCACAGAGCTTCCCCAAGAAACGGGCAAGCTCTGGTGTGAAGATACCCTGCATGCGGTTCTCCAGAGGCAAGAAAAAAGCCAGCCCCTCTGAAGCAGCGGAGGAGTCGGAGGGCAGTGTTCAAGCAAATGAAGTGATGGGCATTCTGAATAAAGCTAGTGAAGAGCTGGAGGACTTGGCCCCAGTGGACAAGGCTGAATCCTTTGGCCTAGTTTCTGCAGAGGAGGACCAGGATACAGCGAAGGAGAGTGCCAACGCTGTCGGGGAGAGCGAGCCCTTGACAGAGCCTGCCCCTGAAGCAGATGAAGGTAAGGAGTCCATTGCTCAGTCAGAGACAACTGAATCAGAGACAGTTAATGAAACAGCCCAGGAAAAACTGCAGGAGGGGGACTTACCCCAAACCACAGACCCTGGAGCAGGCATGGAAATCGTTCCTGAAGTGGCTGTTTCCAAGGATCAGGATCAACCCGACAGTGCCCCTGAACCCACTGAGGAGCTGCAGGAAACCCCTAATATCTGCCAAGAGCTGCCTGAAGGGGATGAATCAGAAAAGAGCATAAATCCTCCCCAGGAGTGCAAAGCCGAAGAGACTGCAACGGATTTTAGTCAGTCGGCATTTAAAGATGATGCAGTGAGTGTGCAGGGCTGCCCCAGCCATCAGGTGACATTGGAAGCAAGCGCAGGCATCGGCGTTGGCATCGTCATCACCGTCACTGAAGCCGAGGACTCTGACAACACCGACTCCGACCAGGCCTACGAGCCGTCCCCGGTTTTGCCCCGAAATAAGCAAAAAGGGAATAAAAAGTCAAGCGGGAGCTTTGATTTTGGTAAAAAAGAGGGCCCTGAGGCTGGTGGCAGTCCCCAGGCTGAGGAAAAAGGTCCAGGTGACCAGGGCCACAGAACTGGGGAGCAGTATGAACTACTCCTCATAGAAACCGCGTCTTCCCTTGTGAAGGCGGCCATTCAATCGTCCATAGAGCAGCTGGTCAATGAAATGGCTCTGGAACAGAATAAACACAACAGTTTTCTTTGATGGCAGCGATGCCCCCAAAATCAAGAGGACGGGGAGTGATTTAAAGCTCCATTTGGCCTGGGTGGGGGAAGCTTGAAGGGCTCCCGGGGCCGAGGTGTAGTTAATTCTGCATGCCCATTGAGTTGTGTGTCTATGTGAAACGGATCCCGGGACGGACGTGGGGCAGACCCTGCTACGTACAGCATGTCCCCCTGGGGCTGGGGCTTCAGGCAGTGCCCCTGGCCGCAGCTGCAGAGAAATGAAGGTGTCGCAGTGACTGTGTTTTCGTTTATTGGCATCTTTATGTCAAGGCCATGTTTCTGCCATCACCTGTGCCAGGCTTGCCTGCTGTTCATGCTGTATGTGTGAAAGGTCCTGAGAGACAAGCAAGTGCCTGATCCATTGCTGGGCTGGATTCGGGGCACGTTGGATGTGGCTGGACATTTGCCCTGAGGTTCAGCAGAGATGAGGGAGCGTGAAGTGACTGCAGTGTTAGCAGGACAACGTCAATGCCAGGCAGGCTCAGGCCTGTGTTTAGCATTGCAAACAGGTCCTGGCTACATGCAGCTGCCAGAAGCCGCGGTCACCCCTGCTGTCATGTCGTATGAAGCCGGATGGTTGCAGCGAGCGGCGGTTTTTCCATTCGGCCTCTTCCCCTGTCACAAGCAGCCTGTGCATTTCCAGACAGGCTGAAGCACGGCATCAGCCGCCCGCCTCGCTGACCCCAGGCTGTGTGAACGCCAAGAGAACGGCAGTGTTTCGTTCGCGGGGGTGGCAGGAGGAGGGGGAGGGAGTTCTCGCACCATTAAACTCTCAATGGGCAAAATTCCCATCGGCATGGGCGGCACGGGCTGGGTGGGAGTGTGCCTGCTGTGGGCAGCCCCTCTCCTTCCTTCACCTTCCTCCCTCTGAATCATGATGTTAGGGTGGGGCTGTCCTCAGATGTAGCGTATTTTTGATACATGGCATGTGATATAAATAGCAGTGAGTTGCATGCGTGTTAGCAGTCAGCTATTGCCTCGGTGTCGACATAGTTTGGGTAGCTGCGGTGGGCGTGCTGCCGGCACTGGGGAGGAGGTTTGGTCTGAGCGCTGCCGGCATCCCTGGGTGCTGGCGGCAGCCTGTCCCGCATGGCTTCCCCCCTCGCCACAAAGCCTGCCTGGCTTCAGCAAGCCCAGGCATCCCCTGGGAAATGTGCATTACACCCGGCTCACTGCTGCTGGGCTCTGCCCGGATCCAGCACGCCACGTCGCTTGCTGTGAAACATGCAGGGAAATGCCGGAGCGATCCTCCCAAAGTCCTCAGGGAAAAACCAAACCTAGACATGAGGGCATGGGGACATGGCTGTAAAATGCCCAGACAGGCAAATCGCCATCAAAACCCACAAACTGCCCTGCTCGGAGGCGGGGGGTGTGCTAGCACAGTGTGTGTGTGTGTGTGAGTGTGTGCAAGCATCACCTCCAACTACCAGCTCTCTAAGAGAAAGGGGCCTTGTAATAATTTGGGATCACATCTGCCTGGCTGGGATTTGCGTACGGCTGCGGGCGAGCTGGCCTGTTCTTCTGAGAAAATTCTCCTGTGTATTTCTCAGCCGATACAGAAATAGCAGCCTCACTTGGCAATTGCTCACTGACCACAGGCAGAGATTTCCCTTCCCAGGGTAGGATTGGGGTTCCTGTTAAAATACAAGGGCTGCCAACTTCCCTAGTACCTGGCGTGCGACCGCGTTTTCAACATCGATAAAGCATCTCTGTGGTTGCAAGGGAGCAGGGAGAAGTGAGTGCCACGGCGTGTTTCTCTGCAAGGAAAACTCTGGAAAAGTCAGAGGATGTTGGGGAAAAAAAGAAAAGAAAAAAAAAGAAACCTGTGTCTTCTTTTTCTGTGAATTTAATAAGTTATCAAATATCGATAATTCAGTGTGTACGATTTTAATGGCTTTGTACTTCATACCAGCCCTTCCAGGTATTTTGCCATAGTTTTGAAAGAGACTTTTTAAGGACTTTTATATGCACCTTTGGAGCTGCTGCAGCACCCCAAGAAGAGCCATACTGATGCCAGAGGTTGATTACGGGATTGCTGGGCACTGCGGCAGGTCAGTGCCAAGCCAAGGGATGCAGCATGGCTGTGGGGCCACACTGGGCTTGGCTGTGGAGGAGGATGTAAAGGATGTGGAGTAGAGAGACACAAAGTGACCCCACGGGGCCAGGCTGTCAGCTCCTGTCAGCCTGCTAAGCAGTTTTGGGGGGGATTTCATGTATCCCTGTATTGCCTTGCAGGCAAAACACGTCCTCAGAAGAGGAGGAGAATGGCAGAAAAGCTTTGGTCCAGCCTGGCCCCTGCGATCGTTGCTCCCTGCCCAGGGTTGTGTCTGCATCCTTTCCATAGCTGTTTTTCCCTTCAGTTGTAGCTGTACATATACCTGACAATTATTTCATTAAAGGTGAATATACCTGTTGTTTTCTTGCCTTGTGGTTGAGTGGGCAACTATCATTTTAGCCGGGAAAGGCCAAACTCACAGGGGTGTTCCATCCTGCTTTGTCAAGCAGCTGTGCGGGGAGTGGAAAGAAATCTTGAAGTCAGCTTGTTCCTCCTGTGCTGTTCTTTAACAAGGTTTCCTTTTAGTTGCTGGCCACTCATTTCCACCACAGGGTCCTGGCTGCCCAGGGACTGCTGTGAAGTATTTCTGATGGACCACCAACCTCTGGTGGCTAAGAAAAGCCGACCTGCTTCTCAACAGTTAAATTCCCTATCAGATGCTCCACACTGCCAGGGGGGAAAATACACTCCCACCTGGAGTATTGTATCCAGTTCTGAGCTCCCTGGTATAAAAAAGAGAGGGATCTCCTGGTGAGAGTCCAGAGGAGGTCTACAAAGATGAGTAAGGGCCTGGAGCATCTCCCCTGTGAGGAAAGGCTGGGTGAGCTGGGACTGTTCAGCCTTGAGACAAGAAGGCTAAGAGGGGATCTTATTAATGTTTATAAATATCTCAAGTGTGGGACACAGGGGAAATAGCCAGCCTCTTCTCAGTGATCTGTGGGGAGAGGACAAGGGGCAATGGCCTCAAGTTGGAGCACAGGAAGTTCCGCACCAACATGGGGAAGAACTTTTTCCCAGTGAGGGTGCCAGAGCCCTGGGACAGGCTGCCCAGGGAGGTGTGGAGTCTCCTTCTCTGGAGATATTCAAGACCTATCTGGACACCTCCTTGTCCTAGGGAACCTGCTCTGGCAGGGGGGTTGGACCCGATGATCTCTGGAGGTCCCCTCCAACCCCTGTGATTCTATGATTCTGTGAAAATGAGGCACTGCAGGCAGACTGGGGGTCAAACCCCACCACACGTGTCATGGCATGGCTGGTCCGGGTCCCCTGCAGGTGGTTTGCTTCTCTCTGTGAGCTGCAGGCTCATGCTTTCACCCAGGTTGTTATTTCCAGGTGTGGTTTGATGCTGATGGGGTGGTGGCACCTTTGGGAGGGCAAGCTGCAGCTTCCATGCTTCAGCACTTTTGGTTTTGGCCCAAATGGCCCCCACACCCTAGGATGTTTTACACATCTTTCATGTAATTTGAGCTACTTTACAGAAAACACTGGGGGGTGGGGGGGAGAGGGGGAGTTGCACCTTTTTAACAGTATTCATGCTACTTGTTCTTTCAGGTTTACAGAACAAAATACAGACTCTTAGCAGCCACTAATGACTTAATTAAGTCTCTCCTTCATTCTGATTAGAGAGTTGAGCATTAACAAAACATTTATTCTGTCAGAGCAAGAGTGGTATGTTCACTATTTACTGTGAAGGAGTACCAGGCCTGGAAACCTGTGAGGACCTGGCTGCACCAAAGGACAGCCTGGTTCTAGCACCATGTTCCTCACCTGCAGCTGAGATAAACTGGAATACTCATAACCTTGGTTTCTTACAGCCTCATTGAGGTCACTTTTGGGCCAGCCAGCTCCTCATCCTGGAATTTGCTGCTTGCTGCCGTGCTGAATTGTGGAAGAGGTGCTTTGCAGCAGCATCTTAATGAGTCCTTTGGTTCTCCTGCTCAGCCCACAGCCTGTGAAGCTGCTTGTTTCCAGCGCTCCTCTCAGCGGGGGCAACTCGGGTTTATACCCAACAAGTTCTCTATCCAGCTTTGCCACATCGTTTTGAATACTTTAATTTCCCTCAGCTTTTCTTATATTAGCAGCAAAGAAAAGAGTGCTTAGATGGTGCAACTCACATCCAGGAACCCTTCCAGGGGGATAAAAAGCTTTTCTGTTATGTCAACACTGATTCCAGCAGAAAACAAGTGTATCTGCTGAAAAGTTCTTTGTGGAAATTGTTGATAGACAGTGATGGCACAAAGAAGTACTGCATTTTCTCTTCTGCCCTGGGACACCAGAAGTGCATTAGAAATGCACAGTCTGCTTAGGGCCAGATCTCCAGCTGCTGAAGGTCCATAAAAGCTTTGAAGGACCAAATCCACAGCAGCATTAGAATTTAGGATGCTGTCCCTGCATAGTTGATGGACATTTTTATCTGTGAGCTTATGTATAAAAAATTAAAACCCAGGAATCTTTTCATAAATGCATATAAGAACTTGAGTAAATCAATAAATACATGTGAATCCTGTTCTGTGCTTGGGATGGATGGATGGATGGATGGATGGATGGATGGTTTAAAGCTGAAGGAGGGAAGGTTTAGATTGAATATTAGGGGGAAGTTTTTTACGGAAAGAGTGGTGAGGGGCTGGAACAGGCTGCCCAGAGAGGTGGTGGATGCCCCGTCCCTGGAAGTGTTCAAGGCCAGGTTGGATGGGGCCCTGGGCGACCTTGTGTAGATCCAGGCCTGAGGTTGGTGGCCCTGCCTGTGGCAGGGGGGTTGGAGCTTTATGATGCTTGGGGTCCCTTCCAACCCTTGCCATTCTATGATTCTATGATTCTATGATTCTATGCCAGACCCTGATGATGGACCCATGTGTCAGGTACAGTGAAGCCCTAATATTTCCCATCTTATACATACAGGTTTTCAACATGAATGACTCAAAATTATTAAATGCTCTAAGAGAACAGACTGATTTAAATAATTTGCTTTAATATTATTTTACATCTGCAGCTTTATTTCCCAGAGAAATGGTTCTTGTTGGCTCTTGTTGGGTGGTATTAAAATAATGAAATAATTTGCAGCCAGATAAAATCTTTGCATTAAATGTGATTAAAAAAAAATATTCAGAGGGTGTTATTTCTTACACATTTATTTAAGCAACAACATAGGGTAACATTTTTAGGGAGCACAGCTTTCACATTTCTTTCTTGTTGTAGAGAATTGTGAAGGGCACCATTCTTCTGTGCTACCTAAGGGGGATTTTCATGCAATGGGGTGAAAGTCCATTTAGCTGGAAAGTGGATTTCAGCAATAATACCCAAACCTGGCATTTTAAAATCGGTTTTGTTACATAAAAACCGACAAACTTGCTGGTAGAAGAAGGGGAGAGACGTTAGGAAAACACATTTTGCAATTCAAATCGCTAAGAGGAAAGTGTCATCTGCAGCTAGAGCTGACTGGCAGCCCCCCTCCACCAGTCCATACGGTTGACTTAGCAGAGATCATCTTTTCAAACCTCTTTGTTCTGGAAGAGGAGACACACACACACCCCCGCACACACCCCCGCCAAGGTGGGTGCCCCAGCAGGGTGCCTTCTGCAGGTCCTGGTGTTTTCAGGTGGTGCCTTTCCATCGCCCAGCCCTTCCCGGTGCACGACCCCACCGAGCATCGCTTTGTCATTGTCCCCAGAGCGAAGCTGAGTCCTGAGAGAGATGTCCCCCCTGCGACCGAGCAGCAGTCATTCGTGTCACGTTTGCTCTGACTCTTTGCCGAGTTACTGAAGGCACGAGGCTGAGGGTGCCGATGCGTCAGGGCTCAGGGCCGTGACAGCTCCGTGTGATGCGAGACTGGTGAGATGGCAGCTGGGTGGGAAGCGCAAGTACTCTGACTCCTACGGTGCCGCTGAGCATCCTCAGCGGGTAGGAGGAGCGATGCATCCCCTGGCTCCTGCCAGCAGCCTCAGCCGCTCGCTTTCTGCCCGCCGCAAGCGCCCCCGGCTGCCGCTGCAGAAGGCGCCGGGCGTTGTTGCAGCGCTGCACGGCGCTTCCTCGCAGCCCATACAGCCTGCAACTGGATTGGCATTCGGTTTGCCAGCCCGAGCAAGGCAGGGGAGGCCGAAGCGTGGAAAGCCTCTCATCCCGAGTCTCCCTCGGGTTTGCAGAGCAGCTGCCAGCCCGTGGGCACGACGCAGCAGGTTGGGGGGACCGGCTGGCTCGCCAGCACGGGGCCGGCAGGCGTGTGCAACAGGCACAACAGGAATGCACACCTGCACCCTGCTCATTAAAGCGATGAGTAAGCAGCTCACAGCCACACCACTGGGATAAACAGGCTGGTAGGGGATGCTCACCCCTAATGACAGGCTTCGGTGCCTGCTCTGCTGGCTCGGGCCTTGCTGCGGGGCGGCAGAGGTGACCGCTGCTGGAGCAGGTCCCTCCGGGGCTGGCTGCAGGGCAAGGGGGGTGACGCCGAGCATCAGCCTCCACCCGCTCGCCCCAGCACGGGTTTGGTGGGGCTGCATGCCCAGCACTGGCCCTGGCCCCACAGAGGCCTGGCTCCATGGTTGACACTGCACTTCTGCCTACCAAGAGGTTTCTTCTGCATTACCCCTGACAGCTTGTGGCCCTAGTTTCCCTATAGCTGGCTGTATATCCTGCCAACTGTGGTTTGCAAATCCAGTGCCAAGAGGGACAGAGGGCTTTGCACTATGTTTTCTTATGCCATTTGTCCCAGTAACAAGAGGGTTAACATGAACTAAAATTTTCCTGACTGCTGCTGGCAGCATTTAGCAGCATTGCCCTCTGCATCCCAGGGGGGTAGAGCCAGGCGTGGGCTGTGATGATGCCTGGAGCCCCAGGGAGCTTCCCTGGGGCATCTCAGCTCGGGTAAAAACCAGCCTGATTCAGCAGACGAGGTTTTGCTCTTTGCTCCACCTTTGTTCTAAAGCTGCAGCATCTGGTTTTAGAATAGTTAGTGGAAGCGTTTCCTCTCTTGGGCTGCTTTTGAAGTTGTGTCATTAGCTTTTCTTAATGAAACATGCAAATCCTGTAAATGCTGCGATTGCATCTCGGGGAATTCAGTCCTGACAGAGTTCCTCCTGTAAATACCTAACTGGCATGTAACTTAGGGCAGATCCATCCCCATTGCCCTTTTCCTCTCAATTCCTTATTGCTTAGAATACATTGCCCTAGCACTGCGCTGCTGGGAAGCCCACTCAATTGCAGCCCTTTTCGGCAAACCATGGTGAGAGGGCGCCAGAAAACACCGGGGTTTATTAAACAGAAGCTGAAGATGACTGCAGCTGCATGGCATGACCTGCTGTGGGCAGATTGCTGTGGGAGGGCTTTGAGAAGCCAAGAAGAAACCCGCCTCGGCCTCTGGCAGCTCACAGCCCCTTTCACTGATGCTGAACTGCGTATGCTGAGATCACTTCTCGCTGCGCTTCCGAAGGCTTCACGTACACAGGATTTATACCTTCTGCCTCCAAATCAGTAGAAAACTATTCAGTATCAGCATCAGACTTTCTAGAAAGCTCATGATAGCGGTATTGCATGGTTTTATTTTTAACCACAGTGCTCACTGCTTCAGGTTTACATCCTGACAGCAAGTTTCTTTTCCCTTTTTAACCTTATCAGCGTGCACAAATCTCCCATAGCCTTCTGGTGAGGGGCACGGCCTCCACGGTGGGGCTGTCAGGCCTTCCGCACCCCCTGCGTGCTGCTGCCACCCCGGTTTGCAGTGGTTTGACAGCTGTCATGCGAGCGAAGAACCTGCCCGAGTGGCTGGTGCAGCCAGATGGCTGCAGGCACACGTCCCAACCGCAGTCGGTGCGGAAGGCAAAATGAGCTGAAGGGGTTTTTTACCCTGAATGGAGGTGGGCCAAGCACAGCCCAGCCATCAGCATCAACTCCTGGGCAGCAGTGCCAGCACTGCTCTTCCCCAGCCACCTGAACGATTCAAGGTGGAAGAGGTAAAACCCAGACATCCCAGGTGGATGTTGGGAGGGGACGAGTTACCTTTTAAGAACAACTTGTGCAAGTACCAGGCATCACAGTTTTGCTCCTCCAGCACTGATAACAAAAGAGAAGTCCAGCCTAACAGTTTCCTTGCACAAGCAGCTACCAAATCTCCAGCCACCACTGCAGTTTCTCAGTAAAATAACTAGACACCCATGCTGCAAGGGGCTTTGAGGGGGAATACCTTTTAATCCTGGGCCGTTACTGTACCCTGAGCACCTCAGGAAACATGCCCCCAGTTGGATCTGGCCTGTTTGGCATCAGAGCACTAAAAATTTTTCAGAATCCCTATCTTGACACTGCTTAGCAGGCATTGCTGGTTGAGCCAGCTAACCTAGAGGCAGCACATTCCAGCCAGCACCCAGCTACCTGTGAAAGTGATAGCAGCACTGCAGCACTCACTGGCATTTCAGAGGTTAAATTGAGCTGGCAGAGGAGTCTGCTCACACTGCAGGGCCCTTGTCAGGGATCTGAGCCCCAATCTACCCAGGTTTTCATAAGCGGTGAGCTGCAGAGCCCATGGACACGGCACTTCAGTGCCTGTGGTTGTCAGCTCTGCACCCTTGACACCGGGACCCCTTGGCAGCACAGGGTGAAGCTCTGGGGGGGTTGTCCCGTTCCGGAATAGCCCGGTCAGGGGCAAGATTCTTTATAATTCCCAGAGTGAGATTAAGACACAAACGAGGTCAAATGCTGCATCATAAGGAAGTTTATTACAGCAAGATTGGTGAAAGGTACGAGAGAGAGAGTTAGAGAGAAAAGGGAAAAAAGAGAAAGAGAAGGTAAAGAGTTTAAAGTTACAGGAAAGTTATAGCTACCACCACTGGTTCCCGTGACGACTCGGGGGACTGCTCGACTTCACTTGTCAGGTGGGGGAAGTTCCTTTCTTCGTTCCTTCGTTCTATGCTTCTTTCCTTCCTTCCTTCCTTCCTTTGTTCGTTCCTTCCATGCTTCTTTTCTTCCAATGAAGATTGCTTTGATCAACTTTTTATAGAGGAGAGGTGTTTGGAATTTGTAACACCTATACATATGCATAAGCTGTCCCGCTTCGTATTCAAATTTGTCCCAAGAAGTCATTTCCATAAACTCCTCCCAGCTGGACATTGTCACTATCAGAGGTATCTCTTCTAGCAACCTCCAAGTGTCAAATGGTCCTTTGTAATTGGCATTAAAGTTGATTTACTCCTTGGAAATGTTTCCTCCTTAAATTCCTTGCACAAGGCTTCTATTGATTAAGACTAAGGTCTATTCTTTGTCCAGACCTTGGAAATGTAACTCCTTAAACCTCTGTCTTCAAAGCATCCTATTATTTATGGATGCTCATCCCACCATCAGTCAGAGACAGGCATCTATTGAAGGATTTACAGTTTTCGAAACTTTGTGGCTGATACCAAGGAATGTCCTTGTTGCTGTTTTCTGTAGTTGTGCTTCCCAGCACAAAACCCTTACATTCCACCCCGTGGCTCTGACTGATGACGTGTTGTGGTGGCAGCAGAGAAGACAGTAATAGAAAGAGGAAAAGAGAGAGAAAGAAAATAGTACAGACTACGATTTTAATCTAGTAATCAATAGTATAGTTGATAATCAATTATAAAAAGTCAAAATACAAAATTGTTATTTCTTAACAAATCATGTGTATATAAAACTAATATTTAACGCTAAAAATGGATATTATATTAATATCAAATGGTTAACAATTTCACAGTATATATAATGTAAATATAGTTTGTGGGAATTGGGAGGTGGAAGTTGGGTGTAACATAGATTGCCATGCCCCATTTAAGCTAGATCCTAATTTTGGCTGATCATGCATTTTGAGGGGGTCAAAATTGGCCCTTATTGTGCAGATGAATTCTAGTTTTGGTTAGGGTGTCAGACCACAAGGGTAACACATCTACTGTAAGTGATGAATGTCACTCCCTCCTCGCAATTCTCCACGATTAACAAGATTTGTATAATATCAAACTGAGGTGCAGGAGACTATTTTATAAACAAAAGAAGGTCAATCATTGGCAGAGTTATTACTATAGCATGTTGTTTGTTTTTGTCTGATTTCTGTATCAGATCCAGAGTGGTGTGAGGAACAGAAGTGGGACACTTCTACCACCCCGACACTATTTAAAGGACTGTGTCGAACTTTACCAGGTTGTTTGTTTACTGGCTGCATAGTGGTTCATTGAATTTGTTGCGCCGTCCGACACCCAGTTTGACTTTGAGAATACATTAGTTCTATAAAATCAAAAGAGTTTAGCAGTACATAAACAAAATCTAAGTTGGGTTACAATATTCTTAACACTTAATAACGTAGAAGCAATTTCATATTTATCCTGTGTCACTATTATGGCTGCACTGTAGGGATTGCGCATGCGCCACCTTCTAGAACTTTCCAGCGCTTTCTGTGGAGAGAAACTGCGCATGCGCATACAATATAAAAACAAAAAACATGCGCAAATCGTGTGGGGGTGAGAGATGGCAACCGCACGTGAGGGTGAGATCTCGGAGTGTGAGACCCCGGACCCATTCCCCGAGCTTGCCACCTTATCGGTGAGTGTGCTAATGGTACCATTTATGGCCAGTAAATATGGCCTGGTAGTTACAGTGGTGCAATGTTTTTCACCATTAGATTGTGGCATCACGTGCCAGAGAGGAAAGGAAGAAAGTGCGGATTGTCCCTCTGGAGCGACCAACAAGGTGGGTGTTATTGAAAGCATTTAACCGGTATGGTCAATTATGGCCAGGATTAAAACCTTTTCTTTCCCTGTTTGCTTGTAGGCAAACTCTTGATGACAAATATCAAGAACTGAAAATGGAGATGGAATGTTACAAAAGGCGTTCTACAATACTACTCTATGCCCTGTTCGGGGTTTCTTTACTTGCTATCATTGGTATATTCCTCACTAGTTTGTTTTCTAATTCCTGTTAAGTGTTTCTTGTTCAGTTATGTTCTACAATAAAAGTTTCATTGTTCAATCATTCAAAGTTTTTCAGTGTACATATATATAAAAGTCACTATATAGTAATACAACAGAAAACAAAAAGCAATTTGATTATATAATCCTAACAGCTGCATGTTTGGTTGGCTTTATCAATCTGATATGTTTAATACCATTGGGTGAGTTTACAGTGATTATTTGCATGGGGTTCACTACGGTTTGAATCAACTGAATCAGGCATGGTATCACACAGGGCAAAAACATCAGAGCTGCTAACCCACATATTATATAGAATAAAAGGTGTTTTAGCCATGGGGCTCCTGGCAACCAGGACCACAGGTCGATGTCCCAACCGGTCCACGTTTGGACAGGAACACGGGCTAACTTTCGGATATCTGATGTCAGTTGTGTGACTACTTCACCTACATCACGGATTTGCAAACAACAGTTAGAAATATTTAATTTCTCACATACTCCTCCCTCTTCAGCCAGGAGGTAATCTAAAATCATGCGGTGGTGCAGGATCGCAGTGCTACAAATGTAGGCATCCTCGCAGTGGTTTTTGGTTTTTTCCTGAAAAAATTAAAAACAAACTCGCTTCTCGGTGAGAAGAGAAAGTCCAAGGAAGGCAGTGTGGAGGGGTGGGGGGGGGGGGGGGAGGGGGGAGGATGGGCGAGCAGGGCGCTCTCTCGCCGTTTTCGCGGCAGAGGGGAGGAGGAGGGCGGGGAGGAGGGGGACGTGGGGGGGTGGTAAGCAGGGTTGGTTACTGGTTAGAGAGAGGGTTTGCACTCTCTTCCAATTAAAAAACAAAAGCAAAACAAAAATACAGAAACAAAGGAGGCGGTGGGGGACAAAACTGAACTTGGTTCCTTTCTAGGGAACTGACACTAGGTGTTTATTAGGACGGAATAATCCACCTAGTATTGATCTTGTATTCTTTCCCATGAGTATCTTTTGCTTTCCAAGCGAATTTGTTCAGAGGGGTTTCAAGTACGAGGGGTACAGTTCCAATAGTGGGTAATTTTACCAATACTGGCTGACCAGGAAAATGAAAAATGTTCTGGGGTTTGTCAGAGTCATTAGGACTTGAGATTAGGGTTGGAGGCTTTGGACAGAATGCAGTGATTTTAGGGCACCCATTTGTTCCCCATTGGTTATTCACATGAGTAACAGCAGTCCATAATCTATCTGACCAGCCCGATTCGTGGGGTTTCAGACATTCACCCTTCGCCTTCCTGCCCACTACCAGGAGGCGAAGGAATTAGTTTTCTGGTGGCTTAGAGGAGGCAGTTACGTCCAGTGCAGGAGCACTAGGGATAGGATTTTTAACACTTACTTGTGGATTTTTGGGCCACTTTAGTATTAATGTTTCCAATTTTCTTGTTGGCAACCCATCCATGAGTTCACGGGGAATGCCTTTTCGACATCCCATGGCCCACAGATTATCACGTTTTTCACTTATATTTTTGTCGCCGGGTGATGTTACAGGGAATGTTTCCTTTTGGCTGCTTGGGGGAGATGTCAGTTCTGTGCGTCTTAAAACTTTTGGATCTGGTCTAGCATATGACATAGTCACAGGACCGTATTTTCGCCCGTAATTAATCAATTCCTGAGCAACCTCTCCCCAAGTCCACACTTTCTTTTCCGGAGATCGATTATTAGGACACACCATTTCTTCTAATGCAGCGACAACTCTCTCCCCTTGAGATATTGTCTGTATTTTCCCTTGCAATTGAATGCCAATTGGTTTCAGAGTTTCGGGGAGTCCTCTTATAAGAGGAGTCATACGGTCTGGATCGACCGGCATCATCATTGGGGATTCATATTTAGGTCTGAGTTCCCGGTCATACATCATTTGCAGGCATGCCACTTTTTGTACACTTTCTACTAATTGATAAACTGTTCCTACAATTGCAAGGGGATCGCCTCTCTCCAAAGGGTTAAGTCCTCCAGCCCAAAAAGCTGCTCTCTGGGACAGGGACCAAGGTGCAGTGTGGTTTCCCGTGGTTAAAAACACTCCTGGACCCCAATATCCCTCTGCCTCCCTTTCGGTTAGCAAGATCTGATCTCCTCCAGACAGTGACACTCTCCAGACATACTCTGTCTCTGACTCCTTTGAAGTGCGACTGAAATCCTTTTTCAATGTAGCTAATTCAGTAGCCGAAAATGGAACTTCTTTCATAATGACACGGGGAGCTTCATCTCCCTCATCATATTTGAATTCAGTTTTGACCAAGGGTCTCAAACAGCTAGTGGGGACCTCCAATTTGTCCGAATTAAGTTTTGCCTCCTTCAAATCCGGATAGGGATATTCAATCTTTTCCTCAGGAGGTTTAACTCTCTCCTCTCCTGCAAGGAGTTGGTTTTTCAAAACAGATTGCAAATAATCCAGCTGAGCATTTTTACTCGCCAGTTGTTCGTTTTTATCTGCCAAATGCTCTTTTAAGATCTCTTTAAGGAGATCCCTTTAAGGATTGTACAAGCTCATTTAGGGACTGAATGATTTGTGATTCTGTAGTGCTCTGCTTATCTCTTGCATCCACAGCAGCCACAAGACTTGCACCAAGCACGGCACAAATGATTGATTTGCCTTCCCCAGACCAAACTTTTGCATCTTTTTGTAAAGCAGTGATTCGGTCTGTCACACTCTGCAGATTATACCAATTATTCTGTGCCCAGTCCATGCCTGGTACAGAAGGACGGGCAAGATGTTTCTCTAAAAGATCATACAACACAGGGGTCCCCTGAAGACTTCCAGGCTTCAAGTACCACCACCCTAGAGCTTTCTTTGCCTAAGCCCATGTGCATCTATCAACCAGATCTGGAAGGAATCACCAGAACCATTATGCTGCACACTGTGACAGAGACTTTTATGTTTTCATAAAGAAACAACCCAGAAGAGATGACTATCTGCCGAGCACAGCTGTGCAAGTCAGGCAGGTTTTCAAGCATCGGCACCTTTATGCACCAGCATAAAGGTTAAGCACTCAGCAGTTCAAGTGCCTTCTACATACAGTAATAGAACTTCTCCTGATGTATCCAGGAGCAGCTGCTGCCCTTGCTGAGCAAATGTAACTGTCTTCTAAAATGATTTTCTATTCATAACTCTTAAAGGAAATGATGTTTTCAAGTTAACATAACTTGGAGCTGATGATTTGTGTCTCTCAAGCTTTTTCTACTGCTTTAATTATACCAGCACTTTAACACTTGCAGTAGAAAACTGCTGAAAATGCATTTCTTGCATCCCAAATGTTGCAAAGAAAGCCTTTTGCAGACGTTTGACGTCACAGATGTTCAGTACCACACAGCTTAGCCAAAGGACCCCGTAAAAAGGGGTATGGCAATAAAAAAAAAAAAAAAAATTACTTAATAGCCATAACTTTTCAAAGATGTACAGGCACGGCTGCCTGCTGTGCCCCCTGCTTCCCCCAGCACTCTGCCACTGCCCAGTTATCCTTGTGGTGACATCAAGGGCTATGTGACTTTCAGTGTCAGTTGAGGCAGGTTAGGATCTAGTCCAAGTTCCAAGGGGCTCACCTCCTGACTGAAGAGTCTGACAATTCACTTTTAGTTCTTCTCTCCAACTATACCCAACCCCTCTGTGCTCTTCAGTTCAACGTAGGAACCCCAGTGAAGCAAGCAGCACCGGGGGAAGCTATCCCGCTGGGTCGAATGTCACACACGAATAGGGAATGACTATTCAATGCCATTCTCTATTTTTATTTATTAACCATCATGTGGAAATAGAGGTCAGCGGAAGCTGGAGGGCGTTCTCCTCAGATACGAGCCGTGTGTGTGGGACGTGATGTAGCTGATGCGACGAGCCTGGGAGAGACCCAGAAGGCTCTCTTCTAGGAAATGCCCCTGCACATTGCTCCGTGCTCAGAGGCGGTGTCTGCAGGCCTGCATGTCAGCAGGGCTCTGTTTGTTTGTTTGTTTGTTTGCTTGCTTGCTTGTTTTGCAGCAAGGCTTTTTTAAGCCGAGTTAAAACGCGTTCACACCAGCGCAGCTTTAATGGGAATGCTCAGCGAGGCGCGCTGGGCCTGGCAGGAGAGCACACACCAAACCGCAGCCTGCATTTTGTAACATCATCCGGGCAGGCTCAGGGGCTGTTTGTTTTTTCCCCTTTGTCTTAAAACACAATTTGGCAGCCCTCAGTGGCCAATCCATCCCCTGGAGTGTGCAGCTCCCTGCCCAGGAGAAGCAGCAGCCGCCCTTCCTAAGACCTCAGATGGTCTTTTAATTCGGCAGAGATTTAATTGCAGCTCTTGCTCCAGGACAGTTTCAAAGAAGACAGCTTAAGGGTCCCGACTACAAAGAGCTTTGGAGCAGGCATTTTGACAGTAAACTGTTCTCACCATTGTTCAGGCTCCCCCTTTCCAAAGGCAATGACTCAACTCCATCAGGACTGGCAGGGAGCCTCCAGCTTCTCAAAAACTGGGTAATGAGATTACGGGGGCAGCTCACACGCTTCTGCTGTTCGTAGCAAAAGAAACCTCTGTGCTCTGAGAACTTCGTGCACCTCTTTGGGGCCCTGTGATCAAGGGCGTCTCTTGAGGGATGGGTTGGAGACCATCAGGGGGGAAGCCTGGGGTATCTCAGGTGAAAAACTACTGAGGGATGAAGCACAAATCCAAGAGGAGCACATACAGTTTTGAACCTTTCTTGAGTTGTTGTTCTTCAGATACAGAGTAGTAATAAATGAAAGGCAGAAAGACCATGATTTACCACTTTATGGTGGCTCCACAAGCAGAAGTAACACATCCCTGCTCTTCACAAATATAGAGACTGCAATATTTAACAACGTGCTTGCTCCAAGCTCTTGATAGAATCAGAAATCATTGTCACGGAGAAAAACGTGTGAATCCCTGTGAAGACTCAGGTGAGGATGTGCCTCATCTCTGAGAGGACACTTCTTTACAGCTTCCTTGCAGAGATGCTCCAGTAATGGGATGTGGTCCTAGAAGGGCATCAAGGTTTGTCTCTGCTCAAGCAATAGTGGTTGATGAGGGAGGAGTACGAATGAGGAAAAAAGCGTGCAAACCCCTTAGTCTGAAAGTAAACTTACAGACTACACTGAGGAAGGCTCCAGGGCTTGTCAAAGCAAGGGTTGCCACCCCTATCCCAATGCCACCAAGTTCCCTCAGGGTCAGCCTTATGTATTTATGGAGAGATTTATTAACTGTAGTTATACAACATAGATTTCAGGATTCATCTCCTTGAGATCTTTATTTTAATTAAAAACAAACTGTTTGGGGAACAGAAAACATATTTCCCTCTACATTTCCCTCCATCTAGTTTCAGAAGAGCAACTCTACAGGATATAAACAGTCCCAGGCACCGTGCAGTGCCTTACACGATGTTTAAACCTCACACCCAGCAACGCAATCTGAACTCTAGTAAAGCAGAGCAGGAGTAAGTTTACATTTAGGAACTGTAACTGAATTACATGGAGGCATCCAAGAAGGATTTAAATGGGTATTAGCTTGAGTTTGAAAATTAGAGAAGTAAAAAAGCAAGTAAGCAAATCAAAGGACACAGCTCTTGACAATTATCTCAGAGGCAAAGGGGACGGTGCTTGAAGCAAATCAGCTCCAGAGAGCAGCTGCTCACTAGGTGGAAAAGGCCAAAATATCCAGTTTCAGCACCTAAAGGCTACGCAGGGGGAGAACTACTCTACCAGGATCGTATCAATACTCTCTTGGATGAGATCTGACTCCAGTATGCATTCATCTAAGTCGACTTGGGATATACTGGAGCTTTTCCCCACGCTCTCACTGTCACAGTAGGGACGGAACCTGGGGGTCATGGGGCTCTCCAGCCGCTGGCAGCGGCTGTATTTGTGCTGCTTCCCCCTGTGTGTGTACATGTGTTCAAGCAACTGGCTCTTCCGGAAAAACGTGCGGCCACATACAGTGCAACTGATTTTTCTCTTTCTTGAGAAAGAGAAGTTACAGTTCAACTCCACGGGTTCATGGTCCTTGGAGATGAGGGAGAGCTGGCCAATCTGTAGAGGCTCCAGGTCACTGCAGCTTGGATGCTCCAGCTGATGCTCGTCATCCTTGAAGAGGAAGGCCCCGAGCCGATGGTCATCTCCTCCAGCTTCCCTGTCCTCAGCCAGAGGCTGCACCTCCCCAAGGTCGCTGCTCTCCAGGATGGAGGCTGGGACACCGAAGGGCAGTGAGCCCGAGACATGGGTATGCAAGTGCTGCCGCAGCCCCCCCCGGGAGTTGAAACGCTCCCCACAGTAGTGACACAAGTGCACCTTGAGGCTGGCCTTAGCAAAGATGGGGCTTGCTACCTCTGGAGAAGGAGGGGTGCAGCTCCGGGACACCACAGGCTCTGAGTCGCACCTCTCCTGCTTTATGGAGGCCGAGAGCTTCGGGCGCTCTTCTGCTGGCTTGGTCAGAGCAGCAGGCTGAGCAGAGGGGCGAGCAACCTGCTGGTCCAGAGAACTGGCATCCAGGCCAATGGCCAGAGAGAGCTGCAGCTGTGGGTGATCGCCCTGCGCAGCAGATCTGTTGCCAGCTTTGGGCACACTCTCCTTGGCTCCCAGGCGCTCCTTCACCGGCTTGTGTGCCGTCGAGATCTGGATGCCATACAAGTTTGAAGACTGGACCGGCTCTGGGGAGAACACTTGGTTCATCTCGATCGCAATGTGGGAGAGGTGGTCTGCGTGGAGAAAGCGGATGCCCTCCTCCAGTCGGCTCTGGCTGACAGTCTGCTTTGGCCCCTTCCCAGTGTACATGATATGCAACAAGTAACTAAAAATGTCAGGCTGGATGTCTGCAGGCTGAATCTTTATGCATTCGCTAAAACAAGACAGATTAGTAAGTACATACAGGGCCTCCAGATTACAGTCCCCATCCATTACCTGCCCGTTCGTTTGCTCTGTGCTCGCTGTTGCAGCATGTGCGCTGCTGCCCGCCTCCTGGTTGGCAACGAGCAGCATTCCCCACCACTACCAGCAGCAAATGAGCCCCATTCACACAGCAAAGTGTGATTATAAAGACCTTGCGTGTGCAACTGCAGCCAGGGACGGTGAGAGTCCCTGGTCACCCGGTCTCCTCATCACTTGCACGCACAGCCAACTGCCACCACACAGGACAGCAGCGATGCCATGCAAGCTACATGGCCCCTGTGTGTGCCACTCCAGTAAAACACACAGATATTAGCCTTGTGTACATGACAAATTCGGCTGCCACTACTGTGTGATCTTTGTGCTGAAGTGTCACTAAACAGCCTCTATTGGAAAGGAAGCTAATGGATCTTCTCACTTCCAGCCGAAGGGCTGTGCAGCCGATGGCTAATGATTCTTCTGCAAAGGTGCTGGGGCCACGACCCTCAAATAAAGCAAGGAGAACAGAGAAGGGTTTAATTGATTACAAGCAGCAAGCTCCAGCTCAGAGGCGAGATTAGACCTTGGCACCGCCATTGTAATACCTGCAGAACCACTCCTGACCTGGCCTGGTGAAGCATCTGAACAGCAGCCCGAAATAACTTGATGATGTCAGTCTTGGCCCTTATCTGCAGGAGTCTAAAGCGCAGAACTGCAATAAGCCTATGTCTTCTTGACTGCTTCAAGTCCATGGGTCCTGCCAGTCCTACCCAGCAAGCTTGCCTACAAGCTGGTGCACAGTAATGGTTACGCTGTGTATGGGCAGGAGGTACCTGGAAATCCCTAAACTGCAAATCTGTGAGGTTCTCAGTTCAGGGCAACTAGGGATGTTTATTTTCTCTGGTCACGCAAATGTCTCATCTTCAAAATGTGGGGTCTGATGTTGGCATATGCTGACTAAGACGGCGGTTTTAAAGGACAGCACATTCTGGACTGGGAATGTTTAGAGAGCAGAGGCGTGCATTGGGTTAGGAAAATAATCTCAGGCCATCTAACATCTTCACTTATGCTCTTTTAAGCCTGCAATACCTTTAGGAAGGGGAAAAAGCATAAAAGTTAGAGGGGGTGGTTAAAAGGTAGAAGAGCTAGCATGTCCTTACCTCGTCTGATGAATAAATATCATCTTAAAATAGTTTGAAAAAGCAGCGAGCACCGCTCTGTGGGCTTTGAAGTAAACATCTCCAATGGCAACTGTGCAGTCACACAGAAAGCCAAACTCCCGCTGCATGTTCAGCTGCTGGAGGAGGAGGATGCTGTGGCCAGTCGTATCCATGGTGTGCCTGAGAGCAAGAGAACGAGATGTTCATCTCGGGGAGTGGGGGGGAAATAATATCACAGAGCTCGCCAAGGCTTAAATGTGAGTTTCTCACCACTGAAACGAGACGGGAGGCTGGCACGGAGCTTGGCCTCGCAGGGCCTCTTCCCCCCCCCCCCCCCCATCTAATAATCTCCCGTACCGGTACCGCCGCCGGTGCCCAAACCCACGTTCAACGAGCTGAAACCCTATCCGGGACGTTCCCAGGGGCCAGCTAGGGGCACAGACTCCTTCCCCCCTAAATCAACCAGGCTCCGTGCTCCCACCGGCACTAACTTTAAACCTCGCTGGCTCTTTGGCTCTGCCCTCGGACCCTGTTTGTCACCGCACCGCTAGCAGCGCTCGCCGGGCCCGGGGCCGCCGGAGCGGAGGAGCGGCGGGGCCGGCGGCGGGGAGCCAGGCGGCTGCCGCGCACAGAGGGAGCCCTGTGCCGCCCAACAAAGCCCCTATTGTGCCGGGCTGAGCAGCCCTCACCCCGCGCTGCGCCGCCCCGCCTCGCCAGCGGCCCCTTTGCAAATAAACGCTGATATTTGCTATTGTTTCAGTTGAAAATTATTGCGCGGGGGGGGGGGAAGGGGGGGGGAGCGGCGTCCCTCGGGAACGTAACATGCGCCCTCCCCGTCCGGCCCCCCCCGCTCCCCTCCCGCGCCCGCGCAGCCGCTTACCCGCGCGGAAGCGCCGCGCTGAGCCCGGCTCGCCACCGCCCGCCCCCGCTGCCAGCCCGGCGGATGGGGTGGGCGCTGCGCCCCCCCCGCGCTTCCTGCCGCCGCTGGGGCGGGCTGGGCCGAGCCGAGCCGGCCGCACCGCCCCCGCCACCCCGCTTCGCCTGGGAGGAGTGAGCGCGGCCCCTTGCGCGGTTGCTGCGCGGCACGGCGTTAGCATGGGCGCGGCTGCGCTCCCCGCGGGGGACCGTAGTCACCCCCGTGAAGGGCTTTATTTTCCGGGGGGTAGGGGGGTGCTTGGGGCAGCCAAGGCGCCACCGGAGACCTCACCCTGCGTGGGGAGGTTTGGCTTCTTACGTCACCCTGTGACAGAATGTCACCGGCTGAGTCCCGGCGCTCAGGGCCGGAGTGGGGGTTTGCTGGTTGAACAGACCCCCCCGCTCTCCCCACCCCCCGAACAGGCTCCTCCCCAAGCCGGCCTGCCGCCGAACATGGATGTGAAGATACAATCTTGCTCTTTCACCCACGTCTGCGGCCTAAGTGCTTGCTCTAACCGCGGGTGGCTCCTGTGGAAGAGCCGTTCCTCTCTCAGGCCTCCTCCAAGCTCCTTCATTAATTTTTAAACCGGGATGGGGGAGTTATTTTGGGCGAGAGCAGCTGCTCTGGGTGCAGGTGCAGCAGGGCCTGGCAGAGGGGGCAGTGCCACCCCTGCTCTCAGCAATAGCTCTCCTCCTAGGCCATCGTCCTGAGCTGCAGCCTGCACTTGGGGGCTCAGTGCAATGTTTGGGGTGCCCTTCCCATGGCTTTTATCAGATGGATTTCTGAACCTGCTCAGACTTCCAGCCCCTGCAGCCTCCCGCTGCCACCTGGCTAATGTGGTCTCTGTAGGTTGTTTTTTTTGGCTGGAAAAGTCAGGGAAAATAGCCACTTGTGTGCTTTCGCCCTTTTTTTTTGGGTGCAATTTCATACCATGCCCACCTCCTTGGTGGCAGCTCTCCTGGCTCAGGGCCTCCACAGAACTTCAGTGCTTTGAATCATAGTTGGTTTTCTCTCATTCTCTCCTACTTCACAGTTCATTTTACTATTGCATTCCTGTAATTGGGATTTATTTTTTTTATTGGGCTGTTGCCAAGTCTTTAGGACAAATAATGCTGCTGGTTCCCCCCTCAATCCATCAGTTTATGGGGCTGTTTCCAGTGGCACCTCAGGGCACCCTGAGCTCAGGTGGAAGATGGAACCCAGCTGGGTGAAGGTACAGAGTAGGCTCAGAAGTATTTTTCTCCATGCAGTGTTTGCTGCTTATCCCACTTATCCCAGCTTTCTTTTTCCTACAAGTGATTTATTTCTGCTGTTTTAAACGAAAAGCTCCTTGGGCTCAGGGACCACCTTTCCCTTTTGTGTTCACGCGGCAGCAGGATTGGGAGTCAATGGCACTATAATCCCACTGCTCCCCTAAATTATCGGTTGTCGCTTTTCTTCCCCAAAAATGCTGGCAGTAGGTGGCTCAAGGTTTTGTTTGTACTCCACTCTGGGTTATTTAACATATTTATTAACCCGTGTACAGAGTGAGTCGCTATTTGCAGATGGCATGTTATTTATTTAAATGATTAATTATTTACATGTTATTTAGGTTGACTCTGGTCCAAAGAGGACTTTGAAGAGCTTCAGAGAAACTGGTGCCAAAAGGATGGAAGGGACGATGAGAAATGGCATTTGGTGTTTCGCTGTAAAACACGCGTGATGATATCATATACTTCAGGAGATCTGAACTGATACAGCCTACGCTGATGGGTGAAGTAAGAGACCGGGACGTAATCACAGCTATCTTGATGTGCACTTCTGCTCGCTCCTCCTCTGAAGCCAGAAAATAGTAAAAGAAAAAATTAGGAAGTGTGGCAGGAGGGTGCTGAGAGCATGGGGACACTGCCCTGTGCCCCATCTTACCGGAGGTGGCATGACGCACGTGGGAGGGAGGGCTGGGATGGAGTGAGAGGCTGCACATGGGCGCCCTTTTCTTACGCTGCCCTCAGATGTGTAAGGAGCTGAGGAGAAAAAGACCCTTGAACCATTAGGGGGAAAAAAAAAACCCTTTTCAGCGTGATTTGAAAGCCACGACCGTGTCACCTTACAGAGGCCATTTATTTAACTTCCTATTAAACAGGAAAACCTACAAAGAAGAAGTTGTACTGCGGGGAACGCTCCACCTTTTGCAGGGCTGGTGCCATAGAGCCACAGAGGTTTATTTTCCTTAGCACCGTTACAGGCAGCACAGCCCCAACCAAGGCTGTGGCACTGTGAGAGGGGAATTTTTTTGGAGATCCGTGGTTAGAAAATCCCCCATCAGACCCAGGAGGAAGGGGTGATGTCTCATTTGGAAAACAGGATTCTATTCATTGGGTTCGTCTCATTTGCTTTGACAATGGTGGGATGCCTAGGAGTATCCCCAGGGGTCATTGAGGCAGGGGATCGTGCTGATACATTTTAACAACGTGCCATTTTATTTTGGTTCTTTTTTTTTTGTTGTTAGTGTTTTAATTTTCAAATTTGTAATCAAATCTTACAGCTTTTATACAATTAAAATTTCCCCTTCGGCTTGCCCGGAGCTAACAGGCATCTTGGATGGTTGAGGCAAACCTAGAGATTATGGTATCTATAAACTGTCCAAATGAAGGAGCTGAGCAGATTAAACACTTCCCATGGCGAACACATTCCGGCTGAATGACAAATGTCACTTTGGGGGTGGAAGAGTCGAGTGGTGATACCGGGAGGAGTGCCTGACTGGGCAGATGTTTTCTCTCAGCCCCGTGGCAGGTAGCTGGGGGGCTGCCACAGCTTCTGGAAATCCCTTTCGCTCACACTGTGGCCAGTTTAAGAGGAGCTGGATGTTGTTAGGCAGGAGTGGTCCAGAGAGCGATGGTAAGAAGAGGGCCTGGGAAAGCTCCTAGAAAGTTAGGGAAATAAATAAATAAATGAAGAATGCTGTCCTGGGGATCTGCAATACAGCGTGGCAGCGGCTGCAGCCCCTGCGCTCCCTGCAGCATCGTCAGACTCCGGGAGGGAAGGCGGTGGCGTTCACGCGTGGAATCGGAGTGGAAAGGCAATATACTCTCTCGTGCAACTTGCAGTTGTTTTTCATGTCACTGGCAATTAAACCGTCGCACGCAGGAGGCCGTCAGGCTGCGGGGGCCAAACTCAAACGCTGGGCATCCACATGGGGAACCGACACCCCCGCTTTCCGCGTTGCCATCGGCCTCGGCTGGTCTGACGGCAAAGCAGAAGGCGCCCCGTTCTGCGGGACGAGCCCCGGTGCGCGGGGAAGGGGCGGACTTCCATCCGCCTCTCGGCTTGGGCTCCGCGGGGGCCGGGAGACGGGCGGGACGGGACAGCTCGGCAGCCAGGGTCCCGGGTGGGCGCCCACCGGCGGACGATGCCCCGTTCAGGTTCCCTTCTGCGTGCCGGGGGGGGGGGGGGGTTTCCCCTGGGGTGGGAGGTGTGAGGGGGGGTCGATGCGGGCAGCGGAGGGGCCGGGCTTGCTGCACATGGGGAGGGGGCGCCGGCGGCGGCAGCCGGGGCAGCGCCGCGGCGGCCCCGCCGCCTCGTCGGCGGCATGGGAGGAGAGGGGAGCGCGGCAGGGAGCCGCCCGCCGGGCCCCGGCATTGGCGGCGGCGCAGCAGCGCTGGCAGCGGCGGGGCCGGGAGCCGCCGGCCGCCGAGGGGAGGGGTCCGGCTCCGTGCGGTCGCGGCGGAGCCGGCGCTGCGGCAGCAGCAGGCGCGGCGGGGCGGAAGTCCTTTGTTGCAGCCGCGGCGGCAGCAGCAGCAGCAGCAGCGGCGGGAGCGGCGCGGGAAGGTCCCTCTCGGTGGCCGCCGCCTCTACCCGCGCCGCGGGTAAGCGGGGCCGTGCGCCCCTCCGCGCCGTCCCCGGGGGCCGCCGCCGGGCGCCGGGGAGGGGGGGGAGGCGGGAGGCGGTGCGCGGCGGGGCGGCCGCAGCTCCGCCGGCGGCGGGAGGTGGGAAGTGCCGAGCGGCGCCGGCCGCGGCATGGCCCGGCCCGGCGCGGCATGGCCCGCCATACTGGCGCCGGGGGGAGCGGCGCTGCCAGGTAGGGGCTTTCCGGCCGCGGCCCGTCCCTGGCGAGCGGCCGCCGCGGTGACCTTGCGCCCGGCGGCCTGGTGCGGCGCGGCGCCGCCTGTGCTGCGCGGGGCCGAGCCGGCGGCGCCCCGGCGGCAGGTCCGGCGTGGCTCTGCCGGGGCGCTGCGCGGGGGCTGCGGTGGGCGCGCTCCACCTGCGGGGCGGGAAGGGAAGAGAAGGGAAAGGAAGGGGAGGCGGGCGCGGCGGCGGGGCGCGGGCTGTCGGCGGGGCCCGGCGGAAGCGGGCGGGGGGATGCTGCGCCGCTCGGCGGGGCGCCGGCGCTGGAAAACGAGAAGCGGCCTGCGGAGGTGCAGAGGCGGGAGGCGAGGCAGGGCACCGCGCTGCCCTATTTACTCCGGGGCGTGAAGTCACGTTAAACATCCCGAGTGCCGTTCTCCCCGCCTAGCCCCGTGCCCCCGGCAGCGGGCCGGCAGGTCCCGGCGCTGCCTCCTTTTATTTTACCGCTTTTCTTTTTTTCCCTTAAGAACCCCCGGACAGCCAAACCCAAAACTTCGAGTGAGTTGTGGTAGTTTAGAGAAAAAACTAACAGGCTGCGGAGCCGCAGCCGGGAGGGAATGCTCCACCCTGCCAGGCAGGAGACTTGGGTTTCACTCGGGGCTGGCAGTGCACAGGATCGCCTTGGAGGCGGCTGGAAAGGAAGGGGAATAGTTTTGTCACGTAAAAACAAACCCTGTGTTGCTCTGGGAGCAGTGTTGAAAGTCTCGTTCTTCAAAGGACTCCTTCCCTCCTCGGATAGAAAGGTAGTACAAAGAGTGGAGGAGAGGGGGCTGGAAATCCTGTGGGTTCGGGGCTGGCTCTGTTTCTCAGGAGTTTTTTTTGTTACTTGGATTCTCGAGTTTGGCCTGTTTGTCGGTTGAAAGATGAGTGACGGTTCCCCTTGACACGTAGGCATCGGTAAACGGAGAGCGTGGGTCAGATGCTGTTTAGTATTTGGATATTGACTGCCAGATTATGTCATTCGCCCGCATTATTCCCCTCGCACTGGAGTATCGCAAGTTACAGCACATACTGCAAAAGGATCCAGGGCTGCAACTGCGGTGTTCCTTAGGCATTTAATTACATTAAACAAACATTCCTTTAATTAAAGGTGTTTGTTTAACATTCCTCATTACAGCTCTTGGAAAAAACCCACACAGCAAGCCCTGAGCAGGGGGGATGCGGGCTTCTCATTTTCACCCAACTACAACTTGTGCTTTCATGGCGAGCGGGGGAGAGGCGTTGAGACCATATGGCCGCGGGGAAAACCGGCCAAACGCGAACGGTTGCAGGGCTGGCAGAGATTTTCCTAGGCAGCAGCAGGGCGAGCTGACAAGATTGTGAAGAGATTTTGGGATGACTGGCTGGGAAACCTGAGGAGTAACAAGTTGTATTGTAGTCTGCTGCTGTTTGAGGTAGCGGAGCCAGCAGGCACCAGAGGGGTTTGGATGGATGAGGGGGACTGCAGGATGATGAAGGTAATGAAGAAGATGTGGGTTGGTGCTGTGTGGGAAGCTTGGGGATGTGATAGAAGTCCCTTCTTCCTGGTAGCTGGAAAGTTTTGTGTGGAGTAAGATCCCAGACTTGCCCTCTGCTTGCACAAGTTTCCTTCATGCCATGTTGTCTCTGGCACGGGAATTTGCAGCAGTTATGTTGAGAGTGCTCCTATTAGTCAGTGACTTGGGTTTTTAGATGCTTTCTTACTTCAGTGTGTGAGGTCAGTCACTTCTTTCTCAGATTTCCATTGTTGGTGACAGTGGAGAGCCCTGCAAGTCCAGGATGGACAAAACCTCAGGAGTTACTTACCTGCTGTCAGGAAACAACATAGCTGCTCAGAACTGAGATAATGAAAGCTGCCTGATAAAAATCCAGGAGTCCTTTCTCTTAGTTGTTACAGCTGGACCTCTCAGTAGAGCCCTTCCGGACCTGACACGCTCGAAGCGTGAGAAGCCCCGTGTGCGTTTCTCAGTTTGCCCAGTGGTTCCCCAGTGGTTTGCTGTCTTGCCTCTGCTTGGGCACTGCAGTCGCTGTCACCCAGAGTTCTGCTGCAGACACAGCCTGTGGGCACAGCAGCTGACATCATTTGCATGAAGACCATTTATATCCTAAGATGTGTCTGGTATTTTTTTCTCTCTGCATGTTGTGCCATTGCAAAACTTTCTAGAATTAGCTAGCTGTTGCCTTCCCCCCATATTAAACCTGCTTCATTGTCTGGAGACCTCAGCAGCTTTATGTTAGCTTGGGTTTTTTATGTACTGCAAATGAAATGTGAAGCATTTAAGACAAGAAAGAGTCTACAAAATCTCTGACCTGTGTGTCACAAGATCCCTTGATTCGTTCGTGTGCATCTAGCAAGTTACTATATCAAAGTATGACTTGTATTTACCCAAGGATGCTTTTCTGGAAGACACATGTGTCTTCATTTGAGGGTCTTGAGGGATGGCTAAACCACCAAGGTGCCTCTTGAAGTTGAAACTTAGGGTAGCTGGGAGAGCCTAGATGAAAAGGGTAATCTTTCTGCTAGAGGGCATAAATGGGGTGTCATAGTTTTTTTCCCCCACTAATTGTTTCTTTTAAACATATCATTACCATGTTGCCTGGCAACTTTTTACAACTGTAAAGGCATGAGATAAAAGATAACTGACTTTCTAGAGTAATCCTTTGTGGCTAGCAAGCTACTTTAAAAGACTGCATAAGCTCTCTCTAGTACTTCTGCTCTGCAGTTCTGATCTGAAGTTGTTTGAAGTTGAGATGGGGTTTTAGTGCAAACTCTATTTACTTAATTTATTCACTCAGGCTTTTCTGACACCTTATTCCTTGTCTTTCTAGGAGGGCTTTTAGATAAGAGCACTTGATTAGTTTGGTAACTAGTTCTCCGCTGCTGGGAGTTGTAACTTGCTGAATTTTGAGGGTTGTTGCTCATGATGCCTGGTCAGTGTGGAGCTGCCTGCTGAGGAGGGATCGAGTGGCTCCCACAGCTTGTGGTTGGGGGCTTTGGAGCATCCTGCTTTTCCCTGGTTGGCATCTAGCCCACATGTCAACTGAAACTTGTGTCTATAAGTTAACCACAAGGCTGTTGAATATGAGTTGATTGAGCCGTCAGGATGTGTCTGAAGATGGGTATCTGTATCATTGGAAACAGCTTCACAACTCGCACGTCTGGTCTGAAGGCAGCTGGTTGGAATGGCTATGGGAGGAGGATGAATTACACCTTCAGTCCTCTCGAATAATGGAGCTTAATTAGATTTTCCCTGGCTGTATGTGGAATTCCCACAGTTGTTTTAATTTATGATCAAGGCTACGCTTGCAGTGCAAACTGCACCCTACTCATTCCTGCTGTTGAAGTGGACGGTGGTCAGCTTGGACCCAAGTTCTTCGCTGTTTTTGCAACTGTGTGTAAACAGAGGCATCTTCTTGGACTCTGGCAGTACCAGAGCAATCTTGGTGGCTTCCTCTTTGAGTATGCCTAGCTAAAGGTTGTAGCCTGCTGACAGCTCCGTGGTCAGTGCACTAGCTGAACACCTGAACTTCTCGGGCATCAGGCGGAGAATTTAGACATGTCGCATGGGATTTTCTCCTGAGCATCTAGATGCTGCCATTTAGGAATCCACATTCTTTGATGGATCTGACCCACTGAGGCAAAGTATCTCTTTAGGGAGGAGAGCTCTTGGGAACCCGTGCCAGGGTGGGATGCACTGTCAGACTGTGATGGGGAATTTGCTGCCCACGCACTTGTTTCTTTGGGTAACGGGGCGTTGTTTTCTTGAGGTTTTCCAGTCTCGTTTTCTATTAGCACCAAATTCACCACTCATTTATTATGCTTCTGTCCAGCCTGCTCTTGGTTTCCAAAGAAAAGCAGCCAGTAACTAAGCATGTAAGCACTCTGTTTTTGCCTGCTCAGCAGTGGAAATGCTGGGCTTTGAAAACCACCTACTAATTTTAGGAGCCAGAAGGCTCCTAAATTCTGAACCTTGTGGTATGCCTTTTTTAAAGACAGAGAAGTTAGCAAAAGAACTTTACCAGTTCTTTGCTTGAGGATTTTTTTTACTACTTTAGTTTTAAAACATCCCAGAAAATTTTAAATGTGAGGAAATGACAAGTGTGGAGCTACAGTAGGTGACCTCTTCTTTGTTCCTAGCAGACTTAAAAAGCCCGAATTTGGTTTGTGTAATTGTGCAGCTTACCTTGTTCTTGGTAACACCAGAATAGTAATACTGAGTGGTGACTCAAGGGAGAAAGAAAAAAATCTGGTGGGCAGACAAATAGCTCTAATCAAAGCGTGTCAGTGTAAAAACATTTATTAGGAAAATAAAATGCCTATGGAGATTTTGAGTTTGCAAATCGGAATGAAATTACCTGACTGAAGTTCTTTAGTTTTCCTTTTCATATCTGTTGCATCTCTAGCATGTTTTCAGACCCCTTCTGCATTGTTCAGTATTGCTCACGGTGTGGTCTGTTGTGTTTGCTGCACAAATTGATCCCTGCTGAAGATGGGAGTTACTTGTGTGCCTCTCAGACTTCCCTGTGATGCTTGTGAACACGTTACTTGGGCAGCGTGCTAGTCTGCTGGGCTTATGGCTGGCATTTCTCCTCTTTTTGAAATAGAAAAGAGTCAGAGAGGATCAGAAATAGTTAAACATTTTGGATTGACAGGCTTGCCTGCGCAGAGCTTTAATCTTCCAAGATACTCAATGATTGATGAATACAGAGGATAGCCTCAGTGCCACTGATGGTCATTCCCTGTATGAAGAAATTGGACACTGAAAAAAATGCACGTCAGACTTAACCAAAAAACCCACCTAAGTTTGAAATGACTTGTCCTGGCACTGACAGCGATGGGATGCTGTTCTCCAAGGCAGTGTTGGTTGTTGTGGGATTCCCCTTTGTGTGTCCCCCAGTCTTATTCACCTAACTCCCTCCAAATGCTGTGACAAATGAGCAGGGATCTTGTGGTGTTGCTGCTCTGACCCATCCCTTGACATATCTGGAGGATGTGTTGAGTGAGGAGGGGGAGCCTTTGGTAAGAGGAGGGCTGGAAGACTTTACTACGGCACATGCCTAAATGGCAGTTGAATTAATCCTGCATTAACGATGGCATTTCTCATCTACACACTAAACGTTGAAACCTTGGGTTTTCTGTAGAAAGGACCTGTTTTTATTCTAATGCCTGCTTGGTTTCCAAAGCAAACTTCAAAAATAGTTTGCAGCATTGAACCACCCACATGGGTGATAAAGACAGATCGCTGCCATTTCAGCAATTAAAGTAACAAAATAATGGTAAATGATCATTTTCTGGGTGCTTGCTTTTGTATGGGAAAGAGTTTGTCAGCCAGCCTGTGAAAGGGGTGGCAGAATTGGGAATTGGGGGTTCAGTTCCAGCTCTGAAGGGGTGAATGCTGTAATTGTTTTCCACCCATGCCCCAGAAAAGCACATCTGGTTTTTTACCCCTTCTGCACTAGTCTCTGCAATTTGGCTTCTTCCCAGTCCCTTGACCAAGCACCTTGCCTCTGCCATTTAGACCCTTGTTGCACCCATTTGTAATTCCCACTGCTGCTTCCGAATCCCAGTCACCTCCTAACTCCACTCCCACCCTGCCTCTCCCTGCCCTTCGTTTTCCCAGAGGTTTTCCCTCATACACTCCTTACAGTTCCAAATCTCCCTGCGTTTTCACTAAGTCCCCTCCTGGGTCTGGCTCTTGTAAGCCAGAACCCAGTGTCTTCTCCCTCTGGCTGCCAGGTGGGATGCTAAAGCCCAGCAGTGAGTCATGGAGCAGTCTTGGTGAGCCCTGCTCTCTGTTCATGACTTTGTGGAGGTGGCACGTAGACTCACAGACTGGTTTGGGTGGGAAGGGACTTTTAAAGGTCATCTAGTCCAACCCCCTGGCATGGGCAGGGACATCTTCAACTAGATCATGTTGCTGAGAGCCCTGTCCAACCTGACCTTGGATGCTTCCAGGGATGGGGCATCTACCACCTCTCTGGGCAAGCTGTTCCAGTGTTTCACCAACCTCTTCATAAAAAAATGTCTTCCTTACATCCAACCTGAATTTCCCCTCTTGTGGTGTAAAACCATGGCAGAGCTCTGCCTGAAAGGGGAGTCTCACCCTGTGTGGGATGGCACCAGCAGGCCAGAGGAGCTGCAGGAGGCTGATATATTCTCAGTTAGGCTGCAATCTGAGATTTTAGTAACTAACAGAAGGCTTAAGTGTGAACAAACTGCTAATTTTTATCTTCCTCTTCCCTTCAAACTTACAGCTTGGCCAAATCTAGGCAGATTTTTATATTGTGACAACATATCCAAGTCTTCCTCTTGTATGAGCTTTCTCTTCAAAGATTTTTGAAGATAAACTTTTTAACTTTTAACAGAAAAAGTAATAATCTACATATATGGAAGCTTTTTGTAGTCCCATTTTTGGAACCATTCTGGCAGAAATTTTCTGAGGAGGAGAAAAAAAAGAAGACTAATGAGCCCAAGGCAGACAATTCAGAAGGAAAGTTTTGCCTTTGCTGGTTGAAATGTGTCAAAGTTTTAAATAGCCCAACACGGGCTCTTGTAGTGGGAAGTGTTGGCAGCTGTAAAGACATAGTTACATTCAGCAGGTTAACACAGCGCCCAGAGGGAGGATGCCAGTACTTTCATTAACATAAATAACTTGTAGCACTCTCTGTTTTAATACCTCTGTGTAGTACTACTATGATGGAGGCCAGGTACGTATCTGAGCACCTTGCCATCCTGGTTAAGTGACCTCCTGCTCGGGCAGGTTTTTCCCAGAGAGGAGGTGGGAAGTAGGCATTGCTGGAGGGTCGCTGCTGTGTATCGTTGCTGCAGAAGCTCTGCAAGAGTTTCACTGACAATATATGTCACCTTTTTTTGAAGGAGGAACCGTAGAAACAGTGAGTTTGTATGCTGTCATTCCCGTGGCTGCCAGGTTGTTCCCACCATGTGGAAATGGTCTGTGGGTGCATGCAGATAGTTTGTGACCTCCTTTTTTTGGTCCAGGCTTGCTGCTTGTTGCAGGTCTTCTGCTGTACTCCATATGATGGAGTACATTTAGCCTACCAAAAAAATTAAATGAAAAAGGTAAAACTTGCCACTTGCTGAGGCCAAGTTTAAAACCAACTGTCCTCAGCCTCCTCTCTTGATGGCAGCTCACACCAAGGGACCAGTGGTGCTTTCGACTGCATCTTCTCGCTTTCTTGTTGGCTTTCACTCTTAAAACCTGGGAGTTTAAGTAAATTCTTTCTCATTATGCAGCTGCTGTTCTTACTACTCAATGCTGTGTATTGCATTATATTGAAGTATCTAATGAAATCCAAAATGTGTTAGCACTTGGAAGGATATGAAGTGCCTTTTTATTACTTGATGTTGAGAGCTTTGCTGTTTTTCACAGAAACATCTGATCTCACCCAGTGACTTAGACAATAATCAATCTGCTGTGGAAAAGACATGAAGTTGTTTCAGGGACTCTTCTATGTTGAAAGCCACCCTTTTGTGAGTTAGTAAGCAAGCCATTAAATTAATTTCATGCAATGAGTCGTATTTCTGCAGCGCACATCACTGGGCCAAAACTGGTCAGAGCATTATTATGGCTGGGTGCTCGCCTTACGTTCTGGATTTGGAGGATTGGGCTGAGAGTAGAGGAGTAGCTGCTGTTCAGATGCTCATCATCAGTGTAGGTCAACCCAAATCTCAAGGTTCTTGTTGCTAGACAAGGCCTTGTGCTGCTGGTGGTGATCCGTAAGTACTGCTGTAGGGAATATTGCTGAGCGCAGTGAGCACGTTCCCATCTTGAGAGCTTGAATGCGTTTCTTCCATGGCAGCCCTTCATGGAATGAAGAAGAATGGTGATGTAACACTGGGTTTACTACTTAACAAGCCAGGCAACGCCTACGACTTGCGAATTCAGCACTAATTGTGGAATTTTAACTTCTCCACCCGTTTCCTGGCTTCTAGGAGATGTAAGCTGTCAGGGGAATAAGAAATAGCATTTTTGTGTGTGCTTTGTTTAAATTTTGGACAGTTGGAAGCGTGGTTGCAAATCAATCCATGTATTACATTGAGTTGTAAAATGCCATTCAATACATATGTTGTTTGCTAGCCTATACTTTATTTGCACAAATGTCTTACTTGCATTGTTTGCAACAACTTTCCTAAATGTTAAGAATACTGCATTAGGTTTTTCATTTCACTTAGGGCGTTCTTTATGCCTTCTTTTGGTTTCTCACCCCATCCCTGTGCAGTTAGTATGGATTATGTGTATCAGTAAAGGTTTTCCAAAGTTAGCAGTGACTAGCTGCTGAATCTGGCTGTACTTGGTTACGGTTATCTTCTGAAAAATCAAGCGCACACCTCCTGTGTGCAGTACATTTTTCTGGATATTTTTGTGAACCACATAGTGGTTTATATTTTCTGCCTCCTTTCTCTTGAGGAGAATTAGTCCTTTCACTTAGATCAGCTTTCAGTACTCACAGCCCTTTCCCTTTAGTTTTTTCGAGACTTCATTTTGCTGTGTCTCCACTTCTGGCTTGCTGGCTTTCGCAGTTCTCCACTGCTGAATTTTTCTTTGTCCAGTCTCTCATCTACATGTTTTGGTTATAGTGCAGCGTGCTGAACGAGTGAGTGGTTTTGAGAGCAGTTGGGGGCACAGCGTGCACCACTTCCTGCCTCTCTGCAGTCCGCGCGGCTGTCACGCAGCAAGCCTGGTCACCATCTGCAAGGGGTTTGTACAGGGGATGTGCCAGCACATCAGCCCATCCTGTGCTTCTGAGAATGCACTTGTGTTTGCAGTCCCTGGCTTGCAGGATGCCATGCAGACATGGCTGAGGCTGTCCCTGAGCTGCCCTGAAGGGCAAGAAGTGCCTGGATGCAGCTTGCGTGTGGATGCTCTGATGATGATTCTTAGTTTCCTTTAATGGAGAGGGGAAGACCAGTTTGTGCCTGGCCTGGTTGCCAGTATGTGTTGCACCATCTTTGTGTTGGACTGAGAGGTGAAAGAGGCAAGTTGGGACTGGAGTGGTTTCTTACAGTTGTCTTAGGCTGTATAGGTGTTGTCCTGGGGCCATCTTAGAGTTCATATCTGAAAATCTCGGCTGTAGGACGTTAAGATATATTTGCTCATTTATATTCTAGCAGCATCGCTCTGATTGGCATGTGTGGTGGTTATGTTTATTAGTTTACTAGTCTTGTAAGTCTAGTGGTGAGAACATGGAATTATGGATGTTTTCATTGGCATCAGTATTTATAGTAGTTACCAACAAAGATCTCCAGACAGGAAGCTGTGTCACGATCAGTGTGAGAATGGGAAGATCTAGAGAAGGAAAAGATGGCAGTTCCTCCCTGCGTTTTTGTGCTCATGATTTAACAGATGTCTTCTTCTTTACACAGGGCTGTAATTGAAATACAAGATGGCAAGAACCAGCCACAGCAACTATGTCCTTCAGCAGCTAAACAACCAAAGAGAGTGGGGCTTTCTGTGCGACTGCTGTATCGCTATCGATGATATTTATTTTCAAGCGCATAAAGCAGTTCTTGCTGCGTGCAGCTCCTATTTTAGGATGTTTTTTATGAACCATCAACACACTACAGCCCAGCTGAATCTAAGCAACATGAAGATTAGCGCTGAATGCTTTGATCTTATCCTACAGTTCATGTATTTAGGAAAAATTATGACAGCCCCCGCCAATTTTGAGCAGTTTAAAGTGGCCATGAACTATTTACAGCTATATAACGTACCTGAATGCCTAGAAGATATACAGGATACAGACTCATCTAGTTTAAAATGTTCATCTTCTGCTTCTAGCACCCAGAATAGCAAAATGATATTTGGCGTGAGAATGTACGAAGACACGCTTGCTAGAAATGGCAACGAAGCAAACAGGTGGGGCATGGAGCCGCCAAGTTCAACCGTAAATACATCCCATAACAAAGAGCCCGATGAAGAAGCTTTGCAGCTGAGCAGCTTCCCCGAGCAATTGTTTGATGTCTGCAAAAAAAGCACCACGTCCAAATTCTCTCACACAAAAGAGCGCGTGTCCCACTCGCGCCGTTTTGGAAGAAGCTTCACCTGCGACAGCTGCGGGTTTAGTTTTAGCTGCGAAAAGCTGCTGGATGAGCACGTGTTAACGTGCACCAACAGGCATTCTTACCAAAGTGCCAGGTACTACAGCGCGGAAAAATTAGACTTTAATGAAAAGGACTCTACTTCCAAAATAATCTCCACGCAAGCAGAAAAATACAAGGGGGACTCGAGCCAAGCTGCGGATGAATCTTCGTCCCCCGTGTCAAACATCACAAGCAGAAAGAGCAGCACGGTTGCCTCCGAGACATCGGGTGAAGAAGGGAGCAGAGCCTCTGAGAGGAAGAGGATTATCATCAAGATGGAACCAGAGGACAATCCTGCAGATGACCTGAAGGATTTTAATATTATTAAGGTGACGGATAAGGACTGCAACGAGTCTTCTGACAATGATGACCTAGACGATGAACAGGAAGAGCCACTTTATAGATACTATGTTGAGGAAGAGATCAGAGAGAAGAGGAATGCTCGGAAGACTTTAAAACCCCATTTATCCATGGATGAGGATGAAAGAAAATGTTTGAAAAGTCCGCGGCACCTTAGCAGGAAGGCTCCTTCGGTGCAGGAAGATGTGGAGAACGCTCCCTGTGAACTTTGTGGGCTAACAATCACCGAGGAAGATTTGTCCTCTCACTATTTGTCCAAACACATAGAAAATATATGTGCTTGTGGCAAGTGTGGTCAAATACTGGTCAAAGGCAAGCAGTTACAGGACCATGCTCAGACCTGTGGAGAGCCCCAGGATCTGACCATGAATGGTATCAGAAATTCTGAGGAGAAAATGGACTTAGAAGAAAACCCTGAGGAGCAGTCAGAAATAAGGGACATGATGTTTGCAGAGATGCTAGAGGACTTCAGGGACAGTCATTTCCAAATGAACAGCCTTCAAAAAAAACAGTTATACAAGCATTCTGCCTGTCCTTTCCGATGCCCTAATTGCGGTCAGCGTTTTGAAACCGAAAACCTAGTGGTTGAACATATGTCAAACTGCCTGGAGCAAGATCTGTTCAAGAACTCCATGATGGAAGAGAACGAGAGGGATCACAGACGTAAGCATTTCTGCAATCTTTGTGGGAAAGGATTTTATCAGCGTTGCCACTTGCGGGAACACTATACCGTTCATACCAAGGAAAAACAGTTTGTTTGTCAGACATGTGGGAAGCAGTTCTTAAGAGAGCGCCAGTTACGGCTCCACAATGATATGCACAAAGGCATGGCCAGGTATGTCTGTTCCATTTGTGATCAAGGAAACTTCCGAAAACATGACCATGTACGGCATATGATATCTCACTTATCAGCTGGAGAGACTATATGCCAGGTCTGCTTTCAGATATTCCCAAATAATGAGCAACTGGAGCAGCACATGGATGTTCATCTGTATACATGTGGAGTATGTGGAGCAAAATTTAATTTGAGGAAAGATATGAGATCTCACTATAATGCCAAGCATTTGAAAAGAACATAAGCGTAAACATACTGTTAAAGCATTAAGTTGGCAGCAGAGAGAACACCAAAGGAAGGCATACAGTATAGTAGACAAAAATTCAAAAAAAAAGAAAAAAAAAATTGAAAATAAGTCTCTTTTTTTTTTATTATTTTTTTAAGACCCTCCTAACCATAGGTGTCTATTTAGGCTCATTAAGTATATAGCTCTGAAAAGCATCGTGTGTTTAATTATTACATTTTCACTGTTTCCTAATACCAGTTTCTGTTCTTAATTTTATTGTTTTACTAAGTAGATATTCAAATAATTATTTTTAAACTGTAGATTAAAAGCACAATGTTACCCCTTCACTGACTGCTATTAAACAGTTCTCGGATCCATGTCCGTAAGATGAGTGCTTTAATATTTCCACGTGTTGTTTCTTCATGTGAGAATTTTAGATCACAGCGATTAATGTGCAAGAGCACAATTGTTCAGAATCCCCAAATTAATTTTCAAAATGAAAAAAACCCAACAAAAACCCAAACAAAAAAAATCCCCAAAACCCAACCCTGCCCCCCGCCCCAAACAATGCCAGGAAATAATCCTATGCTCTCTGACTCTGCTGTAAGGGCAGAGCTGGCTGTCCTGGTCCTCTGCTTCTTGGCTTTGTCGGAATGTGCATCCCAGGGATGAGAGCACATAGGCCCAGTTAAACCTTGCAGACTTGGACTGGTGTGCACAAAGAGAAAGGGAGTTGATGACTGTTGGGATAACCGAGGAGTTCCCAGCAGAGTGGTCATTTCCCAGACTTGAAGCCCTAGCAGAACTGTACAACTGGCATTGGCCTTTTTGTTTTCTGGCTGTGCCTGCATGGGTATATGTAATCTCCTTATCCTAACGTACAAGGGAAGCGTGGCTCTGGTGGGTGCCTAGGAATGCGGAATGATGCTGCGTGTTGAAGACTGCATTTCTCAGCCTAGCTGTAAATGGTGCCTTGCTGCTTGCCTTGGAAAGTTAAAAGTGGGATGGGTGTGAAGATAGTCCCATTGCTTGGGTGGGGAGGGGATGGGAGTGTGGCTCATGGGAACCTTAGGGGTTTTGTTTCTTGTTTTTATGATGCTTTCTCAATGTTCTGTTTTTCAACAAGAATATAACAAGAAAAGACTGCACAGTTTGCTTAATAAATGTAAAGATGTTTTACGCCTTTTTAGATTCCTTTCTGATTCTAGTATAGCCATAATCTGTGTAGCTTGTCTCTTAATTTAATTGAATTTAAAAATCCTGCTAAGTACCAGCTGACATCAATTCAGTGAGGCAGTTCGGCCTTTGAGGGAGCAACTGGCTTTTACTCCTAGGCACCAGCTGTCTAAATGTTTTTCAAGTGTGTGATTTTTAATTGGGGGTGGAGGATCCTAATATGTAATGATAGAGAAAACAATTAAAAAAGAAAACTTAGCAGTCCTTTATCCTATCTGATCTTGCTTTATCAAAGCGGGTAGTGATGCTGAGCCACTGAGCCATGCAGGGAGGAAAGCCATTTAGATCAGCCATTAAGGTGGTTGGACTACATGATCGTTGTAAGCCCCTTCTGTATTAAATATTTTGCCACCTCGTGTGCCCATGGTGGGTTTAGAACAGGAGTCAGGAGCTGAGGGTCTAGTCCAGGGCCTGCATGAGCCTGTTGCTGTCGGAGTTGAGTGTTGATCTTTTTGTTGTTTCTTGGGGCTTAGGAGAGGGGTACTGAATTTTAATGTTAAAAGAGTATTCTGAGGCATTAATACAGTTCAGAATCTCCCCTATAACTAATTAAATGAGTTGCCTTGTGTTAGAATTTCTCATACTTGGTAGATGTCTGTGCTTCTGCAGTGATGGAGGGCTCTGCCACCAGGCCTCAGTGCTGAGCTGGGGCCGGCTCCCCAAGCACTGTCTGCTTTGCGTGCAGTTTGGGCCTTCAGCCTTTCCCTTAACTGCTCGGTCCTGTGCTTTCTTGGATGATGCTGAAGCCAACCAAGTCCCGAATAACACTGGGGCTAAAGAAGACCATGGGTATGAATACACTCCAGCATTTCAGTTAGTTGAGAGCTTCCCCTTTCTTTGGATTTATTCCACTTTCCTCATCCCAACCCAGGCTGAAGCTCAGTGCGTAAGAGTTCAGCAGGATGTGTCACACTTTTAGCACTGGAATCAGTGCTAAGGTGACTATTAAGACTTTAAAAGACAAAATACTTAGCTATAAGGGTCAATGAAATAGTCAAGTGCTGTAGTAGGAGAGTTGGGGTTAATACACTGCTCGCAGCAGTTTTCTGCCACAAAGGCTATCTCTTGCAGTATCAGCTATGGCTAGACTGGGAAGAGCAGCCAAGGGAAGTGAGGGAGAACTGGGGGGTGCTGGGGGAGCAGGGAGACTGAGTGGGAGAGGGATGGGTGAAGCCTGAGAGGACAGGGTTAAAGGTGTGCAGCAGGAAGCAAAGCCCAAAGGTGCAGCTGGAGGAGAGGATGAAATGTCCTGTAGACACCCGGAGTGGGAATGACTCATCTGGGCTGGAAGAGCTATTGGCCTGGGTGATGAGCTCACAACAGCACAAACTTGGAGCACGGATTGTGTGCCAAGTACAGCCCCTGTGCTGGGAAGCCTGCAGTGGCACAGCAAAACCTAGATTAAGGACCTTGTTGAAAAGGAGGTGACCCCTGTGAACTTAGAGATCATTCCTGAACACAGTGGAAGGCTGAGGGTGATTTATGGAGACTGCTGCTCAGGATCAGGAACCCTTGTTTACAATCAATCCGTCTGAACTTGACCCAAAAACGTTTCACAAAAAAAGTTACTTCCTAGTGTAAGTAGACCTGCCAACGACAGAAGCTAAATGGAGGAACTGGGAATGATGGTATTTGAGTGTGCTATGTAACAGAATACCTTTGTTTTTCAGTTTTAGCCTTTGAAAGGAAAGCTTGATAAAAATTTCCAACTGAACTTGAATTGATGTTTTTTCCTGTTTTTGTGAGACAAAGCTCAGTGCTGTGGAGTTCACGTATGTGAATGTCCAGAGTAAGGCTGAAAGCCCAGGAATTGCACTGCAGGGGAGCTTAGGAGTGGATCGACTTATATGTAGGCGGAGAAAACCAGAATGACTAAGGAAGCCTGAAAAGTGATCAAGGGGAGAGTATAATAGAACAAATCAAAGGTACTACGGCATAAACAAGACAGGCTGGCTCGCAGGTTGGAGGGGGGAGTGTTTATGGTGACATGGCACTATTGAAGAAACCGTCTGGAGAGATGGGAGGTGTTTGGCTGCTGTGAACAGGGAGAAGGCGTGGGTGCTGCAGCAGCCTGGCACCGGTCACTCCTGAGCACAAGGGATTCTCCACAGAGTGGGATGACATCCGCAGCAGAGTGAAATGATGGTGTTTCACTGCTCCTGCTGTGATAAAAATCACTGTGGAGATAGAATGAAAGCAGACCTGAAAAAAAACCCGAAGCAGTAGCAGTTGTGCTATCCTAGAAGTCTTGCTGTTACTTGAAAGATAGAGAAGGGGAAGCAAAAATACTTCACTTGGAATTCTGTTTCCTCTATCAAATTTGTACTTCTCACTCATAACACAGTTCCTTTGCATCTCCTTGCTGTGCTATGTGAACTGTGTAAAAGCACCTAAGAATCTCTGAGAGTGGAGTGTATCATACGCATTGCATAAGGTGTAGCCAGAAAGAAAAAGACTTGCTGGATGCTCTGACTTATATAAATATCTGTGATTTGCTGTTCTTATTCCTGGAGGACTTTTCCCTGTCCTACTGTTTTCCTCATTTTGGCTGTGGTGTGGGCTCTGACCTGGAAAATAATTTCTGAGTAGCCAGCCTAGGTCATAATTTTCAGGATTTACTGGCAGTTGAAAAGAGGGAATTCACAAAGACCTGGAATGAGCTTTAAATTATCATAAAAGCTGTCAAGCTTCTTTTTCAGTTTTAGAGGGGACATCTTGAATGTTAAAATGTGTATATACACATATTTGTAAATGCTTATTGTCAACTTTTTAATTCAAAGAGCATATACATCTGTGCTGTCATAGTTTAACCCTAGCCAGTAACTAAGCACCACACAGCCACCAAGGGGATGGGGAGGAGAATGGAAGAAGACTCCTGGGTTGAGATAAAGACAGTTAAATAGTATAACAAAGGAAGAGAGTAACAACAACAATATTATAAAGCACGTGATGCATAAATGCAGTTGCTCACCACATGCAGAAAAAACCAACCCGAGGCCCAGTGTGTTTCACAGCAGCGATCCTGCCTCCCAGCTTGCTTTCCTTGGTCTATCCAGAGCATGATGTTACACGGTAGGGAATACCCCTCTGTCCAGTCTAGGTCAGCTCTCCTGGCTGAGCTTTCCCAGCTTCTTGTGCACTAGGACAGTGTATAACGATATTGGTAGTCAGCAGGTCTGTGGAGCAATCTTGGATTTAAGTAGATGAGAATATCACAGAATTCTAAGAATTTGTGCTTTTATTACAGGACTTCTCTATGTATTATTTTCAGTCAATGGAGAAAATAGAGTCCGGCAGATTTTTTACTCAAAGCTGAAGACAGTTTGGAGAAAATATTATTATAAAAATGCTCCATTTTTATGTTTTAAAAGCAAATACTTTGACTACACTATCGTATTTGAACAAACACACCAGCGCTAAATCATCAAGAGTATCTCAGCTATTGCTGAGGACAGAAGTTCTCTTCTGCAGCAGTTCCACCTTGAGCACCAGCAGCCCCTTCCTCCTCCCCACCTAGTTTCAGCTCTCACATCCCATGTGTGCCACCCTCTCCATTGTCAGAAAGCACATATTTATGTACATTCACAATTAACTAAATCAAACAACAGGGTTGTTTTTTTTTTTAATTCCCCATGGGGGTATTTTTTGTCTGGATCAGTTCCCTGCTGTGCTTCTCTCTCCTGCTCCAGGGACTTCGTGCAAGCACAATAGAAGGGGTGGCACCAGGGGAGGAGTGAGTGGCTGGGAGGGGGCTTGTTGCTTAAACAAGCTGTGCTAGAACTCGGGGCATGTCCTGAGCCTAATTTGGTCTCTGTCTCCCCCAAGCATCCTTGTGGAAGCTAAATTCTTGAATTTGTCTCCTATTTCCTGATAAGGAAAAAAGGCAGCCCAGCCTCTTACATACAAATGAGACACATCTATGCTATCTGTCCTCTTTATGAGACCTGGAAACCTTCCTGTGTTCAGCTCAGCCCTCAAATATGCTCTGGAGCTTTCTTAGTCTTTCTTGAAATGGAGACTGTAGTGCTCCAGGCCCCAGGGTTGGTGTGGTTGGCCTGGCCTGAGGCCAGGACTGAGCTGGGCCCCTTGTGGGGCCAACCACCAGGAATGGTCCTTGTGCCCTCCAGCTGTGGGCCCAGATGCAGCTGTGCTGCCCACACATTCGGCAGCCAGGCCCCTGCTCTCCTCACCTCAACATGTGATTTTATGGGCGTCACGGTAAGGGGAGAAACTCATCTCATTTTTGGTCTAATATTGACAGCTCAGGAAAATCCCTTGCATAAGTTAAGGAGGTGCTGGCAGTATCAGTTACTAGCCCTGTGTGCCTGCTTCTGACGCAAGTGCTTTTTAATCTGAAAGGGTTAAACATCAAATACTCCAACTTCCCTAATTCTCAGTTGGTTTGATGCTTGTTGCAGCCTTAAAGACCTGCAAGATGAAGCATGACTAATTTGACTTTACAGAGTCTGCTGAAGGCTAGAAATTAGAAACATGTTTTTAAAAGTTGACATTTATGTAGTTCTCGGCTGTAAACCAGTTTTCTGTATTTTCTTCCAACTTCTAAACCTCCTAAAATATTGCCATGCAGTGTATTCTTGAGATGTGTTAGACTGAGATTTTGACAGGGGAAGATGCCAAAAACCAGGACACATTTTATAAATTAAGTGTCTTTGCCACTTTTACAGTCACTTCCACAATTCTGGAATTAATTGTGATTTATTTTTTCACGCAGAAAGACAATCTTAATTTGTTACAGGGCAGCAGAGCTCATGACTCAGGAGTCAGTTCATCATCACTGTAAATAGCCCTAAAACAAACAGCCCGTGTTCCTTCTCATGTGCATGAATGACCAGTGCCAACTTTAGGAGAGAAAGCTACCGGAACTTTCTTTGGGTCATTTTTGCCCTCAAATGTCTTGTAGGTGTTGAGGTTTTTTACGTCATAGGAAAGCAGTATTGTGCATTGTGCTTTTAGAGAAACTTTCCAGTTGTTTCCAGTAATTTGTGCATGTTCCCTATATAAAAGTAGTTGAAAATACATCTTTAAAGTTTCATGTTTTTCACAGAATTACAGGGTGAGAAATAAGCAGATAGTCCAAGGCCAGATTCTGACTGTTTTGTGTAGCTAGCATGGCATGCCTCACCCCAAGAACCCAGAATCTCAGAAGTGGTCAGTACCTTTGATTGTCTTGCAAGAAAACAAAATGGTTTAACCTTTTTTAATATGCCTTCTGGCATATTAAGCTATAGTAAATCTTCCTACAACTACAAAAATAATGCTGCATGTAGCATTTCCAATGGGAGGAAAAAAGAAAGCCCTTTCAGAGGTGTTCAGGAACTTCCCTCTCAAACTCAGTCCTGATGCTGCTGTTGTTTCTATTCAACTGATTCCCATCAATGAGCTTTTGAGGTGTACTTTTTTTTTTTTTGGTTGCAAGTGAGAGATGATCTCAGATAAGTATGTCTTGTGGTTCTGTAGACATTGCAAGACTCCTGACAGGAGGAAATAAGAAGACAGCGTTCCTTAAAGGCCTCCAGCTCCTGGAAGCTGTGGATTCTGAGAAATCCATTGGAAATCAGGACTGTCTGCAAATCCTTCGTTTCTCAACCTCCCAGCAGGAAAGTGCCATTGGTGTCAGAAATTACCAGGCTCTCTGCAGCAGCAGTGTTGCCAACATGAAAGATGCAAAAATCCATCTTTCCCCATCTCTTCTCCCCTGTTTTCCCTGATGACAAGGTTGCTATCTTAACAATTAATCATTTTGGCTCTTCTATTTGCCTTCTGTTTTTTGAAATGTGAAGATGGACTTTTTCCTGGTTTAAAGCAGTGAGTGGGGCTAAGAACGTGCGTTCTTTAATAGTTCTCATGTGTTAATCGAACCTACACAGTAATAACTATTCTCTCCTTTTTTAGGTAACCATCCCACTACATTGGGGATGGTGACCAGAGAGACTTCTGCTTCTGACTCCCCAGAAAATGAATGGGAGAAATAATATAAGGTCCTTTCTCTCCATGGCAAAAGCCCCAAAACCATGACAGTTTGTGGAAATGCAGATATGCTGGCTAAAAATAGAGTTTGCTGAATACCATAGATTACATTTGGGTTTGGCAACAGAAACACCAGATTTCTGGTATCGGTTATGTTCCTTCCTTTTACACAAGTCAGCGTTAAAGCATTTGCTCAGGATGCTAAAGATGGTGCTTCTCTTTCCTCCCTGCTTGTGGGGTTCCAACTGCCAAGCTACTGAGGTTCTGTTTTCTGTCCATTGGTTATTTATGTACACAAAATGGAAACATTTTAAGAGATGATATCTAGAACATCCCTACTTCAGGAATAGGATAGATACAGTAGTATTGTAGAAGGAGGGAATACAGGGTAGGATCCCTTAGAATTGATGAAGAAATTGTCTTGGTACGTGTCACAGCTCAGGAGAGAGCTCAGATCTCCGAGGTGCAGTGCTATCAGGTAGATTAAATATCACTTGTGCAGACTTACACTGTAAAACATGACAGTCACAGTCTGCATGCCTGGAAGTATGAGGATGAGCCCCACCTAGTCTGCATTCAGACAGAGTTATGTGTCACTTTGGTTTTACTGGCTGGTGCTAACACAGTTCTGCCAGAAAAGAGAGGTCCTGATGAACAGTAACTTAAAAACTGGAAAATAAGTCAGTTAAGACACAGTAAGTCCTAAAGTAATTGTTACAGTTCTTTTAGCTTTAGTTTGCTGTGCAAACAAAGAGTTAAATAGTTCAAAGGCAGTTTCCTTTGGAGGATGTTTATTTGATCAAGTTCAGTGTGGCTCAGACCCCAAACAGAAATACTAGCTTCAAACAGAGCACTACTATGAAAGTAGGAATAGTCTGTGGCCTTCCAGACCTCACAGGCTATGTTGGTTTGTTACACAGAGTCAAAACAAAGATGTCCCTTAAAACGCATATACATTAACTTGGTGTTTTTCACACACCACAGTCTTTTATCTCAGAACTGCTTTTCTCCCCAGTCACTGGGGCTGTGCCAAAGCCACTGAGATCCCCGATGAACTGAAGATTTCTTTCTCAGCTAAAGGCATATATGGTGTAATCGGACCATCCGAGCTAATTAGATCATTAAAGAACAGGCTATAAGTGCTACTGCTCCTTTTTAATAAGCTTGAAGACTGACATCCTTCGGTTTTGGAACAGTGATTTTCTTTGCTTCTTCAGTTCCTCTGCATTGTGGAAAGCAGGGTGAGGAAGAGCCCAGCCAGTGCTGCTTTTTTAGATGGAGCCTGGAAGATCTTGTTAGCTGGGGGGTGTTGGGATTTTTTGGTTTGTTTTTTCAGATCCTTAGCTGGCTGAATCTTCAGACTTCTAATAAATGTGCTAAGCATTAAAAAAGCATTATTAATACATGATGATATGCCAAGTTCAACCACTTAATGTAAGTCAGACCCATGCAGATGCTATTAGGACAGGAACCTGATATCATGCCAAATCTGGACAGTTATCTTTGATCTATCTCCAGATCCTCCTTTTATTTGTAAACATCCAGTTAATCACAGACTTCCTCTGACTTTTATGAAGTGGAAGAAACTGCCTCCTTTGTAACATCTCTTGTGAAGTGCTTTAACTTTGCAGATGTTCGTGGGTGTAATGGGGAGGTGGGAGCTCCATCTGGTGGCTAACGGGAAAGGCGCATATTTCTCTCGAGCAGAGTTCACTGTGCGAAGAGTGAAGCGGATCCTCTGACAGCTGTGCATTCCCAAAGCAACTTCTGCTTTTAGGGTAGCTAGAGGATTTTAGAATCTGGGAGGAGGTCACAACATTTTACCTCTATTCTAGCTTACTGTGGGCTAAAAGCTACTGCCAGTGCCAGCAGTTCTCTGGCGTGCGCAGTTCTGTCTGCATGCACCACCACGGCTGGCACTGATTAACAGTACTTTTTCAGTATCACTGGAAAAATTTAATATTCAGAGGCAACCCACATTCCCACACTCAAGAGGTGGCCCCACACAGCACAGTCAGTGTATTTGAGGGTGGTGGTGTAGCTCAGTCATGCTGCGTGAGCTGTGGGTGATATGCAAATGACAGAGGTCTTTGACTGTAAAAATGCAGGCCGGCTTCTTAATAAACAGCAATGTTAAACACTGATGGTGCCTGGGGAAAAATAATGCCCATGTGCACACTGTAGCCAGAATCCCTTTTTCCCCCCCTTTGTTAGTTTACAAACCTTTGAGCTAGTCAGAGAGGAGCTACCTGGAGATGACAGCATCAGTCCAAGCAATTCCCTTCCAAGATGTGAAGAATATGTTAGGTAGACATACAGACTTGCTGCCAGAACCAGCAGTACTTTCAAGCCAGTAGTTTGCCCAGGACCTGCTTCCCTATGTTCACATCGTGCTCCTGGCATGAAACAAAAGCCACTTGTCCCAGATTGGTTTTTTTGCCCAGCATCATGTATGTGACATGGCACGGCGGGCACGTCCAGTATACAATCAATTCTGGGCCTGGCTGCACGTCACATGGGGCATCCTGTAACATGTGCTGAAGTGTGGAGCACCTCTCTCAAGGCTTTCCTCTCAAATTCAGCCCCAAGCTGGCCTTGAGGATGCTCCAGCAGGTAAGTAATGCAGACAGCTGATAAGCCTGGCTTCATGTGTAGCCTTGAAGCCCTTCCTGTTCTGCAGTGTAGACAAAACTGCTTGGTCCAGGGCTGCCACGGTGTGCATAGAAGCATCAAGTGTAAATTAGCCAGAAGTGGGACAACTGTATACTTTGTACCATGTGATTTATGTACCCAGAGAAAGAAATCAATGTACCAAGAGAAAAAAACCCCAAGGGTTGTCTTTGAAAGTTATGTCCACACGTTTCCAGTTTCTTGACTGTTTGTATCGGATACAAAGCTGCTTATATTTGTCATAAACCAGTTTGGTTGAAAGAGACTTACAGGAATTGTAAATACTTGTATCATCTGCATTTACCATAAAATAATAATTTGTGGAGGGGGGGGGGGCTAAGTACAGATATGTTACCTCTCAGGCAAGAAAGAAAAAAATGCCCAACAAACACACAAGCAAATACGAAGCAGAAAGAAGTATTTCAGGGTCAGGATTGTTCCAAGCTATAAGAAGTCCAGGCTGAAGGGAAAAATAATACTCTTGCAATTTTTTGAGCATTCACTAAGCCAAGCCATAAACCATTGCTGCAAAGTAATGCATACAGTATTAAAAATAACTTCTGGGAGGCTTGGGAAGCGAAGTTTTTATTCAACAGATCTCCAGCTCTGGAGAAGCTGGAAGGCGAAAGAGAAAGGAACAAAAGTTTCTGAAACAAGATGAAAACATTGTTTAAGGTTAAGTTGTGTTTCAGTGGGGTAGGGGTTGAAGGAAACGAACTGTATGGTTTTGAAACGAGAGTTCCTGGCGGTGGCGGGTGCTCTGAATATAACCGAAGGACGGGTAGTTAAAGCAAAACCACACCATAGTGAGGTGGGAGGGACCACATCATGCTAGCAAATATAGTACTGGAGTGTGGGCTTCTGACGTTTAATATTTTTCTTGCATTTCTTTTCTGCATGGCAGTAGTGAAATAGGGACTTCTAAGCTTCTGAACAACTGAGAGAACCAGGTTTGAAGAAGACATGAGGAAGAACTGGTCGGCAAAAGATTTCATAAAAACTCAGACCCGCGTGTGCCAGCTCTGCATTGGCACCACCTTTGCTTTTTTTGACATACCGCAGCAGTCGCAAAAGGCACCAAACCACTCAAATTAGAACATGCAGTAAAACTTGTTTTGGACTCTTCTCTGTATTATAAAACTTTCTGCCTTGTGACTATTTACACCTGTTAAAAGCAAATTTGAAGTCTCCTTTCAGGGAGCAAACAGCTGAAAGAGGCAGATGCCAGGTGTTAAGGGCTGCACTGAAAGGAGTTTGCAGAATTTCCTATTCCTGTGTTGGAGTGCTCCTTTTCTGAAATGGGGCTCGTTAAGAGTTTCTGTCAAAAACTGTTCACATGTTTTAGTTCAAATATTAAAGTGTATACTCGTGAACTAGAACCTATGTATTTTCAGACAGTTATAATGGTGTTAAAAAAAGAGGAAAAAATCTGCAGTACAAGGTGAAAAAAAAAAAATCTTAAAAACTGAGGACAAAGGGTCCATGAGGAAGGACAGGATGGTGAGAAAGATCCAGCTGCCCTGATTCCCTCTGCTGCCATGATCATCATTTGCAAGTCGAAGAGGACCTTCCATGGAGCACTGTGCTCGTATGTGGAGAGTAAAGAAATGGTGCTCTGGTCTTATTACAAGAACGGTGAAAAATATTTACCAACAAGGATTTGAGTAAATGTGAAATAGTCTCTGTAGGGCACAGGGTGCACCTTGCTCTGGATCTAAGCCTTGCCAAAGTTGGTTTGAAGAGGAGAATCAGGCATTCATGTTCAGATTTGAGCATTTTAGGAATCCTAATGTTTCCAGTTAAATTAATGGGGAAATAAAACCCCCAACAAAAAAACCCAAAACCAACAAGGCAGTAAATGTTTCAAATTAGGGCCAGCATGGATTAAAAACATACTAATTTCTTCTGCTTCCCCCAGACAACAGTGGAACAGATTGAGACATGTAAGCAGACTAAAAATGCTGATCTATATTCTGCTGTAGATGCGCATCTTACTAATTTTACTTGTGACTATACAAGGATGTTTCATTGTTTAGTATAACTGTTATCTCAAGAAGAGTCTGTCTATAATTTTATTTATAATTGGCACCATTTTCATTACTGTTGTTACAAAGTGTGTAAAATACTGTCTGTATCGCAGCTTGTATAGGGCATGTGTCTGTGCTTGCTTTACTCTTGGAGTTTATGAAGTTGCTATACGAATGCAAGAAAAGATTTTCAGGCATTTTTGAGTGTGGTTGCTTAATCTAATTATGTAGCCCCAAACATTTTAGCATATAGATGTTGAAGGTATCAGATCTATTAACATATAACACCTTAAATGTTAACACAGGCATTTTAAAAGCCTTTGGTGCGTTGGAATGCCGACACTTTGGCTCCGGTGGCTGTGCTGGAGCAAAAAGGAAGATGGTGAATATCTGGGCAAAGCCAGATACCACTGGGGACTCCACAGGGAGAAGGCACAATGTAGCTGGGAAGCCTAATAGAAAACGGGATGTCCTTTCCATAGAGGACAGAAAGGACCTTCATGATAGAACTGCTGCTTAGCATGAGAGAGGAGAAATACATTTATAGCATCACCTAAGGATAGGCTTTCAACAGTATACTGAGCATAGGACATCTAGAACAGGCTGTGACTGTTCCATAACTTAACTTAGCAATTATTTGTAGTCTATGTAGAGTATCACTGAAGACATTCCAGGTTAGCTTTCATCATCTTTAAAGCTTATTCTGTGCTTTGATACAGTATCTTTAATAAAATATTCTTACAAATCTGCTTATTATTCTCATTTAATTCCATCTTATACCTGAGTTAATAACAGTCCCAGCAACAGGGTGAAGTTCCAGTTACCACCTGCTTCATCTGCTCCTGTGTTTTTGCCATCCACCTGATAAGAATGACACGAGGGAAAGCTGAGATAAGTAAAAATCAAATAATCATAGGAATGAGAAAATAAGAGAAATTTACAGCACCACTACAATTCAATTGTTACAAAAATGCTTCACACTAAGCATTTAAGTGAATCCAAGGGACTAATCATATTATATTGATCTCTAAGTATGAAGTCTTGGTCTTTGCCTGTGTTTACAGTACACCACTTCCCTTGTTTAAGACTTATCATTATTTTCCATCTTTACAGTTACTTCCAATATGTTGTTTAACCCCATTCACAGCAGGTCTAGACAAAATTCTCAGTTTTAGTTTATCCAGCACCTGGACCATCTGGGGTATCCTTTCAATATCTTCAACAGGACCAAGCAGAGTTTAAGCATACTAGAAGATGAAAATTCAAAATAACCCTGGCAAGGTGGCAGACATGATCCAAAAACCTGAGATGTCATTTAATAGGGACAAGCACAAGCTGAAGTCATTAGCTGTGCAAGTAAAGGAACAGCTGCTCAATTCCCATTGAAAAGAATCGATGTGTTATTTTGAATCAAGTCCCGAAAACGAGTCTGCAACATCATGCTGTTGCAAATAAAGGTAAAAACTGAAATGTCTAAACCAGAGTACATCCTGCTCCTTCAGAACTGCTAAGGCGTGAGCTAGCGGCAGCTCCAGTTTTGATCATGGCACTTGAAAAATAAGATCCAAGTTGTGTGCAGAGAATCCAGGAGAAAACAGTAAGAATGCCTTGAAGCCAAGAAAACTTTGCCTTTGAGCACAGAGCAAATGATTTTAGGTCATCTTGCAGAAGAGACTATAAAGGGAAAGCACAATTTTATATATATAGAAAGTTCGTTGCAAAGAAAAATGAAATCACATATTCTTACATCCACGATCAACAGGAATAGAAATAATTGCCTTAAACTGCAAGAAAGGACATTTTGATTAGACACAAAATGAGGCAAAATGACCTACTGAGGTCCTGTTCTGATCCGATTCTGTGATTACTTGCAAACTATATGCTTTAAAGTCTCTTATTTATTACTGTCAGTAGAGCTGGCGCTGGGTACAAGAAAAGGAGGCCGCAGTTGTAGGAGTGCAAAGAACTGGCTGCCTGAAAAGCACAGCACACCAGTTTATCTAGTCAGCACTAGTGGTACTAACCTCAGCTTTTAATCATGCCTCAGCAAGCTGTCACAAGTCTATGTAAATAAATGTGCTTTAAAACCACTTAATTATAAAATAATTATTCCTTGGAACATCAAGCATTAGTTTAATCAGTGTTGACAACTTCCTGATTTTATTAGTCTAATCTGAGGCAACCTGGTTTTAGTTGTGCCACAGTGTAATCAGCTATTTTATTTATTAAAAAATAATTGGCTCTGCAAATTACATGGAAAATCCTAAAAGTGTAGTCTGAACATATGCTGAAGATCAAAAAGCCAGAGGGTGAATAAAGCCACGTGTGTTTTTTAAGCTCATAATTTTAAACTAGGTTTATAATTTTAGGAGATCTGACTCATGATTTTTGAACTTCTGGTTTGGCAGTACCAAATTACTGCGCCCTATATTCTGCTGTTCTGAATCTTTCCATATTACTGATCATACATTTGTGTCTTTTGCCAAAAATGTGTTCTACTGATTGGCAAGGCTTGATTTTGTTACTCACAAAACCAAAGGAACACTTATTTAAGAAAGATGATGCACTGTGGCTGCCTTTCAAATTAACAAGAAGTGTCTGTGTGCAAAACGTGGAGGCATATAAAACCAAAATAACACCAGAAATTTACACAGTTCCCCCTACATACACTGCAGGTTTCAGCACAACAGCACTTTGTCAGAACAATCTGTTGTCGTTTGACACACTGGTAGTTCTTGTCTGAATTCCAATCGTTAGTCACACATTTACACATACAAACGAGATGAAGAGAGTTTCAGGGATGAAAAGGTATTATGACAAACTGTTATTTGCTCTTAGAAAAGCTGTTGCGTAGACTTTCCTGAACTGATTGCTGTATTATAAAACAATTAATTTATCCTCACCAACATGGTCTGATTTATGTGATTTTTCTGGATGATTCTATTACAGAAATAGATTCTAAGAAAACAGATACAAGGGAAACGGATACCAGAATTTAATGTCTAAGATCTCCTGACTGTCAAACCTGAACAGACCATTGCATTTCAACATTATCAATAATTTTAATGATCCAAGTGGCTGATGTCTGACTGAACTATTTTTATAATACGTTGCCTTATGAAATATGGGGAGGGGGAAAAAAATCTTCCTTTTATCGAGATAAAGATGAGGGTTGAGTTTTCAGTTCTGCTCCAGATACTGAGCTCTTGCTTCACTGAAGAAATCTAAATATCATCTTCATTTCTGGCTGGGTGGTGTAATGGAGAATAGCCTACAGCGTATTACATAATGCTGTCAAACAGGAGACATGGGTGCATTATCGATCCTAAACACAAATAAATGGATCAGGAAAGAGACCTGCTGCTTCCAGAGGCACCGACTTGCTCTTCTGGAAGTTACTATGAAAATATGGCTTACAGCTTCAGGGTGGGGAAATAACAGCAAATGTTTTGTTAAAGGAAAAAATCAAACTTGTGCTGAAGTCCTGACCATAAAGCTCACTCTTTAATTTCTGAGCCTGCCTCTTTGGCTCACCTATAACATGACTGCATATGAAGCAACATAAAAGAAAATCATGTGGCTCTTCCTGTATGAGAGGATGACTGCATAGATGAGTTGGTTCACAAATTGTGCTGCAAGTCTTAGAGAACTGCTGACAAAAAAAGCAGGCTTGTAATAGTTCTGCTGGGAAGACAGAATAAGTCTAATGAGGTTTTAGTGGTTGCTCCCTCTAGTTATACAGGACTCTGTAAGGACATGGGTAAGAGATGATGGCAAGTACATCACATGAACTTCTGATTAGGGACAAAAGCTTACAAACCAGCTCAGACCTATATGCATTGTTGTATGGGAAGAAAATAGCACCCACATGTTCAACTGGAAAAGCAGTACTTCTGCAACAGGCTAAATGAAATATTTGGTGGCCTGAGTCTACGCACCTTTTGATTTTTCCTGAGAATAGCCACAAGTGTGTCATTTACACTGCTGGCATTAAAATGGTATGCTCATACATTCCTCCAAGACTTTCTCCCCAAATGCACTATAGCAAAACAGCAATTCAAATGATGAAATAAATAGGTCTGAGGGAGTACTATCAGGGTAAGGAGCAACGCAAACACCTCTTTAGTGGGTTATCAGCACATCTGGGTATCTGCACAACTATAACTTACTAGTCATCGGGCCAAGGAAACCCCAAACAAGTTTTGTCTGGAGATGCTGTACACATTTTGTGCCTGGGCTGATAAAAGCTTGGGGCCAAATTAATTCAATGTCACTTCTAAATCTGATAAACCCTGTTTGATTACAGGTACACTCAAATGACATATCAAGTTAATTTTGCTGCAAAGACTGCTTATTGTGTTAATCAATATTGTTATTTCTTAGTGTATTTGTTCTCTCCATCTCTTGTTTCTGTACATCCACTTTTGAGGCAGGAATCCTCTTTTCACTCTGAAATAAGACGGTCTGAGTTTGCACTGCAGCTATCAAAACATGGTTCTTGTGCATTACTAGTGCTCCTAAGGAAAACATCTTCACAAGGATACAAATTATGTTATAAAAAACATCAACTTTTCGGCTGAAAAGACCAACTCTTTTAGTATTGCTGTAGCATTTCTCCCTGCTCTATGTGATACCATCAACTGGATGAAGCAGCAGTGAACTACAGGAAGAGATGGTTCAGTAACAAATCCCTCACTGGTCTAACTACAGGAGAAACCGACACCCTTCCCATCCAAGAAACACGCATGCGGCATACCTAGTGTGTATATAATCCTGTTGCAGGTAGGGAGAGCTGATGGTTTCCATTTTCCACTGACTTAATTTGTATTTCTCCAAGGTCAGAACCCGTGTGAAAAAAGACCAGGATCTGTAGAAGAATAATAGCTATTTAAGGTGTACAGTATTTACCATGAGAAAACAAAGCTCTTCCATCTCAAAACAACCTACACACACACACAGACACTATACAAAAGAGGTGGATTCCTCGTGTTTTGCAAAAGCCTTTGAAAAATACACTAATTGAAACAAGGATGGTTTTGAAGGGAAGCAAGACCATCTATAATAACTGTACAAATACAAATCATTCTGGGAATGGCTGTAGCATTTTCTGTGAGGGCTGCTACAGCACAGTGCCGAAGGCTGGGGTCACAATTAATGGAAGATGGTTTAAACATACAGGGTATTTAATCTGTCTGTCACATTACACGTGAAGTCTATGGGTAGCAGACTTTTAGCCACACTTCTAATGTAGCTACAGAAAAGGCTAAGCCTCCAAGGGGAAAGTGATCTTGGCATGGCAGTTTCCTCTCCCTACTCGAACTGGAATGTTTTGGAGCGTTTGCCTCAAAGTAAGGGGGAATAACTTGTAGGAACCACAGCAGATTTTCACGTTTAATATCAAAGCACTTTCCTAGCTCCCGAGTTAATAGCCTCACAGCCCTCGCTAAATGTAGGCGTGACGACATCTCACATTAGCACAACAGAGAAAAATTTGGAGGCGTTTCAAGAATGGTCACCACGCCGGAACACGCAGCAGAGAGGCTCCCCAACCCCCCCAACTGCCTCTTTCAGGGGGGAAAGCCAGATGCCCTACGCAGGCTACCTGCCGCCTCAGCTGCCCTAAGAAGAGGCTCCCACCCGGTTCAGGGCGGCGGCTCAGGGCGGCCGGGCTCAGGCACTAAGGGCCGGCGCTTCCCCGAGAGGGGATGTGCGCAGGGAGGGCTGTCAGCCTGCCAAGTCCAGCCAAAATAAGGCTAAGCATCGCCTCAGATCTCGCCCGCTCGCTGAGGGGCTTTCCCCTCTGCCGTAAGGGGGGGGGGGGCGCCAAATCGCTCGCGCTGTGGAGGATTCGCCTCACGCTGGCGGCACCCCGGCCGGGGGTCGCGGCGGCGGGAAAGGGCGGCTCGCTGGGCGTGCGGCCTCGACAGGACGGGAGGGGAGGCTGGAGGTAGGGAAGGGGCGTGTGTTTGTGTGTCCGGGTCCGAGGGCTGAACTCCGGCCGCCTTGCGACCAAGTAAGGGTAAATTCCCCAGCAGCTGGCGGCTGGCTGGGAGATGACACGCAGCGCTGGACGGAACTTTCCGGAATGACAAACACTGGCAGGCGAGCTCCGAGCGCTGCCCCGCTCCCCCCTCACCCCCCGCGCCCCTGAAGACAGCCGCTGGCGGGCTACGTGCCGATACTGCCGGGGCGGGACGGGGAGACGCAGACGGATGGAGTGATGCCCACAGCGACCGCCCAGCCCGGCCCGGCCCCGCCCACAGCAGTGTCCTCGCTCCGCCCCTCCTCCGGCTGCCCCATCTCCATTGGACAACGATGATATCAATCCTCAGCCTTGCGTCGAACGTCCACTGGAACCTTCTAGGAGAGTTTCGGGGCGGGGGCGGGGAGAGTTGGGAGCGCGGGTGGTGATTGGCTGAGGGAGGTGGAGTACGCTGCTAGCTGAGACGGGTCTAGAAACAGCAGGAAGAGGTACTGTCTGGCCGCCGTACAGCGGGGAGGGCGGGGCTGGCGGGTGGGCGCCACGGTTCTGATTAGCCAGGAGCTAGGGGGCGGGTGCTCCTCGGTGAGCCGCGGGCGCGATTGGCCAGTAGTGGCGGGCGGGCGTCTAGATTGGCCATCAGGGTTCTGGCAGGTTCCAGAAGACGGCTGAGGCGGCTATAAAAGGGGCGTCAACGGCGCCGCCGCAGCACATCGCGCCGCGGACGGGAGCGGGAGCGGGAGCGGGCTGCGAGAGAGAGAGAACAGCGAGCGAGCAGCCGGTCGGAGCGAACCTGTCATCATGTCTGGCAAAGGGCCGGCTATCGGCATCGACTTGGGCACCACGTACTCCTGCGTGGGTGTCTTCCAGCATGGCAAAGTGGAGATCATCGCCAACGACCAGGGCAACCGCACCACGCCCAGCTATGTGGCCTTCACTGATACCGAGCGCCTCATCGGGGATGCTGCCAAGAACCAGGTGGCTATGAACCCTACCAACACCATCTTTGATGCCAAGCGTCTCATCGGCCGCAAGTATGATGACCCCACGGTGCAATCTGACATGAAGCACTGGCCCTTCCGTGTGGTGAATGAGGGTGGCAAGCCCAAGGTGCAAGTGGAGTACAAGGGTGAGATGAAAACCTTCTTCCCGGAGGAGATCAGCTCCATGGTCCTTACCAAAATGAAGGAGATCGCTGAGGCTTATCTTGGGCGCAAGGTACAGAATGCTGTCATCACTGTGCCTGCTTACTTCAATGACTCTCAGCGCCAGGCCACCAAAGATGCTGGCACCATCACTGGCCTTAATGTGATGCGTATTATCAACGAGCCCACAGCAGCTGCTATAGCCTATGGCTTGGATAAGAAAGGTACCCGGGCTGGAGAGAAGAACGTGCTCATCTTTGACTTGGGAGGGGGCACTTTTGATGTGTCCATCCTTACCATTGAGGATGGCATCTTTGAGGTGAAGTCCACAGCTGGTGACACCCATCTGGGTGGAGAGGACTTTGACAACCGCATGGTGAACCATTTTGTGGAAGAATTCAAGCGGAAGCACAAGCGTGATATTGCTGGCAACAAGCGAGCGGTGAGGCGACTGCGTACGGCTTGTGAGAGGGCAAAGCGCACCCTAAGCTCTTCCACGCAAGCTAGCATTGAGATTGACTCCCTCTTCGAGGGTATTGACTTCTACACCTCCATTACTCGTGCCCGCTTTGAGGAGCTCAATGCTGATCTCTTCCGTGGCACCCTGGAGCCAGTGGAGAAGGCCCTGCGTGATGCCAAGCTAGACAAGGGCCAGATCCAGGAGATCGTGCTGGTGGGTGGCTCTACCCGTATCCCCAAGATCCAAAAGCTGCTACAGGACTTCTTCAATGGCAAAGAGCTCAACAAGAGCATCAACCCTGATGAGGCTGTTGCCTACGGCGCTGCCGTGCAAGCGGCTATCCTCATGGGAGACAAGTCTGAGAACGTGCAGGATCTGCTGCTGTTGGATGTCACCCCTCTGTCCCTGGGCATCGAGACAGCTGGTGGAGTGATGACCGCTCTCATCAAGCGCAACACCACCATTCCCACCAAACAAACTCAGACCTTCACCACTTACTCAGACAACCAGAGCAGTGTCCTGGTCCAGGTATATGAGGGCGAGAGGGCTATGACGAAGGACAACAACTTGCTTGGCAAGTTTGACCTAACGGGCATCCCCCCAGCACCCCGTGGAGTCCCCCAGATTGAGGTCACTTTTGACATCGATGCCAATGGTATCCTGAATGTCAGCGCCGTGGACAAGAGCACGGGTAAGGAGAACAAGATCACCATCACCAATGACAAGGGTCGCCTTAGCAAAGATGACATTGACCGTATGGTGCAAGAAGCGGAGAAATACAAAGCGGAGGATGAAGCTAACAGAGATCGAGTGGCTGCCAAGAACTCCCTCGAGTCCTACACGTACAACATGAAGCAGACAGTGGAGGACGATAAACTGAAGGGAAAGATCAGTGACCAAGACAAGCAGAAAGTGCTTGACAAGTGCCGGGAGGTGGTCTCGTGGCTGGATCGCAACCAGATGGCTGAGAAGGAAGAGTACGAGCACAAGCAGAAAGAGCTGGAGAAACTCTGCAACCCGATCGTCACAAAATTGTACCAGGGAGCTGGAGGGGCTGGGGCAGGTGGCTCCGGTGGTCCGACCATCGAAGAAGTAGACTAAAGAGGACTGAAGTAGAGACTGGTTTATGGACAGTCACTCCATTCTTTGCTTTGTATTTTGTTTTTTCTAACGTTTAAGGAAAACGTCCTTGCCGATAACAGAGTTTATTCTGTTGGGTGTGTATAAAGGCAGATCTGTCAGCTTGGTTTTGATAAGAGGGAAGGCACGTCCTGCTTTGTAAGGTTAGTAATAGACAAAGTTGGTTTTTTTAAATTCAGATACAGCTGTTTGTACTCTGGATGTTTGTACTCTGTTCAAGTGTCTCTTCTAAAGTAACCGCTCGACTGTTGCAGTTGACAAGTTTCAAATTATGCATGAAAATCTTACAGAAGATGAACAAATAATATGCCAAATTCGGCTTCTGGAAACTTTGGTAATAAATAAAACCTATTGAAAGCATAAACCTGTCCTCTTGTCTGTGAAGGGGTAGTAGCGGGGCTGGGGGGGGTGAGGAAGCCCTTGCTGGAGCTGCCCGTGCCCCCCCCCCACCCGCGGGGTGGGTGAGGAAGCCCTTGCTGGAGCTGCCCGTGCCCCCCTCACCCGCGGGGTGGGTGAGGAAGCCCTTGCTGGAGCTGCCCGTGCCCCCCTCCCACCCGCGGGGTGGGTGCCGGCAGCCCGCTCAGCCGCGGCGGGGGCTGCGGGAAGGGCAGCCGCGGGACGGGGCTCGGGGCGGTGGCTCCCCCGAGAGGGGCCCAACCCGGGAGCGAACCGGCTTCCCCGCAGGGCGCTGGGGCCGCACACTCCGAACCCGGTGCGAACGGGACCCCGGCACCGTCGCGGCGTTTCCCGAGCGGGGTGGAGGGAGGGAAGGGGGGGATGTGTTGTTTTCCAGCGGGAGCTGCTCTTCGTCCGGGACTCGGGGCTTGGGCAGCGGCGCTCAGCCCAGCCGCTCCGGCAGCGGGGGGAATGTGGGGGTGTCTGTGAACTGAAACCGCGGGGAACCGAGCACAACAAATAGAGTGCTGCATGGCAGGCGGCTGGGCTTGATACCAGAGAGCCGGGTTCGTGGCCGGCTGTACGCGGTGCCGAGTTATTCTGGGGTTGCCGAGCTTCCCGTATTTTACTGAACGCGGGTGTTTTTCTTTTAGGAGGACCAGAAATACAGCTGCCAAGGGGCCACCGAGGGCCGGGAGCGCTGAGTAAGGAGCCAGGGTGTTGAACAGGCAATATTTCTAGCAGTTAAACTTGTTTGGCTTTACTACAAGTTGTCTCTGGAGCTTTTAGTTTGTTTCAGAAAGGAGAAGAAAAAAAAAAAACCCAAAAAAGCCTCTCGTGTTTAGAGTCCGAGGAGCTGCGAATTAATTAGCACTAATGGAGGAGCCTGGTGACACAGACGGTTTGGACTGGCTTGTCTTTTAAGGGAAAAAACTGCGGAGCAGTGGGCAGTTGAAGGGAATCGTCGGCCGTGTTTTTGTTTGGTTGCTCGTTAGTAAGTGGGAGTGTTGGTGTGCTGGGAAGTGAGGCAGGCACGGTCCTGCCAGCTCAAAGAGCTTTTAGGACTCCGATTTCCTAAGCTTATAGTTGATGGATATTTTAAAAAAACAAACACCCCCCCATCCCCCTCCCCTCCAACTTTTAGAAACTTTTTTTCCCCCTCAGCTGGTTCCAGCACACTGACTGTGGGTTTCTCTTCACTGGCTACAGAAAGGGGCTACAGCCACCACGGGGGGACGTGAGGCTTGTAAAAAGCTCCTTTGATCGGCTGCTGTCACAAAGGATTCGAAACCAGCTCGAGTTTATCAAACGGTTCACAGGTAAATGGCAGTACCACCACGGGGAGACCTGAGAAGTCAGGTACAGCAGCTTCGGCACCTGCTGAGTGCTTCAGTGAAGCCTGAAAAGGCTGTAATCAGGCTGGGAGCTTCTGCTGTCTGTGTGCACAGCATTTTCCTGGCAATCAGCCTCTTGATTTCCCGGCTGTAACATATATAGGACCCCTGTGAATGAGAAGATACTGTGACTATTTTTTTCCATCCTCTAGGAAGAAATAGGTAAATATGTTTGTGAATAGCAGTAGATTATCTGTGAGTGAGAAGCTGTTGCTGCAAACTGCGATACTTTGTCAGGTACGGTCTTCCTAGCCAAAATCCCACTGCTACGAGATGGCAATAAGGATTAACTCGAACCCACGTTCATTGTAAATGCAGATTAACTTTGTTTCTATTAACTGACAGGTAATTGCCCTTGCCACATAGTTTCCTTTACTTTTCAGCCTTTGGTGTGCATTCCTCAGCGTCGCTTCCCAGTTATTAAACACAATTTTTTGTTGTTTTCCTCAAACGTCTATTTAAGTGTATTGCAGAGCTAATGTAGCCAGACGCTCACAGCAGCTAGTTTGTCACACGCCTGAGCTGTCCTCTGTCCTTTCCCTCCCCTCCGCCACTGCTGCTCTCTGCCCCTTTCAGCAGTGGGGCAAGTAGGGAGTAACAGAGACCCCAGCAGTGAAGTAACCATCCAGATGGTTAAAATACCCCAGGGGCTGAGGACATGAGCAGGTTAAAGCTGGAGCAATTGTTGGGATTTTTCCCTAGGAAAGGGATATTTTTTAGTATGGACACACCTATACTTGGGAGGGTGGGGGTGTGTGTGTGGGGGTGTATGTAAAGGATGAGAAACTTTTGCTGACTTAAATGATTGGAAAAAGCTTTGAAGTCTTGAGGCACAAAGTAGCCTTTCAAATATGTAAGCAACCTCCAAAGTGCAAGAGGCAGAAAACTTGAAGGTCTCGGAGCTAGATTCCTTGCATTCATTTGCTTAGTTTATAAAACAAAGAATAACTTTGAGTTGATTTTATGTGTATTGTACTTAATACAGAGTAAACCCAGATCCTGTTGAAGTTCGTGATGACTTCCCACTGACTCCAGTGGGTCTGCATGCTTTCAGTAAATGTCAGAGGGCAAAATGCTGCTCCTTGTTTGCAAGTAGGTGTATTTGGCGTGTACATGTAGTTCGGAGGAGCAGTAACACGTTTCAAATGAACTTGACAAAGACAGGAAAATAATCTTGTCTAAAATCTGCAGTTTCATTGCTTTGACAGTCAGCGTCTCCCAACCTTTGTGCTGCCCTGACTCACAGGGAAAGCCACCTCCTTCTGTCAAAGTCACGGGCCTGATTTTCCGAACTTGGCTTATTCTGTGCTGGGCTGTGTGGAGGACCAAGCCCATAAGAAGGATATAAAGTGGTTATAACTTTGTAGCACTTGTGCAACTACAGCGTTAACTTTTGATGGCTCTTTCCATATGCTGATGATGGTTATATGGATGGTATTCTTTTATATAGAGGAACACCCGTAGCCTTAATACTGGAGAATTTAATCACTCAAATTAAACCCCTTAAGCACCTTAGCACCGCACTCACGGTGCAGCCAGGTGTGTAGCAATCCAAAGCAATCACTCCTATGTGCCATGCAGTTTGCCCTGTGATTCCTCACTTGTCGCTTTGCAGGGATCAGAGAATAGCCTAAAAAAGACAAAGCTGAAAGCATTACAAAAATAACGTGCCATGTGAGAGCCCTTGGAGGGAGCTGAGGACAAGAGAGCTGTCTGAGGGCAACCCACTCAGGAGCTGGAAAGCTGAGACGTGCTTGGACAGGCTGCGTCCACCCAGCCGGCCGGGTGAGTCAGTTCCATGCCCTGCCGCCTCCGGAGCGTCTGTTTGAAGTTCTTCTGCACAGAGGGCTTAGGAGACAGGCTGCAGTCCTGCTCATCCCTTGTGATACAATCTTAAAGACAGGAACGAACCCAGCAGCCTGCCTTTTATCTCTCCCGAGACACTGCGTAGAGCCCTGCAGGCTGGGCAGCCTTTCTCTTGGGAGTCGCCTGTCATTTATTTGAAAGGTTCTCCTTGAAGGTTTGGGGCACTGTGGGGTGCAGCCAAGGGGAGTCAACTCCGGAGGAGATGTGGCATCTCAGGACTGCACCATAAATTTTGTCTTCCCTGTTGTGAGCCACTCCCACAGATTCATACAGGGAATAGGAAGAAAAGGGAGAAATGTCCAGGGAATTCGCATTTCCAGCCTTGGCACTTGTGTTAAATGCAAAGCATCTCATTAAAAAGCATGCAGTTATACCCAGCATGCATGCTTAACTTTAAAGTTTCTTCATTTGGTCTTGTCAGTGCCCTGCAATGTAACAGCATTTCAAGCTCTGCCTATTTAAAAGGTGTTGGGTGTTTCTCTTCCTTTGGCCTGTGCCAGCCATGAATTTCCCTTACTGAGTCCCTTTAGAAAGCACTCGGTGGTCTAATCTCTGCCTACGTCAGGAATGCTGTACCTTAGCACTTGGGAATTCTGTGATATTAAACCAGCAAAGCACGTGGGTGCCCTTACAGCAGCAAAATTATGTCTGTAGTTGTTCATCACAGGAAAGTTATCACCCCTCCCTACCCCACAGCGAAACAAGTTATGCTAGTAAAACCTCTTTCGCACGCCTATGTGGGTCAGGTATCATACATCTTTCCGCCACTCTCATACTTATGCAGGCAGAAGCCTATAGCATAGACCTGCCTTTAGAGCAGATTTTGCTTGCAGCAGCATGGTGATTATATAGTTGGGCAGGCCAGCATTTCCAGATGCAACAACATATTTCACTTCCACAGATGAAACAGCAGTATTAAAACCCCCTGATCCACCCTTGCATGACCCATTTGCCTTACTCTCTCCTGCATCAGTAGGGTGGAGACTGAGACAAGCTGGTTCCTCTTGTCATTAGGCCAGGTTGGATGGGGCTTTGGGCAACCTGTGCTAGTGGAGGGTGTCCCTGCCCATGGCAGGGGGTTGGGACTAGATGGGCTTTGAGGTCCCTTTCAACCCAACCCAATCTGTGATAATGTGGTTCTGTGATCCTAATAGCAGCACCCAGCCAGGAATTTTAGAGGGGATAAATTTCCCTCTAAGAGCCATCATATTTTTGGTAGTTTTTCTTTTAAGGGAAATCAAGAGCAGGATAGGAAATTGTTCCTTTTCCATTGCCAAGTTAGTCTCTCCCTCCATTCAGGAGCTGGTATTTGTGTGTTGGCCCGTACACAGATTGACAGATCACTGTTGCATCCTGGACCAAGAAGAAGCGCGAGATCCTTCTTGCTCATCCATAGGTAGCAGATAGCAGCACCTGTACCTTCTCTGTTGGAGCAGTTAAAAATGTCACTGCTCCAAATGGTTGCAGTTAAAAATCTACTTGGAATAGTGTTAAGGAGACAAAAATGCTTCCAGAGATGCTAATGCTATGTATTTCAGCACGACTCCTGTAAACCCCATGGGAGTAGGGGTCCTGGTTGCATTGCTGTTCCCTGACAAGCATCGTGAAACCTTTTCTAACTACCAATCCCCTCTAAGAGCTGTTGGCAGGGTTGAACTGACAGTCTAGCAATCACGTGCCAGAGCTGAAAGCAGCATTTCTTTTTGCCAGGCTGTATCTAAAAACGTAAACATATTTCTTTCAAAACCCTGTTTATTTCTCATTTGGCCGACTCCTGCCTGCAGACTTCATTCACAATGTGTTTGTAGATATACTAGCACAGCCTGGTTCAGGTCCTTAGTCCTCTCCCCAGTGCTACAGGAGGAAGATAAGTAATCCAAAAATCCTAATAAGCTAAAAAGTCTCTGTAATAAACTGAGAACTAAAAATAAAATTCTCTGCAATAATTACCTTCAAAGCTCACAGAATTGAATAGAGAAGATCTTGCCTATAGTACATCTACATTAAATTTTAACTACTCCCCCCCTAGTTCTATAGCAGGGAGATGGTTATTATAGCCTACAGAAGAACTAGAAACTAGGCTATGACATTTTCATTAAGCTCCACAGATTTCTGAGTGCCTCAGAATACAGAATCAAACTCCAAATTTTGAAAATACCTATTGAGGTACATTTAAATATGTCTTCCTTTCTGTTAGAGGCATGTTAATAACAAAAGGTTGATTGTTAGGAGCACAAGGCAAATGCCTTGCTGCATGAAAATAGCTGACAACTGCTGATGTTCAATAATCTCATCAGATAAAACCATGCAGAGGGAGTAATTGCATGAGGATTTCAGTAGAAGAATGTGCAGCTGGTTTTTCTGGCTTTCCAAATGCAGCCTGGGTTCCTGTGTGCAGTGCTAGGCAGTCACTGCCTCCTGAGTTCCCTTAGACCTTTGCTCTGGACTTGGTACCTAATTCTGCCTTTGCTTACAAACACCTTGAGCAGGTTCAACTCTGTGGATGTAGTCGCCACTGAACGCAGCAGGTAGCCAGGGCACAGGGCTCTGAATCTGGGGCAAGGCTGGTGCTGGTGTCCCAGAAAGGTGAGGATGTGAGGTGGACATAGTATCTCTCCAGAAGTTACAGTGCAGCTAACTACCCTTTGCTCTGGGTGATCTGAGGAATGGGACTGAAATCAGCGCTGACGTGAGAAAACAGTACAAGCTGCTGAAAACGAAGAATTAGGAGCTTCAGTTTTGCACAAATTTGAAGTGAAAAACCACACCAGTGCTCATAGTATTATGCCTCAGGACATTACTTATTCCATACATATACCAAGATCCTGTTTTTAATGAGCAGGCAGAAGTACTTGGCAGGTAAATGGCGTAGTCATGGACTAAGTATTAGCTACTGTGAAACTGAATTCTGTACTCGCTTGTCTAATGCAAACAGGAGTGTGCACACAGAGTCTAATATTCCTAGAGAAACCAGGTCGGACATTTACCTGCCCCTGGGAAGAGAGGAGGAAATTAATACGGTGGGTATGGAACATGGAGACTTGACACAGCAAGAAGAAACAAGAGACAGAAAAGAGGTGGATGGCTGGATGGTGAGTCAGTGATATTTTTGTTGAGTTTATGCATATGTTTATTTTCTGGGTGTGATATCCGAATTAAACATTAGATATACCTAAAGAATGGGTGCATATGCATACTGTTGAGTGTTCTCAGCTGCTGGGATGCACATGGACACACAAACACCACAAGAAACAACATTAAAAGAAGCCTATTAAGGCTGCAAACTTGCTTGCTCAGAATTATAACCATCAGAGCAAACATATTTATTCTTTCTTTGTGCTTATGCATCATAACTCAGGTTTTAGTTACACAGTACCAGGTTTTTTGTTATTTACTTTTTTTCTTTCTGTAGGACACCTGCCTTGGTCAGTGCACACAGTGGGCAGCACATACTCTGGGAAAGTAATACTTCCCAGTTTAAGGCACACCTTATTTACTGTGTGCTGTCCAGCCCCAGCTCTGGAGAAGAATATCCCTTAGGATTTGGCCTGTGGAGCTCATCACCATTGCATCTTGACTGCTTCAAAACATGAAATGTTTAATTTAATCCACAGCTGTGGATGTTGAGTCCTGCATTTCAGACTTCCATGAAGCTGGGCCATTTGCTCTGAAAGCAAAGAGCATGCAAATAGTGGTCATTAGGGTTGAATGCGGGTTGGAGTGATTTGCCTGGCATCCTGTGACTGAAGCCCATGTGGAAATCTGTTTCCCACGTAGCCTTCAACTGCTTCAACCATTACACCTTAATTTCACTTCTTGTGATCTTCTGACTCGCTCATTTTATAGCTTCCAACTCTTGCAACAGCAGAAGCAGGGATACAACAGACACTAATTTCCTTTGCTACACAATGCCAAACTTTTAATTTATTTTTTTTTTTCCAGACTGATATCCATTGTGGCTGTCAGCATGGATGGGATGTTTGGTGCTCACCTCTGCACCCTTAGCTCATGAAATATCTGAACTGATCTCCAGTGAGCACTTGGTTAAGTAAGGACAGTACAGCATTGCATCTGAGCATCCCTGCTCTAGTAGCCCAGCCTCAGGGTTCTCCCTAACACTGTTGTCTGTCCTGGCTCCTGTGCTTGAACAGAGCCAATTCTGTCCCACTGTCCACAAATCCCTTGTCTTTTGCCTTCACATTCCCCGAGTCACCTGTCTGCTCACTGATTCCCAGGCCTGCCCTGCCATCCTAGCCAGCTCTGTCTTTAGCTCTCAGTCTTTACACTCATAGTTGTTCTCCCTGTAGGTAGCTCTCAGTTTTGCCCCATCTTCCATTTGGGCTTTTTGTGCCAGGTTTTTCCCCACTCTAGTGCAGCCAAATGCTTGTCTCCCCTGCCTCCCACACTCAAAACACTAACACAGATTAGTGTTAGTCAGGGCATGTCCTTTATTTTGCCATTTCTTTTGGTACAACTTTTTCCAGAGCCAAGATGGGCTGAGGGTCTCCTGAGGCTGATGACAGGCCTGTTCTATAAAAGTGGGTTGATGAGCCATCAGTTCCATACCTCCCACTTTCCCCTGACAGGGAGCCTATTTCTATAGCACTGCCATGGATGAGATCTGAGGTCGTTCCCAAACCTGCTTCTCTCATCCTCTTAAATATGTAACTTGTCTGCCAAGTCATGGATATGCACTTGGCAACCTGCAATAGCAACTGCAAACACAACATACACAACATGATTGTCAAACAAAAAAAAAGAAGAGATGGCTGTAGAGAACAGAGCCAGGGCTGAATTTTCAGGGTGATCTGAGATTCTTGCTTAGCTGTCCATGGGCAGATTGTGTCTGTATGGATAAACCTTTGCTGAGTTCCCATGGGAGAATCATAGAATCATAGAATGGCAAGGGTTGGAAGGGACCCCAAGGATCATAGAGTTCCAACCCCCCTGCCACAGGCAGGGACACCAACCTCAGGCCTGGAGCTACACAAGGTTGCCCAGGGCCCCATCCAACCTGGCCTTGAACACCCCCAGGGATGGGGCATCCACTACAGGGCAGCCTGTTCTAGCACCTCACCACTCTCTCTGTAAAAAACTTCCCCCTAATATCTAATTTAAACCTTCCCTCCTTTAGCTTCAATCCATCTCCCCTTGTCCTGCCATTGTCTACCCTTCTAAAAAGCTGATTCCCCTCCTGTTTCTCTGCTCCCTTCAGGTACTGGCAGGCTGCAATGAGGTCCCTCCGCAGCCTTCTCTTCTCCAGGCTGAACAGGCCCAGCTCCCTCAGCCTCCCTTTGTAGAGAAAAGATGCAGTGTTTGGAAGGCTATAGAAATGGGGGGAAGTTGGGCACAGGTTGTTTGATAGAAATTTTCTTCTCCCCACCTTGTACTGTCCATGTGTTCTTCCACGTGGTCGTGAACATCTCAGTGCTGCTTTCAAAGCTATGTTCCCTAGTCAGAAATTATTGCAAAAAGGAATGATGCCACCTTTAAGAGCTGAGAGCCCAGGAAATATTCCTTCTGTCTTACTGAACTGACTTGCCCAAAAGTCCTATGTCAGCTATTTTCACCTCTTTGAAATACTCTGATCTAGTGCAACTGTGTGAGCAAAATTTCTCTTCATTGTGGCTGGTTTTCACCTTATAACAGACCTCATCTATCGAGAGGTGTGATCCTGCCCCATTTATCTGGATCTCTGTTGGCACTTCTCTGACTCCACAATGAGCTGATGTAAAACACTAATTCAGCAGAAAGCTGCTCATTTATTTTTGCTGGGCTATAATTTTTGACAGTTTAGGGAGCCGCCTTGCAGTAGGGGCAGAAAAGATAAAGAATCGGCACAAAGATAAATGATGTGAAAACTTTGATGGGAGCAAGAATGCTTCTTCCATCAACAACTAGCTATTAGATTAGCTTAGCTGTAATGTGAAACCTCACCCTTTGTGGGGACTTGATTTCTATTGGCAAAAGGTGCTTTCCATGGAACTTGTGCCGATTTTGGGTGCAGCCTAAGCAGTGCCAGTTACACGAGGCGCCGATCCCCTGTGAATGACTAGGATGAGAGATTTTCTGCTTGCAAAAACAAAGCTATGCAATATCTCCCAGGTCAAAATCTCTCCCTCAAAATCATGCCCTTAAGTGGCACACCTTAACATATGGGAATTATTTCCTGGGGCAACTTGCAGGTCTTGAGCTGACTGCTCACATTGAGATATAGGTCGTGTCACTGTCATGGAGACTTGTGACCTGTTAGGTATACTTTTAAATCTTGTGAAGTCCAAAGCTAAAGTATGTTTAACATTGAGTGCTGTACAGAACAGAGGGACTGGTGTGGCTGCCTTCACTGGTGCCAGCTCTGGGCTGGTGATCAGGAAAACCTCTATAGATATTGACCACCAAAGAACGCAGCAAGCCCAGAAGAGCGTTTGCAGGGATGTTAATGCATGGAGAGCACTTGATTCCTCTGTTGGGTCTAAAATGTTCTCCAGGGAAGCTGTTTAGCAGAGCTGGGAAGGAGCTGAGCACATAGTCCCAGTCTGCAGCACAGGCTGGAGGGGGACTTGTGTGCTAGGACCTGCAGTTCCTAGAGGACAGCAGGCTGTCACCAAGCTACTGCCGTAAACAGTGCTCACAATACCCGGTGGGCGGTGTCCCAGGCGATCACCATGCTTTCTGTGAGTCTCCCTACCTTTCCCAGCTCCATCTTATTGCTACTGCTCTTGTTTGCCTCTGAAGCAGGTCCCAAGGGCCACAGGAAGCCCCATGGGGTGCACAGGGCAGGGACCTGACCCACTGCCTCAGCCATTCAGCCATTCACATTAGTGAGAAGCAGCTGAGATGTATTCTGAAGACAGAAGAGTGGTATTTTCTCCTTCCTGTGACGTGTTGGTAGGCCTTGCTCTGACTTTTCTTTCATGGTTCATAATCCCTGGTGTGTAACAGAAAAGGTAGAGCATTTGCATGGCCCTTTTCTTCTGAGAGTTGTAAACCAGTGTTAGAAAGCTGAGTCTGAAGACTAGAATAGACAAGTCAAAACAACCACTTTTTGTCCAAGGATTAGAGCCATGGTCTCCTAGTATTCATCTCTGTGGTCTAACCATCGCATGGGCTGCTAACATGAAATTATTCTTTCACCCCATACCCAGTACTCTACTACCAAATAAGATTGACCAAGAATTTGGAAGAGTCTTGTGGCTGGTACCTGGCAAAAAGCCACCAAAAGCCTTAATGTTTCACTTGGTTTGAATTGGTAGGCAGATGGATTTCAGCAACAGAGTCATTTTGCTTTAAAGGTGACCTGAAAATTATAGTTAAGGGTTTGTGAGTGTCTCTTGTTAATTAAGAAGGGACTAATAAATCCTATTTATTTTCAGGGGATTTTTTTTAATGGAATTTTTTTAAATGGAATTTTTTTTGTAATGTATGGACACTAAAATGCTGTTGCTAGCTGTTTTGTAGTTTGTCCAGTGTCCCCTGAAGGGTCTGCCTGGTGTTTGAAGTTCTCAGAATATCAGGAAAGTCCATAACACATTCCATTTTTAAACAAAATTTTCCTTTCTCCTGATACTTAGTTTCTACACAGTCTCTTTACATAGACTCCTGACACTTAGTCTCTGCATAAATATTATTTTTTAAAAAAGCCCAACCAAACAAATAAAAAGCAATGTATTGTTTAATGCATGGCTCCATTTGATTCCTCAGTCTTTATTGGTTCACTAGCAATCAAAGAACTGATGCTCCTCAGCAAACTTTCAGTTATTTACTCAGAACCTGGAAGACATAAAAAAGGATAGATACCCATTTTTTTCTTTTTTATGCTGTTGACATTTAATCTGGGAGAATTTCTCTGAGTGAAAAGCAGACATAACAATAGGAAGTGGCCCATCTGCACAGCGCTTGTGTTATAAGTATCTTGCTGAGCTGGGCTGAGAACTTGATCATGGATTTATGGCATGTACTCTGTATGCTCTTTTCTTGCAGACGATAAAATTAACTCCAGGCATGTGGAAAGATGATGCTAACACACTTGAATTTTCCAGGTAAAAGATTGATGTTTAGTTTCAAATTATGCAGGTTTAGGCCTTAATACAACAGTTCTAAGGTGAAATCACAGCCTAATGCTGGTTTTCCCAAACATGAACTGCAGGACAAAGTCTTGCTTTTTTTTTTCTTTTTTCTTTTTTTCTTTATTTCTTTTGCACTTGAGACTGGAACTCCTTTGCTGTTGCTCTGCAGCATTTATCCCATGATATTGATGGAGAGAATCAGGAATATGCATTTACTCCATACTGCTCTCAAGCTGGACCCACTGCAGTGGGACAGCTAAAAGTGTGGGGTGAGCCCCACCACGTGTCAGAAAGCCACTTATTGGAGCAGTAGTGGTGGATTCTGGGGCCAGATGCCACCTCAGGGGTCTACAGGTGGAGGTCCACAGATGGATGTGGCCAGTGTTACGTATGACCCTGTGCAACACTGGTGGACTGGAAGGCTTTGGGGAAACCACAGGTCTGTGAGGGACAATGTGCATGTAACTGTAAATTGCTGTGGCAGCCATGGATTAGGATTTTATCATATAAACTACTGGGGGAAAAAAATCTCCAATGCCCAAACTATATCCTCCCTGCTCCTGCTCTCTTCTCAAGTGGAGTGCAGGTAGTGGTGGGTCAGGCACATGCTGCCTGCTGCTGCCTCCCTGTCCTGCGGGGCATTTTCCAAGCCTTGTCTTGGTGGAGCTGCCTGCTCACCTCTCCCCTAGCCACACGGCTACTGCAGGTGCCTTTCATGGTCTGTGTCTCAGCAGCTCTGGCCAACTTCTCACTGGGCTTGGGAACGCTGCTGACTCTGCCTGGCAGCTCTCCAGGGAGAGCTCCCTGGTGACCTCTGCCTGTCTCTGCCCGCAGCGATACCAGAGAAAAGCTCTGGACTGGAGCATTTTACATTTAAAATCTTCCTAAAGCCACTTGTGACTCTGACTGAAGGGTTTACATGGCACAGGGTGTATAGTGGGGGAGACAGAGCAGGAGCACCCGGGGAAGCCCCTTTGCACTTGGGTGCTGTGTTCTTGAAAGCAATGTCTCACATTGACCTCACCATTTTCCCAGATGTTTTCGTAGTGTCAGTTAGAGGTCAAAATAGACATGCCTTTGTGTCATGGGATCTTGACCTCTTTGCACTGCTGCTGGTAATTTCATCTCCTACTACTACTACATGTTCCTACTCTGTATTTCAGCTCCCATCCTGCAGCTGAGGTAAACCTTAAGGAAGGAAAAAATGCTCCCTTTCAGGAAACGCGTGTCAAGACTTTAATGAGGTATTTTGATTCGATTAAGTGAGCTCAAAAATAAATAAGATCATTTGGGTGGGAATATTTTCATCCATTGTCTGAAGATCATGTCTGAACAAAACGTGAAACAGGAAGGCAGCTGTCATTTCAGCAGGGCAGATGAGTGGTCTGAACATAAAAACAGAGCCAGACATGTCTGCTGTCAAATGCTAGCTCAGGCACTTGCCTGGTATGACTTTGGTAAAGTCATTCAGCATCTTTGTTGCTGTTTCCAGATCACTGAGAACGAGGTAATAATTCTCACTACCCTAAAGAGTATTGTGAGGTAATTAATTCATCTGTGCAAGGCACTTCAAAGATTAAATTATTATTACTATTATTATTATTAATTTTATAAATTCACAACACGGTATAGCTGACTTACATCCATTACTTAAAACCTCTTTGATCTAAATAATATAGTCACAATTTATTATACTAGCAACTAAAAGAGCAACTTCAGACACAACTTTAGAGGTGAAATGTCCTATTTCTCTCAAGGTTCCCAGCCTGTTTTGTGGTTATAATAGTTGAACGCTGGTTCAGGATACCTGCCAAACACATTTCACTGCCTGTCCCTTTGAAACTGAGTGCCATGAAGAGAGGACAAGCCTGGTAGATAATATTCTCAGACTGGAATTAATGCTATGTCCTTAAATGGTATGTATTGGTCAACCACTAGGATCTTCAAAGATGACTGCAGTGCAATAGTCTCTGGAAGAAGGCTGGATGACAAAGAGAGAAAACTACATAGGCAGCCCAAGTGGATGCAACATGAATATGTGACACTGGATGATGTCAAATGTGAGTAATTGCTGGTATTTCATATCAGCCAGACATCACCCATACAAATTAGAAGGCTATTTCTACTAACACTAACAGTTTTGGAGTTTTCTTTTGAGGAAATATTGAGTTTCTCCTCTGTACATTTTCAGATGCTGCTTTACTTTTGAAGAAAGAAAATGACTCACATCACATGCTATCATTTTCAGAGGTTATGAGGTATGTCATTTAGAGTTTGTTTCAAGAATTACGTGTGTGTGGCTGATAGTGGAAGGACTAAGGTGTAGTAGAATGTGAAATATCAGAGATGTAGAATCTCTCATCTGTGGGGTTCAGTGGGAAGCAATGCATGTTGTCCTCCAGATCTGCAGAGAAATAATCCCATCACTTGTTTGAAAGCCTTCCACTCTAGTACCTAAAGGAAGGCAAGAACTTGGGCCTAAATACCTGGAAGTTGTTACCTACCTTACCCAAAATTAAATTCCATCTTAGGCAGCGCATCCACAACACTGCACCAGGAGTGCTAATGGGACTCTGGGCTGCTGTTCCTGTCAGAGCTACAGGGCTTGTTATTTGCTGCTGTCGCATCTCTGCATTTCAGCATAGGCTGAAAACAAGGAGGCAACAGGCAGAGCCTTATCTCAGAGGCATATCCCTGAGAGCACCAGGGCTGTACAGTGCCTGCATTGCCTTTGATTTAGGAATGTATCTGTAGACCTTAGTCATGCTGTCCTTTCACAAGAGGAGAGGTGTCTAAGTTATCCCCCTTTTCCTCTGAATGTGAATTCCAAGATGTTCAGTGCAGAAAACATGCTTCTTGGAAGTATGTCTGGTAATACCCAATTCAATCCACCCTTCAGTATGGTTACTGGACTTGGTTAGCAATTCTCTAGCAGCCTTCAAAGTCTCAGTGTGGGGTGGAATGCTTCCTACGAATGAGTCTCAACCAGATAGCTAATAGTTGGTATAATTCAGGCCCTTGAGGAGAGACTTTGTTGCTCTTCATAATGTTCTGGTGGTGTCTGGATCTGCAGATCTGCAGACTTCATACTGACTTTTCCGCCTCTTATTTAGGAATAAGGAACTGGATGAGTTCCTCATGGCCCTGCTCTTCTACCTATCTTTTTACCTGGAAAAAATTGCTCTGGAAAAGAAACACAGAGCCTTGATTTCGTAAGTACAAGATTTTAGGGCTGTAAGTACCCAGAGCTTGCTCCAGTAAACCTGGAACCACAGGGTAGTCTTTTGTATCAGAATCTGCATATGAGCAAGGACTGCTTGCTGTATTTTCCTGGTTTATGTACAGAATACTAAGGACAAAACCCCCTTGGTTTCAGTGTTGTCCCCATCCCCTCATCCTCTGTGCTCTCTAGGACACACGCTCCTCTGACTATGTAGTGAGACAGATTTTCTGGGGGAGTTTGAACCCTGCTTTTCTCCAGCCTTGCCCTGAGTGGCATGCACTGCTCTTCACATGGCATGGCAATCCCTCTCATCTCCCTTTAAAGATGGTGGCTGGATCCAGTCCTGCTGCAATGGGGTCACCAAATAATTTGGCTCCTGAAGGTAATGCTGCAATTTGAATAACTCATTACTGCTACCATCAACGTTAAATCTGGGTGAGTGCCCTGGATTGAATTACCATCCCTTAATGCCATTTCCCAGTAATAGCATTAGCATCCAGTCATTTCTGCCTGCAATACAGAGCAGCAAGTAGTCGCAACCGAGTCTGCTGGGTGTTAATTTGTGCTGTGGGTCACATCGCTTTAAGACTTAATTTCTAAATACTTTGCAAAGCAGGTTCAGATGACTCTTAGGTGCTAGAAACATGTTACAACATGAGGAATATCTGCTAGGAAAGCAGTTCCCAAGTAAGGGTGTGTGAGCACACTTGCTGCTTTGCAGAGTGGAAGTGGAGATGCCAGGGGAATAGTTTAGGAGCTGCTGTGTCAGAGGGTTGTATGCCTTGGGAGAAAGCACTGCAGAGTTACAAGCCATGACTGTAAGAAACTTGAATGGTTTTATGGAGTCTGTAATATTTTCTGAGACTCAATCAAGCATTTTCTTAAAGCACATAATGATTACTTGCTTCACAATTCCTAAAGCCTTGATATAAAGAGGGACTGATTTACCTGGATTGAAGAAAAGACTGTTGGAGGATTGCTGGCCTTAAGGAATCGATTTGTTCCACATCCATAGTTTGCCAGGTGCTTCTCTCATTGTCCAAGGAATAAATCATAAATAAAGAAAACCATCAGTGTAGTTTCATACAGAGAGGTCATAGGTTCAGTTGAGGTGCTCTGGGCTGCAGTTTACAAAATGATCCCTTTGCTCTTGGCTGGTAAAGGACAAGGAGGCCACTCCATGGGTCATGACATCTCAATGTCACTCAAATCATCTACTAGTGTGGCAAATACAGAAATAGACTGAAACAAAGAGGGGTTTGGACCTGTTGTAATGTAGAGTTACATTTCCTGGATCAAGTGGGCTCTAGTTAACCCTGGATAAACCCTGCCAGGAGAGGCTTTTCAGTGTGTTCTAGCATATAGCGCTCCCAAAGTGACTCCTGCCTTTTGGTGGGAAACATATAGTGACTCTCCACTTCTACAATACTGTTTTATTTAGATTCATTACCTCCCCTGTAGGGAAATGGCTTGCTTGTCAGGATTACCTGCATGCAGTCCACCATCAGGGAAGCTTAGAGAAGAGACAGTCACTATGCAGAAGCAGGAATTCAGGGTATTCATCTACTGAAATAGAAATAGAAGGAAGGAAAGTAAAATGACAAAAAGCAATTTTAGGTCCTATTTAATGTTAAAGTTCATCCTTAATTGTTTTAGCACCTCAGCTGACCTGGAGAAGCAGGGAGTTATTAATTGTGGTATGAAAAACGTTCTGATACTGTATATTTTTCCCTATTCAAGATCTGCTATTTCCTCTGTTACCCACCTGGTCTAATTTTGAAATAGATATGTGCTGTATTTCAAATCATATGTAGAAAGGACTGTCTTTTCCCTCCTGTGGAGTAAAGTTCTGGAATGGTCTTCCACTAGGAAGTAGTGGGGGCAAGCAAGAAAATGACTGTTTTTTGAAGATGGGGCTCGGTGAGCTTGTGAAAGGGATTTTATAACTACATAATAGAATCATAATGACATAAAATTATACTTGTGATAAGAATCTCTGGGTTTGTGATATGCTGATGTATTTGAGAGGATGTGAAGGAATATTTGTTTTCCTATATCTACCCCACATAAATCCCACGCTCACGGCTGTTGCTAGTGGCCTGCTCAGGAAAAAAACTCCCTCCACCTTCCTACAAGATATAATTTAGTTTCAGAGGCATTTTTTTCTTTCCTATACAGTACTGGCTGTGTGCCACAAGTAGAGACAGACTGGAGGTAAGACATGCCAGTGCCATTTCATGTTTCTTGTTAGTGACACCTATAATTTGCTCCCAGTTAAACTGACAGACAGATTACTTGGAGACAGGGCTTGGTGACCCGCCTAGTCCTTTATCAGCCTGATGTTCTTATATGACAGACGCATCCAACGGCTGTGCAGTGCTCAAGCTGCTCTTCTTGTAGACCTTGTGTGATAACCTAGTAACACAGAAAACAATCCTGGTTATTCTTGCTCCTAGTTGGTGTATTTTGGGGTTCCTACTATTTGGGCTGCCAGGAAGAGATGTCTAACTCATATGTTTGGACTGCTCTTGTCCACAGCGAGCCAGGCCTGATGGTCTGCACAGCTTCTCAGTACTGGTGTCTGCAGTGCTTCAAGATAATGTCTGAGATCATCCTGGCTTCAGAAGTAATTTCTTCTGTGCATTAAACTTTCTTCAGAAAATAAAGTATTGGAAGGGGTGCTGTCAGAGGAAGGATGAATATGGGCATCTTTGGCCTCTTAGGACTTCATCTTTTGTTGGTGATGTGCTGGTTCTTTGTAAATACAAGCCCGAGGCTTTCCTGGTTTCTTCTAGGTTGTAGAAGATCTTGTAACTAACTTCAGAAATAACACACCAGTTTTCCAAAGCAGCAGGCATGAGATATTCCCCCACCAAAGACAGCTTGGGAATATTCACCTCTGAAATATGTGACTCTAAGAACAAAAACTCAGCAGCGGTGGATGAGACATTAATGGAACAAGGGCTATTATTTCTGTCCTGCATTTTCTTTCCCCTTTAGTTTCTGACTGTTTCTGCTTCCAACCCTTTCATGTCTTTTGAGGAAAATCTGCTGAATTTTATTAGCAATTATCCTTGAGAAGCCCAGAGTAATTGTCCTAATTTATTAAAGGTGGGTTGTGTAGAAAGCTTTAGAGCTGGAGGCCATCAGGGATAGGACAGATGAAAAAAACCCAGCTCTCCTGAGTGTGAAAGGAGGCTGGTGACATTTAGGCCGGCAGCGCTCCCAGGCACTGGGAGACAGTCGGGTGGATTACAGGGGAAGCAGAGGAAATAGAAAGCTCTTTGGTTTGGCATTTCCTTAGTGTTTGATCTGGATTGGTTTAAAATACAGGCTTGTGGTGTCAGCCGTTCCTGTTTAGAGGCAGTCCCAAAAGTGCTTCATGTGCCTTTTTGAAGAGGAGTAAGTGCTGTCTCCGAGGCAGACCCACTGCTCCAGGCCATGCAGTGACAGAGTCTGCGCCTGGAGATACCTAAATGCAGCTCCAGGGCTTTTATGTAGGCTGCAGAAAGGCTACGTAAACTATGCAGGATCAAAGACAGCAACCTGACGGGCTGTTGGCATGCAGCTTATAAATTGTGTGGGGCAAGAGAGACTGTCTGGGCCCCAGCCCGAGGCCTCGTGGCCCCACCAGCACTGCCAAGCCGCGCTGGAAGCACCCGAGCCCAGCCTTGCTACAGAGGGGTCCCTGACAGTGGTTTATGTGCCTGAAAACCAGGCTCACTTCTTGGGAACAGACACTCTTGCATCCCTCCTGCCCAGAGCACCTTCCTTAAAAACCTTTTTATTTTCCTTTTTTGTTTGAAACAGGACTTTGATCTTTACAGAGAAGGAAGAAATGGACAACATGTCAGCGAAGTTAGTGGTGTCCAAGATTCGCCTTGCCAAGGTGTACAGTAACCTCATCCTGGAGCAAGGCATGGCACAGCAGCACCACGTGCCTGGTGGAAAGTAAGCCAGTCCTTTCTGGGGACTCTCTCTGTGTCAGGGGCCACGGCAGCTTGGGGCCATGGCAGCTCAGGGCCAAGGCCTCTGCTGAGTGACACCAGTGACTGCCCAGGGTAGTAAATGTCTTGTGGACCAAGGAATCACAGAAGGCAAAGGCACCATGAGACATGTCCCGATCTCCCTGCAGCTCTATCTCATCTCATAGCTGACTCCAAACGTGTTTCTGGTGAGCTGCTGCCAACTGGTTTGGCCCCAGTGAGTTGCAGCAGAGCTCTGGGTACCAGACTGGAAAGCTCTAGAGTCGGTATGCAGAAGCCTTGCTAGATATACAGAACAGGAAACCTTAATGGGTTCAACATGAAAGTCAGATGGGTGAAAATTAGTGCCAGCCCTGGAAGTTACCCCTGCCACTTCTACTTCATCTGGAAAGCAAATGTTTATTTATGGGCTGGTTGCCACTGCTCACTGCATAAATCTCCTCTTACGCCAAGTCTGAGATAGCATAAGATGAGTCTAGCAAGTGAAGCAGACCATGTTGCAGCAAGCAAGGGGAGACAAGAAGTGTGTGAAATGATGGAGCCAAGGGGAAGCTGAAACTGCTGTCCCAAAAGAGCTTTCATTTTATTGTGCCCTATCCCACAAGGTGTTGGACCCTGAGAATTAAGGATATATTCTCTGCATCCTGGCACATCAACATTTCCCTGGGCACTCCTGAGTGCAGCCTTTGACACATCTCTGCTGCCAGATTCCTGCTGACAACCTTCTCCCTGGTTAGACAGGGAGGGTCATGGCAGTGTTTCATTATTTCTGTTGGGTGACCTTAATTCCTTCACTTAGGAGGCTCAGTTGGAGGAATTTCTTGCAGAAGCTAACTTGAATACAAGAACCAGATGCAGCAGGATGAAACAGCCTGTCATAGCTAGTGACCTCTGCTGCCTCTTCACTCACTTGTGTTGCCTGGTACATAGAAGTGGGGGCAGGACTGAGATGAGCAAGAGATCCAGTAGCAAAAAACCACCAGCATGGGCATGAGAGCAGAGAGCTGAAGTATGAAACTGTGTATTTTAATGTTTCCATCACAGCAGGGGATAGGGTTGGGCTGTTGGTGCCCAGGCTGGGAAAACACAAAGGCTAGAAAAGAGCTGTGTCTTAACACCTTCATGATGTCAGGTGCTGTATGAAGAGAGACCTCACTGAGTTACTCATAGCAGGGTGGCGGTAGCTGACTACCGCTGACTTCAGAAATAGGCTCACGCTGAGTGTGTTACAATACATGGCACTTCCCATACCATACCGCAATTATATAATCTTTTCCAGGCTGACTCAGTTTAGCCTTAAATGTTATCTGGAGCCTCCCAGACCATTATATGAACTGCCAAAACTAAGAGCTAAGGGACAGAACTGATTAGCGCTCTTAATTATAAAAGATAGTTAGGAAATTTTTGAGCGTGCATGTTTTTGGACAGGAAAGGTCCTCCGTCACAACAGACACTGTGGGGAGGGTTACTTTTGATGGATGTTTTTAACTTGAAAAATGTTTAAATTAAAATTCTGAGAAACTATTGGTAAGGTACTACTCCCAGTTTTTCTGTATTTTCTCATAAACCAACTAGGGGGTTTTGATGCTGTTGAAGCTTTTGCTTTCCACTGTAATTCACCACAGCAAGATTTGAATGAAATCCTGTACTGTGCTGGTAAACTGCTTTCCCTTCCAGGTCTGCCCAGTGTCTATGTGTTCATAGGAAACTGTGGATTCTTCATGTAAATGTTTTCCTCTGAAAGCTGAAAAAGGGAGGCTTAGGTGAAAAACATCTTCATCTTAACAGTTTACATGATTTCTGAAATGCAGCATTAAAATCCAATCTTGATACTCTCCCAGACTGGAATTTGAGAGAGTTCCTCCAGACCTGTTATTTGTGTGTGTTAGCATTAGCCCTTTTGTGCCTCCAACGCCAAGGAAGGAATGGGTGTGTCTGGCTTTCTCCTTTTAAGTTGATGGGAGTTGCGCAACCTTTTGGTGGTGCCAGTTCCCTTATGGGCATTTGTCATAATGGGAAAAACACGGAGCGTTCCCAAGGCCGCATGCAGCCACGGTGCAAACAAGGCCTAGCCAGGCCTTTCTGCTGCCTGCAGTCTGCTCAATCTGTGGGCCGTTCAAGCCACAGCTGTGGTGGGGTGAACTGGTAAATGGCACAGGAAGCATTCCTTCCCCATGTGCCCCTGTGCAGACCAGTAGCTCTTGTGGATGTCTGAAGCCAACATCATCTTGCATCCAAACCCCACACTTACTGCACTGTCTGCCCTTAGAATCATAGAATGATAGCATGGTCTGGGTTGGAAGGGACCCCAAGGATCATAGAGCTCCAACCCCCCTGCCACAGGCAGGGACACCAACCTCAGGCCTGGAGCTACACAAGGTTGCCCAGGGCCCCATCCAACCTGGCCTTGAACACCCCCAGGGATGGGGCATCCACCACCTCTCTGGGCAGCCTGTTCCAGCCCCTCACCACTCTCTCTGTAAAAAACTTCCCCCTAATATCTAATTTAAACCTTCCCTCCTTTAGCTTTAATCCATTCCCCCTTGTCCTGCCATTGTCTACCCTTCTAAAAAGTTGATTCCCCTCCTGTTTGTATGCTCCCTTCAGGTACTGGAAGGCTGCAGTGAGGTCCCTCCACAGCCTTCTCTAAACTTCTCACAGCATTTGGCTGTGCTGGCCTGTTCTATGCATGAACTCATCCTATCTCTCTGACAGCTATGAGAAATCAATATTCCTGGATTTCTAGACAACATGATGCTCTTTGCTCACCCATTCACATCTCTTACAAGTCCCATCCTGAATCCTGTTAAAAGTTTGGTGTTTTCCAGATCCTTTCTGTATTTTCCTAGGTAATTAGCAACATGGGAGGTGCCTCCTAGGTTCAACACTTGTTTTAGAAAAGTTTAGTTCAAGCAGGTCTCCTAGCTTAATATCTCACCTGAGGGAAGAAAGCACTAGGAGAGGGAAGGGTGGAGACCCCTGGCCTTATTTGACTCTATTAGTGTTACTTGCTTTTGCTGCCCTTCACACAGGGACTAGAAACTAGTTCTGAGACACCATGTGAGCTGTATAATGTTAAAAGGTGAAGCTGAGTTTCAAATTTAGGTTTAAGAAGCTGGGGTCACTTTAGGCTTCTCTGCTCTGATATTCTGAAGACAGAATACTGTACTTTACCAGAATTCATCAGGAATCAAAAGCATCAAAGTTGTTCTGGGAGTTCTGCTTTGGCAAGTGTCCATGCCATGCTTGCAGAGTCAAGCTTATTTTCCCTTGCACAATACATGAAGTGTCAGCAGGATCCTGTCTGCTGGGAGCAGGATAGGAAAGTATGCGATCTTCTTGATCAAAAAGTCAATAAATGGAAGTCAGAAGACAATAAATAGAGCTATAGGTCTGAAAGGTATTACCTTCATGGTCTGCTCTGCATTGATGGTTCTGGGGTGATGGCAGCTGGTGGATGGCAGATGTGTGGAACATTTGATGTTATCAGGAAGATAAAGGACATGTCAGGAGTTGGTGAGTTAATGCAGAGACAGGCTTTCCTGTGCCTGTGGCAGGATCAAGCCAGACCTGTGGGGATCTGTAGGCTAGCAGGGAAAATTTGCTTTCATTTCCACGAGAGTGAGTTGTGCCACCTCCAGGAGAACTGAGTGGCTGCTGGGATGTGTGCATCACCCTTCACTTCAATGGCCATTTCCATGATGGACAGTCATTTGGCTTTGTGTGAGAATCCCTGGGCTCAAGTGGGTGGTGAGAGCATCTCTCAGGCTTCCACTGGGAAAATTGCTACTTCTTTAACAAAGGCCTTCTGTCATTCTTGGGCATGTTTTACATTTCTTCTTGGAGACACATCAGACATCTCTTTCCTGGTTTTCAAGTTTATTGTCTCAGCACTGGCTTTGTGCCCTCAGTAACTGCTTGTTGCTCTTCCAGTGATGTCAGGAAGAGTTTTTTATTGACTTCAGTGGGAACTGGGTTAGATCAGTGCTGACCACTTTTGAGAGGCCCATGCAGAGACTTCAGTCTAGATAGCATAGCAGGGGAGCCTTGTCTGCTCATCACAACTAGCTTTGTTCTCTGTCTCATTTAATTACCCAAGCCATACAATATTTTGCATTTTCCCCTTCTGAGGCAATGTAGAAGTGCTGCCTTTCTCTTGGACAGTGGGTCTCGCATGCTAGTGATGAGGATTGACCAGCAACAACTTTATTGCCCTGGTGAAATGCCAGCTTGGCATAGCTCCATGAGTCATATTCAATGCTCTGTTCAGAGAGCTGAAAAGACGAGTGCTGCTGTTAATTTTGTGCTCTTGTTCACTGCCTTAGGAGAAAAACATCATTGCAGAAAGATCGGAGATTCTTTGAGGTAAGAATGACGCAAAGATAAATGGAGAGTGTGACTGAGTGTCAGCCCACAGCATGTCCCTCCCTTGCACATCCAAATGTTCTTTGCTTTTTTGGTTGCCCCAGTAGCTTACTCACAGGGCAGGGTACATCGAATAAAATTTTACCTCTAGGGCCTAGATGTCCCTGTAAAATACCTTCCCTTTGCCCTTCAGCCCAAGCCTTCTCCCTTTGGAGCCCTCAGCCAGCAAGTTTCAGTCCCTCTGTGGCTCTCAGACCCCAGGCAGTTCCCACCACAGCCTGAAGTACCTCTGGGAAGTTTGGTCTGTAGGTTTCTTCTCATTATTGGCCTCACAATTTCATCTCTGTTGGAAAGACGTTTCATGGCCTTTCATTTCCATTGCCCTTGGTGACATTTCTAGATGCCAACGAGCTCTTCTGGCCTGCAACATAGAGCTCCATCAGCCGTTTAGGAGACTCACTATGTAGCAGAGCTTCAGAAAATTAATACCAAACAACTGGGCCCAAATTATACTTTGTAATTCATAAATTGGGAAGCCTTTCCTTGAAAGAAGGGAACTGTGGTTTCCATTCTGAGGACACAGAGCTGTCCCAGCATTGCCATCTTTTCAAGGACAGGCTCAGCAGAGAATTATTGGGGGCTAATTCAGATTGCACCAGGGAGTGTTAAACAGGACTGAAACGCTATATTTTATTTTATTTTTATTAATCAGCAAGCAGAGATGTGGAGGTGAGATGTGATGAGGTCATATCAGTTAGTAATATTTTCTGTGGCCATAATGCTGTCACTCAGGGTGGGGATCATCCTGCCTACCTGCAGCTGCCCAAACAATAGCTGTCCAGTCAGACCATGCCCTTTGGCTACCTTGATGGGCAATGCAGAAAAGTGAAGCTCAGCCAGAGGGTGAACTGTTGCCTCTTGGGATAGGTGCATGTGATAGGAACCCCCTCCAGAATGACTTATCCCATCAGTTTCTTTCCATTGATTATTGAGGGAAACTGGGTGGTCATCTCAGGTTAAGTCCCTAGGTTCTAGCAGTAAGACTGAGATAAATTGATCAGAGTTGAGCAAGATGAAATCTGTCTGACCTAACCCTGTTTATAGCCTCTTCTGCCTGCAAACCTTTTCAAGAGTCCTTTCAAATTTTCACTGACGCATGGTAAATTTTGATGCCAAATGGCTGCTGGCATTTCAGTGGAGTCATGCCAGCTTCCACTCTGGGGTGCGATGGGACTCTCAGCCTCTTCCCAGTGAAAAGGGGATCTGTGATTTCAATTTAGGGCTTCTACAACTTCTGCAGCCGTGTGGCCTGGCTTGTGTTCAGACGGAAGCACCTCCAAGTGATTCGGAAAGAAATAGGCAGGCTGCTTTGCTCCAACATGTTCAATCCTGCCTTGAGAGACAGGAGCAACACTGAGCGGCAGAAAGCAGGAGACCAGACCTCTGATGCGAGTCCTATTCGCTTGCCACACCTGAGGTACACATTTGACACACTGGTGAGTCCTTAGGGAACCTATTCTGTCCGGACACACTGAGGTAAGCTCTGCATTTGTTTCCTTTCAAGAAAAGTCCGTGCCAAGCATCCTTCCATATACAGCATGGTTCACCAGCACTCACCACTGCTCCACGTGCTGCTGCCCTTCCCAAAGGATGGTGCTCAACATCCCTCCCTGAACTCTCTGCCTTGCACGCCTGACAACCTGCCAGACTTCTCAGAATTGTTCACCACCAAGTAAGAGGCTATTTCTCTGCATAAACAGGTAGTGCTATAAGGAAGGATGTTGGACAGCTAGCTTTTCCTCACTGAGGGGCCACTGGCCTGAGGATTTGGACTACATGGGAGTTAGAGAGGCACATGAATACAGTCAAGACAGGCAGGAGTGAACCTGAAACCTGTAGATTTCAACTCTCTTGGTTAGCTGATGGAAAAGCATCTACTGCCCATTGTGGTGCTTTGTTAAAACTCAATCTTGTTCTAGGGAAAGATACAGACTGGGAGAAGAGCTTCTTGAGAGTAGCCCGGCTGAGAAGGACTTGGGGATTCTGGTGGATGAGAAACTTAACATGAGCCAGCAGTGGCTCTTGCAGCTCACAAGGCCAATGGTATCCTGGGCTCCATCAGAAGAGGGGTGGCCAGCAGGGACAGGGAGGTGACTGTCCCTCTCTACTCTGCCCTTGTGAGGCCCCATCTGGAGTCCTGTGTCCATATCTGGGGCCCCAAATACAAGAAAGATGTAGAACTGTTGGAGAGGGTTCAGAGGAGCCACAAAGATGATTAGAGGGCTGGAGCACCTGCCCTACAAAGAGAGGCTGAAGGAGTTGGGCTTGTTCAGCCTGGAGAAGAGAAGGCTGTGGGGGGACCTCACTGTAGCCTGCCAGTACCTGAAGGGAGCTTATAAGCAGGAGGGGAATCAACTTTTTAAAAGGATAGACAATGGCAGGACAAGGGGGAATGGGTTAAAACTAAAGGAAGGAAGGAAGGCTTAGATTAGATATTAGGGGGAAGTTTTTTACAGAGAGAGTGGTGAGGTGCTGGAACAGGCTGCCCAGAGAAGTAGTGGATGCCCCATCCCTGGAAGTGTTCCAGGCCAGGTTGGATGGGGCCCTGGGCAACCTTGTGTAGCTCCAGGCCTGAGGTTGGTGGCCCTGCCTGTGGCAGGGGGGTTGGAGCTCTATGATCCCTGGGGTCCCTTCCAACCCACGCCATCCTATGATTTTATGATTCTATGAAAAGAAATATACTTTATTATGGATTTGAACAGAAATGAATCAAAGCCTTTCAAAACCAAAATGGGATTTTTCTTCTCTCTCACGATTCATTCCAGTGTCTTATTTCTTCTTACTGTTAAATTTTTAATGTTCTGAGCAGACACTACTTATGTCCTTTGTTCTGACAAAGTAATTTTCTAACTACATTGTTCTTTTAAAATATAATTTCTAAGGTAGTAGAAATAAAACCTTTTTTTCTGATTAGCGATAAAACCAAATCTTTCCAAGCCTGGCTATGCCAGATGAGAGAAATTCCATTTTCCATCCGGCCATGGTTAACAGAATTATTACTACACTACTTTTTCATGTAATAATTCAAGTAAATAGGACCACTGTAAATCAGTTTTGCTCTGTTGAAGTGTATCTAAGGCTCCCTGTAGTAAGGCTTTCCCACATAAGTCTTCTTTTTCAGCTTGGAAACTTGAATTTGAGTATTGCCTTAATTTTTCTGGCAGTCTCATGAATCCTGCAGCATTGTAGGGACTACCTACAACACACAACCAGCAATTCTGGTATTTCTTGAGAGTGTGAAGCTTGCTGCAGATGCACATGTAATTGTGCATGCTTTGGAGGCTGGGTGCATCCGGAGCACCTTGGCTTTATAGCTTATGCACAGAATCATGTCACCCCTATGTACCAGGGCCAAACCTTCCAGGGAGCACTGAGCTTCCCTTGGACATATGCAACTTGTGCTGTGTGCCTGCACATCCCAGACAGAAATGTGATGTGGTGTGCGAGGTGCTGAGGGTATAAGTGTGATTATTTGGTTTTGCCTTGCAGAGAGCTGATACTCTCTGCATAATGGGTTACACACGGTCCAGCTAAAGGAGGTGAGGCTCCTTGCTGGTTTACCCAGGAAACATTACAAAGCTGTCCCTCTTTCTCCTCTTTTCCTTTGCTTCTTTGTGGCAAGCAGATTAACATGATGTTTTCTAACAGGGTGGGCATCATTGGAGCTCATTGTAGTGAGTTACAATCTCTTATGAGCATGCCTGATGGGACAATGGAAGATGAGCAGGAAGAAGAACAAGAAGAACAAGGAAAAATGGGGAGTGGTGTCTCCATCCAGACTAATTACCTCAGTTTGCCACCTCTGAGAAGCCCTCAAAACAGACTTAGCAACCAGAGCACCGTACTCTCAAGAGCAGAGGTGGAAGGTGACTGTAATCAGAAGAACTAGCAGATGTGGTGTCTTCTCACGTGGAGTGGCATGGTTTCACACTGCTAATTAAATCCCTTTGAAATTGCAACTTGAGTGGCCTAACTCATTTGTCAGAGGTGGGGTAGTTTAGCACACAAGGGCCTGGACAGGGTTACTGGAGACCTGGACTGTAATTCCTGGTTCTGTCACTATTTTTTCTTGATTTTAATACCTACATTGCACCATTTCTGAGCTGTTTATTCTACTGATTTAATTTGGGAACTGCTTTGACATCTCGAGAAGAATATGACTCTTGATTTTAGCATCAACCCTCCTTTTCTAAAGGGTTAGCAAAGCAACCAGGAGACATGACAATACAGTCTAAAATGTTCCTGAAACTTTGCTTTTGAGGGTAGTTACTCTGTAATATTTGATATATTGTGTTCAGTTCTTTTTTTATTTCCATCATCTCTCATTTTGTTCTCAGGTATTGCTAGCTTAAATTATGAACCATTGTGAAATAAGTATAGCAAAGAGAAATGCTCTTCTTTAAAATACCCATCAAGTTTCATTTTATCTTTGTAGTGATATCTCTTTTTTTTTAAAAATGATTGATTTTACATGATTGAGAAAGCACATCTTAGATGTTCAAACTATAATATGCAGTTGGGATGTCAGTATCTTGAAACAAAATGAATTCATGGTAAGAAATGGTATTGTTGTTTTACCTGTAAGACTACCTCTACATGCTAATCAGGAGGAAAATTTACAATGAAATCCTGTCTTTGTCATAATCAATAAGAATTGATGAAAAACTAATTGAAGTGGAAAAGAACCAGAGAGGTACTATCATTGTTCAGAGGAGAAATTTGACACAGTGCTGGTTTGTAAGATTTTCAGCAAAATACATCTATGCTCTAAAAAAAGAATACAATTTCCCCTTACAATGTGTAGTTCAATTTGTAAAAGGACAACATTTTTCAGAGTAATTATGATGAGAAATTTACTTCTTCTGGAGAAACCAGTAGTGCAGGGACCAGGTCACTTCTGTGGGATGGCCCTGTACTGCCTTACTGAGACAGACACTTGAACTTCAGGTTCACAGCTATCATTTAGTCTCTTAGACTTAGCATTAGCACTTAGACTAGCACCACATGTTATTTTAACACCTAAATTGCATTGGGGCCTTGGCTTGTTTTCCATGTCAACTGAGTCCTTATACCTTTGAATGAGATTGTTATGGCCTGCAGTTTCTCTCTCAAGCTTTTCATTAGATATCCGTTCTGATACAGAGCAAAAATAGTTAAAAACAACCTCTTAGAAATGTTGTGGGATGGAAGACACATCATCTCCTGAAGGAGATGAAATATGACAGATACAGAACCATGTGTAAGACTCCTGTATCTTCCTCATATACTGGATGTGGAGTGATGCACTGTTTATTCAAAATTAACATTTCTATGTTACACATCTGCACTCATTTTGGGCAAGCCTAATTTATGCTAGCCTGGTCTCATATGGTCTGAAAAAATGGTGATGAGACCTTGAGATGGTGCTTTAGTTGCAGGTTTCCTGGGAGCTCATCTGGGCCAGAGCAGGTGCAACTGTCTTCCCCTGCTGCGTGGGCAACTCCTGGATAGTGTGTGCCCAGCCAGACATGCAGGAGGCAGCTGTGGTATCATTGCCCTGCAGCAGTGTAGTTTCCCTAACAAACAATGCAGCAAGATGTTGGCTAACCCCTGGAGCCCAGCTTCCTTCTCTTGGTCTTGGGAGAAACCTTCCAGTTACTGCCTTAGGAGGCCTGTATGTGCTAAATGATGGGTATAGCTTTGTCTCTTTAGCTGTGACACCAACTCCTCTCTGATCTCTGGACTGACATGCCAGTACACTAGTCCTTGCAAAAGTGCCTCGCTGAATGTGGCAAGAAACAGGCATCATATGGGCCTCAGGAAGAGTATGAGGGAAACATGTCCTTTGCCACATCAGTCCCACAGGCCAATGCAGTCTGTGGTATTTGTTAATACCTGGGGGCTGTGAACAGTCCCTGCAGTGCCTGGGGCCGAGAGTTGCACACTTGGCCTGTGGTGGGCCCAGGACGTCAGAAGACTGAAGGGTGGAGCAGGCAGAGCTCCTGGATGCAAACACACCTCTTGTGCACTGTCACTTTCCTGCAAGGACCGTGTCACTGCAGAGAGGAGGAAGTGCTGAGCAGCTACCAGCGTTGCTTAAAGGCAGTCGATGAGCTGCTCAGAGATGATGTTCAACATGCTGTGTTTGCCCCTCTCCAGACTCAAGGCAGGTTCCTCACAGTCTCCTGAAGTGGAGCAGCCTCAGAGGGGTAGGGGTACTTTCTCACCATAAAATAGTGAGCAATGAGTGACTGCTTTTGGAACAGTTTTCCTTGGACAAAAGGCAGCTCCAGACCAGACACAGTCCCAGTTACTTCTGTCTGCACCTAGAATATGCTGTTTGGCTCACTCTGCAGGAATTACCTGGATAAAATCTGATGGTCCTAGTCAGTCCTGGTTTTAAAACAGTCCGATTGCCAGTCAAACCCTCAGCCATGGCTTTGGGACTAAGTTTTCTGTGGTAATCTAGCAACAACCTCAAACTTTCCAGAAAGGATTAGAAATACCCTGAAGTTCAGATCCTTTAGTCAGCAGCGTCTCTTCCCAGGACTGCCTTCTCAGTGTTAAGTGTCTTCTTCTGAGGTAATGTATGTCTAGGACAGACAACCCATGCTTGTTTAAGCATGTAAGCAAAACCTGGCAACCTTTCACACATGACAGTGAGTCATCCTTCCAGCAGGAGAGAGTGAGTCAGAAAGGGCAGTTGACAAGCTTTATTTATCAGACTCCTGTTATTTGGCCCAGGAGAATTTTACCCTGAAAAACCCACCCTTGTTAATGACAGACAGAGTTCAGACCTGGATCGTTTGACTCCTGTCTTTTTACCCCATAGGCTCTGCACATAGTTTTGTATCAGGAAATCAGGGCAGGTTGGCCATTTTTATTTTTAAGGGGGGTCTGAACGTGCCAGCTATATTGGAATAACTTGCCTGAGCTACAGTGGCAAACTCAAGCGCCTCTCAGTGATGGAAAGAGCCTGGGGGGATTCAGTGCAACAGCATTTACAGAGTTCCCGTTAACTTTCTTCTCTTAGGTCTGCTTTGCTCTGAGCCTTACTTGAATGCTGCTAACAGGGCCTGGTGTCTCCACTGGCTTTTATTATGGTTCTGCCACTCACAGGCTCCATACAGGGTGTGTCGGTGTGTCTATTTTCAGAAGCTGTATTGCTCAGTTGTAGAAATTCACGCCAGGCAGAGAAAGTTGACAGGAAACGTCACAACTCAGAAATGGAACAAGAGACAGAGACAGAAATCTGCCTGGTGATTAAGGAAACTCTGCCCTTGGGGGTTTCAGGCATTATGGCTGGGAAGGAGATGGCAGTGGAGCAAGGGGACCCATCAGATGTGGTGTGACCAGAATGTGTAGTTAGGTGTCTTGAGGTCTGGAAAGAAGCAAAGTAAGCTCGAGCCCATTCTATTCGTGTTGCAGGTAGGTTTGGAGCAGTAACCTATGAAGGCAGCAACCACATAGTAGCAGGGCTACAGGGCTCAGCATGTTCTTTGTGAGCTGGTATGGCAGGACCTGGAGGTCTTGCAGGTTCCTTTTCTCTGGTCCCTCCAGTTCAGTCCTGTTCTTCTTGTCCTGTTAGGGGCCAGTGTCTGATATACAGGGAAAAGGGAGGCAGTCGGAGCCTGCTCATTTTTCTATGCAAGAGAGACAGGCCAAAAGCAGCATTTAATCAGCAAATAACAGGGTTTTTTCCATTTTTGCTTGGGCTCATGGTGTCAAGCCCCAGTGAGATCAGGGGACTGTCACTCCTATATGCATTCAAGAATGTGGCTCTGTTACTACTAGTCAAGTGGGGACTCACAGGGTGCTAGGGTGGTAAAAGATGTCATTGTGTTTCCTGATCCTGCCAGTGTCCCCTCTTTGCCTGTAGCAGGGGGAAGTATTTTTCAGTTCATCTTCTTTCCCCTCTCAGATAGGCAAAACACTCCATGAATCCTTGACAGAGCTCTGAAGATGTTTCCTATTGCTCCTGTTCATTCTATGGCTCGTCTCCCTTACCCTCTCAAAGCCAAAGCTGTGCCTACCAACCAACCATCCTTCCAGCCAAGGAAGACCAATAGCAGCTCCTTTGTACAGCCAGCTGTCCCCCTTGCAGCGCTTGCTCCTCGCCTGGAGACTGCGTGTTGCTTGTGATGCTTTTTTACCTGAAGATGTGCTGGGGGAAAAAGAGCAGCAGTCAAACTGGAATGGGCCAGGCAGTGATTTGCAGTAGGAAGGGAGGTTGTCAGTCTGGATTTCCTTAAGCAAGGCTTAAATGTTTGTGGTATGTTTTCCTACTCTGGCTGAGATGAAGGCCTTCATCTTGTAAACAAACTGCATTGGAAGCACCAGGGACCAGTCAGAGCTCCTGTGGCTCTGACCAGGTTGTGAAGGTTTGCAGTGAGATTTTTTACAGCTTGCAGCAAAGAAACCAAACTGCAGTTTGTGCAATGTGAAGATGTTCTTACCCCAGTTCTTCCTCCATGTGAGAGACAGCCTTGAAAGGTTCAAAGAACAGGCTGTAAGTATACTGTCACCTCTTACAGCATTTCAATTTGGAAGAGACACTGGTAATAGAAATGTAGTGTATTTCTCTGTGTGACCTTGCCTATTGACAGACATGTAAACAGAGGGGTTTTTCCTTCCCTTCAATACAGTAGGCACAAACAAGTAGCTTCTGGACATGCATTCCCAAGTCTGCTAGTCCTAACAAGATCTGACCTCAAAAGGGTCCTCCTCTATCTGACTCCTTGTTTTTCTCTCTCCTGTACCAAACCAACATGAGCACATCAGCCACGATCATGTCTGGGCAAGCGGGGAAGGCCTGACATGACTTTGTGAAGTCCTGCCATGGAAAATAGATCCTTGGGAGGGGGCTTCCAATGTTCATCTACCTTCACTACATTAGAAAAAGGTAGTTATTCTTTCTGCTGAACCTGGAAGATTATGTATGGCCTGTTTCTGACTGTGATGGGATGTGTAGAGATTGTGGATTAACAACTTGCCCCAAGGCTGGTATTAGCATTTTTCAGCATAATAATCAAGAGATAAAGGTGCACCAGGTGTTCATAGCAAGTCATCTCAAGACAAGGCCTGGTTCTACGTATGTATTGATTGGGTGGGGAGACACAGTACTGCAGACTTAGATTGGCAGGGGGATTGACCCACCCACTGCTCCTTAGTACTTAGAAGCTCCAAGAGCTCCAACAACTGAAGTGTTGTCACAGATGGATACATGCTTTTTAGGAGGATGATGAGATATGTGAAAGTGTTACAGAGAGGAGCAGCTCAGATGCATGGAGTTAGCTATGGTCTGTGTGATGGGGTGGTCAGGAGCTAATGGGCCAGGATGAGATGGAAGGTTAACACAGGTAACACCATAGTAGGCATCTGCTAGAGCTCACCTGGTCAAGAAAACAAACCAGATGGAGCCTTCGCCAGAGAAGTGGAGGAACTGTCACTGTTCTGGCTTCTATTGGGTATACTGACTGACTTGAAATCTGCTGGGCACAACTGATCCAGATTTCTGGAGGGGTTCAGGGACAATTTCTTGACACAGCTGGACAGAGTGAGTAGGGAGATCCTCTGATTGATATGCTTTTGGCAAACAAGGACAAAGTTGTTGGGGTTGTGGTGGTTAATGGCAGCCTTGGAGAGACCAAGAGGTGGTAGAATTTAAGATCATGAGAAAACAGAAAGCTGTGTAGCAGAACCCTGGGTTCAGGAGAGCAGACTTTGGCTTGTTCAGGGAACTAGCAAGCAGTTTCCCTTGGGATATTCCTGCAAAGAGTATAGGGACACAGAGGGTTAGGTGATCTTCAAGGACCATCTCCTCAAAGCCTAAGAATGGCCCATACTGTTAAGCAGGAGGCTAAGCAGTCAGTGAATGAGGACAGCTTGAGTGCACAGAGAACTACTGAGGGAACTCAATCATAAAAAGAAAACATGTAATGTAGGGGAAGCAGGGACAGGCAATCAAAAAGCAGTGTAGAACTACACAGGTATGCAGGGGTGGGATGAAAAAGGCCAAAGCTTGGCTTGGGCTGATACTGGTGGTGATGTGAAGAGCAACAGGAAGGGCTTCTATAGATACATTAATAATGAAAGGAAGACCAAGAAAATGGGGGTTTGCTGCTGAATAGTGCGGGTGCTAAGAACCTCAGACATTTGTGCATCCCACATCGGATGCACAAAGGAAAGCCTTTGCCTCAGTCTTTCCTGGCAGTGTCTGCTCCCTGGCAGCCATGTCCAATGGCAGAGTTCGGAAGAGATATTTATGACCCACAGCTAAGAGAGTGGTGCTGGGATCATTTCAGTAAACTGGCTATATACAAATCCATGGGACCAGATGGGGTGCAGTCCAGCCAGCATAAGGAAGAAAATTCTTCATAGTGAGGGCTGTCAGGCACTAGAGCAAGTTGCCCAGAAAGTATGTGCAATTTCTATTCTTGGAGGCACTCAAAATCCAACTAGATGAGGCCTTGAGAAAACTTCTGTTTCAATAAGCAGAAGATTACATGAGAGTCCTGCAGAAGTCCTTCCCAACCTCCCTTTTTCTATGATTCTGTCCTGGGTTCAGCTAGGACAGAGTTAATTTTCTTTCTTAGTAGGCATCTGACTATAAACTAAAGGTCCCCTGGAAATGAGAGAGTAAGTGGTGGCACTGGGACTGCAGCTGTCAGGAAGGTCTCTAACCTCTATCTGCTTGGATTAGTGGGGTTTAAACAGCATATTCTGCTGCTCCACTCTAACCTGTCAGGCTTTAGGTGTGTTGTAGGTACTCCAGGACTTCCTGTCTTGAGCCTCCCAGTGCTCAAGGTGTCCTGTCACACTCTCCAAAGTCTTCAAGAGTCCCTTACAGATCTTTCTCCTGGAGTCCTGGGTATGCTGAGACCTCTCTGTGACATGTTAACATGAATGTGAGCAACTATGGCAGATGATAGCAGATCTGCTCTTGCTTTACCAGGATGGCAGAGGTTATAATAGCAGTAGAGGGCAGTGGAAGTCTTGCCAGGGGTTAGTGACCAGCAGAGAAGCTCTCTGAGCTCCCTGGGCACATATTCAGGTTGCCAGGGTGGGCTGGCACCTATACTACTGTATCTTCACAGGTCTTGGTACCTATCCTAGGAGCCTGCACTGTGCACACCTCCAGTGCTCAGTGCAAACTTACCCCAGGAAGACCTTGGTTTTCTCGTTAAGCTTTTCCCTTGTCCCTGAACAGCTGCTGCTTCAGATGTTGCACAGTTGCTGGTTTAGCAGGTTCACACCCACAGAAAGGCTACTGTAAGTACTTTAGGTTTAATTTAGGTTTAATCAGTGTTTTGGACATGTTAACATTATTTCAACACTACTTCAGAAGGGCTGCCTTGGAGGTTACTTAATTCTCTGGAGACTTCTGGTTGGAAGCTTGAGCAGATTTTCCAGGCCTGTAGCAGCAGATTGTGTATCTCTGCAAGTGAGACACTCTGCTGACTGACTAGATGGAGCCATGAATGTCCTGGAGGAAAACTTAGGGTGTTTCTAAAATCTCTCTGTAGATGACAAAATCTTGGGGAGCAAAACCCTGAAAGAACTGAGCTTAACTTTGCTGTAAGGATGAAACTTCAAACAGGACAAAGCTGGATGCACCTATTCACAGTTAAGTGGACATGTTACACCATCCCCTTCTTGATGCTGAGTCTGAACTATTGGCTGACCAAAGTCCAAAGGTCAGTCCCATCTACCATCTTTCATGTGTTGTGTGACTATGGAAATGTGAGAAACCCTTTGGAGAGCAGAACTGTGTTAAAATAATAGGTGCCTGTGCAATTCTAAGTGTTCATTTCCAAATGGGGCTTGATTGTTGTGTTACTGTCCACTTGGCATGAATAAAACTATAATGAAACACCTGTGGTGACCAGAATACCACCTGAGAGGGGATATTCTCTTCAAAGAAGGGAAAACTGGCATACAACTCTGAGGAGAAGGTTGGCAGCAAAGCAGGGAAGTCAGGTAAAAATCCAGTACTCTAGCTTTAATACCAAGAGTAATTTACTGCTTAGAGAGGCTTATATGTAATACAATTACCACTGCAGGATGAGAACTGTCTCTGGAGGGGTTTCTTTTTAAATTTTTTTTTTTTTTTAGAGATCACTCAAAGATTCCTTTCAAAATAAGCATCACTGTATGCAGGCAAGCAGAGGAGTTACTGAGGGAGAACAAACAGACAAACTGGCTCTGAGTTTTTGATTTCTCCATAATGTTCTAATTTAAAACAGAATAAGCAAAGAAAAAAGAAGGCAGAAGAATAATAAAAGCAAAGAAAAAAGGAGGCAGAGGAATAGTGACTTAGTTGCATAAAAGAACAGAATTTGGCTGTTAAGAGGACAAAGACCAGTATTAATGCCAAAAGCATTGTTTTACCTTTCCAATGAAGATTAGAAACTTGCCTGCATATGGTATTTTGACAGAATATTTCTCTGAGGTTTCATGTTCTCATCTGAGTTTCCATTAAAGCCAAACTTGATCCTGATAGGTTAATATCACTGGAGTCACACACCAGGAGTGTGGCTCTTTCAGTACCCATTAACCTCAGATCAAATTGGTATTTAATCAGTCTGGTCTGGGGAACTGGCTCATGGCTCTCACTCTGGCCACCCACTGCAACAAAACCTGGGCATTTTGGGCCTGTCTCATCCTTCTCTTCCTCTCTTTCCCAATGACCATGGACTTTGTCAGCCAAATTGGTGAGAGACATTCAGGCAAAATCTGCCACTTGCCTTAGCCCAAATCTCTCTGCCGTGCTTCTGCTTCTCACTGAGACTGTAGTTCATTTGCACCATCTGCAGACCTCCTGGCATGGCTGAAACTCCTAAAAATGGACCTGTGAGCTGCTAAAGAGACCCCACGGCTGTGAGGGAGAGCAACAGAGAGAGAAGGGAATCCATACAGGTGATCATATTTTGCCTGGGAGGCAAAATAACTCTGAGAGGGCTGGCAGATTTTAGAGGCTGAGTGTTGTTACTCACAGTGTACTTCCACATAGCTCCCAGCTTCTCAGAGTCACTGTCTTGGAAGGACAGAGAGGAGCCCCATGGCTTTGGAAGTCACAGACCCTGGCTGGTAGCAGCAAGTATATGACAGCCAATGAAGGTAGTTTCAGTGCAAAGCATGGAGTTATTTTGAGCTGATAAGATGCAGCACCTTTGCTATTTATCCTTGAATGTCTTTTACTAGCTGTTTTTATTTATACTCCCACAACTATAGCACCCTTTATAACACCACCAATACTTCTCAGTGCAATGGCATTTGTAGTGGTGAGCAAAGCGTGGGATGGGCCCCTGTCAGTGGCAGACTGTCCAGTGATGACAGCAGTGTATCACAGAGAGCCTGGCAACTCCTGCCTTGCTCTCACCTGGACAAGGAAAGGAAAGAGGGAGATGGAGCTCAAGATAGGGGAGTCACAAAGGCATCCTTGTAAAAGCTTAGTGGTTTTGCTAAGACAATTAAAAATGTTTTACAAGGAATCCAGCACGTTTATTGGAAACTCAGGGATCTACAAACGTCCAGAGCTTCTCATCCTTACAAGGCCAAGCTGCTAGCACTGCACTTCTTACTGAGGTATCCCAGGTTTAGCAAATTCCTCAGCTCACTCAATTCATGGTCCAGTGATGGCATTCTAGTTCAGCAGTAGGGAAGTTAGTCGTGTCCAACAACATGCCATCTTGCTCTTTTCAGGGAAGAGGTGATAAAAGGAGAGAGAGGCTTCAAGGTACTCAGTTAATATTTACATCAAAGAGATGAGCTGGTCTTTTGGCTGATGTGAAAAAGGGAGCTCAATTTGTTTGAGCCAGGCATTTTAAGGGTTTTAAAAAGTTCTATTTCATCATATTATGCAATAATCAAGGCACACATAGCATCTGGACCTGCATGCTCTGTTGGTAAGTGTGCCTGCCTGTTCAGAGGGACACAAATTTCCTGGCACTGTCAAGAGTGATACCTCGGGGTTTGTGAGGATTAAGCCTTGGTTCTCTGTGCTGACATTCTCCATAAAGGTCAGTTAGCCTTTCGTGTGTCCCCTGTCAAACTAACACTGAGCCCCTTTCCTTTGCTAAAGATGATTCAAGCCTCAGAATATGCCCTTGACTAATGAGCTATTTTGGTTTCTGAGCCAGCTGTTTCTCTGGTGCAAATCGCTGTGGTTCTGATTTGAAGTTAAAAAGAGACAACTTTGGCTTTGACAACCTTAGCTGCTTTGCCAGTATATGTGTGTTGGCAAACCCTCCTAGCAGAAACACAGCTTACACCCACAAGAGAGTGCTTTGAGCGGTAGGACCGTTTCCAGCTCCCTGCATGAAGGGACGTAGGGTGGCAGAGCCTGCTTGGCTGAAGGAACAGTATCAGTACAAGGCTTCAGCTCTCATTGCTATAGGCATGATTCTTTTGCAGTCATGATGGAAAAGGCTAGACTGACAAATCTCTTGAGTGTGAGCCAGGCCTGAGGACCTGGATGTATATTTAGATAACCCCCACTGTAATTTTCAGACCTTTGGGTGAAAGATCTGCGGGCTTCTCTGGTCACCAGTATCTCCTTGATGTGATATTTCTTAAAAACTTCCCCCTTCTCTCCCTGCCCTCTGTGCCTTCCCAGCATGGCAGCCACAGTGCCATGCTGTCAGCCATGGCTTTTCCTGGTAAAACCTGTGCCTTCCTCCTGGGCAGGTCTTTGCTCCCCCAGTGCTAATGCTCCTGACAGCTCAGCACTGATCCTTGTCCCACCAGTTCACCACCATGTCATCCTTTTTTATGAAGCCTCTCCTTTGGTCCTCAAGCTTGCCAAACTTGTGCCTTCCTTGGTTCTTGGATCAGGTCACATTCATCTTCATATGGATTCTTCTACAGCACCCTTCCCTTCCTTCATGGTCCAAGAAATCTCTCTTGGTCTATGTCTCTGCATAACAATCTAGAAGAGCCAAACAAAGGATGAAAAAGGGGATTTAAGTATCCATATGTTCATTTTAAAGCTAGATAACTTGGAGCCAGCAATGTCTGATGGGTAGCCCGAGGTCAGAAAGAAAATATGTGCCAGAGCCTGCAATTGTATCTGTTTTTCCTGCATCTGAGACCATTATCCTAGTCATTAGAGCACCCATAAGAGCTCTCTTCTACACTTCTTGCATCTACTAATGAATGTTTTTCCTTCCATGTGTAACGATTTCTGCCATGAGCTCTATTGCATACTCGGATGCGGGTCAGACAATACCATGCTTTCCCTTTAGTACAGTGATGGGAGCAGATACTGCTGATGAGATTTGGCTTCTTCAGCTAAGGGACCAGCAAAGTTTTTCCTGTTGCTGTATTTCCCTTAATTCTTGAAATCAACATTGAGACAAACCCATTTGCATGACATTTATCTACTGATGGTTTGGGATCATGAATATGAAATCCAGGCTTCTAACGTCAGTCTGAACATACCAGACATTCTTTAGGTCAGTATTTGGAAAAAAAAGCTATCACAGGCAGCTTATGGGGCAACACTGGATTTTATACATATGACTTATACTCTAGTTTTAGCGTAGGGATATCTGAAGCATGTATCAGTGACTCTTTCATTAAAATATTGCATCTTGAAGCAAGGAAATCATCTTGCTGATTGTGTTTCTGTGCTTTCTAGTATGTGTCATGGAAAAAATTGTTTGTCATGCCAGACTTTGCCTCCGAGGAAGGTCATATTCCATTAGCACCTGTTGATTAACAGAATACCTGAGACTCCTTTCCCTACTTTTAATTATTAAGCATGATTGAATCCCCTCTGGGTATTTCTAATGGTTGCTGGAGTGCACAGATAGTAGATATTTACCTGTTCTGGCCTGCTGGGCTGGAGGAACTCAGGACTTGTCATTTGTTTACATTAAGATTCCCACTCTGATGAGGTCTGCCCCAGAAGACTCCACAGCTGGAGGGTGCTGTGTCTGCTAAAATCCTGACCAGTGCTGCCTTGATCCTCTAGACCCTCTTCTGATCTGGCTGAAGTCAGGTATATCAGCACTGTCCTGGCTGTTGGGCATGTAGGATTTCAGCAATGCTCTTCAAGGTTCATAGGTTTTCCAAGAGAATTGGCAACCCAGGCCAGTGCTGGCTGCATTACAGCTGACTGAAAAATTGTGTGGAGGAACCTACATCAGCAACTTAGGATTTTATTTCTGGACTGGGAAAAGGACTTTTGCCTTGTGATTTTCCAGGTTTTGGTGCTTTGTTTTGTCTGTGGTGGTTTGTGCTTTTGGTTTGTTGGGTTTTTCCCCCTTCATTATTCCTATCATTTAATTGTGGGGCTTATGCTTTGGAAAAAACCCAAAATCAAAACCAAACCCCAAAAAACCCCCAAACACCACAACAACCTTTCAGTTCTGTTATTCAAAAGAAAATTTGTAAGCAGGATACATGCAGTTATTAAATTAGAATGTTCATTAGTTGCTCATGTATTCCTTAAACTATGAGAGGAAGTTTTCTTTTTTCTCATCTTTCCCAACCTGGTTCTCTCTGGGAAAGCTGATAAAAATCTCACTTTTTAACTGCAATTTCTCATCCTTCATTTAGCAGACAGGATGGTTACAAATGAAAGGTGACCACAGAGGGAGTGGCTAAATTGTCATCGTTGTGCATTGTTGTACAGGCTGATGATTATTAGTCATGGTATATATTGGGAAAGGTTCTTCATAATTTGAGATGCCACAACAATTGTTTCTGCTCTGCGCCGGCTAAATTGCTGTTTCAGCTGAATATTTGTTACAGCTTGTTTGACTACAAAATCTTTGGTCATCTGGGTAGTATTTCAGTAGCATGGGTGAGAAGTCATGGCAGAAGCTCTAAAGCTTTATTAGGAAGAAAGTTCAACTCTTACTGTTCAGCTTTGGGATAGAATACGAAGGGAAGAGATTTGTTAGAGGTGCCAACACTGTGACTTTATTCTTCTTTGGACATTTTTTCTACCTACATCGTATTCGTGTCCAGTTTCAGAATCACAGAATCCCAGTTCTGGGCTCCCTGGTATAAAAAAGACAGGGACCTCCTTGGGAGAGTCCAGAGAAGGGCTACGAAGATGATGAAGGGCCTGGAACATCTATCCTATGAGGAAAGGCTGAGAGAGCTGGGGCTGTTCAGCCTGGAGAAAAGAAGACTGAGGGGGGACCTAATCAATGTTTATAAAAATCTTAAGTATGGGGTGCAGGGGGAATTGGCCAGCCCCTTTTCTGTGTCTGTGGGGACAGGACAAGGGGCAATGGCTGCAAATTGGAGCACAGGAAGTTCCGCACCAACATGGGGAGGAACTTTTTCCCAGTGAGGGTGCCAGAGCCCTGGGCCAGGCTGCCCAGGGGGGTGGTGGAGTCTCCTTCTCTGGAGATATTCAAGACCCATCTGGACGCCTATCTGTGCAGTATGAGCTGGGGAGCTGCTTTGGCAGGGGGGTTGGACCCAATGGTCTCTCGAGGTCCCTTCCAACCCCTGTGATTCTGTGATTCTGTGATTCTGTAAGGCCCCTTTCAGTAAGGGCTCTATATATGCAAAATATAGGCCAAAAGACATATAGGAACATCCTCTCCTAGCTTTCCCTTCCAAAGGACATCATCTGGTAGTAAAGCGTAGCATTTTCTGAAGTGCTGCATGCACACGGGTGTGGAACTGAACATGCTTAGAGCTCTCTGAAACGCTGCTCATGCTGCTACCTACTAATACTTACAGTTTACTAACACCACACATTATCAACAGCCTTATACAGCCTACTGTACTTGTTTCTAAAAGAATGCCTTTGTGTAATTCTCAGCAATATGATACAAACATAACTCATGTCATGAAAAGTGGTTCAAAAAGGGACTGAAGACCTCATTGTTCAGTGGAATACGTGATCTGCTGACTGCTCTGTTCAATTTGGGCTTCAGACTGTAAACTCCTGGGTCAGGTTTTTTTATAATCTTGGTGTGAGCTGACTGATGGAGGCAGAGACAATGGAAAGGCAAACCAAAGGCTCCAGATCTTACCAACACATTGTTGTATCAGATTCCCAGGTTTAATTTACTGGAAAAAAAAAGATGTGTTTATCCCATGGGATGGAGAAGAAGAATTAAAAATAAAATGGCAACAGGCATTGGTGTGAGGGTGCAGCACCTTGAAACAGAGAGCAAAGAGATGTGAACCATGGGTAGTGCTAATTCCTTGACCTGTCCTCCAGTCAGACCATCAGTACTGCAGCTCCCAGTTCCCACCTAAGAGGCTGGACTGTGAAATGTGCCAGAGATGATCCCAGCCCTTTCTGAGTAAAGCAGAGATCATAATCGCCATGGTTACAGCACCTCCTGCTTTGCACTACTGCCATGGCCTTTTTTTCTGAAGAAATGGCAAGGTTTGCTACTTTGGGGAGGGATTATCTATTGCTTCTGGAGGTTTTAAAAGAGATTTCATGCTTCTGGGTGAGAGTGGGGGAAGAAGAATTTGGCTATCGCTACATTGGAATTTTTATCTTCAATTATTTTTTAATGAGAAAAAAAAAATATGCCCTGAGACCTAAACTGATCATAAATGTCTCATCTTGAAAATCATGGCAGATTTTACCCTTTTGATAATTTCACATTTAAAGAAAATATTTAATGATTCAAATGATTTTCCTTTTTCCTCAAAATATCAGTATGAAATAGTTTGATTTACTCCAAGCATATTTTGTGGCTGCCCTCTGAAAAATGTTAGTCATCTAATTTATTCAACTAATTCAAACTAGGAAATCTGCCAAATTCTTGAAAATTCTCCAGTGCCAGGATAGGATTATACTGTGGCTTCTCTAAAATCTAGTGTGGTTCTTATTAAGCCTGTTCATAGCTTTAGATAGTGGACAACAACCTGAAGCATCAACTGAGGGTTTCTTTAGCATTGGGTTAGCACTGGGCGTATTTGAAGTACTGGGAGTCTCTCCGCAGAAAAGCATGCAATGAAACACAGCTCATTGAAAGGATAATTCTTTCATGGCTTTTATGACCCAAACAGGAGAGAACTGGCCTCACCCACAGGCCAACCAGTACTTATCCAAGCTGCTTGCTTCATGGCACCTTTCCTTGGTGCTAACGGGCTGTGTGAATGAGGACACCGTGTTCCTTACGCGCCTTCCACCCTTTCTTCCAGGCTGGCAAAGGCAGAGGCTGCAGCAATGTTCTCTAAAGGGGGTCCCTGGTGGTCAAAGGAGTCTTCACATTATCACACATAAATACATGCTTTTGATTTTCTGTTGACACAAAGATACTTCATGGTCTTAAATAACACTCGATTGGCATATTCTTCTTTGATGCTGGCACAGTCATTCTGATTATGGCAGACTTCTGCCTCTGAAATGCCAATAAAGAGAGTTTGGACTATTAATACCACCTGGTGACAGCAGGATTTTTAATATCCTGCTCTAATGTAGCTAGCAAACTCCCATTTAAGAGGCTATATTTCCTTCTAATCCTATTTATGACTTGTTAGGTATAATCTGTAAATGGACAACAGTATCTTAGGCACTTTACATACAGAGTTTATGGCATTTATTTCTTAGCTGCATTGAATTTACCTTGATGCTAAGCAGATAATCCACTATTGTGAAACTACTACTCCAAAGCTGTTCTTCAAAACTAAATGAGATTCACTTTTGGTTTACTCACTGATGTGCTTCTACAGCTTCCCACTTGCCAGTCTGAACTTCTGGCTTGTTGTTCCAAATTTGGGAATAAAATGGAAGCTATCAGTAAATGTGCAGTTTGCTCCTGCATTTGAGCGTGTAGGTTCATCTAGTGTAATGTCCTGGGTTCGTTGTGGTTTTTTGCCTTGCACATGAATATTAACATTTAGTAAAAGCCTCATTTTTCAATCTCTATGGAAAATGTATTTGCACCAAAGCATCCACTCATCAAGTGTGCACCCAAAAATGGCACTTAAACCCAGGCATTTCCTCATTTCAGTTAAATTTCTGGGTACACATAGACACTTAAGTAGGTGATTAGCTGACTGCAATGGTTCTCTGGTGGTGAGTGATGAACTCATTAATGTTTGAAGGAATAAGTCTCAGAATGCAAGAGCTGCAGACCAGTGGAGTTGTATTTTCACACAAACGTTTGCCTGTGCTTACATCGCCAAGCAGTGGAGGCATCCAGTTACTCAGTTCAGAATATAACCAGTGCTTCATCAAAAGGGTTTCCTTTTGAATTACTGTCCCAAACTGATTGTTTCGTGTTCAGACTGTGGCTGATTAGCATTGAACTACTTATCTTGAGGACGAGTTGCTCTTGTGAAGTGATCCTGATTGAGAGAAGCTGTAAACCAGGCATAAAAAATCCCAGCTGACATGAAAGAGGCGTGAGAGGAGCACCTATTCACCACTGATTATAGCACAAGAGCTCAAGATTAACAACTGAAATGTTTAGGCTGTTTTTAAACTTTTTCACTTAGTACCCAACTAGATTGTGATACACTGCAAACTTGCGGATGCTGTGGATCTTGAAAGATCAAAAACTGATTAAAGAAACAGATAAAAAGCTTGCTAGTGTGTATGAGCTTTCAGCTGATTAAATCCTTGAGCTGCAGATTGCTAGAAACTACGAGGGCATATCTATTTTTACCTTGCTTACATCCTTCCTAAAACCACCCACTGATGTACCATGTATCTTCAAGTAGTGTGCTGGCAGGGGGAGGTCTTCAGAGCAGAATAAGTGGGCAGCAAGATCACTCAAGGCTTCCAGGAATTTGCTGGGAAGAGGCTTCCTCAACTGGTGGTGGCTCCTGGATCTTTGTACTAAGTAACCTTGGACTCTCCCTCCGCTGATTTCTTGGTGGATTTTCTAAACTACAGTATTTGTGCTATCTGCTGTCCTCACATACTAAGAATTGTACCAAGCACAGATATTGGGAAGGTAACTGTGAAAGCCATGGGATCCCTGCCCCTCTTACAGGGATGAGGGCTCAGCTGCTAAGTGCTGGCTCTGAACAGCAGGGATGTGATTGCACAAGTTCAAGTGTTTGCTAATTTACTACACGATTTGATAGATGTCAAAAGCATTTCTTCTCTGAATGTTGTCCTTGAAGCTTTTTAAATCGCCAATGAACGTCATGAAAACAACGTCAGAAGAAACACGCAGCCCAGAAAAGAAAAGGAAACTAGATGGCAATCAGCCCAACCTGCCGGAACACGGCAGCGCCTCGACGGTTTCATTTTCCTTGGGTGCCCCCTCGTGTTCATCACTCGTGTAGCCAAATGCCTTTGGGCTGGCACAGGAACACCAAAAATGTATCCATTTGCAATCACCTTATAAGGCTAATCCAGCTCGAAATCCTTTGTTCTCCCACCCCCCTCACCCCTCCCCATCTAGTATCCCTATGACTTCATCTCCAAAGAATCCATGTGCGAATTTTCAGGTTGAATGCATAGCTTATGCCTTCATTTGGGCAGTCCAAAACCAAAGAAGGATTCCTCTGCTGGGGTTTTGTCCCAAGTTATGTGCATATTCGAACTTCTTGAGAGACTTCAGCAACGCTCTCAGGCCTGATTTTTAAAAGGAGCAATTCCAGCTGAAATGCCAGAGCGCTGAGGATGCCCACAGCATCTGGTCAAATCAAGGGATTAAACTTTATACCTCTCACTGAAAACATTTCCCACATGGGCTAGTACTCTGGAGGCTCAGTACTCTGAGAATCTCTACATTTTCTGTCCTATGCCACTTCAACATCTGCTCCAAGTCATTGTATTTATAGAAGAGGATCCATCTCTTGTGGAAGCATGGTAATGTGTCATCCAGCTTGCGCTAGTAAACTCCCTGCTGCGCTGTTCATTTGCAGAAGCAGAGTGGGATTCCCTCACACTCCTGTCTGGATTTGTTCAGCCCATTTGCATTCTCCCTACTGTCATTGGAGAAGTAGAAAAACCCCAGTATATTCTAATTTTCAAGCAAATGAGAACAGTTCCTCTCTTTGAAACCTCAACAACTGAATGTCAAACACGCACACCCACGAGTGGGTTATATTCGGGGTTCCTGGAGACACAGCAGGAAGGAAATTGGTCGGTCTGGGTTAACAGACATCCTGATCACCACTTTTTGTCACACTTAGAAGTGAAAATAGGTAGTACGAAATATGTGGGTAGGTGAAATAGAAAACAGGTCCTTTCCCCCTCTGAACTGAAAGGGCACATTAGTGTAGGGAATGGGGTTTTGTCAACACAGCCATCCTACAGAACTGTTTGAAAAATGTAAGGGGTACTGTATAAGAAAGCTTTCATGAGTGGGAGGCAAAGAACTTCGGTCTTCAGTACTGGGTACACATTTTCTTTCATCACCACTAACCTCACCTTACAAGAAGATAAATCACAGACTCACAGAATGACTAGGTTGGAAAAGACCTTTAAGATCATTGAGTCCAACTGTACCTGTCCTCTATAACACACTTAATTCTTCAGTATGACAGTAAATGAGCCTTTCTGCTCACAGCTGTATATTACACTCTCACTACGACCCTCTGGTGCTCACAAAGTGAAAACCCCCAAACTTGTTTGGGACTCCCAGAAAAGGCTCCTAACACTTAAAACATTAGGAAAACACCAATTATTTTAGAAGAGATGTAAGACTCAAATCCTCATGGATCAGGACAACATTATTCTCAACTTGAGTTGGAAAGAACATTTTTAATGGAAAATTATTTACAAAGTGCTCGTTGCAGGATTTTGGTGCTCATTGGCTTCAGGTGGTGAGAAATGATGCTGTTCAGTACTTGTTTTGCATATTCATTACTATTATTATTACTACTGTTAAACTCTGTTTATCTCAACCCATGAGTTTTACCTTTTTTTCCCTTTCTGATTCCCCCAACCCACTGGGGTGGAGCGAGCAAGCGAACATCTGTGTGGTTGTTTTAGCTGCTGGCTGCATTAAACCATGACAATGACACCAGAGCTGATCTGCATTGTCTTATTTAAAACATTCTGATATTCAAGAGACTTTGCTGAAAGAGGAAAATTATTTATTTTGTGGTTTTTTTCACTTCCTATTATTGCTAAAAGTATTTGGCTATCAGGGATGTAATTTTCCCCTGACATTATCTACTCAGTGCGTAATTTAGTGAGATCACCCTTGGCTGCTGTGGCACTCATTACCTCACAGGTGACAGGAGGAACTTCAGGAAGGAAATAAACTCCAGAAGCAGAAGGAATCTGAAGAAACCCAAACTTCTTATTTTCACAAATACACCCCTGAGAACAGAATAAAAAGGAGAATAAGAAAGATACCAAACTGCATGTATAGGGGCACAATCTCCACTATGACACTGTTATTTTCCTTTTGCAGAAGAGTAGAGCCTACAAATGACAGAATCTCACACCTGCCAAGATGCTCAGCTTTTTGGGTGGAACAATAAAGCTTTAGTACATGCCCCTGTGTGCCTCCAGATGTGCTACAGCTAATGGTTTTGTACCATCTATCTGTCAGTTCATAGAAATCTGTGTGCGATACCTGGCTGCATCTGAGTTATTTGGTGGAAGACATACTGACAGCGAAGAGTTTCTGCTTCTGCATTAAAAGGACTTGTGTATTTCAAAAGCTGACAGATGGAAGTCTATGCAAACCTCCAGCTACAGTTTATACTCTGCTCACTTTCCTTCCCCTCAGTGGCATGCAATGCTACTTTACTACATGTGGGATGAGTGCTAGTGAGCAAGTTTCTTGGATGAAAATGGACTTCTTTGAGTCAGGAACCAACAACCAAAAGTTACCAAGCACTAGAGTAAGTAATGTTATGGCATCTTTGCTAAGCAGAGCTCAAATCACTTTAATTAAACCCATTTATTATGCTTCACAAACCCTTTATCTATATATTAGTTCTGGGCTTCCTGGTATAAAAAAGACAGGGACCTCCTTGGGAGAGTCCAGAGAAGGGCTACGAAGATGATGAAGAGCCTGGAACATCTATCCTATGAGGAAAGGCTGAGAGAGCTGGGGCTGTTCAGCCTGGAGAAAAGAAGACTGAGGGGGAACCTAATCAATGTTTATAAATATCTTAAGTATGGGGTGCAGGGGGAATTGGCCAGCCCCTTTTCAGTGGTCAGTGGGGACAGGACAAGGGGCAATGGCTGCAAACTGGAGCACAGGAAGTTCCGCACCAACATGCGGAAGAACTTTTTCCCAGTGAGGGTGCCAGAGCCCTGGGACAGGCTGCCCAGGGAGGTGGTGGAGTCTCCTTCCCTGGAGATATTCAAGACCCATCTGGACGCCTATCTGTGCAGTATGAGCTGGGGAGCTGCTTTGGCAGGGGGTTTGGACCCCATGATCTCTCGAGGTCCCTTCCAACCCCTACAACTCTGTGATTACAGAATAATGCCTTAGATTTGATGAATTAATCAATTCTGAAGTGTAAAAAGTATTCCACTTTTGAAATGTAAGCATGAGTGCTGTAGCCCAAATTTATTTATTTGTACTGCTCAGCTGCAGTGCAAATTTTATTTGGTAGCAATGCTCTTCTCCCTACAAATCAAGCACCTGGATCAGCAGGAAGGATGTATTATCACATCTTTTATTGGCAGAAAGGAAGTGTTATCGCTCTTGTTTTACCATACAGAAGCCACGGCATGAAATTATTACATCAGGGCAGGTAAGACGTCTGTAATGAGAAGAATGAGTTCTGGGGAAAATCTTAGGGAACCTTACTGCCTTGAGCAGAAGACACATGACTTAATCTGAAACACCCATGGCTGCTTCACATAACTGCGAATGCCTGAGTGTGTTGCCTGGCGCTTGGCAGATGCTCAGTGCAGGCAGCACTGCATTTCAACAAGGAGGAATGCCCCTCTGGAGCATGGGGCTGGCTTCCTCAAGAAGCACCTCCAGAGCTGTTCCAGATTGGACTCACAAGGTGCATTCCCTTCACCTCAGAGAGCCCTCAGGAGCTCAGCACTGCTCTGACAAATGCCAGCATTTTCCCGCCTCTGCCAAGGCTGGTAACAGCTGTCCCCACCCCACGAGAGGAGTGAAGGCACACCGGGCCACAGCGTGGTCCTGCTACGGGGCTGGGTCTAGCCTTGATAGCCATAGAATCATTGAAACATAGAATCTCCTGAGTTGGAAGGGACCCATAAAGATCATTAAGTCCAACTCCTGGCTCCACACAGGGCCAGCCAACTCAGAGCATGGGACTGAGGGCAGCATCCAGATGCTTCTTCACCTCAGCCAAGCTCAGGGCTGTGACCACTTCCCTGGGGAGCCTGTTCCAGTGCCCGACCACCCTGTCAGGAGATAACCTCTTCTTAATATTCAGCCTAAACATCCTCTGTCTCAGCTTCATACATCCCCTCGGGTTCTATCAATGGTCACCAAAGAGATTGGCACCCACCCCTTTGCTCCCTCTCGCCAGGAAGCCACAGACTGTTGATGAAGTCTCCCCTCAGCCTCTTCTCCAGGCGGAACAAATCAAGGGACCAGCCTCTCCTCATAAGACTTCCCCTCTAGACCCTTCACTGTCCTCGTTGCCCTCCTCCAGACACTCTCCAACACTTTTATGTCCCTCTTGTACTGTGGCACCCAGAACTGCACAGAGTGCTGGAGGTGAGGCTGCCCCAGCGTAGTGCAGTGGGACAGTCCCTCCCTGGACCGGCTGGCCGTGCCGTGTGTGATGCACCTCAGGGTAAGGCTGGCCCTCCCGGCTGCCTGGGCACCCCCAAATCTCTCTCCAGCGTCTGATCCCCCAGCAGCCAGGCTTGCCCCTTCCAGGTGCAGGATCCGGCACCTGCCCTTGTTAAACTCCGTGCGGCTGGTGACGGCCCAGCTCTCTGACTCTCCCCTCTGGCGCCAGAGGCCAGGCGTGGTTCAAGGTCGTTCACTCAGGGAACGGAGCAGGGAAGCCCCGAAGCGCGGCAATGGGCCGTAGCAGCTAACGGAGGGCGGCAGAACGCCAGCAGCTCCGTACGGGGCCCGGGCGAGGAGCACAGCCCGGCCCACACGGCCGCCAACGAAGGCGGGGCCGCCCCGAGGGGCGGGGAGCGGCGGGCCAAGTGTCGCGAGAGCGGGAGGCAGGGGCCGTTGCCGAGCTCCTCCCCGTGCCGGTCCCGGCGAGCGAGGCCTGTGCCGAGGCCGGCCTGCACCGTGCCGGGCGGGCGCCGGATAGTGTTGGGGAGGAGGTGGTTGCGGCGGCAGGCCGGCTGAGGCCTGGCCCGGTCCGGCGGGCAAGATGCCGGGCGGACGGGTGTGCGCTGCCTGCGGCTGCTCGGAGATCGAGGTGGACGCGGCGCGCGGGGACGCGGTGTGCACAGGCTGCGGCTCGGTGCTGGAGGACAACATCATCGTCTCCGAGGTGCAGTTCGTGGAGAACAGCGGCGGCGGCTCCTCCGCCGTGGGGCAGTTCGTGTCTCTGGACGGTGAGCGCCGCCGGGCGGGGCGGGGGTGCTCGGGGGTACGGGGGCGGTGCGTGGGGAGGGGGGGGGGACGGACACGGTGCGGTGTTTGGAGGGGGGGTGTTGGGGGCACGGGGAGGGGGGTGTCGGAGGGTGAGGGGCAGGCAGTGCCTGGCGGTGAGGGTACCGCGGGCGCTTTGGGGTCAGGGGGGTGCCTGGGCGGGAGGGTGCTGTGCCGGAGGGTAGGGCCGTGGGGCTGGTGTTGGGGAGGAGGTACTGGGTGGCACAGGTGCCAAGGGGGTACAGGGCGCTGTGCGGAGGGGTGCGGGGAGCAGCGTGTGAGAACGTGCTGTGAGGAGGAGGGATGGGGAGGTGCGTGCTTGTGCTGCACAGCGTGGAAATGGGAGGCGGTGCGTGGGGAGGGAGGACGGGGTGCTGTGCCAGGGGCGATGGAATTGGGGTGGGGGAGGCTGGGGCATGTTGGGGAAGAGAGCTGTAGGTGTTGGGAGAGAGGCGCTTACTCCTGTCATGTGCAGAGTGTGGCAGACTGCTCTGCATGGCGTGGGGGCATGAGAGGAGGTGTGGGGCTCTGTGTGGGAGGACAGGGTGTTTGAGGAATGGAGAGGTACATGAAATTATTTGGGGTGAAGGACGGGGGAGTTGGGTCCTTGATGGGTAAAGGGAATACTTGGAGGCAGCATGATGAAGGGGAAAGAGTCTGGAAGTGAAAGGTCAGGAGTAAATAGGATGAGAAGGGTCAGGAGTTTGATGGGATGAGAAGCAATGGCTTAAAATTGTACCAGGAGACATTTAGGTTAGGTATCAGGAAGAATTTCTTTACTAGAGGGGTGGTCAAGCATTGGAACAGGCTGCTCAGGGAGGTGGTGGAGTCACCATCCCTGGAGGTATTTAAAAGGTGTGTAGGTGAAGCCCTTAAGGACGTGATTAGAGGTGGATTGGGCAGGGTTAGGCTGTGGTTGGACTTAATGATCTAAAGGGTCTCTTCCAACCCAGGTGATTCTATAAAATAGGTGGACTGGGTATTTGTGCCCTGGAGGTTAAGGCCTGTTTACCTGCAGATGGGCAGTGAGAAGAGGACTTGGTGTTTGGAAGGGGAGAGAAGGGAAATGGATGTGGGGAATGTGTATAAAGAAGAAGGAAATATAACTGAGGGTATGGGAAGGAACTTGGTGAAATGAGGGACTGCTGATGGGTTGTATGGCTGTGGGAAAGACAGACAAGTAGTGCAGAAGGCAGTACTACATATTGGAGTTCAGGAGTTTATTGTAGACTAGGATTTGTCTGATCCTATTCTGTCTTCCAGCTTGGGGTGTTGGCATTGCTTTTTTTTTTTTTTTATAGCTTGTGAGCAGCTCTTGTGTCCTTTACTTTTTTTCTGTAGTGATGTGGAGACTACATTTTTAAGGGCTTGTACTGCTTTTTCACTCCCACCCAAAATTATGCAGGACAGATGGCATGCAAACAAGAGCTCATTTTAGGATGCCTTTATCCTCTGAAAAGAAAAAAAATCACAAGGAAAAGAGAAGTGCATGGTACTGAAGCTTGTTATGAATGAATGAATGACTGAATTGCACCAGAGTTTCTGAAGTTCTTTTTCCCTTATGTGCAAGTCCTGAGGTGCTGCTGCTGGCTGATCTTTCTTTTTTTTATGCATAGTGCCACTAGTTCCATGATGTTGTGTAACTCGTCACCTGTGATGTGTTATTCTGACATATTTCTAGCACCTGTGAAGACAGGCAAGTGCTGGGCTGATAGCTGGGTGTGCAAAACTGAAGATGTAACTGGAGGGTGTTGTAGTGTGTTTATAGTGGGTTTATCTGGCTGGTGCAAGGTGTGGCTGCCTGGACTTCGCTGTGTGCTTGTACTGTGATCTAGCAAGTCACTGTGTGCGTTAACGTGTGTGTTTCAGTGAAGTGTTGTTTGTGGAAACAATCAAACAAGACTTCCAGAACAGTGCTGTCTGTAGATTTGCTAAGTTACTGCAAGGATGAGTGTGGGCCCTGTTTCTCACAATAAATATTTTAATATTTTTATGTACCAAAACTGATGCTTCTGCTGTGAAGAACTTTTTTATTGCTTGATGCACAGTGAGTGATGCAAGCTGATCCGAAAAGATGTGTTTGTACTGCAGGAACAGCATCTTCATGATGTGTGCTTATCTAGTGTGCTTGTATGACACTGATTTAAGCCCTTGGGAATGGGGAGAAAAGTCATTTGCTTAAGCAAGGCTTGAGTTTGTGTCTCTGAGTGTTGTGCTGGCTGGAGACTTTCCAGAGGAACTTAGATTTCTTTAAGTCAGGAAACATGCACTTGCTGAAAACACTTTCTGGTAAGCTATAGCTTTCAGTTACTTCTGATTGCATAAGCAGGTTTCCATCAAAGCTACCTGTCTTTAACACCTTTTCCTGTCATTGTTGTTGGCTCTTTATGTCTGTGGCTCTGAGGGATCCCCTGGGTATGAAATGCCTTGAGCTGAGGCTCCTTGGACCGCAGTCTGGTGTTCAGGGGCAGTCCTAGTGTGTGGAGCATTTGAAGTGTTGGATGTCTGGGCTACTGTTTTTCAGATGTTGGCCCTTGGTCAGTAGGGCTGGGTGGCTCAGTGACCATTGTCAGGGTTTTGCAAAGCATGAGGGCTGTCAGGTTGTCTGGTGAAGAGCAGGGAGCTGAATGGGGCCCTTGTGCATAAGTTTCTCAAAGCCCTTCCAAGATCTCTTTGTGTGATAATGTGTGTCAGCTAGAAATACCTTTATTCATAATTTATTTTCATCTTCATTATAAAGGAGCGAAAGGGAGTGGAAAGCACTGAGATGCTGTTACCAGCTTCTCTTTGGTACATCTATCAAACCTTTTATTTTGCCGAACTACAAGCTATGGATTCAGACTCTCAGATTTGTTTGTTGAAGGAGGAAGAGCCCTGCCTTTCTTTGTATTAATATGAAGTGCCCTGTCTAGATCACACCAAGACCTTTCTCATAACCCCAGCAATCTCCCTGTAAAACATGGGCAATCCCTTCTTTTGTTTTCTCAGGGTTGGAAGAAGGTGTGTGATCACCGCTAAGTTTTCCCAGGCAGTATTTACATTCAGCTATCAAGGTGCCTAGTGTGGGGAAGCCACAGCCTCAGCACTAATGCCTTTCCCTCTGGTATTTGGTCCAGCCTGTGTTTTGCAGTGCAGGTGTGTGTGTGTCTGTTTCTTTCCATTGCTTAGACAGTTGGATGTGAGTTGAGAGGCTTTGCTTTGTTATTGCCTGAAGTTTTGGGGAAATGCAGGCTAGTAAGACTGTTGGGCAAAAGGGTAGAAGCAGAGGAGGACAAAATAGGTGGCTATACAGGTAAATAGGGGAGAAGGGTGTTCTTTGGTGAAGTAGTATACCTTGCAGATCTTTGGGGCTTTCTAAAGAAGTCAGTAAGTGGGCAAAGCTGACAGTTGGATCTGCAGAGGCAGGTCAACAAGATCCTTCACCAGAAGCTTTTGAAGAATCTGAGCTGTCATGGGTAAAGGAAAGTCTTTGCAGAGCAGATTAGTTAATCAAATAATAAGAAATACAGATCAGAAATAAATACTATGTCTTCGGATGGAGCTGACAGTGAAGTTCCTTAGATTGTGGACCGATGAGCTGGACAACAGGTGAATGGTGAGTTAGTGAGGTTTGCTGGCAACACTGAATTATTTGAAACAGTAGTCTGTGGAAGGACCTGTTGCTCTCAGTAGCTGGGTAGATAGCAGGTGGGGTTGAGAATTGCAGTGAGAGTTAGGATTGTTCCTTTCTTCCCATATGTGGGATGATAGCATCTGGGCTGGATGGTAGAACTTGAGAACTAGATCCCTGTGTCTTGATGGATAGCTCTGTAAAAACATTGAGTTCCATGTTCATTGGAGCCCCCAATACATGAGAAGGTTCAGAGGAGGCCACAAAGATGTTTAGAGGTCTGGGGCAGCTCCCCTGTGAAGAGAGGCTGAGGGAGCTGGGCTTGTTCAGCCTGGAGAAGAGAAGGCTGCGGGAGGGGACCTCATTGCAGCCTGCCAGTACCTGAAGGGAGCAGAGAAACAGGAGGGGATTAAACTTTTTAAAAGGGCAGATAATGGCAGGACAAGGGGGAATGGATTAAAGCTAAAGGAAGGAAGGTTTAGATTGGATATTAGGGGGAAGTTTTTTACAGAGAGAGTGGTGAGGGGCTGGAACAGGCTGCCCAGAGAGGGGGTGGATGCCCCATCCCTGGAAGTGTTCAAGGCCAGGTTGGATGGGGCCCTGGGCAACCTTGTGTAGCTCCAGGCCTGAGGTTGGTGTCCCTGCCTGTGGCAGGGGGGTTGGAGCTCTATGATCCTTGGGGTCCCTTCCAACCCATGCCATTGCATGATTCATTCCCAGTGCAAAAAGCCCCAAAACAAACCCAAAGGAGGGCGGGGAATGTAGAAGTTGCCAGGAAAGAACGTGACAGCATGCATGCTTGTGTGTATGTATATATGTATACATGTACACACACTGTTGCATAGTTGCACCACTATCTGCAACTTAGAAATATTTTGTGCAGTTCAGTTGTGTTTGTCTTTTCTCCCCCCTCCTCAAGAAAACCTTGAATAGAACTAGAAAAGATTCAGGGAGGGAGGTGGGGTGGTTAGGAGGAGGGCTTCTTGAAGAGCTGCTCTCTTAGGATGACTGGGTAGACTCAGGCTCTTCAGACCAGAAGAGAGATGAATGGGGACATAGTAGAGGTCTGTAAATGCAGTAGAATAATGGGGCAAGGATGAGCAATTGTTCAGTATCACATAATGCAAAATCCAGGCAGCGCTAAGAAATCTAGTAACTAGCTTATTTTAAAGGGAGCAGATAGAAGGTTCAGAAGCATTAGAAGGGTTTTTTGGTTGGCTGGGTTTGTTTGTTTGGGTTTTTTTCCAGAAAAAAACATTAAATAATAGAATCATATCAATGGTTAGGGCTGGAAGGGACCTTAAAGATTGTCAAGTTGTGAATCTTTAAATGCAGATATTAAAAGTTTACATGAGTTTAAAAAAAACGATTGGGCAAACAGAGTAAAAATGTGTCATGGGCATAAAAAAAACCCACCACCCAAACGATTTCTGCCTCAGGAAATCCTTGAGCCACGGATCTCTAGAATCTGGGGCATATCAGAGAAGTATTGTGACAAGCTTTCCTGCTTTGTTTTGTGTTCACTTGTGGGCATGTATATTAATGGACTTTACCATTCAGAAACAGGGTACTGGACTAGATGGTCCTTTGGTCTGACTTGGCATAGCAGTGTTTTTGAGTCTTCAGAGCACTGTCATGTTCTTTGAGCTCTACAAAGATGCTGTTGAGGGTTTTGAACATTCTTTTAAAACTGGTATGAGAATTGGGGGGCTATGTCTTTGCAGCATAAAGTGTAGGTGTCAATCTTTTCAGCTTGTGTTTTGGAAGGTGGTGAGCAGAAAACTCCTCTGACTTTGAGAGGTATATAATATAGATATGTTTTCTCTTGAAAATGCTTGGCTAATTCTTTTGTTGTCCCTGTGAGAAGTAGGTAGTAGAGGTAATTACAGTGGGGGGAGTCTGTGATAAGGTGTCCAGAAATGCAGACTGCAAGGCAACTAATTTTTTTTATAGTAAGGTTTATGAAGTTGCCTATGCAGTACTTTGTAATAAGGACTGGGGGATTTAAAAGGAGACAGCCATTCCAGTCCTGATGAGATCCCTTTGGAGATGGGCATGACCTGTCTGTCTCAGCGTAACACCACCAGTGCTCTTCATTGTCATGGTCTTGATGGAAATGGAGGATGTGACTGCACAATTCTTATTAATGGCATCTGTCTTGGAGCAGCAAGTCATCTCTTGTGGGGTAGCTGTTGCTTGCTGGGCCATGAGCTGGTAAGTTCCTGGACTTGCTTGGGACTACCCTCTTCATGCTCTGGAGTGGGGCTGTTGTGTATCTTTCTACTGGTCTTCTCAGAGGAAGGTCCTCACAAAGCACAAGCCAGTGAAAGCTTTAAGGGCCAGTTACACTTCATACTTCTGTTGCAAGTGGTTACAGGGGTGAGAGTCTGGCCTCAACAGTTACTCTCTTGCAGGTTGTGAAGGCCAGGTGTCTTAATTGAGCTTCTGAGCTTGACTGATTTGACCCTGGGTAAGTCAGATACTGGTAGAAAAGGGTTGCCATGCACATTTGAGCTCCAAGGAACTCTGTTAATTACACAGAGACTGAGGCACGTGCTTTTCCTGGCTCAGTCTAGTTCAGGCTGTCTCAGACTGGCCAAAAGAAGTGGGTTTCTGTGTCAAGTTTGGGAAATGTTTGAATTAAAATTCCTTATTCTGCACATTGGAATGAGTGCATCTTGGTTTGTTGGGTTTTTTTTTCTTCATACCTAAGTTCTTAACAGGCTTCTATCAGTCATAGTATTTGAATGCATCCCAGCATGAAGTACAGCAATACAGGGTCGAAGAGTGAGCTGCTCTTCTCCCTTTCCTTTATAGTGTAATTGCATCCTGGAAAACGAGCTCCACTGAGCCCTGTGCCAGCCTGAATCAGTTTTAGGGCAGCTGCTTTTGCAGAAAGGCAAACTGCAAGTTGTGTGCTGCGTTTGAAGGCAGCAAATTCCCTGAGCGCTTTTTCACCGTGTCTGAGTGGGAGTCCCCTGTCTTGTGGTAGTTTTTGGGAGAAACTCTTTTCATAAATATTTTCCCTGAGGCTGACAGGAGGAAAAACCAAGTACAAAGCTGAAGAGAGTGAGAGGAGGAAAGCTGAACGTGGAGCAAACACTGATGGTCCAGATCTTTCTTCAGGCTTTTGTTTAAAGCAGTTGAGGAAGTGGAAGTCTAGGGACTTCCACTAATCAACGGGGAAGAAAACAGTCTCACCTGGGAAAGCTGATGTGCAGCAAGTTGGAAGATGTAACTAGAAAATACAGCATGAGAAAAGGGTGCTGCAAGGCTTGCTGAGCTTGTGATCCTGAAACATATTATAGTGGGGAGGCTCAGCTTCTTTCAATCCAGAAATCGCCTATAAACGCTCTGAAAAATGGCATCTGATAAGCTGATTTATTTTTATTTGAATAATACAAACCCAACAGACACTTTGTGTTGAGACCTCTGTCTCCCTCTCAGGTTTGTTTGAAACTGGGCAGAGAGAGGAGAGGGATGGGCAGAGTGCTACTGTGTGTGCTGTTTCCCTGGGTGATGTGGATGGGTTTATGGGGGACACAGGGCCAGGACAAACATGGGACAGGATAAAAAATTTGGAGGTTAGCATTATGAAATACAGCCTCTGTATTTTAGGGCAACAGAATTTTGGGATAGAGATGACAGATTGGTGGAGCTAGGGGCATTTATCAACTCCAGGTGGGACTTGCAGGATGCTTCATCCTCAAATGCACGTTGTGGAAAGCTGCAGAGTGGTTTTAGGGTAGTCACCAAAGTGGGATTCTTGTCCCATGGGACTTAGACACCTGTCTTGGGGTTTGAGGGGAGCAAGCATCACTGTTGTATCTCTGCAAGACTGAACAGCATGACTGTCTTGAAACAGGTACACTGTTCTACGGTTTATTGCTTGGAATTTGTTTGTTTTGGTGGCTTTTGATTAAAAAAAATCTAATAAACTAAATTAAAATGCATATTCTTCAAGTGCTAGGGTAGCATTTGCTATTTGAGATTACACTAACAGGTGTGAGTTAAAGTGTTTTACCCTAATCTTACTTAGTGATTAAGCCCAGGAGGTTTTAGGATGGTGAAAGCTGTACATACATAGCCATCGGAATGGGAGGCTGCAAGGGACATTGACAGTGTCAGTCCAACTTCAGCACCCAGTTAGTCTCACAGAGGGCTCGTGGCTCTTGTACAGCACGTGTACATTAAGACTCACCATCTCCCAAATGTATGAGAGTTTGCCAGAAGCTCATTTGAGGCGGGTGGGAAGAATGCTGCTTTTGGCAAGCTACCTGCTTGCTTTTGCTCATTGGGAGAAGGAAACTTGTGAACTAGCAGCCCTTAACACAACCCTTGTTAAAGGTTGTAGCGTAGGAGGCTCCACAACACTTGTGACCGGTTTCAAATATTAGAATATCAAGTTAAAGTTTCTTTCTGCTAATGTGGTTTCTTTTGTTGCAAGTAGATTGTAAGCTACTTACTACAGCAACCTATTTGCCCTGCCATAAACAGAGGATGCATACTCTTACTCGTCAGTGTCCCTTGACAAATTTCATGCAGCTTACCCTTTAGTAAAGCTGGGGTATGCTGGATTCTTTGGGTATGCCTGTGGAAGCTTACTGAAATATTTTGTATGCACTACTTTATCTTTAAAAACCTTTTGGTCTTTACATTGAGGACTGTGAGCTACCTTGATGACCTCAAGTGCAGGGCTTGACTGGGGCTTGCCTTGATGGAAGTATTTCAGTCTCTTGGGGTTTGTGGAAGTGCAAAGTTATGGTCAGCAAATAGAAGAGGGGGACTAGGTACAGGAAGGAAAACACTTTCATAAAGTTTAAGCTAAGCTTGCTAGCCATGCATCTTGTTGTGTTCAGTTTTGGGCCCTTCACTACAGGAGGGATGTTGAGATGATGGAGAGTGTCCAGAGGAGGGTGATGAAGCTGGTGAAGGGTCTGGAGCACAAGTCCTGTGAGGAGTGGCTGAGGGAGCTGGGGTTTTTCAGTCTTGAGAAAAGGAGGCTGAGGGGAGACCTCATCACTCTACAACTACCTGCAGGGCAGTTGCAGAGATGTTGGGATTGGTTGTTTCTCTTGGGTGACAAGCGACAGGACAAGAGGAAACGGCTTAAAATTGCACCGGGGAGATTTAGGTCTGATGCCAGGAAGAATTTCTGTACTGAAAGGGTTGGCAGGCATTGGAATAGGAAGTGATGGAGTCACCATCTCTGGAGGTATTTAAAAGGTGTGTAGATGAAGTGCTTAAGGACTAGAGGTGGGCTAGGCAGGGTTAGGCTGTGTTTGGACTCAATGATCTTAGGAGTCTCTTCCAACCCAGGTGATTCTGTGATCTTCTATGGTTCCCGCCCCCGCCTTCCCCCCCCCCCCCCCCCCCCCCCCCCCCCCAGATCTTTGTAAGATGGACATTTACTGTCACATTAAGTACTGGTGAGACAGTTGGTAAAGAGGATGAGCTTGATGATTGTATCACGTTCTGTGGATTTTGTCATTACATACAGTAAGAGATTCTTCTGTGTTTTTCAATGTTACAGAAGTGGAAGGAGGAGAACTTTTGGTTTTCATTGGTAGTCATTAATTGGTTTCAGTGTAGGATTCAGTATTGGCAGACCAGATCCTGACAGAATATTTCTTGTCATGCAACCTCAAGCAGTCCTGAAGTGGGTTCTGTCAGTAATACATGCACTAAACTTGAAAAGAAAACTTTGGGTACTGAGAAGTGAAAATAACGTTAATATCAGCAAAATTATTCTTGTCCACATTTCTAGAGAGAACTCTAATTCACAGTTAATTCTAAATTACGTAGAGTGGTCATGGTGTAATTTGCAACACAGAAGAAAGCGTGGGTGTGCTGTGCTTGCACATCTTTTTGGGAAATCCTGAAGACTATTTACCTGGTTCTCTTTTTGTAATGAGAAAACATGGCAGAACTAATTCACAACCATGCTGCTTTGGGAAGGGAGAGGGGGAACTCGCATCTTCATGCAAAAATAGTTATTATCCGGTCTAAGGTTGGGTGAGATGAACTGAATCGCTTCTTGCTTCTCTTCTGAAATCCTCCAGGTGGCAATCTTGCATCAGTTAAGTGTGTGGTGTGGGTTATTTCCTGGTATTGAGTCTTTTTATGTGCTGTCCTTGGGACGGCAACAAATGCGTCGCTTGAAGTGCTGTGGAGTATGCTGCTGTCAGCTGTGGAAATGAGAATCTGGCACATAACTCGACCACGGGCTGGTTTTATACACTCCAGCAGCTCTAAAATCAGGCAGGGCGGATGCAACAGTGTATTTAGCTCTTTGGTTGGTAGCTACAAGCCCCACAGATAGCTAGTTATGATGAAGTAGATTAGAAGTTTGTCTGTGGAAGATTCATCGGTACTGTTTCACCAGGCTGGGGGGTGTGTGTGTATCTCTTGACGTCCCTCTAAAAATGGCTGGGGAAAGGGTTGTTTCAGTCCCAGACTTTGGCAGTTTTGTGAGTTCAGAAAGCAGATTGTATTGCTGTTGTAGACATGAATTGTAATGGGATGTTTCGTGTCTCTAGCTTTGACTGTTATGGTCTTACTTAAATAGGAAGCTCATTAAATTTTAATATTAGTTTATGTAGTCTACACTAATTATGACATAGTTGGTGTGATGCAGTCTGCTTTCTTTACTAGACCCAGATTTTATGCTGGGTCTGTAAATACATGGGTTTTAAATAGCAGGTTTTTCTCCTACCTTGTCCTGAAGAAAGGGCTGGGGTCTTTTTGTTTTAATTTCACATTAAAGGCATTTTGGTAGCACTGTTCCTATCAAATAGCAGATATGTTTCATTTCAAGTTGCAAGCAGCTTCATTGCCTGTAACCCCTTGTTCTTTTATGTAGAGGAAACAAAATCCATAATGTTGGGACTGAATCTGTTTCTTCTCCAGGTGTTGAATCTGAACCTCATCATGTCCCTACCCTTCAAAAGAGTGTCTTTTAAGCAGCTGAGTGGCTGCTTTTTGCCTCCTCTCTATGGAAGGATGCGATAAGTGCCATTCCTGTTGTCATCTTTGTGTTGCTGTTGAAGGTTACAACAGGCTTTGCTTGCTCCTTTTATTGCTTGAGGAACGTTTTTGTAGAGAAGAAGAGTGTTGTGGCTTCTTTGATTAGGGAGTCGATGGAGCAAACCAGAAACAGCCAAGGTACCTGGGTCTGACCCTGCACGCGGCTGCTGTGCCACAAGGACCAGATGTGAGGACTGCCCTTGGCTGCTGGAGGGACAGTCACTGTGGTTCAGCTCTTGAGTCATACAGGGTTATGGGCTGGGTCTGGACCTGTGTGAGTGTTGACTGAGTATCATTAAGTTTGCAATTAGATGATGCCCTGCACCTTCAGTTCTCTTTGTGTCTTGGGATGCCGTAGTCCACTGAGAGGTCTGCAAAAAAAAAATCATTAGCTGCAATTGTGAGCTGCCTGGCACATATTTTGGTGCCTTCTGTCTTTCAAAATTTCATGTAAATGTCCAAAACTAACTTGACGAGGAGGCTTTAGTTCTGCAAAGCTGAGAATCTGAGTTAGTTTCTAAAAATAATCAGTAGATGACAATGTACCTTGGAAGGCGCCACCTCATGAAGGAGGGTATTTGAGTTGGCTTAGGGAAATGTTAGTGTTAATGTTGAAGACTTGGCAGGCAGTACTTGAAGACACCAAATACTTCTCAGATATATTTTTGTATATCTTGAAAGCTGAATGTGAAAAACCAAAAGCCTGTTAAATTCACTTTTGAAGTTGCAGAGGGAAAAAATGGAAAAGGTCAAGAAATGTAAAAATTTCAGTGAAGTTGGGATGTTAATTTGGTTGTGCCTAGTGATTGCTGTTCCTTTCCTTTGTACTTTTTAAATGACTAGCTTTGTAGAGATTTTTGTCTTTAAATGAATTTGATGATTTCAGAGGCTTCATTTTTAAAATTTATCTTTTTATTACCCAGCCGAACAGTTACGTTTAATAAGTTTGGTTTGCATTCTGCTTGGAAAGATTAAAGCTGATGGTGGCACTTCATAGTCGATGGCAACATTGGTTTGCAGTTCTGAGAGTGCAGACTAGTTTTCTGTGTCAGTTTTTGAAGTTAAATGCTAATTAGAGATGCACAGTCTTCCCAGTTAACTCACTGAGAAGTGGGCACGTGAATTCTGATAGCAGAATCTGTCTTTCAGATGAGTCTAACTAGTAGCTGCTGCAGACTCCATAGCTTGGAACCTTTCAGTACCTGAAGGGGCCTACAGGAAAGCTGAAGAGGGACTGTGTACATCAGAGTGTAGTGGTAGAGCAAGGGGTAACAGCTTTAAGATGAAGGAGGGGAGGTTTAGATTAGATATGAAGAAGAAATTCTTCCCTGTGAGGGTGGTGAGGCCTTCTCAGGCTGTCCAGAGAAGCTGTGGCTGCTCCTGGATCCCTGGCAGGGTTCAAGGCCAGGTTGGATGGGGCTTTGGGCAGCCTGGGCTAGTGGAGAGTGTCCCAGCCCGTGGCAGGGGGATGGAATGAGTTGGGCTTTGAGGTCCTTTCCAACCCAAACCAGTCTGTGAATTACTTTTCTGTACGGTGTTGTATCTTGATGTCTAATGAAAACACGTCTTAAAATCACTGACATCTCAGTCTAATTTTCTTTTGTTTGTATTCTTTCTGGATTTTAGCTTCTGAGTAAGTTAAGGCTATTCACAAAATACCACCACTGTAAGATTGTTTTTGTTTCAGCTTTTTAGTAGTAACAGGGAAACCTGAGAGAAACAACTGCTTTGACAATGATAGTCCAATTGAGTTCAGTGTTTTGCTGTATTCAAAGACAGAGGGGACTGAAAAATGCTGCTTTTGTGGGCAGGAGAGGGCAATGGTGCCTTTGACCAGCAAGTGCTGGATGAGGCTGCTCCCTCCAGCCTGCCCTGCTGTTTGTTCCTCCTCTTGTCTTCCAATTTATGGCCTCCTCCGCTGTGTGCTCACGCACTGATGCTCGAGTGTGTGCTCTCCTGCTGCGAATCAAAAAGTGAGGTAGCCTGTGGTAAAGCAAACCTTAAAAAAACCCCAAAGTCAACCAAAAAAAGAGGGTAGGAGGCCAAATTTCTGATGTTAGATTTGCTACTGAAGAGAAGGAACATAAAACTATTACCACTGTTGATGGTGAGGGGTTTTTTTTCCAGATAAACCATTCTTAAATGTACACCAAAAATACCACGTGTGCTAGGGTAGGTAGTAGGTAGCCACTCACTTCTGCCTCACTGGCTTGTTTTGGAGCATTTGAGGAAATGTGAGAGTAGCCCTAAGGATGGCAAGGAGATCCTGCTGTCTGTAGTAGTCAGGAGCAAATTCAGAGTTGTGAAGGTTACCTCCATACCCTCTGAGGAGATCACTATTGAATTTGCTACAGTTCTAATCAGGATGTTAACCTGAAGTACAGAAGCTATAGGGTATTTTTGCAAGAGCTTCTGATTATTATTTGTTGAAAGGATCTGTTGATGAAGTGAAGGTGCAGTGGGTTTCTGTTGTGCATAGCACTGAAAGCTAATTTAAAGGGTGTTGGGAAGATTAAGCTTCAAAGGCTTATAGATGGTAATTCTGCAGGAATATTAGGTTTTCTGGGTGTGGGTTGTTGGTTTTTTTTCTCAACATAGCTATACATTAAGTGCAGCTGAGAGGAGACTAGCTGAGAGAGTCTATCAAGAGGGAACAATTTAGGTCACAGTTTCTCATCACTTGGAACCTTGCTATGGAAATAGCTTATTCAGATGTGTAGGAGAAATGACCTGAACTGCTTTCAAATGACACCTTGCTCCTTTATGTGTTTCTATCTAAAGCTGTTCTAGTTTGTTCTAGAGGACTGGTGTGAGATGAGAAATCGTAGCTATAAGAACTTGAGGAAGAGCTGTAGGCATCTTAGGCAACAAGATGACTTTTTTCCCTTATTCGAAGAGCAGGCTACTTGCAATTTGTTAGTAATTGGACTTCTACTTATTTCTTGTTTTCAATCCTGTGCAATTTAGCTTTTTGGTCTCACTTGCTGTTAAGCTGATAAATTTGAATATCCTGCTTGAGGTAGCCTGATTGTTTTTTTTTAAAAAACTTCCTGCTTTTAGTGGGAGACTCTTTCTCTCTGTCCTTGGTAGTTTAATTCCCTGTTCTGCAAGATTGGTTTGCTTGAGTAGTTCCATTGACTCCCAGAGGACTGTGCATTCCGGCTCCTCAGCAGTGGCACCGGTGCGTAAACCAGCCTCTAGTTTATGCTAATTTACAACTCCAACTTATTTTAGTTTCCAGCCTTCCAGGGTGTAAAAGTAGCAGTTTCAGACTAAGTGTTTGTAGCCCAAGTGTCACCGTGCCTATGGTTAAACCGAAGTTATTTTACAGTAGGCATTTATAGGAGCCAACACAGTCGTGACACTAAACGTGTTTTCTGTTCTGTAGTGCAGTCATTAGCTATTAAAATTCTGTATTGAGTATTCTCCAGACAAAAAATATTAACTGATTGTTTCATCATTTACTTTGAGAAATATTTTACAGTATTGATTTTTGTGTTCAGCCTAAAATAGGGGTTGTGATGGTTTTTTTTTCTTTGAAGCTGAGAGTGGAAGGGTTTATGGAGCCATGTAATTCTTACAGTATCCTGAGGAAGAAATTCATTGCACAGGATTTCCACTCTGTGTTTTAAGCCCTTCGAACACTTCTGTTGCCCTTCTTAATGTAATTTGTCATGTTGCAAATTATGCAGATATTGAAGGTAGTGGTGCAATAAATTTTCTTTTAATACTTCAGTTACAGTGTTTGACATGTCTGTGTTTTTCTCCCCCTAATTAGGTGCAGGCAAAACACCGACTTTAGGAGGAGGATTCCACGCCAACCTGGGAAAGGAGTCACGAGCACAAACTCTACAGAACGGTACCTGCCAGCTTTAGTCTTGTTGATGTGACTTTTCTTATTAGTATGGTTGGTTACAATTAATTTTTAGCTTTGCATGTGACCTCAGAACCTTGTGAGGCCACTCATCAGTGAGTAGCCAAGTCTGCTGAGTGCTGATCTTATGTTGTGCTCTCATTTGGTGGTTATACCTGATCTATGACCTGGGCTCCATCAGAAGAAGGGTGGCCAGCAGGGACAGGGAGGTGATTGTCCCTCTCTACTCTGCCCTCGTGAGGCCCCACCAGGATTACAGTGTCCAGATCTGGGGCCCCCAATACAAGAGAGATGTGGAACTATTGGAGAGGGTTCAGAGGAGGGACACAAAGATGATTAGAAGGCTGGAGCACCTGCCCTACAAAGAGAGGCTGAGGGAGCTGGGCTTGTTCAGCCTGGAGAAGAGAAGGCTGTGGGAGGACCTCATTGCAGCCTGCCAGTAGCTGAAGGGAGCATACAAACAGGAGGGGAATCAACTTTTTAAAAGGGCAGATAATGGCAGGACAAGGGGGAATGGATTAAAGCTAAAGGAGGGAAGGTTTAGATTAGATATCAGGGGGAAGTTTTTTACAGAGAGAGTGGTGAGGGGCTTGAACATGCTGCCCAGAGAGGTGGTGGATGCCCCGTCCCTGGAGGTGTTCAAGGCCAGGTTGGCAACCTGGGCAACCTTGTGTAGCTCCAGGCCTGGAGATTGGTGTCCCTGCCTGTGGCATGGGGGTTGGAGCTCTATGATCCTTGGGGTCCCTTCCAACCCATGCCATTCTATGCTTCTGTGAGGTCAGGTAGCTGCCTGGCAAAGGGTAGTGGCACCTGACAATACTAACGTATTTTATAAGGGCTTTTTCAAGATTGGCATGCCCATTTCACCTTTTACTGTCTGTTAACCAATTGTAGCTTTTACTTTCTCAGCTTTCAGGGTTCTTGAAATGCTTTATGTATGTTTATTAAGTATAATTGTTCAAATGCTTCTGGTGTGGGATAATGCATATATTTATGCACACTTCATAGTAATCCTACGCTTAATACGTGACTGCTGAACAGAGAGGGGTAAAATATTTTCGTGTCCAGAGGATATTTAAAGAAACATTCTCGTTACGTGCTATGCAACTTAAGATCTACAAAATCTGCACTCTTTAAAGAGTGAATAAAACCAGCTTTTATTCCAGAAATAGAATGGTCTTCCATTTTCAATTGCTGTTTCTCATTTCAATGGACAGGAGTTGTCATTTTTTGCCTAATTATTACTCTTGGAGATGACAGCTGATGGATTGTCATATCAAAGACTTGGAAGCTGACATGTAGTTAACCAAGGGACGTAGACTGATTTAACTGAGATGGTCCTTGTTTTGGGGGGATATTTTAGATAAAGGTATCTTCCTGTATTGGAGTCTTATATTTGCAAGAGCAAATCTTATTTGATGTTATGCCTGCATAGGTATGCAACGGATAAGGTTGATCAGATACTGTATCTCCATAGCTATAGGAAAGGTAAGATTGATTTGGGATATTGAAATACAGCCAGATTGCTTTACTCAGCATTTTTCAGCTGATTTATATACAGATTGTTTTATACACAGAATGTTTTATTCAGCTGTTTGTACTGAACAGTATTAAGCCCTGCTTGTTTGGCAGAGTAAAGCTTGCACTTTGTGTGCTAGTTTCAGTATCAGTTACAAAGCTACTGTCTTAAGAGTTTAAAAAAATGCCTGTATAAAGTGTAACCTATCTAAGCAGTGGAATAAAAACACTAGAATACCTTTAAGGGTTAGTGAAATTTGTCTTTAGATGAAGGCACTTTAATCAAAACTGTAATTTTTCCTAGGTATCTTAAAAGTAAATCATCTTGTTATGCTTAAGGACTGCCCACTTTCTTATCTTTAAAGACAAGTAAAATGCTGAGGGGAGAAAATGCTGTCCTGTTGCTTTTTGGTGTGTTTGAATCCTCCAAAAGCCCCTTCAGTTATGCTGGAAGGTAATAATGACTAAAGAGAGTGTAGGCGTTTCTCTGGAATCTAAACATGGCTTCTTTTTCATATGAGTGTTTGGGGAATCTGTCTGAGCATCTTCCTTCCCCACAGCTTTTGTGTGTGGCCCCCTCTCCCCCCATCATACACAATGATTCTGACTTGGCTAAAGCCTATCAGCATCATATACAAGACATTAAAGTTGCTTTAAATGAAATTATCTCCCAAACAGTTTTGAAACAGGGAAATAATTTGTCTTTTTACCTATACCTGTCCAAGGTTTTTATGGTTGTTGTTTTTTTTTTGTGGCCATCCTTTATATAAAAAAAAATACTTGGTCTTTGATTTTCTGTTCCCAACCTGCATTTGTCATGCTGCCAATCTGTCTCTGGGAAAGTTCTTTTCAGTGAGCTAAGTGATGTTCTTGCTCAGTCCCAGGCATGACAACAGCAGCTGATATTTCAGGTAGAGCAATTGATGTTTGAAAGGCCTTTCTTTCTCTGCTGTATAATGAGCTAGTTGTCTGCTGTATTTAATCACACTTTTAGCTTTACATAGTTTTTAATTGCAAATTGAGCTGTGGCAGTGAACTTACAAAATTCTCCCCCTGTCACTGCATGCCCGTGATCATGGCTTGATTTTTTTGTGTGTGTGTGTGTGTGTGTGTGTGAAATTATGTTAATATCCATTATGTTTTGACTTGACAGTGTGTAGCAAGGTAAATGAACTTACTGTGTATATATATTAAAGAAAAAGCATGGGGTTGCTCACTGAGTAGAGCTGAAGTGAGCTGATAGTTGACTATATTGAAAATGACCAGTTATCCTTGGAGTGCTACTCTCATCGGTGAAAAAAGTAATGCTGAGCTACTTATTTATTCATTTGCTGGTACTACCACATTTGCATTTCCAAAGTTAACTTAGTTGCAAATGAACTGCTGAAATTAGCTCCCGCCGGGATGCTGTGCAGCACAGCTTGTGAGCACGCTTCAGGAGGCCTGTTCCTGCGACTCGCGGCTCTTACGTCAAGGCTGCCTGCTACCTTCAGCACTGTAAGCACACGATTTCCTCCTGTATGGTGCTCTAGGCGGGCTGTTGCTGAAGGGAGGAATCAGATTCTGGAAAGCAGGGATGGGCGGTGGAGCCCAGATTGCTCTGGAGGTTGTCCCCAGTGGGTTGGAGAGCATAGCATCTGAGAGCGCGTGTGTGGTCTGAGAGCGCTGGCAGGTCTCACACTGTGCTTGCTCCGCTTGCCAGCAACCTGCAGGCTTGACACGATGTGGAGGAAAGTCCAGCAACTTGCTGTTTTTTAAAAAACAACCACCTCCTCCTGCTTTCCCTTCCCTTCCCCATGTAGTCTGGGCCAAATTCTTCCTTGCTGTAACGTCTGTCTTTTCAGGGGAGGTGAAAGGGAGGCGATCTGGGCTCACTGTCTCTTACTTAATCACTAGCAAAGCAGCTGGGGTTGGCTGAGTGTATGGTGCTGCTATTTATCGAGGCTCTTAATGAAAGGATGTTTAGAATTAGATGAAAACCTGTTTTTCATTAGAATACCTAAGGTAATAACTCCCTAATATTTCCCCCCTCCCCCTTCATTCTGAAGTGAAGAAACGCAGAAGTAAAATCTCCCAACAAGTGCTTGACAGTTCTGGACTCTTCTATAATAATTTCTAAAAATCATTGTGTTGTGCATTGGTAGAGTGTTTTTATACATAAACACACACGTTTGCCCATGGTTTTAGATATATGTATACGTGCTCTAAACAAAGCCACGGGCAAACCCTGAAGGTTTTCCAGTCTCTAGGTTTGTGGTCTCTGTAATGCAGCGATGCGTGGCAGTTTGTAGTCTGTGCCTTTCTTTCCCAAACCAGCTGATGTTTGTGTGTGTTCGTTTGGGAATTGGCTGCTCATAAAAAACTGGAGCCTTGTTTACACTTGCTAAAATATTTATGTAGGAAAGACTTAATACTGTTGTATTTGTTCATAATCAGTTTGATTTTCTCTGTGCGGTACTGTGCTATCAAGCGTGCTGTGAGCTCCGCAAGTTAAAGAAGCTCAGGTCCACAAACTGCTTCATACCTGTTTGTATAGATTCTATATTATTATAGTAAAACCCTGCACTTGTATGAGGTGAAGAGATGTTAAAGGGTTTCACAGAACAGCCAAACACTACTGTTTTTGTGAGAAAGAAGAGTTACAAATGAAATACAAGCCCAGACGGGGTGGTTTGACAAGACCTTTTCCTCTGTTGTCTGAGCCTCTTCAAAATACTCTGATGTTGCCCAACTTTTTATGGTTCCTCACAGGGCTGAGATGCTGAGTTCTGTCTCTTTAAATCTCATTTTACAGCTCTGTGCCACATTACATAATCTCTCTAAATAGCCGGTTTATTCTTGTTTCCTTGCAGGCAATCTGCTCTCACTATATCCATGTCAGAGGCGTAGTTACAAGGGAGTTGTTCTTGACTTGGAGCTCTGATACTTTCAATAGTCTTCAGTGGCCAAAAAGAAAAGGGAGAGGGGAAGGAAGGTCAATGGCGTGATTATAACTTGAAAGCTTCGCTTGCAGATATTCAAATTTGGTTTAAACTAAGTTTGAAGATTGCAGCTGCATCTAGCTTAATCCAATTTCTGAACTGTTGTGCTGTGTTTCTAATCATTTCTTTAAATGAATGTGTGTTTTCCCTCAGTCCTCTTAAATACCAAAACGTAGCTAACGGTATTTTAATGCTGAATGGGAAGGCATTTCTGAAGATGTTCTCTAATGTGTTTTCAGTTGTCTTAATTTAAACTATTTGCTTAATTTTTTAACCTTCTCTGTCATCACTGATTTGATAGCTGGTTTATTACAAGAGATTATGGAGGCCTCTACTTCCTGCCAGAACTGTACAGCATGAATTAGACCACGCCAATATATTATACATGTGAAGAATAGAAGTGTCCAGAGAAGAGAAACAGAGAACACTATTTAATGAAACTAAAACAAGGGAGGAGAGGATTAAATAGGATCATTTAAATTGGAAGGACCTCATGAGGTCCACAGAGTGGTATTTTAAAGCTGCATTAAGCTGCTCAGGGCCTGGTGCAGCTGAGCTTTGGGTACCCCAAAGGAAGTATATGATACAGCCTCCTTGGACAACCTTTTTGTCTGATGCTTGACCACCCTCACAGCAAAGAACTTTTTCCCTTAGCATCCTCACATGCATCCCATCTGGTCCACTTGTGTTATATAGATTTTGCTTAGCTGAGTCCTTGTTCTGTATTCCTCTATATGGGATGGCTTCCATTCTTCCAAACTCACATAGAGAGACCTGGAAACAGACACTGCAACAGAGGTTAATGAGACTTGTGAGCTGCTGTAAAGCCAAGCTTACACCCTGCCTGCTCAGCTTCCTGCACATCAATATGGAGTGTCCTTGTACTTTGGGGACACTGTACTTCAAGACTGACTAGTCCTCCTGGCCCCTTTGGCCTTCATGGCAGTACCTCAAGGGGTCCTGTTCGCCACTTCTCTGAACACACTGAAGCCTGCCCTCTGAAATAGGGCTGTCATTATGCTATCCATCTTCCTCACATCCCTTAAGATCTTAAACTTTGTCATCTCGGGGTTGCTGTAACTAAGCCTGCCATCAAACGTTGCATTCTTCACCACTTACCATTCTCTAAAAAGGAGTATGTCATGGTGCTTCTTCCTCTTGACTTGTTCCTAACACTGTCTAGAAGTCCACTGTATTGCTTGTGCCTCACTGTCATTCCCTTCCAGTAGGTACTGGGGTAGTGAAACTTCAACATGAGAACCAGGACATCTTCCTGTTGTCTAAAGAAGGCTTCATCTTCAGTATCAAGTGGTCTGTGGCGGGTGCTCATGACAATGTTTTGTTTCAGGGGAGAAGAATGCATGTGTCTCAACGAGATCTGTTACATTTCTAATGAAGCAGGTCTGGGATCCTTTAAGCAAAGATCAAAGGATCTGCTGGAGGTGCTATAATGGTAGGGTTTTGCCATGAAACTGATGGACAGCTTTGAGCACAGCATCCCACCTAGTTGAAATACATGAGTCAAGATTTGATGGTCTTCCTTATTCTGTTCCTGTATTTGCTTAGTCAGAAAAGGGGGAAATTAGAAAAGTCACTGCTAAAATTCCTTGGATTTGTTGGTTCAGTCTCTATGTGGACTTGGAACAATCTCTGTTACTTCCTTTAATTTAGAAGATTGTCCTTGAAGTTGAAAAAGCAGAGAAAAAAAATTTAGTTTTAATCAAATGAGTTAACACATGACTTCTTAACTAATAATACAAAATATTTGTGTGTTCAAACACTGACTTGGCCTGTTAACTCTGGAGTTAAAGGCTTCTTTCATAATTCCTGTGCTCTGTCTTCTCTCACATCTCTGCTCTCTTAGTTTAACAGTTGGCTGTGGGCATGAAAAAACTGTTGTGCCAGGGAAGTTCAAATCTCTACTTCATTTTTGACAAACAAAAGAAGAAATACCTTCTAAAATTCTGCATCCACATGAAATTTCTTCCTTTGATAATAAAGTTCTGGCCTTTTGTATCTTAAAATTTCTCACTGTTAACTTTGACGATTTCCATGTGACAGAGTAGGACAACATATATCATGTCTGTGGAATTCAGTGATGGAGATTTATCACCCTACAGCCTTGTGTAGGTAATTGGAACCTGTCATTTCTCCTGAGAACAATCCTTTACTTAAAGACAGTTTACCTAGGGGGCTAATGTTTTTTTAAAAACATTCGCTTGTTATAGTACCATTCACAAGGAGGTGAACTTGGATATTAACAAGTCCATTTTCCTTCTTGTACAATGTGGCAGAAAATAAGCAACTGCCTGTCCTCCTTCCTCCCCCTCTAGTAATCTTTATAAAATTCTGTGCTAGAAATCTGCCTCTTCTAACAAGCTTTTGAATGAAACTATTGTAGCTTTGGAAACTTGTTAGGCAAGCTTAAAAGTATGCTTTAGGTAATGTGGCTTTGGTTTAAATTCTGTGTAGCTGCTGCTCTCTTCTTTGATAATGGAAAATATGTATGGCACATAAGTGGCATAGGACTGTCTCTTAAATACTCAGACATGAATTTCGAAGTGTTTGTGTCACTTTGCAGACACTGTTTCAGAACCTGAGGGGGAGAATGTTGTTGTTTTTTCATGCCATGTTCTCTAATAGCACCTAGTTCCTTTTTCATGTGTGAAGCGCTGTCTTGTTTTGCTCGATGGAATAAATTGGAGAGCTGGTGATGTGACAGTGCAGGGAAGCATCCCCTGAGCCTGAGGGTCTGCGAGTGTAATTTGCTGGTGGAGCTATCACAGCTTTCTTGGAAGATGGCTTTTCTTAAATAACAGCCCCAGCATTAAACTTCTGGACCCTCGACAGGACTAACAAATACCAGAAAAAAATTCATTGCCTGTCTCCATCATTTTTATAAGGAAGACCATGATTTATTTGCTTGTGTTCTTGCAGACATGTCTGTACTAATTTCACCTGTGCTTTGCAGCTGGACATGACTTAGCTGTGACCCCAAGCTGCTTTCATCTTGTGGATGATGGTCCTGAAGGACCCAGCTTGCGCCTGCTGGTATGGAATGGAGGCAGCATCAGCTCAAGTGTGTCTGTGAAAGGATGTGCAGGCACGTTGTGTTCCTGTTGTAGGGCTGTAATAACACCTGCCCAAGCACATCTGGCGCAGTATCTCACAGGCATGCGGCGCTGGCCAAGGGAGCAGTATCAGAGCAGTGCATGTGGTGATGCTTCTCAACATTATCACCTTGCTCCCTGTGCAGAAGTGCGTGTGTAGCTTTGATCATGCTCCTTGCCTTCCCAGTTGTGTGAGGTGTCCTCCCAGATGGCTGAGCACTGCTAGAAAAGTCACTGAGACAGACTCCTGCCCCAGCAGCCTTTCTCAGGCAACGACAGTAAGCTGTTGGAAGACCCAAATGTAAATGTAGGTATTAAATATAAATGAATAGGAACTACAGGGTTCTGTACTGGATGTGAAATACGTGTTTGGTGGGAGGGTCCTATGTTCAACACAGCCACACCTGCTTATGCATCAGCAGACTGACCTATGTCAACCTCCTGCCCAAAAAACCCCCAAACCAAACCCTGGGCTGAGCCTGAATCAGAACAACTCTGTGTGCACATGTGAGTTATTTTTAACCTGGATGATTGCTGCATTGGGATTTGTTGTGCTCCCCATAGGTAGTTGTGTCAGCCTGTAGAGCTGATAGGCAGTGGTGTACAGGTGGGAATGAGGTGGTGTGTGAAGGGGTGGGGATGCCTTCAAGCAAGTATTGCCATCTGAGGCCTTCATCCCAGAGCTGTAGCTCTGGAGTCCAGCTTCACAATAAGGATCTCCAACAGCAAAGCCAGTTTGATCCTGGCCTTTCCTACCGTCCTTACCTGCCCTTTCCTATTCCCCTCATCCAAACGTGCTGGGCTTTAGCTTTGGCAACATGTTTGCTGGGGTGCTGCAAAGATCTGTGTTTCACAAGCAAAATAAACTTAAAAATATTTTCTTCTTTCCCTTTGATCATTTCACTCCCTCACATGCTACCACAGAGTGGAGGAGGGAATGGATGACGTGAAAAAGAACAGGAGCCTCTTAAACCAGCTCTGCAGCAGGAGAGGCTGAACTCAGGACCATAGTGTGAGCTGCTTTCATATTTATTTTTTTTTAAAATTTTTTAAAAAATAAATTATGACCCACTGTCCTGTTAGATTCAGTCCTGCACAGTCAGAGTGAAGGAAGGTGTTTTGTGTTCTTTTGGCTTGACTTCGTATGAGTGGGAAGCTTTTTAGAAATGTTCTGTTCATTGACTGCTGCTAGCAGATGGATGCTCTCTGCTTGAAGTGCCTCAGGCCTTTATATCTTCCGTTTTCTCCCCCTCCTCCTCCAAGCACACACCCTGGAGTGCGCAGGCTGTGCTAATTTAGTTGCAGCTTAAAAAGGAGTGATGAAGAAGAAAGGCTCAGCTCTAACAGAGTTCTTGTCACTTGTGACGTCTCTAGGGAGTACTTTCTCATTTTGGGATCCCTAAGGATTTTTCCAGCAATGTCTATTAGCTGTTCTGTGATGCTTCACTGGAACAGCAATAAAATTCTTAATTCATTAGGACCAAAATGCTAATTCTGTTTATATATATATATATATAAAAATTCAGAATATACAGCATACATGATATCCAATTTGATTTTTCAAATTGTTTTAATTACCTAGGCTTGACTGATTATAATTCTGTCCCATCTATATAAACTATAAACCAAGCCTTTAAACAAACAGTTCATTAGCCTAGCATATTAACACATTTGAACCCATTCCTGACTTTTACTAAACTCTCTGTTGCTATCTCAAGAGCTTTCCCCACTTCCAGGTAGAAGTTGACTGATGTCTGCTCTGAGGATTTTGATTGTTTGCTTTTTTTTAACAGAATCACCATTTATTACTATTTTTGATACAAATGGCATCTACTTTTAGCTGAAAAGAAGTCCTAACTATACACAACCAGGATTAAAATCTGGCTTTCTGTGCTGATTGCTATGCCTTAACTGATGCTGAAAAACCATTGTACAGCTAAGAACACCAGGTGGTGCTGTTACCCGCTGCTTAAAGCATTTTTGGAAATAAGTTTAAATTCTGCCGTTGTCATAGTTATTCAACTGTAATTTCATGGGAGGAGCACTGAGAAAGAGAATATCTTTCTTTAATCATCACTTTAAAGTGGAGCTTTTCCTTAAAATTTTGGATTTGCTCTTCTAACTGCTTAGGGTGGAATTTCCCACACAGAGTTTAGGATCATCTCCGATGTAAAAATGGTATATGGGATAATTTAGGAGGTTGAGAGCTGGATGTGTGGGATCATACCTGGGCTGTAGCTGATGTGATTCCTTCTTGAACCTTGACTTCATGAAATCAGGGGGAAGAATGTCTTGCAGGTACTTCATGCTTTATTACAGGTGGAAGAATGAAGAGTCATGTCTCCTCAAGCTGAATATAAACTACTTCCTGAATGACACTTAATTTAACTGTGAAAGTTTTGAAGGGCAAGAACTCCAGTCTGGAAGGCAGCTCCTTGCAACAACAAAAAATATCCAGACTCCTAATAGACAGCTTCTTTTTAATGCCTTCAATAAATGTAATGCTCTTCCTCTAATTTAGAAAAAATAAAAAAATTAGATCATACATATAAAATAATTTCTTTTCCCTCTACAGTTGCTCAGTAGTTATAGGGAAGATTGCATTTCTTCCTAAGGCTTTGCAGAACTGGCTATTTATGGATAAACTGTGGAAAGGGAGATCATGAGTTTGAAGTTGCAAACTGTTCCTTTAGATGATTTATTCCTTTCCTCCCCCCCATACTTAAATAATTGAATCATTTTGTCCAATAAAGATAACCAAGTACTACTCTCCATGGACTAAACCCAAGTACTGTAGAAATGAAGGAAGTTTAAATAGTTGCAGGATGGGTGAAGAGTTATCAGATGCATACCTCTTATGTAGGCATCGTTATTGCTATCATTTTATGTCATTTCCTACAGTGAGAACTTAACACTGGAAACATGAATTATATTGTTTTCTGCATAGAGATTTTTTTTTTAAGCTTTAATAATAGAGACTATAAGCAAATGACACTTAAGAAGTAGAGACAGAAGTACAGGATGGTCTCCTTGAACCCAAGGCTCCAGTTGTAGGTAAGGCTGTGAGCAGTATGGCAAGGAGTTGGGTTCAGCATACTTAAACCTGGGTTTGAGCTATGTTGTTTAGACCTACTTTGGATGCCAGTGGGAGCTGTGTTTGCTTGGCATTATTGTTTGGGATCCCAAATATGTACCTAGAAGTCTGGCTTCAATCACCTAGATTTAAAGCCTTCATGCTGTTATAACAAAGCTATCCCAAACAAACACAGCATAAATTAAGTGAAAAGGTAGTTGATAGCTTGGCTATTTAAAGTCAGTTTGAAGGATTCCTGTGTTTTCAGCCCAAAGAGGCTTCCTTAAGTTTGAAGGATAGAAATACCTAACTTTCTTCAAAGAACAGTCATTAGCATTGAATGCAACAAAACAAGTGGCTAATTATATTCAAACATGTGATTCCCTAAGAAATTATTTTATGTGACTTTTTAAAATTAAATGGTATATATAGAAGAAAGCAGTATGTTCTTCCTTTATGTGCTCTAAAACCACACAGTTATTTAGTAGTACTTTTGGGTAGTATATTATGAAATACATAATATTAAGAAAGCAGTTTAGGATCACAGTTCCAGGTTCTGGGGGTATGCATTGAGCTGGGTTTGTGGACCAGGAATTAGTCACATGTTTTCTCCTGTATGACTTGTCATTTGTTAAAGAGAATGTATAGGAATGGTATTTACATTGTACCTTTTGATTTTATAAATCAATATTCAGGGAAAGCATTCCATGTATTTTTACAGTAGGAATCATAGAATCATAGGGGTTGGAAGGGACCTCGAGAGACCATGGGGTCCAACCCCCCTGCCAAAGCAGCTCCCCAGCTCATACTGCACAGATAGGCGTCCAGATGGGTCTTGAATATCTCCAGAGAAGGAGACTCCACCACCTCCCTGGGCAGCCTGTCCCAGGGCTCTGGCACCCTCACTGGGAAAAAGTTCCTCCCCATGTTGGTGCGGAACTTCCTGTGCTCCAGTTTGCAGCCATTGCCCCTTGTCCTGTCTCCACTGACCACTGAAAAGGGCCTGTCTGATTCCCCCTGCATCCCCTGCTTCAGATAATTATAAACTTTAATTAGGTCCCCCCTTAGTCTTCTCTTCTCAAGGCTGAAGAGTCCCAACTTCCTCAGCCTATCCTCACAGGGGAGATGCTCCAGGCCCCTAATCATCATGGACTCAGTATTGCTATAAAGGGTGCTGTATAAGGTTCAGTAGTTTGTATTTGGCTTTGTAGTCCATTCTGGATGAATTTCTCAGAATGGATTGCTCTCCAGATGCAGGTCATTAGGTCTAGTCGGAGATGTTTTTTTTTGATAGCAGCATAGAACATACTGAACCTGAAGGTCACTTGTTTCCTATCCTTGCAAAACAGATGTATAAGATACAGCCATCTTCAATGTTCTTCCATTTTAGAAAGCAGCACATCATCTTGCCTCAAAGGGAGTTAGAAGCACTGCAGAGACTCCAGTCTCTCATGGTGTAGCAGGGGTGGTAAAGCATGGGTGTTCATCCATAGCAGTCATCCTGGTACCTATTTTCAGGGTTTTGCAGAGCCACTTGCTGTAGACAGGCATGTCTGGTTCCTGGGCACATGTGTGCATGTACAGGTAACCTTATACAGGTGCACAAAAATCCTTCTACATGGGAAAAGACACTTTGTAAATTAGGTTAGAAGACTGATGTCTTTGCTCATGGAATGAGTATACTGTATCTTCTGAGGGAGGGCATGGATGGCTGCAAACTTCTGCTTCCAAACTCTTTGTATCATCTCAGACAAATGGTATGAGCTGGCTGTTACTGATGGTCTGCTCTCGAGGCTTGCTGCTGTACTTCTTGCCAGTGCTTGTCTCGTTTCCCTTCCTTACTTTGGCTGATGCCTGTAGAAAACAGGTTGCTTTCTTCTTGTACCTTGATTTGTGCCTCAGTACAAAATCCAAAGAGCACTAGGGGCTGCTACAAAGGGCTGGTGGTGGGATGGATGGGGATGTTGGTCTTCTCTTTTCAGCTGGCTCTGGTAACTTCATCCTCTGAGATTCTTCCTGATTTATTATAAAAGAAGAAAGCAGATTTCTTCTAATCGTTAAAAGATTAGGGAAAAACACTTTTCCAAAATAAAAATGATGAGAAGTACAGCCTCAGCTGCTCCAGTTGCACCTAGCCTTCAGGCTGATGCTTTTGTATGTTCTCTCCTGTTTCTTACCCTAGGTGGAGTGAAGAGAGGAAAGCAGATTTTCTATGAAAAAGCTGTAAATCAGTAATAGCTCTTAGTTGATCATTCACTCCTCTTTAGCTACCAGCCTCCATTTTAAATGAGAGATGAATCCTCAGTACTTGCTAATCCAAATTCATTCTCATTTCCAAAGGTGAGCACAGCTATCTTCCTATCATCAGCAAATTGGCATCTGTACATGAGGAAGATTTTAGAGGCCTTGCCTTATTATTATGAGCCCCGTGCAGCTTGCCAAATCCAAGCAGGTGTTATGTTTGCTTACTTCCCTGGCCCTGAAAGCTCTGTGAGCTCAGGGAAATAGCTAGAAATAAAATTATTGAATGTCAGCTGAAATCTTGTAAGTGATTTCATAGTGGTAATAATGTGCGTGAGTAGCTTTGCAAATACAGTCCCTTTCCACCTAAAAAAAAATTATATATTTATGTATCTAAAGGTATCTTTCTTTTGGGAGGGTGGTGGAAGATGGAGAAACAAACTGACATTTTTAGCTGCATGGTATCTTTGGTTTTAAACAAATATCAGGAAAACAATTTATAAGCTTGCTTAGTGATACTGTGGGAAAACGTGTATCTTGAGACTATTCAAAATAATCTCAAAGTAGATTTAGAAACTATAGCGCTTAACATGCACTAGGGAAAAAATAATACTGCTTCTGGTGCAAGCTGAATCAGTCCTTGAGCGTGTCAAGAAAGAATACCACTTTTCAAGTGATTTTTGGAACAAATCCAGGGTGCTTGTGAGGTGACGTTTGTTGTCTGAGTGGTCTGTGTTATTCCAGCTGGCCCTATGCTAAAAGTTAACTCTTGCTTGCTGCCAGCTTCTTTCTTGAGAGCAAATGGGTATCTAGCTTTGGTCAAAATAAACTAGTTAGATGTCCTGTGGGTCAGAAATGTACTTCTGTCGTTTTCCATTCTTGGTCCGTGGTGAGTCTACTATGTTTTGAAAGCAGATGGTCTTCTCAGGGATAGTTTGGACCCCATTTCAGATCCTGGAGTACTGGGAACAGAAATAACTTTCTTTTGAAGGACTACAGTGGTGTTCACATGTTCTTTTTGCCATTGACTAGACAATTTTCTTGCTGTAAATGTTGGGTAGTTTTGCTCTCCCCCCCAACTCTGCTCTTTTTGATCTGACATGTACAACAAATTTCATTCTGAGATCAATGTGGTGTTTGATACCAGCTTTAAGAAGAAAAGGAAACTTGACGTTGATCAAGGTCTTTGACACACAGAAATAAAGCTTTGAGGTTGTTTTGGATTTCTGAGAAACATGGATTTGTCATGCCAGGGAAATCAAGTTGTAGGAGTACAGCGATGCTGAATATTAAATACCAAATACAATCCTAAGAAAACTTCAGCAGAACATGAAGATGAACATAAGGGAGTGCAAGTGGTGACATGGAAACAAAAATCAAGTTCTTCAAAGAGTACATTTGGAGTGGTTTGTCTCCTCAGCATCTCACAGCAGAAGTGAAGAACTGCCACCTGCCTCCGTGGTTCAGCACGGGGGATTGTGTGTGTTTTTTCATCTCCTCCAGACATACTCACTATTAAGTTAAGAAGAAGAATCCTTATGTCAGAGATCCATTCCTGATTTAGCTCGTGGAAAGCATAAAAGGGGAGACAACATAATAACAGCCACTCGGAACAAAATGTTGTTGAGGTTTGAGTGCTGTGATTTCAAAACAGTAAGAGGCACGGTTACCAGAAGGTAAAACCGCAATTGATTTGGGGCCCTCAGAAATGTTTGGTTGTGCCAAGTTCAGCTTCACATCTACAGGAGCGTGGCTTTCAATAGAGTAGAATACTTATGATAATTAAAGCTGGATTAAACAAAGCAGCACCCATACTTCTTGTTATGTGATAATGCAGTAGGATGATGATTGACTATACAGAAATGCCTACTTCGGTGTGTTCTGTCACTGGTGTAGCTGCTAGAGCCACGGATATGTGGATGTAAAGTCATCTTGTACAAAGCTAGGCAGAACTTCATCTGCCTGTCTGCTTTTTCTAACACTCTAGAGTGGAATACAAAAGGCAGGAGGAAAATCGTGGTCCTTGAGGTTGATTGATGTAGCAGTAGGACTTTTGAGGCCTTGAGTGAGGAGCTGCTTGCAGCATAAAAAAAGTCTGAGGCAGGCAGTTTGTTGAAGTGTGTGTTTGGTGTTGTGGACCTTACAGGAGGCCAGTAAAGAGAATTTACTCTGTGGACTTCACCAGAGCAATATGTTAGGTTCAAGATGATGCTGATGTTAAGTGATTCCTTAGGGCACCTTCCTTGATTGCAACTCCACAAAATCAGAGAGTATGACAGTAAAAACTCATTGGGTGTTTATAGCACCTGCCTAATTGAAGCTCTGAGACAGTTAGTACGTTATAGCCAACTTATTTAAAACCAAGAGACTTTTTGAGATGCTGTCACTAATCAGCAAAATGCCATGAAGTTGAGATCTGTGGGTGTTCAGACTCGGACATAATTACATTGAGAGATATCACTCTCACAACAGGTCCAAGAACAGTTTCTTGGGTAGGTTGCAATCAAAATTCTGCCTTATATTGAACATCTGTGTCTACTCTGTAGGAGCAGTGACAGTATCAGAGGAGAAGAATCCATGTGTCCTTTAATGAGATACTTTAGGTTGCTGCATAGCAATCATCATATAAATCCACTGATTTCTGTTTAAGTCTTTAGTAAGTGTGTTCTCTGGTAGCTATTTTTCACCATGCCATATTACCTAGGGGAAAATGAATTAATAATGCATCTAGTCTTGGATATGTATGTTTAATGGATGATCTCACATCCTATCTTAGATGTACTGCACAGAAAAAGCCCTGTTGTAATTGATCTTTGAGGCTTAGCATGTAAGGAACAGAAAAAAAGTAAATGTGCTTACACCAAACTTCTTTAGGCAAGTGGATTGTCTAGAAGAGCTAAGGAAGTTGGTACCTAATGATTTGGTTATGGACAAAATTTCTCAGACTGTTATGTGAACAAGTGTTGAGGTTTTTGGTGAGGTGTTTTGGGTTTGGTTTTTTTTGTCCTTTTTGAGTGCTGTTGATACTATATTTAATTCAGGAGAACTACCATGGTGTGGTGATGACAAGGGGAAAAAATAAATCAAGAGACAGGAACTTGAGTAGGTGGATCTTTGCTGTACAGGTCAGTTTGGTCTGTCTGATTGTCCCACGGTCTGTATTGTTCTGCTGCCAAACCGTGAGCAGGCTGGAAGGCTCTCGTACCCTGTCAGCAGAGATGGATGCTGGGGGAGGGAAGAGTGAGGGATGTTTTTTCACCCCTGTTCTGTTCTCCCAGAATGATTCTGTCATGCAAAGCAGCCTCTCTTTCCAGTTTCACAAAAGCATAAGAGCTTATTTTAACCTAGTAAATAATCTTTGTCCATTTTTCTTCTATGGGTCTATTCCACATCATGTATTTTTGGTGTTTCTCCTTTCCTGGATTCATATGTTCCAAGCAGTGGAGGTTTCCACTAGTTCCCTTGGGAAACTATTGAGAGGTCCAATGACTTTTGTTGTTAAGTTCTCATTAACACAGTGCATACACTTTCCTTTAATTTCACATTATAAGTCCTTAGGCATGAACTCACACTTACATCTATTGATGGCTTAAACTTCCATTGTCTTCCAGAAACCTAGTGAACTGCTCTTCTCTAACAAATGATGTTTGGCAATTTGGTGAAGGCTGTTAAACCCAGTCTCTGGGTCTTTAAACACTCACCCCCTAGACTCTTGTTGTGCTCTCCATCTTTAATCCTAGGGTGATTTGGGTTCCTGAGGAGGAGAGTAAAGTCGATTGAGAATTCCATCCTTCTAGAAAAGTTGCTGATGACATTCTGTATGTAAAGAGTAGCTTTGTATGGATGGAAGAGATCACATACATACAAATAAACATTACTCAAATGTGCTAAATGTTTTCTAGGAGGGCCACATTGGCTCAGTGGCAATACATAGATGGCATTGTAATTTTAATCCTTTACTCAAACAGTCTGTACATCTGACTTACAGAAATGGTATTGTTTTAAGAAATATAAGGCTGTTTGTGAAATATGTGCATTCTCTCTTTAAACAGAAATATCCTTTCAACTCCAAGCCAGAGTAGATAGCACGAGAGACTGTCCTGTAAAAAAGCATCACTGATTCACTACGTTGTTTAGCTGGGATTTGCAGCAGCCTTTGCTTATTTTTAGTTTAAAAAGGAAGGAAATGCAAAGTTGAGGCTGAAGCACTGTCGGTAACTTCTTCCCTCATCTATGGGCAATAGACAGATAAAATTATCAGGGGCAGTTGTAGCTCTGAGCTAAGTAGGCCTTTTGTAGTGGTAAAGGAGAGCAACCCCTCACATTCGTACTCCTTGCTTGTTACCTGTGGCTGATGGACTCGGCTGCCAGGGACAAACTAAGGGCAGAATTTCATTCTTTAGCTGCAGCCAGAATAAAAATTGATGCTGTCTTACCTAACTGCCAGGTTTCTTATCCCTTCTGCATAAAGGAAGAAGTATTTGACCGCTCTTGTCAGCTTCATATAAAAATACTTTAAATAAGTATTAACCTAATACAATCTTTCTTGCTTTTGTAGTGGCTCTGTGCCTTTCCCAGCTTGATTTTTGTTTCTTGTCTCTTTCTGTTTCCATTTTTAGATAATGTTTTATCTCTTCTGCCTTTGATATCTCTAATAACTGCCTCTTTTTCTTCACCCCCCTCAACTACTTCTCTCTGCATCCTTTTTCCCTTGGTGCCTTCTTGCCATATTTCCTTTTTGGAGATGATTTAAGAAATTTGCCAATTAGTTGATGTTTATGAAATTTTTACTTCTGGAATAACCCTCTCATACATCTTTGACTGTCAGTTGGATAAGGACTAGATGGTGACAGAGTGCCTTTTGTTTGCTTTTTGTGTAGAATTAGAGAGGGAAGGAAGGGGTGGGGGAAGAAATGGACCTTTGGGCTTACAGACCTTTTTCAGTCCTGAAGAAGCAGCGGCAAGTCTGAGAGCACAGCTGGGTATTGGTCACTGTCAGTAAGGTCTTTCCTGCCTGCACAGCCAGATGATGGAGAGTGGAAATAACTTGCACTAACACTTGTATTTTGATAGACAAGGAGCAGGGCTGAACTCTTGGGGAGGAAAATTGTTGTGCACGTGTCTGAGGACAAAAATTCTCCGACACGTTTTATGAAAGATAAGTATTAAAGGTGGACAAGCAAAGTACGAAGGTTCACTGAGATATGCAGGAGCCCCTTGGCAGGAAAAGAGAAAGGCTGGACTGGCTTTTATAGCAGGGAGGGTGGGTTAAACAGGAAAACTTGTTTTGGTTTTGGTTTTTCTTTTTTTAAATAATCTTAGTATGCATGACCTTAGCTAATTGCTGCAGTGCAGCTGAGAAGTGGTAATTGTTCAGCTGTGGTAACTCAATCACATCCGCTCTTGTCCCTGTCCCCTTGGTACTTCTGGCTGGCGATGGATACCTTCAGCTCCTGCATTTTCCTCATCTGTGCAAAAGCACCTTGATTCCCTGGGTGCCTCTCCTCCTGCCTGCTTCCGTGGAGTCTGCAAGACTCTGAAAAATGGCTCCTGTCAGTTCTCACTCTCCTTTGCCTTGCAAAAGCCCTGATCTGCAGGGAAAGCACTAGAACTTGCTGTCAGCTAGCAGATAACATTGCACTGATTTATATGCTGCTCGCATCCGTAAAGTTTTCCATTGCAGCAATGGGTCCTTTTGTGTTGTGTCTTCATTTTTGTTATATTTTAAAGATTCTGATAACTTTTACCAATAGACCACAGACTTTTTTTCCTATATTGTGGTATATTCATGATTTTTTTTTCTACCTGTGTAGATTGATCACGGTTGCTTTGCTAGTGAAATGCTTGTTGATTTTTACCTATGAAACAAGTTCTGATGTCTCTAATAATGCTAGAATTATGGGGTTTTAAAACTTCTAAAAAGTGAGCTTTTCAAAACTGTCAGATTATGTCATGAGCAAATCTTTTTGCTTTTTTTTTTCCCCCCCCTCTTGCAGTGATGTAGAAATGATTTTGGATGGCTGAAGGTAGTGCTTGAATCAGCAGTAATGCTGTGTGACAGCAGGAATGTTTCATTTCTTGTTGTGACAAGAGTAACAATTGGTAATTGATAAGTGTGGGGAAAAAGCTTTACGTGTATATAGATACAGAAAAAAATCTCAAAGAATAACTGTCATTTAAAATGTAATTTAAAAAAAAACACCCCAGCGTCCAAACAAAACAGAAGAAGATTAAAGCAGAGCCTAGCCAGTGGTGCTTTCAGAAGGCAAGCTTGCATGTTGAAAAGCTGCCACTGCCTAAAAGTTCTTGGTATCTTAAATTTTTCTTTCTAATTCCCTTAATGTCAGATAGGTAAGGCCTAAGCTACATTAATCATCCAAGTGCTCTCAGTTCTTGCCAGTAGTGCAGCCTTCCTGCTGTTTGAACTTTGGAACAGCTGCGGATGTTACGTGAGTCACAAAAATGCAGTTTATAAAGCTTTTGGAATTACAAAAGCCCAGATTTTCTTGCTTGGAGAACTAAATGATACAGAGCATTCTGCTATAACAAACAATGAATGAACGTGTTAGTGTTTGTTTAAACTGCGGCAAGTCAGCCTTTTGTGTGAGCCCACTTGTGTGAGAAGAGTGGAGGGCTGGGAGCAGTAGCAGGGAGGCAGGAGGAAGTGCAGGGATGGGGTGTACTTTTCTCTGACCTATTTAGGCTCCAGTCTAGCATTTGCTTTAAGTCAATCCACGTGTACGGTGCTGCTGACAGTATTTCTCCTCATCCCAGCCACATTCTACCGCTGTTCTGGTTTGGGATGCTGCTTGGTGAATTATGTGAGGGAACTGGGCCAAATGAAAATGTAGCTTTTTGTTGTTTGGACAGATACTCAGCAGAGAAAGTTTCATCATCTATATCAGCATTCAGCCACATAAATGTTGTGCCAGAGGTGGGAATATGTTCTGCAGCAACAACTTGGGCTTGAGTTTGGCTTAACACAGTTATGATTCCATACCTTCAGATGCTAGTGAATCAGCAGATTGGCTTTTTATGTCTTTTTTTTATTTTAATGTCAGCATTGGCTGTGGTTTTCTGACTCAACACCAGAAGTGAAGTTCAGTAAGGACTTTGTTAGCAAGAAGTTCTTTAGCTGTATTTAAACAAAAAAATAATTAATCAAGGGTAAGAAGCAAGCAAACCAAGGCTAGCAATAGGTAAGATGCAGCCCATGAATAAACCCTGTGGCTTCTAGTCTTTTGTTGAATGAGGGGTAGCAGTTGCATGGATAGTGGAAATGAAGTGGCAGCAGTAGTAGTACTACCTTCAAGGGGTGCAGAATTCAAGAACTGAATGCAAAAAGTCAGAGTGGGTAAGACAAATGAATCCAAATGGCCCGATGCTGTGTATGCAAAGAGGCTGCCCATGTGGGAGCGGTATCATATAACTGGGGAATGGAAAATGTGCTCTGGGAGGGGGGGTGGGAGAAGTTACGTGGGTGCTTTGCATGCCTGCTTTGGCATTAAGGGAATACAAGGGCCAATTTTGAGGGAATTAATACTTAAAGAAGTAGAGATAAGTGCGAGGAAGAGATGTTAACAGCAGATTTTCTAGGTGAAAGAAAAGTAGTTTATTATCAAATATTTAAGACGTGGTTGGAGTAATGACCACTATCTGGATTTTTAAGCCATTAATCTTAAGGATGCATGTTAGTTCTCTTAGCTGAACAAATGAACACTTGACATGTAATGGAAGGGCTTTACCAAGAAAGACAGGGAGCTGCACCTGGTAGTTGGGGTGTTCTCATGGGAGGCAAAACAGAGGGGCTGGATTATTGTCATCTGGCAGAGAAATTGAATACAGGTCTCTGTGCTGAGAGAATCTGGTTCTTGCCCTGAGAAGATAAAGTAGAGGCATCAATCCTTCAGTAAACAGGTCTGGATTAAGCTGGATTAAGTATTTTTGTTGTGTTTTATTATTATTATTCTTTCACAAGGTTATTTTTAACAAGGATCAGTTTACTGGTTTGGTTTCCAGTGCATCCCCACACACACTTGTGCTGGCGCAGCTGGTGGAATATCACAGGGAATGGGCCAGGAGCTGTTTTACACTGCTGAGATAAGAGGAACAGAGTGTACCCATGGTCAGTCCCTGAAGCAGATCTGCCAGGTGACACTGGCATGGGTTTGCATCAGTTGGAGGGGTGCCAAGCATGCACTGAGCTCAGGTTGCTCAGCCCTGGGATGGACACATCCCATGAAGAAGCTGGGGAGTTCTTGTGTGGAAGAGCATGGGTCTGGGGACACGGGGTTGCACCCACAATTAGATGGTGGTGAAGTGGGCGTTTGGGGTTAGGCTGAAGTTAGGCAGAGCATGGGAATGCGACCAGCATGTTCATCACTTGTCTTACAGGCAATCGTGTTAGTGGGGCTAACTCTTGGCTGTCCTTAATAAAATTCAAGTTGGTGTTGTGCTGTGTCAGCACTGCTGTGATGTCCTACTCTTCGTTGGCCTTCATCACTGCAGGCTCACAGAGGTAAAGCTGCTTCTCACTCCCAGTGTTGTGCGTGCTGCTGGAGGTGCTTGGGGTGATGGCTGCAGCCATTGCTTCCCTGCTTTCTTCCCTGCCTCCCTGCATTGTTTGGGGTTTAAATGTTTTCTTGTCTTTGATCAGGCTTGACTAGACTTCCCGGACCAGCCTTCATAAAAGGAGCCCTACTGATATTCCAGGACTTTCCCTGTTGTGGCTTTGTTTGTTTGCTTAGCTTATTTGTAATACAAATAACATAGAAGCCTGGCATGGAGCAAAGAGCAGGAAATTCATTCAGGCTTTGAGCTGGGACTTGCTGAAATTGAAAGATATGACAAAGCATGCAGGCATGCCCACACAGAATAACTACTCTTTTTTAATTTTCCTTTCCCTTTTTCAGGAGTTCTTTTGGTGACCCTTTTCAAAGAAAGAAAAGGAGTAAAAAGCCAAATGCAGAATGAAATCTGCACGTAAAATCCTGTTGGTAAAGTAATTCAAATTCTGGAAATGAATACCCAAGCAAAAAACCATCCAAAACGTTTCCTATAATAGGACCTCGTGTTTGTTACCATAACAATCCTTTTTGGGGGAAAAAGAAAAAGGGGATTAGTGCTGTTAACATGACTCCATTGCCTGGTTCAGGTAGTGCTGGTTTCCAGGGCCCCTCGAGCAAATTGTGGGAAGGGGAGGGGGAAAATCTGTATGCCTGGATTTTGGAGATGCAGTTTAGTATCGTTGTAACAATACATTTAAGCTCTGGCTGTGTAATGCCTGTTATTTCCCTGGAAACTTTAGGCTTCGTATGGAAAAGTACTACTTTAAAATAGCAGTGTCAGTCTGAGGGGAGGGTTGCAGATGAGCAGGCAGAAGCCAGATGAGAGTAATATGTAGCTGTAGCTGCTTGACTTTACTGACTTTTAAGGGATCCAAAAAAAGATATGAGCCCTTTTGAATAGGGGAAGAGAACAAGATGTTTCTGTAGTAACGAGATCATAAAAGAAGGAAAATTGCCTGCAAAGAACAGGTCTGATTTTTTTCCCCTTTTTTGTATTTTGCTCCTATTATGACTTAAGCTGCGGTTTTGCTATCAACTGCCTCTTGTGTAAGCATTTCATATTACCAAGTTTTCCTGCAAATCTATTTTTGGGACAGTGATTTCTAGCCTACACACTTTGTTTTGTAATAAACCACTGTTTCCTCCATCCAAACCCAGACATTTTCTGAAATAAAAGGGTGGTAGCAGTCAGGCTCCTATCTGAATTTATTGGTTCAGGTTTTACGTGCCAGTTCAAAGCATGGAGGAGGTTGGCATCAGTTGAGGAGATGATGGTGTTTCTTTCAGCATTCTGGGAGTAGATGGATAGAAACGCTTTTCTTTAGTAGACTTGGAACTAAAAACTGAAGAAGGCCTTTTGTTTTTAGATGCAGATTTGGGAGAGTGATAAACTTTACTACTTGGTAGCCTGGGAACTTGATTTTGTGTGTTGCTTACAGACGTGCAGTCTTTTCTTTCTCTCTCTTCTCCCCGTCTCTGCTCCACCCTGATGGTATGATGAGCCTTTGAGAAATAAATGGGAACTGCTGGGTCCTCTATGTTGCAAAATTTCTGTAGTTTCTGGACTTTTGTTCATTTGCTCTTCAAAGGAGAATAATTTTACTGTTTTACTGGTGAGGGAAGGAGGAGGATCTTTGTAACCTTGCTGATGAACTTGTCCTGCCTTTTATAAAGGACACTGTTCCTTGTCTTTTTCCCAAAGACACTTAGACACCACTTTAATGCCATCACTAAATTGCAAGGGCAGCACGAAGTGTAAGCTTTGACCTTAAAGGCTCTATTTCTTTTGATTTAAAAAAAGAATTCCGGTATCTGTCAAAAAACAGTGAGGCCCCAAAGAGGCAACTCTTATTACAGGTTATTAAAAAAAGATGCACCTACTAAGAGACTTGGTTTATCCTTGTATATTTTGTCTTATATGTTGTACTCTTGCCTGGCAATTTAGAAAAAAATGCAATGTGTATTTCTGGCCATTTCACACGATGAAATTCCTTTCTAGTGCTGAGGTAGTAGCTGCAAGTTTGTAGAGTAGTCCTCCACTCGGACTTCAAAAAACCCCCACGCTGTTCCACTGGATAAAACAGGTAACAAAGTTGGGAAGCTGTTGTCTTGAGTTTTGATTTGTAACCCAGAGCACAGCAGGGTTTAAAATTGTCTCAGTTCTTTTCTTTTTCATCCAGTAGAGCAGCTCAGTTCATTTGGGTTTGTAACACTGTGATGTAATCTGGTGAGCACCGAGCCGAGCAGATTGCTAATAAATTGCATTGGAATGTTGGATATTCCCACTGTTCTGGCTGAGGCTTGTTGCATTCTTGCAGATAGCTGGACCAGCTCACTGCACACTGGGACCTTATGGTCAAATTGGTGGAAAGGGTGTTAGCCCGTCGTTAAGGCTGATTGAAGCCACACTGGTAGTCTGGAGCAAGCGATGGAGGTCAGGAGATAACCAACAAATGGAGGGGTTTAAAATGCCACCCTGCTAGTGAGGAGCAGTGGGAGGGCTGATAGACATGATGCTATATATCAGGTTGGTGAGATTTGCTCCTCTTGCTGCTCTGCAGCATCCCGCTGCATTGCTGGGGGGCAGCCACTCATGTCAGAAGGCATCTGAGGTTTGTGGCTACTGCTGCACAGTTAAAAGGATTCCTCATATTGAGGACCAGCAGTATGCATGGATACAGTTCCCAATAAAAGAGAGATGTGGAACTGTTGGAGAGGTGATTAGAGAGCTGGAGCACCTGCCCTACAAAGAGAGGCTGAGGGAGCTGGGCTTGTTCAGCCTGGAGAAGAGAAGGCTGCGGCGGGACCTCATTGCAGCCTGCCAGTACCTGAAGGGAGTGTATAAACAGGAGGGGAATCAACTTTTTAAAAGGGTAGACAAGGGCAGGACAAGGGGGAATGGGTTAAAACTAAAGGTGGGAAGGTTTAGATTGGATATTAGGGGGAAGTTTTTTGCAGAGAGAGTGGTGAGGGGCTGGAACAGGCTGCACAGAGAGGTGGTGTTCAAGGCCAGGTTGGATGGGGCCCTGGGCAACCTTGTGTAGCTCCAGGCCTGAGGTTGGTGTCCCTGCCTGTGGCAGGGGGGTTGAAGCTCTATGATCCTTGGGGTCCCTTCCAACCCTTGCCATTCTGTGATATTAGGACGGTGTTCACGTTTGTCAGCAGTAACTTCAGCATTAGAGAATTGATTTTTATCAGATATTTTCTTATACCCAGCTTCTCTAAGCATGAACATGGGCTCTTCAGATACCAACAGATTAACTCACTCTATTTATAGTTAAATAAAATATTACAGAGGCGCATATATCAGCTCTGAAAATGTCAGGTTGGTAAGACTGGCAGAAAGGGTTGGAAGTCACAAAATTACATACTCCTTGTTGTCATCTGACTGGGATGTACAACTGTACAACACTTTGGTACTCCAATGCAGTTCTGGGGCAATAGCCATTTAGCTGGTCCTTGGCTTTTTTTGGTCTTACCTTTTGAATGGGGATGCTGCTTGAAGCTGTGAAGGAACCAGAAGGAGTATGCGGTATCTTTTGTTCCCTGTGGAGAAATCTAGAAGCACAGTTAACCCCTTCAGCTTTTTTTTGTTTGTTTGTTTGGGTTTTCTTGGTAGTGTTACATAAAAAACAAAAAAACCCCAGAATTTTGTTTTCATGTTACATTGAAGAGGCAGGGATTGCGGTAGGAGAACAACAAAGCTTTTGATCTTTCTTTAGTAAATAGGAGACTGGTTACAGAATGTAAATATTTATCTTAGATGATGCTATAAGCAGTACATTTCTTTCTCATAACAGATAAGGACAAACCCACGGTAGTCATCAAGATGCACATAATTTCTAAGACGTTTCTTGTCCTGTTTGTTCACTTGGGGGGATCACCAGCAGTCTAACAATAGTCTTATTTTCCCACAAACTATATGGCTGACATAATATTACAAAGCAGCTTGAGGGAGTACTAGCACACAGAATAGTTAAAGCATTCACTACTCTTATGAAGGTTGAGTAAAACATTCAATGAAATAGCGTTTCATAAGTGGACGAATTGCTATTTGGTATTTGTCAGTAGACAATGACTGGTCACCCCTAAAGTAATTGCATTTTAAAATATTGATGCTGGATTAAGAGCTCAGCTAAAAAAGCATATATTACTCAAACAAGCATACTGTTTACCCAGGATGGATTATGATGAATTATATTTCAACATTTGAAATTAAGAAAAGGCAAAATACTTAGAGAATATTAATGGTAGCTTCGGGATGGGACTGGCTCAGTGGGAAGAACAGCTTATGAAAGAAATTAATTTCAAATATGTTCCTCAACAAAAGAGGGAAAAAAGTAATATTATGTTCTTTGTTTCTGAAATGCCCTCTCTGAAGAGCCCTGTGTGAGCATGCTGTTCTTGGGAGAAGGATTACATCGTAATGAGGATGGGCCTGGGGAGTTCTGGGGCAGGAGTCTTGTGGTCTGTTGGTTGCCCTGCTCTTACTCTGCATCTCCAGCTCACTTGGGCTGTTCTCTGCTGCATGCTCAGGACCACATCAGCCACTGTCATGGTGGTGGCATGGGAAGCTGCCTCATCACCTCTTTTTGCTTGGTGGCCTTGTGTCATCCTGGTCCTTGTGTCCCTGCATGCTGGTTCCACCATTTGCCAGAGAAGCATTCAGGAGTGCATGTGGCTCTTCCTTGGCATGGCAGCCACCGTTCTCATGTTTTTCCAAAAACTTTACTTAAAGGCAAAATTCAGACAATGCTTAAAGCTGCTGAAATTCTTTCTTGTTTTCAGCTGCCTCTGTGGACTTGGAATCAGAGGCCACTCCTGTCTTAAAGGGAAGGCTGCATACTTACTGCTGCAGGCTAGATCTCTCTGCAGTTCAGGGAGAGGTACATGGTGTGGACACGACTATTTGTTTTTCAGAAGTTGTATATCTGTGTGTAGCACCTAAAATCTCATCAGGTTGCAGTTTTTTCTGTCTTCATCTCAGCAGCCATGCATGGCAAAGTAGCAAACAGATTAAATAGGAAGCTTAGGTAATAGGAAGAGGCAGCTTTCCATAGCTTCGCTGATCCATGGTGGCCACTGTAGTGGACTTGCTCAGGGAAGGGAGCAATTGGGGAAGCTGCTTTGCTGGCACTACGAAAATGAGTTTGGTTGTCATCTGTCCCCCTGCCCCAGATGAGAACAAACTGGTATTAGGGGCATTAAAAGCCTTGAAACCACTCAAGGAATGGAGTGTGAAATAAAATTCAAGGCAAAAAGAGTGCTAGTTACTATCTTAATTTAGGGAAGATGCAGTGTTCTCTTTGAAGAGTGAAGGCTGATGAGCACCAGTCCAGGGCCTGCTGATGACAGTGAAAAAGCTATTGAGTTGATGGGCTTTGGATTATTCTTGAGTAGCTTAATGTACCCGCAGCGACTGTGGAAGGTGACGTATCCTTCCTCTGTCCTTACTTCATCCAAATGTGTCACACCTGGTTGACCAACGTGCCTTAAAGGAGATCTCGTTGGTGAGTACACTAATTGCCACCTGTGCAGGAAGGAGAAGCTTTGTGGCAGCTTCTGTTTGGCTGGAGTCTTGCTGACCCTGCGTGTCCAGAGTCACCTTTAATAAAAGCTGAGTTGAAGCAGCGTCCTAGGCAGAAAGTTGTTTGCAGGTTAAGCAATTTTACCATGTTACTAGTGATGATGGTGTAGGGACTCACATGAAATTAAGACGTGCGGTCTGTGCTGGTGGTGTGCTGGTAAGCACTGCATGGCTATCATCACTTTCTGTGAGCAGTGGTGGCTGAGGCACATGTCAGGCATTGTGTACCCCTTCAGCAAAGCTACTCATGACATCTCTGAAGGGAACAGACGAGCGTTTCCTGTAAATACACGTACTGGAAACATCTGCCCGGCACATTGAATTAAAGGATTTTTCTTGATGTGCTGTCTGACCCTGTAGCAGAGGAACTGCAGTGCTCTGTTTTCCTCATGACTTCCCCATCTTTTACTTAAGCTGTCTTTTCGGCACACTCTTCCAAAGCTGAACCTGTGAGGACAGACTGGACCTCACTTCCCGCATCTGTCCCAGCAGCTATATCTCTTCCTGCCATGAATCATCCGAAGCACGCTTTTTCCTTAAATTATTTTATTTAAGGGTGAAGGCACATTTGGTTTCCTGAAGCCACAAACTAATCTCAGCAGTCTGGCAGCCAAGCCCTAAATGAAGGCCCTGGTGTGAAAGTGTTCAGAGGAAGGAAGTGCCTCCCCATCAGTGGTGATCACAGGCAAGCCCAGAGCAGAGCTCCTTTCCTTGTGGGCTTTGGCTGTGGTCAGAGGAACTGCAAACTTCATCACTTCTTGGGAGAGCTGCAGCAAAATGTCTCTTCTCTTTGCATGTCAGCGTCAAATACTCTGTGACCTCTGGTTTTCAGAAGTTCATTGCTGCAGCTAACCAAGTGCTAATTGTCAAATGATGTTAAGGGAAGGGGGCATAATCTTTTGTCTGAGAAGTCTTGGCTATGTTTCGAATCCCCTCTGGAGGCTGATATATGTGGCTTTGTTTTCCAGGACTCATTGATTGCATATATTTCAATTCCAGCAGTCCAAAATGAGGCGTTTTCTTGTCCTGAACAGCTGAGGATGTATAATTCCTGGAACTTGAGAGGCTACTGTATTTCACACACACATAAAAACCAAAATCCACCCCCTCAATTTTATCTTTAATAAAAATCACCCAAAAAAACCCTCAACCCAAAAGCATGTTAACTACAATGTTGTTAATAACTTTTATTTTTTTTCCCTTGTTAATTTTTCTAGGGAAACGTCAGATTCACCACTTGGGAAACCAGCTTCAACTCAATCAACATTGTCTGGATACTGCCTTTAATTTTTTCAAGATGGCTGTGAGCAAACACCTAACCCGGGGGAGAAAGATGACCCACGTAATTGCTGCATGTCTCTACCTGGTGTGCAGGACAGAAGGAACTCCTCGTATCCTTTCCCATTTAAAATAAGTAAAATAAATAAGGCTTACTTTTAGCAAGCCAGCTATCCCAGTTAGACCTTGTTTCCAGATTTGGAAAGGTAAGTGTTGAGGAGCTGACTTTGTCATTGTTGGTTTAATATGATAAAGTGAATGGGAGTTTTTCCTTTGGTTCAAGTAAAATGTTTCCCATTCTAAACATAAAATACTTAGTGTTTACAAGGAGCTATAAATGTCATTCTATCTCCTGTCAGTAACTCTGAATTTCTTCTTTATTAAAATTTTATTTTAATATAAAATTATGTGTTTCCTCTGCTGTGTTAGGTATTACTTGTTTGTGGTATATTGGGGTTTTTTTAATATTTTAAAACAAACAAAAACATAACTCGAGGCTCCTGCAGTGTCAGCATTAAAGAACAGATTGGAGTTCCAGTGGGGTTTCCATCAAGATACTTGGATTTCCTTCTTTTAATGTTTGTGGGAAGGACAGTATCATTCCTGTCTTAGTCTTGGGGGCAAAAGGCATTTGATAAATTCTGAAACTTGCTCAAAGATCATAGGGGAACTCATGGCTGGAGGTGGGACTGCACACCTCTTTCCACTACACCACCCCTGTTTTTGTCTTGTAGAGCCTCATTAAAGTCTGTGTAAGCTTTAGATACAGATGACTGTAGAGATTTATTTGTTGTGCATATTTTTTTCCTTTTTATTTTGTGTTTGAGTTACTGGAATTTGGAGTTTAGTATCAAACAATTACTTCTGTGTTATTTTAGTTCTTTTCTACTTTAAAACAGTATATGCATATCATCGGTACACTGATGCTTTTTCTAGATTGCTCTTCTTGTTCTGTATTTTATTTTTTAAAAATTGAGATGATTTATTCTGGTTTTTAGTTTCAGAAACTACATTCAGTATTCTAAAATTATGGCTTTCTGATAGTGTTATGGTCACTGTATTTGTATATTTAGAAAGATGTGGATTTGCAGGAATAATGGCATTAGAAGGAAAACTTGCCTATTGGACTGGTCGGTTCGAACAAAGTCTCTGTGCAGACTTTGAACAGTATAACTCTTTATCACTGCCATAAAAACAGTGTTGATTTAAAAGCATTACCAATATTTCTATGCACATATCACATTTTTCAAGTAATTTATTTACAGTTATTGTTTGATACTACTAAATGATAGCAGAGCCATAATACCCAAGTCCATTTTTCCCCACTGATACTGATAACACGTTGGAAGCAGTATAAGCTATAAGAAGCAAACAGGTATGTTGTAGCATAGCAGCCATCTGTCCAGCAAGTGTGGCTAACTTTGCAAGCAAAGAAAAAATAATCCTTTGCTTGTTTTATATCCTTCTTTAAAGTATTTCAGCATGTATCTCAGTTATATGCAGGAGGTACTGATCTGGTTGACACTTCATAAATACCTACATTCATTTCCCAACTTTTTTCTGTTAAATGGAGATAATATCCTGTGTGATACTTCACATGAATTACTGGGAGAAAAGTGTGAGTAAGACTGCAAAGACGTGTTCTGTCTTTGTATATCAATATCACAAGGTACTCTGTCTTCATTTGCATGGTTACTGTGCCTCCTTGGAATCAAGAAGTGGTATGGCTACATGGTTGTATGGCACAATTTTGTTGATTTTTTTTTTTAAAAATCCATTTGTTAAACTTAATTTTCTAGTTGATATTAAGAACTTAACTGTATTACTTCGGAAGAGTGAGTTCAGCTTCTGCCTGTGTTCTGCTGTTTGGGTTTTTGTTTATTGTTTTGTGGGTTTTTAGTATTTAAAGTCCAGTGTTAGTCTGAAAAAAAGCACACACCAACAAAACCCCAAGGCCCCAAATAAATTATGGATTCTGAACACTGAAATATAAGTTCTTCTTCTGGTATCTTACCCTTTCATTGGAAACTTGAAAACCTGAGAATTTGCTGACCTTTGAAATTAAAATAGGTTCAAGCCTCCATAGATTAATTATGATGATCATTATCAGTGTGTTTGTTTCCAGGCTAGACCTGGCAATATTGAAATGTGCTGGAGTCTGCAGGCGTGTTCCTGGGACTTTTGGTCCAGAGGGACCAAGAGCAGGTGTAGAGGATGGCTGTGTGACAAGATGCTGTAGCAGGAGTGAAGATGCGTGTTCAAAGAAATAAGCTTGCAATTGGTTTTGGTCTTCTGGAGAAGCCATCAGAGGAGGGCATGCAAAGAGGAGAAATATGCTGTATGATACACTGGGCAAAGAGTAACACTTTGAGATTCATATACACAGCTAAGTAGGTTTCTGTGATTAAATTGTCCAGTCCTTGTGTCGGTTATAGAATTCTTGTGAAGAGATTTGGGAGAAATTTAGAAAAGGAAGTTAAAGACTGAAGATGGGTGAATGTATCTTAGAAGAAAGGAGTAACATGGACAAAGTAGTGAAGGGCAGGAGCTTCCCCAGATCTCAGAGACAGCACCTTGGTTTTGGGTGGTCCAGATGAATTAGTGGTGTGACTTGGGAGCCATAAAGGCAAGAGACATTATCTGGGAACAGATTAGACTCTGAAGTAGAAAACAACATGTTTCTTAAAAATTATGTTAGAAGGAGTAAAGAGCGTATGTGGCCTGGGGAGGTACAATGAGATGTAGTCAGGGGCTGACGTGGCAAGAAATGTTGTGTTCTCTCCAGTGGCAGAACCAAAAGAGTGGGAAGCATTTGGAGAGGGGAAAACAGGATTTAATTGTGTCTGAATGAGTGCAGTTTGAGGGAGTGGAATGTATTTATCTGACATGGATATCTGCTTATTCTTCTATTTTCATAATGTACATGTCGCCAGCCAGCCTCTGTGAAAATGTGAGGAAAATTGTAGCCAAGTCTACTGGTGCAGTCTGACTTATGCCTGAATAAACCTCAGCCTGAAATAGGAAAACATAAAGTTCCCCGTGGTTCTTATGCGTTGTTTAATTAATGCAAAATATTCCAGTAACACAAATGTTTTTAATCTGAAAAAAATAGTTCTAGACTGAGAGAACACAAAAGTTTATTTATCTAAAGTACAGCTTTTATTTATAGTTAGTTAAAAACTGTAATTTATTACTTGAGATCTGAATTATTTTACATCAGTTTATGGTTTTTATTATCTTCTTTGACACAAAATCCCACATTGCAGCAACTTTGACATAGCTTTTCACTTGCCTTGCTTACATTGCTTGTCAACATTAATGTTTTAAAGGCAAGATGGCTTACTTGTTATTCGCTGTATTTGGGAGGTGCCTCATCCTTTGATGAGCTACTTACAGGCATAGGCTGAGAGAGTTGGGCTTTTTCAGTCTGGAGAAGAGAAAGCTCCTTTTAGTGGCCTTTCAGTACCTGAAGGGACTACAGGAAAGCTGGGGAGGGACTGGTTACAAGGGTAGGGAGTGGTAGGACAAGGGGGAAGTGGTTTTAAGTTGAAGCAGTGTAGATTTAGATTACACATTGGGAAGAACTACTCTGTGAGGGTGGTGAGGCCCTGGCACAGGCTGCCCAGAGAAGCTGTGGCTGCTCCTGGATCCCTGGCAGGGTTCAAGGCCAGGTTGGATGGGGCTTTGGGCAGCCTGGGCTAGTGGAGGGTGTCCCTGCCCATGGCAGGGGTTTGGGACTAGATGAGCTTTGAGGTCCCGTCCAACCCAAACTAGTCTGTGCTTATTCTCTTTATAAAATCTTCACTATTAGTGGCAGTAGTGAAGGTGTAAAGCAAAAAATACACCTGAAGACAAACTCGCAGATTTAAGAGTCACTATTGATGAAACCAGTTGTCCTGGTCCCAGGGGCTGAGCGATGCTGAATGTTTCCAGTGACATCTGACTTGAGCTGGCACTGCCAGCGCTCCGGGCATTTCAGGCTCTGGCTCGTATTTTGTTTCTTGGAATAGTAACAGTCCTCAGTTGTTTCTCTTTAATGTTTTGAACAGCTTTTCCACCCCTACATATGTTTGAATGGAAACAAAGGGCTCTTTAGCTAGTCCTGCTGTTCCCGAGAGAGGGGAACTTGGGAAGAGCCGGACAGCGTGTTTGACTGACTTATGGGCTCGGCTGTAACCTGGGGCTGCCCTGGGGTCACTTGTGAACAATGAGAGCCTGGCCAGGATATTCCAGGTGGGATATCAGTTTGTTTCAATCAAGGAATATTTAATTCTGTTTGTAATCCTTTTTGCTTTACACAACTGTTAGAAAAGCCATGCGAGTGTCCACTGTTTTCTGTAATATTTTCCAACGCTACCACCTGGGTTTTTTTACAGTGCTGTTTTACATGGTAAATGTCTTTTATCCCCCACACATGCACCTTTTTATTTATTTATTCTTTTCCTTTGAAGCTCTCTGGAAAATGCTCCCTTAGTTGTAAACCAAATCCTGTCTTGTTAGATCTTAGTAAATAAAACCTTTTCAACATGAGAAGCGTCCTCACAAAGTTCTCTCACCAGCTATCTTGGGTAAATATCCCTCTGTTTGCCTCTGGAGGTAAATTCAGGGCAGGTTTTTCTCCCCACTAGTAAAGCTGATCAGTCTGGATGCTGAGGGGGGACTCGTGGAGCTCTTCTCACCACCCAGGGCTGGGGCAGCCCCCTGAGCTTAGGGCTGCCCGTGTTGTTCAGGTGGTCTTCAGTGGCTTTTGTGTGGTCAGAGGAACGAGCTGGGGTCAGTCCAAGGCAGCCAAGTGAGGTCTCCCTTCTGAGTTGTTTGCAGAAGAATCTTTCCATTAAATGTCTCAGAAAAATAGCCTCTTTTATCAACCTTCTACTCTGGGCACTTAAATTAGAGAAAGTTTGGTGCCCTGGAGTCTTTTACGTGTAAAATTGCACTGAGTAGGAAAGCATAAGGCGCTTTTCCTCCCCTACTTCCTCTGCCATGGGAACCTCCCTTTTGTTTGAAGGATGATCACAAAGGCGTTGCAGGACCCCAGCAGGCAAGAAGGATTTGGGAAAAAAACCCGGGGCATCTCCTCACTGAAAGGGGCAGTACTTTGTTATTTCCTACTTGTCTGCAGTACTTGCACTTTATTGCCAAGCTATTTGAATGCCTCCTGGTTTAATGTGTTTATTTTCATGTCTCAGAAAGGGAAGTTCAAAGTATTTATCTTCATTTCCAGGTGCAGAATTGAGGCTAAGTGACACATTCAAAGTTACCCAGAAAATCTGTGATGGAGTAAGGAACCGGTCTCTTTTAATCCTAGATTAGGCATCAGCTTCTGAGCCTTTCTGCCTTGTTGGGCTTTGCAAGTGAAGTTCAGCTAATTTCCTTTCAAGCACTAGCAGGCTCTGTCAGCTTCCATACTGCCTTGGGAGGCTTTGTATACCCTCGCCATGAGTGCCTTTGATGGATACGTTCTTTGTTTCCCTACTAACACTTCAAGGTCTATCTTTGCAAGGAAAAGGGCAAGACTTCCTTTTTTATTAGAAATGAAAAATTAGATCTCCAGCAATCTTATGACCTCTGCTAAAACTTCCTGGAGCCAGCAGGCCCTAGTGTTCCCAATTAAAAAGTTAACTTTTGAAATTATGCTTTAATCAACAAGACTTGAGAGCTCTGGTTAGGGAAGTTAATAAAACCACTTTCTATTTCTCTTTGGTTAAGGACTTTCTTTTTAGTTACTGACCTTTTACTTCTGATAAAATATAGTTACATTCAAAATGTGGTTTTTTTTTTTCAAGTGTTGAGTGTGATAAGGACATAAGGCATTAAAAATGGATTTTAAATTGCACAGTTAATACATATTTACAAAAGCAAATTATTTCATTTTGCTAGATTATTTTTTTGTGTGCAGTAAAGGACACTGAGATCTTACTTCAGACAGTTTCATAGGGTATTTTCAGTTGGAAAGGACCTACAACAATAATCTAGTCCAACTCCCTGACCACTTTAGGGCTGATCAAAACGTAAAGCCTGTTGTTAAGGGCATCGTCCAAATGCCCCTTAAACACTGATAGGTCTGTGGCATCGACCACAACTCTGGGAAGCCTGTGTTCGACCACGCTCTCAGTAAAGAAATGCTTCCTGATGAACCACTTGCTTGGACTTGAACTCTTGGAAAAGCCTTGTTCTGCTTCTTTTTAAAATGAAGTTGTAAAGTTCATTTTGAGTAGATGGGTTTTAGCTGGGAGAGTTTCAATCTGTTAATGAAAAGTTGCCACCTTAAGTAGGGTGAGGCTAATGTTGCCCCATGTTATTTGCATCTATTTCCAAATAGCTCATGTGTCTGGTAATGCTTGGCTTGTGTGATTGTTCCTATTTGGTACCACAGGAGAAAAAGCTGCAGATGTAGGGAAGAGGGCAGCAATAAAAATTTAATTTCTGCACATTCATTTCTTCCCATCACCCTCTCCTCCAGCCAGGGTTGGGACTGCTGAATTTCAACAGCAGGGCTCGTGACCTGGAGCCAGTGTACCCAGCCTCCTTTTCCATGCGGTGAAGGAGACTCATGTGATTTTTCACTTGCAGGACTGCCTTGCACTTTTTTGTCATGTAAAGAGAGGTGTATGAAGGAAGTATGTCGCAGAGAAAATGGAATATTTCATGTCTGCTGTTGGTGGGAAAGCAAAATTTTCCTCTTTGTGCGCTCGTTGCTGTTGTATGCTCTGTTGGGTGGCTCTGTTCTCTTCCTCACTGCTAGGACAGCTCCTGGCTGCTGCCCTGTGCCTGTGGGTGGGTGGCAGTGGGGCAGTGAGGCAGGAGGAGCGGGGCTGTGTCCCTTGCATTCTTGCCGGGGCCTCCAGCTGTATTGAGGAGGACCCTGTGTTTCCTTAGGCCCTGTGTTGTATCTGTCAGTCCCTTATGGATGTCTGTAGTATCTGAAGTGATGCTGGGTATTTGACATGTTCCACTAGCATCTGGGGATTTGCAGTGAGAATTCCTTCTTGAGAAGAAAATAACTTGAAGTCTTTCAAATTGGTTATATGGCACTACCTCTGGGGGACTGAGCTGGGGAGATGGTTAGTGGTTCTCAAGTCCTCTTGTTCCTTGCAGGGGAAGCCATAAAACTACTTGTGCGTGACTCAGATATGGCAGGGAAATGGTGAGTGTGATTGCTGCTGAGCCTTATCCTTCAGGGTGCCCTGTTCCTGAAAGTCATTGAAGCTTTCCATAGGGAGACTGTCATTTTAATGCAGAGATACTGTACTTGGGTGGGTTTATTTATTTATTTTTTTTTGTTCATCTAAGATTCTAAAAATATAAAAGGAGAAGGGAACTTTACATTGTGGTGTGTGTCAACTCAACCTCTTACTGTTTAAATCCTTGTGCTAAATGGCTATTGTGGATGCTGCAGGGAGGGAGGGGAAAAGCTGCTGTAAGTGCAGCAGTGATAATTGACCCACTTAAGAGAGCTGCTCTAATTTTGCATGTTACAGCATCCTGGAAATTCAGATAAGAATGTTGATCTCTCTAGCTAATAGGATTCTAAATATATCATCCAAAAGAAGCAGTCAGACTGTAGTTTTGTGTGTCTGTGTGTTCAGGCTAATGTTTTGTTTAAGAATTGCACACTCTGAAAATCTGCTTTTCTGTTAACTTGTTACTAACTCAGGATAAAATAGTATTTGACCTCTGGTACTGGCAAGGGGGAACCTGATCCTGCCCCATTGAATTCGCTGGCAAAAGTCTCACCAGCTTTTGTGTAGAGGAGTGACCAAGTTTTTTCCCCCTCAGGATGTTGGTACCCAGCAGGTGGCTCAATTGTCAACTTTTCCATAATGCAGCATTAAACAAAGTGTCTGCAGAGGTGGAGAGGGGACAGAGTCACAAGATGGCCTATCAAGATTACAGCTTTTGGCTGGTTTTGATAGCTTTGTTATTTGTTTTTCCTCATTTAAGGAAAATTTTGAACAGTAAAGGTCAAAATAACCTGCTGAAATTTGGCAGCAGAAATATTTTATTGCTTTACAGAGCAGAGAGCTTCATATCTCTCTCCAGGCAGTTCTTTCTCCAATCTTATCAATGAGTACCACTGTTGAAAACCATGGGGTTTGTGCTCAGTAGAGCTGTTACACCTAAATAGCTTTAATTTTGGTGATCCCTTGCCCATCGTACCCTTCTGTGTTGGGACAAAACCCGTCACCACAGCCCCTCTTTGAAAGGAAGGGACTGGAGTTATTCCATAGGCTTCTGTATTGGGTCAGTTGAAGCCCTTGTCACTGTGGACTTGAATTCCTTTATGGCAGGTCGAAGCATTCATTGCTTGGCAGTCCTGTCACCATTTTGCCCTTGTCTAACACAGAAATACTTAGAGCAGAAGAATCTGAGCCAGATTGTTAGAGCACGTAATAGTGGTCTGTTACTGCAGGCATAAAAATAATAATAAAATTAATTGCATGGTTTGTCCTCTTCAGAAACCCCAAACTGGAATCTAATTACAAACTGGTGAGACGTTTTCATGGTCAAGGTGAAACAAGGAAAGAAACAGAAGCAAGGAAGGCTATGAAGGCATTGGTAATACCAGGAAAAAATAGGAGGGGCAGCCCTTGCTTGCCAGCAGCCCTTAGAGGGGTGATGCTTTGAAACGTGGTTTCAGAGACACAGGAACTAATGAGGAGAATGAAAGCAGGATGAGTTCTGGGTGATGGATGAGGGCAGGGAAATGTGATGGCAGAAAGTCCTCCTTCCAGTGAAATAAATACAAAGGAGGGCTGATAAGGAAGGGGATCACACCTCTGATGTCTTTGACCTTCAGTGATCCTTACATGCTTGTGAAAATAAATATTTAACAATCTTCTGAAAGCTTGTTTAAAAAAGGAAATGATTGGGTTGGATCTCTGCTTAATTCACAAGTTTATCTCTGCATCTGAATTTTGGTGCTTATGTCAGCAAAACCAGCATTATAACTGGGTGGTGTTTTAATGTGCTGGGAGCTCATGTGTTGCAAACACCAGCTAACTAAAAAACAGTGTGGTACAGCTGGTCATTGTGTAGCACGTTCTTGCTTTTGTCAGAGGATATGCTGGATGTGGTGTGGGATGTGGAGGAGACGCTTCCCCTTCCTTTCCTGCACGCCCACCCCCACCATAAGAAAAGACAAAAAAGAAAAGAAAGAAAGGGGGAGGAGGGTGGGGAAGGAGAGAAAATGTATTACCTGATGCTTTTTTTAGATAAATCCTGGTAGCAAACATGATCAAATATGGTCGATTTTCTTTGATTCAGTCATTGAAAAATATTCCTGGTTGTAGCCATCACTAATGTTTTCTGCCTTCTAATACATTTAGAAGTCAATTAGAAAATTAAATGCTTTCCTTCATTAAAATAATTTTGAAGATTGTGTATTTGCATTTTAATGCAGTGAGAATGATGTCTTGGAAGACAAATTCATATTATTAAATAGTTTAATTAAGATAGTAATGCAAAATAGGATGAATAAAAGCCAGTGCGTTGAGACCTATAAGCATTTACTGTGGTTTCTATTGGCAAATATTATTTTAGCTTGAGGTCTTCTAAAACTGTGTCCACTTTCATCATATTCTTAAGACTTGTGTAGCTTTTTTTGTTTTCACTTTTTGATTTTTGGAAGAACAAAGTGAAGGAATATCAGATAAACAATATTACCTTTCTAAGTTGTTTTGGAAAAACGGGATTCATTCTCATACCTGGCCTGCCCTCGTATCTTGAGAGTGGTCTTGATAATGTCTTCTTACATCCTAATGAAGTATAAACCTTTTAAAAAATGGTTAAAGTACTTCTCAAGAGCTGTCTGTCTTCTTCAGATGTTTGCCAGTAGGATTTTGTTTATGTGACATAGTCTTCATATATAAACTTGATACTCAAAATGCTTCTCAATGAAAGGTTTTCCATGTTTTGTAATCTCATGCCAAGTAAAATTGTGAGCTGAGCCTTTTCTAGTCTCTCCACTGTTAGCCTGACTTCATGGCAAGTCCGTGTCCTTTCTTGAAGGCTAAAGAAAATGTCTCCTAAGTTTAACTGCCAGGCTGGCTCAGTATTGTTGTAAGTATGAATGATGTAATACTCAATCACACGGTGGTATGTCTGCTATTTTCCCCACTTCGAGAGAGAAAATAATCTTCCCCTCTTATCCCATTTCAGCAGTTTGGGTAAATAGCAGCCTTAAATGAGACCCAACACAACCAAAATCTTGATTTCTTCCAGAGCTCTGCTTTTGAAGCCAAATTATCCCTATGCCTTCTTTATTTTGACTTGCTAATTGGAAATAAGATGTTGAAGATAACGTGTGCTTTGAAGCTAGCGTATTTTGTATTTTATTTAGATTTAATCCTTTAAACATCTGACAATAAAATATAACTTGCAGAGCTCTCATCTTTAGATCAGCTGTAAGTGAATCATTTAAGTTTTCAACATCCTTCCAGTTTGGGAGAAACACAGTAGTCTCAGTGATGTTTTGACTGCATGTGTTAGTAAAGTGCTATGAAATTTGCTATCAGTATTTTTAAATGGAGATACATAACTGTTTCTTCAAGGGAAGGAGCAGCTTGTCTGCCAAGAGTAAACTCTTAAGCTTATGCCTCGACAGGGAGTAGAAATCAAAGTCCTCTTTGGATTCCTTTTATATTGGTAAGCAGGGAGGAATGGTGAATAATATGTTTATGTTATATGAACTACCCGTGATTGAAAACAAGTTTTGAAAGAGGGGATATATAGAGATTGAAAAAAGTCCTTTTAGTTTGGACAAAAAGTGGTGTGTCTAACTTATATGCTGTAATCTTTTTTAATAAGAAAAGTGTGCAGTAAAAATACGTTTTCAGGAACATGACATGTACAAACTGAAATGTGAAAGCCTTTACTGCATAAAAACCAGAACTCCAAACATTGCCTCTGTCTTATTGTCAGGAGAATTTCTCACTTTATCTGTTTTACAGTATCTTTCCTGCTATAATTGGTCCTTTTAACTTTTTACTGTGCTTGTAGAAAGCCTTTTGGCCTTGCAGTTTCTGAGGGGAAACAAAGTTGTTACTATCACTTCAGGTATTGGAATGCGTGGCACAGTTCTAGGACAAAGAGCTGGTGTTTCAAGTTAGGCTGCTGAAAACTTGAGTGCTACCTGAACTTGCTAGTTTCTGAGAAAGCACCATGGTACCTTTGCTCTGCAAGGATTTTGTCCCCTTTTAGCTAACTTGCATTAAAAATTCTTTCTTTCCCCCCTCCCTAATGAAGCCATGGCTTCAGAGTAATGACGTTCTGCCTGTTCATCTCCGCAGGCTGTGAGATTGTAGGGGCTTTTCTGTGACTTCTCCTGTTGGGCAAAAGAGCTGGGCTGGCTGAATTGAGAGTATTTCTTTTGAAATTTGCCATTGAAATCACAAGTGGACCATCTTTGACCTCCAGGGAAATGAGGAAAGAAATGTTACAATAATTGTAAGTCATTACTGAAGAAGTCTTCTTTTAAAGAAACATCTGGAGGCTTCAGCTGCCACGTCTCAGTTGGTACCCGAAATCAGAGAACACTCCATGCTGTACTTGTCTGCAGTTGAAAGTTTGTTTTTCCCACGTGAGTTGTGTTACCTCCTGCAGATTTTAAGTTGAATTTTCTTTTCTCTATGACAATTTCTGCTCCTTAAAGGATCAGTCATTCTAGAGAATGCAACAGATGGACTACATCTGTGCTGCTGTCTCTCAGGGAATCCCAAATCACTGCATTCTTGTCACATCTGGAGGACCCAGTTAATTGCCAATAATTATTTCCAGCACATATTCAGATTATAGTTTTTCAGTTAAAAAAAAAACTTGTCAATGTTCACTTTGATATTTATTATCTTCCACCTAGAATCTAAGCTTTTACTGTGAGGGAGGAAAGCATCTCAAGTATTGGTTGCTGCTGTACTCATTCCCTTAGCTTTTGGACCGGTGGTTTCAGTGTCTCAGCTGTTTCTCAGTCATTCAGCGATGAAATGAGAGATGTCCTAGTTTTTTCTGATAATGTTGGGAGCCCTCCCAACAGAGCTGTAAACTGGTCACTTTCCTCTTGTTGCAACTGGAGAAGTTGGGAGCACAATCGGGAGCTAAGAATGTTGGCTGAGAGGTAGTATCTAGAGTGAGGCTCACATTAAAAAAAGAAAAAAAGCTGGGGGAAAAAAAAAAGTAGCTTGATGACAGAATTTCATTGCAACAACCTTTCCTGATGTCAGGTTCTAGGATGAAAGAGAATACACAGCATTTTCCAACAGCTTTCCGGCAGTCAGAGACAGTGTGGTACATACAGGGAACTGTCTGTGTAGATAATATATCTGAAGGTGATGAAACCCAGAGGAAACAATCCAGAAAGCCTGTGTCCTATGTAGGATTGTAGAATAATTTAGATTGGACAGGGCCTCTGGAAGTCTTCTCTCCAATTCCTTGTTCATGCCTTCAATAGATTGCTGAAGCCCTACTCGGGTTGAGCATTGTTTGTCTCTAGCAATGTATGTGTCATGCTCTCTCTGCCCCCCCCCATTGCAGTGGTTTACCACCTTCCTGGCAAAGACTTTCTTTTTTCTTAATAGCTAATCAGATTCTCTCTTGCTGCAACTTCCATCTGTTGTCTTGTGTTCTGTCTGTGTGTCTGAAAAGAATTTGGCTCTGTGCTCTCCAATACCTCCCTCAATAGGTAGTTAAGATAGCAGTAGATCTCCCCTGAAGGGTTCCCTTCTCTGGGCTGAGCAAGCTTTCACAGCTTTTCCTTGTTTCACATGTTCCAGCTATGTCAGTGGCCCTCCACTGAAGGCACTCCAGAGTGCTAAAGTTGTCCTTAAGAACCCAGACCTGACTGTGGCAGCCTCCTAAGTACTGAAGAGAGGGGAACAACCACTTCCCTCAACTGCTGCCCTCACTTTTGCTACTAAAACTCAGCACGTGTTTGGAGCATGCTGCTGACTCCTGCTCGACTTGTCCATCGTGATCTCCAGCTCCTTTTGTGCGAGCTGTTCCTTAGCTTGTCCCCTACTGAAGCAAAGGGTTGTTCTGTCTCAGGTCTAAGACTTTTCAAGAAGTTCAAAGACAGATGCAGCGCCTGTCAGCCCGGTTCTCCAGCTTGTTAAGATGCCTCTGAAAGGCAGCCCCACCTTCTGATGTACTGACATCTCCAGCTTGGTGTCATCTGCACACTTGCCTACGGTGCCTTCTACCTTGCTGACCCATTTCTAATCAAGACAGTGTTGGCCCCAAGTGATCACTGTAGTACCTGTCTGTTGGTTGGACTGTGTACTATCAATCACAGCCCTTCCAACTTGGCAGTCCAGCCAATTCTATGCTTACCTTGTAGGCCGGCTAGCCAAACCATGATGTCTCAACAATTTGGCTTTAACAGCACAGTGGCAGACCATGTCTTCAGCTTTGCTGAAGTCACAGTATGCAGCATCCACTGCAGTGCCAGTTTCTCCTGAGCTGGTGGTGGTTAGGGATGGGGAAATGGATGGGTAGGTGATGCTTTGTCAGAGATGCTGCTGAACTGCTTTCCCACTTAGCAGATCAAGTGTTTGGCTAGCACTCTGTACAAAGAATTTCTTTTAGCTCAGCATCCAGAGCGATCTGTCTTCTGATGGGGGACAGGTGCTCATAGGTTTTTATTTTTTAATATTATTTCTTAGGCCTGGTGATCCAAGCCTCTTCCTGACTTGCAGAAAGCCCAGATTTGCTTCTGTAAGGAGCGTTAAAAACTAAGAGGGTAGTCAAAGCCAAACCTTGCCTGTTCTGCTTTTGAAGCTGCTGTTGTTGTGCAGTCTGAAACGTGAGAATTGTGGGGCCAGGAGAAGAGCAAACAGGTGGAAGCTTTTGAAGGTGTATGGCCAGGTTTTGAGAAGGTGTATACCTACTTCAGCTTCTTTCCGGTTATTTCTGTGTTTGTTTATCACTTATGAATATAATGACCTAATATGTAAACAGTTCTGGCAGCAGGACTGGAACTCCAGTGTGCTCACTCCTATCTGAGGGTCCTGGTGATCATAGAATCATAGAATGGCAAGGGTTGGAAGGGACTCAAAGGATCATAGAGCTCCAACCCCCCTGCCACAGGCAGGGCCACCAACCTCAGGCCTGGATCTACACAAGGCTGCCCAGGGCACCATCCAACCTGGCCTTGAACACTTCCAGGGACGGGGTATCCCCTACTTCTCTGGGCAGCCTGTTCCAGCCCCTCACCACTCTCTCTGTAAAAAACATCCCCCTAATATCCAATCTAAAGCTTCCTTCCTTTAGCTTTAATCCATTCCCCCTTGTCCTGCCATTACCTGCCCTTGGATAGAAGTGTAGAATTTATAGCATTTTATGGAGAAAGGTCAGCACTGCAATCCCCATCTTCTAGTTGGAGAAACTGTGGCATGGAAGGGAAACAACATGACTTGCTCATCAGGGCAGTAATATGATATAGTTAGTGAGTGTCCCATGTGTGGACATGTATCCTACAATACTGTGCTGCCTCCCACAATGTAGGAGCCCTGTTCTGCATATTACTCTCTTATTAGATTTTGGTAGGACTCTGGAACATGCTTTTCCAAGTATACTGGCTAAAACACTTGGAATTCTATAGTTAAAATTATGAGGAAGAGCAAGTTCTGACGGCTAGTCACTAGTGCTGGTCTTGTACTGAGCTTATCGGAATCCTAGGCTGAATTTGTAAGTCTCAGCAGTGAGGGAAAAAAGTTATCATTTTTCTTGAAAGCTTTGCAAATATGACACAATCAATGAGCAGCTGTAAACATGAGACCCACAATAGCATTCTTGGTTGCTGTTTGGAGCAGAGCTGTATTTTAGGAGCTTGCCATCAGCACGCTGTAGAATGTTATTTGAAATTACACTGCTTGGTTACAATAAAACTACCGCATGACTGTGTGAAAGAAGTCTAAGGAGATCTTTCCCAGCATATCACTGGCAGTTTTTATTTTCCCAGAGGCAGATGATATGTACATCATTACTGATTTATTTTTTTCCTCTCTTGTGAAGGATTCCAGCAGCTGAGATAAGTTTACAGCTTCTTAAAAACTGATAATGAAAGAGCCGTCTCTGGGCTGTGAGAGACGAGATAAGTGCTTGCCATTGCTACAGCATTCAAAAGAAGATAATACAGGGATAAAAGTTTAAAATGACACTTCAGGAAAATATTCCTCATTTTTCCATCTTGATTAAAGCCATTTAATGAAGGTTGTTAACTTCTAAGAACGTGAGAAATGCCATTTGCGAGTCAACTAATTTCAGTGTGTTCACTAACTGATGCTGTGCAACATTGTCTTGCAGTGCTTGGGGAGTTCCTGCTTAAGTGAAGTAAATATAGAATAAAGAATTTTGAAGTTGTTAGAGGAGCTTCTTGGCTATCTCTTTTGGGTAATAGAGGCATAAAAATTAGGACTGGCATACTTGAAAAGACTGACTGAATCTGTGATACGGATTGATTGAATCTGTGATATGCATTGTGTCTTTATCACAAGGAGCTCAGTATGTCACTTAGCTTTTAAGCCCTTCTCACATGTTTCAGACAAGGGGACAAATTTCTATGTTGACTTGCACATCATAAACCCATTAGTTAGATCAGAATGTTGCATTCATTGTCGATTCACAGACTGGTTTGGGTTGGAAGGGACCTCAAAGCACACCTAGTCCCACCCCTTTCCATGGGCAGAGACACCCTCCACTAGCCCAGGCTGCCCAAAACCCCATCCAGCCTGGCCTTGATCACTGCCAGGGAGGGGGCATGTAGTACAAGGGTGTAGCTTGGCCCTCTGAAAGGCAGGGAGAGGGTCTGAAAAATAATTGTTGATTATAAAATTAGTTAATTGCTGGGAGATTATATCTGAAATACATTTGAAAGCCTGTTTCTCTGATCCTTTGGAGAGACTTGGGAACCCTAGAGTCAAAACCTGTATTATAATAGTAAGATAATCAGAAGGTTTCAGAGCATTTTACCAGGGAAAGGGGAACTGTTGTCTTCATTATAAAAACCTGATAAAGAAGGATTAAATGGTTTTTTGTGGGGCAGTGGCAAAAGTTGAAACAGAAACTCAGAGTCCTGAGGCACAGGCTAGAGTCCCTCGGGCTATGCATTTCACTTTCTTGGGAAAAACTGATCCCAAAAAGGGAGCATTTCTTTCCCACCCTTTCATGTAGATAAAATACAAAGTGTATCAAATGCCCCTGAGTGTATTTTCCCTGCTCAGTAGATTACTGTCATGACTGAACTCTCTGGAAAGTTAGTTGCCTTAAAATCGCAGATATGTTGTCTCTTCCATGTGGTGTAAACTCCTCTCCCCACCTGCTGTAACATACTTGTTCAAGGACTGAATTTAATCTTTTCCTAGGAGTAACTTTCAAAATATACTTGGTTTTAAATTTTAAATCCAGTATATTATGTCATTGAAAGGGAATGTGTCATGATGAGAATTGTATCCATTTCAAAGTATGATGCATCACTTATCTCTAGCCCTGAAAGGTATTTAAAATTGGTATCGGATGTTTTTAAAGTTAGAAAAGCTGTTGTGGTTTAATTCTTCTTGAGCACTGTTCTCTTTGGCTCTCAGGAAGTAAAGGTAACTTCTTACCTTGCAGATGACAGGTTAAGGTAATCTCTGCATTGTGCATCGCTGTGAAGTAGAACTGCAGCTGTGGTTGCGTATCTTGTCTTGTCTGCAGGTTGGTCCATTCAGATGTGCTAACTCAGTTGCTTCTGTGTGTTACAGTATCCCAGGATACCCAGATACATCACCTCCCCGGGGCAGTTGAGTTTTCGACTCCCCTACTGCTAAATTAATCTCTCTCAAACACTCCTACAGTGGTACCCTAAAGCACAGCCCATGCAAGAGGCATTATTCTGTATTTACTGAAATGCTTTATTAGTAACACATTTGGGATCAGCTATTTATGAACCATAAGGCAAGCCCAGTTTAGAAAATGTAACTCTTTAATAAAAACCAAAATCTGTATGCTTTCTGTGCCCTCACAGTTTATGTAGGCTTCTGCTACAGTGACTGTGTAGAAATCTTTTTTATATTTAGTGTAGGTGTTTCTTAAAGTGACAGCATGGCTTGAGGATTTTTCAACCCATCATTGTGGTGCACACGTTTACCTCCATGTTTTCCTATTTATTTTGTTGAAAAACACTAAACCAGGCCGAGGAGTTCAGTCAGTGTAAGGCATGTTGTCCTGACTTCCAAGCACTGCTGGTAAACTAGCCCTAAGCACCCAGATTCCAGCTCTGTGCTGTGTTTCAGTTCTGTAACAGAGACAGGTGGTGGGGAAGGGATCGTGAGTTACTGCAATGCCTTTAATCAAACTTGCTTTGATTACTATGAGGATAGTAACGTTTGGTAGCGTTTGTGACAGCGTTGCTCAGTCCATGTCCTAGGAGAGAGTGAGCTGGGTCCACGAAGCCATTATGCCAGGCATTTTCCGAGGGACTGCTGTAGGTGTGAGGCAGGGTGGGAGTGCAGAGAGCTCTTCCTCTGGCTGAGGTGAGGTTTTCTGATCCACAGGAATACACCACTGAGGAAGGGTTTCTGGATGCAAGGGCTTTCCTTGGTCTGTGGCGGTAAGAATCCAGTTCATGTAGCAAGAGAGGTTTCTATACAGGTATGTGCCTGCAGGCTTCTGATATGGAAAGGTTTATTCTGTCATTGTGTTACATGACTTACACAGATAGGATTCTCTTAAAGGCCCCTGAGAATGGGAAATATAACACAACCAGTTGTTGTACTTCCCACCAGAGCCCATCCAGGAGTCAGCAGCCTCAGAATGGCACTGGTTTACCTCTAAGATATTATTTAATGCCTGTGCACAGGTAAATCAGGTTCAATGATACCAGCAGGAAAGCAGTGCCTGAGTTTCTCTGCAAACTCTGCCCCAGCCCAGTGCAGCAGCTGCAGCTCTCCTGTCTCAGCAGAGGTCTGTTGATATAATTCTTGGAGGAGCACTTAATACCAGTGCATGAGATTTGGTATGAGCATGAAAGCAAAGATGTAACGCTTGGCTTCTAGCATGGAAAATGTAAAACACTCGGTATCTACAGAACTTGGTTTTGTTCTGGTTTAATGGAGCACTGTAATGCTACTTTTTGAAAACTATAGCTGGGTGTTTCCTGTGGGTAAACCAGAGCACTACTGACATGATCCTGCACTCAGGAACTGCATATGTACTTAAAACAAGGAAGGTGTTACCAGTTTTATAAGCTTTTTCTTTACTATAAAGCAGTTATTCTGCAGGCTTTTGCGTCTTATTTGTTTTAAGGTTTCCCTTTCAGATAAAGTAGGTCTTTGTATATTGGAGCGAGCTGGGGAGAACTCTTCAAATACTGTTACTTTAAATAGAAATTTGAGAAGGTGGGATGGGTGACTGAGAGATTGTCTCAGGCTCTAGGTTTGATGAATGCTATAAGGCTGTGTGAGCTGGCGCAGCTTCAGGAATAAGTCCTCTTGCTTTGCCCTTGCCTGCTCCATCCTCCCCCAGTCCATCCCCCTCTTTCTATCAGCCCAGGTGTTTGTCCAGTTGCTGTGAATTGGGGAGTTAATCCAGCTGAAAATGGGAGGAGCAGGGAGAGAAAAGCAAAAAGCATTTATTTCGAACAGTTCTCTCAGCTGGTGTTTGCTCACAAACACCAGCCCAGGGACAGGGGCCTGACAGGCCAGAATCAAGCCACTTTGGGGTAAGAGGCTTAGATTATTCTGTTCATTCACGTTAGTGCAAAGTGCCTGGCAAACCACAGCTCTAACTTAAATTTTTTCATCTTTCCAAACTCTTCCCTTTGGAGTCTTCTGAAAAGCAGAGTGTCAGGTTCATGACTGTCCTGGTTTTCCTTTGCCACCTCTGAGCAGGCAGGGATTTTTCTCTGCCTTTAGTTCCTGACACCTCTCTGTCTCTGCCAGCTGCTTCATATTTCCAGCTCTGTGTGTTGCTGCTGTGCTGAATACCTGGTTGTCCTCTCCGAATAACGATTCTTCCAAATTGTCACCTCTGAATTCTGTGAAACTCTTCTTTCGCAGTAGGAGCAAGAGTCATAACCTTTACAGACTCTGGATACAGGGGGAAGAGAACTGAACTCCTTTATGGTTCCCTAAATCTTTACTATTGGCGTCCTCCTTCCCATCTGCTTTTTTTTTTCTGCCTGCTTTATTATCCAGTGGGCATTCTGTGCAGGTGCTTGGGCTGTGAGATTTCATACCAGCTTATCTGTTTGACCTCTTTTCGGATAGAGGATGGTTTCTGCAGTGATTTTTAATGTTTACTCATGTTTCTTTTTCCCTTGCAGCTTGAGCTTTGCTCCTTTCCTGGTGCCTCTCTCCCATTCTTGTCTGCCAGCCCCGCTCTTCTAAGTTCTTCCTTAAACCTTGCTTCTCCTAGCAACCTCTCTTGTTTTCCCTCGCCAGCCCGTGTTCAATTTACTGTTCAGGGGACGGGGTCTCTCTTGTTTGGAGACTTCTTGTTTGAATATAGCCAACTGTTATTTATACATGGTCACATCATCCAGGTTGAAGATTAACCTTGTATTTCTTAAAACTTTAGAATTAATATTTACATTTTCATTCTGTGTCTAAATTTTCTTTTCCCAAAGTAAGTGTACTAACCAGATTATCTTTCAGTAGCTTAGTACAGATATTCTTTGTGTATTTTATCCATCTGATAGCCTGAATAATTGCAAGTTGATGGTACAAGCATTTTAGGACAAGAAATCATTATTTTTGTTGTGTTGTGCTCTCTTATAAATTTACATGTGACCATGTAAATACTTTGCAGTATCCCTCAAAGCTGTTTTTTCACTTGAAGTCAGTAACACTAGGAATACAGCCTAGCCCAAATCCTTTGAAGATCATATTCTCTAAGGGCAGCATTTTCAAGAGTGCTGAAGGCTTGCTGCAAATTCAGCTAGCCTGGCGTGCTTTTGAAAATGTTTTTCTAACTGGGAATGGCTCTGAAGACAATCATTAAGAAAAGCTACAGCATTAATTTAGTAAAAACTGAACTGTCTGTGCACTGGGGAGTCTGAAGGTCAGTGAAACTTGTAGGCCACATTGGATCCATCCAGTCTGACCGTCTGTGGTGCCAGTAAGTAGCCCAGTTGGCTGAGACTTTGTCTTGTCACTGGAGATAGAAGAACTGGTGTCAGAGGCTAATTCAGATCTTGGGTGAGACAGAAAGATACACTTCTAACCCTTTCACTTAGCACTGTGAGATGAAGCTGGCTGCATGCTGCCCGAAATACCCGTCTGCCTTTTTTGATCATCTGCCTAGGTGATTGTAGGATGCTGAATTACTGCTGCTAACTTCTTTATGATGAAGATGGAGGTGGAGCATATGCTGAAAGGGACTTGCCACAGAAACATCCTGATTTACCTGAGGAAAGAGCACGGTGCTGCTTTTTGTCCTTTGAGTTGGGAATTTTAGAATACAGAGTACAGCAAAGCCCAGTTTTATGAAATACAGACGTACAGCTGTGTGCAAAGAAGAAAAAAAAGACCCTGCAGACCAAAAATACAACTCTGTTAATGCTCATGCATTAATCTGCACATAAATATAGGTATAGGTTCTTGTGAAAATGGCATTTGTGCTCACTGCTTTGAATTGTTACATGCTGCTTTTATTTGTATCCTCGGGTGTAGCCTGTGCTGCATGGACTTCTTTGCACAGATAAAATTGCAAATTTAAGAAACTTTGGAAATTGGCTCTGTAGGAATTCAGCCTCAAAGCAGAGTTTTTATTAGAGTTATCAGAAACGAGTTTTCTCCAGAAGAATTGGTTTGGGTTATTATTTTCTAATCGTTTTAGTTCAATGTCATTGGGAAAAGAAATGTTTACTTTAAACAATTAGTGCTGTCAGTCAGTTTTAATTAATTGCTAATTAAAATGGTGAAAGCTTGTAAAGCAGTAGAGATATAATCGTGGTAAGCCATAATCAGAAATCACTTGGTGTGTGAAAATATGGAAAGGGAGGTTTGTGAATTGGGTGTTGAACTGAAAGGTGAAAAACTGGGTTCAGGGCCAGCCAAATGCTGCCACTAGTTTTTTTCACCCTGGTATCACTTCAATTCTACGTCCACTCTTGCTTTGGTCTTATCTCCATGTGTTTGTTATTATAAGTGCTTCTGGGAACTTCCTATCTCTCATGTAGCTTATGCAGAACCCTAAGACTGAGATGGAAAGTGTTGTCTTTCATTTGGAGCTTTGAGAGAAAACTTTGCATTAATATTCAGAAACTGCTTTTGCTTTCCAGTCAGATTTTCTCTTAAGCTTTGCTTTTTTGTTTGCAGCCAGCTGAATTGCTCCTGTTCAGTACAGAGCATGCTTTACCTTTTAAATATTTTATATACTTAATGGATCTGGCTTTAGTTTTTGTTAGAAACAGAAAGCAATTTAGCTTCAGCTGAAAAAAGGTGATGCTTCGTTAGTGGATAACACAGCTCTTAAGGATGTCAGATTTCTGCTGAGTGGCCAGCAGTCCTGATTCCTTGGCGTTAGTCTTCTATCTGTGGTACAGCTGATTCTGTAGTAAGCTTGTGAAAATAAGTTAAAAAAAAGTTCTGAGGGTGAGTTAGGAAAATAACTAAAACACTTAAGAAACTAACTACAATAAATACTAGACTCATGTCTTCTCCCTGTGGCATATATATGCTTGTGTCTCCCAGATACTACGTGCTATGTTGTGGAAGATTTTTGACACGGTAACACGAAATAATCTATTTGAAGGCTTCCTGATTATTGTAGATTGCCAGACACTAAAATTAAGTTGCTTTTTGATTTGTTGTTTTAGGGGAGGAAATGACTTTATTGTAAATGACAGTTGTTAGTTTAAAAGCATCTTCCACAATTTAGTCCTCCATCTCTACATATAACTTTGGGAAATGGCAGTTTTGCCTCCTGCAAAATGTCAATATTGAAAACCAGGGGGGTTTTGCTGTATATTAGTACTGTAGGACTACTGGGATATGTAAAATTTAGGTCCCTCTGAAGGAGAAATGCAGGCTTGTTTTGGCATTTTGGGTTTTAGGTTTCCGGTACTATTCATTTACTAAACTTTTGTTTTCTCTGGTGCTGAGAATGAGATCATTATTGCTGTGATTCATGGTGCACTCACATTATCCACAGATTACTAGATTATAAAGGCAGAAAGGCAGTGTTCTGGCAGCTTGGTCTGACCTCTTGCATCACATTGGTCAAAGGATTCCCTTGAATTAAACCTTTAAAATGAGCCTTTAGACTAATCTCATTTTGATTTAAAAGTTTCTAGTGATGGACAGCCCATTGCAGAAATTAGCTTGAAGTACAGAGAGCATCAGAAATGCAGCTGAAACATGTTAACACTTTTTCCTTTTTTCTTTTTTTAATTGTGTGCATTTATAAACTAAGTCCCCTCACGTTTATGTCTTATTATTTTTGTATGTGTATATCTACAATATCATTTGCCTTCTATCCCTTTGAGAACTTTTCCATGGGCTAGTGGTCTCTGTATATAAAATCATTGTTTTCTTTTAGCCTCAAAGAAAACATTTATTCCCTGATTGTATAATTTTTGAATACATATTAAGCATTATCTGCTGTTTTCAGCTGTTGTATGTTCTCCTCAACTGTTCCAACTCTGAAAAAGAGTTTGAAAACAACTGCCTGTTTTTACAACTACTTCCTGCTGATAATTGTGCTCAGTGTATTCACGGTGAAGGCCAACCCGTTGCTACTGCATGACTCAAGTTTCCCCTTTGCTTTTGCTGTGCCGTAGCAGTTACGCATCTAATCGGGGCGAGAGATTGCTGGAGGCTACCTTAAATGAAATCCAGAAATGCCACATTTTTACTGTGACCTTTGCTTACAATTTCACTGGACACTTGAACTAACTTCTCTAAGGAACAAAGCAGCTGTGTGTTAAAGCATCTATAGTTTAGCTTTGAATTGCTTCAGAGTTGCCTGAATCCTGCAAGTGAATTTCCCAGCTGCTTAGCTCTAATCTCTCATTGTTGGAAACGCATGTAGGACTTAACTCTCTGCTTATTATTACTTGGACAGAAAATGTGGTTGGGTGGTTGGTTTTTTTCCTTATAGTAATAAAGCCTGAGCACCTATAATGTGTTAAAAAGTTTAGGTCTTCCACCAAGGTGTTTTTAATAGTTTGAGGGGGGTGAATAATGCTTTGCTGTACAGATTTCATTGCTGTAACTGAAATGCAGAAAAGTGGCTCTCAGCCTTGCCCAAGATAACAGAAGCACAGAATTGTAGGGGTTGGAAGGGACCTCAAGAGATCATCGAGTCCAACCCCCAAAGATCTGCATTAGCACCTGACACTGGTGCTGTCCTGACTCCTCCTGTCTCCAGGGTCAGCACACAGGCTCCAGGACAACTCAGGTTATCACTTTGTTGCCTCTGTAACCTGTGAGCCACTTTTCTTTTGGTGGTGGGTTTTTATTATCTTTATATAGGGATGGGTTTGTTTTTTTTTCCTAAATTGTGATGCAATCTATCAGATATGAGTGATGACTTCAGTTTATCTCAATGGTGAAGGTATCTCAGGGTGGGTGCAGAGCAACCAGATGCTTCAAGTCAGTAATGAGCAAAGAACATTTTCAGACCAAAGATATTTCTCAAGCATAAAATCGGTGTAATGATTTCTTCCTAGATCTGTTTGATGAGCTGACAATTATTATGGGTCCCCTGGTAGCTCTGCAGTTAAAGTCTTTCCATTTTCTCCTTTCTCACTACTTTGACCAAAAAGTTGCATTGCATTCAGTATTCCCCCATGTAGATTTCTGAGCTGCATTTTTAACATGCTGCTTTTTTTACACGTTGCTTTGGTTAGCAATTTCCTTATTGTGCTAAATTTTAATACTAATATCTTCTATAATATTATCTATAATGGATTTTAAAATTTTTTTCAGAGACATGCTGAGTTTTCAGCTAATTAAATAACCAGTTATACTGTGGTTTCTTAATGCTAAAATTAACTTTCACCAAACAACATTAACATAATGCATTGAATTTTGTAACAGCTTCGGAGTACTAAATTCATACAATTTCACATGCAAACTAAGGATAGAAATGCTCAAGGATAAAAAAATGTTAGTGAGGAAAATGTTTATGTATAAAACTGATTACATTATCTGAATTACTCTCCTTCCATGGCTAATAATATTTAGAAGTGTGTACTGCATTATTCTGGCATATTTCAGGAGGGGAACGTACGCTACTACTTGCATTACCACAATGTACCAAACTCTACTGAGGTCCCTGTATTTTGTTTTAATACTGGATTTCTTAACACATTGCTACGTACACAAATGTGCCCATGTACATGTTTTCTTTGCCTGCCTCTCTCCTTCTCTCACACTTCACTTTGACACTCCTTGTGATGGTAAAACCTGAACCCTTTTACAAGGTGTAAGCCACACCTGAGTAGCTGATAAGGAGATTAGCATGTGTTCATTACTTTGATAGCAGCAAGAGGGCTACCTTTGCACCTTAAGCTTAGTGGTGCTTGCTTTTTTCCTTTTTAGATATTGTTAAGACAATGTATTTATAAGTGAGTGTAATTTCAGTAAACTCTAATGGAAACTTGCAGTGGTTTTGGCTTGGTTTTATCTATTATGGGTTCCAAGGGTGCCTGTAATGAGCAGTAGACAGTGACCTACTATTTTTGCAGCAGCATAGGATATGGCAGAAGGAGTGAAAACTCAAAGGTAACAGCTGATTTTCATGGTCAGAGAAGCAGATAGCCAGAGTGGCTTTTGCTTCCCAGATCCTTGACAGGTCCTCATAGAAGACAAAACAAACTGCTGTAGTTTTCTTTCTTTGCTCTTCCATGTTGTTCTGGGATCTTAGGTTCCTACAGTGGCACAGCAGACTGATCTGATGATGATTTACATTCTTAAATTAAGTGTAGTGAGATTGAATAGGCTATATTGCTGCTGTTACTGTTTGTTGTGTTTGGGTCTCTCAGGCTGCAGTATATCGTGAGTATGGGAGTCACACACAGAATAGTTTCAGTTGGAAGAGACCTCAAAGCTCATTGAGTCCCACCCTGCGAGTGGACACCCTCCACTAGCCCAGGTTGCCCAAAGCCCCATCCAACCTGGCCTTGAACCCGGCCAGGGATCCAGGGGCAGCCACAGCTTCTCTGTGCCAGGGCCTTACCACCCTCTCAGGGAAGGATTTATTTTCTAATTTGTAATCTAAGTCTCTCCTCCTTCAGCTTAAGGCCATTCCCCCTTGTCCTGTTACTCCCTGCCCTTTTAACCATTCCCTCTCCAACTTTCCTGTAGCCCCTTCAGGTACTGGAAGGCAGCTGTAAGGTCTCACTGGAGCCTTCTCTTCTGCAGGCTGAACAAGCCCAAATCTCAGCCTGTCTTCACAGGAGAGGTACTCCAGCCCCCTTGTTCTTTGAGAGCATCACTCCGCATAACTTGTGCAGTAAGAGCAGTGGGAGCTGGCAGGATGTTTTGGGGAACTGAAAGGTTAGCTGGGTGCTGGCTGTTAGCAGAAGTGGTGCATCCAAATACCTATTCTGTATTTGGTTTCTGTGACTGTTACACCTGGGTTTATTTCTTGCTTTTTTGGGGTTGCTAATGAATTAAGAAACACTGCCACATTCAACAAGCATGTATGTTCCTTGACTTCTTCACAGATATGTTACTTGACCTCAGTGACCTTCTTCAGGTACTGTAGCTTTTTTTTAATTTGAAACTTTTTTTTGTAATGTTAAAGTTTAATATTAATTGCAAGCAAAGATCTGTCAGCATTGACTGTTTTAATTTCTCTCTAAGAAATCCGAATTGGAAAATCACTGGGTTTGTAAATCTGAGTAAATGTTCAGTAAAATGAAATGTCAAACAGTTTTTTTGCTTTTAACACTGCAAATAATGTACCAAGACTTAGCATGACTCTTTCATTGGGATGCAGAGTGACCACAATGGCACAGGGTCAGATGTTACTCATTTTTAAAACATCAGTTGTTGAAGACAGAAATTACTTTTTGGGTAGGTAATACTGTGTAAATATATTAGTTTTTTTATAAAATGTATTTTGAGAGAAATGAGAACTTGCTCTGTATGTGGAAATAGAGATCTCTATTGACATATGCTTGTCTTGCCCTCATTCTCCATGTTACAACTGTTTTACATACAATGTGAGTAGGTTAGTTGCATCTATTTTTGTCCTCCCAGCTGTCTTGGTAAATGGCATCCCTCTGAAGACTATTTATTGCTCGTAGCAATCTGCTGGAATTGCAATAATCAAATGAATCTTTACTTCTTAACATCAGTAACTTTTTTCTAAACTCTTATTGAATTACTTTGATTGCTTATAACAAATTACTGCATGTGTAGAATTGGAGGTTTATATCCTTTTAAACACAAGTGATTTTTCATGGTGACTGTTATGAAATAGAATGATTGTAGTAGCCTGAAGACTAGTCACCAATGTGAAGAAGAGGAAGAGAAAGGTATTGTATCTGTAAAAGTGGTTGTTTTCTTGGGGTTTTGTTGTTGGTGTTTTTTTGTTGTTGTTGGTAGTGTTGTGTTGGGTTTTTTTTTAAAAAAAAGCATTGTCAGGAAGAACAGACAAGAAAGATTGAATTATTTGTCTTTTCTTCTCTGGACATTCCAGCCAGAAAAGGTGTTGGGGTGGGGCATATGAGTACCAAACTGTTACAGGGGTAAGTGGAGAGATGGGAGAGAGAGAAATACATTAGTAATAGGGAAATAACCCTGGGAAGAGGAAAAATCCAAAGTTTCAGTATCATGATCTGTATTTAACTGTGTGATGGCTTCTGATGTGCTCTACTTTCTAGCTTTTTTTTTTAAGGTGAATCTGAGCAAACAGGAATCTTAAGTGTTACTGGTAACTGTAACTAGCCAGGAAGTCCTGTTAAAGAACATACAAATAGGCTTTTCAGGTCTTAGCTTGATTTCTCCTCCACGCTGAGTTTTTCGTTAAAAAATCAACAAAAAACCAACAAAGAAATAAAAAACCCAAAGCAAAACAAAATTTAAAAAAAACCCTGTGACAAATATGGCAAAAACATTTATGGCCCAAGCAGAAAATTTCAGTACCTTCTATCTTAGATCAATTTTTTGCCCACAGATTGTGTGTCTAAAAAAGAAAAGCAATTAGTTCATTAGATTGTACTATGCTATCTCAAAGTGCCTCTTTTTTTTTTTTTCAAGGACAGCTCTCCCATCTTGAAGTTGGAATGCAAATGTGATTAAAGAAAAAGAAGTGTTGTTAGAAGTAGTAGTGGTGGCAGTATGTATTTCCAAAAAATATTTAACTTGTCCAGTCTCATCTGTACAAAATATGTCACACTGGTCCAGATAATCTGTGTTCTTGGTAAAATGAGAAAGGTTTCAATTTTATATCAGAGAAAAAAAAAATCACATCTGAAAGTCTAAAAAATGAGCTACTCCTGCCCTTCACCAGCTCTTGCTTAGATGCTAATAGCAAATTTTGAGATTTTTTCTTCTGAATTTTCTACTCGATGCAGCTCGGTTGCTGTGCGAGGTGAAGTGCCCCACAGGGCTGCTGATCATCTGGCCACAGGAATGGTTTGAGGAAAGGTGTACCAAATGAAACATCCTTATGGAGTGTCTTCAGGGAGGTTACTGACTGAATTACAGAACTCCTTGAAATAGGTTGCAGTGTGTTTGAAGAGAGGGGAAGCCGTAACGACCTTTCATGTATCGCTTCGTCTAAAAGCACAACAAAAAGTAAGCTTTGGAACTCCAGCTACCAGCAAAAAAGAGAAGTTAAAGCATGTGGGGAAAGGCTGCCTTTTGCTTCCTTTTGCCATCTTGCAGCTGGAAGCAATATTACCTGGGCCATTCTGCATCCCACTCAAAGCATCCTCCACATCAGTGACCTTCAACTAGTGTCTTGCAAGCACAGGGAAAACCAACCCCCTTCTGTAGGTCACAACTTAAGAAAGGTTGCATCTAAGAGTAAAGCAAAGACTTGAATCTGCTGCTACCTGCAATTCAGTATTTGTTTAATGACCAGTTGTATTTGTGTTTTTTCTCTCTTGTTGGTCTGCTTAGCCTCTTAGGCTCTGGTTTGTACTTGTCCTAACTCTCTTCCTGCCTTTATTGAGTTGTTTTGGGATTTGGTCCCCCATTCTCCATATAAAAAATTTAAAAGCCACCCCCTCTACTGTAATATGCTTTAGAATAGTATTATGCAGCTAAAACTTACCAATAGAGCAGACTAATTTTACTGGGACTTTGTTTTTCATCTTATGCTGATGACAGAGATGTGGGAGTTTGTCTTGTTCCACTGAAGAACGTTTCATAATAATTGTTGGAATTTCAAAATTGCTGTCATCTTGAAAAAGCAAAAATGTCCTTTTTTAAAAGAAATCTATTTTATTATTGGAAAGGCAGTTTCTTTGTTGGTTTTTTCCCCCATTTTATCTTTGGGTGAACTATGTCCTATGTCTTGGAAACGTCCTGTTGAAAGTGTCATCAGATTCAGCATGCCTCTGATACATTTAGACTTTAAAGCACTATCTGAAATGAACTGAAAATGTCTAGACCACTCCTGCAAGTCAGGCTCCTTCCTTCTGCAGAGCAAAGCCATGCTGTGTGTTGATTGAGTTGGAAGGGTGATCGGTCCCTGAGAGGGAAAGTACGTGCTCATATTTTCAGAGAGTGCATTTTACTTGCAAATCCAATCTTTAGAGAGGTCTGTAATCAGGCCTTTTGTTTGCTTTTTTATTAGTCCAATCTAAGCAACAGGCCTTGCTTGTTTAGGAAAGTTGCAAAGCTTGTCTAGCCTTGGCCCAACTTCTGAATGGTTTAGGCTTGCTCATCTGTTTCAGAGCACCTCATTCCTTCACCTGGAGAATGGGTTGTCTGAAGTTTTGATCTCAGCTGGGTGAAATGCTGCCTTTCCATCCTGGGAAATAGCAGTTTCTTTTTCAGCCTCCTGTAATCTCCAGTGTCATGGTCTTTGCAATGTGATCATAAAAGACTTTGGGAAGAGGTGTTGGCAGTGCTTTGATCTCCACTTTCAGCCTAGTAGAAAATAATTTTTAGTGTGCCTTGTGGTATGCCCTGCTGTTAAATAAGGCTGGTGCTTACTGAAAAGGTGTTAGAGCCAGGCTCTTCACAGGAGCGTGCAGCAACGGACATAATTAATTAGAATGAGATGTTTTGAATTGATATCAAGAAAAGGTTTTTCCACCATGAGTAAGCCAAGTGTTGAAGCAGGTTGCTCAGCACAGTTTGGAAGTTTCTGTCCATCAGGGTTTGTAATATGCTGAGCAATGTGGTCTGTTCCTGCAGCTGACCCTGCTTTGAGCAGGAGGTTTGGCTGGAGACCTGCTGAGATCCATTCCAACCTGAACTACACTGTGGGTCAAGATAAGGGAAGAGTGTGCACAAGGAATAAAAATTGGTAACTAGTACTTGCTTGGTCTAGTAATCCTTCAGTCTCTCTTCCACCTGAAAACACAACTCTCACCTCCTATTTGTTTATCTTCATCTAGTCAAGTAACAGTGCTTTCTTGTCCAGAAGGATTTCTGTTGCCAGTTATTTTTGGATACTTGCTGGCTTTTTATTTCTTCTAAAGGCAACATCGGCCTCCCTGATTCCTCTGTGCTCATTGCAGATGATTCTTTGACTTGCTTGCTTAGATGGTATGATGTATGATAATGGTTTATTGTACTGCTGTGGTGTTGGAGGAAGAATGCTAGGACTGCTGCATACGTAATTAGGAAAAGCAGACTTTCTCTTCAGAGTCCCCAGACTGAAGGTAATGCTTAAAAGCATAGCATGAGAGGAAGCTTCTTAATTTTGATTTGCATCTCTCTTTGAACTGCACTTGGTTTGGTGCCTATTTGTAGTTTTGTGCATTCTGAGGTTAAATGTAATCTTCTGGTTGCAAAGTGGATCCAAAAAATAAGAAGTTTCAATTTATTTTATAGGGAAGGGTAAAATGGAATATTTTTTTCAAGACTGGACTCACTTGCTTCAGTTTTTAATAATCTTTGTTCATTTAAAGTTATTAACATGTTGACTGCATTTGCCTTTATTGCCACTATGCAAATTGCTATGTTGATTGAGTTAATTTAAACAACCTGGTTGGGACCTTCAGGCATTACTATACTAGAAATGTTAATGATGAATCAAATAACCACAGGTGCCTCTTTCCCCAGCAACAGACACTCTCCTTAAAAACTCATTTGCTTTTCATGCTTGCTTAATTATTTAGGCAAGCAGCCATGGATGTTTCACAGTGCAAATTCTCATTGCGTTCCAACTGCCCAGTCTTTGTCTTTCTAAAAGACAGAAGATGTTAACCACTGTCACCATTTGTAGTGTTTTTCTAGAATCCCACACCATGGTCTTGAAAAGCCTTTTTGGAAATTGCTTATAGTGAAAGAGTATTGATTTATAAATTTACTTAAATTAATGGTTAAGCAAAGCCACTCATTCAATGATTGCAGCTTCATTTTTTTGCTGCTGTCCAGAAGGTAAAGTGACCTGGTAACTGTGTGAATAAGAGATTCCCTGTTTCCCAAGGACAGTTTAAAATTCTTCCAGAATTTTAAAATTTTCATCTTACTGATGAACAGCTGAATTCCTGTGTTACTGGAAACAAGTTCTAAAAGTATATGTGAACACATCAGGCATGATGTGAAAGTGAGAGGAAATTATGAAAGGGTAAGAGTCCCTATGGAAGTGTCCCTTTGAAATCAGCATCTGATGACTGACAGATGTGAAATGAAAAGATTGTGTCTCCAAAAAAATACTGTGAATGTCAAAGAATATAACAAATAGAAAGATCTTTCTGTAAAGATGTAACTGAGTAATAGGAAGCCATTCCTTCTCCAGATGCCCCTTTTAACTAAAATAGTGTTCTGTAACAAGAACCCAAATTAACTACAGGTAAGGGGCAACTTCTTAAGAGAATCTGAAGTTTTCCTGACCAAAACTTTAGGTTAAAATCAAGGGGGTTTTGCAGTGAGCACATACTTTTTGTCTGAAAGATGTTTTTCTGCCTGTCTTTTTTTTTTAAAAAAAAAAAGTTTTTCTAAAGAGAAAACCACCCAAAAACCCACAAAAAAAAAACCCCAAACCACAACAACTTGGTGGGAATCCTGTATGTTTGCAAACTTACTCTATTAAACGTGAACTGAGTGTAAAATAATATGGTAGAATTTATCAGGGTATGGAAATATTTTTAAATATTGGTTGGTTGACACCGCTCTTGTGTTGGGCGCTGATGCTCAAGTGATTGCATCAAGTTTAGGAAGGTTGAATATCTGCAAGTATGCAAATAAAGAATGAAGTGTTATGAAAGTCTATAAAACAATTGGCAATTTTGATGAGGGAGGGTTTGGGGAAATAACTGTTTTTCAGTATGACCCTGTTAAATTAAAAAGGTGGAAGAGAGACTAAAGTTGATGTGATAAATTTAAAGCTGCACCAATTCAAGTTTAAGCTGGAGACATCCTTTAGAAGGGCATTTTTGTTTATTCACCATTCTGAGGACTCATATAAAATGAGGTTTTATGAATGCAAATGTCATAGGATTCTAAATTTGGAGCGTTAAGCTTTTGATGGATTGGAGTATATGAATTTTTATAAGAAGTTCTTAATGAAGAAAGAACTAGAAATTAAAGTAGGCCTCTAAATTAATTCTCTTAATTTTCTAAGCTTAATGGAGTGCAAAAAACCCATACAAATTATGAGAGTAAAGAAAGACTATCTATATGCATATCTTATATCTCATCTGTCACATGATGTGTTAATAGTTGAAATTAGTGACAGTGGCATAAAATTTTAGTGAAAGGGCCGCCTTCCACTAAACCCACAAGTACTTAAATATCATGTTTCAAGAGTTCAGTGCCGTTACAGGTTTCTGGGTGAGCTTTATGCCACCTTTAATTTCCCATTTATGAGAAATGAACCTGCCCAAACCTGAGAAGCATGTTGTTTGAGCGGGCCTGAAGTCTCTCTTCCTACTGATTTGTTAGGAAGACTGGAAGTGATGTAATATTCCTGATTATTGTGACATTACCTGGGCATTAAAAACATGTGAGCTTCAAGAGGGAAACAATATAGAGCATGTAATCCACTGTATTTGATGCTTTCTTTCTAAATTAGTAGAAACCAGAAACTGCAAAGAAAATGCAGTTCTGATCAGAAGAAATTCCCTGATGTACCATTTCTATTTGAATTTATTATTTTCTGTAACTACACTGCCTACACCTTGAAGTTCATCATAAAACACTGATGATGTGGGTGAAGTGGAAGAGCAGGTTAGATTTAAGTACATCTCAAATAGACCATGCACCCAGAGACTTAGTGTTAAGCTACCACGAGGATGATAAACAGTTACTGAGCAATTTTATTATGCATTTGTCTTTGCTTTAGATTAAATTTGGCATCCAATGATTGCTAGAACTTCTCTTAAAAAATAATAATAAAAAAGCTTCTTATTTATCTTTGTTTTGCCTTTATGGAAAGTTTGCTTGGGAGGAGTTTCTTAGAGAGTGACATAGTTTGATGGGGACAAACATCAAGGATTTGGATGTCATGACAAAAAAAAAGCCAGAAGGAGAAATACTTACCTGAATTTGAGTTGTTTTGTTTTTTATAGACTGAAATGAAAGGGCTAGATGAGCTTGTGAAACCTCTGATGGAAACATCAGAGGTACTTGGCTCCAGTGAAGTAACTTTATTGATTTGCACAGTGAAATCGTCCTTGCAGAACAAGATCTAAGTGATGAGGTTTAAGATTTATTGTAACTTGGTCAGCCAACTTAGACAGCTGAAACGACAGCCAAACCCCTGCTCTTTATGTTAATATTTTTAGACAAAAGGTCAAACTAAGCCATTCCAAGCTTGCAGCAGTGAATCTAGAGCATCAAAAGCCAACTGAAACACTGTGGATACTTTGCTGTAGTAATGTCTGTTCTGTCTCTCTGGCTCATGGCAAGTCATATTCACTGAAACTCCTGTATCAATTGCCAGATTTAGTAGGTGCTTATTTTTCTGTAGCAAATTTGGTGACTTATTTCCTAAGAAATACACTTCTTCAAAGAGTATATTCACTTCCTTCACGTAGAACAGTATTCCTATGCTATCTGGTATTTCAAGAAAAAAAGAAGACAGTAAAATTTAGGACTCAACTTTTCTATCTTACTCTGCCATTCCCACCATTGTTCCATGCTGTGTCTGACCATCCTCAACCCTTTGCACTAAATACACAGTGAATTACCATATTGTGTACACTTGATTGTGCAGTCACTTTCAGGATACATGAACATTCTGAGGATTTCTTTGAAGGTCTTTTTTTTTAATATATAAATTTATTATAAATTTGAGAAGAATTTCTGTTGAGAACGTTTTCACATAAAGAAAAAAAACCAATTTGAAGTGCTATGTGAAAACGTGTCAGTGTGTTTGTGCTTGTTTAAATAAATATATTTATTTTTGCTAGCTTGGTAGAAGTTTCTATACACCTGGGAGGAAAGCTTGCTTTTAAACTAATGTTGGTAAGGCTCCTTTGTGAAACTCAAAAGAGAATGTACTTAATAACAGGATTTTTTTATTTCTATAGGCTTCTACCATAATCAACAACTTGGTTGTGTAATTTACTGCTTAGTAAACGCCTTCGCTATCCTGGCATAGGAAAGACAGGGGCAGTTCTGTTACATAAAAGCAGTAGAGTATATGCTATCTTTAAAAAAAGCAAAAGTAGTATGTGTTTGGAGTGTAGGAGGATGGAGGTTTTTATACTAACTCTGACCTTCACTTATGCCTTGGGGGAGCAAGGTGTTGATGGAGCTTCGTGGGAATGTTTTGGGCTGATTGGGAACTGAAGTATATCCTGCCTTTCTTGCTGACCACAAAACACATCTTAAGATAGTGAAAGGAAGCTTCCTCAGATTTTTAAAATACAAATGGAGTTGCCTACGCTATAAATTGCAAATCAGAGTATGAAGGGTAACTCCTCCTTGCCGTTTACATCTTCCTGAGTGCAGCAGTGAAGGAGGGGAGAGGAGCTGGGCTCTGTTGCTGGCTCCATAGCAGGTTTGGTGTGGCTTAGGGTTTTATAGAATGTATTTATTTATTTTAAGGTAAGGTGATCTGGGGCAATGTCCAAACAGGGAGAAATGACAAATAACCCTTGGGGCATGTAGCACCACTCCTTGCTTTGGTGGAAATGTTTGGTGTGTGCTTGTGCAATACTTAATTATCCCACTTCACATGATCATGCAGAGCTGAAATTTGCACTAACTTGTGAGTATTTGCTCAGGTTTTGTTACGCTACAAGATAAACGACACTTCATATATACTGATATTGTATTAAAGGTCTAGCTAATGCTTTAAGATCTCAGGTGACAGCTGAAAAATTGTCCAAGTACCACAGAGCAACACTGAGCCTACTGAAGGAGCATGATTAACAACTTCTAAAAAAGCCTTTTCAGTATAATTTCAGTATATATGATTTACAATGCTAATTTGTGCAGCTTTTGACAAGCACCAAGTATTATTCTATACCTATGAATACTGCTTGTATTACTTACATTGGGGTTTTTTTTCAAAGCAGGTTGTTTAAGATTTCAAAGTTGGGGTTTTATCCTTTCCATATAAATGTTCTATTAAAAAACATTTGTGGCTTAAGATTTAAATAATGCCTTTTTGTCTTTTAATAGGTGAACGTCTATGTTCTGGGAAAAACTTTCCTTCTGTTGGCCAGAGAACTCTGCATAAATGCTCCAGCCATAGGTATTATTTTTTTTTATGAGTTGACTTTTGAGAATTTGGGTGTATTTGCTGCATGGTTACTTGACAAGAATATGTATGTGTGTGTGGATAATGTTTATGTTAAATTCCAAAGTGGTAACTTAAAAATTAAGCTGCCTGGGAATCAACCCAAGCAGAAGAGGATTGCTCACTGAGAGCCTTTTCTCCTTCATGTAAGACTTTTGGGGGAGCTAGATGCTATTTTCTTTTAGAAATAATTTTGTTGCTGTTTCCAAGGGTAGTTTAGGCCGTACTAAGGCAACAGTCTGATGTGTAACAAATTTGTGCACACCTGCAAGTTCCTACAGGCCTGTCACGCTTCAGTTCCACAGAGATGCAACATTTGATACATATTTGCCAAACTTACTATCTGTTCATCACTGGTAGCTGAGGTGTTGAGTGCTTGAAATACAAGTAGCTTGATGGAAAATGAGGAGCAACTTTTTTCCAAGTATGCGAGTAACTTATTAGTAAGTCATCACAGAAATTGTAATAGGAGAGGGTGGGTTTTAACCCCTCAAAAGGGTAAAAAAAAGCTGTTGTCTAGGCTGTAGCTTTTAAGCCAAGGGAATTAATGCCAATTCCAGTTAAAAGAGTGCGTTTATAGGGAGGTCTTGTGACTCTGTTACCCACCTCTGTGTAGGAATTTTCTTCCTGTATCTTTACCCACTCTCACTCCCACTCTCCTTAATCTATACTGAGAGAATCAGATGCCTTTGTGTTCCAGAACACCCCACACACACACCCTTTCAGATGTACTCAGCTGGGCACAGAGCTGCCTGCCTTTGCAGCAGAACCAGCAGCTTACGTATTGAGCATTGTCGTAATAGCATCCAAATAGTATGTGGCCACGCACAGCTATCAGCCATTGTGCCATGCTGGCTTCGTTAGCATAGCTTGATGTATGGCAAAAAGTTCTTGTTTTTATTAACTAACTCAATTGCTGCCTTTTTTCATTACTCTCTTGTTTGAGAGAACAGGCAGAATTTGTATTGCAGCTTAGTTTCAAGGTGAAAATTAAAGCAGCTTAAGAAAAGGCAAACAGAAAACCCTTCTAAATTAAATGTAGAGGTACTTGTCACACATAGAAAAAATATTGGTTTATACTGGTATTTGAGTATTCTTTCCAAGATCATTATGAGATGAAGAGATTTACACAAAATGGTATTTCTAATTGTCTCAGTTGTAGTGATTTTCAGACACTTGAGAAAAACACTTTTATCACTCTGAGAACAGTAGAAGTAGTACAAATGACTGCTGATAAGGGATAGGGTTATGTATTTTTTTAAAAAACAGAAGAAAGACCCAGCAGCTGTTGTTTAAGTGGCTTATATCTAATGCATAATTTTGAGTAAACTTTAAGCCTAGAGTGCAAGTATTTCTCTCATGTCTGCTTCTAAGGGGATGGTCAGTGTATTGAGGTAGTGGCTGCCCCTATTACAGCTCTGGGATAGATCCGCAGCTAGATGCAGCTGCAGGATTCAAGCTTCAGCTCTAGGTCTTGACTTCAGTTATTGGGGGTGCAGCCTGGCAGGTCTGAGTGCCAGTGTTACTGCTTGCGGGGCAGGCTGGAGCTTGACACACATGATGTGTGTGAGCAGGATGATATTGATCAGCTTGGATTACAGTCATGGTTTGTCTACCTTAAGCCTGGGCAACACACAAAACCCCTGAGTTTCCCTAGCTGTCATTTTCCTTCACAAAAGAAGGGAGTAAAAGCTGCTGCTGGATGATCTCAGGTGCCAGGCAAGGGAACCTTCCATCTTCACCATGCTAGCTACTGCCTCATGTAGATACAGAGGATGACTGACAGCCTTGTCACCCCTCTAACCATAGATGAATTAACAGACACAAGCCATAGCATAAGATCAGCAATCAAGTACACAGAATTTAGGGCAAGTAAAAATGTTTTATATTTCACAGATTTGTAAACTGCTCTAGTTTAGAACATTCTGTTTAAGTCAGCTGCAGTCTGCAAGTTAGTTATCTATATACAAAATAAATGCACAGTACGTGCAACTTTTAACATTTTTCTGCTTGGTGCAGTCTTAATAATTAAGTCAAATAGCTTATGAATAAATAAAATAAGATTAAATTCAAGAGCATTCCTTCACTTATTTGTATAGCCTGATGTAGCAGATAGGTAAGTAGCGTAGCATTCCATACTGCTGCAAAGTTCGTAGGAAAACTGGGGAAAAAACCTCCCTTACTGTGCATCACTGCAGTACTGGAATACAATCAAGGTGAAATGCATCATGCATAGAAAATGAGCTCAGGTATTTGTCCTCCTTGTACTCCAGTTCCATTAGTACTGTCCGAGGAACACTGGAACTGGAACGTCACTTTCCCGCACTGCACTTCAGTCATTCCCTCTTGCCCAAAGTAACTGAGTTCGTTACCGTCGAGAATCGCACTTACATTGTAAAACGTGTCTTGCTCAACCTGCACGGGGTGTTCAAACCACACAGAGAAAGTGTTACTGGAGCCGTCGGAGGTAAACTTTGTCAGGTTCTGAGCAAGGACAACTCCTAAGCGCTTCAGTTCGATTTTGACGCTGTATTCAGCTTTGCCACAGCTGGACCCGTACAATCCCAGTCCTGCTATAAATATCCGTTTGTCTACAGCAAACTGAATACTGTCACAGCGCCCGCGGTACCGCCACTGATTGCTGCGATACGCTGACGATTGAAACCGGTGGCATCGCTGGGGTACAAGTCCTTTTCTTTTGGTCAGTGGAAACTCTAGCTTGGGTTTATTGGCGGCTGTGTACCATAGGAATATGTTGTGAGTTTCCTCAAGGGTGAGGATGTCGGACTGGGCAGCTCCGTTGGCAAACTCTTCCAAAGTCATGGTAGGAATCCGCACCAAGTACAAAGCTTTTCCTAATACATTCCTCTTGTTGCGCGGTGTAACCGGCAGCCCTTGCCTTTTGCATTCAGCCTCTGCCCAGTTGAGAACAGCCTCGAAAACTACCACTTCCTTGGTGTTGAGTGCCTCCCGGGTTACAATGATCTCTAGTGTTTGTTGGTCTATCTCACAGAAGCCCTCTGACTTCAGTGCCATTTCTGCTTGAGCATCAATCACTTCCCAGCAGCGCTGCGTCAGCTCTGGCTCCTCAAAGAGCCTGCTCTGAGACAGCAGGACACAAGCATTCTTCGCCTCTAAGCTGGTCTCCAGAAAATTAACACAAGCCTTTGCTAGGGCCGGCACGATGTACTTCTTGGCAGCATACAGCGTGGCCAGAACTGTGTCAGCTTCCAGGTCTATTTCGTCACTATACATGTATCTAGATGGGGGGGAAAAAAAAAAATAACAGTTTCTTAGGAAAAAATATATAGGCCATGGAAGACTGATTTATAGTCATCTTTTCTGGCAGCAACTCTGACATTCAGCATTTGTCAGCACATTAAGTAAACAGTAATAAGTGCGTATTGCACAATGCCAATTAGGAGATGTATATTTTATAAGCTACTTTGATTCTGTCCACGTAATTAGTAGACTTGTAGTGGCCACTTACTTTAATAGGATTAGAAAGGCTGCAGGTTCCACATCTGGTATATGGATTTCAGATTTGACCTCTGCGAGATCGCCATAAAACATAGCGTAGAAGACAGAGCTACCAACTGCCAAAACATACTGGAAAATAAAGAGAGAAGCCTCAGTAATACATCTCGGTAAAAAGCTGAGCGTGCTGGCTTTTGATAAGGGCTACGCTTAGGAAAAGTTAAAAGCTGCGGTGGAGCCAGAAGACTGCCTGAGACTGGTCCATTGAATTGCAGCGTGTGTGAATTACTTGTGGGATTAGACAAGAGCCGTAATTAGAAAAAAATAATAATGGAGCCTCGTCATAAGCAAGGGGGGGAAGGCGATACACGCAGCAGTATTAAAAAGCCAAAAATTATCTGCACAAACCTTATGGGCAGGAACTTTCTTGGATGCCCCCGGCGGGCCCACGATGAAGTGAACGTCAGCCATGAGTTCGTTATTGAACATCAGCGCGTTCCTGCAAGCGAGGGGAGGGGGGAGAAGCCCCGTTAGCCGCGGGCAGTCCCTCACCTGGTGCCCCAGCCCCTCTGGCACACAGCCGCCCGAGCCTCCCGCCGGCGTCCCCCGTGGGTCCATCCCGTCCCGGGCCGCCCTCGCCCGGGCAGCCCAGCCCTCACGCCTCGCCTCGGCGCAGGTGCACAGGGCCGGGCACCTCTCCCTCCCGGCCGGGGAGCGTCCGGCGGGGCCTGGCCCTTACCTCTCCCGCAGCGTGGGATGGAAGGACTGCCAGTTGGCGCTCTCCAAGTTGTTGTTGTTGAGGTTTTGGAGCTGGGGCGGCGGGGGCGGCTGGGCGCTCTGCTGGAGCTGCAGGGCGTTCTTCTTGCTGTTGGCAGCGGTGGCGGCGGCAGCGTTACTGTTTGCGATATTGGTGTTGGTGCTGGCAGGGTAAAGTTCTGCAGCCATCTTCTTCTTCAGGGACAGGGGCACTATCTCATAGCATCCTGGCACCTTGCCGTTTGACCTCACGCTCTTTTTGGACTTCTTTAAGGTCTCTGGAAGCAGAAGAAAAAAAGTCAAACACTTCATGATCCTGCCATTGAGGCAACCATGGGGCAGTGGCATGAGCGAGAGAACTAGCAAATCCCAAATGCGAGTCCCGCTATCTGGATATTTTGAACGCTTCTAAACGCAGGGCGGCTTTTTTGGTGCGTGTGCGTGACGCACCTTCTTTCCGGGGGAATGGGATGCTGCTGCCTCGGATCGGTGCCAGCGCTCACCTTGGCTCGGCGCGGGGGGTCCCAGCCTCCACGGCACTGCCACGATTGCAGTGGGCAACCCGAGCGGGGCGGGCAGGCAGTTCCGTCCCCCGAGGAACGCCAAGAGAAAAAGCAAAAAGGACAAGAAGAGCCACAATCCAGCGACACAACCCCACGAATCCAGCCGGGGCGGTGGGGCAGGAGCAGAGTCAATCCACAAATCCTCCGAGTGCCGTAAGCCCGGCGAGGGTGAAGCGCAGCCAGCCGCCCGATCCTCGCTGCCAGCGACCGCGCTCCGCTCCGTCCTTCCCCGCCCGGCGGGGGTACATCCGCGGTAGCCGCGCCGGGCCGAGGCGAGGCGGCGGCTCTCCGCAGTCCCGCTCCCGGGCGGCCCCCGCCGCTCGCACCAACTTTCGTCCTCTCCCCGCGGCGGCCGCCGCCGCCACACGGCGCTGCTCCTCCCGCCCGCGTCGGGGGGGCGTTGCTGGCCGCGGGGCGCCCCGGCTCCTCCGCGGCTGGCGGGCGGGCGGCGCTGCCCTGGGCGCTCCCCTCGCGGCGGCGGGATGTGGCGCTGCGCGGCTGGGCTCGGCGCGGCTCTGCCGGGCCCTGCCTCCGCCTCCCGCCCTAATAGGCAGCCGCCGCGCTGCGCGTCACGGCCGCCCGCGCCAATGGGAAGCGCCGGAGCGCGGCGGGGGGGGGGGGGAGCCGCCCCCCCGCCCCGCCGTGTGTCAGTCTTACGCGGCCCCCACCGCGGCCCCCCCGTGCCCGCCCGGGGGCGCTGCGGCCGCGGTGCCGGGCACCGGCACGGAGCGGAGCTGGGGAGTGGTGTGTGTACGCGTACGTGCGCAGCGCCGAGCCAGCACCGGGAGGAAGGCCCGACGGAGTTACTGCAGAGGGAACGAGCGCGGGAGGGATGCGGGGGACCGTCTTCGCCGTGCGGCCCGGGGGCTCCCGTGGCGGGGCGGAGCGGAGCGGGGAGGGAGGACCCCGGCTTGTACCGTCCTTCCCAGCCGGCCCGGGCGGGGGCGCCGCCGCGCTGCGCACCGCCCCGGCCCGCCGCGCCGCTCCGCGGGGGCAGTCTGGCCGCCCTGCTGCCCCGCCGGGGCCGGCGCATGGAGCGCCGGCGGCACTGGGCTGCGGCCGGGGGGGGATTACTGAAGTCGAAGGAAGTTGCTGGGGGTTTTTTCCTCCCCTTCTTGCTCAGCCCCGAAGCCGGCACACCCGTTTCTGCGCGCCCGGGTCCCAGTCCGGGTCCCAGCCCGCCTTCCGGGGGTGTTTCAGCGGGGACCGACCCCAATCTGGGGCGCTCGCCGTGCCCGTAGCCGTGGGGGTGGGCTGGCAGCGGGGCGCGGCTCCGGGGCGTCTTGCTCGGCCCTTCCGAGCCGGTGACCCGTCCGGCGGGGAGGTCACCGGGAGTGTCTCTATATCCCCGTTAATGACTCCGGGATATCTGGGTGCTTCTAAAAGCCCTCAGTCACCGTAGCGCTGGGGTAGGCGGACGAGGGGAGGTCTTCAGAAAAACAGTTGCTTCACTACAAAAAATGCTTTCCTTGCTGTGTGCCCCTGCAGCCCCCTTTCCAGAAAACCCAAGGGTTCTCCCCACTTGAGCTTGCTCGTACCCCATGCAAAGGTTTGGGTCCCGGGGGTCTCCCTGAAGCCAGGCAGTGAAGCTTTGCCAGTGGCAAAGGCCACTGTCCTGGGAGCTTCGTGCCTGTTCGGTGACACGTGGCAGGAGCCAAGGTGTTTGGGTTTCACAGCTTCAAAAAACATTTCACAATTTGTTTTCAAATGCTTGCATCCATGTGGGACACGTTTATGTTAACCTTGGCCCTGCCCTGAATTTATATATATGGGTAGCATTGCATTCTAGCCGTTTATGGGCTCTCTTGAGGGCTTTTCTTTAAAAGTGACCCGCATATTCAACTTCTGGCTGTTCAGTAGCCTCAGAATTTCAATTAACGATGTGCAATGTGTTGTCAAATGACCTGTGGGCATGAATGCCAGCAGAAATGTCTGAACAGCCACAGTACAAACGCGTAAGTGCTCCAGAAACTGGGGGAAGAGAAAACTCTGGATCTACTCCCTCTGCTGCGCTCAGGCAGAAACTGAAGTTGGAGCTCTCTTGGGGTAGTGAGAGATGGGGAGGCAGAGCAACAGGGCATTGCTTTGTACAATCGCACGCGTTCCTGGGCTGCAAAGGGCAGCTTAAACACCTGTTGAAGCCCGGGCTATCACTCCTCAAAGGCTGGGTTTGGGTTTTTCGTTGTTGTATTTTAGAATTGATCATTTCTGTTGAGTGCATTTTATTGAATCGTACTTGGAAATAGAGAACAGCTTCACTGAGGAATCCTGGGAATCGGTTAATCTTTCCTAAACCCTTGATTTCTCAGGTTATGTTTAGGAGGTGACTGCACTCTGGCATTTCTTCAGTTTTGAGGGAGATGTGCTTGGAAGTTTTTGCTTGATAAATGCTTTCATTTAAATGTTTCTTCAGGGCTGACAGGCGTAATCACCTACGGTGTGAGCTTGGTAATTACGGATAGCAACAGGGCATCATTGTTAGAAGTTGGTGCTAAATGAAACTGCTTTGATTAATTGTAAATCCGTAAGATTGTTCCAGTGTTTCGAGCTGAATTTTCATCTTTATCAGTTTAAGTGCCCACATAGGGGATCAGCTAAGGAAATTGAGTTGAGACTAATAGTTAACAATTTACCGTACATCATGGATTTTCGGTCAAGTGATAAAAGGCTGGCAGGAAATGAGAAATTGATACCTCAAATAAGAGTAAACGTGTTAAGTGTAGCTTTTACGAGATTGTTTGATAAATTATAAATTGGTTTAGGCAAAACACAATCCCTACTGACATTTTTTGGTTAGTTTGAAGCTGATAACACCAACACTTGAAATAAGTTTATACGTCTGCAGGCAGATCCGTGGCTGAGGTAAATTGTCATAGTGCCGTTGACATTAATTGGGTTCCAGCAATTGATGCTGATGGAGAGTATGGCTCAGTATCTGTAATAAACAGCATTTTATATTGGTGGAGCATGAGTCTGAGAAGGAGCTGGAATTAACTTTGAAGGTATAAGTAGACTGTTGTTCAGGACATAGGATTTTAAGAAAATTAAATTTTTTTGAAGCTTAGTTTGTGGGTAGGTGTGAGGCAAGACAGGCAAGTTACCTTACTTGTTGCTAGGCAGGAGAGGTTAGAAGTTTTAAGCCTAAATTATGTATGCATTCTGCAAAACCTTTTGCATATGTTTAGCTTTGTGCATAATTTCCCTGATACCAGCAACGCTGCTCACATGTTGGAGTTTGAAAGTGCAGCCTTGGACCCTGAAAAGCATGTAAGAAAATCTTTGTGCTGTGCTTTAGAGGTCTCTTGTCTATAAAACAATAAAAGATTTTGTTTAAGCTTAACTAAAAAGGTGCTTCTGAGGTTTAGTGATCAGAGGACCTGGCCCAACGGCACAGTCCCCTTTGCAGGGCGAGACGTGAAGCAAGCCAACCACAACAGCCTCTCAGTACTGCTGCTCCAGTGCTGTGTTTCTTAAATCAAAGGTTAGGATTAGAGGTAACTGTATTCTTTTCTGTTGCAGATCCGTGTTTATATATTCCTCGTTTTGCACACATGCTTGAGTTTGGGGATAAGAACCACGAGGTGTCCATGACGGCTCTCAGGCTGTTGCAGAGGATGAAGCGGGACTGGATGCACACCGGGCGCCGGCCCTCTGGGCTCTGTGGAGCAGGTATGTTGGATGCTGGGTGTATTGCTTGCACTGCAGTGGGTTGGACAGGAGAGTCTGGGAGTTGGGAACAGATGAGGGGTTCCTCATTTCCTCACAGTGCCATACTCTCTGGGCCTTGTGCTGTCAGGCACCTGCAGATCATACAGGTCTTTATTGAAACAGTTTCTGATACTCAAACTTCATTTTTGCCCTTGTTGCTACATTACTTGCTCAGATCCTTTGTTTCTGAGGTTTTTGATTTGTTAACCTCCTTTCTGGTACTCCTCTCGCCCCCACTCTCTGCAAGCTCTAGCTGCTAAAAGGTTTTTTTGTCGGCTAAAATGACACCATTAGTGCAAGCACTTTGATTTGAGTCTTTTCCACAGAGTCTTATGCAAGAAATGCCCTCTTTGACCTGTTCTGTGAAATTATTTCCCTCTCCTTCTTCATCTTTTTCCAAGATCCATCGCTGTCATGATGCATACAAAAAACCTGCCGGTTTGGGAGGGCTAGGTTAAAAGTTAGTCAGTACCAGCCGGTAAGGTCAGGTTAACGAAGACTGTAGATAAGTCACAGAGTTCATGTATGGGCTTTATTTTATTTAAAGATCTTTTATGTGTGTGCTGGAATGAGGAATGGTGCTCGAACCTTAGGGAACCCAAGGATATGCAGTCTTGAAACTTCTAGCCTCTTAATAGAGCTTTCTTACTGTGTTTTGCTAAAAATTTGAGTGTAGACACTGTGGGAGACCAGCCTGCTCTTTGATTCCCTACATGGGCTATATCAACACAAGCAGGTACCTTGATTCAGCAGCCATGGGTCAATAGATGGAAGCAGGTGGTGCTGAGTCCCCTACATCCATGCCCAAAACACAGCCTTCACATGCTGTCCTGTGAACTGGTGTTCCTTTGGCTTGTGCCACATGTTTACTAAGGTAACAGGTGGCTTGGAGCTGTGTAAAGGATCCATTGTTGGCTCAGCCCTTTTGTTCCCATTAAGAACTGGAGCACTTTTAACACATACCTGAAGCGTAGCTCTGGTTTAGTTTCCCCTGAAAGGAATCGCTTTTGCATGCATAAAGCTGTTCTGTGCACTGAGCCGCTGCAGGAGGAGGGGGATGATGCTTTAAGACAGAGCTAGTGCTCTGAATCAGCCCGTGAATGTAAATGCAGCCAGTGCTAGTTATCTCGCTGTGCAGAGGGTCTTGCACGAGAGCACTTGGGCACTCGGGACAGCGATAGTGGTGACAGGAATGAGGATAACAGCTTTCAGCAGATTAAGTGTTTCTTTTCTGGCTTCTGGAAGAGTTAACTTGGAGATCTTCTTGTTCAGAGCTAGTAAATTCTGCTAAAGAGAGGGTAACTTTGAAAATATGTGAACAATGAGGTGTTCTTGTGCTGTATTGAAGGAGCTGACCGTGTTTTCCCAAATACTAAAGCATAGCATTTTTCAGGGTACAATTTGCAATCAGCTTAAGCTTACTGGATGGGAAGTCAAGTTTGTAAAGTCAAGTCAATCACTTGTATTCAGGGACACTTTAGCTGAAGGCAGGGATAAAGAGAGGGTATAGTTACCTGACTGTTTGCTGCCTTTCTTCAGGAAATTTTCCTCTTTTTGACATTGTCTTTCCCTGCTTATCCTCCAGCTCTGCTAGTGGCAGCAAGAATGCATGATTTCCGACGTACTGTGAAAGAGGTCATCAGGGTGGTCAAGGTTTGTGAGTCTACATTAAGGAAAAGGTCAGTGCAGTTTTATTGCCTTTATCTTTCATTTACAGTACTGAAAAGTGGTGTAGTATAAAATTAATGTATATCAGAAAAAAACCTACTTTCTTTTCCTTTTCAGCAGTGCCAAGAATAAAATAAGTATAAAATAAGTACCACATGTTTTATCAGGTTACTTTTAAGTACCTGCCTCTTACATAAGGCCTCAAAAGCTTAGTGAAGATGGTAAGGAGCGCTGTGCCCGTTTAACAGGTGGAGAGTTTAAGGCAAAAAAGCGTTGGGTCGGAAATGTTAACAGTATTGTCATGTCCTGAGAAGAAATAATTGATTGATTCTCAAAGCTGAGATTGTACTGTGGGCTTTATTATTTTTTTATTAATTCAGCATCTTGTTCTGTAGCTGGTATCGAGTAGAACTTTTCAGAATACTTGGCTGAAATGTTGATTTTTCAACAGTTTTGCACTGCTAATAAATAGAAGACAACTCAACGAGTCTAATAAGTTCACTGAAGGGGTCAGAAATGGAGTTACCAGCAGCATGTGAGCCTGAAAACTAGAATTTCCCAAGAAACCTTGGCATATTTTTCTTTAAAATGTCTAGTAGCATTTTCCATATTCTGATGAAGTAAGCAGTTGCCAGTCCCTCATTTTAGATTTGAAAAGCTGTAACATTTTCTTTGCCCATAGGTTCAGTAAAAAAATGACCCTGATTCCTCTTGACTCCAACTGGGAATTTTTATACCTCAAATAAATTCTGAAGTTTGTTCTACCAAAGTTTGTCTTTAGAGAGCTCCTCCGATGTCTCTCTTTCTCTCCACCTCGCTGTACACCCAGCCGAGTCTAATACTTGTTAATAATATTCACTTCTTAATCATGAAAAATGTTTTTGCCTCAGATCTTCATTTGAGGAACAGGAATGATACTATTTCCTTACCATGCAGGGGTAGTATAGGGGTAAATGTAAAGTATTTCAAGTGCTTTAAGGTGCTACCACTGTGACGATGGAGCATCACAAATGATGCTTTTTTTCCCCCTCTGGTCAACAGGTCATGTGTTTTAATGTGAGTTTTGTATGACTAATGATTTATGCACCCACAATCTACTTCAGGATACCTTCATTAAATAGTTAAAGCTTCGTTCTTCCTAAGAAAATAAGCATAATAAATTAGAGTTGGAAGGAAAATTAATTTGAGCGATTGTTTCAAGCGGAGAAATCTTGCTTCAAAATTCATGCTTTGAAATGTTTACTCAAGTCACACACATCAACTAAAATGACAGCGTTATTTACTTTGACAGGGTAAACGTGACAGCTGAATTATTTTCAGGCAGCTATAATTACAACTGTATTTATCACGAATCTATAAATTTGATTGATGTTTTTCAAATAAGAGCACATTATATAGTATTTAACGGAGGCAAATAAAAAATACCTTTGAATAACTCTTTCTGCACCCCATTTTCCTCCTTTTCTGCACTCCAATTTTTCCTCTTCTTTCAGGAATTCCTTTCAAAATGCCATCGGGTAGAAGTTGTCTAAATTAATAAGCACTTGTTTCACGTTCTTAAAAATGTCTTTGCTTCTCAGTTTGATGTACAGTTTTATTTCCTTTTAATTATTGCTATAGTTACTCTGGGTTGTAAAGAGCTACTGCTGCCTTGTGAGTTGTGAAGGTGTTGAGCATAGTTGGGTGAGCTCTCAGTAGTGGTCGGTGTTGGATGCTACACTCACTGCTGATGGCTTTGCCCTGACAGCTCTTGAAGTGAAACCAGAGTCCAGAAAATGCTGAAGCTTCCAGCCTGCAGGTTCTGCTTATGGTTTGATTTAGTTCCAGCCTGGGGATGCACAGAGCAAAGGAAGCTGAATTTGGTTTCGGTGACAGTGGATTTCCATGGCAAACATCTGCAAGGGAAGGGGCAGCACTGGCACAAGGTGCCTCCTTCCTGCAACAGTTTGGGTTGGAGGGGTCTCTGTTGATCAGTGGCATGGTTGAGGATGCAGGAGCGATGTTTTTTATGAAAGCCCTGCTTGCTTTCCTGTTTCATACAATGATTTTGGTTGGAAAAGACCTTTGAGTTCAGCCACAAACCTAGCACTGCCAAGTCCACAACTAAACCAAGTCCCTAAGTACCACATCCAGACATCTTTTAAATACCTCCAAGGATGGTGAATCAATCCGTTCCCTGGGCAACCTGTTCCCGTGCTTGACAGCCCTTTTGGTGGAGAGATACCCTGTGTGAACCTTGCCCTGCACAGCTTCAGGAAGACCCTCAGCAAGAGGTGGCAGCCCTTCCCTAAGAGGGGCACTACTTCTAATCCTGTGCAGTGCAGCTGATGCAACTGTGTAAAAGGGGATTTGATCGCTGTATTGTCCATCAGCTGGAGAGATCAAGCCTTAGGGCTCCTAATTTATCACCTTTTCCACCACTGCTTACAGGAGGAGTAGCTATTAGGAGGAGGTTCACCAAAACATGACGCATGTTCAGGTCATGAAAATGAATGACCTGATCATAAAGGGAATCACATAGAGAAAAGCAACAAAGCATGGCCCGAGGACCCAGGCATTCATCTTTGAATCAAGAATTCTGAATTTAACCATCTGTTTGGTTAAAAACTCTGTGTGTTTAGTTTTAATATGCATGGGAGGTTGGTAAGATCTTGGTAAAAAGACTTAGTATTTACTTCACAGGGCCTTCTAACTTTATGTTTTGAAGCATACAATTAAAATGTAAAGCTTGTTGCTGTTGTTGAAAGTGAATGTATTAAATATTAATAAATGCACTGATAATTCTATCTCATTTCCAGTCTAATTGAAATGATATTAACTTATATATCACTTTATATATTCAAAGTACTGTACAAATATTAACTAATTAGTCAAATTGTTATTTTCTGTGTAATCATCTGTGGAGATAGCAGAAATTAACTTTTAATAAAGCCAACCCTTTTATTCAGTTTAACCCCCACCTTTGTGCCCGTGCTGGATGCACCTTTCTTGGCTGCTGCCTTTTAACCTTTATGCACTCAGTCCCTTCATCTCTTTATTCACCTGTCGCTTGCTTTCTCTGCAAACTAAATTCTGTCACATCCACACTGAGAATAAGTTTTGTGGTATTTGTCCATTATGCATTATTTAAATCTGTGTGGCCCTTACGCCTGTTTGAAGATCTTAGGCACTTCTTCAGTAGAAATTAAATTAAAAAATCAAAATAAAAATCAGCTTATCTTTGTTAACACTTGCATTTTACTTCTCCAGCTTCCTCTATCTTTAAATTGAGCTGCTTTTTGCATAAAAGTATTTATTCTCTGTTCCATAAATTCCTATCTATTAAAAAAACCCTATTTGTGATGAACTCCAGAAGTAAAGTTTTATTTAGAAGGAATTGGAATGAAAGGCCAGAATGGGTTTAAAGGACTCATTTATGAGCTCATTGCTCATTTATTAGCTCATAGCATTTTGGGGGAAGTAAGCCTTGTCATGAAGGAACTCCATTTACCAGGCTGGGTGGAGATGCTTCAGGGACTTTCATAACAGGGGGCCTTTGCTTGTACCCTGAGGACCAGCTACAGCTCTTTCAATGATGGTGTTGGTAATTTCCTGGAAAAATTGGAAGGTTCATGCTTAGAGAGAAATTAATTGCCTGTAGCTTTCTGTATTTAATTTCTGAAGTATATAGCTCACATGAACCTCATGTCCACATTCCCAGTGCCATCTGAAGTTGAACAGGCTTCTGGGAGCCTAGGCAAGGTGAGGGGAGTAGGTCAGTACCTGAGTCCAGAGTCAGGATGGGAAGAGAAGGTTAACAGCAGGATTGTGGCAATAAGGTTAGGTTTTCCAACACACTGAAGTCCAGCCAAGGCCAGGATGGAAGGGAAGGCATGGAAAAGTCTTTGCTTGGCTGCAGTCTACGTAAATGGCTCTGCTGAAATCCTCTGAAAGGTATCTGATAAGTGAGAGCTGTTCACCTAAGGTGTCTGGGCATGGGGAAGGATAGAGGATGCTCAGTATGTCAGGGCTGTGGTAGCACCCTTGGTTGAGGTGCAGAATGGAGAGAAGCTTTCAGCAAACTGAGCAAGTTACTTCGTGTAGAGGAGCCTGTGGTGGTGTCTGCTCTGATCTTGGGTTGGCTGGCTGCTGTTGTGATAAGCCAAGAAAGGGAGTTGAGAAATATTTTCTGTCTCCAGTTAAATGATTTGAAGTGGCTTATAGGTGTTTTCTAGACATCTTTCCTAGCATGGAGAGTTAAATACAGCTTGGTCTACATGTGTTGGAATTGCACACCTTGCTAAGTTGGAGTGCCTGGTTTAATGAAATAAGGTTTTGTTTTTGAGGAATCCAATTTCTTGGGCAATGTTCCTTTTTATAAACCCGGCTTCTATACAGCTAGTAAGCTAATACATTAATTAGCTTCCTAATATACTTTAGTACATAACATCTATTTTTAAAATGTCATTTCCAAATGATTTGGTGTCTGGTACTTTTGATACGGTAATTAACTTATGAGCTGTAACTCGGGCTTGGATCTTGTAAACAGTTTTCTCTGTGTTTGAGTTTCCTCATCTGAGCAGCTGGTAAGAAATGAACCAATGTGCTGTTTTTCTTTTCCAGGAGATCATACAGGGTTTTTGACAGACCGCAGCAGAGGAACCATGCTAATGAAATGAAATTTTAAGGAATGCCAAAGCATTTTGTTTCATTAGCATGGTGTGAACACTTGAATACGGGGGGGGAAAAAAACCCAAGAATGAAAAATTCCAGGTGGTTTGGACTGGCAGAGTTCTGGGGTAGCCTGAGAAACTTGTCGGTGGGATTATTGGTGGGCTAACTGTGTGCACAAGGGTGCACCTGAGTTAACCAAATGTGATGTGTTTGCAGAAAAATCGGGGCTTTCAAATTTTGTTAACCAATTTGAGATAATTTTAAATCTCTGGTTTGCTGTAAGCAAGTAAAAGCAACTACCTCCAAAGGGTGCTTTTGTTTAGGACTGTAAATCTTTCAAGATACCATTCTTTAATACTTAGAAGAGTGGTGGAGAGTTGCCAGCAAATGAGCACCATAAATTATCAGTCGCCAATTAATTTGCAGCAAATTATTCTCTGTGTGTGTGTGTGTGTGTGTGTGTGTGTGCACATGTGCTCTTAGGCTGTTGCAAAAAGAAGAAATGTGGTGAGGTAGTGCACCCTGGAAGTTATTTAAGTGAAAGTATTTTTCTTTACAGTTACATTGGGCTGGGGACACAGCCTAATTTAGCACAGCTCAGTTGATAAGTTGTAAGCTGTAAAACAACAGGAACTGCATCGCCTCTGATTTTGTCCTTTTGGTAACGAGAGACTTGTGTGTGTAGGTTTTAAAAATACCTTTTCTACATTGCTGCCAATACATATGAAGTCGTATATAAGTACAGTGACTACATGTAAGGAGATTACTCTTCTGTTTATTTGCATATTGATGAATACCAGAAAACTTTTTTTTCCTGTCATGTAGGCAGCATTTAATAACTATTTCTAATACGTGTTCTGTATTGAGCCTCACTTTTAGGGTATGTATTTTCATACTTCCATGCAGAAACATTGTACAGCTTGGGAAAAAATGGGGAGAGCAGGATGATGCAATAAACTAATAAATTTGTAGTATAAAAAATAGTGATGGATTGCCCATTCAGTGTGAATTCTGAACTTCTGTGAGAGAGTGCACAGGTTTAAAGTGGTTGGCAGTGGTGATGAATGTTAAATTCAAACAGTGGGGATATAAGGCAATATTTTGGTACTTCACTAAGATACAAAAGTAAATCTCTTTCTTTGCCAGAGTTTCCAAGTGTTGGAGTTGTCAAATCAGCTGTTCTATTACTAGAATATTTGTAATTGATATGACAATTAAGATTGTGGAGATATCATCAAAGTTATTACTTAGGGTTTTAATTATATTGTTAATTTGGGAAAAATCATGGGAATTTAATTACCACCAGCAGCTTATCTTGCAGTAAAGTTTTTTCATGTATTTCTGCCAACAATGTGCCAATATTCAGCTTAGGCTTGGGTGGTTTTTTTTCAATCCATTTAGAAAATATTCTAAATGTTTTAAAAAGACTTCTCACAACAGGTAACTTAAAGTCTGACTGCTCAGGCTAAATTTCACATTCACTCTTTAAAAAAAAAAACTACTCTGAAGGTAAAATTTGTTTGCATATCCATATAGTGGTCCAGCACAAGAGAGCTGTGTTTCATGTTGCTTGCTTTCTAGAGCTAGGCACTGATTGGGTATACGTAGGAGGACTGTTGGGTGACGAAGGGCTCGCTAGACATCTCTGTGCCTCTCCGAGCTTAGCTTTGCCAGCAGTCGCAGCTGCTTTTCCTGTCTCCTTTGAGTGGGGAGTGGAGGCCGCCAGGGCTTTTCCTAAATGGTCCCTGCTCAGACATCCCTGTTGGACTCCTGAACCATGTGTGAGTTGGACGCGGGAAGGCCTTGTTCTTCCTCACGCTTTGTCACACCCCACTGCTGCAAAATTTCAAGGAAACATTAAAACCCAGTGGCTAGCTGCACATGGAAGGGTTGTTTTTTTTCCCATGGCTGTAGGCAGTATTGGTAAGTCTCCACTGGACAGTGTCCCTGAAACAAAACAAAATAGAAAAAAACCCCAACAACATTGCCTGTAACTTCAAAATGACTGACCCATTTTCCCTTATTAGGAGCTAAATTAAGTGTGAACAGAATCGGTTCACTGTTTCGTGCACAGAAGCGCTTTATCAGAAGATGAGGTGTGGCTTTGCCTGTAAACGGGTGAAACAAAAGCTTTGGAAATTTTTCTTTGGAAAAAAAAAAGGGTTGGGGTTAAGGGCAGATGACACCGAGCTCTGGAAAAACTTTTCTCCCAAAGGAATTTGCCTGAAAGTTTGCTGTGAGAAACTGTTAAGAGGAGGATTCATACTGGAAGTTGAAACTTAGCCTGAGCCGTAGTGGTTGCCTCTGCTTTGACTATAAATAGAAAAAAATTGTCTGCCAAATTTCAATTTTTAGAGTCTTTTTGTGTTTATGCCAAGGAAATAATATCTTAATTTTAATATCTGTTTATTTTCCTCCTTCTGCACATAACTTAAAATGGCAACTCTTATTAGATTTTTTTTTAGATTAGCAAAAGTGCAAAATGAACTTGGATATCACTTTTATGGGGGACTTAATAATAGCCCACAGCTATTTTATTTTTTATTTTCATGAGCACACTCCCTCACCCCTGAAATTATTTTGCTTATAATTAAGGTTGCGTCAGTTTTTCTTAGCTGCCAAACTAATGTTACCTTGTTTCATGCGGTGTAGACTGCTGCGTGCATCAGTTTGTTGCCTTGGTGGCATGTGTCCAAACACTGGATAAAATTAAAGAAATGTTTAAAAATATGTAGACAGGATATCAGCCAATGTGAAATGTTGAGGCAGGCAAGCGGTTGGCAAACGCAGGTATTTATTTATACCAAGTTAAAGGAGAAAATGTTGAGTGAACAGCTTGCTGTCCCACAGAGATGATGCTCAAGCTGTGATCCTGACCATCAGGGATGATTCTTCATTCCAGGAGGATGGCTAGAGCCTTCTGGTTAAGACCAGCGAGAAGGGAAGAAATAATGCGCTGCCCTAAATTTGGGGTTGCCAGCGGGCTGGCTGTCAGGCCAACAGTCCTCCCAGGAGGTCAGCCCTGGCCTTGTTTGGTTAGATTAGGACTGAGGAAGAGGAGGGCATGGGCATAGGCCTGGGTGGTGGCGGTGGAGTGCTGCGGTGTGTGAGTTTGAGCTCCTTGGTTGCACCACCAGCAAAGAGGACGTAGCTCTGCCCTGGCCTAGCTACAGCACACTGGAGGTCTTGAGGGACACTCAAGCTCAGGGCTGAAGCTGGCGCTTGAGCCAAAGTTTGTACCAGCCGCTGGCACACCGGCTCACTTGTGGGCTGAGGTCTGATGTGTGCAGGTATGTGACATGAGTCACACGACAGGGTGGACAGGGAAAGGGACAGATAGAGCCTCAGGTGTTCACAGGGAGACATGCACATAGTTAAGTGCTGAAACCCAAGCTCATCCCCAGCCTTGCTTCACGACTGGTTTTGCTGCTGGTGTTTTCTGTGTGGCTCTACGTGCCTGGAGGTGGTGCCGTTTTGGCTGGGGTCTGAATCTGGCTCCTCATCTCAAACTCAGAGTAAGTGTGGGGTAAATAAACCGTGTGTCTTTGCCAAAGTGCGTGGTGGCTTTTTACAGTGAGAAGAAAATAATGTTTTAACGAGGTGAGGCTGGTTGGGAGGAAAAGTCTTGCTGAAGTAGGACGACCTGTGAGCGTGTGATTCATACACAAGAGATGGATGACTGGGGCTTAATGATGGTGGCTGGGAAGATCCTAAAGCGACGAGTGGATTTGGCATTAAATGAATCCTGAATTAAAGTAATAATAGCAATGCCCTGGCCAGGTTTTTCCTTCAGCCTGATAGATGAGGCTCCCTCCTGGAAGGTGGGTAACGCACGCTGGAAGCCCGTTCACGCTGAGAAACATTTCTAGTCTGCTAATTAAAAGCTGGGTGCTGCTGCTGCCAACAACATCCTCCTCTCCTTTCCAGTGTGATCTGAAAGTAAGGAGGAGGGAGCTGGTCCCTGGTACTCTGAGGGAAAGTTTTGGGCTGTCAGTCACTCACAAATACATGGCTAATTTGGGCCTTCGTGGAGATGCCTGAACTCCAAAAGCGAGACCAGGTTTCAGAGGCTTTCTTCTCCTTGGCAGCACTGGTTCTGGCCAGCACAGCCATGTGTGGGCTCAGCGTGCTGCTTCTTTTTGTTCTTACATGGATCTGCCCAGCTCTCTCTGTGCATTTCACAGCATGAAGATGCTATGTGTGGCCTGTGAATTGTGCTCTGGGAGCAGGGTGTCTCCAGGCAAAGCATCCTGAACTTAGGGCACACTTGTGTCCCTTGGTGTGTCCTGTCTTGTCTCACAACTCAGTTTATTAAAAAAGAAATATGGATATTGGGGGAGAGTGTGGCCCTGTGCTCTTGGCTTTGTCCCTAAATTTCTGTCCTAGAGAAAAATTCCTGCTTCAAAAGGAGTTTTGTTGCAATCTGAGGCAAAAGAGAAAACCACAACTGCATTTTGGGGAGGAAAGATGCTGAAAGGTCTTGCGCTGGGAGCACTGAATCACTGTTTTTAGTTTCCTAACTTTGCAGATGGAAGCTGTTGTCAGCTTTGCTTCCTCTCAAAGATGGGAATATTCCAGTGAAGCAGCTGCAGATCCATCACTGCTGTTTTCCCATGGAAAATGTTGATATTATTAAAAGGGCACTTTCTGTCAGAGAAGCATTCTGCCAGACATTTCCTGACCTGGCTTTGTACTTAACCTTTTGTCTCGCTTTCTCCATCTGTAAAATGGATGTGCTCATTCTCAACCACCTGTGTAAAATGCTGAAATTTGTGGATGAAGTTATGACAGCACGGTCTCATTTAAGATTCAGTTCTTTTGAAAGATTCAGCTGCTTTCATGACAGCTCCCCATGGAGCTAGTCCTATCTCTCACACAGGTAGGAACTTTTAAAATGCAAAAATTAAACAAATACAAAGTATATTATTGTAAAATTACACGCATTCATCTATTCCATCTGTGCAGTGTGCAGGTGACCCCTTTATTTCACAACTCCTTCTGTGTGGCCAGGGAAGATTACTTCTTGTCGCTCTCCAGTCTGCTGAAGAGATGTTACTTTAACATTTGCTTTGCATAAATTAATCATGCTCACCTATCAGGAATATTTTTGAGCACACTCCTAACTACAGTGGGAGGTATTTCAGTTTGGGAACCTGTTTTGGTGGTGGTGTTGGTAACAAAAGCCACAAGACAGGAGGAACGAGCTGTGTTTCTCAGCTTAGTGGTGTCAGTCTGTGCTTAATTGACCTTAGTGGCTGCAGCATTTCTGTTCAGTCTTTGTTCATCCGAAAAAATGTGTGTTACATACTCTAATAAATCAAAAGCTAATTTGTGATATGAAAAGATACTTTCTTTTGCAGCAGATGAAACAATTAGTGCCACTTCAGTTTTAATGCATTCTGTATTTGAGCCAGAGTTTCTCAGGCTGACATGTTTATTCTGTAACCTAGCAGTTTGACGGATTTTGTTACTTTTAAAGAAGTTCTTAAAGATATCATGGTAATGTGCTGTATGCTTTGGTAGGTTGACAGAGTTTGAAGATACACCGACAAGTCAGCTAACCATAGATGAGTTTATGAAGATTGACTTGGAAGAAGAATGTGATCCTCCTTCGTTTAAAGCTGGTCAAAAAAAACTGAAGATACAGCAGGTGAATCCTGAACTGGATGTGCTCTGTGTTCCTCTCCTCTGTCCTCCCTATGTATTTTCCTTTTACCTCAGTTAATACTAAATCCTAATCAGTAAATACTAAATCCTGGCCAGCCTTTGCTAAGGGTTAGTTATACTTATTTTGAGGTTCTTAGGAGAAGGGTGAGCATTAGGGCATATGATACGCTTTAGTTAAAGAATTTTTGCTTGTTTTACAGGTAAAGGGATACTTTCCCTGTTAAAAATAATGTTTTTCTCCTATATAATTTCTGCTCACTCCTCCAGAGAGACATGATCTTTCAGATGAGTAGCTTCAAGTACAGCTTTAAACATCCTCTGATGAGGGACTGAAGTATGTCTGCCGTCCTGGCCAGCCGCTGTGGGAGGTGCAGAGTCACTGCTCCTGCAGTGCAGACCAGGACACCTGGCTGGCCAAGTAGAAGCACTAGCTGAGCTTCTGTATTTTGCCTGCTCCCAGTGCTTGGTGCTCAGCCCACGGTTGCTGCATTGTCGCTGAGAGCTCAGCACACTCTGCTCAGATGCTCCCCCATTTGCAGGCTGATGCAGTTATTCTGAGTGCTGCCCTCTCCTTTCGGCTTGCTTTCCCAACACATGTGTGTCTTCCTTCTTGTGCTTTATTGGAGCATCAAATCTTTTGTCTTTACAAAACTGGAGGCTCTCATGTGACAAGTTAAGCTGAGCTTGTGGCATGGACGTCTTGAGCAGCTGTCCTAACGTCTGCACTTCTCTTTTACGTGCTGTGAGGCCGGTTAGCGAGGATCAGGGTTGCGGAGGTGTAAGCTTTGTAATGGGATCAGAAACCATGCACAGGTTTTAAGTTGATGCCCATGGTTAGGAGGAGTGCCATTACATGTAACTTTTTTTAAAAAACACACATGAAAACAATAACCCAATTACTTTAATGAGACTGATGGTTTTTCGTGTGGTACAGCACCTGCTTCCACAGAGATTAGTTCTCATGTGGCTTAATTTCTTTACAAAGCGTGAACTAAAGCTGGAACCAGAGGAGATTTTACTGCTGTCACAGCCAATTCTTACTGTATTTGTTTTTCAGGGGTTTTGTTTTTACCCATGTAAATGTTATCATTTAGAGGTCTGTAGGTGTGGTTATGATGTTCTGAAGAGCCTGCAAGCTGCTGTAGGCCAGTACATCAGTCTGCCATCACCTGGGTGCTATGTCTGGCCTGGGCACTGCAATTGCAGCGCTGTCCTTGCGCTTGCTCACATCTATAGGTGTGATCATAGAGTTTGCTGAAGACAGGAGCCTTTCATCTGCAGCTTGCCAGAGTGAAGGTTCCTTTTGAAAAATAGAGATGGGTGAGATAACATTTAAAAGTGGTCAGTATTTTGAAACTTGTCTGTCTTACCTGCCTGACGCTACAAGTCATTTGAGTTGAGATTTGAGACCTGCTTATTGCTTTTAAAATGGCTTATGATTCCATGTCTCGATATACAGTTTGCCAACAGTACAAAGATGGGTTCTTTCAGTAACTTCATGTTTATTTTGTTTTATTTTCATTTCAGCTTGAGAAGGCATTATCAAAAAAGCTGGAAGATTTTGAAGGTATAAATTGTGTTTAGTGTAACATATCACTCATTTGTTCAAAATTACATCAATGATCACTCAGTTATGTTCTTATTTCATCACCACAGGTGAAATATCGAGCTATCAAGATGAAATAGAGATTGAATTAGAAAACAGTAGACCAAAAGCAAAAGGCGTATTTGCAAATTTCACTAAAGATGGTAAGTCTGTAAAGTCTTGTGACCGCTTAAGTAATAATGGGTTCAGATCCTGCAGGCAGGCAAAAGTGTATGAACATTATTCTGATAAATGTGATTGTGTTAATGGTTGGACTCGATGATCTTAAAGGTCCTTCCCAACCTCTGCATGATTCTGTGATTTTATATATATGTTTCCATAGTACAAGATCTGTATTGTGTTGGGGTTCTCTCTGCCTCTTAGCTGGTTCAAGCATCAGTCTTCCATACAATCACACAGTTCATTATGACAGTTCAGTAATGACTTCAGTTATTTCACTTTCCTGGCACCTGAGAATGTTCCCTTTATTCACTGACAGTGCAGTGGACTGTCCCTTTCTGTCACCAAATCCCCCCAGCTGACTAACTGGTGCAAAAGGGCATTATGCAGGTTGAACTGGCTATTTTTTATTTAGAATGATACCAGTGAGTAGCTGGCTTTTTTCACAAAGCCCTTTTACCTGCCATAATTTGGCAACACAGTATTTCTATTTTAAATTATGACGTTGAGAGATACATTTTAATAGCTAAGGTAATGTATTTTATGAGCATCTGGAAACTCCATGTATACATACATTCTACTAAAATATTGTGTGTTTCTTCTGCAGCTTTTCTCTACAGATTTTTATTCTTCTAGTGAGCACCTCTATTTGTTTAATTTCTGTAACAGATGGTATGCAATGATGTATTGTGGGTTTTTTTCCCCTTACAGATCCTGTAGAAGATAATACCTCTAGCATACTTGGAGACGAGGAGGCAGAAGATGAGGAACTGGAAGCAGCTGCTAATCACTTGAACAAGGACTTTTATAACGAACTTCATGAGAAGGATGAAGAGAAAAAAAATGAAGATGGGAAATGCAGAAATGGGAATGAAGCTCTTGTAAGACCACCCGCACTGGAATCCTTGCTCGGCCCACTCCCCACTGCAGCTAGTCTTGGCATAACAGAGTCCATAAAAGAGTGCATATCCACTAAGGACCGAGAGCCTGGTGAGTAGGAGAGCAGTTCAGCTCAGAGTGGAAACCGGACACATTCAGACTGGGTTTATTGTCTAATTTCCATGTATCTTGATGGTTACTGTGGTAGCTGTTCCATGAATCATTGCAACATGGAGGTACAGGAGCTGTGAGGCTAGATGGGACCAGTGGTCTTGGTTGTTGTTGGTTGTTGGTATCTGCTGCTCGGGAAGCTGCAGGAAAATCTGGAGTGCCTAATTATTTTGCAATCAGATGATAGCTGACAGACGTATTTCAAGCCCTGCAGCTTCAGTTAGGAGATGGAAGGAAGCGGATTCCTGTAAATGAGACTGGGAATTAAAACCTAAGTATGAGAATTTTAGATCAAGGCTGACTTCCTCAGGAGACGTTTTACTGGAGTCAAACGTGATGCAGTTTGTCTCTCTGATTGTGAATTTTTGCAGATGGCAAATATTTAATTCGTTTGTAAGAGGAAATAATTGTTTGTATGCTTTTTTCTTTGAGATTAACTTTGGGGGGGTGTTTTGGTGGGTTTGCTCCATTTTTGTTAACTCTTAGATCTACCTGTAGCATACAGCTCTGTATAGCACAGTGGAAGTAGGACTGATCAACTAGGGCAGCCAATTTTGCCAAAACCATTAAGTCAGACAGTACTGCCAACAGCCAGTCATCCAGGCAGGCTTGTTTGCTTTTTCTTATGTGTGCTTCAGCTTTACAGAGACAGCATTTTTTTAAATTCCTGTTGCATCTCAATGACTCTGAGAGTGGAACGTATCTAAAGGGCATTTTATTCTTTTCTTTATCACAGTTAATTTTTCCATCGTAAGACAGACACACCTGTCCGAATCTGTTTTGTCAGCTTACGTGGGGGTTGATGCAGCAAAACCTGTTATCCAAACTGTTCTGATGCTAATTTCTGTTCAACAGCACCTATTTATAATAAGGTTCTCCCTGCCTTGGGAGGTGATCTGGATGCATTCAGGTTCTCACCATGTCAGTGTTCGCATTCCAGAAACGTAGAGGGGTGTTGCATGTTTATGTTTTGCACAAACAGAATCATATAGACTTGGTGGAGTGGCTTGGGGTTTAATTGTGATTAAGAAAATGGATCGCTCGTGGCTCCTCTTTCTCCTGGAAATCAGCGGTTGATGTCGAAGAGAGGTCAGCGATGGCTAGAAGCTGTTGTTGTCTGGCTCGCCAATGACCTGTAAAAATGAGTTCTTGGTGATGGAGGTTTCTCAGCTGGCGTTGCTATTGACCATTTTTAATGGCCAGGCTGAGGACTGAGTTTAATGATAAAGCTACGCTGGAATAGCCAGGTGCGTTCCTCTGGCTGGCTGCTCGTGCTGGGGCCTGTCTGCACTTGCTGTTTGCCTTCTTCCAAAAGTGGGGGATGTGCCAAATGAACGGCATTTCAAAACCAAACAGGTTTCAGTGTGTTCATTCTTTTTAACACATCTGAGAAACCATTGTGGGTGTTTGAACAAGTACTTACCGTCTTTAATATGTTGTGGAGCTTGTGTGCTGAATTAATGTCTTTGGGTTTATTTCGATTGTAGATCCTGCCCCCAATTTTTTTTTCCTTCCCCAGTGACTGCTAATCTATTTTTATCATTTACACGTTCCATGTTAAGTCAGATTCACTCTGATTATATCAGTACTGCAGGGTAGTTGTGCTGGGGTGCATTTTCCAGTCTCTGAGCCCTTGCCATGTGATGCCTGCATGGTGTGGGTGTATCATGGGGTGTGTGTGTGCATCATCCCCTGAGGACCTGGTTTCCTTCAGGAAGCCATCTAGGTTTGGGAGCAGTAATAGAACCTCGATATGTTTTGGATGATTGGGAACCAGATCTAGCAGACAGGCTGGGAAGTACACCTGGCTTGCAGCTTCATGTTATTGCACAGAATGAAGAAAACTTCTTGTTGAGATGCCTCCTGTTGGTTACCTGTGCATCTTAGCTCTGAACCCTGATGAAAACTAGTGTAGGTGTTCTGCCACCTCAGGCAATAATGTCTTGAGTTCCACCTCATAGCTCTGGGAAATCTGGGAAAGGTTTGTACCTGGAGGAATCTTCTGGCAGATGAACTGGTAGAGTTGTAAACATTAGACAGTTTCCAGGTTTCTGGGCCCTTCTTCAAGTCTGAAAAAGAAGTGTCAGTTTTCAAAACAAAATATAGGGTAAGAGCAGTTGTTCAGCATTTGATTGGAGACGGCACAATTATAGATCTTCTTGAAATAATAGTAGTTGGTACCTGTGGAGGGAAGTGGGAAAGACCAAAACATTTCAGGAACTTACCCTGTGTATATGAGTTTAGTTTAGTGTGGTTTATATCGTGGCTCACAGCTGGCCATAGGTTTGCTATGGTATTTTGTGTTTCAACACCTAAATCCATTGGGAGGGGGAGACAGGAGTCATAACATTGCACCCTTAAGGTGACTTTTTGGTCCTTCTCCACAGCTGCATAAGTCATAAACCTTCGGCATCCCTCAGCACTCTCCAATCCTGAGTCATCTTCTGCTGTGGGGACCATCGGGTCAGGTTGGGCTTGGAGACCTTAGTCAGGGTGACTTTCTTTCTCTGCTGGTCTCCATGTGTTGTTGGGTGGGTGCATTATGTGCAGTTCGTGCAGTGGTTGGAAACCGTGTGCCTGGTGCTACGTGGATTCCCATCAAACCCTCGTGGTGATACACTGCCTGGCTGGGAAGGTGGCTGTTAACTTGGAGCTCAGCAAGCAGGTGCTATAAATGCAACCTTTGTCCTCCCTAAATGCAGGGTATCTCCTCTCCTCTCTGTAATGATCTCTCTTCCTGAAAAAACCCCTCTGCTGTAGGTCCCTTCTACAAATTCTTTTCACTTGGCCTGTCCACCTGGTAATTCAGTTATAATGCTTTGGGAAATCTTCCACCTTTATGCTACAGTGGCTGCAGCAACAGCAGAAGGTTTCTCACAAACTGCTTATGCAGATGAGACTTAGGTACAGAGCCCAAGTATTAAGGGAATTTTAGCGTATTTTTGCTCCGCTTAAAATTGGTATTTGAGCAGTGTGAGCTTGTCTATATGAATGTTTTATGGAAAGCATAGTATTTTAGCAAATTTGCATTATAAAGAGAGCATGTAAGGTACCGGGTTAATGAGTCTGAGGCAGCAAAGTGCTTAGAATAAACAGTACATTTGACTGTTTTTTCCTTCAAAGTGTATTAATTTGCAGAGACATTTAAGCTGCAATCTGTTTGAGACTGCTAACAGCTTATTCTTCGTTATAAAAGTGCTTTATTGTGAGATCTCAGTTTCAGAGCTGGACATCAGGTAAGGCAGCATGTCTGTTCTTCTGGCCATGTGGCATCCCAACGACCTCCCTGAGCTCTCCGTGCTCTTTCTGATCTTGCAGTTCCCAGACGTGCACCATTCCTTTAGGAAACTGCCATGATCAAATACCATGGACTCCAACCTCAAGAAATAGTCTTTGGTGCAAAATTTGCCACTGTAATTTGGTTTTATGCTTCTTTTGTACCACTTCAAATAATTTATTCTCTGTCTTGGTGTTTCTGCCTGCTTGCTGGCTGTCACCCTGCCCTTCCCCTGCCATGCTGCTGGTACATCACCAGTTCATCTCTTCTTGCCACATAAATCAAAACTCATAAACTTAATTTTGGCTGGGGCTAAAAGTGAGGAAGGTCTGATAGTAACAGAGATGAGGGTAAAATACAGGGTATAAGTTACTGACTGACTTTACCTCCCTTCTCCTTCAGAAACTAGGTAGTGTTTGAGACCTGGCTTTGTTTGTGTTATGAATCAAAATTCACATGCGGTCATTTAGGGTAGAAGTTCCAAATAATGTATGTGAAGTGGGTGGTAAGTGGGTGGTAACACGCTCCTGCACGCCCTCATGAAAGCAAGCAGCTTTTACCATGAGAAATCACCCTGCATGTACCGGCTTGTGCTTGGTCAGGCACCCAGCTCACGGCATTCGCTGCTAATTTCACAAAGAATACATGAGAAAGAGCTTGCGTTTGTTCATAATTAATAGTTTGCTCATTTATTCCTACTTGTATTTGTGCCTCCATTACTGCTGCAGGCATAATCTGACATGGGCTGAGGTCAAAAGACGTTGCCATTGATTTCTGTGGGTGTTAAAAGACCCCATGCAGGCGGTGTTCATCGATCGAACAGTTATCGTCCCTGTGTACCAGTGCTTTGCAGATTCTTACTCAAGGAGGACATGAAAAGTGGCTGAAGTTACACAAGACAGGGATGGGCTCATCTTCCAGGGTCTTACACTTCTCCAGATTTCATCTTGCTTCACCCTACCAGCTCCCAGTGCATACTTCATCCTGGTCTTGGGGCTTTTCCAGTTCCTCCATGAGTAGGCTTAGCTCCTTCACCCAGTGAGGAAAAATACATGTGAGCAGGGAGTTTGTAGATACATGACATTTCTAGCAGGGTCTGAGCATCCCTGGATGGATGCTTAAGGGCCCGCCAGCTGAAGACATCTGGAGAATAGCTGGTGGCGGACATGTGTGCCAAGAAGGGTTGTTCACCCCATCTGGGAGCCCCATTCTTGAGTGCTGCATGACAGGGCAGGCTCACTGCTCTCACAGTCACTGCTCCATCAGCAGATGGGTGTTGACCCCCTCTGTGGGCTGTTTTCTTCTTCTAGCATCCTCTTTTCTTCCTCAGATTTCGTTTGAGTACATCAGTGCCAACTGTTTGAAAATATATAAACGCATACGTGCATATAAAAGTATACAAAAAGGTATAATCAGTAATTAGCAAGAACATTATGAAGCCTTATTAAATCATAACTACTGCATACATGAGAAATGAAGCTGCTGAGTTTAGCGCTAATTGTGTTACATATGCAAAACACACTTGGTCATCAGTACAAGCATGTGTGTCCCCATGCTGATCCCTCTTCTTCTGGCTCTGGCTTCAGTGGTGTGGTTGCTGTTGTGGTTTGAAGCCCCAGCTGTGGCAGTGAGCAGCGTGTGTGACCTGCTCAGTGCCACCTTCCTTGTGCAATACCTTCCCAGCACCTGGGGGGTTCGATCTTCGTCTCCCTGTGCCATTTGCTCACTGGAAGATATTTTTTGTGTCAGGACCAGCTCTTCCCCAGTTTTGAGATCTAAGCAACAAACGCCCTGCTACAAGCTGATCTCTCTAATCTTGCCTCTGTATGCCTGTGTTTGGCAGTCCTGATAGACCGTATCCCTGATTGAGCCTTCATTATGCTGTTAATGAGATGTGAAGAGCTCTCTGCAGCCAGCATGGTAATAGGAGACCACCAGCTGCTTTGAGTGCAGATTTTTGATACCTGAAATCTTGGGTATGAATTACAGATGACATAATTTTCTTACTTGGCTGTGTGTGTCACTCACACACAAGTATTGTACGTGCACGTGTTACTCCAAAATCTGTGTGCACGTTTTTTCATGCAGGATCTTTGCATTAAAGGATAGGAATGCTATAAATTTGTTCCATATTGATACTGTGAGTAACTACGAAGGTTAAAGGATGAAAACTATTTATGTAGTTTGGCTGAAAGATTTCCAAACAAATCTAGTGAGGAGTTTTGGAGAGAAACCTGCAGTTTGTTAGAGTCATCAGGGAGATAAATTTGGAGTGAAAGCATAAGCTGTATCATGTGAATACATTTTTAGAACCTTTGTGGATGTTTTAGGAATTTTCCAAAGGATTGGTTTATCAATACAGACACTCCTTATAGAAAAATGCATGGTGGTTTTGTCAGAAACCTTGGTCAAGAGCAATAGCCCCAGGGTAGTGGATGCTGTGGTCAGGAGAAGATACTGCAGAGTGAGGTACAGGTGCCAGAGCTGAACAGAGCAGACCCATCTCTTAAACCTTTCTTGGCCATCTCCCATGTGAATGATTGGCCCTGGCTGAGCAGCCTGGCTGTCCTGGTATGCCAGCTGTTTTGGGGAGGGAGTCTTTTTATGTCCTTCTCTCTCCTCCTCTACTTGTTTTGGGGAGGGAGTCTTTTTATGTCCTTCTCTCTCCTCCTCTCCTCCTTCTCCCCTCCTCCTCCTCCTCTCATAAAATTCTGGTCTGGAATGGGAAATGTTTTTAAATCTTTAAAAGCTTTTTCTAGGCTTGGATTCTTGTTGCCTGACTCCTGCCTCATCCCAGCTGCTGAATGGGCATTGGGCAACACGTCTTTCCTGTCTTCAATTCTTCCAATAAAAGCATGCTGGAAAATCAGTTTTATTTTCATTTTGAGTAGCATAAAAGCCTGACATTACTCTTTGGTGAGAAAGTTAATATGCTGCTTAAGGCCTCATCCTCCCTTGCTTGAGGAAAACAAGGCAACAAAGCTGCTTTCCCCTGTCTTGCTGCTTCAGCCAGCTGCTGACACAGGCTCTTTGAGGAAGGAGGCAGCAGCAGGGATGTTTCTCTGATTTGGAGACACAAGACTGGGAGAAGAGGGTGAATGTACCAAACGGGGGCTCTGGTGCATCATTCTGCATGTTGGTATTTGACGTGTGAGTGCTACTGCATCCTACTACTTTTTAATGGAGCAAGGAGAAGCAATCCACCTAAGCAGGTTTTTATGCATTGTTTTTCTTGTATTGAGGGCAAGTCCAGGTCTGCTTAATCTAAGATGTGGAAATGTCCAGGAGCACAGAGCTGGGGAAACAAGGAGGAGCAGCTCAGCTGGGGTGTTAGAAATGGCCCTTTACCCATGCCTATGTAGCAGAATTACAAGAACAGTTGTTCCTCAGATACTCAGGGAGGGTTATGTTTTGTGGTTGACTTAGATGCCTTGGCATTGGTAGATGCCATTCCTAAGATTCTCCTTCAGTTGAGTTTCTTTTCAAGGTTTGCTCCTGTCTACACTCCCTGGCATTAGAAAATATGCTGGTTCTCAGCATGGGAGATACTTTCAGGGACATTTGTAATTACTCCTGACTTTCTGGGGTTCGATGCTCAGAGAACCTGTGGAAGCATAACCATCTCAAGGATCACTACTCTGCCTCTGAATCTGGGCTGAAATAGCCTTTGGATTAAAACAAGACTGAAGGAGGTGGTTTTGGGGGCTGACAGCGCAGAATCCTACAGACACACAGGAAACCTGGCTAAAAAAAATATGAATAACTCCCTGTTAGTATGAGAATTATATGATATTTCCTTTTCTGGACCTGCCAGAATTTGAGCCCATTAATGCTCACAGTTATTTGGTTAGGTGGCCAGTTTGCAGAAGAAACGGACATTCCTGTCCTGCCCTTCTGCCAAAAAGGAAGAAAAGTCTTTCACCAAGAAAGTCACTGAAAACTGAAATGGTTCATGAGAGAGTTGTGGAAAGTAAAATGTATGGAGGCTACAGAGAGGACGTTAAATTCGCATGGAAAGCTACCCGCTCAGGAGGATGTTATTTGAGCAATTCATCACGGTGTCTGAAATGTCAGGAGTGGAGGTTTGGGTTCAGTTCAGGGAGGTTTCACGGTCTCAGTTGTTATTGAGAATAAAGACTTATTAACCCAGGTCAAGGAGCCACCAAGCATGCCCTTGGAAGAAGGAAATACAGTGCAGAGAGATTTGCAAGGCTTAGCTACTTCGGGTTTAATATGATGGGTAATAAATCTCTGCCCGGTGCTGCGGTGGAGCCTGACCGCTTTGCGTTTGTCTTGCATCTTCTGAAAAAGCTGAAATAATCTTCCATTTTGCACCGTATTTCCTTCTGGTGCAGGTTCAGCTGGTAAAGGTGATACCTGCAGACTGGAAATCCACTGAAGTAAAGCCTTTAGACGGAGCACCGTTCTGCAAGGTTTTCATGTTCTCGTGTAGCAGTTTCTTGTTTCGCTATTTTGTTCAGCAGCTTTGAATTTAGTTGGAAAAATTAATTCCTATATCCTCTTAAGGATTAACTTCACCGCACCCCTAACACACTTCAGCTGTTTTGTTTGTTGGTCTGAAAACCGTAGGACTCTTAGTACTTGAGATAAACATGTGTATCCATGGGTTGGACTGTGACTTGCCTAGATGACCCTTGTAATTAGGGATTTCACATACAGCACTGTGGACCGCTGATGAAAGCAGTGATGAGCTTTAGCGTTGTATAATTGCAGTTTCATAGTTTTGGTTGGCTAAATGCTTTCTTAACTAAAAAGGATGTATTATCTAATAGAGGAATATTACTAATGTTGAGACTGTTGGCAATTAAAAACAATTTTGGAAACTGAATTTTACCACTCCTGATGGCTTTTGAAATAATTTGTTTTTCAATGTTACTTTAGGATCGGTTCATTTATTAGGTCTTTTTTCTTGTGTGACAATGAGATAATTGCTATTTATTTTTTATCCTGTAAGCAATTATAATCAAAGCAGCCCTGTATAGAGTCTCTTTTGACCTGGAATCAGAGTGACCTGTCAACATGAGGCTATTCTTCAGCTTTTCAATTTATTTTTTTTTTTATATGCACTCACCAGATTGTATTCAGCAGGGCTGAAAAAATTGCAGTTAGAGTTTTCAGTGTTCTTTAATTAAAGCAGTACAACACCATAGAAACTGGCAGATAAGGCCAGCTTTGGGTTGGTTATTAATAACAAAAATTGTGATCCTTTATCTAGGATTGTGTGAGCTGTGCTGGGTCAGTGTCCGAAGCGGCTGGAGGAGGATGTGCTGGCAGGCTGCATGGGAAGGGGGAGTTGAAAATTGGGAGTAGCAGTTGGGAAGAGTTGATTCTGAGTGGTTTTTACAGCCAAGGTTCACTAAAAAGGAGTTAGCAGTTAAAAAGAAAAAGAAAAGTTAAGCGGTTTAAGGTACAGGTCAGCTTTTATCATAGAATGATAGAATGGTTAGGGTTGGAAGGGACCTTAAAGATCAAGTTCCCACCCCCTGACATGGGCAGGGACACCTCTCACTAGCCCAGGCTGCCCAAAGCCCCATCCAACCTGGCCTTGAACCCTGCTAGGGAGGGGTCAGACACTTCTCTGGGCAGCCTGAGCCAGGACTGCACCACCCTTGTAGTGAAGAGTTTTTTCTTAATATCCAGTCTAAATCTTCCCCCTTCCAATTTAAAACCCTTGTACTATCACTACATGCCCTTCCAAAAAGTCCCTTCCCAGCTTTCCTGTAGCCCTTCAGGTATTGGGAGGCCTCTATAAGGTCTCCCCAGAATCTTCTCTTCTCCAGGCTGAACAACCACAACTCTTTCAGCCTGTCTTCATAGGAGAGGTGCTCCAGCCCTCTGATCATCTTCATGGTCCTCCTCTGGACTTGTTCCAACAGTTCCGTGGCCTTCTCATGTTGGGGTCTCCAGAACTGGACACATACTCCAGGTGGGGTCTCACAAGAGTAGAGTAGAGGGGCGCAATCACCTCACTTGACCTGGTCGTGCTTCTTTTGATGCAGCCCAGCCTGCTGGGCTGTGAACACGCATTATCAGCTCACGTCGAGCTTCTCATCCACCAACACCCCTAGGTCCTTCTCTGCAGGGCTACTCTCTATCACATCATCTCCCAGCCTGTATTGATGATGAGCATTGCCCTGACCCAGGTGCAGAACCTTGCGCTTGATCTTGTTGAACCTCAAACTGAAATGTATGTGTACACCTAAATTGTAGAAGTTGTTTTCCATGGCAAAAAATCTGGACATTTACAACTGTGTAGTAGGAATAAGGGAATGAATATGGAATGAGAGTAAATAATGCTGTTAAGTAGTACCTGGAAAGAAATTCAGAGCAAGAAACAAGGCTCATGAGAAAGGTGTAAGCACAGAAGTCAGAAGTAAACAGCTGTACTGTGGGTGAAAGGATACTGTTTTTCAGCAGAGTCACTACTTAAATCATGTTCTTGATGTCGTTACAGTGAGGAAGCCACCGTGCACTCACAGCTGGGATGGAAGTAAAATAGTGCTCTGTGACCAAATTGTTAACACTTACATAGGAACAAGGCAAATGACTGATTTTGGAAGTTATGTTTAATGGTCCTTACTAATTTGCTGCTAAAGGTAAAAAATGCAAATTCACATGGCCACAGAACTCATGTATTAAAATGCAGAAACATCTGTATCGACACAAAACTGTGTCACTGGTGGTGGTGTTGTATTCTGGCAGTGCTTTGCATTAAATAACACACACTTTGGTGAGGAGTTGCTTCTCCATGAAGTCTCTCCTTGCCCTTCAAGCCAGAGCATTTTGCACTCAGTGGGAATACTCCTTTCCATGCTACTGCCATGTCTCACGGCTCTGTAGCTGGTGCAGAGCTAACATGAATCTCCTGGGCTAAGTTCTTCCCCAAGAGGAAAGATAAAATCCCTGTTTTACACCATGCTGTTTGAATTTGGTTCCCAGTTTTAACCTGGAGCAGGTGTGATGGTGTATGATGTCGTGGCAGGGTGTGATGTTGTGGTGAGGTGTGATGCTGTGATGGGGTGCAATGTGGTGAGGTGTGATATTGTGGCGGGGTGCGATGTTGTGGGTGCTGTTGGTTGAGGTTTAGAAGTATCCTGCCTTACAGAGCACACATAGTTGCCTCCCTCACCTGGATCTGTCAAAAATGTCACAGGCTCCTGCAGCAGTTTTTAATGCCAGGGTCAGTTTGGCACATGCATGTTAGGCAGCGATGCCTTGGCTGTACAGCAGCAAGTGGAGGGATGGGGCACGGGGCTGGGATACTTGGGGCAGAAACCAGCTCCCCGGTTCAGCTTTGGATCACATCTTTGGGGCAGCCAGGAACATGTGTTTTGGAGGCTGATAGTGGCATTCCTGCTTGCTGGAAAGGTTTCATATATGCTGTTGCCCAAGATCATTTTATATGCAGGGTCTTTATGGAGAGAGTAAGGTTGATGCTTGAAGTTCAACTCCAGATATGCAACACTTAGAAATCTGTGAGCAATGAAAAGGTTTGGTTTAACAAGGTGGGAAGGGAATTCAAAAAGGTGTGCTGAATTCTCTCCTGAAAAAGCCTTCCTTTAAATTTAAAAGTTTATTGCTTTATCTTGAGTTTCAGAAAGCTTGCATGAAACTTTCTTGCCTTTGAAAGCTTGATAAGAACTCTTGAAGTACTTTGACTGAAACAGAAAATTTAATAGTGAGGCATTTTGAACATGGAGCGATGTTTGTGGGCGAGTAATTTAAACAGGTGCTAATACAAAACTTGAAAGGCTACAATCAGTGTACACACACAAACTGGGAAGAGTATCACTGGGAGCAATAAAATGTAGGAATTCTTCATACTGCTTTCATTGCAAACAATTTTTATGGTATGGCCTGTGAAGCAATTGAAATGCAGAGAGCTGGCACATCACTAGATTGATAATTCCTCTTGCTACTTACAACTTATTCTCGGTACAGATGTCCCCAATTCTTTCTTTCTATCACATTAAAGTTTCTTGTCTGCTTCAATTTCACGCCTGCCTCAAACGTAGCTTTTTTTTCCCTCTTTTTTTTTTTTTTTTTGGAAATTGTCCCTCCAATTATTTTTTTCCCCTCTTTAAAAGTTTATATCAGCTGAAATCTCACTGCTTTTTTTTTTTTTATCCTAAGGTTTACACTTAAACTTTTAACAAGCTCGCTTTTTGAAAAACAGTCATTCCTTGAGAGAGCAATTGGCTGATCCATCAATAATTGCGTAGTAATAAAGCAACTGCGTAAAAATGGCACCTACGTGCTGAACAGATTGGTTTTCAGAGCCACTGACAAAGATGAATGTTTATTGCATTTTACTACTTTTGGTTCTGCAGATGCAATACAGCTATTTTCTTTCTTGCAGGTCTAAGGAGGTGATCCTCCCCCTCTACTCTGCCCTGGCCAGGCCCCACCTGGAGTATTGTGTCCAGTTCTGGGCTCCCTGGGATAAAAAGGACAGGGATCTCCTGGAGAGAGTCCAGAGAAGGGCTACAAAGGTGATTAAGGGCCTGAAACATCTATCCTATGAGGAAAGGCTGAGAGAGCTGGGGCTGTTCAGCCTGGAGAAAAGAAGACTGAGGCGGGACCTAATCAGTGTTTATAAATATCTTAAGTATGGGGTGCAGGGGGAATTGGCCAGCCCCTTTTCAGTGGTCTGTGGAGACAGGACAAGGGGCAATGGCTGCAAATTGGAGCACAGGAAGTTCTGCACCAACATGGGGAGGAACATTTTCCCAGTGAGGGTGCCAGAGCCCTGGGACAGGCTGCCCAGGGAGGTGGTGGAGTCTCCTTCTCTGGAGATATTCAAGACTCGTCTGGACACCTATCTGTGCAGTATGAGCTGGGGAGCTGCTTTGGCAGGGGGTTTGGACCCCATGATCTCTCGAGGTCCCTTCCAACCCCTAAGATTCTGTGATTCTGTGATTCTCGTGGAAGCATCGCAAAAAAGTACTTTCTAATTGTGGAATGTTTATGATAATAAGGATGTATAACTAGGGAGAGCCTAGACCGACTATGGATTACCAGCATGGGTCTGTGATGCTTGTAATTTAGAGAAAAATAAACAAAGAGCATTTTTTGCTTTAAGTCTTTGCTTAACAAATTTTTTCAATGATCACTGGGACAGAACAGACAGGGAACCCTATGGTGTCATGTAGTTACTCTTCTGAATTAATTGCTGCTATATTAATTGTGGATCCCCCTAAATTTGGCAAGCTCCTTCCTTCTCCTTGCTGTGTCCAAAGATTTCTACTTTAAATTCTACTACAATATGAAGAAAAATGTACCGTCTAAAAATAGCATGTAAACCTCAGGTTATTGCTGTTTCCTTTCCTTTTTTTAAGTGCCAGTATAATTAAGGCAGTGATTTAGATGACTTTATATTGTTCAAATCTGTCCTCTTCTTTTGGGCAAGTTGTGGAATAACATGGTCTTTAAGTTTTTACTGCTGGTGGATGCACTGTCAGTTAGCTGATGGACTGCAGTGTCACCACAGTGACAAGATCATCTCTCAGGAGCAGATGAGAAACAACTTGGGAATTAAACTTTGGTGGATGCAGACGTTGGGATCCCTGACTCCACAGCCTTCGTCACTGACTTTCCCTGGGGTGATGCCGGTGGGTCCAGATGCCTTGGCACAGCTGTGCTGGCTGCCTGTCAGCCGTGTCTCAGCTAGAAGGTGCTCCCATCAACTTGCAAACCTCTTCTGAGAAAAGGCCAAAAGTCAGGAGTGCTTTGCTTCCCTGCCAGAAATAGTGATTTGGGATTGTTTTGCGTCTGTTCTGCCCAGTTTAGAGTAAGGAGTGCAGTTAGTCCTGCTCTCAGAAGTCTCTCCGGTGGCATAGCTCCAGTTTCATCCCCTTGTTCCTTGGAGTGATGGTAGGGTTGGTCCACATGCCTGGTTGGTCTCAGCAGGAGATGAGGAGCTATTCTGCAGATGTGTTCTCTGCCACAGCCCTGAAGTCTTTGTGGCAACTGGTAGCTACGTCAGCAAAGACTTTCAACCCAGATCATTCATTTCAGTTGGCAGTCGTTGACAGTCATGTTCCTTTGCTTGGTTTTATTTTAGCATTTAAAGGTTTTTATGTTGATTTTGATGGCATGAAGGGAATTGTGTGGGAGTGTTTTGTCTGGACTTTAGTATTCTCTGCTTTATTTTGCTAGTGAGATTCAAAACCTCACTCTTTCAGGAGACAAGGCTTTTTGTCTGTGCACCTTGCTAGCTCTTCCCTCATCTGTCCCTTCTGTCAGCCCATTATCCTGGGCTTATTTCACTGCACAGTTAATGATGCTTATCTCCACTGTGGAAAGAGTTTACTTAGTTAAACTAACATAAGTAACAGTCCTTCCTAGTCTTATCTAAAGAAGTAAAACAAATAAATAAAATAAAAATAAACATCTGTTTCATAGAAAAGGATGGTAGGTCTGAATTTGAAATGATGATCTTGTGGCTTGGGTTTCGTTTTGTAATGGAACAGTAAGAAGTAATCCAAAGCTTATTTTTAGGACATAACTTGTTCTAGCTAATTCAAAATACACTTTACTGATTTCAAAGAAATCATTTAATTCTGAATGTGTGGAAATGAATGAGTACATGGAATGCACATCGAATGGGCTGTCGTGTTTCTGAGAACTGGTTCCATAATACAGTATGTTATGGTGAACTTAGATTAAGCCTCTTGGGAAAGCATCGTTATTCAGTTATTTAAAGAACAACAACTTTGATGCTATGCCATATGCTGTAAAATAAAATGGGTGCGTGGCAGAATGAACGATGAATCCTTTTAGCCTGTGTGAGCCTGAGCCACGATTTGTGACTTTCTTCTTGCCTCTGCATTACCCTGTTAAGTAGATGCTTAATACATTTAAATAAAGAATTAATTACATGTAATGGGATGCAGGACCTTATCTATTCCGGAGCTCCCTTTGCAAAGCGTTACCAGGCTTACCTGGTTTTCAAGGCTTACTAAAATCATTCCAAACTCATCACTTTGCTGTGCATCTAATCAACGTTGAAACAGGGTCTTTTGTGTGCCTGTACCCCGGAGAATGGCAGATTGGGGAGAAACTGTAAAATCAGCAGTATGTAACCTAGCAAAATTGACATATTAAATATAGTCCTGTTACTATATAAACTTTATATACAGCAGTCAGATGTTGAGATTAATCAGAATGACAGGTTGTACAAGCATATGGCTGGCCTTTCTGATAGCCATTAGCTTGAAAGGCCGGCTTTGAAACCGTCTTCATTATTTATAGGTGAATCATGCTGCTGGGCTTTGTGGAGAAAAGGTTATTTCTCCAGCTCCACCGAAGCCTCCTGTGCACGGAAGTGCCTTTTTCCACTGTTCCTGGAGAATAAGACAAATTATTCTCCAGGAACTTCTCCACAACTTTCTTCTTTTGGAAAGTTGTGGTGTCGTAGGGCATTCCAGTGCTGTAATGATGGATCTCAAGCATATGGAGTACACATGCTAATTACACTGTGCTTACAGTTCAGTCTACCCAAATGCCAAGGCATTGGGGCCTCAGAGCTGCTGCAGGCAAAATGTTAAAATCCTTCACCACTGTCTACTGTGCATCTGGGAAAATATTTCCTGCATCATAAAGCATCAGGGGAGAGGAGGAACAAATGCGTGTCCTCTTGAGGAGTTAGCTGCCATAGATGTGTTGTCAGCAGCAGGACCAGGCTGCAGCTTGGATGATGCACTGAGCTTGCTGTGCTCTGCTCTAACCTGGAGCCACCCAAGCAACACCTGTAATTTGCAGAGATCCGTATGTGCTTCATGTAGTTGCCTGAATGGACACAGAAATGCCCTGGTCCCTGGAGCAGGGCTTATAAGCGAGCTCTGTTTGGGTTCAGAGCACGATAGAGAAGTATGGTACCACGTGCCTCTTTGTCAGACCTTAGGCACAGTCATAGTCAAGAAGATGACTCTTCATCCAACATGGAACAGCACAACCTCCCTGGTTTTCATTTAAAAGCACATCTGTGCTGGCTGCATCCGTCTGTTGCATAACAGACTGATGCTCTTAACATGGAACTGCATTTCTATAGCTGCAACCTTTTAGGGATTCAAACCCATGGCTCCTATTAGGTGTTTGTAAACCCCAGCTGGTGGTCCTGATTGCTGGACCAGAGTCAGGGTCTTAGGTGCGTGATCTCCCTCAGCTCCATGTCTCCCATAGTCCTGATGGCACAACACTTCTTGTCCACCATGGAGGCTTTCTCTTTTGTGCCAAGCTCCCACCTAACTGCTTCCTTTACAAAGCTTTTGCTTTTTGCAAGGAACAGAAGTTGTTCCTGCCCATTATTCTACTACAGTAATAATAAATAATAATAATAATAGTAAACTTTTACCTTCTCTTTTCTCTCCCTATCTCTGTAATTCCCTGCTTGCTATTTCTCATTAGCAAGGAAGGAAGGAAGAAGCTGGGTAACAAAATGAGAAATTTCTTACCTAATAATTTTCTTTCATTTAACAGCTTCTCACCATTCAGCCCGCCTGGACAGTGCAGTAAATGGCCAGGATACAAATTGATTCTTTTTTTCCCCTCTAAATAAAGTGTCAGGTATATAATTTAATACACTATATTGTGGTGTTGTCTTAATGCTAATAATTGCCTGCTGAAGCTCTTCTGTAGTCTGGGTGGCTTCTGGTGGCTGGTGCTGGGCTGGTCGCCAGATCTACCATAGCCCAGCTGTGAGCCTCAGAGGAGGGGTAGAAGTTAGCCTGTCTTTGCTTAGAGAAGGGAGAATAATTAGAAGAAAATTAAAACTGTCAAGTTCAGCTCATTTGTCTTTCTTGCTTGTCCAGGGATGTTTTTTGCTAGGCTGATTTTTAACCTGGAAGCAGTCCTTTGGTCCAGATTGTGGGGCTGAGAGCAAGAGGAAGACCGCTTCTTTAATGGAAGAGCTGGCACAGCCCAGGTTCCTGTGGATGTGGGTCTGGCTTTTGGATGTCCAGCGCTGGCCTCTGTCCTGAAGATGGGGAGCTGTGGGGTGGGACTGTGAGTGTAAGTGTGGTCACTCTGTTGGAGTTAGGCTGGGCTCTGCTCTGCAATCCCTCGTGAAGTTCAACTATTCTACATGTGCTAAAGGAATTTTGCTTTAACTTTTGGGCCATCACCTGAGCCAACCTTGAATTTTCAGTGATGTCCTGGGAAAATAAGTTAGCTTTGCTTGTGAGTTTAAGTCAGTCGAATTAGCCTTAAAATGTTGTATTGAGAGTCTCCTTGAATTCTACTCATGTCTTTGTAGCCTGAAAACTGGGTGTGCATATATGGCTGTATACACTTATGAGTTTTTCATGGTGGAATTGATTCATGATTTGAAAAAATACATAGATAAAAATAATACAAGCAAAAATCTAGGGTTTGCTTTTAAGTTCTCTGTAGTGCAGATCTCCCCATCTTGGTTTTTTTAGTGCTGGGAGTGTGGCACATTACAGAAGTGGATTTACTTCTCAATAAAACATATGTCCTTCTGCTGCGGTGCCTGAGTGCTGGCCAGGCAAGGATCCTGGGCTTCCTGGGATGGACAGCAGAGCATTTAGCACCCACAGCAAGACCTGGCTACTTAAGCATCTAGCTGCAGTTGCAGAAATGATGTTTCAGCACTTAAACATGAAACCAGCTGTTCCCTTTACGTCTGGCTTGGGTGTAAAGTGCCCTTGCTGTTTTACATAGTGGGCTGGCAGCGCAGGGAAAGGGAGCTGGAGACAGATCTGAGCCCGGCTGCCTTTGCTGTTGGCTCTCCAGGGTGTCGTACAGCCCTCGCCCTCTGCTAGAGATATGGTGATGCTTTGCATTCGCAGGGTTTGGAGAGGGGAGCTGATTAAGATGCTGGTCAGTTCTTCTCCCTGGCCTTTCCCTTTATATAAACTGTTACTGTTGGATACCCTGCAGAGATTTAAAAAACTGCAGAAAATACAGGGCAGAAGATGCCAAAAAGAAAGAAGGGTGGAGGATGGGGAAGGAGAGAAAAAATGCCAAGAACAGCATAAAAGGCAAAGGAGGAAAATGCAGCAGAGAATTGGTGATCAGATGGAAAAGAGCAATAAGTGGGAGACATCTGCCTTCATTGTGTCCATTTTAAAAATGTTTATGTCCATAACTACTCGGTCAGGAGGGAGTGAATGTGTGGGCAACACTGAGATGTGTGTTGTACCTGTGGCTGGAGCGCTGTGGTCAGTTTTGGCATTACTAGATACAGAAATCCTGAGTTGGAGAAGACTTGTCTGTGTGCATGGGAGCTCCTACCATTTCTGGGCTTTGGAGCTGAACAGTGTCATTTGTGGTAGCTAATTAGTCGGTTTCCAGGTGAGTATTTGTTAGGATGATCATAGGTGGTTATTAGTTTCATCAGCAAAGAATCGCTTTTTCCTGTGTTGTTGAGAACAGCTGTCCTCTGAACACTCAGTAGCGGGGTTGTGAGCTTAAAAAAGGACAGCACGTTGCGTCAAGTAGGTTGCACAGAGGATGGTCTTTTTCACTGTTTTCCAAGGGTGTAGCAGGGTACACGAACATTATCCAGGAAGAAGAACATCTGCTGCTAGTTTCGAGGACAGTGTCAAGATGTTCTTCAGTTCAAAAGCTTACCTTTCAGCTGTATTTATTTTGGGAGGTTGAAAGGATTTTTTTTTCTTAAGGGCTTTTTATATTGTTGTGTCGTTCAATAGGCACGTGGTTACCTTTTCAAAGAAAAATCTTCAGAATCAGAATGGCATTGTTTATTGCTGGACTATTTTTGTACTACCTGCTTTAAAAAAAGCCATGTGTTACAGGGCAAGGGGAATTCTGGAAAGAAAGGAATGATTAACTCTTTCTGATGAATTAGTATTGAGGTTAACAAGTTTCCATGTCTGTTTGACTGGTGGAGTAACCTTTACCTGAATGTAAAGTACGTGGATGTGGTTTGGTTAGATCCTCCCTGGACTGTGAGGTGAAGCAGTAGCATTTGTTTCAGTGTGGATGTGCTGCCAGAAAAGCAGCACGGTTGGTGGGTTGGTTGGTTGTGGCTTTTTTAATTGACATTTAATTTATAAAAAATGTGTCCGGTATATGGGTTTCTCATAATTCATTCCCATCTATCAGTAAATATTCAAATCATAGAATCATAGAATCAGCTGGATTGGAAGAGACCCTTTAGATCATCGAGTCCAACCACAGCCTAACCCTGACTAGCCCACCTCTAGCTTATGTCCTGAAGGACCTCATTCCCACTTGTTTTAAATACCCCCAGGGATGGTGATTCAACCACCTCCCTAGGCAGCCTATTCCAACTGTTCTGCAACTGCTGCATGACGGCACATGATGTGGGAAGACTGTTGGATATAAATAGGACATGCATATCACCTGGAGCTTGAATCTTGGTGTGAGGAAATAGAGTTGTGAGAACTTAATGAATGTGTTTGTAGTTGTGTGCAAGGTTAAGGGTGAATCTCCTAGGAGAACCTCCTCCTGCCTGCAGTGACCCTGATGCAGTGACTGCAGACCAGCTAGGGCTGATCCAACTCTTCTCTTTTGCTCCGTGAGAAGGTCCTATTCTCAGCAGGCTGAAGCAAGGAAAGAGCTGATGAGCTTGTGCATCCCTGCTTTCGGACAGGCTTACCTTGCAGAGCTGCTCTCTCACACTTGTAGTAGTGCACATAGCAGATAAGTGGAATTTTTTTTGTTTTAGCAGATCATGCATGTCTTTTTCATCTTTGGGCATAGCCTCCACGCTTCTTATAGTCCAAGTGTGAGGAGCCAGACGGTGGGTCCTCTGTGTCCTGGTGCTGCCATGCAGCCCTGCGCTGGCTGGCAATGCCTACCACCATCCTTTGTCAGCAGGAATGAACGTTTTGGGGAGGAAGGGACCTTGCTCTGTGCAGCATGATGTGTGTTTGCTTTTTCTGAAGGGGTGAGAAGGCTGGAAACTTGGCTTCGTCCGGGGAGGACCCCTTGACCTTGCCTTGGCAGAGGGAAATAATAAAGTGACAGACTTCATTTGTCTTTATGCTGTATGCGTGGCCTCGTGTGCTCCGTACGCCATCAGACCTAAATCCTGGTGTTGAATTGGCACTGTGAAGGAGCAGGCTGTAATTTTCAAGGTGGCTTCAGGTACAATAAAATAAAAAACGTTTTCACTTAAATACGAGTGTACATGTCATGTTCTGTGACCTTATTTTGTCAGCAAGTATTAATTTTTATCTGTCCTTAACGTTTTGTTTTTGTGGCATGTTTCTGTTACGATGGCTCCTGATGATGTCACCAGAGGTGAGCGGGGAACCATGAGCCCTTGTCAGCTGCGGGATGGGGGCACGGTGGGGTAGCTGGTGTTTTACTACAAAGCATCTTACCCAAGGCAACGAGATTGGTGTGAGCTTAAAACTGTCGAGAGAACCTCTCAGCCTGCTCTGGAGGCTCCTAGACCTGTAGTAACAAAACTCACAGCATACCCTGCTTATGCAGCTTTCCAGACCCTGCACACGCCTTGATGTGCAGTGGGTTCATTTGCACACCCATTGATCCTTGCACACCACACTTCATGCCACGCTGCTGCTGCTGCAGCATTTCCACATCCATTTCTCGTCCCTATGTGATCGCTATGGCACTTTGCCCTGCACTGCTACTGCTCCCCTCCCCATTACGCACACTTTAATGGCTGTTCTCTTCATGCCCTTCAGTAATCAGTTATCTTCCCTTCCAGACGGGTCCTTGTCCCCTCTGATCAGCTAATCAATGATACTCTGGTACGTTGGCAGTGCCTTTTTAGATGCTAAGCTACTGCCCTCCCTCTGCTGTCCTTGCAGCTCCCAAAGTGGCACCGGTACCACTCATCAGATTTAGCAGCAAGAGCGTTTCTGCCCCGTCGGGTTCCTCTGACAATCTGCGGGAGCTTTCAGTGGCTCCTGTTGGTTTTAATCCCTCCCTGGAGAGTGATAATCAATCCTGCTGTTTCTGATGCCTCAGGCTCGGGTCATTGGGTTTGTTGCTTAAGGATTTTTGTTTGTGAAAATTCCTCTCCCGACTATTTGCAGATTTTGCTGTGCTCCGGCCTCTAGTATTTTGTAAATGCTGGGGGTGCTTGGTGGCTGACATGGTGCTGAATGGGTGGAAGGGAACATGCTTTGTTTAAACTCTTTTGGCTCTGACTGCTACGAAACGGTGTGACGGAGGATGTGTTTGCTGCATGGGACCGGAGCACCAAGTGCCTTCTATTATATCTGCTCCAGAGGATTTCCTGGGAAGCGTTCAGCCTCCATTTCTGTCTGTAAGGAAATCCTCTTATCTGGGCAGAGCAATAAATAGTGCTGCCTCCTGTAATAGAAACAGAAAAACACATCCTTCACGTGGCTGTTTTCAAAAATACGGGGTTTTAAATGTATCGGCTGGAATGATTCTTCTGTAATAAATCCCCGTAATAGCGTGCTACGTATACATTTAACTAGCTGCACAGAGGTAGGGAGAAGGGGGAGACGGTGTGCTAAAAGAGGGTTTAGTGTGCATTTGCTAATGACAAGAACAGTAAATAATCCTACAGGTTTACAAACCTAATCCCCAGTGTCTGATTGCAGCCCTTGCGTCTCCCAGAGTCAGTTGGAAAGACGTTAAAAGGGCTGTAAAGAAAAGGCTTTTGGAGGGGCTTATGTTAAAATATTGGGGGAGCTGGCAGAGTGACTGATGGTTTTAAGCAGCATGAATGTAGCTGATTTGGGACTGGGATAGAAAGTTCCAGAAGTGCCCGTCTTTCTCTATTTGCCATGCAGATGCTAGGTGAGGATGGAGTAGGATGCTCCTTGCTCTACCCTCTTCCCGATGGTGCTCTCATTTAAGAACTGGATTTGGGGGAGTTTTGTTGTTTTTAATGCCCAGCTCATTTTTTGTCCCTGCCCTGCAGTAAAGTGGTTGTTTTTCTTAATGGAAGAAATCCGCAGTGTCTAAGACCCGTGCCACGTGATGACATTGCTTTTAAATAAGCTTTTTAAGAGGTCGGACCAGATGTTGGCCACATCTGTGTTTTTATTTCGTCAAACATTTCATTTCAACCCTTTTATTAAAGGAGAAAAATCATAATTTAGAAATAGTTTTGAAAAGTTTAGCAGCTGGGAAGAGCTTTCTGGTATATAAAATACAAGGGGCTTACTTTCCATACCCTGGAGTGAGCCACATAACGTGGACCGGGGCAGATATTTATGGCTGGTAGGATCTACTCATGTTGAAAACGATTGCCAGAGATATTTTCAGAACAAAATGTATGCATTCTGTTTTGAATTTGCATTCTGTAACAAAACACGTATTTTTTTTTCTCAGTGAAAGCGCTAAACTAGGGATTTGACGGCACCTTCTCTTCTGAAAGGCTCCTTGCGTTTAATGAATGCCTATCGCCTTGGCAGGAGAAAGGACGACTTGCAGGCAGAGGGATATCCTGCAATTACTCCCTCTACTGCCATTACGGGGTCTAAGAAACGCTTATTATGTATAACTTGCTTCTGGATTCTTCTCTGCAATTTACCAGTTGGAGAATGAGTTTTCCGTCCCTGTTGCTAATTGATCCAATGAGAAAAACTGGCACCTAATTCGGTAACAAGTTATATTTAAAATGACATGTGAAATTGTTCGTGGTGCCTGAAATTACATCATTTTCAGTCTGGCATATTAGGGCTGTATAAGGGAACAGACACCTACTGTACTGTGACATATTAAATTTTAAACCTCTGATCCAAAAATACAGCGGAGTATAGGAGAAGCGAGGTGCTTAATGATGAATAAAAGCAGTTGCAGCTTGATTTTAGTGGGATAATTTTATTGTTCTTAAGATGCTGTGGCAGTTTTTTAGCGACAAGCCATTTTGGAATGAGCAGGATTGTATGTGAAGTGGAGTGGAGACTTGAATCCAGAGTCGTTCTGCCACCGCTTCCAAATTTTGATTTTTTAGCCAGTGATTTGAAGAACTTATTACTGATTTTTGAGATTGTCTTCCTTTTTCTTTGTCCCCACCTCCATGCCTGTATAAAGAGTCTATATTTTAGTTTATCTGGTGCAAAGAATATGAAAAAAAACCCAAAACAAACCCTTCTTTGCTCAGATAAAATACATTGAAAGTTGGGGCAAAGTTTACTCCAAAACCTTGAGGAAATGAAGGGTGGATAACAGAAAGAGAGGGGGAGATCATGCTTCCTTCTGTCCTACAGCTTTGTGGTTAAAGCACTTACCCAGAATATGAGAGGCCCAGTTCAAGTCCCATTTCCATATGAACTCCTTCCGACCTCAGAGAGAAGTTATTCTGGCCTGGGCACGCTCTTGCACTCTGCTGCGGAGCTATTTTATTTTCTTTAATGAAATATTTCTTGGACCCAGGTGGAGTCTCCAGGGAAGGCGTCTCAGACACTAGACTGCAGTATTTACTCCTTTCCTCGGTGAATATCTAAGGATTTTGCTCACTGGAAATTTATATCTGCGTTCCAGCAGGAGAGACGCGTAGTACTGTTTGCAGAGTACCCTGGGCTCCCGTGGGTGATGCGACGTACAGTGATGCCTCTCTGTGCCAATTACAGTTTGCTAATAAAAAAATTCCAGTAGATTATATTAAAGAAGCAGCAAACCACCAGGATATATTTTGTCACCTTGCTTTTGCTCTGCAGCCTTGAGCCAGGGGGTGCTTTGCCAGGTCACATCCCTGCGGGCATGAGGAGCTGGTAGCCCTGGGGCAGAACATTCTGCTCTTACTGTGCTATATAGAGATCAGACCAGAAGAAAACAATGTGTATGGAACAACTGTGTAATCATTATAAAATCTTTCACACTTTTAAAATATTTTTGAGGAAGAAGGTTGTAAAGGAAATATGGTGCCTGGGACTAAAGTACAGTTAAATTTCTAAATGTTCCTTAAGGCCTTTTCAGTCATATTTGCATCTAATAGTAGTAATTGGTAAAGTTGATACTATGTTTATGAGACAATCTCAGAAGAAAAAGTGCAGTTGTATGCGATTCCTTATGAAAGGACATTTTCTTTGGGATGAAACTTGTTTTGTGTATGACTTGGTGTGGAAGGAGTTTTGAACTTTCTGTTGGTTGGTTGAGTTTGAGAAAACATTTGTAAGCACTTGGTGTCCGATACCAATAAACATCTGTTGAGTTGAGCAGTGAGATCCTTTGCAACACCTCTAGAAGCACACCCTTTGTTCCTAAATAGGTGTTTTGGTGGGATTCCTGACCCTGTGGTTTCACATACTTCTGGCAGCTGGTTTAAACACCTGATTTTTGCCAAGCAGCTCATCGTTCGTATCTTTGGGGAATGCTCAGAATTCCCACCTTTGCTTACCTTCACCCTCTGGTGCTTCTCAAGCCTCAAGGCTCTGCATTGCTGTAACCTGTCATTGGGTCAGAGAGCTGGGGCTGCCTTCCCTCTCTGCCAGAAAGCACCAGGCTGGGGAATCAAGCCGTTCAAAGGTCTTGCTTTGGTGGAAGGCACATCCCCAGGACTGGGAGCAGGAACTGTGAAGATGCCAACCTGTTGTGCATCATTTTGGTTTTAATTTGTTACTGCAGATTGTTGGAACGATGTTATTTGTTCCTGCAAGCAAACTGGTTAGGTCATCTTTTGTCTTGTCGTGATTAGATTTAATAGACATGACGAAGAATATTGCTTCATTCCCCAGCATAAGTCTTTGTTAAATAATTTATTTTCTTTTCTACCTGGACCACATTAATAATGTGTATTACTGCTGTGCATTAACATGACGTGGAAAAGCAGGTTTTGCAGTTGTACATTGTGCCAGTCCCAAATTAGGCCTCATTTCTGTCCTGTTACACTTTTTAATGGAGAGAATATTTTTAAAAGTCTTTTCAGAAGAAGTCTTAAAACAAAACTAGACATATTCAGTGAAATTTTAGTTACAGAGAGTCATAATTGTTTAAACTTTATCTAGACTCTTCCACAGCTTTTAAAACTTAATTAAAATTTGGAAATATTTTCATAATTCCCATTTTACAGATAGAAAAACTAATACACATGTTTTTTACAGAACTGCTATGGGGTAAGTGGTTCAAATGAGAATAGATCAGAACCAAGAAGAAAGCCTTGGTATGACTGTTGGCATGATGTGTTGCTATTCAGTGCTCCACACTGTTTCCCTGAAAACAGAAAATATTTTCTAAGTCATAATTTACTGATGAATTGTTGACCTATAGGCTCTGACAGAGAAATTCATGTTATGATGAAAGAAAAATGCACATCTTTTTAAATGGTTTTCCCAGCTTCCCACTGAACATTCATGGCTGTAAATTAAAATAGCATTAAAAAAAAAATGGGGCAACTGGAAGCATTCAACAGATTTTTAGTACTGAAGAAGATCATGCTGATTCCTGAATTTTAAATTAATGCAGTGTAGTGAATTTGTGTGTGTGTGTACCCCCATATACAGCTATGCGTTAAACCTCCTGGATGAATGTGGAAAGATGCAGATCCCTGAAGGACAATTATTAACTGTTATTTTACCACAGAACTTGAATTACAATTGATTTTGAACAAGAATCCATTAATTAAAATATGTTCTTTTCTGTAGGTGAGAATACAGGAGATGGTGAATTAGATCTGAGTGGGATTGATGACAGTGAAATAGACCGGGTAAGGAGTCCTATTATCCGGGGTGTCTCTGCATTTGGATATCTGAGAAAGACAAAATAGTTCTTACCTGGTTTATCCTCTCCTCTCACAGCCTCTTCGCTCTGATCTATAGAGCGATTTCAGTGATCTGAGATCAAAACTAATGTTCACACATGGCTGTGAATTTGGTATTCCTTGCCCAGGTTTTTTTAATATATATATACATATGAGACTGCTGCTGCTGCTGCTCACTCTTACTGTGCTGGAATAATTCTGTTTTAGATTGTCTTTTATTCTGAAGAAGGACTTTAAAAGTTTGGTGGAGCCCTAAATTCATTATTTAATTAAGATATATTCAACATAGGAGGCTGCCATAGAAACCAAACAGTAGAACCAGCATGTGCAGCTTCTGCATTCTTTCAAAGATTTCTATAACATTTTCTGGATTTATTATTATTTGTGTGGCAGCGAAATGCACCCTTTACCATATAGCCTGAATATGAGTGATAGCTGTAGAAAACAAGGGCCAAACAGCAGGCCAGCATCTGAACAAGGGACAGCGGCCTACCCTCCTGAGCCTGAGCCTGATGCCCTCGCCAGCCACCACACTGCTTTAAAGTGTCACCTGAACAGATAACGCCAATGCTAAAACTCCTTGTGGGGTATGAAGTCATTGAGAGTGGTGAGGTTGTGCCAGGGATTACTGGTCTGTACAGCGTTCTTGGTGATGGAATAAGGAGATGGAGGAGGAAAATGCTTAGCTTGACTCCAGCCATGATGTGGGTTTTGCTAGGCTGGGTGTTAGGAGAGAGGAGCCTTGTGAATCGTGCAGACATGCTATGGAGGGGGTGTGCCGAATGTTTTCAGTACAACAGGTCCATAATTTAAACAATCGCGAGGGAAGAACAAGCACATTTTCTCCTCCTCTTAGGCTCTGTAATGAGGCCATAACTCTGCTTTTATGACCTCATGTTCATTTCCATGGCAATAGACTGTAATATTGTAAGCCCAAGATTATGAACTCTCTAAAAGCACAAAAAGGATGAATAACTGAGCTGGGACAAAGAGAGTTTTACTACAACAGCTCACCTTTATTAGTAGTAGATGAAAGAGTGAAAATATTGGCCTGATAAACCAGGGCTTGCACAGTTGTTAGCTCGCCTTGTTTGCCCTCAGAGGAAGGACTCCTCCCCGCATTAGCTTCATTTGAGTGGAATATTTTTCTGATAAAATCCTATATGTACATTTTACTTTGGAGAAAACCTCCAGTGTTCCAACCCATAAGGTGGAATAATCTCAAATTGTTTCTCTTGCTTGTAAGCATCATTTTACAAGTCTTGGGTGCACTGCTTAAAAATAAAGCATCTTGTTCATGAAGGATGACCCAGTTTGTCTTCTCTGTTCTGCAGAAGTTCTTCACTCCAAAATAGCATCAGCTATAGAGAACTTCTGTTTTGTGGACAGTTGTGCCAAATACTGGATTTATTTTTACATTTAACTAATTGAAGAGATTCATCTACTACCTGCTACCTACCTACCTGTCTTATTTATTTCTGTAATTTATCTAAATAGCTCTAGGTATGTTTTGCACACAACTACTGGTGTTGCTACTGAGACTTAAGTGGAGTTAACGAAAAAAAGTCTAGATGTGGCTACTGGATCAAACTCCAAAATCCAGAGGACTGTCACTCCAGCAATCTAAGGCAGTTTTGTTCACACAGATATGGCCATTGAACTAATAATCTCAGTAACTGTGCCTAACCTTTCACAGAAACCTACCCAGAAGACACATGTTTCTGTTTTGGTAGCACAGGGCAATGGTTTCCGTACTGTTTTGAATTACAGACCACCATCAACATGCTGAATTATTTGCAGATGACCATGTTGTCATGGTACTCTCATATCATCTGAAAAAGATCATAAAACCAGGATCATTTTAGCTTAATTACAGACCCCATACAATGAGTCCTGGATCGTTGTTGGTCACCCCATCATAGTTCAGAAACCACCTGTTTTTTTTAAAAAACATGCTGTTGTTTTTTGCCAGCTTTAGAAGTTACTAGAAATGCTCTCTGGTTATCACATCTCAGTCATACTTTCTTTTATTAATGTATTTTTAAAAAACAGAGTGTGAATTGACCTTGCCAGTGGTTTTTCAATTCAGTTTCACTTTGTGGTTTTCAAGTTGATTTCTGAAAGTAGATAAACTTGTTTTGTCTTTTAGTATATACTTAACGAAGCAGAAGCTCAGATAAAAGCAGAGCTGTGGATGAAAGAAAACGCAGATTATTTGAAGGAACAAAAAGGTAAGTATATCAGACTGAAATTCTCCTTTTGGCCATTGTTGCTGAAATACAGAGTCTGTGTAATCTTCATGCTGGTTACCTTTTCTCATTTTTCAGAAAAGGAAGCAAGAATAGCAAAAGAGAAAGAACTCGGGATTTATAAGGAACACAAGGTATTAAACTGTGTGCTAATTGAGTCTGTCTGAAAATGTCCTGGAAATTCATTGCATTTGCTGATCAAGTCCATGTAGGATGTATGGGCGTAATAATACAGGTCACCCCTAAACAAACAAAGGCTGCTGTATCTCTAGGTGTTTTTGAAATGCAAGGTTATGATTTTTTGAAGTGGTAAAACATTTTCTTGGCCAAACTTTTATTTGAAATAACTACTATGAGAAAGTTCTGTGCATGGCAAAGTCAGAGCTGGCTCTTTACATTTATTATTGCTGTCCTAATTGCTTGCTTATTTAAATCCAGGTCTTAAGACATGCTTTTTTTCTTTTTGCTTTTTTTTTAATGTGTGCATGGGGAATTTGTTTGTACTTGCCATAACTTCAGTAGCTTTCACTGCTCTTGCAATAATGATTTCTTTATGAAGAACTGAACAGATCCTTCTTACAGTCACTCGAAAGAATACTTTGTTCTACCTTTCATAAAGAATGCAACAGTTATGTTAACAAATGGCATGTCCTGTCTCCATGTTTAGCAGTTTAAAGCAGCCTAATTGACCGTATATTCACGATTTACAGCATTAGTATTTTGTGCAATTGAGCAAGTGACAAGTCAAATCTTCCACATGCAACTAAAACCCATGTTAGTTTTTAGTGCATATATCCTCTATCTTTTTTTCCAACTAATGCAAAAGACAGAGTTTCCCACTTCCCTTAGGTATTTCCACAATAAAAACAAACCCAGACAATGAAACACTGTTTTATGCTTCAGAGTTTCTCATTCATCCTGCGCTTACAGAGACGTGGCAGGCTACCAGCAATTTTCAAAATTGTATAACTCTTTGGCACCACCAAGTAGCTCGAACACCCACCTTTTTGTTCGGACAACACAGGAGTTTTTCTCTAACCCTGTATTGTTTCTGACAGCTCGAGTAGAAGTTGATTAATATAGTGCTTTCCAATTTCAAGGTAGCACTTGACCCATGTAGGTAAACAGAGGGGCTATTATCCATTAAAAAATAAATCTCCTGCAGAGCTTGGTGTTAAAACCTTCCTTTGAAAAGGAAAATACTGAATGAGAAGCAGAGGTTCTTTTTTTTTTCCATACCTACCCAGGCATGGGACATGGATAGAGAAGTTCTCCAGTGTCTTTTCTCTTCAGCTCTGCATCAGCCTCCGCAGCACAACGCTGGGCTTGGGCTTGCAGCGTTTGCCTGGGAAGGGCAGTTGCAGGCGACTGTTGCTCCCTGGCCATCGGGGTTAGTGCCAGTCCACGCTTAGAATGCTGCTGCTAATATTCATGGCCTTTTGCAGCATGGAAGAGGACTTGGGGAGATGCTCTTCCATGCCGTATTCAAACTTGATACAAAGTGCCATTTCAGTTCTAATATGGAGTTGTAAGTGCTTGGTGGAGGTTGTGACCCAGCTTGACTCTTAACTTCAAAAGCCGTTTTAGCAGGGAAATTTCTTTATCTCTGTGTTGGGTGATGCTATCAGGGAACCCTGTTCCTGTACCAGGAGTTCACTCCATTTTTGTGATGCGTGATAAATGGCCCACTTTCCTTCTCTGGCAGCATTTCACATACTAAGTAAAGAATTTGTAATAAGCTGTGTGGGCATTTGGCACAAAAAGAACACTTACCTCCTGGAGAAAAGAGACCACTCTGTCCCATTGAGCAGCAGGAGAGGGAGCACTGGCTTAGTCCGCCCGCATCGCCTGCATCCCCGCATCAGCAGCACCTGAGCCAGGACTGCTGAACTGCAGCTCGCCCTTCTGCTTCACAGAAACTTTATTTGTATCTACATCACTAATTTTATATTTTAATTAAGCCAAAGAAATCTGCAAAGAAGCGGGAGCCAATTCAAGCCAGCACAGCAGGAGAGGCAATTGAAAAGATGTTAGAACAGAAGAAAATCTCAAGTAAAATTAATTATAATGTGCTAAGGGACCTGAACAGCAAAGGAAGTAACACACCAAAGAAAGAGGATGACAGCACTGATGACAGCACCAACACCAAGAAGCTGTCAAGAAGAAAATCTATTGCCAGTAGGAATATAGCCAACCCTGTAAACAGTGTGGGAAAAAGGTACCGCAATTGTTCATTTATATCTCTGTCTGTGAGACTGTCCATGTATCTTTCTGAGCCAGACAATGTAGGGACTGAAACATTTGTTGGAGGCTAAAATAATGTCGGGGCTCTCTGTTTTTATTTATTTTGCCTGCAGTGTTGCGGCAGCACCTTATTTATAGTTCACGTATCAGAGGTCTGCTGGGGTGTGAGTTAATCATCCTGAAACTGAAAGGAAAAAAAATAATCAATGGAAATTCATAAATGTGAATCTTTCAGCCGGGGACACCTTTTCTTCATATACTCCTGACATTTGCTGTCCTTTCTTTCTAAAGTTGTCTGTATCAGCTGACACGACACTAAATGGTCGAAAGCTTTAGCTTTTTGCTTGATTTGAAAAATATAGTTCCCATCTGTTTTGACAGCTAGCTGTTTTGATTAGCTTTTATTTTAGCTTTATTCCAAACTTTTGTTGTTAATTGATGAAACAAATATAAAGCTTTACAGTAAATACGCTTCTCGGTTTTCTGGTCTACATTTGGAAATGTTTTATAGTATGATGAAAGCCACTATTTTAATGAGTAAAATATTTGACTCTCTAGGCAGATTTGTAGTGTAGAAGGAGATTGATGTGTCCTATCTGCAATATTCAACTATTTTATTCGTCTTCAGTTTATAAAATCACATTGGATGATTTGAGTTCTGTCTATGTATACTAATTTCTTGCTTAGATGTTATATATTTACTTGCTGCCTTAGATACATAGTCTTTTGCTTCCAGATGTATAAGCACAATGCCACAAGGAAATTTAAGTATTTAATTCTGAAATATAAGACAATGTCTTTGCACTGGAGTTCAGATTTAGGCATGTATTGTGCCAGAGAGCTAGAGAAAGGGCCAGTGAGAGTGGGAGGGCAGCAAGAAATTGTCTATTTGTACAGAAACGGGAAATGGAGGATACCTGAAAACATGAATCTGGGAGGGTTAGTTAGTACACACCCATCAGAAGCTAAGCAAAATAAGGATGATGAGACCCAAACCCCTTATTTTTGACACTGAGGCCAGCAGCGCAGTCTTCTGTTTTGGCTGACATGCCAAATGCCAAAGCCTAAGCTAAGCTAACCAGGATACAGGCTTTTGTGATGTACCAAACATCTTTGCATCCTTTGCTGTACATTCTTTATTCTGTATTTTTCCCAAGATAGCTTCAACCTTATTCAGCTTCTCACCCTCTGTATGAACAGCTTTGCTTTCCAATTCTTGAGTCACTGTGTGTTTTAGTCCCCTCTGTATGTTGCTACATGAGGTGATGGCTAATGACCCGAGCATGTTAAGTTTTCCACTGGTGAGGGAAAGTGAAGATACACTGAGGACCAACTGATGGCATTTTGCCTATGCTTTATTTGTTTTTGACAAGTATTGATGAGTTGTATTTCTGGTATTTCTAGTAAAATATGGCGGATTCAGTTGTCTGAAGTGAAATGCTGTGATGGGAAGTAGGGGCTGGCCAGAATCCTGGTTGTGTTTCAGCAGTAACATCCATGCTTGAGCTGCTTCACCATGGCCAAACCTTGTTGCTTCTGAGGTTTGCAGAAATGTCGGGTGCTCAGAGCTCCTGTTGAAATCAGTGTATTAAACTCTTAACAGGTGTCAAACTCTTTGGAAAATCATGCCATAAATATTTAATTTGACAGTGGTGCAACTTGTAAAGGTTTCTAAATAAATACAAATCAGTATTTTCCAAAAGCAGCTAATAAAACATGTTTATTTTTCCTCTTGAGAGCCTAAAGTACGTCCTTAAGATGCATAACAGAGTTTCCTGATGATGATTAGCAGATCTTGGATACAATGAACTTTGCAGCAGAACGCTTCAGAGGAGGTTGGGGATAAGTGCAGATACACGAGTTAAGGAGCTGTTCTACTCCAGAAGCAGACGGTGTTCTTGCTTAACTAATATCAAGGACTTGGCAAACCATTAGTTGGACCTTTTTCTTTTTTTTTTTTTTCCTTACTGTTAAGGATTTATTACATACTTTTGCTCTTTTTTTTGCCAGTAGTCAAAATGCCATGCCTTTTAAATGGCATGCATAAATTTCTGTGTTCTGCATTGTTCTTATATGCCTTGCATTCATTGCCTTCGCTCAGCATTGTTCCTCTGAGAGGTGAATGGCTAAATACTTTCCCAGTGATACAAAAATCATGGTAATTTATATGCAATTAATAATAATAAAACCCCAGAACATTGCTCATTAGAAAATGAATGAGGCGCATAATGTATCTTTATCCAGGAGGCATTTGCAGAGATCTTGCTAACCGTTTTGGTTTGCAGTGATTTACAGACCCGTGTGTTTATGTGTCTTAAATATTTAGGAAGCTTCTTTTGACTTCAGTAGCACCTTGCATCACCATGTTTTGATCCATTCATCTGAGTTACAGTCAGATTTTAAGGAGCTACTGATTTAGTTCTGATCTCAATTAGAAGGTAGGAAAGTAGGGGCTCTTTATGAAGAAGGATCTTTATTGCTTTCCTTTTGCAAGCCAAGGTTTTTTATAAGCTTGGCAGGCTTGGACAGATGATGGAGTCAAGTTTGCCATGTGTCTCGTCTTCATATACAGTTATGTAGCACCCTGGAAATAGGAGGCTAATCTTCATATTCCATCTTTCTAATTGTCCTTTGCTATAAAATACTGTGCTGTTACTTCTGGATAGAGGGCTTCGGATTATCTCCCAAAAAACAGTTAGCCCATCCAGACATGGTGCAATGTCTGGGTGTTTGGGGTTTGTTTTTTTTTTTAAATTCCATAAACTAGCAGTTATAGTGATAATGGGTTCAAATATTGGAAAAACATTTGTGTACTGATGTGGTAATGATAAGCAAATTTTACAGTCCTGTAAAAAGTTGCTGATTTGCAAGGAATTTATAAAGAGCTGGAATGCTAAGCATGGTCCCAGGAGCGTGCTTACGCTGGATATTCTTTTGGTTGGTGGCCCTTTTAATGCAACATTTTTGCTACTGTAATCACTTTATGGTTACTTGGATTCCAAAGATGATCTCGTTGATGCACATACTGTTTCATAAATTTTGAAATCTCAAAAGTGTTTGGAATTTGTGAAATTTTGTTAGGAAGGTACTTTCAAAAAATTCTTCCAAAGATAATGTAGGCTTCTCTGGTTTAGATAGGCAGATGCTATATCCATCAATATTTTCAGACACAAGCTAGATAACTTCTTTACTGTGGATGCTGTGCAACTTTTTGCATTTTAGGAAAAGCCATGCTTTTCTCAGAGACATCTCCCAGAATTGTACTGGGGTTTTACTTATTGGATCTGTCAAGATGGTAGAAGAATGGTAATGACAATGTAAACAATTTTAGGAACTTTTATGTTATGTAAATGTATTTCATTACATTTCTTAATGCATTTTTGTTCCAGTGGATATCAACGATTGGTGCTTCATTCTCAAAAGCCATTTCATTCTCTGTGTGTTAGAGATGTGGCACAGTAGATGTTATACCATAATAGATGTTGCAACTTTAATTTCAATTACCAGTTGCACAGTTTATCTTCACTAATGTCTTCTGTGCATATGAAGCGTAAGAATAATACGTTGAACTCCTAGAAAAGAACAATTGCCACTTTGAGCCACTTAAAACCTGAACTCCAGTTAGAGCTGTATTGTGCACTGGAGCTCTTGAAGACCTTTAAAAGAGGGGTTTTAGGTCTGGAAGTTTTCAGTTAGAAGCTTAATAATTTATTCTATATTTACTTGAGCTGAATCTTACAACATTACTTGTGAAGTGGAATGTGTTGTACCAAGAAAATGTGGGAACAAGAAAGGTTTCAAGTCACTACTTTTAAAAAAATTTAAGCCTATTTATTGCTATGTGCTTGAAATTGGTAATGATATCAGGAAAGACAGGATATATTATCAGGGGAATAAATGTGTCAGATTAATCTCCTGAAGAATTTGCCTTGGAAGAAATGAAGCAGGACTGTAAAGCACAGCTGAACCCATTGTAATGAAACAAGGTTGTTCTGAATGGAAGCATATGAATATATAATAGAAAACCAAATCATGCTTGCTATGAGTGTGACAGAACGCCTTGGTAGAGATCTCAGGTTTGATTAGATTTGGAAATTCATGTCTAGATTCCCTCCATGCTCTCACTTGTATTTATCACCCATCCATTTTGCCCATACACGTTGGCACATGGATCCGCCTGCAAACCGTGCATTTGCAGTGCTGGGGACTTGTTTGTTCTGCTGCCCACATTCCTGCCCTGGGATGTACACCTTGAATTAGCACCTGCTCCAGCTATGTTTTTGTTGGCTTATCAATGGGTGTCACAATCACAGAAAAATCCCCTTCATTATTAGGAAAAATATATATAATACTTTTCTAGAGCCCAATATTCAGCATCTCATTTACCCTGATAAATTACTTGGTACTTTCTTGGCTCAAATTGGAATCACGTTCCCCCAGGGGAGTCAAATATGGGCAGAAGCCTATTTTAGGTGCTGTGGAGGAGCCTGACGATCCCACGATCCATGCTGCAGAGAGCGCCTGGGGGGACAGTCACCGGTGGGAGCACTGCCCCTACTGCCGACCCTCATTTACAGTTGGCCCTTTCTGGTGCCTAGGATGTACTTAGTCCTCTGTCAGGTCGAAGTTTGTTTCAATCTCATTGGCTTTGCAAGATTTTTTTGGTAAAGTTGTGGGAGGGAGAAAGGGAGTATGGGGTGCTATTTATCACACCCAGCCTGAAAACCTTCTCTCCACTGTTTGATACTGCGGGTGTTCATTTCTCCTAGGGAATAAGGAGAGAAGAAGCCTCAAACCACCTGTTGCCCTCACATCCAGGATTACTGATAATGCTGATCCCTGTGTTTGTCCTTTTTCTTCTTTGACGGGTGGAGGTGTTTTGCTGAGTGCTCCGTAGCATCCTGGCTGGGTGCTCTGAACTCAGCTACAAGACTGATTGTCCCAAGTGCTTTTTCTACATTGGCCATGGCTTATAATTTATAACCCCAAAGCAAATGGCTTTTTTAATGTGCAATATTTGTAGTTCATTTTACATTATGAGAGTTGTTATTTTCCGAGGTGAAGAGTGTGAGCTCATGTTTTTCAGATTGCTTAGATCAATCCAAAACGGGATGAAACAAAGCTCATCTTGAATAATCCAAGGGATTCCTGGGTGTCTGAAATCCCCATGTTTGGCAGATACAAAGCTTTTGAGAGAGTCTTTTCCATGCTGTGGTGGTATGCATTCTCTGCACAAACTGTCCCTTTGAGATGGGAGTTTAAGAGTATTTTTACGTGCTTTAGTTTTTCCACCATATATTTTTATTTTTCAGAATTGCCTTCAGCTCTTTGTCTAATTTACCTTTGATATCCTGTTTTTCTCTCTCTGCTTTGAAGTCTATTACATGGTGTGGAGTGCCTGTGTATTTACTCAAAGTGAGATATTAAATTTTATTTCTTACCTTGTGCTGCTTCAGGCCTTCATTTTATATGTGACTTAACACACTAGCATCAATTTCCCACCTGGAATAAAATTCCTTACAGAAGATACTGGTAGTACTTGTTGAGATGGTAGTTAGGAGTTTCTTCTACATCTTAATTATTATTTGGTCGATATTTTTGGTGTTTCCTCTGGAAGCAGTCTCATGCTGGCTGGGGGATTAACTAGACTGTGATTTCTGGGTATGAATGTGCATGTGGGAGCCTTCCCATTGAGCCCGTGGAGTCAGCTTTTGGTTTGAGTATTATGTATGTGGTAAACTCTAACCACTTTGACATAACTGTTTTCTTATGTGATCTGTGCTTTGAGAATTTCTTTGGAGTGTAATTTTATGTATGTTTGTGCTTTGCTGTGGTATATAATCATTTGAATCAAAGGTTAATCAAAATGATTAGTCATTTTGAACAGGAAAATGGTGACATTTGATAAGTACCTCCACTTAAAATAAATCTTACCAGTATTTTCCAGTCTTGTAATTTCTGGAGGGACAAGCTTATACAAATTGTGTTTAGTATTTTATTTATGAAAAGCAAAGCCAAGAAAAAAATTAATTCAAGATTTCCAAGGTTCTGCTTTTCAAGTCATACATCTGCTTTATTAAAGTTAGCTGTACAGGGGAGAGCTTTATGAATGACCTTGAAAGGAGCTGACACATGCATTTACTTGTTCACAGTTGATTTGAGGAGTTGATCTAGTACAGCCTGTAGTAATGTTGTAACCTGGCTAATGCTGCAGGTTACTGCTGTTCGTATGAGCTAAGAAGCCTTTTGTAAGAAGGAGATAAATCACAGGCAAGAACTGGAAAGAAATGTATCTGACCCAACATGTTTTCAAAGGAGTGTGTATCTCTAGCTTCTGAATGCTAAAATGTGATGACCAGCAGCCTTTCCCTCTTCATTAAGTGAGGACACAGCAGGAAAAATGCATCCTGCATGTAGCATTGTGCTCCTGAGTGGATGTGGAGTTAAGCAAATGTCACCAAGAGACTGGGGAGGTAGCACGCTGTCCAGGGAACAGTGCAGCAGGTTATCCCTTTGGCACTGAGAGAGGACAGAAGGATGGGGAAACTTTTAATTCCCTCCCCCCAAAAAAAAGGGAAAAAAGAGAAACCAGGTCCCCAAGCCCACTATTCCAGAAGCTGGCAGGTGTTCATCAGGATCTGACATTTATTCTGATTACCCAGGCTATTTTGAAGATCAATTCCCCCTGATATCAATGATAGCTTTTTTCTTTCACAACTGACAGGCTTGATACCCCTGAAAACACAGCTGCATTAAACTCTGAAACATGTCTGGATAGCGTTTCACATGGCTGTGCTCTGTACCGGCGAGAAAGGAGCCTCTTTCCAGCTACCACCCAGCACAGCTTGCACACCCAGCCTGCCAGCTCCCCGTGCATTCATGCTGCTGCTGTTGCAAGGGCTGCTTCTGCTGCTGACTCCCAGGTCATCTCAGAGGCTACTTCAGCTGTTCTGCACTTTTCTGTCGTGCAACATCAGTTCATTAGGATGAGATTACCAAAAAAAGCTCATTCCTTCATCCTTTGCCCATCAACCCTTTCCTTCCTTCTGCAAGGGGTGAGTTACAGAGCTGTTTTGCCCTTTCACGCTTGTTCTGCCAGTGAGTTAAGAGAAATAAAGTTTTTCCAGCTTGTTATGTTATTACAATGGAGTATTTTTCCTAAGAATCCTAGTTTTGAAGTCATTAGCTTTTGAGTGCTGGAAAAAATTGCCAAAATTTCAGTGTGGCAACTAACCCACCTATACTTTCACTCTGTAAAATATAATTGGAGAAAAATGCGCCTGGAATAGCTTAATGATAGGAGAAATAATGTAAAGAAGCCTTCTCGATGTGAACTGTACCAATTTATGTAAGTTCATTGATGCTGCAAATCATCTCTAGTTGTACATCATTCATTAAGAACATTCAAATTTTATACTACAGACATCTAATGCTGTCAAAATTCAGTTTAGTATAAGGATAAAGCAACGTGGTCTGCTTGGACTGCAGAGGAGCGTTCCTCAGCTGTCATTTATTTGGATTTACGAGAACCTTTGAGAAATGTATATAAATAAACCCTTCAAGATTGGGTGAGGACACATCTAGGCTTGTGCGAGTATTTCAGCAATAACAAGCGTCTGCCAAATCCGGTGCTCGGTTCCATTTACCCCAAATTATTGGAATACCTTCAATTTAAAACTAAAAAGGCATTGATCTGGCTCGACCTCATGGCCCAGACCTAGGTCAAGTCTTCTTATTTTTACAGCAGCCTTCTTGTTTGTTTAATATAAATTGGATATTGCTTTTCCGCCTCCCACTCAAGAAAATCATCTCCTCATTGGATTCCAGGGGAGGTCAGCTGGGCAGCGCAAAAATGCAGGGGGGATTTTTGTGACTGTCTGAAATAATTTTGCCTTGCATTTTAAGGCCAAATAGGAATAATTTTTAGCCCAGAAGATAATTTTGTGTGACAGTCGGATTGCAAGCTCCTTGTTTATCTACAGTCTCATTTTCAGGTTGGTTAGAAGAAAATGCTCTGCGAGCTTTTTTTCTCCCAAATTATACTCAGTGGGTCTAATGGGAGATTTAATATACATAAGTATGCACAGTCCCTTGAACTTTAATATCGTGTTAGCAAAAATAGTTATATGTGATGTGGAGGGTGAGGAGAGTGGGAAGAAACAGAGAAATCAGAGGTGTTACGGCTCCTGTTATCAAACGTGAGCGGTGCGTGTCCTGCTGTCAGGGCTGAGAGTGCTTCAGCACTGTGAAATTGTCCTCAGTCTGCAGATTCAGTTGGTTTGTTTCTGTTTCTTTGTGTTCTTGTGGGTGGAGGAAAATGGTTGGTTGCTGAATTGATTTTCCTCTGACCCTAGTCCAGCAGGGTCTGCCTGTTGATCTTTATGCTACTTACCGGCTCATTTTTTTAGTATAAACCAGTATGTCCAATGCATGTTAGATTTGCAAATGAAGTTGAGTGTTTGGTGCATATTTCTTAAATGTTGAAGGAAATGGAACAAACCAAACAAAAATTAACTTTTTCTCACTAGAAGATGGCTTATGTTACTTTACCATGACTAATACCCAGATGAGGAGAGCAGTCACACGATGCCTCTTGATTCTTGCTGTTTGCACGTATTGCCAGGCTGGATAGCTGGCGATCACTACGTGGTTTTGGCTGCATTTCTTTCACCATGGCTGGATAAAGTATTGGAAAGTTACAGCAGTTTGTTGCAAAACTTGAAGTACTGTTTGTTCGCATAATATATAACAGCATCTGCATAATTAGTTTTAAATTGGCCAGTGTACTGTAACTTAGGCATTTATGTAAGTGCTGTTCCATTACCTGGTGATGCTTCTGGTGCACTGACTGATTTCAGTTTTACCTTGCTGCAGTTATTACTAAATATAGGATGAAACATTCTGAGATAACTTCGAAATGTGGTTTTGGAAGATACATGCAGCAAATGTAACTTCTGTTGTTGAATTTCCAATTTATTGTGAGTCAGAAGTTCCTGCCTAGCATTTTCCCCTTTCTCCAGTGCCACACAGCTGATTGAACAAGCCCGTTACTGTGTTTAGGATACTCAAGAACCAAGGTAACTTCCCAGCCTGCCCTAGGGCAGCCCATCTCCTTCTCTTCTCTCATACCGACCCCTTCCTTGTGACCCAGAAAGGAGTAAGGGAGCGAACCACTGGTTTTTACGGACATTTATTTATGCTTGAAAGGAAACCTGTGCTGCTACAAAGGTTGGCTGGGCAGGTGCAGAGTACAGTATAGCGTGCATGGACCTCAGGACTTGCAGTCCCTCTCCCAAGTGTACGTGCAAGTGGAGAACCTCTCAGCCCAAGTGCTCTTTCAAGGCAGCGCCTGGCTCAGCAGCTGCCAGAAGCTATAGACGATTTGAAGTTTTTCCATTCAAGCAGGGCTGTGATAGCTGGCAGGGAAAGGAGACAATGAGGCTATTACAGCCCACAGCGTGACGTGAAGTAATAGATTTGAAATCTGTATTGATATTCAGAGTTGAGTGCAGCCTTGCTGAATTGGAGCACTGGAAGATGCTTGGACACTGAGAGCACTCTCGGGCCCCGTGCAGAATAGAAGTGTTTAGTGTGCATTTAACAGTCTGTTGTCTCTATTCAGTAACGGGTTTAGATGTGGTATTGATGTGAAAGAAATATATGCTACTTTACAGCATGGTGTTCTTTTAAGGAGTTGCCAACATATTTAATATGAGTGTTTTGTGATCTGAAGTATGAAGGACATGCATACAAATTTGGAAGTGGAATGAAGTGGCTGGCCCATTTGTTTTGTAAGGTTATCTCTGCCTGTCTAGAGTAGTGACATGGTAGTTTTAATAGAAAAATGGCTTTGTACACTCCTGTGTGGATTTTATCATGTAGCAATAAAGAAACAAAATAACTTGGAGTCCTAACAGAAGCTATTGTTGCTGAAGTTGAGCGAGACAATTGTCAGATTAAAGCTGTAGTAAAATCAATCAGTCGTCTGATGAATTAATAATGGAGATTAAAGTCAACAGTGAATCAAATTAATAGATGAAGAGAAGCAAGACAGAAATCAGGGTGGTTTAAAACATACGACTTGTTGCAAGGCAGTAAGCCTGAGTAGCAAGTGAGTATCGCCTGCTGCCTGGCTCCTGGAGGTGGAGACGGGCCCTTCCAGTTTGTGCTTTAGAAAGTCACTATAAGGGTTAATTCTGTGCCTAAATGTGCTACTTAGATGGAGGTGGTTTACACAGTTGTTCTTTTTACATTCCCTGCCAAATAAACTGTGTGCGAGCAATATTGGCTTTAAAAAATGTATATGCAAATACAGCACGTCTTAAACATGTTTGCACTTTATTCATACCCTTTTGAAATATTACAGAAAAAAATTGATGGGAACAGTGTAGAGGAAAGGTGAACTCCTTCGTGTAGGTTGTTCATGAAATAAGGTGGGTGGAAGAGCAGTAGGGGCAGGTGGTGGATGCCTGCTGCGAGCATTCTCAGACTGTACCTTCTGCAGTCCCTCCTCCTCCTCCTCCTCTGGACAGTGTCCAGGAGATTAGGATCATTAATGGTTCCCAGTGATGTGGCAGTGAGAAAAAAACTACCTTTTGCTGATGTGTTCATTTGTAATACCTCCTCTGCTCCACCTCTTCAAATCTTCTAAGCGCTTTGGTGAATTAAGAGCTTTCTAAAGAACATACATACTCCAGAAGTATAAGGCAAAAGCTTGCTGAAAAAGCTTCAGTCTCATCATGGTAAAAGTTCAGAGTACGTTTACATTTCCTCAAATCCCCATAGGAATAGAATTACTTTTTATCCATGCATCCATATTCTCCTTTTCCTGTTACGTCTTAAAATATTCTTGTTCCTGTTCACCAACAATAATTTGCTTTAACTGGGTTACAGTCATGGGTCTTGTATGGCTCAGATAGACTGTGTCATACCTTTTGTGGAAATAAACCTCAATGCTGCATCACCACCTCTAAAAGCATGACATGACAATACTTAATTCTGCTCCATTAAAAAAAAAAAACCCAGAACGAGACAGAGGGAAGGGAAGCATGAAGGGAGGCATTAAAGACAGAACCAGGCTAATGAACAATTTAAGGCTGCTGGGGTTTGGGAGGTTTTTTGCAACTAGTAAATTGAGTCTGATGTAAAGCATGGTTGCAAAGTAACTTACTAGCAAGCGACTGACTTTGTTAGAGGTCTTGGTTGGAAGGGAAAGGTTTCTGTAAAAATTAACCTCATCTTGCTGACCTTTGCTGACCCAGGCTGTCTCTCTCTTAATCTAACCTGAAGAGATTAAAAAAAGTCTTAACATCAAAAGGAACTCGAGACACTATTGTCTCCCAGAGTCCCATTGTGTTTAGGAGTGATTTATCAGGAGGCAGCAACCTGCTCCTGCTCCGGAGCCTTCACCCGCTGGCACCAACAATGAGGCAGTGGCTGTAGGTCAGGCTCACCATCTCAAACCCGGCCTGGGACAAACAACGCATGGCTCCAAACATGATGGATGGGAAACCTGACTCCAGGATTCATTTGCCCAAACTTGTTTGGAAGATTTGCTGGTTTTACTGAATCAACATTTTTCAGGTGCTTCCTGTATTTGATCCAGGAGTGGATAAATGACTCCTGTTTTGTTCAACTGTAGAAAAGACAAGTGTAATGAAATCCTATTGAAAGTTTGCCTTCCAGCACGTGGTAATCTTCAGGTTGTTGATTCTTTGTATATATGTATATTTTGTATATTTATGTATGCATGTGCATTTCTATATAAACACAAGTTTTACAGAAAAAGTCTTTAAATAGCTGTTAGAGGAAGGTGCAGGTTTTATGCCTTTATTTCTATCTCATTGGAAGAATTGTCAGAGAACGTTTCTAAGATCCAGTGATTACTAGGCTGTAGTTTTCTATTAGCTTTGGGTTGCAATGTAAAATTACTCCTTAAAACATAAGGACGTCTTAAACTATGAAGCAGTAGGAAACCCTGAGACCCAAGGCATTGAGTGGGCTTGCTTTATAGTTTACATTCATCATTTTGTTGCTATTTAAGTAGCTCACGGGTATTAAGCACAGCGTCGTATTAACTTTTTGGTGAGGACCAGGCATTAGAAAACTCAGGTTTATGGTTCAGCATCCACTGATAGGATTTGCAACTCGGGGAACTTCAGATTTGAGATGGTTTTTGCAGAGTACTTGAGAGAGGCCAGCAGCAGTAACAGATACATTTTTGTCTAAATTACTTTCCCTCACTTTTCAACTTCAATATCTGCTGATTTCATTTTAGAACCCATTTTAAAGCAAATTAAATAGCTGAGACTTTTTCTAGCACAGTAATCAGGAGCTTTATTACCATACCCCTCTACAGACCACGGTTTTAAGAGTTGATGTTTGTGGTGTGGTTGCCTGTGCTGGGGGTACACTGGGGGAGACAGTGGAGCTGGAGGCACCTGTGTTTGGCTCTGCTTTCAAGTAATTTTAAAGGCTGATCAAAATTTTTAGGCTTTTATTGGAAGTCTTATCTTTTACTAAAGCACTCTCAACAGTGGAGCTCCTCTTGCCTATACACAGAGCTCCACATCACAGCTCCAGAGACATCTGGCCAGCTTCCAGTTTAAATTCACTTAATAGGGTAAATCTGAAGTGATTTAAACACTCTTAATTTACCATCATAACCAAAGGGTCAAAGCCAGAAGCTGTAGAATCACTAATATTCAAGGGAGCTTTTAAAGAGGAATTTAAACATAGCAGCTTTAAAAATGTCATTAAGATGAGATAGGGAACGCTTTAGGTAAGTGATTTCAATCACCCAACTCTTCTATTAACAGCTCACCTTAGGATTTTCTGTACTGCAGTATACCTAGGGCTGGATTTTGTCCCACTGACCTCGGTGAGCTTTGGTTGACGCTGTCAAACGGTGGAGCAATGTGTATTTTGCTATGTACGCACGCACCGCAAAGAGGTGTGAGACCGGTCCCTTACGAGGCAGGTCATTGACCGAGTGGATGTTCCCAGGCTTTGTGCATGCTTTTGGGAAGAAATGGTAAAACAATCTACTCAGGAACATCTGGGGTTTTGCCAATTTGTGCTACAGCTTTCCCTGATAAGTTTCTAAACGTGCTGCCTGTCGCTCTTGCTGCAGGTATTTTCCTTTCTTTTCTTTTGTGAGATGTATCTTAGGATGGTCATCACCCTTGTGTTTAACGATCTTGCTTTTCTTTAGCTCTTATCAAGTGTTATTTATTGTCTTTCTGTCTAACTTAGGCTCTTAGGTGCTGTTTTGACTGCAGTCTTTCTCAAAAAGAACCTTTCATTTTGCATGAAAAGGAAAAATACAGTTGTTTTTCTTTTCCATAGAACTTCAAAAGCACAAAAAAAGATTAAATCGGGAAATGGAGAAAAAAATAATTCAGAAACATTGAAAGGTGCTCACTGATTAAACTGTAGGAAACATTCACATATCTGCTGTTTGGTCTCCTGAAGATCAATACTATGAGACTAATCTATGATGCTGCAGCAGTCTATAATAACTCTAACGTATTATCTTTCAGAGTATTATTACTGGAATAAAAATTGCTGGTTTTAAATTTTGAAGATATTGGGATACTCATCCTGGCATTCATTATTTCATAAAATGGATCAACAGTACTCTCTGTGTGCACACACAGTTCAATATTCTTTCAAAATGATATTGTAGGGTGATCATGCTGTTCCAATGATCCTGTCCAGCACAGTTACACTTGGATGGATGCCAAAAAACCAAGGAAAAAAACGAAGCAAAATATGACTGCTTCATATCTGATGCTCAGCATTACAAAGGTGTCATCTTTCTCAGTTGGATGATGAAGGGAAGGCAAAAGAGTGTCTGCTTTGGCATGATTTTGCCCAGTGAGAGTTGCAAAAACAGCTTGAAAGGTTTTTTGTATTGTCTTCTGGTCTTTGTATGTTGGATGCTCTGAGTCCGGTGAGGAGGGAGAAGCATGTTCAGCAATGTACTTATTGCTGCACTAATAGACAAGGGATGAAGTTTGCGCTAATCCCAAACTTCAAAAAAGCTCCTCCTTTCAAAATAAAAAGAAATATGGGCACTGTTTAACAATTTTTTGGGCAGCATGGACAGTGGGATGGAGTGTGCCTGCAGCAAGTTTGCCGATGGCACTGAGCTGTGGGGTGCAGTCATCTCACTGGAGGGAAGGGGCACCATCCAGAGGGACCTTGAGAAGTGGGCCTGTGTGAACCTCATGAAATTCAACAAGGCCAAGTGCAAGTTTCTGCACATGGGTCAGGGCAATCCCAAGCACAAATTCAGGTTGGGCAGAGAATGCATTGAATAACCCTGAGGAGAAGGACTTGGGAAATTGGTGGACAAGAAATTCAACATGAGCCAGCAATGTGCACTTGCAGCCCACAGAACCAAGCGTATCCTTGGCTGCATCCAAAGAAGTGGATGACCAGAGGGTCAAGGGAGGTAATTCTGCCCCTCTACACTGCTCTTGTGAGACCCCACGTGGAGTACTGTGTCCAGTTCTGGGGTACCCAGCATAGGAAGGACATGGGCCTGTTGGAGTGAGTGCGGAGGAAGAGCGCAAAGATAATCAGAGGGCTGGAGCACCTCTTCTGTGAAGACAGGCTAAGACAGTTGGAATTGTTCAGCCTGGAGAAGAGAAGGCTCCAGGGAGACCTTATAGTGGCCTTCCAATACCTGAAGGGGCTGGAGGAAAGGAAAGCTGGAGAGGGACTGGTTACAAGGGCAGGGAATGACAGGACAAGGAGGACTGGCCTTAACTTGAAACAGGGGAGATTTAGATTAGATATTGGGAAGAAATTCCTCCCTGTGAGGGCTGTGAGGCCCTGGCACAGGGTGCCCAGAGAAGCTGTGGCTGCCCCTGGACCCCTAGCAGTATTCAAAGCCAGGTTGGATGGGGCTTTGGGCAACCTGGGCTAGTGGAGTGTATCCTTGCCCATGTCAGGGGGTTGGGACTAGATAAGCTTTGCGGTCCCTTCCAACCCAAACCGGTCTGTGATTCTGTGATTCTAATTACATTTTCCTGTGTCTCCATAAGTAGATTCCAAATTACTTGTTTGCTTTTGTGCTGTAGTAACTTTTGTCATTTATTCTTTTTTATTTCAAGCAACTGAATGCCATATTGCCTCTTAATTGGGAAAATATTAGATTTCCTTAGACTAATCATAGGGTCTTGTTTTTGCAATTATATTTTGAAACACTGATGGACAATAGTCAGTGAAAGCAAAAAGCCACAATTCTTACTGAGGCCAAATTTTGGAGCCTCTGTTAAAAATTGTTGTAAAGCTATGTATGCCATGAGTAGTAGAACTAGCAAGGTCTGTTTTTTTAGTAGAAAATATTTTTTCCTTGGTTGTTGCCTTCCTTCTCTGGAGCAAAAGCCCCAGCATTCTGTGAGCCTTTCCTGGAAGTACAGATGGCTGTTGGCCAGCTGATCCCAGCTGCATGGGATATGGTCAACTCTTTCCCCTTTGGTGCTGGAACTCTTTTGGGTCTCCTCTTCATATTTTTGATCTTCACAAATTTGATAGGAACTTGGTTATTTTTGTGATTTCTACTTCTGTTGGATTTTTTGGTCCCCGGATGTTTGATGGGGCTGGAGTGGAGTGGGAGATGGATGGTCTGCAAACCTGTCACATAGGTGTCCTTCTATAATTATCCTTTCCACACAGTGGAGAATGCACCTGTGTGTGTAGGCAAAGACTTGAAAATAAGTTAATTTCTATTACACAGTAGCTGGTTTAAGAGGGTTTGGGGAGGTTTGGGGTGGGGGTGGGGTTAGTGGTTTTTTTCCTTCCCAACTGAGCTACTATCTAAATAGCTTCTAACATTTAGAAACTGTTGTTCTTTTGAGCAATTTGTTAGAGTGAATCCAAAAGCACAGCATTGCTAGGGGAAGAATAATCTTGAACCTCAAAGATGCCTATGTTAAAGTTGCCACCACGATCAGCGATGAATACAAAGGTGTGATGCATTTTCTCAACTCTGCTTGTAGTGAACCAAAGGGAGTTTGTCATAACACGAGTTGCTTATTGATGACACAGTTGTCTGTGATTGATTAAAAGTGGCAGATTTATTTCAGCTTCAACTCTTTCCATTAGCATTCCTATCGACCATCTGGCAGTGGAAAACCTCACTTGTGAGATAGACTGGGATCTTGTTAAAAAAATTACAAGATTTCTTGGGGCCTTTTTTTTTGCCAGTGTCCTGATGAGCCAGAAAGTTGTCACTTACAGTGACAGTTCTCCTTGCCTGAAAGGGTTGTGACTGATACTGGGTCAGCCAGGGACTTGTTTTTAATGTTTTTTAATTATTGCCTTGATGGCAGTAAACATTTAGTTAATGGTTATGCAAGTATCATTTTGTGGGCTATGTAGCTTTTCTGTAGCAATTTTTTTTCAGTTTTTGGTTAGAATGAACATGTTGCTGTTTAAGGGGAGGAACAGGGTAAACAATGGTTTTTGGAGTGGTACCTACAGAAAACTGGAATTTACTTGATTATGAAAATGTCATATTGTAATCAAAATAATTTGAACATACTCGTGATACCCTAACCAAAATCATTTAAAGATTATATATGATGGAGGGGTGCTTAAAGGGCAAAAAATGAATTCTAAATTATTTGTGATGTTCCAAAATGTGGAGTTGCATGTATTCCATTAAATGGTAGATACATTCACTGATATGAGAGAAATACAGAGCTGGTGTACAATGGGTGATGAAACCTCTGGACATTTAGTGGAGCTCCTGCAACAGAATTATGAATTACATCACGATCCGAAGCACAGCAGCTGCTGTGGCCCTGCCATCCCCTGATGAGTAATGGTGTATCAGGGCTATCTTTGGTAAACAGCTTTATGGGGCTTTTCTGTTGCAGTGTTTGGCACTTGGGATTGTAATGCTGGCTCTGGTTTCCCTCCTGCAGCATCTTCTGCTCCCCACAAGTACAGTAATTCAAAATAAAGGCATGAAATCTTTTGGTTAGGACCCCTTGCATCTAGATTTTATCAGGGAGATTGTGCAGATTAATGTTATCTGTGTGTTGCAGAGAGGTGAGTTATGGACCAAGAAAACATGTTCTATATGAGTTTCTCTGTATCTGCTGGGATTGCTTAAAACAATGCTTTTAAATCGTTGTTAAACATACTGTTGGGAGGGAGAGATTTGAAAGTATTTCTGTTTCTCCAAGTGTGATAGATTTGTGTCCATGATCTCCAGGGCTTGACCTTGGTGGCTGTAAATATTTTAAATGGGTCCATGGATATTTCAAGCTTGTGGCTTGTTGAGGCGTAATGCACAAGGGACTTCTTAAACAGGGTCCTTTTAGACTCACGCAAACACTGCAGTAAGAGAAGGCCTTAAAAAAATCTACATGAAGGTCAAAGTGACAGGCCTTATTAAGAGATTGCTGGCAATAGTTCTTCTGAAGAGTAATCTCCTAACAATTTATTCTCAATTTTGAATTTCATTTTGGAAATTGTGTTGAGGCAGCATTAAGATTACAAAAATGGCGTTACTTGTGCAATATTTAGCATCAGAAAGGAGGTGAATTATTGCTGGTTTTATTTTGCAACATTAGTAATGTTTATGTTGGGATAGTATGTAATTTCTGAAAATGTAATGGTTTTGGGCAGGTAGCAGGGATTATCTGAAACACATACATAATGTATAGTGTAATTCATTTGAAAGGCTGCTATGTTATTCTTTTTTTTGGTCTGAAGTCAGGTAATATTGTAGAAAGAACTGAAAGGAAATTTATTGAGCTACTTGAAGGCATTTTGTGGAGGATTAAGGTTTGTTTGGTTTTAAGTGTTTCTAAAAAAGTGCTTCTCTTGTCCCCTGTTTTAATTGTGTCATTGCATCTGCCAAAGATCATCATCATATTCTTTTATATGGGCACGTGTCAGCTCTCTCACTCATAACTCATTTCCAACCATCCATAGACTATTTGATATAAATGCTCTGGTGATTGAGCCAATAGATGAGGCACCATCTCTGTATCAGAAAAGTTTCTTAAATTTCCTTACCTGCAGATTTATTTGTCCTACTTATTATGTTTTCTTTCAGAAACAATGCCTTTTGGCAGCTCCTGTTGTATTCATACCGGTATTTGGATAACTGGCCAGACTTAGGCACACCACCATCTCTGTGCACTCTTCTAGATCCCTTGCCAGTTGTCTGCTTGAACACCATCTGTTGCTGGCAGGAGTTACCTTCAAATACCTAACAAAACAGGTCATGGGAAAAAACAGAATCTTCCAGGAGCTAATGGTGTTAACAAACCCTGCTTCTCGAACGCCGTTAGCATTTTCCTCATAGCACTTCAGGGAACTTGGACTATTTAGGCAGGTTCTCTTACCCCAAGATCTTCCCTTCTGAGGGAGTACCACGGCTGCCCAAGCAAACAGCGAGGACAGTGCTAACTTGCAAGAAGATATTTTGTGGAAAGCTCGAACAATGTGTGAAATCAAGTCGTACTTCATAATGAGATGGAGAACTGTGCTAATGAAATCTGCAGGAGACAATAAAATGAGTCATACAGCAAAGCCGACTGAAAACGGCCGTGAAAAGCAGTGCCACTAAGAAAAAAACATAACCAAGAGCAGGAAATAAAAAAGAGCGCCTTGGAAAAACTCCAGGCTAATGCATCCAAAGAAATATAATCTGAAATGCAGACGTACACGGGAGCAGAAGCTGTAAAAGCCATAAGGCTGAAAGAGATAGAGAGATAGTGGACTGCAAATTAGATATGAGGCTCCACAAAAGGGCCAATTTGGGCAACGCGTTGGAGAAGCAGCACGTGACAGATTAGGAAGGCATTAGGCCTGTCTTGGAGAACCATTCCCTTTGGCAGATGAGAGAATTGGAGTGATTAGGGTGATTTCAGCAAAAAACAAAATGGTGATGATCTGGAGGAAATGCTGAAACGCTATCCCTAGTGTGATGATAGGGGCCTACGCATCCGTGAGCGTGTGAGCCTTGAGAGTGTAGATGAGGGAAGCAGCAGCATATGGCATGGCAGAACTGGGCTGAAACTGAGGAAAAGGCTAATTTCAGTGGGGTGGCAGAAGGAAAGTCTCGGTGGCAGTAAGGTTGAGTGCCATGTTTGGAGACAGCACAGTCAAAATACAGGGTGAGGGCCAAATACTGAAGTGATATAAGAACCTTGTCTCTTTTTGGGGATGTATCTGATTAGATTAAGTCTGAATTTGTTCCTTAAGGCTCTCATAGACTTGAAGAGAAAGATAAATGGTGATTGGGAAGCATTTACACACTCCTGTGGGTCCTCTGTAGCTGTAGGTGAACGTAAGCTGTGTTGAAGCAGAGGGTGCTGCACTTCCTGGTCACTAATGGCGAGAGGAGGATGCCGGACTGGACCAGTTTCATCTCCCTGTGTGGGAATCCACAACCTCTGACTTTTTTTCACCTAATAACACAAACAGAAGTGCAGTAGGGTTTGAAAACATCTTAGAACTGTTTCTCCTGCAGGAGTTTAGCTGTTGGAGGCTCCTGGGCTGGGGGGCAGCTGAAAGCCCCTGCCTGTGATCAAGGTGAAATGCTTGTGAACGTCAGCAGCCGCCCCACTGAGAAGGGGAGTCCCTCCACTGTTGTTTCTGTTGACCCTGTTAAAGTGGGTTTAGTCTTAAAGAAACAAATCTTCAGCAAATGATTTCCCCACTCTGGTTGCCCTTCTCATAGATGTTTTACGATTTTAAGTAGGAAAAGTTAACTTTGCCCTTTTCTTTTTAATGCGGCAAGCAGAGCAGGAAAGTAAAATCTTACCCTAGATGCAGGTCAGTTGTTCGTGTCAAAAAGTTTATATGGAAGCAGGTCATTTGCTAATTCTGAAAGTGGTCCAGCTTGCTGCTTAGTAGAACTGCATTTTGCAGAGCCTGATTATTCAAACTACTTTTTCTAATATTAGTATTAATTCCCTTATAGCAGTATTATAAAGTTGCTTATTTCTCAGTCCTTTTAAATGTCTGTAAGCACAGTAGACAGCTTATCAGCTCAGCAGCCTCTGCTGCTTGCCAATACTGGATGTTTGGTAAATGCTTGCAGTCAACCTTGAGAGTTTACGGACATTGGCTTGCATTTCTTTCTTTGCGTATTTCACTGCCCTGTTTGAACCAGGAATATTTAAAATCCTGCTAAATTTAGAGTTAAGAGAGAGCCTGTGAATACGCCAGCCCTGCCTCCTCCCACAAAAAATACACCTCCTGGGCAGTGAGAGCTGGAGCCAGCCAAGATGCAAGGGGGCTCAGGATTTTGGGAGCTCTGCAGACCTACCCTAAGAGCAGATTTCTGAGTGCGAAATGAGCCCAAAGATAATTTATGACTTTTTCAGAGAAATGGAGAGTAAAAGAGCCTCCAAAACAGCACTTGTAATAGCTCAGGGTGGGGTTTTTTCCTCCTTTCAAATGTTTTTGTTTTATTATATCTGACACCAGTCAAGGAGAGAGGAAGCTGTTTAACCTTAATGCAAATAAAACAGTAGTGCTGTAGGAAGGCACTTTTTACCTCTAGGCCGATGGTTCTGACAGACCAGAGAATTTAAAAATAAAATTACTCATTAGTTGGGGTTTTTTTCTTAATTTGTTTAGCTGTATCAATCCATTTGAAGCCTGACTTTTGCTTAGGAGGAGTGAGAAATTACTTATAGCAATAAATCCATCTGTCTGTCATGCTGTTTATCTGTCTATCTGCCTATCCCCTGAAGACTTCAAAATGTTGTTTTTTATTTCTATACCATTGCTGAAAATCAATTGTGACATTTTCTGTTTAGGCTGCTAAAGGTTTTGGCAGATAGAACATGGATTTTGTCTTTTGATGGTGAATTCAATTCAGCATTTATTGCAAAGTCCTCAAGTGTTTAAACGTGTGGTGATAGACAACTAAATCTCCCGCTGTGCTGAACTCCACCAGGTCTTTTCAGTAGTTCTGCTATTCAAAAAGAATTGGGACTTGTTTCATCTGTTTTTAATAAATGTGAGGCTTGCGCACTACTTATGTCAGAACTGACGCCAACTTTGTATTGCAGTTTGACATGCAGAGTCTAACTTTCCAGCTCTTGCTCCTAAAGACACCTACTCAAACTTAGGATTTTGTTATCCTTTTAAAAACGTGAGGGGCTTTTCCATCACTCTACCTGAGTTTCATGTTGAAACTCATACATGAAAGAGCAGCAAAATTGCCATACAAAAATGCTGGTTGTGTAAGAAAGTGCAGACCTGGACTTGCCTCCTGACCAAGGTGAATACCACCAGCGTTTGGGAACGGTCAGCTTTGGTTGGGTCCATCACACTGTTGCTAAAGCTGGGCAGAGTCTGAAGGAGCCTTCTTGAAAATCATGAGATGAGAGAAGGATGGGGCTGGGTTCTCTGGGTCAGGTGTCAGCATCAGTCTGGCATCTACTGCATCATCTTGGAGAAACAGGTTTTGGGTGATGTCTACAGGAAAGGGTTTGGCAATCTCAAGTTGCTGAGCTTCCTGGGTCCTGTAACACCCTGTAGGTAGGATTTTGTGCCTGAGCTAATGTTCATTAAGTATTGTCAGCTGCTAATGGGGGCAATGGAGGTCTCGCAGGGATCTGGTCTGGCAGATGAGGAAGGGCTGTTCCAATGTGGTTTTGCCAAACGCGCTGCTTGTGCCGACAGAAGGACTGATGGGCCAGGAGCCCAGGGAGTGACCGCTGTGACAGCACTCTCTCAGTGACATCCCCATATTTGTTTTGTTGAGAGATAAGAGAAATCTGTGCCAGGGCTCTCTGCATGGTGCTGCCATTTGGTAAAAATACCATGTCCCTTGAATGCCGTCCCCGAAGTGTGTTTTTCACTTTTGTCCTTTGAGGTAGACGGGGAATTTGAATGTTCCAACTACTTGTGTGGACTTCATTTTTCAGTGGGAATATGCAGAAGTAATAACTAAGTTTGGAATTGGGTGCATCAACTTTTGCCATTATTGCTAATTGGGTGTAGCACCTTTGTGTAAAGGGGGTTCGTGGTAGAAGCAAGTAGTTTGTTTCTGAAGAAATCAGAGGTTTGTGCTGCTTTCTTATTCATCTTTTCTGATTTTCAAATAAGATGTTGATACTTGGAAGCCTAGAGATAACAAGAAAATTAAAGGAGCTTCAGCTGAAATTTCCCTATTGAAACCAGGCAAAACACACCACTTCTGAACTAATACATTCTTGCCCTAAGAATGACTCTAAAAGTGCGTGTCAAAGGGTCCTAAATTGGTAACAAACTAATCTCCAAATGTAAGTCTATTGTGTGTCTGTTTAAATGGGATTCAGTTCCTTTAAAAGTTTACTCTTGAAAAGCTTTTCCCATAAAAATATGCACAGTGAAAAGTGTTTATGTTACAATATGGCACTTAGATTGCATTAAAAAGAAAAAATACTTTATGCATCTATTTATTTGCTGTAACATTTTACTGAGCAAAGCGACACAGAGATCTGTGGTGTCATGCTAAAAGCCCTAGTGTTGGGCTGCCAAGTATTGATGTTCCCACGATATTTTGTAGACACCAAAAAACTAAGGCGAACTGGGATGAGGCTGTGGGGCTGATAAAGGAAATACAGGGTATGGAGATGAAGCAGCTGAAAGGCCAACATGTATTACAAGTGAGGCTGTGCAGACTGTTGTCTCGCTGGGACCAAGCACTACTTAGGCATTTGCTGCATATTTTGACCAAGTACAGAATGTAGGAGAACTAAACTTGAGGCATTCAAGACTAATGTTTCTTTAAAAAGGGGGGGAGGGTGTGGCTGGGTTTTTTTTAATAAGAGGGGGTTTTTTGTAACTGATGCCTCAGAAATGCCTTTAGACGGCAAAATGAACATGGCAATAAAAAAGGATGTAAACAAACCTGTGCGTTAGACTTGCTTAAAGCTAAGTTGATCACGGAGCCAAATTTGCATTATTTTCCCAGCGTGGCCTTCTGTTACAACTTTCCTCGGTGTGCTTTTGTTTCAGTTGACGTTTGCTTGAATGGCCAAGCGAGTTGGCAAATTTTGTGCTACTGGTCTTTGAAGTTGTGACTTCAGCCCAAACAGCCTTCTCTTTGTGTACGACGGGGAGCCCCCTTCCCTTTGGAGAAGGGCTGCGTGCGGCACAAAGCCTAGAAAGGATCCATACACATACCAAGCCTCACAGTGCTTCTTAGCACTTCAGTAGCTCAGGCCTTGTAGGAACTTTGGTTTATTTTCTATGAATTTTTAATTCAAGGAGTTAAAGTTCAAAATAAATTTTGAAAAAGCAGGAGGTTAACCCAAAAGTACATTTTTACTGATCTTTAAACATAGGTTAGTATGTAGAAGGATTTAGGCTACAGTGGGAATTTGCCATCTTCTCTGTTCAATACAATTGTTATTTCATGGCGGGGTTTGAGCATGAAGAAAGGAGTAGGGATATACTTGAGGTTTACTCAGACTTACTAGGCTTGTACTGAAATCTGTTCTGTGTCAAAAACTGTCTGAAATACTTGACAGAGTATGATGACAAAAGATGAATGATAGGATGGCAAGGAGGAATTTTATATAAATAAGACTGTCTGCAAGTATCTATTTATTGTAGTATTTACACATTTCATGGTCAGTTGAGCTCCTTTTACTGTTCACGGTTCATATCGTAATAATTGTGATAGGAATTGCACAGCATAGACGTGACTCCTCAGATGGCCTGATTTAATCTGTAGCTGTCCATGTCCAAGGGAGCAGCTCGATGCTGAGAGGCAACTGCAGCCGTTGGAGCTTTTCAGTATTTCTGTGTACACAAAGTTGAGGATGCGCATGAGCAGTTTTCAGATGGAGCCTTGTGACTGCAGTAATTTTCATGCATCTTATGTAGCCAGTGTGAGGTGGAGGGAAGGACGGTAGGAATCACTTGCCTGGTTTTTACACTGACCTTTCTCAGAACCTGGATTTTTGATGAGGAGCTGAGCACCAGGGGCCACGATTTCTTGGAAGGGATGGGTAAAAAAAATGAGGTGGAGCAAGGATTTTTAAGCAGATCTTGTCATGTGGGATTTTCTGTGCTTTGCTTTTTACGAGGAGTAACTAATTCCCAGTAACAGAACGACCATCTGAATGTTTAAGATTGGGGTCAGCCTTCTCCCGGTCCAGGTGAGGGCTTGGCGGGGAGGAGGCGTTGGGAGCCATCTGGGTGGGCTGTCAGCCAAGGTCAGGGAAATGTCTTCCCAGCTGAACTCACTGGTCCCTCCCATCCCTCAGATCTGCCACCTGACCTGCTTTTGCAAGTGCCCTTTAACCGATTTTGAAAAGTCCAGCAATTTCCAAGGGTAATAGTTAACACAGGTCTCTTGAGGCTGACCTGGCTGGTTTTGACTGAGCCGGATTAGGGACTGGTGGCCAGAGCAGAGCTGCCCTGTTCACCAGCCCCATGCAGTCGGCTCCGAGCAGTGTGGGCTTCATCTGGAGAGGTTTTCTGACCCAGTGAAACCAAAACAAGAGGCTGCAAGGGGCATCTCCCCTGCAGTGCAGATGAGGTTTCTATTGCTTCATTTGTATCTGTTGACACTAGCATCAAGCTGTATTAAAACAAACCACTCTTAAATGCTTTACATGTAGGATCCCCGACAATAGCTATCCTAACTTAATTCCAGGCATGCAACGTGCGGCTTGCACAAGACATCGGAGGAGATGGTGCTGTGTGCTCCCCACATCAGAAACAGCATCCTCCTCTCTTGAAAGGAGTTGCACATATTGTACACAGATTTTAAAAAGGCAATTAATTTTGTTTTCCTTCCTAACATTTCCATTTGAAATTTTCTTTCCATAAGAAAACGTGGCTGCATTTTTACACCCATCTATTTATCTGCACCAGATGCACTACTAAGGAGATAGGCTTTTTATAACATGAAGGGCCTCTGCAACCCAGTTCTGTGATTCAGTAGTCCATAACAGCGTATGTGAGTGAACACCCATGGTGTGCAGCAATGCATCTTTTAAACTTATGTTGTATCCAGGTAAATAGCTGCTTTCCCAGTGATTTGCACCTTTTATGCACTTTATTATCCAAGTGTGCTTGTACCCAAGTAGATTGTCATTCCGCCTTCCAAGGCTGGAGCAGAAGGGTACAGTTTACTTTCTGGGCCTTTCCTATGTCAATAGAGGTTGAATCCCAAGTGGTGAGAGACTTGTGTGAACTTGCAGTTTTACAGGAAGTTTGACTTGGTGGGATATTGTGCCAGTAGAGCATCCTGTTGGACTTTTGAGTTGGGATGTGGGATCAATTTTATTTTAACTTTGAAAAAGGCTGCAGAGATAAGTCTATACATGTTCAGCGGTGTATGCTGACATCTGACTGCGTCATTCAGTGGCCACAGCCTGATCTCACCTGTTGTGGAAACGGTGCAATTTTGGCTCTTTCAGGTTCCCTAGTCCCTTCAGCATCAGCATCTCCTGATGAGGTGAGAACAGATACCCCACAGCATACTTGTAAGGAGCAGGGAAACCAGCTGCAGGCAGGAAGGGCATCTGTGGCAGCAAAGCCTGGCTTACAATGCTGCATGGCAGAGCGGGGAGGAAGACCTGACAGACGGGTCCTACAGGCTTCCTCAGGGAGCCCAGCTTACACAAGACAGAAAGTACTCAGGTGGTTACACATCAGTCACATGTTGGCCTGGCTTCAGCCATCACCAGAGCATCGCTATGGTTATTAGCTAAGTATTTCCATAATGTGTGTCTCTACAAGTTATAATTAGAGCCAAGCCTGCCCCTAGCTAATTGCAAGCTTGCTTAGAAGTATAGTTTATATAAAGCTTTTAAAACTTTATATGGGGAAGATACACATCCACAGGCCTAATGGGAGTGACGCCTTATTTTCAAAATGAAATTTATAGGCTTTGGTGTCTGTTTCTCCCCCCTTTACAGTTTTGTACAGGCTTTTTTATTGCATCCTCATCCAAAGTTTTTGCCAGAAATACTGTCCGAGTTTCACCAACATCAAGGAAGCAATTTTTGAGTTTTTATTCTGAGTGTTTCATTCTCACTGCTGAGAGAGTAAACCAGATGTTAAAATGTCTTTGAGCTTTTTGTTTTGAGAAGACAAATCTCACTTAGATCTCTCACAAAAAGAAGATAAGGAATTTTGAAAGTGGTGAAACCTTTGCTGAACACATCAGTACAATGGCTATCTAAACAATGAGCCATCTCTGGTGACTTGCTGTGTGTTTGCTTAGCTGGTGCTGCCCATGTACATCTTCAGGTTGGTCTCTTAAGAATAAGGTGATGCCAGCACCCCCTCAGACCCTGAAGTGGCAATATGGGCGAGCCTCAATGACAAGACAAGTTGTGAGTATGACACAAGGGTGTGAGGTGGGTAGTTGTTGCAACACCATGTGCCAAGCACATGTTGGCCAAACACTGTGTTGGCCAAGGCCACTCTCTGGGATGACTCTGGGTAACTGTATGGCAAACACAAGGCCAGGTGGTACTTCCATGTTCACCGCTGCCCTTCTAAGGTCTTCTCTGCGGGTTTTCTTACATGCTGTTTTCCATTCCCCACTTGCAAATGTTCTTCACTCAAGAACGAATGGTGTCTGAAAAGGAAGGGTAATGTAGTGGAGCCAGCAGTGCTCGTGCACTTGGCTTTTGACACCTTTGGTACAAGGGAATGCTCACTTAGCCTCCATCATCACTGCTCTTTGGGAAGAAAAAGAGTAGAGTCTATAACCCTCACACGTGGCTGAGTGAAGGAAACTCATGAGATAACTCCTGCAGCTGATGAATTCCCGCTCCTTGCTTCTGTCTGGCCATTTTTGAATATGGTATTTAGTTTAATTATTCAGGTCAGATCAGATTTAGGTCAGTTGTGATGGATTTTTTCCAAATCCAGTTCCCTTGATTCCTACTGTAAACGCTTACCAGATGACACAATGTGAAGCTGGAACAGACTTGAGCTGTATGATGACCAAATAAAATCTCAGTGGGAACCCTTTCCACGTTCCTGAGATCAGTTTCTCATGTAATAAATTCTGTATCCAAAATTGTTTCAAATACTTTTCTGACAAGAGTGAGGGCTTTTTTCTAACGGACAAATCCCATCAGAGCTATTTATAAGAAGCGTCTCTCTTGTGTTTGCACTCTCATGCCTGTTACTCAGACCTACACGGAAGAACAAATATAAGTTAAAACTTTTCTGTGTCCTTGCCAGTGCTTTTGGACCCACCCTGTTTGGTCTCATCTGACATCCTCCACTATGTTTCTTTGATATTGTTCTGTTGGTAAGAGCTGCCGTAGGAAACCATCATTAAAGACTTCTCCCCGAAGGAATAACCTGGGTTTATTAGGTGACACCTTTTCTTTGCAGACTCTTTGGCTCCTTTGTTCTGCCTGATCCTCTCCTGGCCATGAGGCATGGGGAGGAGTGATGTGAGTGAGCACCGTGCTCATGCCAAGTGATGCTAACACCTGCCACACCTCGTACGGCAGAGAGCAGCCGAGAGGGTGAGCGCCCAGGCTGTGCCTTGAGCGTCCTTCGGCTTGGGACGAGGAGGCTAGTCTGTTTCTCCAACACAAATCAAGCATGAGAAAAGCTGCTTGAGTTGTTTTCTTAAGTATTAGAGCTACGTTCTTTCACCATTAGTTCCTAAAATGAGGTTTTAAAACATCCAGAACCACTTACTAGCCCAACTGACAGCTGCTTCTCCTGTTACAGCCTCTTCATTCATTTCCTGATACGGTAAAGGGAAACCTTGACACCAGACTTCCCTGAGGTGTATCCTGGCTCACATATCCCTGCACGTCAATCTCTTCTGCATTAAATCAGACAGATGAGACCTGTGCATTCAGTTCAGAAGAGCCCTGGTATACCCTGGGTACAGAGGAGAGCGGGTTCTTCCACGTGTGTCTCCTCGGTGGCTGCAAAAAGCTACGTTAAATCATCACTCTACCATTCGGCTGCTTGATTAGATGTTCTGTGCGTACCTCAAAATATGTGATGTTTTAAGGCAAGATTTGCTATTTAAATAAGAGGTTTGCCTTAATTGGCTGTTGTAAATTACAAGCAAGAAGGAATGATTTATTGCTTATAATTAGAAATGAGTTACGAAGGGGAATGTTGGTAATCATAAAATAAAGCTTGGAATACATTGATTTCCAGATGGCTGGCAGTAAAATTGCTCTTTAATGTACCATAGACCAGACACAAGGAAAAAGAAACCTGTCATCCATCTTTGTTGTTTGATGGATCACTTGTATGAATCTATAGTTACCTGAATTTTGAAATACTATATATTGAAATGAGGGAAATTTGCTTGGTGTAGTGGTATATGATATCAGAGGTGGTGGAAGAGGTGAGTTAGTATTTTGCCTAGCATGATTTTTGTCCTTGTAATGTCAACGGGGAAGATCTAACGATAAATCTGGCATCACCTTTGGGTATAACAATCTCAGTGGATTGTTCCCAGAGACTGCAGGTTACTAAGATGTTTTTCTTTTCATCTTTTGCCTCATTAGCTGTATTTATGAGGTTGAGATTGATCAAAACACCTGTCCAAAAGCAAATACCTGCAATCCTCCTTGCTTGAGTCTAGTAAAATGCATTTGCACCAGAAACAGAGGTGACAGTGCTACTGCTGAGAACTTTTCAATAGCATAATATTTCTTTTCAGATGGTAATGTGTTCATTTAACTTTTTTAATTTCATTTCTGTTACTGTAGTCACAAGTGTGATTTTAAAATGATTTATATTTGCCTTACCTACTATTAATGGTGCTTTCTGCTGTAACAGATGCATTCTGCACTGTTGCCTGTTGAAAGGCTGTGCTACAAGGTACTTAGACCTATTTGGATTGTCACCACAGGAGTTGTCTTACGCCCGTGTTTTAAAAGTGACACTGTCATTAGACTTGCTTAACTGAGACCATCATGATTACTCATTTGCCTTCATTAAAATGCTTCTTACATTCCTTATTTTAAGTAGCTTTTCCCAGCAAGGTGCAAATCTGCCTTGCTGCCATCACTTCATCTGGAAAAATTTCCACGGTGAAAGGAATAGCATATTACCCACTAATATTTTCCTGACCTGTGGAGAGATGAGCTCATCAGTATCTTTATTGACAAACCCAGGAAGAAGGTGTGTCAACCAGAAATATTAGATCAGTCAGCCTTTCTTATCCTGGAGCAATTGTAATTTCCCATAGTCTGCAGCAATTTCCTTTAGAAGCAGATATGTGCAGATTATTTTGGATCTGCTGCAGTAGCATAATTTCATTTGGTCCCAATAAAGTGGCCTTAGATTTCATTCTTTTCATTTTTGCTGTTGAAAATCTTTTGGTTTAGTCAGTGGAAAGAACAGCGAGTTGTTATTTTACAGCATATAATTGAGGAACGAGTGCTGCAGCTATGAAGGAAGATCTTGCCCACTCTGAGTTGGGTTATTGAAGATGGGTATCGTGGCCTCTGCCCCTCTCTGAAAAGCCTGAAATAGGTGTTTAGTTTATTATCCATTAGCAAAGTTTCTGCTTTTCAAAAGCATATCGGTGTCTGGCATAGATGGTTCATTCCTCACTGATAAATATATCCTTTAGTGAGCGACAGAGGTTGTTATTTTTTGCCAGTTTACTCCTGTGAGCTTTAGTCCCTAGATACTTAAGCCTGGGCATTTGCTAGAAGAGGCCAATCTCATTAGCGCTGAAGATGCTCTCAGTGCTGCGTTGTCTGATGCTGCACTGATGAAAGTGAAGCCCCTCTGATCCAGCATGAAAGAGGACTGAGTGGGAATCAGAAGTGGGAACAATTTCTCATTCCACTCTGGTTTTTGTTGTCACTTCAGCTTTGCTTTTTTGTGCTTGAAATGGCTCTTTCTCTGGCGTTGCTTGTTCAGAAACAGGAGGTGAACATTGGCTGTGTTGGTGTAGTGCACACATGCATGTTGGAGCAGAGCTTGAAGTAGCTGACTCATGCCCTGCTCAATGCATCCTACTCTTGCTGCTCAGGTACATAGTAGTATCTAGCAGGGTTCAGACCCTACCTGCTGCTCTGTCAGTCACATTTGTGCAGCTGGCAGCTCCAAGAGACCTTGCTATGTGTGAACTGAGCTCATTGCAGTGTGGACTTCCCCTTCAGTTGGTGTCTTCTGGTCACTAAATGGAATCTCTAGGGAAACTGGGGCTTTCACAGTGATGATGAGCTGGCTAAACAAAAGGCTGGTAGGCCTGTCCTTCAGCAATCCAAAAAACCTGCCTACCTCACTTTTGGGCACACGTGGTTTCAAGGTATGAGATGCTTTGTGTTTCTTCAGAGAGTGATGCCCATGGACATCTGGACTTCTGGTGTGTCATGACACACCTTTACACCTCTGCTGCATCCTCAAGGCATTGGTTTATTGGTGTCACAACCAGCCACGGCCTTGGCTGTGCACCTCAGTTTCCTCTCCAGGGGTAGGAATGGCTCTTGTGAGCACCCAGCTCTGGGATGGGAGTAGATGCAGAAGATGAAATCTGCAGCTAGACATGCAAAACCCAAAGTGCTCTGGGATCATTGCAGTCTCTGTTTTGCCCTCTGGAAAAGAGCAGTGGTCTAAGTCCAAGAGGGTCACCCCTCTGTCCTAACCTAATGGCAGAACCGCGGCTCGGTATTTCCTGACGTTGTTGTGTTTCCAATAAGAGCATAAAAGAGAGGTAATTCCCAGCTTTCCGGTAAGGATAACATTGACGGTACCTAATTAAAGAGCAGTTTTAGCTGGGGTAAACATTTATATTAATTTCCTTCTCACGCAGATGTCTGGTAAACTGACCTCCTGAGGCAAAACCATCTGGCCTCAGGTGGGAGGAGGATCTCAGGCAGCATGTAGAACCTGACCTGTCTCTCACTGAGTTGTTTCTCAACAGCTTTTTCTGTCACTGAAGCGACATACGTATGAAAGGCCGATGTATGGACATACAGGTTTTACAGGCATTTGTCTTAGATGACCTGCGTATCTACACCACAGGCTGGTGGCTGCAGGCTCTATTGTGTCTCTGCTTTCCATCGTGTATGCTGGGATTGTCCACGTATAAAATTAGTATGGGCAGTAAGCAGCAGTAAGATGTTCCCAACTTGGATGGATTAAATTAAAATTCAGTAAGAAAGAGAGCTTTTGGTTTCCAAATGACTTGCGGAATTGCACTGAGGAGATTGTTATGGCATCGTAAACCTTTTTGGTGGGCGAACAGCCCGATACAAGTGAGGTGGTTTTATTGCCTCGCAGCGCTCTTTCCATTTTATGCACTGTGCTGTGTAATCTTTTGTTATTAAATAATAAGCAAAATAAAAACAGTTGTTTGTCACAGCCAGCTTGTTTTTCGGAGAATTTGCTCACTTTGAAAGTTCAGTCTGTGTGATCTTCAGCCCTGTCAGGAGCTATTATATTGAATCTTTGTTTAAACTGTTGAGCTGGAGGACAAAACTAGAATGTTATTGTGCATGTCTCAGCTGAGAGAGCGGAGTGGATTCGGCAGGGAGCAGCCTCGGATGCCACGCACTGTGCCATTAGTTTTTTGTGGTGAACGTGTCAGGATTATCTGCTTCCAGTGTTGCGTGCATTGGCTGACAGGAGCGTGTGCAGATCCACATAATTTCTGAAGCCGTTGGAAATGTGGATGTAACGCTTGGGGCTGTGTGTTTTACGGATCACGCTGCTGTTCAGAAAGTTCCTTGCTTTGTTGCTCCCTCCCACAAGGTACTGTATTAATTTGCAAAGTTTATAACGAAAATGCCCCAAACTAGAGATCATCATAAATAGTGAACAGCTACTGCAAACACTTGGGAAGCCTGAGGACCCCACTACTTCACAGTCATGGTGTTAGAGTTTATATAGAGCCCCTTGTTGCTTTAGCACAGACGGGTTCCTATCTCGATGGAGGATGTTACTGTTATTTATAGAACTCAGCAGCCCTGAATTCTAACTGGTCTGTGATGGGCAGGGTTTTTCACATGGTGCCTGTGTGGACCTTGGTTGCCTTTTACAACTGAGGTTGAGTAACATACAGTACAAGTTGAGTAAGATACTTCAGTTACTTGTTTTTTTCAGGCGGCTTTTTTGATCATTAATACTCCTATCTACCCCAGCCTCAAAAGCAGTCGTGCTCTTCCATGAAGACACTTTTTTCTGCCCTCTGTGGTGCAGCCAGACAGCAGAAGGAGCCCGTATCTGTAGCCATGGCAGCCAGTAATTTATTGCTCCATATGGCTGGTGTGGCAGCAGCTGCTCTGGTTTAAGGAGGTCAGAGCATCGGGGCATTTAAGAAACAAAACAAAACCCCACCATAATGGCTCTGTACAGTTAATAGTGGGGTTCTCCCGTAAGGGGAACCAAGGGAGAGATACTAACTTGTCTTTTTTTCTATTTATTTCAGGGGGGAAGTAAGTTTTTGCTTCTCTTTGCGATGGTTTTCCCTTTATTTGGTTTTCATCACTAGCGTTTGCAGGTAGCACATAGTACCAAGGCACAGCGAGCTGGGCTGTTGAGCCCACATGGCGAGGGACCCCTTCAGATCTGCAGCAGGTGCCCAGCAGCCAGAGCAGGAGCAGAATCTGACTCGCTGCTTTTGGACACGTTAGATACTGTGCTGAGAGAGAAGCTGTAGTGCTCACATTGAATGGCAGCGCTGTATTTCTAGTAGGGAAGTGCAGAAAGATGCTTTGTGAGCAATTGCCATGGAACAGAAATACAATTTTAATTTCAGTTTGGGTCTGTGAGTCACTTGCTGCTGAAAAATGGTGTAGAAGGGCTCTTGGATTTAGCACTAAAGTTTGCAAATAGGCTTTTCATAAGCATGAATCTTTTTATTTTCATTAGGGGACCATTTTAATTAAAATGAAACTGGAATGTTTACTCTTTGCTTCCTATAGCTGTGATTGTTTTCTTCACTGTGTGAGCACATGTATAATTTGCTCTAGAAGAAATGTCAGCAGTTTCTGATTACCTTGTGAGTCTTACTCAACAGCTTGATTTTAATTGGGAGGAGGAAAGATTTGAGGGTGCTCCAGGGAGGGCTGTTGCTTTTTGGTAGCAGGAGGAAATAGGTGCAATCTTTGGTACAGTGTTAATTGCAATAATCACTACTACTGGTTTAAAATAAAGGTCCTTCATTTCTTACCTCTGTTGGGTTTTTTTAAGTCATGTCAATGAAATACAACCTGTTTGGCAATTAGCATCCTTCAGCTACGTAACCTTTTGACACTGCTACATCTGTATGTTTGTAAGCATCTAAACAGGGTGACTTCTGGAAAACAGTGATTGACAGTAGGTAGGTAGGCTCAAATTTTGGGAAATAAGGATGAATTTTTTTATGATGATGGTGGTGAAACACTGGAACAGCTTGCCCAGAGAGGTGGTATATGCCCCATCCCTGGAAACATTCAAGGTCAGGTTGGACGGGGCTCTGAGCAACATGATCTAGTGAGGATGTCCCTCATCACTGCGGGGAGGTGGACAAGATGACCTTTAAAAGTCCCTTCCAACCCAAACCAGACTGTGATTCTGTGAAAACTCTACAGTTCAAGTTTGATAAAGGAAAGAGAAGGCCAGGCACATAGGAGGAAGCTCTCTAAACCCAGAAGTCTGCCGGGATTTTTAAGTTTATGTGGGTCTAGAATATCTCTTTCTTGTAATTTTTTATAATTATGAAATATGACAAAAGTATCTGTAGCAGAATAAGGAGTTGTAGATCCTTCAGTGGTACAGCTCCTGAAGCATTCCCAACACTTCTTTTTGTTTAGATCTGCCATAAGGAGGCACCTTGGACTATTTTGGTTGCTGAACTGCCTTTTAAGTCTTTCAAAGCATTTCAGAGATGACCAGTCTCTGGTCCTTTTTCGAGCTTGCCCAATATTTTGTATTTTAATATTGTCTTCTCCATCAGATAATTATTGGAGTTCCCCCCACTCATTCTCTAGGGTTTTGTTTCCTCCTGCTGCTTATTTGAAATAAATAAGTCAGAAAACAACCAGTATCTGTGTGTTAACAGAGAGGAATGACTAATAGAAAAATGAGAGGAAAGATCCTGCTCATCATAAAAGACTATATCTCTGGAGACGTAAATTGGTATTCATTAAGTTGTTTGCCTAGACTTAGTTAAAAGATGTACTTGAGGAGCTGTCTGAGCAGCGTTTCAGTAGAAAGCAAGTCATCCTCTTCATGGCTAGATATATCCAGATGAGGAGAGACCAGAACGCAGCACTAAATGATGGATTGAGAACAGTGTTCATGGCAGTAAGGAGACAACGGGCTGTGAAAGATTTTTCAGAAAGAACAGTATTTAGCACTTTGCTATAGGGTAACAGTGACCCATCTTTTCTCCCAAACAAGCAGGTCTCTCATGTATCTGATCCAGAATTTTTAAGAATGTTTAGATACAATTTCTGTCGTGCAAGGTCCCCTTGGGTTTGATTATGATTTCTCTAGCTGGAGGTTAGAATTTAATCTGTGATGATTCTGATATCCTGCGTGTCTAAACGTACTGGTATCCTGTGTACATCCTGCATATGTCATCAAACAGGGAAGGAGCTGCAGAGTGTTCCTGGGTAGTTCAGTGTGGCTTGTTTTTGCCATGTCTGCATTCTTCCAAAAATCAGCTGAGTCTTTTGACTTCTGTAATACGTGACAAAACCACCCATTACAGAGCCCTGAGCTGAGCCGGGGCTGCAGTCTGAGATGAGATTCTGCTTCTTGACTGGTATCTTTTCTTACTATCTTGAACTGGGACAGATGCTTACAAGGGAGTGTGTCTGTTAATTATCGTGGAGTCTGAGGCTTTCTGCTCTTTATCATGTATCTTTAAAATGTAACTGCACAACGTAACACTAGCAAAGTGCTTTCACTGCTTGGAGAGTGAATACTCTGTGTCAATTCCTACACGTGGTGTAACTTCCGATGTTCACTGTTTCTTCATTCATTCTTTGCAGATTAAGACCCTTGATTTCAACACAGCTGGCTAAAAAGGTTGCCACTGAAGAGGTATGTAAAGCCCAGCACTTCTGATGCAGCAGCTTGAATTTGGAAATTCCCACAAGCCCCTCAGCCTGGCTCTGGTTATGTGGTAGATACAGGCAAAAGAAATGAGAACCTTGTCTGATCAGCCCAGGAGCTGGTTACTACAAAGTGCAAAGCTGAGGTTGCCTGTTCTCTAACCAAGATTTGCCCTTAGTTACCCATCAGTGACCTCAGCACAGTCTCATAAACTCTGGTTAGACAGCAAAAAAGACAGAGCTCCCTGCCAGCTTCTGCAAAGGCATGGATCACACAAGTGGGAACCAAGAGCAGGAGAGGGCAGAGCTTGTGGCCACTTCTCAGCACTTGGACCATCCCTGCAGAGAAGGGGGATGATGCAGAACACCACTTCTGTGCAACCGTGCTTCTGTGGGACACCAGTAAGGGACCACAAAGTGACAGCTTGCCTGATACAGCATGGCTTACTCTTGCTTGGTTTGCTTGTTTAGTTTGAAAGTATAATAGTGCTGTAGAAAAGTTAGGGCTAGTGACTGGCCACTGCCAGAACCCCTCCTTGGGTGACTTTGTGAAGATGTAGTGAACATGGGTGGCAGAATGGAGCGTGATTATTTTCAGTCACGCCAATAACTGCTTTCTTTCACTATTACACTCACACATATGCATCGTGTGTATGATAAAACAGCTGCCTAATGCATACCTAAAAATCTTCCTAATATACCAGAGGTATTTGTCTTCCAAAGTTATCTTCTTTGTTTTTCCCATGAACGCATGACACTGACACCCTTTCGATACTGAACTTGGTGCCCTGGATTTGGCTGGCATAGAGTGAATGTCATTCTTAGCAGCTGGTGTAGTGCTGCATTTGGGAGTTAAGATGAGAATCGTGTTGATAACACACTGATGTTCTAGTTGTTGCCAAGCAAGCAAGGACTTTTCAGCTTCTCATGATGCCCTGCTAATGAGAAGGTGGGGTGTGACCCAGAAGCTGGGAGGGGACACAGCCAGGACAGCTGATGCCGACTGCCCAAAGGGATATTCTGTACCGCATGACATCATACTCTGCTTATAGCTGGGGGCTGGCCAGGAGGCAACACAGCTGCCCTCTGAGTTCAACCACAGCCCTTGGGCAGTTTGACACGCTTTGACGATTGCCCATCCTTACATAAAGATATACCCCAAACTAAAGTCCGGGATATCTGCAAGTGAATTCAGGAAGTTTTGTTTCACGGTGTAGATTGACTGCCTTATTTTCAGAATGACTAAACCCCATTGATTTTCAGAAACAGTTTGATATCCTGCCTGGGGAAATACATTTTCACTTCTTACGCTCTGCTCATTAGAAAACTCCGCACATTTTTAGAAGTGTAGCAGTCTAGAAGTGGACATGATAATTAGAAGAAGGTCACATTTTAATTAGTGTAGTGCAATTTTAAAAAATAATGACTCAATTGTAGCTTCTTTATATTCACCCACTTTTTCAGAGCAGATGGATACTTTTAAGCATATAAATTGATATATATTGTGATGCTGATTTCGTCTTAAATTGTTCTGTCTATATCTGCTTATACCAAAATGTAGATGGACTCAATTTGATCAGTCTGGAGGCAAAAGCAGTGGAAGGAAATATAAAATAAACTGGAGGGAAGTCCCTCTAAATAATATGATTAATTTGAGCATTAAAAAATCATGAAGACCTGTCTCTGACTGATCCAAATACCTAAATACTTGATTTTCTATTAAAATTAATGAGTATCTTTTGCCCTATTAATGAGCTATTGGAGCAAACCCTTAGGTGACTTTGAAAAACTCAGGCTGATTCTTTAGCTTGACTGGCATGGTGTATGACAAGTTAAGGAACAGCTTTGATGTGTGAATAATTAGCCTATCAACTTTTGGTACAGGGCTGTTCTCTTATACTGTATCTCTAAAATGCCTGGGGTTACAGGGATTCTGGGAGCTGCTGCATCCCAAGTAAATATAAATAATTAAATAAATAGATGTTTAAATGCCGAATCAGAATTTGCTGCCAACAGGATTGGAGAAGGTGCAGCAGTACATAGCTGCACACTGTGATTTAAAACCTAAAGCACTGTAGGACTTTTCTTGTGGTAGGGACCAGAGGAGCTGAGGTTTCCTGGTCTGCCTTGAATCATTCATTGTTAGGAACACCTTACTGCTGTCCTTCCCAAGGAGGGGTCCCAGTCTGGCTGTCTCTCCTAGCAGTGGAAATGAGGACTCAGTGCAGATAACTGCTGACTAGTGACAGGTACTGTTAAGTATTCCCATTTCTCAGAATTGCTCGCATGGCAAAGAAGCATCAATGGCTAATCTGTAAAGTTCTTCAAGTTGCCAGTAAATACTACTATTTTGGCCACAAAAGCTCTAGTGTACAAATCCCAAAAAGCCCAAGTGCAGAATGGAGGTGAAAAGTGCCCTGTTAGAAAGCTGGTGGAGATAAAGCTCCTAATGTCTCTTCCTTGGATGAGGGAAGGAGCTGGAGCCTTATCTATACTGAGCACACCAGAGGAATGAGAGCTCCAGAGAGACTGGAGCTGGGGCTGTGCTGGAACAAACCCCCCTGCTGGTTCCTGCCCCGTTCCCAAATCTGTCACTGGTGAACAGCGTTACCTTCTCCAGGCTCACCTCTGTCTCCTTGTGCAGTTGCCCTTTCTCTCCCTCCCTGCTGTGTCCTGCCTAACCTTGAAGCAGCTGCGGAGGTACGTGTAGGGAAAGGGTCCTGTCAGCAATCAGTTCCCAAATTAGCGTCAGAGATCGTTATTCTGATGAATCTCATAGGCAATGTTACAGGTGCTGGCATGTATTATCAACCCAGTGCTCTGCCATCACATGCAGTGCAGTCTAAAGAGTGCTGTTTGTTCGGCAGCTCATTGTGCCTCCAAATAAATCTAACCAGTGCTGTCAAAACTAACACATGTCGGGGCTTTCTGATTGGATGGGTGCATTTTTGCTATCATTAAAGTGTCATTAACGTTGTTATTGTGCAATAGGCCTGATGTGAGTCGAGCATAATGAGGAAAATGTAGCAAGTTTTCCTGCAGAGCCCTGCTGAGGAGCCTTCACTCCCAGTTGTCTCCTTACCTTGTGCTTGAGAGAGGATCCTTGCTCTGCTGTTACTGTCCCTGGATATTTGACTTACCCAGCTATGAATGATGTGAAAACTCTGGATATTTAGGCCTGACTTTCATTTGGGCAACATTTCACTGAGCAACTTTCATGTCCTCTGTAAGAGCTGAGCATCCAGCACTGGATGCAGGTTTCCCTGTGTGGAAGCTGCTAATGTTTTGTACAAGTATTGCACAAAAGGAATGGCTGCTTTATTGTCCCCTTTTCTTTTTTGCAGGCGGTCTTTCCAAATGCACAAGCAGAAGCTCCTGACTTAGAAAAACCAGCAGCTGTGCTTGTGGAGAGTGGCCCAGTAGCTTATAACCCTGATGAAGAGGTGGAAGAGGAAGAAGTAGAAGAAGATGATGATCACTGCATGAGTGCCTTGCAGTTAATGGGAGGAAATGGTAAGCTGGGATGCTGTCTAAATTACCATTTACTGGTGCCGTGGAGTTCATTATTGCAGGGCTGAGGACAGACAGGGTGTCCCTGCTTGTCCCTGTCCTCTGACAGCTCACCCCATGCAGAGCTCCTGACGCCTTTCCGGCATCTCCCATTCCTGTGGGAAAGCCTGGAGTTACCCTTGTCCGAAACCTGACCTTCTCAGAGACTCCTCCTGAGAAAACTTGGCATCTCGAGCTTTAGGCTAAGGGGGCTTCTCAAGAACGAACTGATGTTATGCCTTCTTCAGAATTACGTTTATTAATGTGGATCTGAGGAATTAAAGGGTCAGGAACCCCTCCATCAGCAGTGCTCAGAGCTCTTTGACTCTCAAGCCCAGCCACCGTGCTCCTGCTTACTTCCTCAGCAGGGGCTGCAGTGTTCTGCCTTGCCTGTGAGCCCTGGGGACGTGGCTGTCCAACTCCAAACAAAACGAATCGTCACACTCCACTTCTGGCAAAAGTGTGAGGAGGAAAGAGTTCTTCAGCAAGTACAGAAATAGTGTTGATAGAGTACGACGTGCTGCATGGCACACAGATGTGTGCTAATTTCTTTGGGTTACCCAGAAAAGCCAGCCATTTAATTAGGTTTCATTGCTGGCAGGAAAAGGCAGGATCATCTCCACTGAGGGGTTATTTTTTTCCACTAACTGGACACATCCACATTTATCCTTTATTAAAAACTTCCCCTTAGAAGCTAAGCTTTGAAAAAAATGCACAAAAATATTTTTGAAATGAGAGCTGCTAATTACGGGTTGTGAAAAAGCAAGATGGGAATAAATTTCCTTCTGAAATGTTATTTACTGCAAAAAACAGTCCTTCCAGTGCTATTAATTTCGCTTTCACGGACAACATGTATACATTTCATAAAAGTGGCTGTTGCTTTTAAATTGATTTCTCCACTGGAAAATAATTGCTGAACCGTAGGAAAAACAGTTTGTTGCCTGCATTTATTATTAGAATAACGTTCCCAAGAAAAAGGCACCCATGTGGGGAGGGTGGGTCTACGTTTATTAATAAACCCCCCACAAAAATAGAATAAAGGTCACTGAGCTTTTTTTTTCTTTGTAAATGTTACTATTTTTAAACCATTCTGAGAACATTCCACTACTCCCTGTCTGGTCTGGAGGACAGCTGAAAAATCAGAGTTTAAAACAAACAGAAAAAAAATGGGGGGCAGGAGCAGAAAAAGGAGAGAGGAGAGGAGTATTCCCAGAATCCAAACATAGGTGTGTGGAGCTGCTCGGCAGAGCAAGTAACTCCTTCCTAACTGTGTTCTTCATTGGGTTTGGACCCTATCTGCTTGGAGTATACAGATGGTGAGCTTCCCCCAGTCTGCACAAGTTATTATGGATCACACTTAATTCTGCTTCCGAGCATTAGCTTGAGTCTCTGGATGAAATGTTGTGCAGTATTGGATTTGGAATCTAACTCTACTGAATGCTCCTATGTGATAGTTATCCTTAAGTTTGACTGTGCAACAGAAAATACCCATTTCAGTGCGTTTGGAAGCACACAGAAAAACAATCAGTGCATTAAAAGCACACAGACATGCCTTCTGACACATGCATCACACAGTCTGCACACTCACCATTGTTTAAGAAAACAAAACTGGGTTAAAAAAAAAAAAAAGGCAAAATTTTAAGTTGTTCCTCTAGGATTAAATAGGTTTGAGTCAGATGTGTTGGTCAGGACTCCTTGCATGGCTTCTTTGATGTTGATGGGCTCTCTGAGCTAGTTCTGAACCCTTGCAGTTTCAGTTTACAAATCCACGCGTGCTATAAGCAAGCCAGCTTTTCTCTTGGTGGCTATGACTGGCGAGAACTGGGCTGACTTGTAAATGTGTGCTGCTGCTTATCAGCCACCCAGTTCCAAATTGCTTACAACAATCAGGCTTGCTCACCTTAACCTCTAAATTGCACCAAGTGTTTCACGTATCCATGTGCCAGGTATTCCTAAATGAGTGACAAATGAGGAGAGGTATTTACACATACGTGCTTACAGATGTTTGTTTCATTGAGGAAAGCACACACGAGAACATTTTATTTAGCTGTAAGAAAATACATGATTTTTTAAACTACTTGCTTAAGGCAAAACATACCATCTAGTTACGCAGCAGGAAAACAACCTGGAAGGAACAATACTTTTGTTGTATCTGCCATCTACCTGGAATATTTGTGTTTTTATATGCCTTTGTCTTTGTTTCAGATTACGGCTGTGATATGGACGATGACGATGGCTATTAGTTCCATTTACTTCCAAGGGACATGGACTGTGTCTTCTTCCCAGCAAATCTTCAGACTTCCCACTGTATGAATAACAAAAGCAGCTGTCTATGGTCAGCAGATGTAATTGAACAATCCTTACTTTTGTACCATGAATTTTAGGTTGGCATTGACTCTGGTTGGTTTACATTGACCCATAACCCAGCAATAACGTTTGGGTTTGTACTTGAATTATCTTTTTTTATATTGCTTTGGTGAATCGTAATTTGAGGATGAAATTAATGGGATTAAGGTTTCCAGCGAACAAAAGAAAATGAGACAAAACAGAGTGTGTATAAAGCATGTGTGGCTGAAAGCAACGCATCTCTTATTTATGTGGCTCTGCTTTTAGGCATGCTGTTGAAAGGGAGCAGACTGCAGGACAGATAGAGGAACAGGTAAAAAGGACAAGCATGCCTGTTGATTATTTGAGTGCGGTGGCATTAGTTGTCTCATAATGCTACAGCCAAAAAAAGAAATTACTGACCTGTACAGCAAACATGACCCTGTTATTGTATACCAGGTTCCTTACCCAAGCCTATCAAAAATTAATGACAAGTTATGTATTTGCAGGGCAGTTTCGATTCCTCTGACATGAAGTAAATATTTCTTTATATTAATCAATTTGTAGATTTCTTAAAGAATATGACAATAGAAGACTATGTTGGCAGTGAATAATCATCTTCCACTCCAAGTCCAGTGTGGCTTATGTGGAAGGAGGGAGAAGACCTGGGTGAGACAAGAAGTTTAGAGAATGATGCCGTGCCCACATGTCTTGGCTGGGCGTCCCTAGGGACAGCCAGCTCTTGTTGTGGCTGGTACCGCTGCAGGAGAGTCATTCTGCCCATCTCTCTGGAGTTCCCTTGTCTGACTGAGTTAGAGTGAAGGTCTGCTCCCAAGAGCTGCCTGTCTCTAAAACCAGTTGAAAGAAAGAGAAAGCTGAGCTTTTTAATAAATAAGCTAGCATCTGCTTTAGCTGAATTTAATTTAATGTAATTTATTTAACTTTCTGTGGGTAAATTAAAGGTCACCATGCAGCAGTTTGACTTTTGTAGTTTAAATCCCACCCTTAAACTGTCGCTGCTGCATGAATGATGTGGGTACTCCCACCCTAAGTGCCCCAAAATGTCAACAGGCAGGTCCTTCTCTTACAAATACAGTGCTGGGAGAGTGGGGCTCAGGGTTCAGGAGATCCCACCCTGTCACCTCTGCCTCTACCTGTTTCTGGCACTGCTGAGTCCGAGGCTCTCGGCTCTCGGCAATGCACTGCACTCTGGATCCTGCTCTTGGTGTCTGCACCTGCAGGATGTTTTCAGCTCTCTCCCTTGTCTAGTGACATTCATGAACATTGTAGCACTGCAGGCTTGTCTTAACACCAGGGAAAGATGGATATTTATCTTAAGAACGTTGTTTCTGTTAAGCTGTCTCTCCTGGTCAGCTTGTCCTTCGACCCTTTTTGAGGAGTGCTCGTCACTAAAGCGCCCTCCATCCTCCCACTGCGGAGGGTGGGTTGTGGCAGGAAAAGAAGCTGCCTTAGGAGGCTCTGTAGCTACTGCCAGCCAGAGTGATGCTGCTGCTCCTACCTGTGCTCATCAGGAAAGAAGGGAAGGCTTGTATGGCCTTCTGTACTTCTTCTGTCCCTCTCAGTAGGATGCGTAAGAGGCATCATGTAAGTAGAGCAAGAGCAAGTGCTTTTTTTAGGAGCAGGCTTGATACTATTTGGCTGATAAATGTAGTTTTTTGGGTGGCTTGTATCTGCTAGATATTTCCGAGCCCTGTGTAGTATTTCTGCAATGACTTCTTAAAAGCAGAACTTGGTAATAAAATTGATGTAGTGAGGCTAATGGGAAGAAGAGCTCTTCTGAACCAGATTCCAGTTACCTAGTTTGCTACACTTCAGTGGAAAGAAGAGATTCCATATATTTCATAGGGGAAAAGCTGGCATTTTCACCAAAAAAATCTATAGATTTTTTCTGATACTTTATAAATACTGCACAGAAAATGATACTGAGGAGATAAACCTTTCTACCTCTCTTTTATCTATACTGTAAATTAAAAATCATACTATAAGCAGACAATTTTTTTTAAAGAGTAGTTTGTTTTATCAAAGTTCGTGCTGTGCAAGTCTTTGAGACAGTTGAGTTTGAGCATTTGGGTTTGAAATAATCTTCCAATAGCACTATTACAAATACCCATACTCTCAGTATCTTCTCAAAGCTTGGGTTTTGTTCCAAGGTACACATTATTCTCTATGCAGGAAATAAACATGCATAAACATGTGTATGACTCACGTAGGTCGAGTGCTTTTCTCAGATGCCTGATGTTGGTTCATAAAGAAGTGGCTAAGATGAAATCTTTATTGCAGAGGGTCTTTCTTCCAGTCTTCTGTGTAGTACCCCAAAGGATACTAAACCTACTGCCAGTGTGGTGATGTTACATGCGGGAGCTGAGAGTCCACCCAAATGGCTACTGCTGGTCAATTTGAGTTTCAATAGTGTTTCTGAGAACATTGTTCCCTGCACTGGAAGGAGAGGGTCGCAGTTTTTTGAATGCTTTTGTGTAATTTGATTAGGAAAAGCTGTGGTGTAGTCTGCTAGGAAGGCACTGGGAGGGCAGAAAAGGAAAAAAGGAAGGGAAAAAAAGAAAATAAAGACCTACAATTCCATAGCATCTCAGTATTGGTGGTGAAGTCAATGGCCTGGTTTCTGTACAGTAAAAGGAAAGGCCATGGTATCGGATTGGTAGACTTCACTCTGAGCATTTTAAGGCTTCTTATGTGGTTATGTACGTTTTTAATTTATTGGTGACTTACCGGGATTTTTATAATGTTCATTCCTTCTTGATTTAACTAAGCTCAGGAAATGTAAACAGATTAGAACATGCTAGTTTCTGTTTTTATAGCTAGTCATTAAAATGTAAAAAGATTAACACTGCATTAACTCTGTTTACTACTGTTGATGTATCTGGACAATTTTGTTGTATATAAGTAAGCCTAAATTCACTTGGAGTAATTTGGACCCTGCTTTTCTCAGGATTCTGATTCTAATGAAAAGAGCTTATAAGGCTTCAACATTTGTTGTTCTTAGATCTTCTTATTTGAACCCACACAAGCTGTATATCATCGGGTTTGTTGCATAAAGCATGTCTCTTGCTGTAAGTCACTTCACTTGACAGGCAAAACCCTCCAGCTGCTGCATCCAGCTTGTCTGCCATGCAGCCTCTTAACACTCTTTTATTGTGGGACTAAAAAAAAACCCGAAAGAAATAAGGAAAATAATGGGATTCTTCAGTATGGTGAGTGCATTTTCAGTGTCTTAATCATCTGTGACATTTCTTTAAAATCACTATGTTCAGTACAGCAACTTCTAAATGGTGCCAGACAGCCTTGTCTTGAGGGTTAAACATGTTTCTCGAAAAAGTTCTTGCCATCCTGATGGCTTGTTTGTATTCTTTGGATTGCATTGAAACTCTGGTCACAGATGTGTACAGTTAATGTAGAGTTTGCCTAATAAATGTTCTGTTTCTTATTTTTGTGTTGAATCCTTGCATTTGGTTCAGTTTGTGCCAAGGAAATCAAACTTGTTTGATGTAAGCATATGTATCATCCTTACACAGCCACAATATAAGCCATGTTAAGGTTTTTTTTACTGTAATATATTTGCTGTAAATAAAAGGTGAAACCCTTGTGTAACCCATCTTTTGTGATGCTGTCCCGGTACCTTCTGATTTTTCTGTCTTCATTCTTATGAACGTTCGTTTTTGATTGCTGCATGATTGGTTGATGGCAGCCCAAATTTGTAATTCAGAGCTTTCTTCTGCCTCTATAAGGGAAGACACATCTAATCAGACAAGTGGGGTTTTTTTACAAGATATTGTTCCACTGATAAATGCAGATACTTTCTGTAAACTGCATAACATTAACAAGGTTTTTCCACTAAGCTCTATAATTAACTGACTGTGGGAACAACATATATAGCGTGTGTTTAGAGGAACAGTTCCAGTGCTTGTTCCTGAAAGTTGTATCTTGATAAATAAGGTGTGTGCTGTGCTGAGTTAAAAACCATGTTATTTTGTCCACATCTGGTCACCACTGTTTGGAGGCCAAAATCTGCATCTACACTTTGTGCACAAGGGTGTTTGCGCCTTTTTTTTTCCTTTACTTCTGCACAGGGAGCTACTACTGGATTCTCAGGACTGTCTGCTGTAAAGTTACAGCATGGAACAGGGCAACGAATAGTAGTTTTGCTAAGGCAGTGAGTGTGTGTCATTCCAGCGTTTCACTGGGTTCCCATAATCTCACCCAGGTGCAATTCTGCTCTCACTGACATCCGGGCGGTTTTCTCTTGTTTCTTTTCAGCTGTTCCGGCCCTTTCCACTGGCACTTGGGAACTTCTCTGTCGGGGAAGACAGCAGGCCTGCTGGCGGCCTAGCTCTCTTCTCCCAAGATTTAGGCCCTGACAATATTCTCCTATTCCCATGAGAAAAGTTACTCACGCTGAGAGGATCCTAATAATCACATTCTCAAAACACAGCAGCCTTGCTGATAGGGGTACAGGCTGCCCTAAACCAAGAAGCAGTTATGGGAAGGTATTTGGGAGTAACAGAACATGTTAGGAACCAACCATAACAAGATGGTCAAAACAGCAGGTGTGCAGATGCTTCTAGGTATTAAAGGTAAACTAAGAATATTTAGCTATAAGATAGGTTTATCAGAACTCGTTATAATCACTAACCAATCAATATGGGGTGTGTGTAACCAATTAGCCGTTTTTTAGCTTGCCATGTTTGCAGTAAGAAAGGTATAGAATCTGTGTGATTTCACCTAATAAAATGGCTGGCTTCCTGGCTTCACCTAAAATTCATATATTGAATTGCATGTTGCTCCCTGCTGGACGCCACACTTTTCTGGTGATGTCCATCACTGAGGCTCTCTCGCTCAGAACATCTAAGCTGCTAAAAAGTACTGGCCACCTCAGCCTCATATCTTCTGCTCTTCCCAAGCTGTACAGTTACCGGCTTTTTCTCTTCCCTCCCACGCCAGACTCTAACCAAAACCACTCTGTCCCTCCAGCTGCATTCATTAAATACACACCCTTTAAGGGTCTGGGAAGTTAAATAATGCTAATAGTAAAGCTGGAATCTTATGAAGCTTCAGATTTGCTTTATTTGTCAACGGTAGATCATAGCGCACTTGCTCTCAGGTTCATGCTTTGTAACCCAAGAAGGGCTGTTGTCATTTTCCACTCCTGTCACACATGCAAGAAGAGTTACAGCATATTGTTTGGCATTTCTTATGCCCACCCCTGTACCTGGCAGTGGTCTTGTGAGTGGTGGCTGGTTAGTGAAAGGGGGTAAGCATGTGAGAAGAGAGCGTGGGGGTAAATTACTTACTTGACAGTGTAACAGATTCACATGGTGAATTCCTTCATTGTAATTGTTTTTTTCTTAGGGGATTGTTGTGCATTTTCATGGAAATGAGGGAGGTGCATACATTTCCTAAAAATGCAAAATGAAATTCCCATCTTGTGTGACAAAGAGCATGGGATTTAATAACTTCTAGTCCTAATATTAGGTTTGAACTCCACCATTTCGTGGTCACTGCATGGGTTGAGCTTCACATTTGATGATCTTTCGAGGTCTCTTCCAACTCCTACCATTCCCCACCAGCCCTTCCTTGTGAGAACAAGGACCAGCATGGCACCTGTCTTCTTTGACTCTGTGACCACTTCCTTAGCAGGTAATTTTTCTTCTGTGGGAAAGGTAGAAGGTATTTATATGCAAAGACTAAGAGGGGCAAAGGTTGCATCTTGGCTGCAGCACAGGCAAGGCAACATTTCCTTTTTTCCATACAAGAATTCTAGGCTCCTCCTGTTTTGTGGTGTATCCTGCACCATTATCATCATTAATAAACTGGACAGTCCAGTGGACGATACTGAAAGGGGTAGGACACCTAGCCAGGCATGGAAGACGAGATGGCAAGGTGTCTTTGTTTCACTTGAGTAAAAACAACCAAGCGTAATTATTTAGAGTGGTTTTAAGGGCTGGAGTTTAAGGAGAAAAACAAACTGCATTAAGCAATCCAGAAAGATCAGGGAGTATTTCTTTGCAGTGATGTGCATTGGACTGTGCGACAGCATAGGAATGGACCAAGGATAATGTTCACAACTCTGGAAACCTGACTGGTCTCACAGCTGCATTAAAAATTGAAGTCTTTGGCCATGCCACTGCTTCTGACATGCCTGAGCTTTAGTCAGGTCATGATGGGATGTCTAATTGTGTCCCGAGATGTCTGGTTAATGGGCAGCAGTGTTCCCTGCCTGTGGGTTGGTGGCCACATTTCTGCCTTGGTGCAGATGTTTCCTGCCCCCTGCCCATAGCTGCTCATTCCCAAAGAAGAATCTGTGTGTTTTTTGGGAAATAAAAGCCACATGCTCATTTCTCAACCTTTTTATAACCATGACAAAAAATAGGCTAAGCTGCTGACTGCACAGCCCCAGCTGGCCTTGCAGAAGAGCAGTAGCACGTGCTGTAGGATGGTGCTTGTGGCTGGGGCAGCCATCCATCCACAAACAGCTTGGCAGGTAGCGTGGCTGGCAGGTGTTCCTTGGCGCCTGTCCTCCTCTTTGATGAGTGTCTCCAAAGACTGCTCTTCCTGTAGAGGTGCTAGTCCCAGTCTTTGCTAAATACACATGGGCAGATAAGGATTTCAGAGAAAACACATTTGAGTAAAAGTCCTGTGTGAGAGTGGGACCTATGCCCTGAGCAGATGATTTTGGCAGTCTGGGATCTCAAGTTCCTAAAAATGCAAACAACTAATAGGAAGGTAAGGTGAAAATATCCATTATAGATGTTCACAGTTGCTGTAAAGTGGTATGGTTCCTGCAACTTCACATGAGGCAGTAAGAGGTCTGCTCTTACACAGCAGTTGAAGACCATGTGCCATTAGCAACAGTCTCTAGAGGTGATAGCAGTAGTGGAGGAAGGGAGAAAAGTATTCTGGAGTGAAAATAGGTTGTGATACTGTGGTATGTCACCCAAAACCACTTTGTACTCTGTTTGTCAAGCACAACTTACTGCCTTGTCTAATTAACTAGCAAAGTGGAGTTACCTGTTCTGCTGATTTTAAAATGAATGAGATGAGGGAACTTCAGTGGTGATGTGGCTGTAGTGTGTGACACGTAATGCATCGCTTCTCTCCTCTGCGTGGGGAAGATGGCCACAGCTGTCAAAACTTTCTCCTCCAGGTGGTCATAGACTACTCTAATGGGGATCTGTTGTCATTGAGTTATGGTTCTTCTGAGCAGCATCCTGTCTGGGAAATGGGGTGCATCCCTCTATCTCCTGAGATTGCTGCCCATGCTCTGGGAGCTCACCAAAGGAGAGTTTACATACACACACTAGCACGATTCAAGTAAGATTCATGGGTTGATACAGGGTAAAATATGGCTAAAGCAAGTGGTTTCAAAACTCCAGTCATTGTTTTCAAGCAGACTCTTACACAAGGCCACTGGGAGATTATCTGATACAGCATGCTGCATTAAATCAGTAGGACCTACCATAAGCTCTGAGGTCTCCAACAGCAAATCAGTGCAGTGTGAGTCATCATGTTTACTTTTCTGGGCCATCAGGCACCACAAGGAAGAGTCTGAGTGGATTTTACTGCCTGCAGTAAGATGAAGCATCTTTCATCTTGTTGCTCTTCCCCATGTGTTTTATATTGGTTCAGAGGATTGGCTGCGCTGCATTAACAAAATGCCATCTAAAGCACTTCTGGCCAGTGTCCCTGGCACACATGCCAGTGTAGACTTTCTGATCTCCCCTGGCCACTTAGTAAGTGAAAGGGCTCTATCAACAGGGATAGTGCCAACCCTTGTAAAGCTGCCCAGCATAGATCCCAAGTGCTCTCACTGCTCATGGGTATGATAGTGGTGCTGAAGGGGCTACATCTCAGATGGGAGATGGTGGTACATCACTTCAGGGATTATATTTATCCCAGTCTGCTGCACACAGGTGGGCAAAATCAGTTTACCTCTATGGAGAGAGGTAAATTTGGGAGCCCACAGGCTGTGTTCAGACCACACATCAGTCTCGTTCATTAATTCACCCAACAGCAGATAGTATGCTAAGGAGATAAGAATCGAGGCCATCTGTGACACCACAAATGAAGATCATAGGTGGGATGAAGACACAGCTGTTACAGGATTTAGCCGACATTTGGAAGGAAGGCTGTGGCTTCTCCAGTGTCATTTCAAGACTTCTTTCTCAGCCAAGCTTAGTTATCATTAAAATTCTTCGGTTAATTGGGGCGTAGGGAGGCTTGCCATGCAAGAAAGTGCTTTTGGGGGCTTTGGGGTGTGTGCTTTTATGTTGCTCCCTCTATTGCCATAAATTGCAAGGACTTTGCTGGGGATTGCAGCAGAGTCCTCAGCGCTCAGAAGGAGTAAGCAATCACTACTCAACAGCAGAGATGGCAAGGGATACAAAAGAGGGGAAAAGCAGCACAGATGGAGAATTGCAATGAAACTTGGAGTGTGAAACCATCAGTTGTTTCCAGGAATGTCTCACATCCGAGGTAGGAGCAAGCTGCAAGTGGAGTGGAGGAGACCTGGTCTGGTAAGCTGTGACCTGAAGTTCCTTCTCATTTCATATCTGAAACAGGCTCCATGTTTCCTAATTCTGCAATGGTGAGGGGGGGGTGGTGAGACCATCTCAGATGGCTCCCTATGACACCCCTTATTTTTCACCATTATCTGCTCACGTGGACATGATGCCTGACTTGCTCTCCTCCAGCTAGTGATTATAGCTCACTCACTGCCAGATCCTGTGCAGCTCTGCAGCTCAGCAGACAGGACTGGAGCATCACAGCAACAGCTCCTTTTCCTGGGAAGAGAGCAGTGCCATCACTCAGGGCTTCACCCATCCCTTTGCTCTGAGTCTGTCTGCTTTGCTGTCTCTGATATTCTTGCCCAGTTTCTTGTTCCTTGTATAATTTCTTGTTCGTAGCTTAAGGAAATGAATATGAGAGCTGGGGAAATCTAGCACCACCAAGGGCTTTTGGCAAATTGACATGAGGTTGCTAAGTCCATTTCACACATAGACCCTTTGTACTTATGTTGTCTTGTCTTCCCTGTTACACACCAATTACTGGTGGTTTTGGAAGAGGATGTTGTGAGATAATTCCTGGAAATGCTGCTCTGGGTTGCTGTGTGTTAGGTGGTGGTACAGACAGTGTGAGATCAGTGCAGAAAGCAGCAGTGTCCCGGCCACAGCAGCATCCAGGAGTGCCAAAAAAGAAGCCTTAAAGAAGAGGAGTCCATGTGTCTGAGGGTGCAACAGGTGAGAAAGGGCTGAGCTGAGAGTATGGCACAGACAGTCAGGTTTAACTGGAAATCAGGAGCGACAGCTACTTCCCAAATAATGCCAGAGAAGAGCTCTATGGTTAAGAGTGGGTTTTGCTTCTGGATGGCAGCTCGTCAATACGTTGGGCTGCATCCTTGGCTGGTGCAGCCATTGGTGCACAGTGAGACTTGTCCAGTGCCATAGAGTCACCCTTATGGTACAGTGGAAGTCCTGTCTCATGGTCACCCTGTCTGCCAGCGAAGAGGGAGAATGTCTCTTGAGCAGAAAAAATTACCTATTGGAAGCCCTGCAGTCCGTAAAGAACATTTGAGGTCTAAACAGCTAACAAAATGGAAGGGAGTCGGGCATGAAAGAGAAATCTGCCTTTTTTAACTTAAAACCAGTATGATATCAGCAATGCTGCAGTGTCTGGGAGCAGTCTGAATAAAAATGTGGATGCATTTAAGCATTATGGTGTTTGTACAAGAAATGTTCAAAGGGCTGAAGTCTTCAGTCTCTTTAATTAGTCATGGGAGTGAACATCATTGGCTTTCCGTGAAAGAACAGCAGATTGTTGCTGTTCTGTCTTTCTAAATACATGTCCTGTTTCCCCCTTAGTATATTTCATTATAAAATACAATATTAAAGCTTTAAAAAGTCTTTATTAGCTAGCAGATGGTTTTGCAAGTCATTTTAATGAGATGAAGAAAACTTTAATGGCAGACATTTAAAGTTGTGCTTAGACAGACTATTGCCTTCGGAAAAATCTTGGGAATGTTTTCTCCTTGGTTTTGGCAGAGCTTGGCACCAGATTATGTACAGGGGAATAGAAGGGGATGATTTATGCCGACTAGTTCCCTCCTGAGAGTGGTTTTACAGCAGCAGAACATCGTTGAGTTCCACTGTCACGCCATGATTTACAGGGGTGCAAAGAGAGAGGGAAATGTCATTAACTTGATGCAGCTCAGGAGAAATACTACATTTCTTGTATACTTACTTCTTTCCATTGCTGCGGTCAGGAGAGATTTTGGGAAGCTTATGGACCCCCTTGAAGGCAGGGCCGCACTGTGCCAACCCCTCTGGGACATCTTTCTGGATATCAACATCGGCAGCATATGGGGACAAGAAAAAGGAGCTGGTAGAACCCTGAGCTTTTGCCCATGCAGGACAGCTTCATGAGTTAGTTTTCTTCTGACAACCTTGTTAAATTTTCTAAATAAGATGCCTGTGCTGAAAGCAGGTTGTAGTTTGACAACGTGGTTGTTGTCAATGAAACCTTTAAAGGACTCAATGGTTCTTCCCGGCCTGTATTTCTCACTTGAGCAATCAATGCCGTGCTCTTCGAGGTGTGAGCTATCTCATAATGCATATACTCACATCTGAAACACCCAGCCCATGACCAAGAGGGTTTATATCCCTTTAAATATGTAAGTTCTTGTTTGTGGGTGTGTTGATTATTTTGTTTTTGGGGGTGTGTGTATTTTTACTGTGAGTGGTTGCTGACATTGAGACCTGCTTTCTCCAAGGGTTTGTTTTGGCTGTACAGGGTCTTGGCCTCATGGGAGCAGGGAATGGGAGTGTGTGATGATTCATTTGCACAGCCAGAGGATTGACTGTCCTTGCACATATTAAGAGATGAATCATGCTTCACAAAAGCAATAAAAAATGACGACTAAATGAGTAATTGCCTGGCTACCTTCTTTGTCCAGCCCTTTGTTTCTCCCCTGGACTCCTGACCCTGTTACACCTGGCCTGGCTTCAGCACCAGCTTTTTGCACTGTTGGAGACCTTTGTCCTTCTAGTTTTTCTGGATCTAGCTGATCTAATCTCAAAAGACATTTTTCAGATTCAGAAGAGCCTTGCAGCTATATACACCACATAGGCCATTAAGGAAAGCCCTCTCCTTTCTCTCAAGATATTGTATTGGAACACCTTACACACCATCAAGAAGTAACATGTTGTAATGTATCTAGGAGCTGTAGTGATGGATTTGTTAGAAATGTCATCACCGATGTATAGAAGGGAAAACCAGAAAGTTTGCTGGGACATTAACACTCAGCAGAAGAGAACTTCTCTACTTGTGAGACCTGAGAACCCTAACAGTTGCTCTGAAAAGCCCTGTGAGCTCACAAGACTTGGCATGATGAAGGTTCCTTCTCCTAATGGCATCATGTTTCACTGTCCCACTGCCAAGGAGAAACTTGGGAAGTAGGTTGGGGTGAACTGCCCTTTAGGATTCTCATAGCAAAGGTGCCTCTGTATCAAGGGAAGTACTAGATCTTCATCATCTCCCCTGCTTTGCAATATTAATAGTAAGTAGCAAAGAGGGGTCATGCCTGTCTTGTCGTCATCCCCAGAGTCATCTCCATCAGCTCCTGGGCTACTCTTCTGTAACAGACACTTGCTATATTCTGCTGTTTTCTCTGTCCAGGGTTGGGTGCTTCTGTGGAGGCCTGTCCTGCAAGAAAGGGTGCTTGCTAAGAGAAAAATAATTTCTCTGTTTGCCAGGGACAGGTGAGAAGCATCTGTGCCCCCAGTGGCAGATGAACATATCTTCAGCCCTGGAACATGCCCTTCTTGCAATCATGAGGCTGATGAGTAGCAAACTGCTATTCACAGTGCTGTGACTCGGCCCACTCCCAACTGCTCTGCTAGGCTTGGAACAATAGAAGCAGCTTCAGTACCAAATGCCTCTCATATTAGAATGTTGACTTGCATGGTGGTCAAGGGGCAAAGGAACAAGATGGGTTTCTGTCATTTCATGTGGGTGAAGAATGGTCATTGCACTTGGGCAGGTTTCCAGGCTAGGGTGTTCTGGGAACAAAAAGACCCACCTCTCCAAGGTCACAGAATCATAGAATACCAGGTTGGAAGGGACCTGAAGAATCATCTGGTCCAATCTTTCTTTGCAAAAGCCCTGGCTAGACAAAAGCCCTATCTAGACAAGATGACCCACCACAAGAACCTTTGAAGTTCAACAAGGACAAGTGTAAGGTCTTGCTCCTGGGAAAACACAGTCCAGGAGTGCAGCACAGACTGGGACCCACACAGCTGGAGAGCAACCATGTGGAAAGGAACCTGGGTGTCCTGGTGGACAATGAGCTCAATATGACTAAACAGTGTGTGACAGTGGCAAAGAAAACCAACAGAATGATGGTCACATCAACAAGGGCATCACCAGGAGAGACAATGAAGACATTACCCTGCTCAGTTCTTGTCAGGCCATACCTGTAACAGTGTGGTCAGTTGTGGCCCCCACTATACAGAAAAGATGTGAGTAGACTGGAAAGGGTCCCGAGAAGGGCCATGGAGATAATTGGTCCATGGACATGCAAAAATGTACAGGACCTCACTTACCTTCTTGCTGTTTTGACAAAATACTTATTCTGTGGCCTATTTATCCCACTGACTCCCAAAAGCAACTCCCTATGCTTTGAGGTGTAGCAGCACCAGCCATAAATAGATATGGACATCTACTCTGTAGACCTCAAAGCATCCCTAGGAATATTTTGCTTCATCTTTGCTTGGCAACTCCCTGGACTGCCTTTTTCTCTCCACTGAATATGAAGGAGCTGCTGGTGAGTGTTTGGGACACCAGGAGTGAGGTGAAGAAATCCCATTCCTGCCTCTCTCAGCCTTCCTTTAGAGTCCTAATTGTTCTAAAGAGCAAGAGACTTGAGTGCCTCCCTTCAGCCATTAACCAGCCATCATGTGCCACAAAACAGAACAAAAGAGCTTTTAATTTATAGCTAGACTGACTCGACATTGTAAAATGTTGCACCATAAATATCTTAGATTAATAATTTGTTTATTTGCCACTTTGCAACAGGCGAATAGGCAGGGATATGGGGGTGGGTGGGAAGAGCGTGTGTGCTGCTGCTAAGTGATGCTCATTGCAGCTAAATTTGACATTTAAAACATGCTCATGCGACAGGCATCACAAAAAAACTTTGTGAGGAATGAAGACAATTTAAAATGTCCAAAGCACATGCAGAATAAATTGCAGCTGGCCTATCAGCCCTGCACGCTAATTGCTGCTGCTCGCTTCTTCCTCTGGCGTTTCCCACGCTGAGGTTTTATTACTGAGGTTGTGTCATGCCCTGGTGCATGTGTGTGTTTAATCTGGGCTCTAGCAATGAAATCTGAAGTTCATGTGAGCCGTGTCAAGCCATATCCAGGATGCTACAGATCTCCTGTCCTACCAATGTGGTGCCTTCATCCATGTGCTGTGGCTTGGACTCATCAGGAACAACCCCAGGGTGATTGGATCCTTGGGGAAGCGACTGCTTTAACAGCCACAGAGCTCTTTTTGACCCAGAGTCACAATGACCATGAACTTTCCCCACCCTCTGAAACTAAAGTACATTTTGGGCTGAGTCTCTTCCCAAGAGAGCACATGGGTAACAGTGTCATATGGAGCTGGAGATGAGACTCTTGCTTGCTACTGTCCCTGAAAGCTGTGCTCCACAGCGTTGGCATCCATAATAGGGCACCCCTGGCAGTGGAGGTGACTGGTGTTTCACTGATCATGGGGACTTGAGGGGTGGAGGTGGGAAGGCAGGAGGTCATTAGGGCCCCGCACCATCTGCCCTCATACCTGGACTCAGGAGCTGCACACATGCATCCGTGGAGTTGTAGATGTTTGTGCCAGCCACATGTGTTGGGGAAATGCTGCATGTCATGTCTAAATGAAGTTTCACCTAAAAGATCTTGTTGTTTTCAAACACACCAGTGAGATGGAGAAGGGAAAAGGGAATGTGTGTCCCTCTCTGGGGCAGGGAGTTATTAAGGGGCTAGGTGGATGCCTGAGGCTCAGGGAAATGCTTGCATCCCAGGGAGGGCACGTTCTCCTTAGGAAACCACTGGGGCATCTCCAAAGCAGTGGGAATGGGATGAGTTTCTGAGTAAAGGGTAAAATCTGTCAGGTCCCCTGAAAGACTTCAAAGGTGGGCTGTGGGCACACATGGAGGGTGCTCCTCCTCATCAGTGAGATGTGCTATGGGGTCACCTGGCTGGGGTAGCTCCAGGCACAGCATCACTGTGTGGCCAAGAGTGAGGGAAACGATTCCCATGACACCCTAGGTATGCTAGGTACAAATATTATTTAATTTCTCCCTGGCTTTTACAAACACTTGTGATGGCAGTGCTTGTTTCACAGCCTCTGAGTAATTAACTGCTGCTATTGACAATTTACCTTCACCTGGCTTGTGCGAGTCAAGTGTGATTTAAGGCACCTGGATAATTGTGTTGCTGTTCTCTCTCAGGAACTGGGCAAGCAGCTGGGGCATAAATTCCAGTGAAACAGCTCCCTGGTGCCTTGTGTGGGGGTCAGTGTAGAGATCCTGTGGGATGGGGCAGACCTCTCACTGCAGGCTTGGGAGAGGCTATCAGCAGAGTAAAGGAAGCTAAGCAAAAAGAGTTCAGTTTCTTCTGAAGAGACTCACTGGAAGGAAAAGTGAGTTTGAGGTGCTATGTGCCTGTGGAGAGCAGAGGTAGGTGTGAGCCGCTCTGGGTCATGGCAGGTGGGTGTACCTCAGGAGCCCTGGCCACAGCAGCATCCCAGTTAACCAAGGGCATGGAAGTCTGCAGGGTGACACACCCCAGACCTTTGAGTCATGTGGGAGCTATCATCATCTTGTGCTTTGCTTTCTGCATGGCTGTTGGGGTTTGAGATGTTTCCCTTGAGACATTTCCCTGTTGTTTATGGCTGCTCAATAAGGTTATTTTTTGTAAGGGGAAAATAGGACTCTCCTCTTAGGGGAGACAAATGGTCCCATCCAAGTTGTAGTATGTTTAATATTTCATTTAAAATTATGTGTGTATTTGTTTATGAAGGAAAGCAAATGTGTTAGAGCCTTGCCAAGACTGTCACCATGTTCTCCCTTGATGTGCAGCTCTGTATTTTGCCTGTGTAATCAATGACCCTCTTTTCAACATCCCCTGTCCTCCCTCCTCTCTTCACTGCACCTCTGTGTAGGGAACTTCTTTGCCTCTTCTCCCCCTGCCTATTTAAAATGCAACATGCAGCATTCCAGGACTGACCCTGTGGCTCATCACTGGTGCAGCAAAACTGTGGCCACGGATGTGCTGCTGTGGGAGAAGCTCCCCAAATCTGCCAGTGTAGCTCCTGCTCTGGGAGAGCAAGGCTGGGGAGGTGGCTAGAGAGAGCTGCAGAAGTGTGGGGATGTTGCCTGCTGCTGGATAGGAGGCTGTGCAGAGAGGCAGCTGTGATATTTGCTGCTTCCCAGCTGAAGTTGTTTGGCTAGATGTGGGCCGCGCTCCTAGGCGGGCAGCTCTTATCCAATCTTTAACGCTAAGCTCAGGCCCAGGGCGAAGCTGTGGTGGAAATTCCCATGGGAATTAGTGCAGAGCCAGAACAGGAGAACCTTAAAGCTCCTTTCACTGCTCTGCAGAACAGCACTGCAGTAGGATGGCATGTCAGCCTTAAACTGGAATTTCCTGTAATTTGTCAGTTTTCACAATTCTGCAATTATTAAAATGAGAATTTTCTCTCTCTTTTTCCCCCCTCTCCTTTTGCATTTGCTGGATGCCATGAATCAGAAAGCGGCTGGAACAGTTATCTTGCTCCAATGTAATTTGATTCTCTCCCTCCCCCCCTTCCCTCCCCCCCCCCTTAGTATTTGATGAGAAACCTTTGTATTTTCATGCTTTAATACAATCTGGCACATAATTACAAATGACTCATAGATAATCTTGGTCATGGAGCTCTCTGAAATTAGATGATAATTTAGCCTGGAATTTCTGTAGAAAGAACGAAGGAAAAGACAATTATAATTATTCTAATCAAGATATCTTTTTCTTTGCCTGGGGTATTGCTCTGTGAACTGCCAGAGGCCTCAAAGTGTTTAGACCGTTTCTGCCACTTGCTGTTTCCCAGGCAAACACTACCTATCACCAGGAAGCTTCATCACCGTGAAATCCCCATAAATGCTACTGACGGAGCGGAGGAGATGAAACGTGTGGGGGCAGAACCGCAGAGCTGTGTGCTGCTGGGGTGTGAGCACCAGAAAGCAAAGGGTCCAGGAGCTTTATGCAAACCTGGGGCTTCCCACTGGGTGGGACTAGATCCTGCACAGCAGCAGCAAAAGGATGTTTTGTGACATCCACCATCAGTTCTCACATGGCAGACTGAGGCATTGCAGCTGACAGAAAGGAGGGATGGATGCTCCCATCGCTGGATCTTGTGTGTTGTCCCTTTCTTGGCTTTGATGCTGCTTTAGGTGCCTCTTGTCAAGCACTGGGCCGTGGGGAGTTGGCCTGTGGGGACAGTGCCACCATGCTCAACAAGTCATGTCCTTGTCTTCACTGTCACAGCTGGTGCTCACGGCCCATTTACAGAAGGGATGTCTGGCCCATGGGGCGTTGAGCAAGAGAGACATCACCATGAAGTGTGGCACCTAAAGGGGAAGGAGTTGTTTGTGTGAGGCTGTCCCTGGTCTGGTACATGTGGCTCCTAGATCTCATGTCCTGGTCTCTCTTGTAAGGTAAATGGAAATACAAACAGAGTGTTAGGAAAACAGAGCATTTATCTTAGAAGAGACTCTGAAGCGTGTGGCTTGTCTCACCCAGCAAAGGCAAAGAGGGGATCTGAGTTCAATCTATAAATACTTCAAAGGGGCAAGCACCAGGGAAAGGAAAAAGCAAAGAAAACAAGGTTGCATAAGAATAAGTAAGAATAAATTAACCATGAAGTAATCTAGGCTGAAAACTGGAAGGTTTGTTGATATTCTGTGGAGTCGCTCCTTGTTTTATGTTCTGTTTATTCAGGAGTGGGATATAAAGGCTGCTCCCTTGCCCCAGAGGATGAGACTGAAATGTAATGACCAGCCAGGTCCATGCCAACATTGCTGCCTGTCCTGCTGCTGGCAGCAGCATAAAATGAATGTGCTTATGAGCGATTCTGAGCCCTGTCCTGCACCCCTGATGGGCAGCACCCTCCTTCCCATCCTGCCTCTGGGGCTTCCTCCTGCCAGTCTTGAATGGGTCCAAGCACTGGTGATGCAAAACTGCTCCTGGTTAGAAACCAAGAGATAACTGAACAGGAAAATGTCACAGGAAGAGGAATGGGATTGTGATGATCCACATGACCACTCTTGGCATTTAATTGAATAAAATAGTTTTCAATCTGTGGTGGGTGCAGGTTTCTTGGCCAGCTACTCTCACATGCAGCAGCATCTGGACTCCTCAGGACGTGGTAGACCAGGTGGATGGGATCCCAGATGGCTCCAGCCCTCGAGGAGATGAAGGTTTCTGGCACACAGATCCCTTGCAGCAACCCCTCCTGCAGGTTATAGGTGAGTCTTAGCTTGGTTACCTGCCTGATGGAGTGGTGAGTGCTGGCCAGGTGACTATGAATGTAATGAGCATGTCTCCCTCCCCTCATGTGGTAGGTGCCAAATGCTGCTTGCACTGATGAAGCTATGTGTTAACAGCTGAAAACTCACCTCAGGTTTTTTCCCCTGCACCTTTATAGCTCCTGGATTTTCTCCTACCAGCTCTTTTCCCACCTACCACCTCCCAGCACACATCATATTGCAGGGTCACACCAGTCACTTGGTGAATGGACTCACTGGCATGGAATGGGCAGAAGAATCCTTTGGAGGAAAAAAGTGACTAATTTCACATTTATTTCTTTAAGTAAAAACTCTCCCTTGCTTCCTCAACTACCACAGTGTTTCCAGCAAACCAAAGGCAAGGTGAGATGCTGTAGCTGGGTAAGGATGAAAGTCAGGAGTGCTAATGTGCTGTGAAAGCCACTCTGAGAACAGGGAAGGTGATAATTAGTTGATCCTGCTTGCCAAGTCACCACCCCCTTTTGCAGAAGTGTCCCCAACTTCTGATCAAGCCCTGCCTGCAGCGATGCTCTGAAATGCTCTCCCTCCTATGTGGCTCTGTGAGGGATGAGGGCAAAGGGGTCTTGCTACAATAAATGAAACAGGAGTTTCCCACCTTCAGATAAGGGCCTCCATCTGAAATAGGGTTATCTGCCTTTCCCATGAGATCAGGTCTGCAGTTCTTGGGAATGAGCCCTCCCATCTGGTCTTGATGCATCTTCCCGCTGTGCCAGCTCAGTTTGTGCTTGCAAAATGGTTAAATGTGGATGTTAACTGTTGCTGTAGGATTATGTATGCAGCACTGTTATCCTGATGGATCTCCTCCATTCACTCCCCAGGAAAGCTGCCAGCAGAGGCTCAGGTGCCTGGGGAAGGTGTTTTACCCTGGTTTTGCTATGATGCTCTGCTGTTGGTAAGCAGGATGTGCTGGCCTCAGGCTGGGCCAGTGCAGAGGATCAAGGAAGCAAAAAGGGGGCTGGTTTTGTGTTTCCTTGCTGTATTAATTAATCGTTCAGGCAGGGCGGGCTGTGAGGATGGAAAGGTGATTGCTTTCACCATATGAATGAGCTGGGGCTCTGAACAAGCTGGGGTCCCTGCAGAATGCTGCTGTGCTCCAGGGTGGCTTGCAGAGTGCCCGGGAACATGGTGAGGCAGGCTGCTGGGCGATGCTGCCATGTGCATGATGCAAAATAAACACCTTCTTGAAGGAGGAGAAAAATGCAACTGGGCAGGTTCCTATCCTGTGGCTCCATAAAACTCAAGGACTTGGGGGATTTTGGTGCAGTTCTCAACAGAAGCAGGCGAGAGCACCCTGTTCCTCATTGCCTGAGCCCCAGACAGCAGTACAGTGAGGTGCTGCTGATGTCACATTGGTTTTTGGGCACAGGGTGTGCATACAGGGGTGCTGACCCTGTGCTGGGACCGCTGGACAGGTGCAGCTGGAAACCTTGCTCTCTGTCTCACCCCTCTGGGCTTGGCTGAACCGTACTAGAGCAGTTATGTGAGCAACCCCAACAACTCCTGCTTTCAGGGAGATGATGTATTTATCTCCTGTACCTGCAAACCCTGATTATCCCAGCAATAGTGTGAATGGAAGCAGCTTGTGAGTGGAGGGTCTGCTCTACCAAGGGTTTCTCCAGGCTGCCCTGCCTCCTGAAGCCTGTCAGAGTTGGGTTTTAAGACGCTGTAGAAGTAGCAGGAGACTAAAGTTTCCGATAGATGCAAAAATAGCAAGATCAGAGAGAAATGAGATTTGATTCAGAGCAGCTGCTGGGAAACAGACTCTTTGCAATAAACTGAAACGCTCTTAGCGCTTGATGTTTGTGTGCTACAATGAAAACATCTCCGGTACGGTAGGTTTATTTTAACTACAGAGGACAGAACCTGTCAAATGAATGCACAGCCCCTGATGTGAGCTAGTTCATTTTCATGTGTGTGTTTTTTCTGCTCCTTGGCAGCTATTGAAGGGCTCATTGAGGCTGATTTACTTGTGCTGTTTGGAAGGTGGGCTTTATGGGAAGCCACCGCTTCTAATCCCCATGCAGAGATGCATTATCTGTGAGCTCAGACAGGGTGGAAGAATAAGCAGGGTGATGATGGATGTTTAGATTTGCCAGCTGAACTAAAACACTGAAGGGGGGGAAAAATGCAGCTTTTAACACTTTGCTTCAGCTAAATCCATATACTTTTATTTCATTTCAGATAAACGGTGTGTTTCATAACATTTATCTGTCCCCCCTCCCCTTAAATAGAAGTTATAGTTAATGTTCATTTGTTGTAACGTTTACAGTAAGGGGCTGTGTGTAAACTTTCAAAACACTGCTTCAAAAAGAAGAAAAGTTAATTTAAAAAATAAGTCACCAAACTTCCCCCATCAGATAATCCCTCAGGCTCCCTCTTGCTTTAACCAGCTTGACACAGACTTGTGGACTCTTTGGGTCCCTCTGAATCTGCATTTTCAATTGTATAAGCTCTGAACAAAGAGTTTTCCTGTCTGTGTTTGAGAGTCTCTCTGCTTCCTCTGCCCCCAAAGCAATCACCTGCCCCTACTCCTCTCCTCCTTTGTTCTCAGCTGAGAAGTGTTTGTGTATTTCTTTTGGGCCATCAGCAATTTCAGAGTGTAAAATAAGAAAGTGCCATTCGGTACCAGTGCACTTGGTGTGTTTGGAGGTGTGGCTGGGGCCGTACAGTGCTCCCTGCTCCTGGTTGCTCTCTCCTCTCCATGGGGATGGTTTCTGTCTGTCCTCCTGCTGACTTCTGAAGGAGAAAATTAATAGGCACGAAGCCAACTGCTTTATAGAGGTGGGACTTTGTGACAGAAAGGGACTTTGGCAGTGCTGAGAAAAGAAAATTATTTCTATACAATTTAACATGAATGAATGTCTCTTGAAGATTTAAAACAAAAACAAAAAACCCCACAAACCAACACCCTTGAAAAGAAAAATAAAACCCCACCACCTGGGGAACAAAAAAGAAAATGTGCTTGGTTTTAGCTCCACAGTTGTTATGCTGCTTGGCAGTGGATGCAGGAGGCTGATGTCGTCTTTGACTGGACAGCAGGGCTGGAAGAAACTCTCATCTTTGCTGGTGGAGCGATCTCAGCAGGAACAAGACTAGCAGGGCTTCTGTAGACATGGCCAAGGTAGATGTTAAGGCCCACTCTTCTTCAGATGCCCCAAGAAGCCTTTGTCCTGTGTGTAACCCTTCCCTCTGTGGCACCCTAGGGACAGGTAAAGAGACGTGCATCTGCTCAGCTCCCCAACAGATCTAGGGACGGATTTGCAGATGAACGTCAGAAGCTTGTTGGCAGGGAAATAGCTTTGCAACACTGTGGATGCAGCTCATAAACGTGCAGCGGGCAAATCCACTGGGTGTCCATCTTGCTCAGCCCTTCTGACGTTACCCTCTGATTCCTGTAATTAATCAGCTTTTCCTTTGAAAATCCTACGCAGAACATGCCGAGCCAGGGCTGAGAAAGTGATTGCTCATAGATATGTATCTAAATTGCTGAACTGGTACCAACCAAATAACAAATGTGATTTTGACAAATGTCCCTACCGCAGGCAGAAGCTTCAATGCTTTGAGGAGTGGAAGAACTCAGCCACGCAGGTACCCGACTGCAAAATCAATGTTTGATTCTTGATTCTGTGGTTATTTTGAGGTGTCACCTTTGTTTCACTGTCCCCTGTACCTACCTGCTCAGGAATGGTTGGGTACAGAGGACTTGACTCTCACTGCACAAAACCCTAACAGCCTCTTGCAGCATCGTCTGTGGAAGCCCTGTGGTGACACATGGTCCTCAAAGTCCAGGAACCAGCTGCTGAGGGACAAATTTCAGAAGGAAAAGATCACAGCTGGGCAGACACAATATGTTCACAGACAGAGAAGGATTTTCTTTTAAATTTGATTTATGATAAGTGGAGAAAGGGCGGGACTTCCCAAAGCAGCTAAGGGAATTAGGTGCATGATTCCCATTGATTTCCCTCTGACAGAGATTAATGTACTGTTTTCCACGTTGCGATGTGCCCAGATGCGTTGGTGGAGGAGGATAATATATCAATCAGTGAGTAATATGTCTGCTTATTGACTTCAATGAAAGGTAGAAGGCTATTTTACACCAGGCTCTGAATCGGGCTTTTGGCTGCTTATTGTGTGTTGGGTTGTTTTGTGTTAGTTGTTTTTGGTGGTCATGAGATGCATTAGGTGGGGTTTATAGGATACTGCACCAACAGTGGGTAAGGCTGAGTGGGGTTTTTTTATGGGGTGAGGCAGCAGCAGGTTTTAGGGAGGGGAAAAATATCTGGTCCATTTTCATTTCCCCAAATTCACAAGCAAATGCAGGAAGAATAATTTGACTAAATGATATTTTCCAGCCACCTCAGGCGTTTTGCTGAGGCTGCGTTTGCATGACAGAGCTTTTTATTTTCCACCTTCTGATACTCAGCAGGAGAGGGACATTATTGTCACTAGAATATTCCCGATTCAGTGAAATTTGAGTGGGCTAATTAAATAATGTAAAAACCTTGCCAAAGCTCAACAGTTTTGTGTGAAAGGAAATGGCACGGTGTCCCCTCTCTTTATTTAAACGGGAGGAGAGGAAATATGTGAGTCTAATGAACTCTATAAGTTCCTGTGGCTTATTCTGAGCAAAGCAACCTTTCGCACTATTTGCATTATTAATATCCCAGATGGGCAAACTGGCTGACACTTGACACCAGATAAAAATCACATGGAAAAACTTTATTAACTTCTTCCTGCTGTCTTCTTGAGACTCCCCCTTAGTCTTGGGGAGTGAGTGCTGATCCTTGGAAATGTGCTAGAAATGGTGAGTGCTTTCTGTCTCTCTTCATTTCATATTCTGTTTATTTAAAGACTGGAAGCTTCAGCCTTGGAAGTCAATACCCGGCTCCCATTCATGACAGTTGACTTTGGATGAGGCATACGTTGCTCCAGGTCTTTTTAGAGAACTTCCATCTTCCATCAGAAGTAAGCAGCCTGGCCTCTGTTCCCACCAATGCATCACACTTCTTTGTTTTTAGGGAAATTCAAAGTGTTTGCACAGTCTTCAGTACCTCTACTACCTCTGCAAACCCTTCCTGCTTAGCCAGTGCCACTGTGGGACCCGTGGTCTAACTGGGGTCTCGGGCTGCCCAGCAACACTGCTGGGTCACATCTAGATGTGACAGAAACACAGATGGGTCACCATGCCCTTGTCTACCCCAGAGGTGGCAGAGAGGTATTCTGAATTCCTGAAATAATCCAGGTAAAAATATCCTTCTTTTACTTGTGCCCTTCTAACCACCAGTTAAAACCAAACCAAACCTTGGATGGTTTCTGTGGCCCTATTTGCAACTGGGGCTGTGGGTTAAGGAGGAACTTTGGAACTGGATTTGCCACCAAAACTGGGGGGTCCTATATCTTCACCCTCAACTGTAGCAGAGGTGCCTCCTCAGCAGAGCAGGTGCAGGAGGCCCAGAACACACCTTGTCTGTGGGGGGCTCTGTTCTGTAGCCTGGGGGTGTTGCTATTCTCCTTGCTCATTCTTCCTCTGTGGAGGTAAACACAGGGGATTAAGCAGCTTTTCTGGTGTGTGGTGTCACACGAGATGCCTATGGACTTGTGTGGAGCATCTAGGAGTGTCATGTTATGGCCAGGCAGGAACTATGAAAGAAACCTCAAACCTTGAACTGCAAAGTTGCAAAAACAGCTAACAGGGATCCCAGGCTTTCCAGGAGGAGAGCTGTAGGAGGATCGTGCTTCCTGGTGTGTCAGGTAAACCCTATGGAGAAATGATGTCTCTTGCTCTCTAAAGCTTCAGGTTAGGAGCTTGACAGGTTGGATTTGTGCTAGGATATCATCTCATGGTTTGGTAGCTTGGGTTTTTTTCCTGTATAACATCTGAGATGTGGTGAGAAGAAATGTTCAAATTGTTTTGTGCCCAGATTGCTGTTACAAGTGAGCAGTGCCTAAGGCTAAATGTTTCTGAATGATTACACTGTCCGGTCAGGACTGTTGATTCTGCTCCATCAGGTGCTGGCAGCTTGCTGGATGTGTTAGGAATTGCTGGGCTTTTAAAAGGCCTTTAATATATATTCTGCCCTTGTCGGTGCTCTGAGAAACTTTGTAAGGTCCCTGAAAGGTCAGGTAGACCTTGGAAATGTCCCAAAATGTTTCCTTGAATAAAGAGCTCCTCTGCTGGCTTTGCTGTCCTGTGCAGGAAGGCACCACACCTGCCTGCCAGCCCCTCTGAGGTCCTCAGCTGCAGAGTGCATAACCATGTGCTTGTTTTTTAAACAAGTGAACAGCATTGTTAAAGCCAATCGGGGCATTCACATGCCTGGCGTTTGGTTGGGTTTATGCTCTGCTTTCAGTTAAGTGTTTGATGTTTTATCAGCCTCCCTTTGTGCTTTGCAAATTTGTGTCTGCTCCAAGCCCCTGTCCTCTGTGTAGCTGTTCTCCCAGCCAGCTGTACATCCATCCCTCCCTGCATCACTCCCTCACTCGGTGTCGCCATGTTTCCCCTCTGCCTGCCTCGCTGTAGAAGCGTTTTGTGCAGCATGAGGGAAGAGCTCTGAGCATTACCCCTTCTGTTCCCTGGCTCGGCTCGGCAGCCACACAGTTAAGAGGCCAGAGAAGGGACAATGCTGCAGGCACAATCACGTGGAGTGTGACAATCTGAAGGGAAGCTTTATTACAGCTGCAGGTTGAGCCGCACATAGAAGTTTGGAGCAGCCCTGCTTCTAACGTCCTCCTGGAGTGGGCAATGGCTCTGTGGTTTGCGTGTAAACACAGTGTGTGATACGTGGTCCTTTCCATCACCACTGTCCCCTCCTTGGTGTGCAGTGAGGAATTCAGAAGGACTCTTTCAGTTCTGTGGCTGTGCTGGGAGTTTCTTCCACCTAAAAGATTAGTCTGCTGGTGTGATGGTTCAAAGACCTAGTGAGACACTTCCAGGCCTCCTCTTCTGGGGAGGGAGAGCAGTGTGTGTCTGCCTGGGATTGTGTTTGTTGCTTGTGTGTTGCCGTGTCTCACCAGGCTCTCTGCCTGAGCTGAAACTTGCTGTCCTCAGGAGCCTCTGGTAGTTCTGAGGGACATGATCCAGAACTGTGGGGCAAGGGAGAGGCCCCCATGCTGGGCTGCGTGGGGCTGCGCATTCCCAGGAGACTGCAGAGCAGAGGCCACTTGTGCACTGAGGATGGCTGCCAACCTTAGAGCAGGGTATGTGTTTCTTGTGACCAAAGGGTGAGATTTTGCAGGGGCTGAGTTTGGCTCTTGGGCACCAACTAGTCACAACAAGGCACATGGGATGCTGGAGACTGCCACAACTCTGGAGATGAGCTCCTGTGGTCATGAGTGAGAAGTGCCACATTGTGGAGGAGTCACAAAATATCCTTCCATAGGTCACAGAAGCTTCTTGGCTTCCTGTAGCAATGAAGATCTTTATAAAAAAGTAGGACCAAATGCAGCAGGAGGTTGAGAAGCAATGCCTAAGTCCCTGCAAAGATTTCTTGCATAACCCCTGGCCCATGGAAGCTGCCTGTGCTCCCAAGCTGCAGAGTGGGTAAGAGAGTCCTTGTAGTCCCTGCCACTCTGATCACTTGACTCAGGTGACAGATTTAACTCCAACACACTTCGAGGCAGAAGGAGAACTTTGTGTCCTAAAGCTGTCTTTTCTGCTGGGCCAGGTCTCATCCTCCCGTTTTATGTCCTTTCTGAGCTCTATTTTTATCTGGTGCACAGGTTTGCTGAGCAGGAGTGCCCTCAGTCACTTCTAATCAGCTGCCTCCCCAATCACGTCTGGATAAATAGAAGTGTAACATATGCCCCAAATGGCAGAAGAACTGAAAAACTTGAGTGACTAATCACTGTGAAAGGGTGCGTCGCAGCCACCAGAGCCATTTCTGCTAAGCTCAGGCTAAAAAATCCCAGGGCAGATGCTATTTATGTTGTACAGCCCTTCAGAGGCAGTGCTGCGAGAAAGCAGATAGACAGAAATGAAGGTCAGTCCCGGCCTTTTAAACACTACATTACTTAAATGGCTTTTCCTGCCTCAGCTGTCTTGCTCTGAGATTAGCCCAGCTCCAGAGGAGGAGGGGCTGGTTTCCCTGCTGCAGTGAATCACATGCATATTTCTGTGCTGGTTCTGAGACTGGGAGATGGGGTGCAGTCCTACATATTTGCAGGCAAGTGCTCAAACAGAATGCCTGGCTGGATGATCCCTTCTAAAACAGTTAAAAATTACACCCTATCCCCCAAACTGCATCAAACCTTTGATTTGCTCAGTGTTTAAATAAACCCAGTAACTCATTTTCTAAATTGCTGTCAAGTCTCTAATTTTTATTAGATGCCTAGAGCTGACACATGAACACACCCATGTCTGTAGTGTAACCTTGGCTTCTCTGAATTAGTGAGAAGCTTGGTAAAATTTGAATGATTGAGCTACTAAAATAACTTTCAATGTAATTAATGTGCATTGCCTTTCCAGGTACTGGGGAAATTGGATAATTGAGGTTCAGGTGTCAGAGGTTGCATGGCTCTTTGTACAAGCACAGAGCGTCTGCTGTACCTCTTTGAAGCGACCTTGTTAAAATCGGTAGAGCAGCATACTAAACTGCTGCATAGTTTGTGTTTTAGGGTTACCTTCTCTTCTGTTGTCATTGTTTTCTGGTTAGGTGGGATAAAAAATGGGTTGGTGCTCCTCACTGAGGCTTGGGTCGGGGAAGATGCTGCATTCAGGGAGATGTTGCAGTGACTGACTGAAGTGTTTGTGCCTTCTGGCACTTTGCAGGGCCAAAGGCCAGACTCTGCATTTTCAAAGCAAGTGTAAATCCAGATTTAGCACCAATGGGTTACAGATTTAATCCAGTATAACAGAGAGCAGCATGTGGCCCGTGCTTCAGAGCTATCAGTGGTTCTTGAGTAATAAAGCTGTGGTGCAGGTCTGAATGCCTCAGAAACCATCTTTTCCTGACTGTGGCCCCACCCTGACAACTGTGCACTACAGGAATGCTGGTGCTGGGGCTTAAAATTGCATTTACCAACATAGAAGTTAACTCAGCACTTTCATAGCGTTTGAAATTTGAGTGGTTGTAAAGGCCTCTGTGTACCAAAATGAGTAAGCCCTTGACCAGTTGCTATTTAGGTAGATTGCCAGGTTATAAATTTAGCTATTTTTACCTATGTTGCCTTGAAGATGTGTAAAACAGCTCGGCTGCCCTGTGAGCCATCAGCTGAGTGAAGTGGCTCAGATAAAGTGGTCTTTTGTTTCAGGCTCTCAGCAAACTCAAGCAAATGTCTCTGCATCAGCTGCATTCGTTCCACACTATGTAGCTTTTCCTTGGGAACAGAATTTCTAAGGCTTTTTAAGACATTTGAGGCATTTTCCTGTGCCCAGTTTCCATATCCTGAGAGGAACTAGGCAAGGTGAGAGGTCCTATTGCTCCCTTTCACCAGGTATCAGAGGAGTGAGAGATCTTTTTTGGGCCATAACAAAATAGGATGTCCATTTGAACACACAGGAATCGTTCAAGTACTGGGTTTCTTGGGGGTTTTTTGTTCATTGACTGAACTGATCTAACCTGAGCTTCCTTTTCAATTCAAACTAGTTTTTTCTAAACGTATTTTTGCAAGGTGAAATATTAAGCAAAATGTTTTGTTTTACCAAGAACATAAAGTCTAACTGCTCGGGTACTTAACTTTGTTATTTTTTCATTATAAATTTTGAAACAAAGCCATGTATTTCATGCCTGAATTTCCAAGAATTCCACTCCTCTATTTTTTCTTAATTTGGAATATACCCAAGAAGTTCAGACCAAGCTAATAAAATCTGACTGTCTTGAAAACTTCATTTTTTAGTAAATTCTCGTTTCACCTTGATATTTCTGGCTGGTTTTCCTACATGGAGCACCCAGTCTGATGCCCCCAAGTGCTGCCTCTGGCACCATGACTTGCATGAAAGCTTGAGGTGAATTGATATTTGTGCTATCTAGCGTGACTTTGGCTTGAAGAGCAGCAGGTCCTTCAGGATGGTCTCCAGTGAAAACTCAGGGCAGCTTCCCATGGACTGTGAGCTTTCTAAGCAAGACAAGGTCTAAAAAACATTGGGAGAGACAAACTTTTAGGGTCTGATGTGCATAAGCATCATAGTGAAAAGTCTGTGTGTTGCATGGCATCCAAGCTGTAGCAGGGCATCTTATTTTACTAGCTGACTGTGACATCAGATCCGATTTAAAATAAAGAAATAAAAATAAAAGAGCTTAAGCCCTGGGTCAGTAAACTGCTACGAAGCTGAATCAACTCAGCCCTAGCTAAAACAGCACATAAATGTGTTCCCAGCCTGAAGCATGTACTTAAACTGGACATAAGCATGCCCTTGAAAATGCTTACATGCTTTCCAGAGCTCTGTTTCTGAGCCCTCCAAAAGCTCCCTATGGCAGCCGTTGCCTCCTTGGATAAAGAGAAGGAGCCTAGCACACAGTTTCCAGAAAAGTAAAGGCTGTAATTAAATAAAATAGCAATAATCGAATTTATCTCATCTAAATACCCTTTGGTGTGAAATCTCCTGTCTGTATGTGGGTGAGAGAGTTTCTTTCATCTTTGCATAAAACCCAAGAAGTTTAAAAAAGTGAGAAGCTATAAACATCGCCCTCAGCTGCAAGTGTTGTACTGAATTGGCAATTCTTCTGCAGCTGAAGTGAAAAGATGTTGTATATTACTATATTGTAGTGTACACATTAGTAGAGTATTATACAAAAGCAGTGTTCTCTCTTCTCCATTACAGAGAGGTATATATATGCATTTAAATAGGCACATCATGACTTGGGTTTATTGCACCGGCATGTTATTTATTTATCGCAAGCTTATTTTTACCTGCTGACAAATATTTTCTGTGTAGTTTGAAATTCAAAAGAAATACTGGCAAACAGTCATTAATGTTTAAAGTCACAGGTTATTATTTAGTGTAGTGCTAGTTATATTATACATTATGCATTAAATACTTTTCGGTGGTGCACTTATTAAATACAAATTGAGGCAAACCAGTCCCTCAGTGGGAACAGACCTGCCAGATAACTATTTTCTTTTTTACTTTCAATATGACATACAAATGAAGATCTTTTGGATTTCAAAGCTGGTGCTGTTCCCTCCCCCTCCCCCCCCCCCCCTTCCCTGTTTTCAGTGTGGATTTCCAGGGCTATGGGGACTTGTTAAGGAAAGATCAAACATTATATATATGTATTAATGCATGAAACAGATATATTTACCTCACAGGGGCATTGAGAATTAATTAGTCACTGATTAGAAAGCAGTGGAAAATGAAACCCCCTGTCTAAGTACTTGATAGTGTTTTTCCTTTGAATCCATGGCTGAAAATGTATCCAGGCAGGGATGGTGTTGTGGGACATGTCTGCTCTGCTCATGGCCTGGGCTAATCCAGGGTGCAGCCTGGCAGCAGTGGGTTGCCTGCATGGGTGTGCTCCGTGCAGTTTATCCCATCGAATCTGAGAAGTAGCTTGCTTACGCTTCTTTGGTGTGAGTACTTTTGGTGGAGTTGGCCTGTGCCTTGAGAGCCTGGCCATGTGGTATGTGTCCCCAGATGAGCTTGGTGGTGGAGTGGTTATATCCATGGGTTGCTTGGTTTGGCGGAGCACAGGAGCAGCCCAGCAGCCTCCTCGAAGGGTGCTGGTATGCCTGGATCCTGGCACCCAGGTCCTGCGGGAAGAGGGTAAGAGCAAAGTAAATGCAGGGTAATGGTTCCTCTCAACAACTCCCACACAGACTGGTGTTGGGCTCAGGGACTGTACAAGCCCGATGTGGTGTCTGTATGCTTAATCTCCCCAGAAGATTTATTTTTTTTCCTGTGGACAAGCTTATTCTTTCCTTGAAGCCGGGTAAACCTTCAGCATCTAGGTCAATGTCTCAAGGAGCTTACAGAAGTTTTTTTGGGAAACACATTTTTATTAGTTTTTAACCCACCATCGACTAGTTTGATGCCACCTCTTTCCTGTGCAGTGAAATGTCATTCACTGCTCACCCTCTCTGCATTATTCTTGAGCTCATAGACCATTATCTCACCTCCCCTCAGTCATTTCTCTCCCAACTTGTGAAGCAAGTCAAAGCATATTTAGCTGTTTCTTGTGTGGGTTACTTTTCCTGAGCTCTCTAAGGACAAGGCCACTGAGCCAGTGCCAAGGGATAGAGAAACTGGTAAAAATGGAATTACAAAGTGTGAGCTTTTCTGCAAGACCTCTGGGAAGACAGGAGCTCTCATCACACCCTCACACTGTGAGGGGAAGACGAGGCATCAGGAGATGGGCTTAGGAAGAAGACTTCTGTAGCTAGCTCAGTGTGTTGAATTACTGCTCCTGTGTGAATTTTTGGTTCTGAATGTGGTGGCAGATATTGGGATTGTGATTAGGGGTCAGAACAATCAAGTGTCTTTTGTTATTTAAATCTTTTATATATAGTCAAAACAAGCTCCAAGCCTCCTGTGTTGGCTGTCCTGCTCATGCCTAGCCCCAGTGGACCACATTTAAATCACAGAGATTGAGTCAGGTCTCCCAGCAGCCACAGACCCTGCTACAAGGGAGGTGAAAAAGCCACTCTACCACCTCTGGGACAGAGCTCAGCGAAAGTGGTTTGGGTTTCCATGTTGGTCAGAGAATAGGGGTGACATGGGTGAGAGATCATGGTGTCCAGTGCAGACCCTGCACTTCAAGCAGCACATCTCAGACCTTCTGCTCTGGGGAGCACAGAATGCTGCAAAATAAATTAGAGAGATGAAGCAAAACACTTAAAAAAGGAAAAAAACCCCAGTTTTTCAATGGTCTTGTGGGATGAGAAACATGCTTGTAGGAAGCCTTTAACCCATTAATTCACTGCCAGTACCCATAGGCATTGCACTTAGATGTGAGCGGAAAGCAGGGCTTTGAGGAACATGGCACAGTGGGATGCCCCATGGTCCCCTCCTGCCCATGTACTTCAGCTGAAAAGCAGGGCTGTTGCACCACCCATCAGCCCCTTGGAACTTGCTGTAGCTGAGCTCAGTTTTCATCCCATGCAGAAGCAGCTGTGTGCTGCGTGGTGGCCAGCCCTGGCCACAGCCTGGTTTCTTCAGGCCCACGTGCTGAAAATGCAAGGCACTAAAAAGAAATTTTATGGAGCTGTGTTGAGGCATGCTCTGAACTCCTCTGGACTTCCTTGACATGACATTTTCCCTTCCCTTGGGGTCACATAAGAGCATTCATCCGCTCCTGCTCTGTGGGCTGAGGATTGCTGTTGGAGAGGGTGTACATATGTGTGCAGCTCCAGGCACAGGCTGTGAGGGTACTCACATGCTGTCATTTGTGTGGGGCTCTGTCAATGTTAGTTAGGACCCTTTGGGTACACATCTTGCAAGCACACAAGCCAGCATCTCCCAATATTGGTCTTTTTCTTCAGCAGTAGGTAGCTTGAGCAACGACTAATTATTATTTTTCTTGAAAGCAAACTGAATCCCAGCACCTGAATCCTTAATTAAACAAGCAGAATTACTGCCTTCTATTTTCCTATAGATTTTGCTTTTGCTTCTTATCCTCTGCACTTCCCACCCTGTCAGCTCCCTGTCTGGGCAGCAAGTAGCAGCGGACACTGATTTACCAGGCACGATGCCTGCTGCTGGCTAGGACAGCACACGTGTGCCTCTTGCCACCAACTGCTGCCCTTAACATGAAGTAGTCAAGTTGTAGCAATCTTTTTCTCATCGTGGAGGCATACCTTCAGGTCTTAGGCTCATGTTATCCAAGTCTTTTAGGGACTTACTGTCTTTGACTGCGTGTAATTACAAAGCCACAAGGGAGGAAAGGCAGGTAAGTGGATAGGCAGCAGCAGAGACCAATGTATCGACTGCTGAGACAACCAAGATGAAAATAGGAAAAATAGGAAACAATACTAAAAATAGCTCCAATTTCTGGAGCCACAGGTTATTCTGCAAGTTCTGTAGAAACTGAAGGACATTATACCCCTGCAGGAGTGGTTGTAAATCTCTTAAAACTACTACCAATTGTACAAAAATGTGGCAAAAGGCACTGTAATGTTTTTACCTGCCTCCTCAGTGGCCTGTCAAGAGGAAAGGGCTGGATGGTGAAAGGGGCCAGACAGTGAGATGAAGTGCAGGGAAGGGAGCCCGGGAGACCTGGGTTTGCTGGGATGCTTCCCAGTGAAAACATTGCTGTTGTTCACTCCAGTGTTGGTGGAGCAGCAGCACACCCGGCTGCCTGTGATGGGTCAGGTGGTGGGCAGCCAAGTCAGCATGGGCTGGCACCAGTTCCTCTCCCGGGACAGGTCTCAGCAGTGTATGGATGGGGTGATGGCTCTTCCCTGTTTGCCTGGCAGCTGCCTATTCTGCCTTCAGCCCCTCTTTGACCCAGATGGGGAGAGATGAAATCTGGTCTCTGGTTGTCCATCAGGAAGGAACCATGAGATAACAGCAATGTCACAAAGTCAGAAAAGAGCCTGTTTACATCTCTGATGGAGTGGATGAAAGCAATCAACCAGACCTGTTTACTTTAGCAAATGTTTTATGGATCTTCAGGAATTTGCATTAAAGGGTTATTTTTAATTTTTCTTCTCATCCTTCTGAATCAGGGGAGAGGGCAAAGCCAAGGAGACCCTCCTGGGACCGGGTGCAGAGTGCCTGACAGGGTAATTAATCCATGTTCTCCAAGAAACTCTTCTTCAAGTCTCACAACTACAAAGAAAAAAAAGCCCACAGTACCTCTGGCTGCAGGGTCTCTCCGTGTCTTGCTGTCTGACATTTGATGCAAAGGGGATTCATTCTCCCACATCCAAGCTGAAATTCCCCAGGTACTAATCAGCAATTTCACATTTTCAGCTTGAAGCAATTTGTGTGAAAGCCATTAGATGCTAGGAAGTGGGTTGTATGAGGGATGCTCTTACTCTGTCTTTCCAAAGAGGAAGTAATTTTTTTAATTGCATTCCTTGACTGGTGACATTTAAGAGGTTTTCCCCCAAATTTTAAGCTGCAGAAGAAACTGGACCACCCCATGCTTCAGCATTGTTAGAAACAAAATCTGGCTGTTGAGTATTTGTGTGTTGTCTTAAACCTAAGCTTCCTTGCTGAGATATCTTCTTTAGTGGAAATTAAATAACATACAGTTGCCCCTGTCTACAAGGCTCATTACTGTCTGTCAGTTCTGACCATTATATCCACTTAAAATACCACAGGGAGAGCTTATTTGGATTCTTCTGATATACTATTCCTCCAAAAGTCAATCAAAAACCAATCTAGTGCACTTAGGGCTTTTACTGCTTTGCTGAAGACAATCTCCCAGTATCGGCTAATCTGCACAGTCTGCTCCGATAGCACAATGATTTTTAAGGGCATGTGAGAAGAGATTACCTACCTGTTTGTAAATGAGAATAATGGCTCACTTTCAGTGGGTTGTGGGTGTACGATCAGAGGTGACAAATGCAATTACTCCTCCTTCTCCAACTGGAGGGGGTGTGTGTGTGCATGTGTGTGTGGGAAGCCCAAGCGTAACATGCTTGTTTGGACTGTGTCATAAAATCAGCAGAGAATTGCTTGGTGGGAGGAAATCATCAGTGGGATGGTTGGTCGGGGAGGTGAACGGCAAGCGATGGCGCTGAGTTATTTCCCCATGGTGCTGGTATGCGCAGCGGACTCCAGCGTGGGAGGGGAAAGGTTTGTTTTCATAGCAGCTAATAGTCCCAAAGGGTCCTGAGGCCCTGTGCATCTCTTTGCTCTGTGGTATAGGCAGGGCTATGGGGAAACAGAGGCACAGCTGTGCTGTGGGGTTTATGAAGTTACAGCCTGCAAGAGTAGGGGGGCAGGGGCAAGCTCCCCCTGCTGACTGTGCACAATGCATTCTGCAAACGGGGGAGGGGAGGGATGGATGGATGGATGGATGGATGGACAGTGAGGCACTGCTAGAGTGCTAGAGGTGTTAAGAAAATATTGTGACTCTAAAGAGGGTCCATTTACTACTAGATCACTTCGCAGGGGTGAGGCAGCATCCTCCCCATCTCAAAGATGGGGAAACTGAGGCACAAAGCACTTTAGCATTGGCACATATAGTTTACAGTAAAGTAAGGAACAGAGCAGAGGTATCCTTGCTTTCTGCCCTGCTTTAATGAAAAAGGTATCTCTTGCTCCTTCAATTTAAAAGTAAATTCCATTTCTAAATTTTTAAAGATATTCAGTGTCTCTGAGGGTTCTTGTACTGGAAGTCAGTGTCAGCCTGGCTTCCAGATAGCACAGAAAGCCTCCACGTATCCTCTGACCATCTGTAACCTGGAGACTCACTGCACTGCAGATGCCCTGCTGGGACCAGAGGAGAGGCAGCCCATGCTCTGTGCCCTTTCCCTTCCTGCTGCTCTGTAAAGATAGGGCCCTTCCCAACTCAAATGTCAACTTAGGCGTAACTGAGGTATCCTCTGTGGAGCTGTACTGGGCATCTGAACAGGGAGGCAGATTGCCCAAGCACAGCTCATACTGAAGTGGAGAAGTGCAGTTGTGGAGCTTAAGACAACCTAAACACTGGTTTTCTATTGGCATAGCCACAGTATGTTGTCCTTTGGCATTAGAAATGACTAGTGGCCTTTACAACTCCCTTGGGGACTCCTTGGGGTTCCAGTATGCTCCTCCCTGCCAGATTGCGTGCCAGGCAGTTTTCCCAGCCAGGCTGGACAACCTAAGTCACTTCTTCCTCTCCTGAACCCTGAACCCTGAGAGACTATTTTATGCCACATTGCACGTTTCCTCTTGTCGCAATTGAGGGCTCTTTGAATGGTCATGGGGTTGTGTCTTAGGGAGCTGGACACTCCCTGCCATGTTCCATGACCCCATTTTTAAAATCCAGGGCTCTATCTCCCAGTTACTTTCTGTCTTTGCCTTAGATGAATCTGGAATCGCTCTCTGTTTTCTCAAGCTGGAGTTTCCTTGCCTAAGGGGTTTACCTAGGGGAGAGGAAGGCTTGGAACAAATATGATGTCATCTGAAGCTAAAACACTCCAGACTTGCTTGAGCCCTTCCTTCGTTGCTTGCAGAGATGGAGTGCATGAGACCACATGATACTCTGGGACTGGGGAGGGATGGACTCACCTTCACCTCGCCTTTCTTTTCCCAGAGCTGTGATGAGTAATATTCTGTGCTTTAACTCTCAATCTGAACATTGTGCCGCTTGTTTCTCTAATTCTGATCTGGACATACTCTTGTAAAACATTGTACATCATATTACAAAGATATTAAAAGCCCAGTATTTTGTGATATTTACATGTAACACTGTTCTGGAAGCACAGGAAAGAGGTCATTGTACCACAGATGGTTAAATGAGGAATGTGGTTCCTAATTTGAATAACATCTTTCAGCCCTTGTAGAGATTTGCACTTACAGGCATGTGCTCTGGGATGCACCATCGCAGCAGTACTGCCAGCGATTGCAGGTGAACAGATGCAGCCCAGTTTGTACTTGCAGTTCATCGCTGGGGCTCTATTGCCTTCGGTGGAGAACACAGAGCAGTGGTCCTTTCTCCTTCCCTCCCTCTCCAGCCTGGAGGAAAGAGTCTGTTTCTGAAGCTAGCAGAGGGGGAGACATAATCACTCCTGTCCTGCTGATTACTCAAAAGCAGATGACTTTCTGAGGTTGCTGTTTTGCATGTCCCCACAAAGACACAGAATCTGACAGCATGGCAGAGCTTGATGTGTTTATCCTCAGCTCCCTGGGACACAGCGAAGTGTGTTCCCCTCTTCTCCCTCTGTTTAATGGATGAGGAGCACAGCAGAGATGCAAAAGCATAGCCTGACTGTCTTACACACAGCCATCAGAGAAATCCACAGTAGAGGAAGGGCCCTGTCACCAAATATTCCTCCTCCATGCAGAGGAGCTCGGTGGCATTGACCAACAGGGCCCTGGGAGGCCCTTGGCTGGGTCTGCGGGAGCATCTCCCTACCTGGACAGTTCCATGTTCCAGAGGCAGGGAGATCCCCTAGCCCAAGCCCGCTCCACAGCCACACTCACAGATCACCTGCCTGGAATCCCCATTGCTTCCATGTTAGTCCCTCCGTCTGGGATAGATAATGACCTCGTTATGAACTCTCTACCATCTTCAGCACGTGCTGCAAAGGGAAGCAGTCCCACTGCTCTGTGCACCATGCTGTAAAAGCTTAACTAGGCTTAACTGGGTGGTTGCCTGTTGGGTTGGAACTGCTGAAGCCTGCCTTTGCAGTTGGAAACTCAAATAGTGTAAGAATTGTAAAGTGACTCATAAAATGACTAACATGACATCTATATAGACTTCAGGAGACATTTTCTACCCTTTTCACACCCAATCGCAGATTAATTCATCAGTTTGATAAAATAAAAGTAATTAATATATTTCTGTCATGTATCTCCTTGCAGTCAGAATGATAAAATATTCACAAGAGAGGTGGCTTGGAAACATGAATTTGATGAAGATGATTTAAAAAGAAAGAAACTTTAATTAAAGTCTAGAAAGGTCATTGAGTCCTACCATCAGATAATGGTGAAATTATAAAACAGATGGCAAATGTCCCCAAGAAGAAGAGAAGCAGTGGTCTGGAAAAAAAGAAAGAGATACTGTTAACAAAGTAAAACTCCACTTAGGAGAGGCATAGCTCTATCAGACTGGGCAGCAGGCAGAAGTGGTCAGACAATTTGGACTTGCAGAACTGGACTCTCTGACATTGTATTTATTGTCTCAGACATTTCATTGATTTCTTCTTGCGAGTGCACTGTGCTAGAGAAACACCCTCTGTTGTATCCAGAGGTAGTAAAACTGAGTTGATTTGAAGCCTCATTCTTAAGGCAAGCTATAGGTGAGGACCAGCTGACCCTGCTGCTCCTGGATAACTGTTCAGGGCTGAAACTCAGAAAGCTCTGTTGGCGACTGACATCTGTGGGTCTTAATCCCGCTGTCTGAATGAGCTGTGTGTGCTTAGGAAGGTGGTATGATCATCCCAAGGTAAGACCCTCATTGTATAAACACACTTAGGGCATTTCTGCACTCTTGCTATGACCATTTAATCCAACCACAGCTGGAAATGCAAACAGTAAAGATGCAGTGGCAGAAGCTTGATATTGCAGGGGGTGGTTTGTCACATGGCTCATAGCTTCAGGGAAGCTCATCACTAGGCATTTCCAAAAGGGATGGAGAAACCCTTGGAAGAGAGTCCATTGGAGTTTATCATCAGTGATACTGGTTTTGGCTCAGGAAGTTTTCAAATTGCAAATCTTAGGAGGTAGGAGAGCTTTCTGAGGAGGCTTTCTCTCTGAATTGACCAGCCCTGAGGAGGACTTGGAGGTATTGGTGGATGAGAAGCTCAACATGTCCCAGCAGTGTGTGCTTGCAGCCTGGAAATCCAACCAATCCTGGGCTGCAAAAAGAATAAATGGCAGTCCAAGGGAGGGGATTGTCCCCCTCTACTCTGCTCTGGTGATACCCCACCTGGAGTACTGCATCCAGCTCTGGGGTACCCAGCATAAGAAGGACATGAAACTGTTGGAGTGAGTCCAGAGGAGGAGCACAATGCTGCTGGAGGGCTGGAGCACCTCTTCTGTGAAGACAGGCTAAAACAGTTGGAGCTGTTCAGCCTGGAGAAGAGAAAGCTCCAGGGAGACGTTATAGTGGCCTTCCAGTACCTAAAGGGGCTACAGGAAAGCTGGAGAGGGACTGGGTACAAGGGCAGGGAGTGATAGGAGAGGGGGAATGGCTTTAAGCTGAGATCTAGATTAGATACTGGGGAGAAGTTCTTCCCTGTGAGGATGGTGAGACACAGGAGCCCAGAGAATCTTTAATGGGCTTTGAGGTCCCTTCTCCTTTCAAACCATTTGGTGATTCTATGATCTAGGTATCACTATACACTTAACTCCTTGTCCTGCTATTCCATAGTCTGCTATTGCTGACCGATGTTTGATACAGGACATCAGGTGAGGTAGACCCATGGTATAACCCAGTATGAGTATTCTTACATTCTTGTTGGTGTTTTCAGCTAGGTTCAAGTTACCCATGTCCCACTGCTGTGATTCCTCTCCAACCCCAAAGCCTTAATTATGGCCACAAATCACAGGAGTGCAGGCTAGAAGGAACTACAGGAGTTCATCTGTACACTCTCTTGGCCCTTAGCATGGTCTCCTCAGCCTGACTTGTTCCTGGCAGATGTGTTCCTCTGTCATGAGCAATCAGGACCATCTCTCCCAGGGCTCTCTCATTGGTTACCCTGAGCACTAGCATTTCATAGTGTTGGGCCTAAACCCATCATGCTACTGTCTTAAATCTATTCTCTTTATTCTGGCTCCAGGGAGCATGAAGACCGGGGTGTGACATTTCCAACAAACCTTCACCTGTAACCAGAAACACTTACTTTTTTGGATTACCATGGTCAGAGACAAGAATAGGAACAGCCAGTAGAGGAGGAAGCCACAGGATCATAGTGAATGCATCATTCTTGGCCTAAGAAATAGAGATGACCTCCTTGCCCAATGGCTTAACTGTTATCTTCCGTGTTGTACAACTATGTGACCTGTGATGATGCAACATTTGTGGGGAGAAACATGATGCTATCAATGTCCTATATCTGTTTTGAGGAAAATTAGCACATTTAGGAGAATATCTGAAAACCTGGGGTATTTTTAGTTGCCTTATCCACATCACTATGATTTGTGTCCTGTTCAGTGCAGGCTGCTACACGCTGCTTCCCCAGAAATCCCACTGCTACTCACAGAGCATCGTTAGGATCTCTGTGTTAGGGAGGGCCAGGCTCAGAGTTGCTCACCCAACCCTAATTCACCATGATCTCATCTTCACTTACCCTGTCACAGTCAATTTTTTCAACAGAAGCCTGTCTCAGTTGGTGCAGTGAAGGGACAAGATCACTTACTGAGTGGCTATTGGAGACACTTTGCTCCTTATTGTTCCATGCACAGCCCCGGGCATGAGCTATTGTGCTCACTTTAAGCCCCCTTGGGTTTTTCTTCTGCCAGGGGAGTGAATGGAAGGTTGAAGAGATATTAAGAGCCCAGGTTCACAAGGAGGCTCAGTACCTGCCTGCAGTACACCAGATTTGTCTGAGTAGATGCGAATACCTCACCTCTTACAGAGCCGACATGTCCTGTGGCACCCAGGAGGGTTCAGCCCTCATCACCAGCAGACCTCTGGGGTCTGAGCCACGCCGAGCACATCGTAAGTACTGGGAGAGGGAACTACAGGGAATTTCACTGTGATTCCCAGCTAAACCACATGGATTTATCTTTCCTTCCCAGCTTTTATGCACCTTGCAGACAGAGAAGGCAATAAATGCTCTGACTCACACCTCAAACACCTTCATTGTAGTGAGGCAGTGCCATTGTGGAAGAAATATTAACCAGCTGCGCAATGAAACAGGCCAAAACCAAACAGTAAGGCACCTTGTGAAGGAATCTCATTGACTGCAGCAGAGGACAGGTTTCTCTCATAATCTGAGTCAGCCTTGATGTTGGTGACTGTCACACAGCATCCTTGGCATCTCTCAGGCTTTCAGCGGGGATCTGTGCAGTTTTAAGTGATGGTCTCAGGCATTTAAATCACAGACCCTTGTCCCACATCGTAGATAAAAGCAGATGAAGACAGGCAAAACTAAGCTGTGACACATGTTAGCTGGCAGGGTGGGCTGAGGGAGATAAACCAGATTCTGCCCTCAGTTATCCACACCACCCCTCTGCCCGGTGTGACAACTCCTGCAGCTGGGCTTAAACGCATTAACAAAGATAATGAGGAATTTTAAAGGCTGTCACGGATTGCAAACTGGCAGATGAGCCCTACAGCCCACGTGGGAGTCCTGCTACCTCTGGCTGGGTGGACAGCACGAGTGGGCATGTGTACCTCCCCCAGCACAGTGAAATTGGTCTGTAAACCTCAGCTGGGGTCTAGTTAGTAAAATCATCTTCAAATGTCACCAGCGGAGCTCTGCATCCTCTGACCCAGCACCTGCTTTCCTTTTCAGTCATATCTGTGCTCCAGCATCTCCTCTTTATCCTAGTAACTCCAAGACCAGGCCAATTTTCGTGTGCAGAGTTCTATTTGTATAGCTAGTGCATGAAAGAGCAAAGGTGGGCTAATAGGGCTGCTCTTTTCCCTAACATCTTCAGCAACCCCTTGGCTAGTTCAGATATTAAAGACAGATGACAGCATAGACCAAACTCTCTTGGTTGTCTTTTGGGCACACGTTGGATGAACTGAGGCAGACAGAAACCCCAGAGATCAGGGATCCAACATATCAGAGTTTGATCATTTTGTGGTAGGTTTTGGGGTTTTTTTTTCCCTTTAGCAATTAGTTGAGTTTCTGTTGGTTTGGCTTTTACCTGTTATAGTATGCTTCATATGTTTTCCAGAAAGTTTCTTTGATTTACAGTGCAGTATGGAATCTAAAGGAAATAACTCCCTGTGCTTTTGCCTATTTAAGTTGGTTAATGTGTTTAAACATTTTCTCCTCCTGCCAAAGGCAGTGTAAAAGAAGAGCTGCTGCAGTGGCGTCCTCCAGGCGACTCACTGCTTTCATGTACGTACCCAAGTTTATGAAGTTTCCCTCCATCACTTGCAACATTCCATCATCAGAAAGAGGGTGATTTAGGTATACTTTGTGAAAAGAGAATTTGATGGCCGTTGCTCAAGGGGCCTTTTTGTCATTTTAACCCGTGGCTAATGCTCTTTAAACAAAACAAAACTCAGTTATTATTGGAATCTAAAATCAAACCATAGAATACCAGGTCAGAAGGGACCTCACAGATCATCTGTTCGAACTCTTATTTCAGAATAAGAGCTAAGGAGGGTGTGCCAGAAGTGCTGAGATTTCAAGAGAGAAAGGTTGACCTCCTTCCTCTGATTAGGGGAGAAACATTCACTTTTGAATATTGCAAAGCACTTAGAGCCGACTTGAAGTTTTTAAAAGTTTACACTGTAAGGGAACGACAAATGCTGTTTATGATAGATACCCAAGGACAATGTAGGGGACACCCTCCCGCAGGCGTTCACACCTGCAGCAGTTTCTCAGTGGGGTTCAAGTGATTCATCTCCAGCAGAGCAGGAGAACGTGATGGTAATACTCCCAGTGCGTGTGGGAGGTCCGGTCCCTCCCAAAGGCCATTTGCATCCTAAAGCGACTGATTTCAGTTGGGTCCGGTCTTCAAGAGGCACTTGTGAACACCCTGCATTAGCATATGTGCATACCTGGGGGCAGAGTTGAGCTGGCAGTTTGCATGTCCATGTGGCAAAGTATATAGAAAGACTTCACGCTGAGGGCTGCAGAGCACCTGCCCAGGTAGAAAAGAACAGCTTATGCTTTAGTAGTTGAATGAGTTGTTAATGGCTTTCAAGCACAGGAGGTGCCTACACCTGGACACTCAACTGCCTATTTGCATTTCCAAAGAGAGGAGAACTCTCCTTAGCCCAGAGGGAAACATGGGTGAAATTTCCTCCTGTTGGAGGGGGGGTCAGTACATCCTTGATGTAATGCCCCCCAGGGACCTTTGAATTTCAGGAGAAGCAGCAACATCTATGACTGGTTTATTCCTTTTTTTTTTGTTTGTTTTTCCTTTCCTGTGACTCCAAGCTGAGAATGCAGAAAGGGCACCTTGTGAGCAAGCTTCTGGTGAGGTAAGAGTCTCGAGACTGTTAACTCACCACGGTGGAGGGAGTTTCCTGTTGGTTTTGATCTTAGGATAACCATTTGAAATGTCATTTTCTTTCACCTTTGCCACGGATGCCTTTCTGAACTCTGAAAGTGTTATGGTCCACATTGGATTTTTTTGGTTTTTTTGTTTAGGCTTTAGGTTAACCTGGCTTGTGTTAACTGTGATTTCAAATTGGTGGTCTAAAATCAGGGTATTAATTTCTGTGGTGTGGAGAACCCTCACACTGTGCTGGAATCCAGCCTGGCAGTGCTTGGAATGCAGTGTATTTAGAGAATTATATAATCATAGAATGGCAAGGGTTGGAAGGGACCCCAAGGATCATAGAGCTCCAACCCCCCTGCCACAGGCAGGGCCACCAACCTCAGGCCTGGATCTACATAAGGTTGCCCAGGGCCCCATCCAACCTGACCTTGAACACCTCCAGGGAAGGGGCATCCACCACCTCTCTGGGCAGCCTGTTCCAGCACCTCACCACTCTCTCTGTAAACATACAGGTGAGCTTCTAGGCAGCAGCAGCAGCAACAGAGCAAGTTTGAATCCCAAGGGTTTGAGTAAATCTGTATCAGGGGTACAAATACATGCCTACAGAGAAAACTGGAAGAAATGTAATCATTATCACACAAACATGTAGCGTGTGCCAAATAAATGCCAAGTAAATACACTTAGGTCTGCAAACAGAGAAGCAATGCATTTATATCTGGATATATGTGATGTATAGCTAGGTTGTTACAGTATTCTTGCCACCAGCTGGGTGTGATAGATAGCCGTATAAGTACATCTTGTTTATTAACTCATACTTATAGTATAAGGCCATATAAACACAATGTATTCATAGCCACATAAAATCTCTCCTACTTATCAGCTCATCATCTCACTTCCTATCTCAGCAGAAAATGTCTCCTCTCTTACTGAATCTTCTTGGCTCACGCTTCTTATTTAGATGGATGATTCTGCCCTTTAGCTTCCCAGATGCAACGTGGGGATAGAACTTGTGTGAAAATGCTTGGCATAAAACAGATCACAGAAAACAAGGCTGGGAGGGTCTTTGTGAAGTATTGTTGCTGATTCCCTGGCTATGAGTGAGGACTGGCAATGCCTCTGTCATACTTGTTGGAATTTCATGTCTACCGTGACAGCTGCTCCATGAAAGAAGGGGAGCAGAGCAGAGCCATTCCATGCCCCCAGAGAGGGAGCAGGGCAGGCTGCAAGGGAGGTAACACCCAGCCCGAGGCATCAGGCACCTCTGTTCCTGCAACTGCAAGGAAGCAGCGTTAAAGCGTGGATAGCAGTCCAGTTTTGCTTTTTATTTTGATCTTTCTTCTGGTAGTGCCTAGAGTACCTGAAGGACAGCTTGTCTACACCTGTTTGTGGAGATGTACTGAAGTGTTATCTCTTTTCTTAGTGCAATAGCAGGTCAAGGATGTGCTAACACTGAAGGCTATGTGACAGCCAGAGATTTGATGTAGTTCATAGTAACCTTTCTAATATCAGTTTGTTTTGAAGTCCTTTCTGAAGTTGGGCTGAAGTTGGGTTCCTCCCATAGTGGGGAAACAGATGCACAGGAGCTTGTTAAGGTCTCGGATCACATCCAATAACAGAATTAGAATTAAGGTTTCTGAGCCACTATACTACCAAATAAACAGCATACAGAATAGCTGATTCAGATGAAAAATGCTGATCTACTTTATTGATTTACACAATTATCTGTGACCCTGATGCTGGAGGACAGATGATGCTATTACTACCTCATAGTAATGAGATATTACAAAGGCTTTGTCAGGCTCATTTTGGTCTGATCCCTTACTCAGGAGCATCCAAGATAGAAGTAATTCATAACTTGTTCCTCCCAGGCAAATGACTATTAAAATCTTTTCATCTCATTCTTTCCTGTGAGGAGTTGTGGATATGCAGAATATTTCTTAGAAAAGCTATTCTGAAGCATGTTCAGATAAATTATCCCTTCTACCCCATATTTAACCTGCTTTCCTAAAAGAATGAGGTCTATACAGTCACAGGAGCAGACCTGCAGTCTCTCCATCTTCCTCTTGACCTTTAACAAGGGTGAGCCCTTCGGTTGATTCCAACTATAGCTGACAGAGGGACAGAGATCTCAAAGCTGCTCTGTTCTTGGGAGTTTTGTGAAACTGGGTGTAGCAGGAAGCCTTGAGGGAGCCACCACCAGAGACTCCAGCATGAGCTTCCCAACTGGGGTAGATGGGGACCACCTGAAGCATTGTGGGTGTAGAAGGGGACGTGGACTGTTGCAAAGGGATAAACTGAAATCTAAGGCATGTAAGAAAACTAATGAGCAGTAGTTCTGCTTTCTTGGACTACTTTGTTCCCTCTTTTAATCTCTCCCGTGGAATCTCTCTGGGAATCACAAAGAAGGGGGTGGGGAATGCCAAACAAACCAGGAACCAGCTCTAAATTGCTTGCCATCTTATTGAGACTTTGCTGTGCGATGTTGGAGGGGTTGGGCTGTGGATCAGAAACTGCATGTTCTGAGGATTCAGGATTTTTCTTCCCAGTGATGTCATGTCTCTTCCATGATGCAAATCATTGGGACTTTGCTGGCTTCAATGGAGCCGTGACCGTTTCCTCTGGGTGAGGACCTGGCCTTGCATCTTCAGCCCAGAGGACTTGTGTGATACTGGCCGTTAATTCTCTCCCTGGCCAAGGGCTGATTGCACCCCTTGGGAAGGGGTCCCCTGCAGAGGTAAGGTAATGTGACACACACCCCAGCTGCATGGAGCCATGGGCCCAAAGGAGATGCTCTGGTGTGCAAATGTCTATCTTGTCCCGCCTTATGTTCAGCACCACGCTTTCCTATGAGACACTGAAGTGTAGAGAACCCTTGGCACCTGTGGGTTATTCACTCTTGGGTGGGGGTGGACAATTGCCTGTAGGTCACACAGAGGTTTGGTTGTTAGAAATAGGAGGAGCAGCAGAGAAAGTCTCTTGGTCAGACTCAGTCCTAGGCTGTTCCCTAAGCGGTGAGAGAAGGCAGCTGTCTTTTACTAATGAAAACCCTTGTTAAGTCTGGAAAGAGTATGGCGTAGCTGAGATGACCTCGGCTGATGTGTGGGAGCTTATAGCTTATGCCATGGTCACCATGGTGCATTACACAGAGTTGAGAAGCTAATGCTCCTGGAGAGAGAAGCCTGTCTGTCCATGGAGCAAAGCTGCAGTGCTCCTAAATGACTGGTAGAACAGTGAGGTGCTGATTGAATTACACACACTTGGCCTCCCAATTTTGCTTTTTTATTTTTTTTTTTTAACCCAGTGCAGACACAAATGCCCATAAGTGACACTCAGCTGCTATCAACTCTGTTTTAATATGGAATTTAGGAAGGGGTGGGGGAAGAGAGAGCATCTTCCAAGGTCATTAGCTGACAATTGCAGCCAGTTTGAAAATTACTTGCACTCTCTGCTAATTGGTCTAACAGACCTGTTCATTTGTTAATTTGATGCCATTAGGTAATTGGCACATCTCTGCTGCAGACAGAATAAGGCAAGGACTGAGGATGCTGTTTTGGTCTTTTTCTTTGGGTGCTCTTAGAGGACCTGACACACAGCAGGACTGCCATGGGAGATCATCCTCAGGGGCTGTAGGACACTGCACAGACACAGACACCCTGGGCTGGGTGTCACCTCTGATGGGTAGGATAAAACCTGGGCTCTAGGGTGGGTAGGATAGGCTGAATGAATAGATTGCTTTAGGTTGAGTGAATAGCTCAACCTTAAAGCAATTATTGCAATTACTTAGGTTGGCCCCAAAATTGACTGGTTTGGGATTTGCAAAGTGAAAGAAAGATGATGTTTCAGGGTTAAATGGATGCTTTATTTGACAAAAAGAAATTGCATTATTTATGAGCTCTATAAATAAGAGTGAAAGGTTGGACCCAAGGAGTGGGAGCCTATACCTTCCATGACCCTTTCCTTTCATCACACAGCTCCTTGGTTCTGAGACCATAACCTGGGACAAGGACTTGGGCCTGTCCTAGGTTCTCCTGGAGGTGCCTTGGTCAGGGAAGCCATCCACGCCCTTCCGTGGCTGGTGTGAAAGAGAATGGGCAGAGGGAGAAGATGCAGGGTTCTGCTCTCAGTCTGGTGAGGCCAAGCCCAGGAGGGAAACAGATCCCAGTACGTGGGGATACCTCACTGTTCCCATCCCTGGATGAGCCCTATACTTGAATAGTGAGGATATTTTTGGAGGGAAAAGGCCTTGAATTCAACAGGGATGGGATCTGAACAGAGATTAATGCTTGAGATGCTGCAACAGAAGAGACATCAGCTGTGTCTCTCAATCTGTGAAAGTTGCCAAATGCCCTGAAACTATTTATACATGTAAGAGTTCTCAGAGAGTGCAACCCAAACTGTTTCAGGTTGGCTGAAACAGGATCTTTTAGCAGCTTCACTGTATGCTTGTAAAAAAATTGCTTTTTCTCTGTATCAGGTCTACCTCCTCCAACCTGTTGCTCCACTGTGCCAAGCAGAAATGCATCCCATCCACAAACTGGTGTTACTGGCTGGTGATATCTCTGTGTAAAGGACATGCTTTTTTGGCAAACAGCAGCCATCATTTCTTTGATGTGGAAAAGGAAAATCAATTAGTTCAGTTGGGCTGCTGGGTCCTGCCAGGAAATGGCTCGGCTTCAGTTCCCTGTTGTCCCAAGTGTAAGGGGAACTTGTGTGGTGGCCAGAGCTAGTGTGATCAGGTGTGATCAGCCTGGACTTTGTCCCCCACTGTCCAGCAGCTCTGTCTCGTTTCTGCACTGGTCCCTTAATTCTGTGCCTTACAAACAGCCCTAGGGCCCGCTACTGTGTTAATCATCCCACGGGACTGCTCACCAGCCCCCTTGTATCCTTCACTTTTATCCTTCATCCTCGGCCTTCACTTGTATCCTTCATCTCAGAGGCACCAGGAACATCTCAAACTCCAAACTTACTGTCTTAAAAGCACCTGCTGGTTTCCAATGGGTGTGTTTGAACCCTACAGCTTACTGCCACATGCATGAATTGTATCTGCCCTTGCCCCATTGCAACAGCAGCAGAGTATATGATGAAGGGTTGAATCCAGGTGCAGGAGTGCAAACCTCTCCTCTTTCATGGCCATGCTGCTGATGGCAGCATGAGCTGAAAAGGGTGTCTTGCCAGCAAGAGAAGAAAAAGTAACAGCTTAAATCCAACTTTAGAGCTGTTTTTGCTGCTTTTCAATTAGGTAGAAAAATTATCCCTGTTGTTACAGGTCATTCTCAGTTCCTGGCTCTTGCTGGCTGAAGTCTGCTGTCTGACTGTGGTGCCTCTTTGGGGGGCACAGTGATTGAAGCAGATCCCAGGCGCACCATGCCAGGGTGGGAAGAGGAGAGGACACTCAAACCTGGCTTGGACCTGCCCTTGTGTCAGGGCTAAGCCTGGGTCAGTGTTCCGAAAGCTAGGAGTGGGGAACCAGATGAGCATGCCTGGAGAGGACCTGGCTTTGAGCGGGTAACCTGTGTTTTGGTGATGTTGAAGACAAGCAAAAGCCCATGCAATTCTCCCTAGATTGAAGCTTTTTGCTAGCCCAGCTACTTTAGTCACAAATCGCACCTCCTCGTGCCTGACAGCCGCAGCTAGGCTGGGAAAAGCCTGTTGTCTTGACCCGACGTCAGGAGCTGAAGGATTTAGCGGGCTCTTCCTTGCTGTATTTTGAGAGTTTCTTAAGAAAACACTTTCCTTCCGTGGGTGATTTCACAAGTTGGGGGAAAAGCAGCTGTTGGTGGTTCACAGCTCAGATTTCCCTGAGAAGTGTAAAGTCTCAGCTGGACACCATGATGATAGATTTTATAGATCTCCTCCCCCCGCCCCGCTTCCACATCCACAAGGCAGCTAAACCCAACAGTAAGCTACAGTCCGTTAGTCTCTGTGTTTAACTTCTCCTTGAGATAATCCATTTGCCTCTGTTCTTTGAAAACTTACTGAATAAGCCACTTGTTTTGCACTGGTGGGGAAATAACACTTTGGGGGCCCCTTTTGTGCCTGTCTTATGTATAACAGAAGCGTGGAGTTTTATAAAGTCTAATAAATACCCAGCTCTGCCAGATGTTAGCTTTCCTTCTTCTTTTATATTTTTTTTCCCTACCAGAAAGGAGGTCAGAATCTGAGTTCCAGGCTTTAGCTGACTGCAAATAAAATGGGACTGTTTCTAAGAGACATGTTGTGACAGTGTAAATTATCACATTTTATATGGTGTTAAATATAGAAATGCCACTTAAGAGGGGATGTGTTTTGTTCAGTATCTGATATTCATCTCACAAGGATGTCTTGATGAGACAGTGTCTGTTTATTATCTTCCCACCTTTATACTCTATTATTCTGCTCTGTCCTCTGACAATGGCTGATGAAGAAGTTATGGCCTTTTCTGTGCTTTGATGGTGCTTGAGAGCTGGGGGCCGGGGGGGCAGGTCATTGTGTAGCCCACAGGGGTTGGCTCCAAATGAGCCTGCAGTGGAGAGATTCCCACTTGCAAGATCTGTCCCTTGCTCCCTGGGAGAAACCTCTGGGATAACTGTAGGGAGTAGAGGCAGGTGGAAGATGCCAAAAGGCTGTGCTAACACACAGGGCTGAGGGGCCTGAGGGTCCGCAGGATGCAGATGGAGAGGCTGGAGAGACAGCTCCAGGAAGGAGATGTGATACAGGCTGAGACAGGAAAACCAGGGTGAGGAGGAAAAACATTTTCCTGAGGCTGGAACAGACAAAGTTCACTGGAGTGAACGTTTTTGAAGCTTTTTCAGTTACTTTGGCTAAACTTAGCTTGCTGGTGGCTCTGTTGCCTTCTCCCATTGGAAAAGCATGTGTTTGGTCTCACTTATAAAATTATAAAGTGCCATTTTCTTTCTGGTGTATGCTCTCTGCTGCTTCTTAAGAGTGGTAATTGCATGGAAACTTGCATGGTTTATACCTAAAGGAATCTTAATTTTAATACATACAAAATTACACCTATTTAAGCCTCATTTAGTTAGAAGCAGTGCAGTTTTCCATCAGACGCCTCTCCAAACAGAAGCTGGTTTTGCACTTAACGTGGGTTCTCAGTTGTAACTTTATCTTCCCCACCTTGGTCTCAGCTCCATTAAACTTAATCACCATCATATACTATTACCCGTTCAGTTAATGAAAAATAGTTTTCTCCAAAGGTGAAGTGTTATAATTAAGGGCTCTGTATAGCCACAATAACTTTTGTGCCTTCAGACTTCTTTCATTTTTAAAATTGGTTCATTCTGTACAGAGCAAAATGCCAGAAAAGCTTATGAGACAAAATAATTCTGCTCAGATGATGGAGGAAAAAAAATCATGCAGGATTACACAGCCACAGATAAAATTTTGCAACAGGTTCTTGTCCCTGCCATGGATCATGAGACAGATCTGATAAAACTCCAAAGTAGGCTGGTGTTGCCCAATAACTTAATAGCAATGTTGCTTTTATTCAGAATGACACCGGGCTGCTTTTAAAGCAGTAATGAGACTTATGCATGATGTGGCCTGGCCAGATTGCCCAGCCTGTGGAGGAGAGTAAATCCATTCACAAGCACCCGTGGTCTCACAGGCAGTTCAAAGAGGTGACAGTTCAGGCCCAGCTGTTGGAAAGCAAAAAAATTTGTTCAAATACTCACAATCTTGATTTGTCAAAACTACTGGTTTTTTGACTATGCACTGAATTAATTTTGTAGTTTTTCCTCATCTCCTAAATTACAGTCCTGCATGGAAAAACTCCCTATCTGTGCTAATAAAAATCTGTCGTTGTGTATGTTCTTATGATGCACATCCAGCTATATAAATATAGATCATTTGTAGCTACACACAAATAAAGCGGGATTTTCAAAAACAGTGTAACCAGTCCCAGCCTAAACTACTTGGAATAGAAGCAGGGAGAGTTTATAATTCAATTCACTGGGAGCCGTGCTAGTCCCCTGCTGAGTGCTTTTAAACATTCCTTTCCTTAGACTCTACTGGGAGAGAAATATACTGTATTTATAGCCATCTTGTTTTAATATAAACATGTCAAACTGTAAATCTCAGACACAGAGATGGGCTCAAGCTGAAAAATTCAAATCCAGATTTCTGACGTTCTCTATTTCAGACCAGCTCCGTTCTGGTCTTTGGGTTAGAAACCAGTTCCAGATCCTCATGTTTAGCCTCGGCTACCTTCCCCGCATTCGGAGAGAGCTGGTCCTGGGACCCCATGTCCCACCAAACTCCAGTTATACTGGGTGTACTGGATTAGCTTATGATTTCTCTCAACTGTGAGGTGCTTTCCCAGAGTGGAACGCCCTTTGTGTTTCAGCATGTATGCCCCTGCTAACCTTGCTCCCATTCGGAAGATGATTGCGCATTTCCTCTATAATGGGAGCGGCGTGTACCTGTCTTTGGTTTCACATTTTTGTTCTACGTGTCCCTGTGTCTTTCCTTCCATGCCCTGTGCTGAAAAGAGCCTAATAATACAACAGCAACAATAAAAATAGCATTGTGGTTATTATTAGCATCGGACAGGTTTCTTGCTGGGAACCGATCGGTCTGTGAAATGGGCTTCTGCATCCTCGGGCTCCTCCAATGGGGAAAAACACAAGGTGAAACCCAGGGAAGTTTAGCTGATTTGGGAAACGACAGCAGCGATTGGTGTGTTGACAATCCCAAGCTTGTTTAAGCAGTGGATCGGAGGGAGAAAGGGGGGGAAAAGAAAATGTTTCCATAACGACTGACACGTGAATGCTGTTAATGCTCCCGTGAGGTGCCGGCGTGTGCTCGCGGCACACGCATCGCCGAGAAAGGTGTGCGTGTACTGCAGATGTTTTCTTGGAGCGGGAGATGTCCTAATAAGCAGGTACATTGTTCCACATGTTTAATCGTGAACAGCAGTGAATGGCTGCTACAATTCTCCTGACCCTTTTTTCTTCCCTGGTGACCTTTTCCTTTCCTAGCCTGTCAGGAGTGAAGAATGATTATTAACAGAAATAAAAAAAAATTCTTAAAAAAATTTAAAAAAGGAAAGTAAGAAGATTATGCTTGAGGGAGAAGGGGGATTTGGGAACATAAAGGAGAGTGGAAGTGTGTTATGTAGCATTTGTTTTCTCTGCTGCCATTTTATTGCTTTTCTGGGAGCCCTGCCAGAAAAATGGCGAGTAGCACTTTAATTAAAGAAGGCTCTGTGTGCACTCCAGCTGTTCCTCATGTGACCAGCCCTGTCTATGGGTAAAGCAAAGGATGCTCCTGCCAGCTCACCCAAATCAATGCTAACCTAATTCCCGACCACACACTGTCAAGTGTTCATGCAAACCTGCAGCATTCGGGGCACTGTCTGCGAGCCAGACGCTCGGTGCCCAGTCCTGTTCTTGGTATCCTCACGTATCTGAAGGCAGAATCTGGCAGCAGGATTGCCAGGGGTGCATGGAGGGAGGTGGGGCTTCACTTAAAACATCTTCTCTGCCGGCAGCAGGTTTTGTTACCCATAAACAGCTGTCGGGAAGGAAGGACATTTTGGGGTTGGTGGTGGAAGATCGGGTCCCCGATGAAGTTTCTGGGAAAGCAGAAAGTGGCAATGAATGAACACAAGTAATTTTTCAGCAGTAACTAGACCTGAGATGCCCTAGGCTCAGGGACCAGTGCACTGCTGTTTGTTTGGTGTTTCATGGGGTTGTTTTTTTGTTTTGTTTTGTTTTCTCTGGCTTTGAAGAAAAGCAAGTTCAGCTGGCAAAGAAGCAGCCAGCTATGCCAATGCACCTAAGCAGAAAATCCAGCTGTGCGGTGGGAAGGTGCTGGATGGATTCAGCAGCAGCATCAAGAAAATCCTAATAAAGCAAAGCTGTGTAACAGGCTGGAAAATTTTGTGATGACTCTATGAGAAAACTGACATGGGATCTTAGAGCTTATACACACCGAATCAGTGTCTCTGGCAGAGTGGTCCTCTGAACCTAATTTCTTGAGACAAAAATGTTTACTGTGCTGATGTAGGCTGTGTAGACCCTTAAGACAGGAGGTTGGACTGAGGTCTTGTTTGTGCCACAGGGCCCCTTTGCAAGCTTCTGCCAGCATGAAGGGTGCAAAGCCGAATGTGATCTTGCTTGTGCCCACTGCAAGGCCAATCCCCAGCGCCAGACGGGCGTAAAGGGGCCTCTCTGTAGGCGGGAGTGTCATAAAAGCCTGTGTAATAAAACCCTCTGCTTTTGTTGCAGCAGCTCAGCGGCATTACTGCTGTCGCGAATGTCACTTCTACCGTACTAATTTAGGTGTGACTTGAAACGTCCAAGTGTAACCTAAAGTGTCCCACAGCTGAAGCGTTTTATTGTACTTTCACGCACCTCACCTACCAGTAAGTAACCTGAGGCTGCTTCCTTCCACAGCAATATAGAGCCGAGCCTCCTGTGCTGACCTGTGGGAGACCTTTTTGGGGAGCTTTCCAACCCTTTTCCTTTCATAGCCAAACACAGAAGGAACAATTCTCAGGGTATCTCCCACACACCTAGGTCTATTCACACAGTTTACGGTGGTGGAGATTAACTGATACATTGAGGAGACTCAAGCCTGAGCTATTTGTATTTCTGAATATCAACTTTGGAGTAGTGGGGACAGGATGGACTTCCTCCCCCCACCCCCCTCTTCCAGCAAAATGGAGAAACAGGCAAAATCTGATCAAGGGGAGATGTTATCTGGATGTGGTGGAAGCACAGAGCATAGAAGAACTCTTGGTGTGAAGGTGAGAGGTTAGAGCTCTACCTTGCACACTTTGTCTAGCTTTAGCGTGCTTGCAGAAGGCCTCAAGGTAGCTGAACAACTGTTGTTACAGGTTGATGGAACTTTTAAAAGGGCCAACTCTGTACTTTCTGGTAGTGAACCACTGTTGCCAGCTGTGGGTAGTTTCTGAGCGGAAGCTTGAGGGTTTTGTGTGATGTTTTCTTTGTGCATTTACTGTGAAACCCAAGTGATGCTCTGGACCCTCTCTTTGCATACCCAACAAGTCGTCATTGTCACATTTTGAGTTCTATCAGATATTACAACGTGTTTTCCTCAAATATGGAAATATGTGTGCTTGCTGCATGTATGCAGACTCTGCTGTTAGTGGCAGAGCCTGGCCATGGTCATCTCCTCTGCTTGTGAACTGGCTGCTCACTCTCCGCTTGGCTGGAAATCCAAGGAGCGCGGGGCTTTCTTCTCTGACACTCAAATGCCGATCTCCTTTCATTGACGCCATCTGTTCATTTTCACCCCAGCTCTTTCCTCTGAAGTGATTTATCTGTTTTCTGCAGTCCGGTTTCTCTTTGGATGATGCCATTATGCAAGTCTTTAATTTCTCTCATGCTGCCTTTCAGCCCAGTACCAGATTGTTTTCTCTATCCATGCCAGTTTCTTCTACAAGAAATCCCATAAAATATTTTTCTCTCCCTAGGCTTTATGTTTTAGTTTGCTCAGCAGTTTACTTTTCTTTCACGTACATCTGAGTGAATTTTGTTTGTCCTGACTGCTTTGAAGCACAGGCTCAGAAGCAGCAACAACTTTGAGCTAAAAATGATCTGGGCAGAGTTGGTGGAGAAGGCCCTTTGTTGTTCTTTGCATCAGGTGTTGGGGGATAATATGACAAAGCCTCTCTTGTATGATATCATGGGTTCCTTATTAGCAGAATTACTTTAAAAATGTACATGGAGATGGCATTCCTACTGCCTTGGTTTATTTCTGCTGCTTTTCACAAGATTTTCCCCCTTCTGCAATTTGGGTATCTCGCTCCCAGTTACGGGTGGGCTACCATGTCTTTGAGTAAGATTTATTTATTTATGGTACAAGTGCCTATTGGTTTGCTGGAGCCTGTGGTTGCCAGTGTGCTGGCCACCCTAAGGGCACAGCTTTTACTGCAGTTCTGTTGTGGTCGAGCAGGCGTCCCTGTCCTTCAGGCGTGCTGTGCTTTGAGCTAGGGTTGTGTCATCTCAGTGTAACTGTTATTGGCAGGAGATCTGCTCCTGGTGTCTGACTGCCTCTGTTGGCTGAGGTTGTCTCTCAATGGGCCTTCTTTGACTCCCTGACACATAGACAGGAGCAGCTGAAGGTTTTTCTTGGTCCAAGCTCTGCTACTGTTGCCATCCTTGTGGGCTTTGCTCCCCATGGCACAGGTATGAACAGCTCCATCTCTGTTACACCCTGAGTTGGATACAATGTGAGTTTGTGTGATGGGGGGTTCCCACCATAAATCGAGCCTTTTGCCATTTCTTTATGGAGCATTTGATGACCAGATGCAGACATGCCCATCTAACCATAGCTTGCCCTGGCTTGTGGCATTTATTAATTTATTATTGCTGATTGCTCAGCTCAGCACTCTTTTAACTCTTTTTCCTCAATCTTCTGTTAGGCTAAGGCAAACTACCCTGCATAGGAAACACAAGTCTGGGTTTTGGACTTGTAAATCAATTTTCCATTTTCTGGTGGAAATATGGGTGTTGTAGGAAGTTGGATAAAAAAATTTCATTCCAACAGAAGGTCAGGATGTGGCCAAGGCATGTACCCAGCCTGGCAGCTCCAGTACTCCCATCCTGCACAAGCATAATTATGGTTTCTCTACTTTATGTCTACACTTCCTGATTGTGGCCATCGTGTTTCATGTGCCTTGTGGAGAATAACAGTGTGAAAAGATCCAGGCCTGTAAACCTGGATTAGTTCAGTATTGCCTAGAAATGCTGCAGCCTAAGATGATGTTCCAGCAGTGTGCTAAGAGATCTGGAGCTGAAACAGTCTCTGTCCTTGGGAGGGTCACCAAGAGAAAGACTGGAAAGTGGTCTGTGGTATAATCAGACATCTTGGAGACATCTGGCTGGGACACAGAGGAGAGCTCAGGAGTGATTAAGGGTGTGCTGCATCTTGTGCTGCATCATAAGCAGAGGAACAGTCTCTGGAGATGAGAGAGGGAGGGGAGAAGGACATTTGGGGCGAGGGTGGAGGGGGTGGGGGGTGGGAAAGGCAGAGGCGACCCAAGTTCGAGTGTTTGTCAAGCCCTTCCAGGCAGTAGCTGGCTGAGGGCACATCTGCATCAGCTGAATGGAGCTCAATGACATGGCTGTTCGGCACAGGGCTGCACAGCAACACTTGCTTGGTCCTGGAAGCAGGATAGCTGGGTCATGTTGAGTGCCAGGACCTGGTCATCAGGGAAAATGTTCTGCCTGGTGCAGCCATGTGCTGCTGTGCCTACTGGCTCAGTCCTATGGAAAGTGGGTGTCTTGGCATGAGGCTACGCCCCACCACACAGCGTAGCCCTAATACCCACCCCGCTGATCCTCCAGACCAGCTTCTACAACTGTAGGACCTACAGAGACCCAATTGGCAGCATCTGATGACGATTGTATGGAGCACAAACTAGCTGGGCTGACCTTGTAAAACAATGAGTGGCTACCTCTGGTCTCTCTGGGTCCAGACAAGACACAGGCACTGGCCTGCCGTGGCTTTCAACAGCTTGGCAAAATCAAAGTTAGATCTAGTGCCAGCACTAAACAGCACTGGTTTAGAGCTTGATCTCTGCTCGTTTCTGTGCGTATCGAAACAAGCCCAATGTTATGGTACTAACACACTGTACATCATAAATATTAGTGGCACTGTTTTGGACACAGCCAAAGCAGTTGCTGAATGACTTCCTGCTCGGGAATGGCAATGGCGCAAGCATGGCGAAGAGGCTCATGAAACCCCAAGCGTGGCACATTCCAGCAAAGCCCATAAAACCTTGCTTTACCTGGAGGACAGTAATACCTTTCTCAAGCAGGACAAAGCAGCTGGCTGGAGTCTAGTGTAGAAACTGTCTTGGATACTCAGGAAGTGCTAACAGAGTATGGGACTTTTGCCTGCCAGAGTTTTGAGGGCAGTGCAGGTGGGTGTGACCACAGCTTCTGCTGTGGTACCGGTGCTGATGCTGGAGGAAGCTGCACTGGGACAAGAGTAATGGGGAACGAGAAGTTCAATCTGAAGTGCTTTAGGGAGAGAATGGAGCTGCTAAAATACGAGGTGACTTTAAAGCTTTTTTAAAAACAGAATTAAGTGCGCGACTCTGGGCAGATATATTCTGGTTATTACTGTTATTAGATGTTTATCTTAACGCTGTCAGGATGTGGTGGTGCCAGGTGCTGTAGTAACAAAGGGCAAAACCCAGGCCCTGTCCTACAGAGTTTGTAGTCTAAATCACAGAACATCAGGAGTCAGAAGGGACCTCAAAAGATCATCCAGTTCAACCCCCCTGCCAGAGCAGGATCACATAGACTAAATCACACAGGAACACATTTAGTCAGGTTTTGAATATCTCCAGAGAAGGAGACTCCACAACCTCTCTGGGCAGCCTGTCTCAGTGCTCCATCACCCTCACCCTCCCTAAATACAAGATTAGCAATATCAGGGAGGTACAGACAGATGGGGCAGCACAAGGAAGCAGTGCTGTGATGCTAGCCAGCAGAGTAGGCTGTGGTGTCCCCTTAGCTGAAGATTGTGAAGGATCCAGGTTTTTGTTGCAGCAAAAGGGAATCTGAAGGATCAGCTCAGCTCACAGAGCAAAGTGAGGAAAGCCTCAGGGTACCTGTCTGAACGTGTGGCTGTGGAAAATTGCATTGTAGGCTGAGCTCTTAGAGATGGCCTCTTGGCCCAGAGATAATAAGTAGTGGGGAGAGTGGGTGGAAAAGAAAAGGAAATGGCCTGTATTGGAGCCTGGTCTGGAGGATGTTTTAAGGGGCATATAGGTGTAAATTGTGAGAGGTGGGTCTCTGCAGCAGCATTCCGAGCAGTTCTGGAGAGGTGATGATTGTGAGTGGCAGGACAGCTGATGCTGCTGTAACCAAGAAGCTGAAAATTTGTCCAGGCTTTTTGGCTTTCGGCTGCGCAGAAGGACAGAGAAGGTCATATGGTGGTATTTGGACTGAACTTGTAAGGTTTAGCTTGGAGGTGCTAATCCTGGCTATAGCTGGAAATGGTCCCTGGAAAAGTGATCTTGCTGGGCTCTGGCATGGAAAGAAGAGGGATGCTAAAGTCACGGAATCCCAGAATGGTAGGGTTAGAAGGGATCTCTGGAGGCCATCTAATCCAATGCCCTGCTAAAAGATGATCACCTAAAACAGGTTGCACAGGACAATGTCCAGGCAGGTTTTGACCCACAACCACTTTGGGCAGCCTTTTCCAGTGCTCTGTCACCCTTAGAGTGAAGAAGTTTTTCCTCATGTTCAGGTGGAACTTCCTGTGTTCCAGTTTGTGCCCATTGAGTCTGTCTCAGGGACTTGCTCTAGGCTCACAGTTGAGTACAGAGCAGGTGTGAACCAGGAGACACCCATATGGAAGGGATGGCTGAGCTTGTGTCCCAAATGGTGTGATCTTGGAGGCAAGTTACAAGTGGGAGAAGGCAGCACTGAGGTCATAACCCAGCAGGGCCCATTCATGAGGGGGTAAGGGAGGTAAGGAACATCTTCAGAGGGATTGTGACGGAGGTATGAGTAGAACCAGGACAGAAGAGTGTCATGGAATCCAAAGGAAAATAAATCCTCAGGAAGGTGAGTTGTCTGAGTGAGGATGGAGTAACTGCAAGGAGGCTGGAGATAGAAAGCTGGATCTGAGACTGTGAAGGCAGTTGTATGGAAAGCAGGCTGTCTGGCTAGAAATTTTTGGTTCTGTATGCTTGCTTTTGATCTCACTGTGAACATAAGTAAAATATCTCCAGTTTTCTGGCAAAGCGGATGTCCCCAGACCATGCAGCTGCTCAGTGAAAGCAGTTTTGTTATCAGGATGGTGGCCAACATTGCAATGACATTATACAGCTGTTTGGAGCACTGTGGTCTTGCCTACATTCATCACCTGCCTTTGGACTGGTCCCAGATCTCATTGCTAACCCGCTGGAAATGTCTGTCTTGCACTAAGCTAATGTTTATCAGACTTGAGAGGCTTTGGATAAAATAGTTCCTGTTCCAGGAGACTTGGATGTTTTGACAAAACTTGCATCCCGAAATCTCCAAGCAGCTCCAGCCATCAGTGACTTTGACATCTGTGATCTGAGCTGATCACAAGGAGAAGATGCAGTATTTCTTTAGTTAGTGCCAGGCTATTGTGATGGCTGATGCAATGTTTTGGCAGCTAAGCCATAGCAATGAAGGTTTGTGTTGCAGGACCTAGTTCTGACAGGAGTTTTAAGGCCTCAATCTTTAAATAATAGCAATAATAAAAAAAAAAGCCTCACTGAACTGGCAAACGCTCAAGCCATAGTACGTAACCTCTGAGCACTCCAGGAGTTTTTCATAGCAGCTGGATGAGGAATGAGTTGATAGAGACAGAACAGGGGGAGTTCAAAGTGCAGCCTTTCTGATGATTTTTCACCGTGCTGGATTGTCCCTGCTCTCCCTTGGCAAGAAACCCAAACCGTGCTGTACCCCCTGTCCTTGGACACCTCCTCAGCAGAGCTGCTTGTCTGCCTGTGCCAGAGTGCAGGGTGCAAGGGAGAGTTGTTTATCCTTTTCATCCAGTGGGAAAGCAGGGAGTATGAGCACAGACACTTCAGACTGTAATATGATAACAAGTTTGCCCCCATCACTCACTTCTACTGCTACTAATAGAGCAGGAGAGGGAAATCCCTCAGGCACATTGGATCTCTCAGCTGTGGACAGAACAGTGGAAAGTCCTGGCCTTCCACACTTTGTCTAAGTTGGTGGCTGAACCTCAGCTCCTAATACAGACTAATGTCATGAAGCTAACATAGAAAACAGGATACACTGAATATCCCAGATCCAGGTTTCCCAGAGAGGCTAAATGAGAGGGCTGTGAAGTGTCACCCCTCTGTTAGCTCTGTCTGGTGTGGCTCCATGGCCTGGGATCCTATCCAGGGCAGCAGGGAGCAAAATCCCAATCCTTAGCAGAGCCACATCTCCCCAGTGGCAGAGAAATAAACTTCTGTATGCAAGGTGCATAGGCCACAGTGTGTGAGTTTACTGGATTCCTGCTTTTTTGACAATCAAAAGCTTATTTGCATGGTTTTCAGGTTTGGCTTTGGGAAGACAGGTTCTGCTCCAGTGGCCTGGCAGAGAGTTGGGCTGCATGATGGGGTTGGATGATGTGATTGTGTAGTACCTTCCTCCTCACTAAACCCACTGGCAGTTGAATTTCCTAAGCCAGTATATTTATGTGAACACCCATCCTTATAGGCAGCACAGTTGGCTTTTGTTGCAGTGAAGCATGAAGGCCGCAGCAGAGGTCAGGCCCAGGTTCTAGCAGGGCAGTGTACACACACACAGCCTTGCTACACCGTTCTGGGTTGGAGGAAGCTGGAAATGCAAGTGACTTTTCACAAGTTGTTCAGTACATCAGTGCTGGAGCCACAGCAGGATGCTGATGTCCCTAAGTGCCTCTGTGTCCTCTGCTCACCCATGCTGCCTCCTGTGCCTTGCTTTGACAGACGCGTATGTTCCAGTTATGTTCCAGTTTGTCATGCAAAAGCTTTGAGATTTTCTTGCTCCTCTGAAGTCAGCAGGCATGAGTGGCAGTTGAAGGCTACCCTTCCGCTGGCCATTTTGGCCATGTGAGGTTCCTTGAGAAGGGGGTCTCATTGCTGTAAATACATACTTGTGATTTCCCCTTGTCCTTCACTAGGTTTTTGGGCTTAGCACACTCAAATGATGACTGTGGTGGGCTAGAGAGATGTCACAGTGTTGGGTAGGAGAAGCAGGAGATATGGTCTGACAGAGAAGGAGAGACCACTCATTTTGGTGACCTCTACTTACTCGGTGTGCTTGGGGGTCCGTGAAGCTCCCCAGACAAGCCCATGTGAGTGCACCAGCCACACTGGGAGAGGGAGACACCCCCGTGGGACTTTTGGCTGCAGCACCCAAGGAGCAGAGCTGAATAAATGTGTATGTGTGCATGTGCATTCACTTTAATCACTCTTAACGGTGCATCTCCTTTCCTCCTTCTCAAAGTATTGTAAGAGAGCAAAGGGGTTCCTCCAATTCCCTTTCTGCTCCTGCAAAACCTGCTCATATTCTCTCTCGTGACTGAGAAACTACTGCAGAGGAGACTTTCCTTCTCTCTGGTTTTCACTGTGTAATGAGGACAATCTTTCATTGTTATGCTTTGGAATAATCCTCTTCTGTCACAAAGTCCAACTCCTACATGTAACATCACTGGCTGCACTTAATACCAGAAAACAGTGTTAAGGAGGTGATGCATGTCCGACTGCCTGTTGCTCTCCCTCCTAGTTTCCCAGGATGGAAAGCTATTCCCCACTGCTGTGGTCAGTGGGGTAATGTAAAGGAAGGGTCTGGCTCTGAGGCCATTGAATGGTGTGCAGTCCCCAAACACTGCAGAGTGTATTGGACAAAATCTTCAAGGAAAAGGCTCAGGAGGAATTTTTAGGGACAAATCTGCTGCCAAGGGGAGCGGCAGCAGCCCGAAGCTGGGGCTGTCCCCCAGCCCTTTGTTCCTCTGGGTGGTCGGCTTCCTCTGCCCGGCACTGCACAAAGAGGCTTTGGGAGCCAGTCCAAAGCTGAGGAGTGGCAAAATGCAGTTAGTTCCCCTGCTTTTGTGAAGGGCATGTCTGGCTGCCAAGGGAAGTTTCCGTATCCTGCTGCTTTCTGTTCGCTGGGGCTCAGCTGGGACCCGCTGTGCTCCTGAGTCCTCGGGCTGCGACTGGAGTCTGGGAGCTTTGCTCCTTCCTTTGTACATGGGTGGAGAAGACAACGGTCAAGTGTTTTCAGCTTTGCTGGCTGATTCCTGCGTATTACAAAGCTGGCTGCCCCGGGCGAGTTTCCTGACGTGGGTTGGGTGTCCTGGGGACATTTGCTTTGCTTCTGCCAGGGCTGAGCTTGTTCTGGAGACAGAGGACCTGATTGAGAACTTGGGGAAGATGCTGAAAAGATGGCTGTGGACTTGAGTATCCCCATCAAGAAAGACCCAGCCCTGGGCAGGGGGTATGTGAGCTGCCTTGCTCAGAAAACAAACAGAGTGTGGGGAAGCTGCCAACTCATAAAGATTCTAGAGATAACTGTCTCCCTTGGTACAGTCTGGCTTGAATCAATTGTGAAGGTTATCAATAAATAACTTTTTTATCAGGCAAGATGTGTTCTTTTGGTCCAGATGCTTTTCTTGTGGTTAATCTTGTGGCAAAGAGGGAGTTTTGCCAACATGCAGGGCTCAATACTGGGACAGACCATAGCGCAGGCTTTGTAAAAAGGTACTAAAGAAAAAGACTGGAGACATGAGATCAAATGGCAGTGTTTGTTGGGAATTACTGTCATGTGGATAAACTTTACACTGATTTGTTCAATTAGTTGCTATCAAGATGGTGTTTAAGCTGTAAAAAGCATCCATAATGGTGCAGCGGGCACAGGATTGTGAGGACAGAAGCAAGCTGTCATTAAAATAAAGATGCAATGCAGGAGACATTTTAATCTGGGTTTATACAGCATGAAAATTTGGAGAGAAAAGTTTCCTATTTAGGGCTTTTGCTTCTGTTAATTTTCTGATAAGACAAGGTCTCTGGTGTGAGTTCATGTACTGTAGCACCATGGACTAAAGGTTGTCTTTACAAACACACCTTTTGGGCCGTGCAGGCAGGGCTTGTGTGCATTAAACTGGAGCAGCTCCAGGCAGCTATCATACTGGATCAGCCAAAGATAGCACAAGCATACTTAATCTTGCATGCGTGCATAATATGAAAATAGGAATAAGTGAAAATCTGCCATTTGTTTGACAAGAGCATCCTCCAGTCTGGGGAGCACTCTGCTCAGCGGTCACGTTTCCTGCAGAAGAGAAGCTGGCGCATGCAGAGAAACCCTGAGCTGTGTTATGGGTTTGATATGAAAAGCGTGTGAGACTACTTTTTTCCATTTTCTGGGGGGAATTAATATAATAGAGCTGTCACCTTTCATCAGTCAAATTTGGTGGCAGCTAAGCTCAGGGGTGGTAGCAGAGAGGAGGGTGTGCGAAAGGTGTGGAGAGACCTGGAATTTGTATCATGGAGAGGAAGGGATTCTTTTCTGTGCATCTCAAGAAGTGAAGGGTTGTTCTTTGGGGTTTGCTTCTGTCAAGATCCTGATGGATTTTGGGCTGGAATGAGCACACTGGGGTGGGCACAGAAAGTACTTGGGTGTGAAGTAGAAGTTGATGTTAAAGAAAACTTCTTTTTTATTTTTTTCCTGAGAGAGAGACTGTCAGGGGTATTTAGAGGTAGGTTTAAAACATACTGCTGTTTTTCCTGCAGTGAGGAATACCTCTCTGTGAACTCTTCCCAGAGGATAGGCTACACAGCCAAGTAGGAGAGAAACATCCCTGCCTGAGCTGGGACCGGAGCATGTCCAAAATGCAGCGGAGTTCAGCAGTCGAAGGGGTACACAAGTGCAGAATTCGGTGTTCTATTTATTTAATGTCCCAAATAAAAATCTTCAACCTATATATTCAGAATTCTGTATTAAATATCATAGAATGGCGTAGGTTGGAAGGGACCACAAGGAACATAGAGCTCCAACCCCCCTGCCACAGGCAGGAACACCAACCTCAGGCCTGGAGCTACACAAGGTTGCCCAGGGCCCCATCCAACCTGGCCTTGAACACTTCCAGGGATGGGGCATCCACTACTTCTCTGGGCAGCCTGTTCCAGCCCCTCACCACTCTTTCTGTAAAAAACCTTCCCCCTAATATCCAATCTAAAGCTTCCTTCCTTTAGCTTTAATCCATTCCCCCTTGTCCTGCCATTATCTGCCCTTTTAAAAAGTTTATTCCCCTCCTGTTTGTATGCTCCCTTCAGGTACTGGAAGGCTGCAATGAGGTCCCCCCGCAGCCTTCTCTTCTCCAGGCTGAACAAGCCCAGCTCCCCCAGCTTCTCTTTGTAGGGGAGGTGCTTCAGCCCTCTAATCATCTTTGTGGCTCCTCTGAACCCTCTCCAACAGTTCTACATCCTTCTTGTATTGTGGGCCCAGATCTGGACACAGGACTCCAGGTGAGGCCTCACGAGGGCAGAGTAGAGAGGGACAATCCCCTCCCTGTCTCTGCTGGCCACCCTTCTCCTGATGGAGCCCAGGATACCATTGGCCTTGTGAGCTGCAAGAGCACACTGCTGGCTCATGTTAATATGTATATGTACAGTGTCCAGCACCCCTAGGTTAACTCTTTCTTGCTGCAGAGTCATAATTTTGCTAGATACTGTGTGGCCTAGCTGCTGCTAGCCCAAGGTTGACTTTACCAATGCATCATCATCTCCTGGGCAGAGATGAATGCTATGAGGTGTCACAAGGGGCCACACAGGTAAAAGACTCTCATCAGCTCAAAAGAGTTCACGTATCCCCTGGGCCTGGCCATGGCACTGTCTAACAGTCCCAGCGGAGCATTTGGAGGGGTCATGCAAGGGACTTTGGGGATTGGGCCCTTTCCTACTTGCCCCTGCAGAGCTGATGGCATTTGAGCTGCTGCTCTGAGATATGTTTCTCTTGGGCAGGTTTTATACTGGCTCAGCCTTGGCGTCTCTGAGGCTCCTGGTGTGGACCTGCCATAGCCTGCTGCAGGCATAAACCTTTGGTCCAGTCCTCCTAATTGGTATCCCCAAGGCTTTCAGCTGTGCTTGGCAATGTGGAAACTCCTGCAGTTCTCAGGATATGTCAAGCTGCTTCTTGTCTCACTCTTACCCATGCAGCAGCAGAGCTGAGGGACCTCAGAAGAGCAAGCAACTGACTGGAATTTATAAGAAAGGTGGAGAGACCAAGTGTGTGGTTTTCTTCCCATATTTTTGGGGGAGATGTCCAAAACACTGGGACATTCCTCTAGTGAGTGATGTAATTAACAGTAGGTGAGCTCAGCTCTTGTTATCAATTGATTGGTGTATGCCTTGAGAAGGAAGTGCTGTGAACAATCCTGTTAAAGCTGTACAGCTGCAGATAGGGCTTAAGGCAGAGAACTGGGTCGGCTCACCTGTAGGTGCCACAGGTTTCTGTCATCCCAGGGACACATCCTGAAATCCTCGTGGCTTTTTTTCTAGGAAGCATTTACCTGTGCCAAGTCTCAGTTGTTTTCCAGAGCAGGTTGTACAAGGAGAATCAGAATGAAATTTGGGTGCAGACATGGGGATCTGTTTTCTCTCTCCCAAGTACCTTGTGAGATGTGATTAGGAAAGTGTCTCTGTGTCATCTTAGATGGGCTCGCTGGTTTCACCCAGTGCCTGGGGCTTCCGAAGGGAGAAACCTGGGAGATAGAGGTTTTGGTGTGGGGGTGACTGGAAGGGATGGTCTCATTCCAGGCAGGAAACCTGAAAATACTGTCCTGTCTTTGCCTTTCCTGGCTTTTCCCCTGTTGCTTCACTTAATTATAGTATCTTAAACACTCTGGAAATTCCCTGGGGCATGGGCTGATTTCATGTATGTTATGTGTATATGCAGCTGCGCGGTGCCCAGCATAGAAGGATTCTGAACCCAGCTGTAGCCTTGGGACCCCAGGGTGGATGTCCATTGGTGTGTGGACAGTTGTAGTGGCAGGGACCACTCATATCAAACTGACAGTGCTGCCTGTGGTTTTGCTGTTGAATCCCTCAAAAATATAAAAATGAGAAGAGGCTCCTGTTGCAGCCCCCTACAGCAAGACATCGTCTGCCAAGCAGTGAGCACTGCAATAACCTAACTTCCCACCTCTAAGACAACCAGTTTGGCTGAGTATTTGCTTGGTGCTCACACATTGAGCAACACCAAGCTTACAGCCACCTCATAAGCAAAGGGCAGACACTGGATCTGAGACTGGGGCTGGGAATTCTCCTGATGGAAAATCTACTCACTTTAGAGGAAAAACTTAAAACGTGGGAATCTTTTTATTTGAAGCATATCACCATCCCATCCTTCTACCCCCTGCAATCTTCAGCTGAGATAACGAAATCCTCTGGAGTATATTGTGTTCAGAGTGACCTTCAGTAAACTCACATTGTGACCTCAGTGCTGTGCCTGAAACAGATCTCTCTGCGCCTGCCAATATAACCAGGAGTCTGTTACGCGGAGCAGAAGGTGCTGTTTCGTGGTGGACCTGACAATTGGCTTGAAACCTCCTGTTCAGTTTGAACATCAATCTGGCATTGAATGTGGTTTTTGCCTGGTTTCTAAATGGATAATGTGCTTTGGTTTCTTATTTTGTCTGGTAGGCATTTTTACACAGCGTACATTCGCAGAGACCGGCTGTCTTAGAGACTGGCCTTATCCTGCTATCTCATCACCACAGTTACTGCAGGCCTACTAGGTATTTTTCTCTTTCTACATTAAAAAAATGTATGTTATGTGGGACAGGACACTGGCAGAACTTGTGACGTGATTTGTAAGATTAAGTTGGAGCATTTGATGATCTCTTAGTTATTTAACCTGACGAAGGTGTCGAGCCTGTCCTCCCACTGTTGCACATGATGTAAATGAAAAACTGGGGGGAAAAGAACAGCTATAGATTCACTCTTCTGCAGACGGGTAATATACATAAAAAGGATTTTGTATTATGTATTTGCATAAATAAACGGAAGACAGCATTACTGGTAGGTAGTACCTGGCTGGCATTTACATCTGTCAAGCCTAAATGAGAGAAGGGTGTTTATGAAGTGGAATGATTTAACATGCCAGTCTTCTTTCAGCTGTCATCTATTTCAGGAATTTCAAATCTTTCTAAATTAAGCTGATTTCTCCTTCTTGCCTGGCTCCAAAAGTGGGAAAAACTTTGCTGGAATAAACAAATAATTCATTTTAGTTACATCGTACTGGTGGTAGGGAGGAAAAGGTAAAGACAGAACAGAGTAACTGCTTTAACTCAATAAAGTATTGACATGGATAAGTGAAAGAAGAAATGAAAGGGAGGGAGAATGTATGATTATCCAGCATCCCAAATGTGCAGTGTAAACAAAACTTTTGTGGTGAGGGATGGCTAGTGATCTGCTTGGCTTTCCGGGATGGAGAGCAATCGCTCAGCCTGCTGGGAAGCCTCATTGCTCAGGTGATGGAGCAAGTATTCTGTATTTATTCAACAGCTTTGCTGTGAGTCAGGGAGTTGGGTCCTGGTGTTAGGCTTGGACAAGGAGGCTGGCAAGCTAGCTCCCCTAATCCTGAAAGAGTTTCTCCTAACAGCTGATCCTTTCAGTGTGAGTGCTGTTCTTACACATGACTTCTTCATCGCATGCTCCCTGGCAGGGAGCTGTAACTCCCAGCCAGTTGGAAGAATTGTCTCATGACTATTCCAGATTTTTCCTTCTCACATCTAGCTCTTGCTGGTTCCCACTGCTCTCCACTTGTTTTCTTCGTATCTTTCTTCCCTTCTCTGCCTTGTCCCAGACTGCATCTTTCTTCCTGTCACACCTGACTGGTGCTGGCACAGACTCTTTCTCCAGGGAAGCTGGATGCACCTGGTAAGATCAATACTGATGCTAAAAGCTGCGGACAGTGAACATTAAGCAGCAATTAGTGTGACCTGAGCTTTTTGCCCTGGTGCAATACCAGGAAACTGGATAGTCTGCAATTCCCGTTTGTGGCTTTACCGCAGTCACTTGGTGTGGGCGAAACGAGAGTGAGCTGTCGGTGACTAACTGTACTTCCTCAAGGGCCTGGGCTTTTCTCAGAGGTCTTTCTCAATGCTAGACTTCTCCAAGGAACTCCCCGGATACGTTTCTTGCCAGCTCACCTGTCTGGTTTCTTATCAGTCTGCTGAGATGCTGAATCCCAGATGGGTGTTTAAGAACCCTGGGCACCCAACACTAAAATTCAGAAGACCTTGATTCACACTTGCAAATCGTGATGTCTCTCAGGACAAGAGACAATGGGTACAAACTTGAATATGGGAAGTTCCACCTAAACATGAGGAGGAACTGCTTTACTGTGAGGGTGGCAGAGCCCTGGGACAAGCTGGCCAGAAAGGTTGTGAAGTCTCCATCTCTGGAGATACTCAACATCTGCCTGGATGCTGTCCTGTGCAACCTGCTCTGAGTGATCCTGCTATAGCAGGGGGTTGGACTAAGTGATCTCCAGAGGTCTGTTCCAACCCTGACTGTTCTGTGCTTCTGTGATGTGCTTTTCAGAGGTGCAGACCTTTGAAGCAGCAGCAGCAACAACGAATTTAAAACTTATTTCAGGGGGTAGGTGAGAGAGAAACTGTGCCAGTTTAATCTGAAGCAGCCATGGTTTCATTGCTGTGTGCCAGACTAGCAGCTGGAGAATGCTGGGGAGCATGTTGTGCTTTGATGTTTCCAAAATGCAGTCCTGGGGGATTTCAGTGCAACCAAAAATGTTTGAAGTGCTGGCCTCTTGCCACAGCTGGGGATGAAGAATGTTTCTGAAAACCTTTGCAGTTCTGTATGGAGCTGGAGAGAGTTTTTCCCATGCAGCCCCAGGCAGGACTGAGACGGATGTACTGTGGAATTGTCTGACCATCTTACAGCACCTCCAATTCATAACCTCAGGTCAGCAGCAAAATGCAAAGGAATGGATTTTCAGGACTTAACTGTAACTGAAGATCTTATTATCTTGAGGAAAAGGAATATCCAATAGCTCACATTCCTATATGTACATCTCCACTCCTATACGTGCAAAAAATCAATGCTGCTTTTTAAAATGCATTTATTTTTTTAAAATAAGGTGTTAACATGTCTTCTCAGCTGCAATGGCTGTAAAAGGTGAAATACAGAATGTGAGCCATTAGACTAATTGTATTTAGCATGTTTCTAATTCTGGCCTGAAAAGAATTAGTGTCACAGTGGAGGGGGAAAAAAAATAACTGTGCTGTTTTGCTGTTCTTCAGTGAAGAGTCAAATATAAATTCATCACCTATCCATTAGAAAAATGTGAGTTCTGGAGCTTGTAAAAGATTAGTGGAGAAGGGATTTTGTCATCCCCTGGTGTTAGTGCAGCTCTAATCAGCAATGTTTAATGGGACTATGTCCATGTAGTTTATATAGAAGTCTTGTGAATGGGGAGCTTTTCCCCATCTCTCCTTACAGCCCCTAACTGTGCTCATTCTGCTCTTCTTTCTCACCATCCCTGGAGGTCTGTGCCTTCATTTGGCTTGCTGAGTCCTCACCCAAGTCACTGAGAAGCTTTCGGCTAAGAAATGGGTTAAAGAGTCAGCCTTGCAGTGGACAGTCACTCCAGGCAATATCCTGACTAATCCTGTTATTAGGCTTTGCCTCTAATTGCTGTAGGTGAGGTCTGACCCTAATAAAACCTTCATCCCTTTGGCATGGTGCTTCCACTGTGCCACAACCTGGGTGTCGGGGCGGCAGACGCCGGGGATGGAGTCGCATGTGCAGGAATTTGCCTTTGCACTGCTTCACTGGCCACCACCGCAGATGGCAGCCTGCAAGGAGTAACGTAGTGTGAAGCCTCCTTCCTGGACGTCCAGGCAATTTGATTCAGGGGCCGGTCCTGTGCTGCATTTGCTCAGCGGGGCATCCCAATCTTCACGTGCGTGATGTGCCGCTGCAGCCTGCTGTCGATAAAAGGCTTTAGATTAAAGGCCTTGAAACGGGGCTTTTGAAAGATCGTCCCGATGATAAAATGAGTGACCTTCACATCCAAGAGTTTCAGAAGTGCCAGCTATGCCCTCCCATTAGATTATTACTACTGGTTATAATGTTGTGCTATAAATCGTATTAGGACCAGGTACAGCACTGAGGTAGAGCTCTCTCTTCTCCCCAGTCTCCATCTCGCTGGGAGCGTGTTTCTCTTTGCACTCCCTCAACAACAGTTCACGCCTTCAGTTTCCTGCACTTCACCCTGAATTTCGCTCCTCAGCATTTTTTAAGCTGGGTAGAGTGCTTCATCCTCCAAAGTAGCTTCAATTTTCATGATAAAAGCAACTGCTAGCCTCATGTAGGTGGTGTCAGATGCTTCTGGCCCATCAGCCAGATGTAGAGTGGTTTCCCTGATGCTGCAAAAATGAGAGAAAAGTCTCCAAACAAGGGTGGGGGTAGGGAAGAGGACAAACTCAAAATAAGTGACTGCAACAGTGCTTTTGTATTTTAAAGAGCCCTTGCATGCCAAACAGGAACCTCTTGTTTCTCAGGCGCTGCATGCATTTGAATTGGCTGATGGCTACATCTCTTGCTGAGTTCTTAAAGCCGCTTCCTGCTGAATCACACAACCTCAAGTCGCTGTCCCCGTGTGCATAACGCAGAGGGGAGGGACAGCCCTGGGTGCAAGAGGGGCTCTGAAACTTTAACGAAATGTCCCTGAACTAAGCAGTGTTTGTGCACCATGCACGTTGGAAGAGCCTGCTTGCTGCTGCTTACGCTACAGTTTGAAAGAACCATCAGTATTTCTGTCCTGTTTCATTCTTCCTTCCCTGGCTGTTCTGTACAGGCTTCAGAGTCTCTTTGAGTCTCTTGAGTCATCGGCCAGAGTCAGCCTCTGCAGCCCTTCCTTGGATGGGTACTTATAGAATCTTAGAATCATAGAATGGCAAGGGTTGGAAGGGACCCCAAGGATCATAAAGCTCCAACCCCCCTGCCACAGGCAGGGCCACCAACCTCAGGCCTGGATCTACACAAGGTTGCCCAGGGCCCCATCCAACCTGGCCTTGAACACTTCCAGGGATGGGGCGTCCACCCCCTCTCTGGGCAGCCTGTTCCAGCCCCTCACCACTCTTTCCGTAAAAAACTTCCCCCTAATATTCAATCTAAACCTTCCCTCCTTCAGCTTTAAACCATTCCCCCTTGTCCTTCCATTCTCTGCCCTTTTAAAAAGTTGATTCCCCTCCTGTTTGAATGCTCCCTTCAGGTACTGGCAGGCTGCAATGTGGTCCCCCCACAGCCTTCTCTTCTCCAGGCTGAACAAGCCCAGCTCCCTCAGCCTCTCCTCGTAAGGCAGGTGCTCCAGCCCTCTAATCATCCTTGTGGCCCTCCTCTGAACTCTCTCTAACAGTTCTACATCCTTCTTGTATTGGGGGCCCCAGCTCTGGACACAGTACTCCAGGTGGGGCCTCATGAGGGCAGAGAAGAGAGGGACAATCCCCTCCCTGTCCCTGCTGCCACCCCTCTTCTGATGGAGCCCAGGATCCCATTGGCCTTGCGAGCTGCAAGAGCACACTGCTGGCTCATGGTAAGTTTCTCATCCACTACATACTTCTGATGTAGTGACTGCCGGCAGCAGCTGTGTTCATGGTACTCACGCGAATTGCGGCGTGTGAAGCCTTTCATGCTTTTCTGCGTGCGTGTATCAGGCTCTGCTTTGCTGGGGGGCTTTGGGCCAGTCGCAAGCTGTACATTGACAGTAGGTGCAGAGGGTGCTCGGTATCTCTCCGAAAGCTCTCAGCACCACACAGTGTTGGGCAATCTCATTACTCCTCTTAGGCTACCAGTGTTAGATTGAAACCAGTGAGGCTTCTCCCCTACCTTCAGGAACAGCATCCCAAGTGACTGTAGCAGGAATAAACCCTGTGCTAGGGCCAGCTGGCAGCTTACAGCCCAGGATTTGCCTTGGTTATGGTATTGCCAGCAAAGGATTAATTCTGTGGTCCTTATTCTGTACCAGCTGAAACCTTGGGTGTGATGCAAAAAACCTGGATACCTACAAGGCATCTTCATAGCTGTCCAGAAACACACTTCTTTAGACACAAGGAACGGTGCCTGTGGACAGTAACAGAACTGATAAGAGGGTGAAAATCCTCCCAGAAATGTCTTTTCTGTCCAAGGGCATGATTCTTCCACTCCTACCCATTGGATTAACACAGTATTGGTTGGGATGAGACGGACCAGGGGAGAGGAACCTGCTGTGAGAAGGAAATAATGCTGGCAGAGTTTGGTCCAACTTCTGTATCCCATGTCTCTGCTGGCCTCTGCTCACCTCTCTGGGTGCATTTATGGCTGAGCTGTATGGGTTTTCAGAATGATTTCTGGAACTCTTTCTGATCGATAAGCAGCAGCAGTCCCTCTCTGGAGAGCATGTTCTGACATGATATTTCCCTGCCATCCGTTCTCTTCTCGGTTTATAGCTCTACTTAATATTTAAATGGGTTTCCTGCTGCAGTGCTTGTGCCCCGTTTACCCAAATAATCTATAACTCAATGACTTCTAAATCCACTTCACAAGTTGTTATATTCATTATAAATGAGTTGTAGTGCAACCTGCATTACAAGTAGATATTCTCATCTGGAGGTCTATGCTGAGATCCAGTATGAGCAGCGAATATATTAAACCCATAAAACCCCCAAGACATACAGTACCATACAAAACGTGCTCTAACTACATGCTTTATTCCTCCTTATCACTTATGTTCACCAGTCATTCAATGAAAATGTACTACACACACACCAGGCAGCTGTTCATGCAGCCACAGCACCTCGTATAGCTCCTGGGGAGGTTTTGCAAGCAGCTGGTACTTCTAGCGAGGCTATGTGGAGATGGCTGAGACAGTCAGGTCTCTGCCATTAGTTGTGTGAGTCTAAGTCCTTATGCAGGAAGGGCCCAGTCCAGCGGTGTCCTGACAGAGCAAGAGGAACCAGCATCTCATGCTGGTCTTGTTGATTTCAGGGGTACCAGGCTCACTGGCTGCTTTTTTCAAAGTTGAAATTGCAGCGTGGTGTTTAATGGCCAAAGAATTCATGAACCAAGAATTCAGACATGCTTCTGCATCTTTGGGGGCTTTACTACTGTCACAATTAGCTTCATCTGCCCAAGGGCTTTGTCTGGTAGGATTTTAGCTATATTTTAATCTCAAATCCCAGCTGATTGCTGTGCCAAAGCCAACTTCTCGACTGCTTCAGTCCCAAAACTGTGTATCTGAGAATACTGTTTAGATGATGCTCTTGAGATTAACTTGCTTTTTAACTCTTTTTTTTTTTTTTTATCACCATGGAATAGTAGCTTTAAAAGGGATTTAAAAAAAGGAAATCTGGAGTTTGGAAGAGACTCCCTACCCCATTCTGACAATGAATGCAGGAGAAATATTAGAACTTGGCAATATTCCTTTGCTTGTAAAATTTGATAGATTTAGATTTGACTGGTTTGCCTTGGATTGAGTAGGAATGTTATTAGTGCATGAAATTCAATGAGCTCTAATGCTATTTAAAAAGCCCTAATGAGAAGGGTGCTTTTGTGTCAAATTCTATTGTTTTTTTTCTTCCTTTTCTGCTTTCCTTATTTGAAGAGCTCTAAAAATATTTTTAACAGCTAAGGAGGGAAATAGACTTTTGTCTGAAGGACCTGGGGGAGGAGGGGAGTCTGGGGGAAGGAGAGTGAATTGATTTGGTTGGTAGCTTTTACTGTATGTATGTGTGCTCCTGTGAACCATTAAATTGGGGAGTTTGCTCGGGTTACAGCTGGTGCTAATTGTGATCTCAGTTTACTGACTGGCCTCCTTGTCTTTCCAATCAAGATTCATTGTCTTTCCTGTCTGTTGAGGTTTTTGTGTGACTTGCTGGAAAGTATCAGCTTAAAGGACAAAGAATTGAGAAGCTCAGTTTTTACAGTGGTTTTTAAAAAAAATTATCTCTTTATTAAATGCAATATTCCTGTCCTTAAGACCTGATAAGAAACTGTCTGCTTTGATGGTTTTGGTGGGAGACACAGTTTCTACAAAACTGGCATTTAGTGTAAGGCAAACGTTTATTTAATTTAATTTTAACTCTAAACAATGCTTTTTGATCCAAATAAAAATGTTTAGCTCGTAGAACCAAACTGAAGCAGCTCATTTCCCAGTCAGCCCACTTTAAATTTGGCCTGTCCATGTCTTGAGAGTGATGTTCACTGCACATTTCTGCTTTCATTGGGCTTTGTAGTGTGACAGGGAAGTCGTTCCTATAGATGTATCACAGGAGCTATACCCTGGGTATGAAGCCCAGCCCATGCAAAGGATAAGAGCAATGCACTCACAAACACCCATTTGCAGTAGGCACCAAGGACTGTAAGCTGATGCAGTTACCACCAAACAGCCTTGAAGCAAGCTGTTCCTAACAACATGTTAATGTAAGATCTTTTATGGTTTAAATAAACTTTGAACTTAAATTCTGAGGAGGACTTTGATATTTTAGCATTTTCTCCAGCTTGATCATACATTGTTTGTTTTTGTCTCCAAAATTTACTGTGGAAAATTAAATCTGGGTTTTTTTTTCTAAGTTCTAATACTACACATCCAAGGAAAACTGATCAAAACCTCCTGCTTCAGATTTATATCTTACAACATTTAAAAAAAAATAAAAAAACATTTCAGCCCCAAAAACTTGACAGGTCCCCATGCAGAAAGCCCTAGGACAAAGAACCCAAATACACGGTTTCCTTCTTTCTCACTAGCCTCTTAAAACAAAGTCTGTATTTTATGTCAACAGGCAGGATGGCCTTTTTCTAACTGCAATAAATCTGATGACAATTTACTTTATATGAAACCTTATGTAATGCACAGTTTATTCCCTGGGTAGAATTTGATTTTGACTTCCTAGCTGGAAGTACAAACAATTCCTCCTGCGTCAGGAAAATCTGCCCCTTCTGTGAGTGCTCAAGCCCCTGTGTCACTTGCTTCTGCTGCACTGCGTGTTTTGAAAGTAACACAAGGTTTCAAATCTCCTAAATCATAGAATCATAGAATGGCGTGGGTTGGAAGGGCCCCCAAGGATCACAGAGCTCCAACCCCCCTGCCACAGGCAGGGACACCAACCTCAGGCCTGGAGCTACACAAGGTTGCCCAGGGCCCCATCCAACCTGGCCTTGAACACCTCAAGGGATGGGGCATCCACCACCTCTCTGGGCAGCCTGTTCCAGCACCTAACCACTCTTTCTGTAAAAATCTTCCACCTAATATCTAATCTAAACCTTCCTTCCTTTAGTTTTAATCCATTCCCCCTGTCCTGCCATTGTCTACCCTTTTAAAAAGTTGAATCCCCTCCTGTTTGTATGCTCCCTTCAGGTACTGGAAGGCTGCAATGAGGTCCCTCCGCAGCCTTCTCTTCTCCAGGCTGAACAAGCCCAGCTCCCTCAGCCTCTCTTTGTAGGGGAGGTGCTCCAGCCCTCTAATCATCTTTGTGCCTCCTCTGAACACTCTCCAACAGTCCCACATCTTTCTTGTATTGTGGGCCCCAGCTCTGGACACAGTACTCCAGGTGGGGCCTCCTGAGGGCAGAGTAGAGAGGGACAATCACCTCCCTGTCCCTGCTGGCCACCCCTCTTCTGATGGAGCCCAGGATACCATTGGCCTTGTGAGCTGCAAGAGCCACTGCTGGCTCATGTTAAGTTTCTCATCCACCATGACACCCAGGTCCTTCTCAGCAGGGCTACTCTCAAGGAGCTCTTCTCCCAGTCTGTATCTATCTGGGATTCTTCCAGCCCAAGTGCAACACCTTACACTTGGCAGTGTGTAAGGCTCACCCGGGCCCATCTTTCTAGCTTGTTAAGATCCCTCTGGATGGCTTCCTTTCATTCTAGGGTGTCAACCACACCACTCAGCTTGGTGTCAGCCACAAACCTGCTGAGGGTGCGCTCAATTCCATCATCGATGTCATTGATAAAGATGTTAAAGAGCACCAGTCCTAAGACAGACCCCTGGGGGACACCGCTTGTCACCAGCCTCCACCTGGACAATAGACCCATTGACCAACACCCTTTGTCTATGTTCTGTCAACCAGTTTCTTATCCACTGGATGGTCCACCCATCAAATCCACATCTCTCCAGTTTAGAGATAAGGATGTGGTGGGGGACTGTGTCAAAGGCCTTGCACAAGTCCAGGTAGATGACATCGGTCGCCTTCCCTTTATCTACCGATGCTGCCATTCCATCATAGAAGGTCACCAGATTGGTAAGGCACAACCTTCCCTTGGTTAAGCCGTGGTGGCTGTCCCGGATCATATACTCATCCCTCATGTGATCCAACATATCATCCAGGAGGATCCGTTCCATAATCTTCCCAGGCACAGAGGTGAGGCTCACCAGCCTGTAATTCCCTGGCTCTTCTTTGCTCCCTTTCTTATAAATGGGAGTGATGTGACCTTTTTTCCAGTCCCCAGGGACCTCTCCTGACAGCCACGACTTTTCAAATATGATTGAGAGTAGCTTGGCAACCACATCAGCCAGCTCCTTCAGGATCCTGGGATGCATGTCATCCGGCCCCATAGACTTGTAGACAATCAGTCTCATAAGGCGGTCTCAGACCTGCTCTACCCTTACAGTGGGGGGGATTTACTCCCCCAGTTCCCACCTAGAGGTCCAGGGATGCAAGGTTCTGGGACTTGAGAATTATGAGAATCCTGGCTGCCAGAGAAGACTGAGGCAAAGAACTCAGCCTTCTCCTCATCAGTTGCAGCCAATTCTCTTTTCTCATTTACCAAAGGGGGTATGCTCTTTTTGGCCTGTCTCTTCTGGCCAATGTACCTGCAAAATCCCTTCTTGTTGTTTTTAACATCCCTCACCAGATCAGCCATAAGTTGGGTTTTAAGGTGGGTTTTGCTTGTCAGAACCTTGGAAGTAGGTAAACAGCCCCAGTTTGCACCTTCACAAAGGCTGACTAGGCTGTGTCCCAAGGCAAGGAGATGAGCTGCTCCTATGCGTAGTTGAAAACTCTCTGCACCTTGTGTCCCTGAAGATGTCTGCTCAGCTAAATCCGTTTGCTCAGCTAAATCTTCCTAGGAAATAGCACAAAATGGGTCTGAGTCATCTGGCCTGACTTGTGCAGATCCCAGTCAAGTCACTGGTGGGGCTGACCTGGTGAAGTTGGGGCAACGGTCCTCTCCTGTTGTCTCCAGAAGAAGAAAATGAAGCTCAGCATTGTGCAGTATGCAGACATTATAAAATCTCCTGTGACATTGATTATGGAATTGTGCAAAGTATCAGAGATGGGCAAATGATTATTACTAATTATGCCAATAGTGATTTCAAAGCTGTTGCTTATTTTCTGTTTTCAGATGTTCTGCTCTGGTTGCCCAAAGCAGAAGTCCTAAAACACCTTGCAAAAGGCATCTCTTGAGGTATGGTGTCTCCTCCTCTTTGAAGAGGATAGAGACCCATAAATCACACCCAGGAGCTTAGTCTTTGCAATCATCTAGCACAGACCTAAGAGAGAAAAAAATAATCATCTCAGTCTGTTGATGCCTCGTACTAGAATTAATCATTCGGGTTTTCATCATTATCTCTTGGCTTTTCTGCAGATTATTTTTTTCCAAGTTCATTTAAGAGAAAGCTAAAAATGACACTTCCATTGCAGTATTAAATATCTTTCTGTAAACATTAAAAAAAATTACCTCTTTATATAGTTCAAGGATCTATTATTGTTCTATTAACTGTGTGACATTTGCATATTGGCACGGGGTTTCATGCCCTGGTTGTTCTCAAGGGACTCTACCACTGTTATATTGCTGGCACAGCCATTTTTCCAGGGTAACTGGTGCACAAGGGCAGTGCTATATTAAGTGCAACATATGCTAGAAATCAGAAATGGAAATGCCTCATCATTGCAGTAAGAGCAGTAAGCCAAGGCTTAGTTAGCAGCTGGGATACAATATAAAAATAGTAAACCTGGGTGAGAAGGGCTCATAGGAGAAAAATGCAGTAAAAAAGAGCAGGAACTTCTAATTTTCATTTTCAAAACTGACTGGGGAAAACATTCTTGCACAGATTTTTCATCGACATAGAAACAATGGACCTCCAAAACGAGTCTGTTGAGATAGTCAGTGAAAAATCTCAAGGGTTTTGGCTGAATACTCTCGTTTTCTTCTGAAGTGGTTGTTCTCTTTGAGTTAAAAATGGAAAATTTCAAGGAAAGAGATGCTTCTTTTTAAAAATCTGCCTTTCATCAAAACCTCAAGTACAAGCAGAGAAGGGAAAACTTCTGAGATAAAACTTCTACACATTTTCTTTTTTTTAATGCAGTTATTTGTAGGGTGTATTACTAGTATTTTAGGCTTTTATTTTTGTGAAAAGGGTAAATCTATTCCAGAAAGCCTCTTCTCAGTCTCAGTGTCACATCACAACAGAAAACTTCACCAGCCCTGAAATAACTGTAGATGCTCAAGGAACCTTGAGGTAGGGACCAAGCTGCTGGACTGGGTGGGGACCAAGGGCTGGGGACCCTTGCCTCAAAAGGGCTCTGGGTTGGCACAAACATGACATTAGTCTCCTTTAGTCTGTAGGGATGCATCTGGCTTCATAATGGTCAGACTTGGTGAACCTAAAGGTGTTTTCCAACCTAAATGGTTCTGTAACCAGAGTGCTGTGTGTTGTACTGTTCCGTCTGTGGGCCTTCTCTATGGTTGAGATGGCTGCTATGATACTTGTGGTCTATGTCTGAAAGAAGCTAGCTCACAAAATAGATGAAGGCTAAAGCCTGCCAGTACTGGTATGGCTCTTTGGTTTGCAGTAGCCACTGGGGCAGACTGGATGAGCTTCTGACCTTAATTCCTTGAAGAGCAAGGCCAAGCCTTTTATGACTGTGCCCAATAGGCTGCAAACTGACAAGGCTAAGGTGTTTAGAAGGGAGTAGCTTGCGAGGGTGTGTGGAAGAGTAGGGACGTGGCAACCATGGAGCCTAGGAAAGGAAAGTCCTTGGGTCAGGAAGATTTTTTTCTGTTTAAGGGAGTGGCTTATGGTCAGGGAGAGCACAAGAACCATCTCAGCAGCTGAGCTGCAGGCTGGTTATATGACTGTGCTGACCCCAGTGAGAACTTCTGCACCCCCATGTGCAGCACATGGGGTTTGGCATGCTGGGCTCTGGTTTAGGCTCTCAGGATTCAGCTAATCAGGAAGTTGTTGTTGAACTGTTATGGTCCATTTAATATTATGACATGTAGCTCCTCAGGATGCTTTATGCCCCATTGGCTTTTGTAGCACCTTACACCAAGGTGCTGCATGCAGTGTTCTGTCAGCAGCTTCTTAGATCCAGCAGCTCCTGCTTTGAGATCACCCAGCTCCCTCCCATCCCATGTACTGAGTCACTCACCTCAGCTGGGTGGTACACTGGACCTGCAAACTGGTCCCCATCAAAATCCTTCTTCTCTCTCTTGGCAGTGTTGTTTGTAAGCATGATCATTCCTTGACCACTGCAGGGCCCTCATGTTGGGTGCAGCTGAGAGAGGTGATCCATTGTGGAGGGTGGTAGGGTCCATATAGCTGCTGCGCCAACTCTTACTGCCTGCAGCCCTAAAAGATATATTACTCCCTTGGAAGTGCTGTGAGTGACAAGAACTCCTACAATAGCTGTGCCTCTTGTTTCTATCCAGGACCTCACTGTGAAATGCTGTGGACTACTCAGAAATAACATCAGTACAGGGAACTTCTCTAAAGGCCATTGGGCATCTTTCCTTGAAGTTGGTTCTAGGAGTGGCTCAGCAAAAAATGTTCTTGAAACAGTTGGTAGCAGGCATTTTAAAGTCCTTAATAAGCATTTAAAAAAAAAAATCTTTTCTACAAAATTGTTGGTTTTGTCAAAGAACTAAATCAGGGTGGTTGTCCTTTGCTTGAGTTTTAGGTGTTCCTTGTGCCTTGTTCTTATGTGCTTCTGAGATGTGCCACCTCCTTTTCAACAGCACTTCAAGCCTCTCACTGTTTCCTGGAACTTTGACGCTTTATGGGAAATATAGTGCATTTGAAGACCTGGCATTGTCGTCAAGAAAGGAACTGCAGGTCCTATGAGGACTTACAGCATCTATTTTTAGCTAAAATAGTTTTTTTCTTTAAAGTTTTTAGGGGAAAGAAAAAGCCCAAATCTGCAACCAACTTTCACAGTAAAATGTTAATAGATGTCAGGGTGGTAACTGCTGTTTCCACTTGAAATTTTGTTTATTTGTTTCTGCCAGATTCCTGGTTCTGTTGCATTACTGTCTACAAGAACATGCCATGGCTAGCAAGCAAAGTTGGAAACCTGACTCTAGGGCTGTCCCTCTTCACTGATGTCCAAAGACACTGTTGTTTTGTTGTTGGGATATTCAGCTGTTTGTTCATTCTAATGCCTTAAAGTCTGATCAACAGGTGCAGCTCTTCTGATAGATTGGGAAGTGATGTTTCACTGTGGCATCAGTTTGTAGTCTAAGAGCTTATTGTTATGACTGCTCTTGTGCAAACTGAATGGGCTGCTGCTGATGTTAATTTTCTTTTCTTTCCTTTCCTTGTGCCTTCAGCATTCAACCTCTTTTCACAGCACTACTGATTCTTCCAATATGTATTTCACAAAAAAAAAGAGAAGTCTGTAGATTTGCTTCATCGGACCAGGGTCATGTGGGCAGTGTTGACCCCTGCCAGCCCTATCAGTGTCACTGCAAGAACCTGGTGTTTGCTGGGGCTAAATAGGAAAATCTTTTCTGTGCAAGCTGGAAGAGCTGGCTTGACAGACTGCTTGTCAGAAGTGCTGCTGGGAGCATTGATTTAATGTTCTGGATAGTACCTACAGCCTTACATGCCTGACCTGAAACCTCATCAACCAGGTCTGTCCTAAGTGTCCTGTAGGGTCAGTAGCCTGAGAAAGGTGGAAAGCACAAGCACTCCTGCATGCTACATAAGATTCCTCCTGGCCTCCAAAAGGGAAGCACTAGTGCAGCACTGGCTTCTGCTAGTGATGGATCTATCATAGATAGATCATGTGCTGGTCATGACCACTCAATCTTTTTAATATGCTTCATTGCTGTACACACGATATAAATGTCCTAAAAAACCCTTCCATCAATGGTATCATCCTGCTGTGGAGTATCAGCACAAGGACCAGTCAATGTTCTATCTTATTCCATGCAGAATTTGCAGACACCTGTGTTTCATCAGACCGGCTCTGCCAGTCCTTTGAAAGCACCAATGTGCAAGGGAGGAAATGAGGCACACGAAGCCAGTACTATTATAATAAACTCATGACCTTACTAACCTTTAGCCCCATATTATGCAGACAATGCTGTGACCAAATAAGAGTACAGCTTTCAACAGATGGAGAGTCAGGACAACCTTGCTGAAGGATAATATATTAATTAATTTACACAGCTAAGAAAATCCAGACTACACCAGTTATAGTGAATATGTTCTGCCCTCTAAGTTGACCTCTTAGAAAATTTTAACAGAGCTATGGTAACATGTAAGAGAGAAATAGTATATAGTCATCAAATTAGGAAAAGAAATTGCCTGAAAATGGCATTTCGGAGACTATTTTTAAATAATAGAGCTGGAAACACAATGAAAATTGCCCTATCAAAATAGAATATATGTGACAGAATTTTTGTAAAGCTTCACAAGGCTTCTGCGAATATAATATGCAAGCTGGGAATATTGGATTCAAAATTATATAAAGCTCCCAGTCAAGCTCCATCTCATTGCAAAGAGCTGTAGTGGCTTTAGGCAGATGTTAAGAGGTTGCAGGCAAGTGCTTAAGCAGTCTTACATAAGAGATAAATATGATGGATCCACATGTAGTAGAAGCACTTCTTAGGATAAAGTGAATCTCCCAAAAATCACAGTAGAGGCAAAGCTGGAAGCTGTGATGGATTCATCTGAGGCTACTGTACGAACTACAGCGTAAGAGGCCAATTAATTCTCCAGCTATACAGTGAGTAGATTATAGGATCAAGGACTTTTTGCATTTGGAAACCAAATGCGTGGTTAGAGTGAAAAGCCTAGGAAGCAAGGAAGATCCTTGGAGACAATAGCCCATGTGTATTGGATCCAGCTGCTCTCTGCAGCTGTACCCATGATTTTACCGTGTTCTGAAAAAGTGTTTGCAGGTGCAGCCCTACCAAAAGGTGAGATGACACTGTGCAGAGCAGGCCTGATTCTCATCTTAGTTATGCATGTGTAAGCTGCATTGCGTGACCGTACACCCAACCTGAGGTCTGGATTGCTGCATTAGGCACAGCTTCCTGTAAGGGGGACTTTACGTGGTGTGCAACTCTAAAAATAGCTCTGTAATGGTTCTGCCTGGTGTGTGTGCATGCATACACATACACACACACTTGCACACTCCTATGATGAATAGAGGCATACGCTGGCTGCCTCTCCCAGTCCCTAGTCAGGGTGCATGATTACACATTTCAAGACCAACACACCACGTGATGCGTCCTACTTTTTCGTAGAATACTTCTCAAAAATAAAATGGAAAGTTTAATCCTTTCTCCACTCCCCCCAACCTGTTTTTTAAACCTTCTCAAATGATGTTTCTTTGTGCTGTAATTTAGGAGCTGTATAAATATATTCTGCTGCAAAGGGTGATAATTACCACGCCCACACAATTTTATAATACACACATCTAATTGTAGTACAGTTATTTGTGGCAGCCAAGCACTCAAAATATACTTTTATTGTATGCCTCTAAGCAATGATAGAAAAGTCTTTTTATTGCTACCTGAATGTATACTTTCAGGGCATTTTTATTTCACCTAACTAATCTGCTTTTAGATTTTTCCCTTTGTGTGGCTTTCAAAATTCTCTTTCTGCAATTAAAAATACACATAATTAGTAGGGACATATAAAGACTCTCTGGGAATGTCTTTTCAGTGCATCAGTGCCTGCTGAGATGCACAAGCTGGATCCAAAAAAGGTGAAAGAACTTCCTGTGGTACAGCAGAAATTCACATACCGCTGTTTCTTGTGGGTCAGCCTGGTCAGGGCAGGACCTTGACTAAGGCAGGGGGCATAGACAAGGCCTATTTTATCATCCTTTCATATATGTCTGGCTGAAGGAAAAGCTCCCTTTCTCTCCTTAGAAGCACTAGCCTTTTCCACAATTAACCCCTATTCTCAGAGGTTTTACCTTCACTGCCCAACAAAATAGTGCCATCGCTTTCTCCCACATCCTAGTCCCTTGATTGCCAGCACTCTACAATGTTAAGAGTTTGGATGTCTCTCTGGTCTGAAAAAAAGCTCTCTGAGGCAATCAGCTATTTTTCATTCAATTTAAATCACAGCATTGTTCTGGGAATGATTTGCCCCAAGGGGCTGTCCCCTATGGGCAAGCCTTATAGTTTCCCTATAGGCTGACCCTTCATCTCCTTTGAGCACAAGACCTGATCTACCCAACTTCTCCCTGCCTGTGCCTGAGGGGCAGTTCATTCCTTAATTGCTTCCCCAAGCCTGTATTTATCAGAACTTGTTTTGGGATTTGGTAGAGAGAAATCTGAGCCTCAAACTCTCACTCCTTCATGTCATTGTAGCTCCAGCTCCCTATGTTTAGGATGTCTCTGCTGTGCTATAGGCCTTCAGCATCCAAACAGACTTGCTGTTCCCCTTGTGAGGGGGAAGAGTATATCCAGCACAGGCTCCTGTCTCTGACTGGGTGGCTGTGGTCATTTTTCAATCTAGACCAAAAAAACCCACCCCAAAACACAAACTTCATGCAGAAAATATAATGTAATGAAATCCTCACTGAGTCAGGGAGATATCTTGTCTCTCTGCTTGCTGGAAGGAGACAGAAAGAAATGTCTGTGACACTCCTGAGTGAGATATCCAAGGGATGTATCCTCCGGCACAGTGCGTCAGGGGATGCTACCAGGTGAGTCACGCTGGTTTTTAGCAGGCACTGTGCAGAGAAATCCCTCTGTACTGCTCTGAGAGATTTACCCTCTTGTATTTATGCTGCTGCAATTTTGACTGAGGGGGAAAAAAACCCTCATAGTTCAAAGGCAGAGTTTCAAAACTGGGTTCATATATGTGTGATTATGAGAGAAAGATTGGGCTGGGGGAGAGGCAAGGAGAAGGTGGCACAGAGAGAGCTGGCACTGAAATTTTGCGTGACAGTTCACACGTCAGCGGCACAGACCCTGTGTGGGGTGGCTCGCTGCAGCATGCCTGAGCTGGGACTTCAGAGCATGCTTCCCCCTTATCTGAGGATCTCCACATTTCAGCTTCCTGGGTTAGGGCAGGCCCTGGCTCCCTTCAACTGTCCTCGGGGTGTTTCTCTTCACCCTGCCGAAAGACCTCTCCCTAAAAAGGATGTACAAGCAAAGCCTTTAGCTCGAAACATAGCAAAGGGGAAGAACACATCCCACTCCCTTTGAAAGGACACAGAACTATGTGCTTAAACCTTCCAGCAGTTCAGAAATCCTCCACCCTGGTGCTGCCATGGGAACTTACAGGAGCTCTGGAGACATCCAGCATAGTTTTAGTGTCAGGACCCTGCCACCTTGTTCCACTGTGTTGTCCCTCAGAGGACACTTGACACCTCTCCTATGGCTAAAGCTGTGACAGGCCAGGCTGCGGAGACTCTAAGGCCACAGCTGCAACCCAGATGCCTCCAGTCTCAACCTGTTGCCAGGAGGCAATTAATCTAACTGCCTAATTTGAGGTACCAGACAGAGAAATCCTTTGGAACCTGTCCCTCTCCCCCAGGTCTGGGCCTCTCTGGTCAGTGCATGTTTCATCTTGGATTGTCCATTTTGTCCTGTGCCCATTTCTTCACTTTCCCATTTCTGCTGTTTCCCTGGGCTTCCCGGCATCACTCCCTCCAGTCCCTTCACCTCCTTGTTCTTCCAGCACATCCTGAAAACTATTTTCAAACCAGATCTCCCTGTGGATCTTTTATTTTGTGACTTTGCTATCTACCATATTTTATTCCATGATTATCACTCTTATGAGTTTATCAAGGTATCACTGAAGCCCAGATCTGAGGACTTCTGTCACAGAGTTACAGAGCAAGCTTGCGAAACATCAGCCTGACCCAGCATCCCTCGCTGTCTTTCTGACACAATGACAGTAATAGCTGTTGGTAGTCTAGCTGTTGGTAGTCTAGCTGTCTTCACTGATTCATTTAGATTAATTTTGAATACTCTCGCTCAGCACCTTTTTAATATTCTGTCTAATATTGATTAGAAAATCTTGAAAACATTAGTTTAGGAGAGATAAACAAATATGATAGAGGTGTGGAAGAGAGATCCATCTGGTGTGCCACCAAAGGATAGGTCGAGGATCAAATTTGACTGTCTCTGAGCCAAGGTAAGCTAAAACACACTGAAAGAACAGTTGCTGCTGCTTTACTGCTTTAGGGGTTGTACCACTTGACTCTAGCTAGAAGCAATGCCTAGAAGCAATGCCATAGCAACTAGATCAGCAGCGTGGTGCAAGGTCCAGGATGCTGTGGTCACTGCTCAATGACAAAGGTAGCACTTCCCTTGGGAAGCAGAGATAGCTGTCTACCAGAGCCTTTTCACACAGGCTTAACCACAGCCTTTTTCTCTTTGAGAAAGTGCCATTGCTCCTTCTTTGGTGCCTGGGTCTGGCCTGATGTCTGGGCTTGGGGAATGCCAGTTACCCCTGACTAGTAAAATAGGTGTGAGTACCACAGTCCCCGGTGTAGTGCAGGCACAGAGCTGCCCAGCGCTGTGAGGATCTAACCTCAGAGGGGTGGGGTGGAGGGGAGTAAGTCTGAAGCAGGCTGAGAAATCTTCCCAGGACAGATATACAGTGTGTTCACTTGGAATTGCATTGCTCTACTTGTGCTCCAAGCCATAGGACCCCGGTGTGCTGGCTTGTGTCCGCTCTGCATGCCTGATAGGTTAGCGAATGATTGGGAACTGAGGCTATCCCTGTGAATATTCTGATTTGACAAGTACACGCACAGATAATAACAGAAAGCTTTTATTATGGAAATAGAGATCGAGTTAAAAAAACAAGAGCCCTGTTTATTAAAGCTTGGGTTGCAGTGTAACATGTTACATTCGGTGACTCACCCTGAGAGTCATCGGGACATGCATACTAATGCTGTGATGCAGTAGGCTGGGGAATGATGAGCGAAAGATCATCCCAGTTAGGAAGATGACCAAAACAGCTCTGCTCATTCACTACCTGCGTCTCTGCACGGCGAATGTGCAGAGCACCTTATCTGTATCCCTAATCTGCTTAAATGCATGACTCACACAACAGGCCCCTGCCAGAAACATCTGAATGCTGGGGCTGACAAGCCCCCTCTGAGCCTGCTTAGCAGCAGCCAGCAGGCTGAACGAGCTGAGTCCCCTGGTCCTGGGGCAGAAACTCTGAGCCAGCAATGACGTGGCAGTCCAAGTGCTCCGGGTATCTCCGCTGAAATGGCAGGACATTACTGCAGATGAGATCACTTTCTCATGCTGGCGCTCTGATCCTGGCTTGTGGTGGGTGTCCAGGATGCTTGGAGTGGGGAGGGAGCATTTCAGCTGGCAAATGAAGCATACTTTGAAAATGCAGCTATATTAAGAGCATGTAATAAGCTGATAAATTCCCTCCCTTCTCAAGGTAAAGCTCTTCTTATTTGAAGGAGCTGGTAGGTCCTACCATCTGATAGGCTCCTGATAATTGCAGCCTGTATGAATGCCACTCACGTGTGTACAGCCAGGACTGGCTCGTGCCTGCCCATTGCAAGGTGTGAGGATTTGCTCCTCATCGTCTTCAGGAGTGGGGTGCTGCTGGAACCCTCATTTGACTCCTTGTCAAATGCTTCAGCCCTGTCAAAGTGCCGGGCAAGCCTAGAACTGCTTATCTCCTTTCAGAAATAAAATGAACACACTCTCCTGAAATGAAAACCAACCCAATTTAGCACTAATGGGAGGTTATAGGGATCCCTCACTCAGATGGCTGTGCTGGGAAGATGGAGTGTCAGGGATGACAGGAATAAGGGAAGCAAGTGGATTCATGGACTGGAACCTACTACAGAATTGCTGAATGACCACAGGAGTATATTCATAGCCATCCTCAGGTGGTACAGGCTCACTGCAGAATATCTGGGCTTCCTCCCTTGCTACTACTGCTTTTAACTCTGAAGTTTGCCTGGCTGAGGGATGTCTGTGTGGATCAGGGCTGGGTAATGCTGGTGGAATGTTGCAAGATCTTTCCCACTGAGTGACAGGCAGTGTATGAATCATCTGGGACTGAAGTGTGTGTGGGGGGGCGCTATCATCTCCTCTCTGACAGGGCTCCCCAGGGCTTGTCACACTTGAGGCTTGTATAGTCAAGGTCTTACTCGTGGTTTTATCCTGGGAAGAGTAATTGAGTAATTGCCTATATAGGATGGAGAGATAAACATCTTGATGGCTCTTAGGAAAAGATCCAAAGAAGATGAGGTCCTAAGAGCCAGGTATCGCATGATCTAAACATGAGGAGCCTGGCCTCCATCTGCAATTCAGCGTTTAGTGAGAGCAGCCTGTGGGGAGGCAGGAGAGTCAGCCCCAAAGGACTGCTGGAGTGCTTAGCAGGGAGGTGTCCCCTGCCTGCTGGCAGAGCCTGCAACTTCTACAGCAGTGCAGGAGAGAGAAACACTGTGGGTTTTGGTATCTAAGTAGTCTTCTGGATCTGCCTCTGGATCTCTTCTGGATCTGGATCAGGCAAAATTCCTGCTTATTTTGGAGCAGTTGGGAATTCATCTGTGCTCTTCATTGGTTTCAAATTTCAATTTTGGGATTCTGCCTGCCTTCACAATGGGCCAAAGCAGCCAGGTGAAACGACCAAACTGTATCCATCTGGATCAGGACTTCATAGGAGTCCCTCAATAAACAGGTTGATCCTTACATGCTGTTCAGACCTTCCAGCAATGCTTGTCCTGGAGACACCTTTAGATGCACAGATTCTTACAGGGGCATTGTGCCCCTGCTCTAGAAATTCCCCAGGAGCAGTCATACCCTGCTTCAGCTACCCCTGTGGCATGACAACAGAGAGCCTGACTGCAATTGCCTCTGAAGAAACAGTTGTTTCCCACTTCCCTTCAGTAACTGGTCCTCTCCCCCTACTCTGTGTGGGGTGAGCAGGGCAGGGTTGAAAATGCTGCTGCTGAAAGACTTGTCCCTTGTTTATTTCTCAAATAAACACTTTCATTTATCAGCTGACATTTTGGCCAAGCTGTCTTTCCTTGGGGCTTGGCAGGAATGAGCTAGAAACTTGTTTAACTGGGTGGAAGGGCTCTCCAGTAAGAAGAGTCTGGCGATGCTGAAGGGTGCTGGGGGTTGTCAGCTCCCTTTTGCAGACAAGGAAAACCTCACAACACATCAGTCTGCTCCTAACAGTTTGTTACCTCCCGATGTTCATCTACTTAGACTTCAGCCTCTTCACTGGGCAAATGGGAGTAATTTAGTCATTATTTCCAGCAGCAAATTGACTCCATTAGAGTTCAGCTGCCCGATGCTCCAGCTGCTAAAGGGGTGGGAGTGGTGCTGTCTGGCTGTTACAAATCAGACATCTTCTCCGTTCCTGGTTTGCCTTTATTGCTCTACTATCCCTTTTTGCATCCCTTCCAAGTCAGACATTGCTCTGATGCTTTTTTAACCTTTTCTGAAAGCCCTGGTCTCCTTTTTGTTCCCATGCACAACACAACTTTGGCAGGTCTGTCAGCTTTGCCACCTTGTCCTGTGCCCCCTCTTTATCTGTGATGCCCTCCTTTCAGGCAGCGTGTAACACAGTTGCTGCAAACATCTGTCATGAGCTGGGCTCCCTTTGACTTGTACCATGCAACTCCCCTTTCAGTGGGAACCACCTTTGGTTCACAGCAAGTGGTGAGCCTGAGGGAGGGGGCAAAGCCTCCTCTTGCTTTATGGCACGGGCACAGCTAGGGCTTTGTGTTTAGGAACAGAAACTCTAGTGACCCCTTTGTGTTATATTGACCATTTGTTAAATCTTTAAAGTCCATCTGTTTAGGTTGAAATCCTTTTAACGACTGGACATGAACAATTTAGTGATGGCTTTTCAGGAGAATATTGGCTTGGATTGAACTTTGATGCCCGCTGCTCCAGCTGGTGAAGCGTGGACACTGTTTTTGTGACATGAACACAGCTTTGCTAGGGATCATTAAGGGCTGGTGGCCATCCCTGTCAGGAGAGTAAAACAGATGTGATTTTCTTATCTCTGGCACCCCAAGGCTCTCTCTCCCCATGTTTCCCCTCTATGTGCTGGGAGAGATGCTATTTGTTCTGCTGATTGTTTCATTAGGAGATTACAATTCTGTTGTTATATGCTGGTATTTTTCCATTCCTCCTCCTAACACTGCTGCTCATACACATTTACTGTTCTGGCTCTGGCAAGTTTTATTTTTCAGCCATTTGTGTGGAAACTGCTGCCCCTCTACAGCATATGTTGATGCCCCAGAGGGTCAGAGTCACAGGGAACTGCATCTTTGAGATGAAACGTTTCAAATCAAACCACTCCCAATTGCCTTGGCTCTGAGCGAGTTCTGAAAGATGTGTGGGTCCAGAAGTAAAAAAGCCAAACACCAAACACCCAGGGAACAAGAAATTATGCTGATGAAAACCCAAACCAAGTAAAAGTCCTGCTAGAGGCAAACATTTCTATGCAGACTATTTGGAGGGGAAAAAGCCCCCAACAATTTACTCTGTATCTGCAAGGTGCAAATGCCAGCAAGTAGGAATGTGGCAGAAGGTGACCTGATTTTGATAATAGCTTTTTCTCAAGCACTTGATGGTTTTCACTTGGGTTTTTGTTGGGTTTTTTTTTCTTTCTGTAACTCAGGAGGGCAAAGATGAAGCAATATACAGAGATTTGAGAACTGCACTTTATGGCAGATCTGGTACTGTCCTGGGACCTAACTGGTTTAGTGGGAAGTTTAGGTCTCTCAGATCCTTACTGTATTTATGACTGGGACATGGGGCAAAACTAACACAGAAAGATTTAAACTGTGAAAGTTAGCACTGGGCAAACAAAAGAAGTTATCAAGCCTAAACTGAAATATGTACAGCTGATAGAAATCCAGAACATCATAGGAAAGGAGATCTAGAAAAAAAGGATATTCAAAGTGATGTATCACAAAAAGTGACATGTTGAGCTGAACATGCTGTGGATTGATAGCACTGTCCTACTAGAAGGAGATCTGCAAAACCTGAGACAAGACCTATCACATCTATTTTCAGTGATGCATTAGCTCTGACAGTGATCCAGAGGTTTGGAGCATAAATTTAAGGAGTTTGCAGTAAGTGCATATTGCTGCTAATTCCAATTATCTGGACTTCAGTGACTGAAGGGAACCAATGCCAGTCCTGTGAATTATCTGTGAAGCAGGGCTACAGGATGAGATGCTGGCCTGGTTGTAGCTTGGGGAATCATCACTGGTGTAGCACGGAGTTGTTGCCTGCTGAAAACAGGAATGTGAGACACTGAAATTCAGTGGCAACTGATATCTGTATAAAGTGCCAGATAGGGCAGAGGAGAACAAGATCTACGTTACACCCAGTGTGGTGTAGAGCCGTAGGCACGGCCAGGGCTTTGTGAGAGCGATGCTTTGAGTGTCTGGAATAGGAAACTATAGCTGCAAGTAACAGCAGTGTCATGAAAGCTGTCTCCATAGCTGGGTGGTACTGTCATTTAGAGACAAGTGTATTCAGAGTAATGGGAAACATCTCCAAAGCCCTAGAAGAGTGGTAAAAAAGCACACTGAGAAAGTGTCAAATACAACAGCCATGGGAGGGAGAAAAGACTGAAGCTCGGGCAAGATATGGGCAGAACTGATGGATTTACTACTGCTGGGAAACACTTGTGCTGATATTTCAGGGTGATCCATGGGTACATGCTGGAGATGCCAGAGAGTCTGATTTAATGTTGGCTGAGAAAGGCAGTGTTAGACATGTATTTCTGAGAGTCTCTCTGCCCTCCAGAGATATTTACAAGCCTGCATTGTGCTCAGCCTTTTTCTATGCAGAGCTGATAGGTCTGTGACACCGAGGATGCTGCTGTCAGCAGATGGCACAACTTTGGGTGATATTGCCTCCCTCTTTTGTATTGGATCACTTCCCACCAGTGGTACAGACACCACCATTTGAGAAATCACCTCAGAAAGAGCACTATGGGAAAGAGTTTGGATTCCAAATGATGGCAGATCTCCCATGTTACTGGTAGGTCAGTTACTTTTAGAATGAACAGCAGGAGCGAAGGACTAATCAGTGCTAATTTTCCATCAGAATTTGTCTATCACCAGCTCCTTTCTGCTGGGTCACATTATAGTCCAGTCAGCTGGATGAAGAGAGGCTATTATATCACATGAAGGTGTTAGAGCCTTTGAAAGCCGTCTTCAGTTGGATCTTGTAGTCTGCCATTGAGCATCCTCACTGCAACAGTGTCCTGGCAATTTGGGCTGGGCTGGGCTTTTTCCAAAGTGTGTTTTAAAGAAAAAAGTTCAAGTTTTAGTCTCCTTCTCTGGAAAGCTGTGTTCAACTTCCATCTTTGCTTTCAATGCAACCTCAGGAGGGAAATGACAGTTTCTCAATTTCTCCTTTATAGTAATCCTCAGCTATTTTGGGCTCTGAACTGTCAGCAAAGAAGTAACACATGGATTTTCAGGTTATTATGCATTTCAGTAGACCCCTGACATATGTTTGAAAAGGATGTATGCCAAACAGGGCACTTGGGGGATTTCCTTGGGGAAGGAAGGTCTGAGTTGCCCTGAAATGAAAGTTAGTCCTTGAGTCACAGGGCCTGGTCTGTGGCAGAAATTGGCTAGCTGCTGACCAGTAATTCCCAATGTTCACATCACAGCCTTCATGCCATGAAATAAAGGTTCCCCCAGTCTGTTCTGAACTAAGCAGCCCCTACATCTTTCTGCTCTGCTTCCTTGGCTTTCATTAAGCTTCATTAAGGAAACCAAACATCTAGTGTTTATACGGACTGACACCTTTTCATTATTGTTGAAGAGGATAAAATGCAATAATTTGCTGCAATTCACTCTTCTGTAATAGCACAAATGTGAAAAAAAAAAAAGGCTTGAAGCACTTGCATTTCCTTCCCATCTTCTGCTGAGCAGCCTCAACACTCCAGGTGTTAATGGGGAAACACCTGGGCTCTGGCTCTTCTTGTCCGTAGGCTGCAGTCCTTCTCCCTGTGCGTGCACTTAAACACATGCACACATGTGCTCCCCATGGTTTAAGTGGTTGCTGACAAATAATTTGGCTCTGCACATGGAGAAACCCCTCTGCTTTGTATGTATGTGATTTAGGGGAGGATCTTTATTTCAAATCAGAGCATCTCATTTATTCAGCACTCTTCTGTTTAAGCCCTGAGCACCAACTAAGTAATAGATGGACCATCACAATGATTCTTAAGCTTTGTGTTCCTCAGACCTCAATTTCCAGTGCCTGCATATATTCACTTAACTGGCTGGTAAACTTTGTCGAGGGATAATGTGTGGCTGAAGGGAGAACAGAAGGAAATGAATGGTGGGATTCTGGGTCTGGGGAAGGAATAGGTATGTGGGATGAGGGCTAAGGTGGACCAGGGATGTTATTTTTCAAGTGGGAACTTACTAACAAAGATTAGGTTGAGGAATACTAACTGCTTAGGAAACAACTCCGTTTAATGTTACTGAGAAAATAAAACATGTATCTTAGCTATTAAACAATGATAATTTCTGACCTGTTTGGTGGGGGGGGGGGAGGGGGGGATGGGATGGGGGACACGACATGACACTTACTGCCTATTTTTTAAAAAAAAAACATATGTAATGATATATACACAAGCCCAGCAGAGCAGATGCTCGATGAATAAGGAAGAAGGGGACCGTGATAGAATACACCTCTCCTTCCTCCTCCCTGTATCCCATACATTTTCACACATCTTTTGGGCATCTTGGCATCCTCTGTTCAGCCACAACCACCTCTCTCAAACTGAGGTCTGTCCCCTCTTCCTTGAGAGAACTGTCACCTTGCAGTTCCTACTCCATAGTTCAGAAGGAAGGAGTTTACCCCTGATTTCACTCCTGGCCTTTGGCAGCTCTTCTTCACCATACTTTCAGGATTTGCTCTCTTATCTCAAGTGAGAGATCTCTGCCTCTTTCAGTGTGAAGGCACTGGCAAGGCTAGACACATCCGTCCCATGTTTATTTACAGGTCAGGTACAGGACAGGCAAGAGCAGTCAGATTTCCTCTGCTGCTTTACATAGCCCTGACCTCTGCAATGACCCAGACTTTTATGGATGGTGAGAGGTAGTTCAAACTCTGCGTCAGCTCAGCCCTCAGCCCACAGAGTATTGTGCGGGATGGCTCAAATATGCCAAATTGTGTGTTGTGATTAAGTGGAATGGTCCATGATCTATTAAGATCTGAGCAAATTACAGCCACATTAATTAAACATAGGCTCTCTGGTTGAGCCTAAGCCACAGATGGCATCCCACAGATGGAATGCCACTCTTGATATTCACAGAGCCACTCAGCCCTTTAACTTCAGCTTGTGCTGATTAGCAGAGCAATTTATTTTAGGTGCAGCTATTGGCCTCTGCTGAGGAGAGTGCTCTTAAATGGATATCACTGACAAGGGCCCAGTATAGAGAAAGAGGCGCAATGGGGAGCAGGGATAATGGAAGTTCCAAAAGTTATCACCTGTTCCTGCATCCCAACCTTTCAAAGCAGCAGGAAGGGAATAGGGCATTGAGTTCCCACTGATGTTCAGCAGCATTTGGCTACTTTACTACTGTAGGTGCTGTTTTTTGACTGATTGTAGCTGTGATCTGTTGGAGGATGTTATGATTAGATCTTCTAATACTGAATGGAAGCATTTTTATAATGGTAACATTTACCCTTTGAAGCTGAGTCCTAAAATCATCCTTGCCTCTCCCTCCAGAAGGCTCAAGTTCTGGCTCATTGGTTTTTGTGTTGTCTTTTTGGCAGCGCTTGTGGGAAAGATGCACGGTAGCATTGCAGGGTTTATTTAGCAGGAATGGCTACTGGTGATAACCTAGAGTGGGGCCCCATTCTGTTAAGCACTATGCATCCCCTGTGCCAAAGAGGGGAAGGATTATACAAAATAAAATTTCTTACATCTGGCCACGTGGAAATTGGTGCATGGATATGGAATGACTTTTCCAAGGTCATACAAAAAAATCTGTGGCACAGCTAAGACCTAGCACAAGACAGTCTGAGTACTAGGCCAACACAATAATGTCAATTATAATTATTAATGTCAAAGGAGGAGGAGGGAAGAATAGAGGAATGACATTTCTGCAAGGAAGAGGATGGCAGGGAATTATTTAACACTTTAAGGCATCTTGACACTGTGTGCAAAGATAAGTGTGGGATTCTAAAATAAAAATAGGTTTCTTTTAAAATATACCATCTCATTTCTAACATTAATTTTTAGTTAAAGAGGTGGGAAGGAATTTGCTATTACTGTCTTTGAAAGAAGGCAGCCTGTGACATCAGCAATTAAGAGCAGTGCTGGAAAGGGCTTGTATGCTTTTCCTTCATCTGCTTCAGGGCCTCTTTTTTAACTGTAAGTGGCCAGGCTTGCCTGAAGATGTGGTGGTTGCCCTGATCAAGTTTCATCTTCAGAAAGAAGTTGAAGGTAGCTTGGATGCTCTGGTGTAAGTTCTGGCTAGCTGGCTCCTGGATTTGAGCTGATTTGTTCCTTCTGTTGCTAAAGGTGCTGGCCAAAAACCACCATATAATGGTGGAGCTCATTAGTGCAAAGCCCTGGAAAAGTTGGAAGCTCACCTTTTGGATGAACAAGGACAAGAGCAACCCAATCCTTTGGTAACTGCTGTGGATGTATGTATCTCCCTATAGACAGCAGTGAGGCATGAAATACTTGGGTATGGCTTGTCCACATCTCGCGAAAGAGGCATGAAAATATTTGTGGAAAGACATAGACTACAAAAGCTGCAAGGCAGGGCACTGGATAGACAGTATTTCCTACTGTTCCCTTCTCTCCAGTGACATTTCTACAGGAATATCTGCACCCTGTAATAGAAAGTAAAGACCCACCAGTTTAGAGCTGTGACGAACCAAGGGCAATTAGTTTTGGACCTTTATCCTCTTCAGCTGAAGCTTATTTATGTTCTTTCATGTGGCCTGTGGTTGTTCTGGGATTGCTTTCTTCTGTAAACAGCTGTGGGGAGCACTAGCTTTCTTTAGTGCAGCATCTGTAGTTGCTCCTCAGTTGGCCAGTAATAGAAGGCTGTGGCTGTACTTTTGTTCGTCATCATGTGTGCTGGCTCCAAGCCTAGACCTTTGGCCAGGACTGTTCACAGTTTGCTCCTCAGCAGAGAAGATTGTGCCTTTGAATCCTTGTGTTGAATTCCTTGTGTTTAAATAATTGCTGATAGGTAAGGAAAATGAGGTTTTGATGCCACATCCAGGTACTGTAATCTATTTTTCTAAGACTTTAGGCAGGGGGAATGTGCTGGAAAAGTATAATTTTCGTGACTTTCAGAACTTTTGGTTTTGGTTGCTTTTTTTTTTTTTTACAGATGTGGGGTTTATGGTAACTTCTCTTGCCCAGATAAGCCTGTTGCTTACTTCATATTTGATGGAAACATAGATGAAGTTGTCTTGGGCAGGGGCTTCCCATATAGCCTAGTGGGAGGTTCTCTAGTGCATTAAGCTTGATAACAAGAGTACCAGTGTGCAAATAGCTGCTTTGGGCCCAGTGGCTGGAGACGTGGAGGTTGAGCTAGAACAAAGAGTCTCTGGTTTCATAGTGGGAGCTGTCTTGATACCAGAGGACAATTTAGTTCTCTCTAAATTTTGTGTCTGCTTGGAGGATTTCTTGGAGTCAAGGCTATGAACTTCTGCAGCTCGTTGGGAGAAAAAACAGGAGAAATCTGCTTCAGAAAAAGTAATAAAATATTTTTCTTCCTACAGGAAATGGAGATTTTCAAATTCTCATTCATGCTCTGAATAAACACTGTGAAATGTCTGAATTCCCAGTAGTAGGGAAATACTAAGTTATGATCAGTTCTGAGTGGAACTATGATCTTTTCCACTTTGTCCTTGTCTTCCTAGTTAATTCTCATTTTCATCTGTTTTTTTTTTTTTAGGTCAGAGCTAACTGAGCTGCACCAGGGCATTTTCCCTGTTATACTAGATACTTGCAGGCTTCTGTGGAACCATTAATTCAGTGTCTGCTGAAAGATCTGTGTTTTCTTTGTTCTGGTAAGCTGTTGGGATGTTTTGCTGAGTTTAATATTCTCAGATAGTGAGTTCTTGATCTGGGTTGCCTGAAGTTCTTCCAGAAAAGGCAAGTTATTTAAATGTTGCTAGTTAGTTACCAAACTCTTGCTCTGAGACACGCAGAAGACTTTGGAAGGTTTCCCCTGGTTCTATTGGTTATAGAATTAGCAATAAATTCATTATTTTCAAAATATGGAAAAATATGGAACAACCCTGCTGGGTGTTTGGGGGGTTTTTTTTGCACCTGCATCACTTCTGAATATACAGTTTTCAATAAAAGCATCAGAAAAATTTACTTGTAACTATATTAGCTTTACTATAATAAATATTTTATTTAAATTCTCATAATACAGTGTCTTTGCTTTCCAAAGGAAAAGATGGCTTTTTTCTGTGCTTTCTTCCCCAGCTCTATTATGTTGGGAGATCTGTTCCTTCCTAAAAGTGTGCTGTCGGTATAGCTGGCTGTTACTGGTAATTATAGCCTTTCACAAGTTAATAGCCTCCTTTGGATTGTACGCTACAAGAACCACAACTGGATCTCTGGATAGGAAGCAGTGAAACTGAGAATGCTGGAAATTTTCCTTCAAAAATACTATTGTGTTTGAAAATTTTCACCATCTGCTTGCCTTGATATGATGAGGAGCAATAGAAGGGTAATGGAAAAACCCCCCAGTATATTCAGAAGGACATAACAACATGAAAGGGAGAATTAGTCTTTCCAGTGTCTCATTAGAAAACTTCTGAAAACTAGTGGAAACCAAAGCCAACTTCCTTTTCATTCTGAAGTAACTATTCTCATAAAAACCAACCCAGTTTTGTCCCAGCTCTGTTGACAGCAAAGCTTATTGATGATTTATCTGTATTCATAATGACCTTCCTGACCTTATTTAATTTGGACCCTGTGTGGGCACTTATCTTTGTGGTCACTCTGGTTTAATGTTAGGGACTGAAAAATGATACACAAGGGCTCACAGCCACAGAGGCAGTTAGGCCCTATCACCTTTGGACACCAGCTCTTCTGTCCTATCTCAGGACTGACAAGCTTCCTGTCAATATGATGAAAGAGACTTTCCATCATGTTCTATCCGGGTGTTAAAATTGTTATGCCTGTGCATGCTATGAAATGCAGTGGGCCTTCATCACTGGCACCTCACAGACAATTTCTCTGGGGTGTTTTTTCTCCTCTTCCATCTTGCCAGTGCAGTAGCCATGTTTACTTTGTTGGACCATAGCGAGTAAGCTCAGCTCTGTGCACAGAAGTCCTATGTATCCAGCTCTTGGAGATGGACAAAGCCCTGAATTGTGCTACCCATGCTCAAAAGTTGCTGGAGCAGAGCTGGGAGTCCAGGGGAGGATTTGTTTAACGGTGGTGGATTTGGCCAGTGTGCCGGCAGGAAGCGAGCCTGAGGCGCAGACTCCCCGTGTGAGGCCCTGGGTGGGACACCATGCTGAGGAAAACAAGGGCGCTGTTATTAAAGCAGGGCCCAGCAGTGTGAAGGTAGCACTGAGAGACTTCAGAGAGGAGGTTGTTTCACCGGAGCAGCCGGCCTGCGGCAATGAGCCCCAGGAGGCTGAATACATCACCAGAGAAGAAGGAACGAAGCAAGCTAGTGAATGAAGCCACTTTGAGGCCATGCAGTTATTGGTTTGGAAGTATCCCCTACAATGCAGGTCTCCTGAGGCCTCTGTGTGTGTGTAGGGCTGCACAGCCTGTAGCGATACCTTGGCTGGATGCTGTTAAATAAGGTTTTAAGAATCAGAAGACAAAGCGTTATAGACTGGAGGGGCTGGGACTGCAAGCCCTCTGTAGCAAAGGACTCTTTCTTCCCCTGTCTGCAGGCTGCCTAACGCAGCAGGGGCCCTGGTCTGTCATTAAAGCTCACTTGGAGCTAGCTCAGTCCAAATCACCAATATGATGGTTGACTGGCAGGAGCTTTGGAGGGGGAAAACAGCAATTACAAACTAAATGGAAGGGGGGAAATAATGGAAAAAAATGGAAGTTATAGAACAGAACTCACCACAGAATGAAAAGGGACTTTCTGGAAACCTAATAAAGCATCATTACCTTTGCTAGAAATATACGGAGAACTGCAGTAGTAGAATATGAATCAGAAAAAGTGATGGTTGCCCAATGCCAGTTGTAGCCCTTGGATCATTTGCTGCTGGCCTTTTCTATCATCAGCCTTCTCTTTGTGTTTTCACAAAAAAAGTGATGGCATTGAGGGGACCATATTGCTGTTCTTATATACTACCAGTTCCCCTTCTTCCACTTAGTAGCAGCAGCACGCAAATATGTCTAATTCGTTTTTTCTACTGCTTCCTGAAGAAAGGTAGTCTCAACAAACTCGGAGTCCCCTGGGGTGCCAAAGGGGATCAGGGAGAGGGGATGAAGTTAATACCTTTTCAGTTCTCTCCACATAGTCTTTTATTTCATTTTTCCTTAGGAATACGTACTCAGTGACCCTTCCTGCTTTTCCACTGGAGACCTGATTACCATGTAGCAGTTCAACATAGTTTTCTATTGGTATTTACATAAGAAGTAGAGATTGAAATAGCTACTTCAGACTACTTCAGCTCTAAGAATATATATAAGACCTTATTTACTATGAAATTAAACAAGGATAGATACCTGTTTACAATCCCTGGAATGAAGCCAACAGACGTGTTTCATTACTATGGCTAGAAAGTAAAACATACTCTATAGAATTTTTTTTAACCAAAGTAAAAGAATTCAAAGAACTGAAATAACTTTGCTCCTTGTATTAGATTAACAACTGAAAGGCAGACAAAATGGGATGATTTGGTTAAAAAAAGGATCTCAGATCATGGTCACAAAAAAATCCCAAACCATTAAAACACTAATTTGTCCTGTGTAGCTGCATTTTTACTGAGTATTTGAGAAGAAATGCTTGAAATGCCAACAATTATTTGTTCAAGAAAAAGGAAAAGAAAAAAGAAAAAAAGAAGCCATTAGCTAACTGCTGTGCGTCAGCTGGTGAGTTTGATCAGCAGTGCATTTTGTAGGGTCACTGCCATCATATTAGTTGATTGTGCCTCAGAAATAAAATATTAGCATGCATAGGATTGCAGAACTTCAATAGCAGATAGAGGTAATACACAAGGAGGAGCAGCAGTAGCAAAGTACGATCTAATTGTCAATTTGAGCCCCATCTTGTCTCTCTTAATTAAGCCAGCTGCCAAGAATTGCTTTTATAACCTATTCCAGATATCTGGGTTCAGATAGGTCCCTCGACTTCCTCTACTCTACCCACTTCTTCCATAGCCCAGATGGTTGTGACTTTGAACTCTACCAAAGGAAGTTTTGCTGAATCTACAAACTCTGGGTATTCAAAAGCAAATGATAAGCCAAGGGTCTTTTTTATGTGGACACGGGCTGCATGAACTAAAAATATAATTTTAAAAATCACACTTTTCATCTAGGATACTGCTACTGGGATAACTCCCTACCACAGCCCTAAGTGTGAAGCACAGCTATGCTGTGAACTCAGAGCAGAGACTGTTTTTCAGTTGTGTGTTTGCGTAGGCTGGGACATGGGATTCCCATATGGGAACAAAACCCAGATGAACAGTGATAATACAGGGTGTGCTGGTAAATGATTTGTGTCCTGAGATGTGAATCCTGCCTTTCCAATCAGTATCCTGCTTACCTTTCCTTCCACCTGCCCACACAGCCTTGGCCTCCCCAGCCCCTGGCCCTGTAATTCTGTTTTGGTATTTTGGGGGTTGGCAGCACAGCTGGCTGTGTGTTTGCTCTGCCCCTTTCTGAGCCAGACAGGCATCAGCTCCCCTCCTGTTCAAAATCCCTGTAAGGGGGTGAGCCCTGCTGAGAGAGAGGACTCATTAGCACAGGCACAGTGTGTGTTAATGAGTCTAAATAGCTTCTGGAGGAAGCTCATGGCTTTCCAGCACACAGAGTGGGTGGAGCGCTGCACCTCAAGGTATCAGCATCCTTCCCTGGGTCTGGGTTGCTGAAGTGCACGTTTCAGTGGGAAAGGGAAGAAAAATGGATAGATTTCTAATTTCTTGACTGTTCCTTCCACAAACAACCCTTCCCTGGAGCCTGCAGATTTATCACAGCTGAGAGGGAATTCTGTGGCAGCTTCTTATTAAAATATTGGCAGCCTATTACTGTTCCTTACAAATGATGCAGATGGATCACCGACTGAAACAGTGCTGAAAGGCAGCTCTGTCTGAGGTGAAACGCTCTTTGTCCGTCACTGCTACCTGCACTTCCTCTCACTGGAAAGCTGATTTTAAAATTTTTATTTTATTTTGCCTACCTCAGCAAATCAAGATCCTGAAAGTTATTTCAAAGGGTCCCTTATCTTTTAACAAATATCTATGGTCTGTAGCTGTCCTGACCTTGAATTGGTTACCCGTGCATTTCTCACATCAAGATTAGATTATTGTGACTCCCTCCTGACAGCCCGGCCTGATAAGACCCTGTACAATTTCCAGCTGGTGCTGAATGCTGCTGCCAGGCTCCTGTAATAGAGAGATGATCTCCACATTTCACCTCTGTCCAAAGTGCTGTGTTATTTGCCAGTTAAGCAATATATCGACTTGAAGAGTTCCCTGTTAAAGTGTGTGTGCTTTGAGAAGTGAGACGAAAGCACGGGTAGGTGCTGACTGCCCCATGTAATGATAATGGGAAGGGCCCTGGGCCCCTAACCTCACATTACCTGCATTACTGACAGATTATTTGCAGCTCAGCTCTAAATAGGATGGCATGAGTCCAGCCTATTTTTTTCCTGTATCTTTTTAATTTCCTCACCAGTTCAGTAAAAACCTGAATTGATATCAGCTGGCTGCCCTGACCCACTGACTGATAACACCTCTGTTTCACAAAATTGGATGCAAAAGGCTGCTGCCACTGGGGATGGAAGCAGGAGATGCTCTGTGGCTAAATGCAGCAGTTTCTGTACCCTGAGCTACAGAGCTAAGCTTGCACACAGCCTACTTCAGCAGATGTGTGTGGATCAGGCGTCATCATATGCCATGGTGTCTTACTACAAATGCTGTGAGGCTGCAGGAAACTACAAAGTGCCAGTTGTAAAATGAGTAGCAGGGGGCCTTATAGGAGAAAGAGGTGCAGGGGATGGTTGAAATGCAATACTGTGCACAATCTAGTAAAAACTAAGGTGGGTGGAGTTCTTTACTTCTTAGCATTTAGTTGTTCCTTCTATTTTCTGTGTTTAAGAGTGTTTTCAGCTTCTGTGATTGGCTGGGAAAAGGAGACTATGTTTTGGTAAGGAAGCTGTTGGTATTCTTGCTTGATTTTTTTTTTCTTTAGAACGATGAATTTTTATATCCTTGGTATTTGGGACATATTGAGGAAGAGGAGGAACTGTATGCTTTCACAAAAAACAATCCTCCTTACATCCCCCAGGCTGACCTGTTTCCTTTCTGCCCCAGACAGGCTAAATGAGCCTCTCTCTCCCAAACAGAAGGATTAACCCTTCTTCCAGTCCACCAAGGGGCTGGCAGATTTTCCTTTTCCAGAAGCTTTCAAGTCTTTTCTTAAAAGCCATGTTCCACTTTAAATAAATGTGGTTTGATTTGTCTTTTTCCTCTTTTCTTTGAAACAGTGATCTGACTTAAAGGCAAAAGTGAATCCTTAAGGCTTTATAATCTTTAGTAACTCTGTAAAGCACCAGCGATTGAGGCAAGGTGGGTGCTTCTCTCCTGTGCCTCACTGGCTCTGGAGGACACCCAGCCTCGACAGCACTGAGCTAGAGGCTATGGTAGATTCGGGATTGCCACTTTGTGCTTGTACAGATGCAGGCAGAACGAGTCTTCACTGAAACTGAGTTTTGCTGTTATATGGAGGAGTGGTTTTATGTTGTCACCTAACTTTACAATTAACTAGGAACTTTAGTCCTGCCACTAGCTGCAAAGGTAAAAGTGAAATAAGACAGGGCTTCATGGAGTCACTTCTCCCTCTTTGAGGTCATAATTCTGCAAGGGAGGAGGGATTTTGTGTTGCTGTTGTTTGAATGTTAGGAGTGGAGAGGGTGGTCAGTGTAACACAGATGTTTTGTCATTGGTGAGACTCTCCATCCCTTGGGATTACATCAGAGAGCAACAATGTGGTAAGGAGAAGTTAGTAAAAATGATGTGGAGGTGCTTTGCATTAACTTCATTAGTTTATTTTTTGCCAGTTTTGGTTGCTTTCACAATCTGAAGTCTTCTCCTAAATATTAAAAAGGCAAAAAAAGAGAAATGCTTCTAAGCAGATGAGCTCAATCTGCTTCAAGAAATATCATGTTCATAAAGCATATGCATGATACTCAAAATAGCTAATTTCTTTTTAGCAATGATAGCTCTAGAATGCCCATGACCTTCCAAAGAGAAGAGATTTGTACTACTGTGGTATATAGGATTTTAATATTAAAAGAGGTTAAATAGCAGAAAGTGGAAAGCTCTTTGCTTCCTCTTTGGTAAGAAGTGAGCTAATGCCAGCAATTTCCATGGCAACTGCAAACAGACCGTCCTGTTCACTTCCATGTTATAAATAAAACAAAAATATTCTCTAAATTACACGCTGTGCCTACATGTATTTGCTATCACCATGTTCAGCAGACACTGGGAAATATTTCTGTACGTGATTTGTTAGGAAAGATTACAAGGTTTATGCAAACTAAATAGTCTTGGTGGGCTACATTCCTTTGAGAAAATAATAACCTCAAAACAATGCCATCCTTTTCACTGCTGATATTCTCTGAGTTTTGCAAATAATTACAAGTCCAAAACTGGTATCTTACCAGCAGCTGGTGTAAACAATAATAAACTTGCAGCAGCATAATTTTAAATAGGGGCAATAGTAATATTTAAAAGGGTAGGTGATGACATAGACTTTTGCCTTTATATTTCTAATGGGACACACACAGTGACTGGAAGGACAGTGGGTCTGTGCCTTATTTTGCTCAGATTGCAGTAGACTGTGCCTACCTTGTGTGCTCTCTCTGATTTCTAAGTCAAAATGTAAGCTATTCCAGCTCACAGCAATTCTTTAAGCATGGGCAAGTTTCCATCCTGTCTTTCTTCAGGTCCATGAAGTGTTCTGTCCCATGTGTACAGACATAGGGCTCAGATGAAATTTTGGAGCAAGGGTTAAAGCACAAAAGCTTCTTGTGCAAAAGCAGCTCAAGAACTTTTCTCCAAATTCCTCAGCCCCAGCTCACATTCAGTCAGAGGACAAGCCCTGCCGAGGCATCTGGGACACTGCTCACTTGCAGCACTACATCAGAAGTGGAGATCTATTTTTCCAGTGTGGGGTGACCATCCCCATCCCATATGTGGCTTTCCAGCCATAAGAGAAGGGTTGGGAGATGTGTGAAGAGCTTTCTGAGACAGCTGCTTCCATTAACTGCTCCTTGAAGCCTGAGGTGACCTTGAAGGAATAACGAGTACTGCTAAAAGCAGAAAGATGCATTAGGCTGAACCTGTCGCTCTCTGTAGGGGTTTTGCTGGGACTGTCCTGTCCATTTGCAGCTTGTTCAGAATTCAGTGGTGCAATTGCTCGCTGGCCGGAGCCATTAGGATCCTATTGTGCATCCCACCTGTGGGCTGAGCGTGGATGACCACAACACTTGACTTTATTGGATTTTTAAAGCACTTATGAGTACTGGTGTTGCTTCTTTTCACACCCAGGTTCTCAGGCTGTATTATATTCATTAAGTATGTAGGCTCAAATCTGTATGTTGAGTTAACAGGAGATGTAGATGTTGTGATGGAGACCTTTGTTTCCACTAATGCCATCAAGCTATTTATCTTCTAACTTAAAATACAAAGTTCTAGTGATTGGCCTGTCCTGTTGCTTTCAGATAGAAAACTCCAAAAAAAGTAATATCCTTCCTGTGTGTGTGAAAGATTCTTGGTTTTTCAGTCTCAAGAAGATGCAAAGTCAGGTTTGGTTGCTGAGGTCAGTTGCAGTTTACTCTACTTGTATAGGTGTAAAGGAGGTAGATAAAGATTTTTGGGGTTTGTAGTATCATGTGTTTTAATTCCAGTTAACCTTCCAAAGGTTGAAGAGAAACTTGTAAATACAGCATAATAAACACCTTGGCATAGCATTGAGGGATTTAATAGATTCTGTTTATTAGAGATTTTTTTTTCTCAATTAAAATTGCAAGCAAGGTTTCTAATTACAGTACAAATTATTTCAAGTGTATTTTGCTCTGTTAAAAATCTGTGGAGCGGACAGTGCTGCACTTGAATCCAAGCTGGGAATCCAGCCAGAAATGTGACCCCCTTGATCCTGCCATTCTGAGATTTTTAAAAGCACAATTGAGGGTGAGGTGGAGGAGGAAATGTCTCCATTTTCTGTTATTGAGTGTTGAATCCTGCCTCATCCCAGGCTTGGCTCAGCCACCTCAGGTTCCACCTTCCCCTTATTTACACTGGAGATCCCTGTTATTGACATGAAAGATCTCTGCAATGCTCTTGAAATTATGCTGACAAGTTTAACCACTTTTGTAGTGTCTGACATACCTTATGCTAGTCTATGAATTTACAGTGATTTTTAACTTTAAAGGAATAGGAAGGTGGCTGACAAGCTCTATTAGTGCCATGCCTTCAGTAAGGAAGGACTTTTCCACATTGCTTATCTGTGCAACAGGAAGGCATCACGGTAGGGCTGCTTGCTGTTTGGCCAAACTGGAGTCACTTTCCAGGCTTCATTAGGGATCCCAGTTCTGCACCTCTGTGAAGAAGATATTTTGTCATGAGGAATGCTGGGATGCTACCCAGCACAGCCAGAAGTTTATATAGGGGAAGAGATTTCAGATATGGCCCATATCCAATTCCATTGCTTCCAAACCTGTTTTCAGGGCCCTGATAGTGCCCTAATGGAATTGACCAGCCTCAGTGGGGACCCACGCCTCTTCCAGGAACCCTGTTTAAGCTTAACCTGGGCTTTCAGACTTTTCATGACCTATGGTGTAGGTGAACCTGCCTCCTGGATGGGCCTTGAAGTTATATTGCAGGTATCTGGTCTCATGGATGGACACCTGAATGTGCATTGTAGATTGTCTCTCAGCTTGTTTTTGGCCCTATCTCCTGGATGGACTTTTGACCCATGTTGTAGCTTTGTCTCCTAGCCCTGTCTCCACTTGTTCCTGAATAGATTCTGTGGTTGGCCCCATGATCTGGTGCACTACCTGCCTGGTCTTGGACTACTGATGGGTGCTTTTGCCAGCACCTGTCTCTGCCCACCATGTTCAGACTCTCTGGGGCTGTGCCCCATTGCTGAGGGCACTACCTGGTCTAGGATGACCCCTTCCTCCCAGGCTGTTCCCACCTTGAGGAGCAGCCATCTCTCACTGCTCTTCAATGCTGTTTGCTGTACAGAATCTCTAATACCATGATTGCTCACGTGTTGCTCCGCAGTACCATTGCCCTCACCAAAGCACTGTCCTCCCCAGCCTTGAGGGGCATCTACCATAGGCCTCTGTGTCTCCTGAACTTCCTCACCACAGTTACAAGGGGAGAAAGTCTCCTATCTCAGCACTGGGTCTCTTTCTTTCCTGACATTATCACTTCTCTTACAAGACCAAGTATCTATCTGTGTCTTTTGCCCTGGAGTCAATGCCACTGGGCAGTAGGATGCTGCAACCTGCCTGGGCTGTTCCTCCCGCTCTGCCAGGTAAATGGTATTTTGTTACCCCCCCTACATGGGTTTGTCCTTTTCGAATTATGTGGTTTGGGAGTGGAGGGGATGTCTGGCCCTTCGAGTTTATTTGGGGAGATGTAAGTAATTGACATGTCTCAGTGGGTATCAGGGGAAAAAGAAAAAAAAAAGGATCCTTCAAGCCTCTCCAGTTGCTAAGAGACGGATCCTTCAACTTTGAAAGCCTCTATGCACGCAGGGGATATTATCCTGGCAAATTGGACTTTCAAATCTGGCAGCAAGGGAAGAAAGGTGATGCCCAAAAAATAGAGGGCAATGAGGTGATTTGATTTCAGTGACATCTGTTCTCCTTTCTAGGAGGGCAGGGGGCTGCTCCTGTTAGTGAACATATGTGACCACATTATGTGTAATAAGTTTACTTGTGAGTGTTTTGCTCCTATGCCCGCAGCTTGGCCAGGTGACCCCCTTTCTCTCCTTCTTTCTGGCCTGGTTAATTTTTAACTCAGCTTTTGTGTACAAAACCTGATCGTGTAGTCAGGCCATGTGTAGCACTTGCTTTGAAGCCCAGAACAGGTTTGCATGCAGATGGAGTGCATGATCGAGTAGCGGTTTAAAGTTTTATGCCCATGGGACCTGCAAGCCTCCCTTGGAAGAGCCTTCCACTACCTGGTGCACGTGGCCAAAGCACAGAGCCTGCTCATCTGTCACATTTGTGTCTGCAACAGCAGCTGCCTCCCTCGGCTGCTTTGCTGTAGCTTCTCTGACCATGTAACTGTCTCCAGAAGTGCTGCTGTTGATTGCCCGCCAAGTGAAGCTTTAGGAAGGATGCTGTAACGGCTGTGACCTCGTCTCTTGTCTATGTTTAGACTCTCTGCGTAACATGATGGCAGTGGGGTAAGTACTAACACTATTGCATTGCTCCTGTCACCAGCTCTGGGATGTTCATGGCACTGTTTATAAAAGGATGTAAGCAAAGCTCTGAGCCCTCAGTGCTCTCTTCAGTCTGTAAAATGGGCTAGGAGGTTGGTGTGTGCTCCACAGTGATACAGAGATGTCACAGTGCTCTCATTGCCATTTCTCTGCTGCAGGATGTCCTACTTACATGCTGCTTGGTTGGTGTGCCTTGGCCTGCAGCGGGCCATGCAGTGCTTGCGTGACTTTGTTGCACTAGTAGCAAGTGTTGTGCTAGTGTTTGCAGAGCAATGAATTGGTGAACGAGGATCTGGGGCTGTTTGATCCTGCATTGCCCTGGGAGCAAGACTTTTGTTGCCCTGTGTCTTTCATATCCTCAACCAAGGATGCTCTCTCAGAAACTCCTATAGCTGTAGCTGATAGTGGTTGGACAGAAAGTGTTGGTAGTATCAGCCATTTAGTGGGCAAATTGTGGGTTCAGTCTCAGTCATGGCTCACTGAGGGGTGCAGCTGAGTGTGGTGTGCTGAATCTCAGAGGTGTGAGTGTGAATTCTGCCACTTGTGTGATACTAAACACCTACATCGGGTACAGGCTTTGAGTGCAAAGACTTCACCTCACTGGGTTCTGGTTCAAACAGTCACCTTCAGTTTTCTTCTTAAAGGCACAGAAGATAAAATCAAATATATTTTCACTATAAAATATAAGCAATATCAACATATGGTATTCTACCAGTATCTGTGTTTCTTGTTCCTTGTGATTCCTTCTTGTTCACTGTCCCTTTTGAAGGCATTAAAGGTGTTTTGTAGGAGGACGTTAGTGGAGATGGACTGGGACTGATCATGCTCTGGGATCCTGACTCTCCTTCCTTCCAGACTAATGTGCCAAGAAGTGGTGGTGGTGGGAAGCAACCTGTGAGGAGACTACTACCTCTATTTCTTTTACTGAAACTACTGAGCCTCATTGTAGACCTGCCTGACATCAGCAGTCAAGTCTGTACCTGTTCACTGGCCATTTTGCTTTTGGGAAAGCACAAATCAGATCCAGGCTGGGCATCATACCAGAGAGCTCTTGAGATTGAGAGTTTATGAAGCTAAGTGTAGACCTCTTGGGCTGGTGCATCAGCTAGCAGTACAACTGTTAATTTTACTATTACTAAATTTTTGTTGCCCTTGTGCATCTCGCAAGCTCATGGTAGCTTCAGAGAATGATCAGTGTTGGCCATCTAAATGAGATGCTTTCTATTTTATTTGCTAAACAGAACATAAAAGAAAAGGTTGAAAAGACACTAAAAGTGGAAAGGAGAAGATGTACAAAAAAGTGAATAGGGAAGGGAGTTTTGATCTTTAGCCAGGATTTGTGATTATAGCTGAAGCTGAGAGCTAATGTCAGAGGCCCTTCCCGGGGCAGTTTCCTTTCAAGACCAGGACAAAGGGTCAGCCTAGTCGTGGTGAACTACAGACTAAAGGAGGAGATAAATATCATAGGCTGCGTGGTAGAGTTCATACTTTTCAGGTCACCTGTCCTCATGGGACTAGTGTTGGATAAGGTAGTCTGCAAAGTGGTGACAGACCCATCCTGTTGCTATTTTACTCTCTCATTTCCAGCATGCCCAGTCTGGGCTTGTCACTCTGGTCCCTGCCCTTCCTGTTTACCAGGTGTGGTCTAAACTCAGCCTTCCCTGAGCAGAGTCCCTGACCTTCCTGCTTAGGTGAATTAAACCAGACAATAAATTTCATGGGCTTTTCTATGCAGAATCACACAAGAGACTCATTTTCCTTTCTGCTGGACAATAGACAGTGCAGGGCCACATGTTCAGTCTCACTCTTGATGTTGTCCTTGCTGCGCAAAGAGGTCTGCATTTTCACCTGGAGAAGAACCAGCCCAAAACATCATTGTTTTCCAAGAAATTAAGAGCCAAACTTTTTAATGCAATCTCTTTTTCCAGCTTGCTTTTTTTTTTTTTTTTTGCTTTCCCTGGCTGCCTAATTGGAGTCGCCTGTCAGTGTGCATTCCTAATATACTTTTCTGAACACAGCTCCCAAACCCTACGTGGTAATGTAAAACCATTGCTCTGTGCTGCCTGTAACAGATGGGAAATGTAATCTTCTGGGTCCTGTGACAGGGCCTGCTCATTATTATATGAACAGTGAGAGAAGAAATGTAAAAGGTGCAGCACACCTTCATTTCCCAACACCTTGTTTAAAAGGCAAAGGGCCCGATTCTTACTCACTGGACTAGCTACTGGGTGTAAGAGACTTCCAACACGAATGGAGAATTCCTTAATATAATTATTATTATTCTTTTTTTTTTTTTAATACTCTGTAAATTGTTCTCACCTTAGGCTTTTTAATCTAGCTTGTCATTCAGGCAACTTTGAGTACTGACATGCATTTATCAGAGTGGATGACAAGGTGATTCCCACAATTAGGACATTTGTCTTTAGCCTGACATTTTTGCTTCTGTCAGACCCAAAGAAGAGCTATGAGGCCTTCTCCAGCTGCATCTCTGTGATTCTGAGATTTATTTATTTAATTTTATATTTCAAAATCATCTCTTCCTGCAGACCTACCTCATTCTCACACCTCTGAGACTGTACCAGGAGCAGACCTATAAAAGAGACTCTTATGAGGGAGAATGTTTCCAGCCTCCATCATTTGACTGGAATCTGATGGCATGCAAACAATCTTCGCATGAAAGTGGATTGTGTATTGCTTCTTTGAGAGAGTTTGTGTATAGTTATCATGTCTGTGGTGTTAAAGGCACCGTGATTCAGATCAGTAAGTCTTACTTGTGTATAGCCAAGTAGAGAAGCCTTTGCTCAAGCAAAACAGGCCAGACAACTAAAAGGCTGGTAGTTTTTTTTCATTCTGCAGGTACTGAATCAACTTGAATGACATCATTCAGAAAACCAAAAGAACACAAGTAATGCATTTTCATGTTGGACAATGCCTTCCCTCTTCTCCTTCACTGACTGTGTCCTTTTCTGCCTCTGACCTGCCTGCTGGCAGCAAGCCAGGTATAAAGTCCCTGGTATCGGATCTTCTGCTATCCTCTTACCTTCCCTGCCCCTGGCATGCAGATCACTGTGCTACCTGACCCTGTTTGAAGTTCCAGTGTGATGGACTCCATTTCCCTATCAGGCCTGTCAGTCTAGCTGGTTTCAGCATTTCAGCAATCTTCTGTGTGGGCTGGTGCATTACCCATAGGAGTGGAGTTTCATGCTGGAGCTATTATGCCCTACTTATTTTTAATCCCTCTCCACCATCAGCACCTTTGCCAAGAACTGGAGTCAAGCTTTCTTTGCAAGCACTGCTTTGATCTTGCTTGCACCTTAGGAAACATCTGCATCAGCATTTGCATATTGATTCCTAGTGGAGGGGTTCACAAGGTTTCATTTAAAAAGCAAGAATGGTTTTCCAATAATAATTCCTTTGTCTTAGGTATGCACACAGAGACACACACCTTAACACACACACTCACTTGTGTTTTGGACATGCTCACAGCAGTTCCCTCCTTCCAGCAATGTGTCCTTGTTTATGGGAAAGTGAATGACATTGGATTCTGATGAGGAGAAGAGAATTCGTCCCAAGTTTATTTGAAGATCTTTTGAAAACAAACAGGGCTAATTTGAAAGCCCAAGCATGTCAGTTATCAAAAGGTTTTTACTCATCATATTTCTTAGTCTGAGCCAAAGCCCACATAATAAACTAGCTGTGTAGGTATTAGCCTTTCTTTTTGCAACTCACTATTTTTTTGTGTAGGGTGAAGCTATAAACATTGTTTCTTTGATTCCTGTTACCAGAGGGAGATGACATCCATTGTGAAAAATGCTCTTTCGGGGTGGTGCTGGCTGGAGACAGATGTGTATTACAGTACTGCTACAGGTATGCCATCACATGTCACATCACATACTGGTAATTAAAGAATAGACTATCAGGTCACCTTGGTACACTGATCCACTTACTGAGTTTTCCCTGAGAGCGTTTGGTAGTTACCAACCCTCCATACAGAAATCAGAAACTCTTCCCTGTCCACATTTCCTTGTGGTGCTGAGTATTTACTCCTAGTTACTACTGCACAAGTGTTGAGGAGGAAGGGTGGGAGAACAGCACAAACCCCTAGCTGTCTGTATTTCATATATCTAATACTGTATCTTCTTATAGAAATGTATGCAGGCATGTGAATGTATATGAGAATTAGGTAAATACAGCACAAATATATTTGTGTATGTCCTTCCAAATAAGGTAAAGCAACTGATATTTCAATGATTGATTTTCCAGTGTATGCAATTGCAGCCTGGCTTGTTGGTCTATTTGTGAATAGCTGAGCAAGTGAGGTTTAATCTCTCCATAATTTCTGAAGAAAGCAGAAGTTGCAGCAAATATACAATAAATAATTATCCATGAGAGTATTTATACAGCAAATGATGATATGGCCTTTCTGAAATTTACCTGTATCATAGAGAGTTCACAAGGGAAGAAGAGCACTACCCATGGGTAGTGACAAAGATGGGAACATACTCTGCCTTCTGCCTTTGACAGTGTATTATTTCAACTGCTGTGGAAGAAAAACAATATCCTGTTCCATTCAAGAGTCAGAAACATTTCCTAAAACCTTTTTTAGGCCTTATCTGTTCTCATCCTCTTTGGATGATGGATGTAATGTAAGTCAGCGTCTTTTCATGTGACATGAAGTGAAGTTGAGGAACTCCTTGCTGAAGGATGTTCTAGTTCCTGGAAGTTCATATGAGTTTACAGGGAGACTGGACAACTTAATGGAAAAGAAATCCATGCAGAGTTATTAAACACCAGTGAAGCACCTCTGCCTCTGAAAGTCTGCGAGTCAGGCTGCTCGTGATTGGAAGAGTGCTCTTGAAGTGTTGCAATGTGCTGTTTTTAAAATCTTTTTCTTATAGATCTGCTGCAGGCCACTGATGGATATGAGTAATTGCTCTTCTCTGTACAGCCTTTTTTGTCCTTGGACCCTGTGAGAGCACTATGAGGTCTGTTAGTGAAGCTGGGATGAGTGAGTTGTGTCCAGTCAGTACACACAGGTCACTATGCAAGGAAATATTTGAAACATTGCATAGCCCCTTCTGGGGACAGGTTTAAGTTCTCTCTTGGATCCAGGCAGACATGAACAGACCATTTGTGAGTGAGTTACAAAATACAGCTTGCATTCTTACACTGATCCATTGCATGCCTAAGAAAAATAGAGTAAAATACAAAAATCAGTGCCTTGGCTTGTAGTTTGTGATCAGACAAAAGGGTTAAGATCTTGGCATGATGACTTGTTCATCCAGCTGCAGCACATATGCAGACACACATAAAACATGTCAATGAATATTTTATTCATATTAAGATATCAACAAACTACATGTGTTGCACAGATAACAGGAGGGACCAATGTGCCAAACAGAGATGCCTTGCTGTTGCTCCTTAGGTTTGATTCTACCACATTTAGATCAGTAAGAATTTTGCTACTGACTTTGGCAGAAACAGGATTTTCATCCTCAAGTATCGAACTGAAGGGATTCAAGCATCGATATTTACACAGTCCAGATTGGAAACAAAATGTTTCTATTAGTGATACATGGAGGTGAAGCATTCCTAATGGCTCATCAGCTTAAATTTCATCTCACGTATTCTAACAGTAGGCAAAAGAAAGAAAAGAACAATGGAGCAAAAGTAGTATGTTGAATTAATAATACAATTTATACACTTAAAGGAATTTTAAAAATATCTTTCCATAGAAATTACTTCAGAAATACATCAGAGGCGCAAATTAGTCCCTCTGAGGTATGAGTAAATGTGAGGATGTAACACATGATAATCGAATCATGTCATTTCATAGACATGGAGGTGATCAAAGCATTAATAAAAACTGCAAGGTCACCTTGAATTCAGGATTCAGTTTTGAGTGTTAAGTATTTCTTTCAAACACTTCTATTTGGCTTGTGAGACTAGCAGTGACTTGGGAAAATTTTGTCCCTGTGCATGAATCACCATTAGTTCAGAGAAATATATGGCTGAGTATGTGCCTATACATCCCATTTGATAGAGCTGACCTAGCCTACATGAGGCTCTGAGCAACCCCAGCCGAAAGGATAACCAGGTACGGCGAAGGGATGGATCAGGCTGATCCTGCAGGATTCTCTGCCCAAATTTTTTCCTGTATCAGACACAGACTATTGCAAATAGAGGCAGCTAAACCTCCAGGGTTTCCAGGTGGTGGAAAATTGTGGGCTTTTTTATTCCATTTTCTCTCAGTCTGAAACAAGGCGCCTTCTTTACTTCACATGAACCAGAAAATCTAAGAAAAGTCTGTTTCGGACACATCAATACACAGTGTTTCCAAAATGAAATATGTTCCCCAGATGCTGTGGCTTCTCAGAGAAATTGATGATCATGTCAGTTCTGCTGCTGTTAGTGGCTGCTCATGTCTCAGGGACTGGAGCCAGTGCCACTCTGGCTTTCACAGTCCCAGTTCTCCATCAGAAGCCAGTCCACTTGGGTGGCTGTCTTGTCCCAAGAAAGCTGCCTCTGTGGCGGTCTGCAGGAGTGATCTAGAGCAGGGTTGGGCCAGCATCTGGTGAGACAGTTTGAAACATATGACTCCATAAGGCCCCAAGTCCCATCCCATGGCCATGACCTGGAGATCAAGGCACTTCTGCCCTTGAGGCACGTACTTGATGCCATGCCCCTGCGCATAGGTCTTGAGAAACCCCATCTCCTTAACCTTGGCACAACCAATCTCATGAGTCATTCCCAAATCTGGAACAGCACACTGGCTGCAGCCCCCCAAACAGGGGTGGATTTCCAAAGTTCTGGGGCCATAGGGTTTCCATAGCATCATTTCTTGATTTCTGCAACAGGTTATTGAAGAAAAGATACTTTTGAATAAATATGTCTATCAGATGTAATTACAGTCTGTTGGCTATGATGTGGCTCCTGTTTTATGTGGGGAAGAGTGAGACAAACCTGGACCTTGTGATGGCCAGAAAAGGCTTTACTAGAGCTAGTCAGGAAATTCTGTTTTCCTGTTGAAAATTTGAGAAAAGACAAAATTTTTTTTTTTTTGTTGAGAATCCCATGAATGTTGAATCAAAATCTGCTCTAGGAAAAGTGATTTAAAAACAGAAGACTTCTGACGTACTCTATTTTCCTTGAAGAGAATTTAAGCTTAGTACAAAATCCAATTTTCTTTTGAGGGAAAAATTCGTCAGTTCTGGATTTTGGGGCAGCTCTTCAGTTCCCCTGGGGTGGAATAGCACAAAATAATGGCTACCTGAAAAATGAATGGAGAATTTCCCCAGGACCAGGAGGTCACTGGGCTGAGAAATCAAGCAGAGAAGGCTGGAGCAGGAGACTTTGCTGATTCCTGGTTGGGAAGATGGTGTTTCAAAGGCTGCTTTTGTAGCTGCTTGTTACACACTGTGTGGCAAAACTCCACTCTGATGAATTGCAACTTAAATATGCCCTCAGTGGATGATTACTAAGTGTGGAAGCATTATTTATATTTTCCAAATAATTTCAACCAAAACAACCCCTGGCTAATGAAAAAGAACAATTCATCTCCAAATCCCCTCAGTCCCGTTAAGTGTTCCTGCTTGAGGAGTATCATGATCTGCACAAGGGCATGGTCCTTGCAAGAGACAGAATAAAGTGCCTGCATGCTGCTAGTGACCTCAGTGGGAATTCCTGGTTGCTGGAGAAATATTGGTCTGTGCCTATGGGGGAGGCTGTTATGTGCCCAGCCTGCTCTTCTGACACGGTACTAATGGTTGTTTGTAAACACTTCCAGCCTTGGTGGCATAGAGGATGCAGAATCGTGTCAGATATTAATTACACTGTGAATAAATAGAGAGATGGAAACTCTATTTTTATCACTAGCTAGGTAGTGGATATTTACTCTGATTTTCTCAGTACTGCCTTTCATCTTGGTTTCATTGCATCAGTAAATACATTCATTAAGTCATTTTGCAGACTCCTCGCAAGCTGAATTCTCTCCTAAGATGCAGCTACTAATGCAGCTTTAAAGTAAGCATATGAAGTAGATTTTTCTCCATAAAAGAACATTTGGGACATTTCTACATTTCCAAAGACTTTCCAGAACTCATCTTTGCCCTGACACAGATTATGTGTGTGGATGAAATGAAACATGATTACATACTCTTGCACGTACAGCATGCATATTCACACCTACTTTATGCCATAGATTTTTATAGCTGTTAAATTTCCTTTTCATTATATTTGATTTGCTAAGATGAAGGCTTGTTTTATCAAAACTAATTACATGGTATGTATTTAATGTTCTGTCCCTAAGGTTTTCATAGTAATAAAATTGATTGTTACTGATTAAAATGGTTCTATTACATCAGCTTAATGTCACTTGAGGTGAATGCAGTATGAGAAAAACGGCCATTAAAAATGTTGAATAGAAAACACAGAAGTAAGGATTAAATAATAGGGAAAGGTTTTTTTGAATGGACACTTTAAAAAAGATTATGATAAAAATATTTAAAGCATTTCACTTGGCAGGGAGAGTAGTCTGAGATGTATACAGAATCTTATTGTTATTGCTTTTATGCAACTCACTGGGTTACTATTCTGCAGCTCCTAGGTAAATGTTCAATATATAACCTTAAAAAAAAGACTTTCTCTTAATTTCTTGTGTTGCTGTGGTGTATGGAAAAACACAAGCAACCATGAACAGGCCTGCCATGTAAAGGTAAAGCTGTCTGTAGGGTGGCAAAAATGAAGGTGGTATTTAAAAAAAAAGAAAAAGGATAATGATAAGCACCCTTTATTCTCTGTCAAAGTAAACACAGGGGTAATTAAGGTTTGCTATGAGGGGAAGGAGGGGAAGGGTACAGCCAGGGGCTCTGCTGCAGTGGTTGGAAAGGTCTGTTGATGTCAGTGGGAGCCCAGTGTGCCTCCCTGGGTTGGGATAGAGGGGGTGAAGAGGGTGGGCACAGAGAAAGCATCATGTTTGAATTCAGAGAGAGACCACTGAGAAAGGGGAAAAAAAAATAAAATTTGAAAGGAGGAGTCAAAAGGGGAGATGCAAGATTGAGAAAAAGAGGAGATACTAAAGAACAAGTCACTATAGTCTGGGCTTTTTTAAGGGAGAAGTCAAGCATTGGGGCTTCCTCTACTCCTTTTTAGGTTAGAAACTATGGAGAGTCTAACAATTACCTTTGTTTTACTGCTATTATAGTGCAGCTCTGGAAGAGCTGTGCATGGCTGCACTTTCAGTGAGTCACTATCCTCATGATTTGTCAAAATATTTAGTATCTTCTCTTGAATCCCAACTTCCTGGAGTCATGTGACAAGTTAGAAGCCTGATTTTTCTCTCTCTGTAAACCTGGAAATGTAATTAGTTTTTAGCTACTCAAAAGACAAGAAAGGGGAACTAGAAGGGTATCACTTTATAAAATCTACATGATTTTGAAGCTGCTCCTATAGGTTAGTGTCACACTTCAGACCAGCTACCCATTACTATCACCATCCTCTCCTGAGATGGAATATTAACAGATTGAAAACTTCTTGATCATTGTCTACACCTTCTGTCTCTTGAGGTCCCTTCCAACCCCGACAATCCTGTGATTCTGTGATGTCATTTGCAGCTGACTGTCTTTTGCAAGAAGGACAAAGTGTCCCACTTCACTCTGACTTAAACTAAACGTATTCTGAACATCTACATTCACTTGTACATTCAAAACGGAAATTTTCAGAAAGGACAGCATTTTTTCCTGTAGTTGGAGGCTTAGAAACACAGTGGAGTTGGAATGTGTTCTGTGAACCATGGCTGGGAAGTGGCACAATGCAAGGCCAGAGGAAAAATCTGGGAGGTCTGTGGGAAGAGGAGGAGGGGAGGAGGGAAAGTCCTGAAAACTGAAGGCTTACAGAGGAAATTCATAAATATACAGTAACAATGAAACAATAACATTAGAAGTGGGCATTGTGTCTTTGAGATTTCAGTGAGTTCTTCCTAGGAATAGTAAATTAATCTATGCATAAATGAGTAGGAAACACTCCAGAGAAAAAATATTCTTGACATAAAAAGGTGCTTTATTGAGCTTAATAACTCTGTAGGAGGTGATTACCAAGGGCTGGGGAGTAAGAGTCCTAACCCCACGTTGTGAGATGACAACTGCTGTACAATACACACAAGGAAGAAATAAACTTCATCCGAGGGAATATGACTCTTTTTCAATAGAGGTATGCTTTTCAAAACTTTTAAATGCTGTGTGCACTTTTATTTCCTTACACAGTCAGTATTAATCCATCCTTGACATTCTATTAAGTTGAAAATATTGTTTAATTACCAGAAAGGAGAGCTTTGTATCCATGGAGAGAATGATTCTTGTTACTTGCCAAGAAAGAGTGACTGTGTATTAGGCCCTTGAGGGTAGGAAGATAGGAGAGAAAACAAGGAAACATGAGAATCTGAGGCATCCTAGCTTGTAAAGTGTGTGTGCAAAGAGAAATTATTGCATCTTTCCTGTAGCCAAATGATATCCAGTCCCAGTAAAAATAGGGGTTTTTTATTCTATAGCTTACATGTGACTTTCTGTTCTGTATTTTGATCAGTCAAGAATATAAAAGGGCTACAAAATGGTGATGGAATAGAATTTTTTTCATTCTTTGTGTTAAAACAAACCCATCTTCTGAAGGGCATTTGCCTGGATCATAGAGAAATTTTGTTCTTCAAAGTAGTCCTTAGAAGACCAAGAGTTGGCCATGTTTGTCCACAGTTTAAGGATGCTGTTTTGGAACACGCATGTGTGTGCTTTTCACTGATACCCAGACTAGAATGGGATGTTTTTCAGTTAAACATCCTGTGCATTTTGTCAATCAGCACTGGATTTGGGCTCTTGCACTTTCAGATTAAAAACAAGTCAGAAGAGAGCTATTTCAAAGTTAAAACATTTAATTTTTAACTTAAACCTTTGAACACTGTGATTTGCAGTGGTATCTTGTGGGAAACTGTAAAAAAAATTAAATTCAAAGCATCATTGGAAAGAAATCCTTTCTTTCAGGCTAAAAGAAATATTTTAAATAACCTGTTTCACTGAGACATTTCAGATCAGCCTGAAACAACTGCAATTTGACCGGGAAAGGTGAAGTTGGACATTTACATAATTCCACCCAAACCACAGTTTTGGTACTGGGCAGCAGAACCTGATGCTCAAGAGCTGCATAAATCTCAAGGTTTTAATGTTTTAAGAGATGCCTGGACCCAGCAAGCTTCCTCTCTTTGTCTGATTCATACTGTCAGGTGGTAAAAGGATTCAGGGGGATAATGGGACATATAGGTATTTTAAGATATTCATACCATCTTTAGGCTTCTAATAAAGGTACCTAGTTTATGAGCCTAGGCAGGTTATATATTCCATGGGGAGAGGTAAACTCCTAGCTGAGCTCTTAAATCATCTCTGAAATCTCCACTGACTATAAAGCAGCCCAAGCAAGGCACTCCAATTGGGTACCTAGAAGTAGGAGGTATGGATCCCTTCCTCAGATTCCTCAGAAGACCATACTGGGGAGTTTCAGATAATATTTTCAGTGTTTAACAAGCAGTGGCTCAGCTAGAATATGGGAGGAACCGGCATGTCGTTTCCCAACATCTGGCAGTGCAACCTGTGGGAGGATGGCTGCGTCTTGCTGCATGTTTCACAGTATACTGAATTTAAGTATCTCGGAGCATTCAAACCTGGGATACACGTGTATTATTCAATGAAATGAGAATTATTCTTGTGTTTACAGAGTTAGGGAATACAGACAGGAAGAGAGAGCTGGGATGTGGGCCGGCTGGCTGCTAGCAGTAATTGCTGGCTGTGCATGTGCAGGAAAGAACCTTGTGCCTTTATGAAAACCTGCTTTTAGAGCTGTTAAATAAGGGGGAGAGGCAGGAAGTGGAAGGAGTGGCTCCAGCAATTCTTAGCTGGATGTTTATAGCAAAGAAAGGGGAATTGTAACCATAGATTGAACTGCAGCAAAATGGAGCTAATTATAGTTTGCTGCCAGTCTATCCCTTGCATTTACGATAGTCCCCTTACAGTAGGTAGCTGGAGCCATAAAGGGAGAGTATATCTCCTTTTCTTTACTTAGAATTTCCTCTAATGAAGATGCTACAGAAGAGTCTGCCTACAAGTGAAATGTTAGCTCCTCAGCTGATGTAAATCACTGTAATCCCATTGAAGTCAACACTGAAGATTTAACATCATGCTAATTGAAGTCAATGGAGCTAGGCTGATATATACCAGCTGAGGTAAATTCCCCAGTGTATTCTTTCTAGCTCTAAGGAGTGTTTGGAGCCTGCGCTCTGGTTTGAGTCACAGAGAGACCCCAGCTGTGCAGTTTAAACCAGGCTCCTTATTTAGAGCTGACCTTTCCTAAATTTCAGTCATGGTGGTGAGACTGGTGATTTCAATCCAGCTTCATCCCTGCACTTAATTTGCAGGGTTGTTTTTTTTTTTTTTGTCTTCTTGGTCCTTGTGGTAGCATTCCCTTGTGTTTGCAGATTTTTGCTTTTTGGCCTGTGTTATCTAATTAGGTCTGATATATTTAGCTGTCACAGAGTACAACAATCTGTAGCTAGGCTTCTGTTATTATTGATGGTAATATTGTATGGAAGGATCCCCAGATGGTGTTAAACATAGTCTTATGAGTTCCTTTTCTGGTGTGTAAGCAAATGCTCAGTCTATGGAAGACCTGCTGTCTGATTTGGTCTCTCTCTTCATTATGCAGTGATCTTTGAGCAAAAGCTGTAGCAAATCAAGAATGCTCTCTTCTCATTTTCTGTAGCTGATGACAATTCATAGGACATAGTATTTTTTTGAGAAGTAGAATTGGAGTTTAGGGTGGAATTTCTGGTGGAGAAACTTTCTTTGAAGACACTTGTGGCAGTTTCCCTTCCAAGAGAGTATTCTATGTGCAGATAATTTATACCCTTTAGCCTTCTGATTTTTCTACCTATACAGTGGCAATGTCAGAGACCCTTACTGTCCTGTGTATTGGGGAAAACGCAGTTACCAGCAGGTGAAGAGAAAGCAAGATTATATGTACTTTCTTCAATGGAGCTGTTAGTGTATGGAGTCTTGCAGGTGAATTGCTTTATAACAAGCCAGCTTTTAGTGAAGAAGTGCAATCTGAGCATCAAATTGTCTTTTTGCCGATGATATCGATGGTGGGGCTTTTAGATGCCCTCTTACTACTGTGAGCATTTTAATCAGTAGGTTTTTATTTGAAAACCATGTGAATGGTATGTACTATATCCACCTTTGTCCCTATTTTAAGAAGCCAATGGCATGAAATAGAATCCAATGAAACCTTTGACTCGGATAAAGAGGTACCCAGTGGCTTCTGAGATGGGTGCTCTTTCCACCTAAATCCCGGTTTTAGACACACAGAGAATTTAGCCATGTTAGTCTTGATTTAGACATATGAGGTCTCTGTTATATTTAGCTTTTAATCTTTGAACGTTGTGGAAATAATTGAACTTCCAACATCCTGTGCAGTGGTGTGTGCATTAACAGCTCTAAGGGTTGCATTAAATGTGCTCACAAACACATCCAAATGCATTTGGTCATAGAATAGATTTAGGTTGCTGCCTTTTTGTGCAGTAGATGAGAATACTGCCATGGATTTTCAAGTAACACCCAGGGATGGGTTCTGTGTCACTGCTGCCTATATTTTTAGGCTTTCTTTCAGGACATAAATACCAACGATGCCACTTGCCAATTGGAAGAGGCCTAGGGAACTGGTGAGGAGCACAAGGCTTGTAAGAAGCAGCTTACTGAGAACAGTAGCTCCACAAGACAATTCTGAGTTTAGCAGGCGCTGTTTTCCAGATGGACAATGCTGCTGTGAGCAGCTGCAGATGAAAATCTTCAAAGATGATTTAATCCCAGTATGGGTGGTGGAGATGAGGGGAAGAGAGGAGAAGATTCTGTGAGTCACTAAGGCAATGAGAGAAGCCACTCATTAAAATCATATAATGGTTGAAAAGATGGTGAGAGTGCTCCTCCCTAAAAACACAACAAATATCATCTTCTTGTTGTTTGGGGAATGCCTGCTTTGCTGCATCCTGACATTTCTTCTCTCTTCAGGCCATGGTAGGCATCCTGCAGAGACATTCTGTTCTTGCTGTTGCTTTCAGTGCTACCAGAGCACTGAAATCCATGGGAAGCCTACTATGGTTTCCCATCAGTATAGGACCGACTGCTGGAAATGATATTCCAAAGCTGCCATCTTCCAAAGCAGCTGGGAATCGAGTTTTGTTGGGCTGAACACAAGTTATCTGAGAGCCAACAGATTTACATGGGCTGTTTTTCCTGATGTTAAATGCTTTTTAGGTATTTCTTTTTATGTGTGAGAATTTTACCAGCATCAAAGGCTGCTCTGTTGACCTGGGCTCCTGCTGCAAAAGGAGAGAGGCAGCCATGGGTGTGTAGAAGAGAACTGCATTGCATAAAGCTCTGTGGGAGTGAAGGGGAGGCTATTTTCCTGTCAGGAATTGCAGCCAGTTTTGCCTCTGACAGGGTAAAATGAGGAGCAATAAGCAAATGGCTGCTCTATGGACTCAAGGCAGTTAGAAGCTGTGAAGGTAGGTCTTTGGGGCAGGACACAATGTTGTACAGACACCAATCCTGCCTGTGAATGAGTGAGGATATAGCACAGCACAGCTTAAAGATTCCATCATATCAGTGTGTGGGGCCATATTAATCAGCCCAACTGACAGCTCATCGATGCAAATAGGTGTTGATAAATAATACACAGCTGATCACTAGTATTAGCAGTATAGTTAACACTAGGCTCTTCTCTATTTCCTCTTGGATAATGACTTTATGAAGCCACTTACATAGTGCTACTGGCCAGCAGCATGTGTCTATATGGGCAAATCTGCAGACAGGTCAGGACCTTTGAGGTGAGCTGGTATCAGATGGAGAAGATCTTTCGCCTCTGTTTCTTGGGCTGGCAGATATCAGCTCCCAAGCAGAGAGTCTGCCTACATTTTATGTGCTCTCACCCTTGAGTGTATAAAGCCCTTCACGGGTGCTATTCAGCTCTTAAATCTGTAGGGAAAGAGACAGCAGGTGCCTGACTACAACCCAGGCTAGCAGACCTGGTATGTTACAATTTGAACCATGTTTCCCTCATGCTGCCCTATTCGGAGCTCTGGGAAGAGTGACAGTATTAAATCTATCTTCCTTCCTAACTGTTGTGGGCAGAAGAGAAGTGCCTGCAAAGTTTGTTCTGCTCCTCATGTGTTTGTCCTCCCACTGCATTGTGACAGCCCTTCCTGCCTCTGTCCCTCCCCTTACAGTCCACAGATGCAGAAGGGTAAGCAAGTTATGTCTGTGGTCTAACTGGGAGAGCAGTCTGAAATTACTCGCTTTGTTCCCTTCAGCAGAAACAAAATAAAATGTATATGAATGTCTATTGCCCCACTGTAAAATTTTAGCATCAGCTGTGATTTTGCTCTGATCCACTCTGTGCTAAGAGTAGTGGCTAGTTACAGAACGCCTAAGCAAGTGGACATCAAGTGTCCATTACCCACCAAGCCCGAATAATCCTCTCCATTTCTTCTTTATTTGGTCTTGAAATAAAAGGGAGGACATAAGTAACTCTGTCTGATTTCTGGAGCAGTTAGAAAGACCTTAATCTCCAGTATGGAGCAGGCCTCCATGTTCTTGTCCTGCCTCATGTGACGAGGTATGGTTTTCCTTGAGTTACTGAGCCACACAGGCAGAAAAAGTCAGTATTTAGCCTAACATGGGCCTTGTCAGAGCAGTTTTGTTTTCTTGATGAGGTTCTACTTGTATCACCAGAGAAACTTCTTGCATTTGGCACCATCTAGGTTTGCTGAATCTACTTGCTCAGACTGTGGCAGAGCCTGGTGGATACAAAGGCTGCCCAGGCTTCAGCAGCAGTGGACTACGGCTAACTTTTAGCAGGGCCAAAAGTTGTCTAGGATCATATGGGTTCTGCTGGAGAGGCTCCCCTCATCCAGGTGAGCATGGTCATCCCCTGAAAACTCTCCTATGAACTGATGGTAAAACCATCACCTGTCTCCATCTTGGCTCCAGTGTTTCCCAGCATGAAACCACCCCAAACTTTCTGCTTCTGTTTTCCACGCCTACAGGATATGGAGTTGATACAGGTGAAAAAACGCTCTCAATTCCCACTTGTGCATTCAGTCCCATGCTCAGACACAACTAAAATCTGTGCCAAGAGGCAATTCAGGTTAGGAAAGGGATATGCCATTTTTCTCTACCTCTGCTTCTTGTCACATTTTGTTAAATGTGGTCATGTAGCATGTAATGAAGACATCTGTTCGTTTTGTAGGAAACTGTGAAAAAGTGCGTGCGTTTGCCTTGTGCCATCTGTTGCCATTCTGATAAACAGTTGAAAGCTCTGGCAAACATAAACAAAAACAGTGTGCTTTGGTGCTAACTGCACCATTTTCTTCCTTGGTGCTCTGTATTTGAGCCTTTCCTTGCGACGTGTCAAATATTTGGTGCTGTGGTCTGCTGCAAGGAGGAACACTGCAGTTCTTTCTTCTGCCTGTGTCCCTCCTCTGAACTTGTGGCAGTAAGGAGAAGCTGGAGTTCCTGAGCTGCTGGAAAGATGTGAAATACTGTCTGTGCACCTGGATAGCTCGACTTTCCCCCTTCAAATTTTGTGCCTCTGAGTGGAAACTTGGCTGGATCAAAGAAATGATTTGGGGAATGTGCTACTGATCAGGAGGGATTTAGATGTATTACACAGGATTATTATTTTTCCAGAAGTCTATCTTGTGAGCAAAGGTTTTATGTTACAAAATATGCTGAAAATAAGTAGCTTGTAATGGATTTCTGGAGATTCTGTGAAGATGAAGCACTATAAATGTAAGGAAAGACAAAAAAAGGGGCACTTTGTGAGGCTCATGCTGTCAGAGAAACACAAATAAAGCAATGCAGAGAGGAGGCCATGGTGGCCAGTTAAAAGCAGACAGTGGTGAAAGAATATATACGAACATTTGAGTGCGGCTTTCAATGCAAGAGCATATAGTAGTCCTCAAATATTACTGCATAGGCATTTTTCTTTAAAGACCAGAGGTACTTGCACAGAAGTCTTTAGCATGTGTTACTTTGCATAGACCAGACTGAATCTACAGAAATAGTTTCTGTGAAGGGGAAAAAAGACCTTTGTTAACTCCTTCTGCTCTATGCTTGCTAAATATAGTGTTTTCTAGTGACGGTGCAGTTTTACTGGCATATATAGAGCGTGCCAGTTAACAGCTAAATTACCTTTTGTAGCTTTCTGCCTGAGTTGCATATAAAGTGGGCTATGCTGCAGGTTAAAAACAAAATGTACCGTTCTAACAATTATTAAAATTCATGTCTTATAAAATACCTCTTGCAAAGGACTTTCATGCATATTGTCTAAGCCTATATTGCAGTCATCTTGGACCTGTTCTGACAAGGAAAACAGTATGAGTACAGAGTGGAAAAAAATATAAAGAAGCTAGGAGAAGATCATAGGAGAAATAACAGATCCTGTTTTGAGACAGGTCATGGAAATGTGAAATTAAAAAGTACTCTAATGCATACTGACAGGGAGCGGAGACACAACTCACATTGCAACTATAGCTGTTCATAACAGCTAGTTATTTTTAGTCATGTTTCCTTAGGAAGCCAGGCTTCTGAGTTGAGAGGGGTATGTTTGTGTGTGTATACACATGCATCTGCCTGGGTGCTGTCCTTATGACTTCAGTCTCCTGGTCTCTTCCAGCAGAGTTTGACAGAGAGATGTTTTACATCCTTACGAGTTTCCTGTGAGTGGATGGGGAGGGGAGTTTGATTCCATCCCTTGTTAGGCATGAGGAAATTCACGTGGGTAGGGACTAGAATAACACCCCAGCTACAGGAAAGCCTTGAGAGGGAAGGTCTATCACCTTGTTAGACACAGGAGAATCTGGCTGCAAGGTACCAAATCATAGGAAAACAGGTTTCAACAGTTCCACTGTTTATGGAACAACTTTTGAGGAGGTGGGACTTCTGGCAAAAGCTGCTTTTTTGGCAGCTTCAGCAGATTCTCCTCCTCTGTGGACCAGGTGGGGAAGAGAACATGAAGCACAGACACAGCAGTGGGTTACACCAGCTCTTGGGAATAGAGCTGCCAGGGACTGGAGTTTCTATTTCTGAAAATGTGGTGTAACTTTTTTTGGGGGGGAAGTGTGCAACACATTAGACAGGCATGAGTAATGTCCTTTGTGGGTCCTTATATCAAACTGTGTTAATTTTTATGTTAACATCACAGTGGTTTTTAAGTATATGACAAAATGTTGAACTTCCATGCTGAAAAATGTTTTGAGAGTCAAAATGCCATTGAAATTTTTTTGTTAGTTTCAGTAGAATTGCAAATTCCTGCAAAAGGTTAATTCTTATGAAACAGCATTTTAGTTTTTTTTTTTTTTTTAAAAAGGCAAGAACCTTGTATGAAAGAATTTATTGCTTGGAATCCAACCAATTTCGGTATCAAATGATAAATCAATCTGTGCAATTACAGCTCTAACAGGGATTAGGTCATAGTAAAGCTTATGAGTACTCAAGGCTTAATTAGCTCACTGAAATCAGTGTGACTCTATATTGACTTGGTAAGTCTTGAATAAAGCTCTGAAGGTTTGATGAGCAGAAGGACTCAGTGCTGTGCTACATAGATTTTAATGATGTCTCCCCAGATACAGCTCACTGCCGTGACTCTACCCTGGAGTCTGGGAAGGGTCAGTTGCTGTTTTCACAGTCATCAGAAGGTGAGAAGGTGTGCTATTCCCTTCTTCTTTTTCTTTTTCTTTTTTTTTTTTTCCCCTTCCCACCCTCTGTTTGGTAACAGTCTAACAGTTGTAGGGCCTGGATCTGAGATATGATTCAAAACATTCCCAATCCCCCACATAGAGGGAGCCTCATTTGTCACTTGAACCACTAGCTTTGGACTTTCTTTTTGGCTCCTCTGTTTTGCAAGAGAATAAGTCATTCTGGATATTTATAGTAGGGGCACTTGTAGGAGTATAGCCTCTTTTGTAGACTCTTTGATCAACTGAGCAGCAGTATCTTCACAGAAGCCAGGAGCTCCTGGTTTTGGCTGAATTCCAGCTTTGCCCCCTCTCTTTTGCTATGGTCCTACTTGAGGGACCAAACAAGGGTATGTGAGGTTTCCATGCTTCCAGCTGGATCAAAGAGACTTTATTCTTTCTTGTTGTTTGACCTGGTCCATGGACAGATGGTCCTGCTGCATGTTTGCACATTTAGATGAAGAAGATGTGAGTTGCAAGCTGTGTTGCTGTATTTCTGTAACTGATTTTGAACAGCTTTGATACGAGACTCCAGAAGCAGCCCAGCCTCTGGGAAAGGAGGGGGAATTGGAACTCTGTCTTCCCACTTTCCAGTCAAACACACTTATTACTAGGTTAGAAGTTGAAACTGGTTTGGACCTTTCATGTTTTGGCCAGGACCTGGTGCAGGATTGTTCTTTGCTTTACTTCTCACATGTTTTCTTAATTGAAGGATTCTTTCATAAAAAGAATTTTTAAAACATCACAAGTTGTTTTTTACCTTGTTGACTAAATGGGTTTTTATTTGGCTCCATTTTGCTCATGTCCCTGTTCATGCATATGGGACTGTTTGATTTTGCTCAATGAGTTTTCAAGACCTTTCCTGATGTGTTATGTGCGTCCATCTATCAATGTCTCCCTGGCTGAGAAAAACAGCTGCAAAGCTACTGGGCTCTACAGGTGCAAGTTGGGCAGGGAAACATCTGGTTTGTGAATCACAGTAGGACAAGTGACATGGTGTCAGTCTGCTCCCCAGCATAATATTTTGGACAGTCTTAATAATGCCCCAAAGTGCTAATTTTATGTCCCTAAAGTTAAGTAAACTTTATTATCAAAAATATAGGTACCTTGGGACTTGAGGTGCCCAAAGGTTAGGTGGCAGTGCTCTGGGAGATTTTAGCCTAAAGTAGTTTGGTTTTTGTACAAAAATATCACCACCTCTCTGGGCAGCCTGTTCCAGCCCCTCACCACTCTCTCTGTAAAAAACTTCCCCCTAATATCCAATCTAAAGCTTCTCTCCATTTTGTTTAAATGTTCCCTAAATTGATCATCCTCTTGCTCCAAGCACCAGGGTTTCCTAAGTCCACTCTTTGCAGTAAAGATGCCAGAGAAAAAAAGGCAGGAAGTTTCCCAAGCTGAGGTCCTGTGTTCCCACCTACGTGAGCTTCGTGTACTTGCTGCTGCTGGGAAATAGAACAGAGGTTAGTTCTGCATCTTAAAATAAGGTGTTTAACCGAAGGAAAATAGGTCATGATCTTTTGATCATTTTTTACTAAATGAGAACTCTTTTATGTTATACTGCTGACACTTGTGAGTTTAAGTGACAGAAGACCAAACTGTCTGTTAGCCTAGTTATGTCTTACACGCAGCCAAGCAGCTATTTACACAAAAGAGAAACAGGACCCCCCATGGCTTGTCTGTTGCATTCAGTTATTCCTTCCAATAAACAATACGAGGAAGTTTTACCTGGTAACTTTTTTACTGAGGCAACAAATCACAGCAAGCAGATTGATCAGGAGTTAGCAACTAGGGAGGGAGAGAAGGAAGAAAACAACACCCTCCAGCTATAATGTTTCCTAAAGTTAACACATTGCATCAGAGGTGTAAATGATATGAGGTCTGAGGGCTGCTGAATTTCCAAATGCTTTGCTGCAATATCTTGGGCTGGCAATTAATCAATTTTCTGTGCCTTTCAGAGTTTTCCTCTGAACAATGCTCTTCCTCTGAAGCTCATTAGCCATCAAAACCTGTCATGTCTACACATGTTTTTCTTGCACCTCATTAAGAGATTATTGATTGTTGGCTTCTACCCCTTTCAGAATTTGCTTCAGAAAATTAATTTCAACCACGAGTGCAATTTAACTAAATGCTTTTGCCGATGCTTGATAATGACTTGCTTTGTTGAAATTAAAAGTTTTCATCATGTTTATTTTATTTTGCCCCCTGTAAAACACAAATCATCTTCAACTCTAGCAAAAACCAGGGAGAAGCCTCACCTTGTTAAAAATGTATAATATTGTCTTAAGATAGATTGAAGCCTGAAGCAGTTTCAGAAATGCAAGAAAACTTCATAACAGCCATTGATCGATTTGTAACAAGTGTATCTTGTAGCCACCAGATTTCTCTTGCTATATGGGATTTGTCAATATAGTCATTCCACTGAGGAACATTGGCCAAGCAATTAACTTTTTTTTTTTTCAGGATTGCTTTGGTAATTAGGGACAATTTTTCTCTGCTAGGTTATTAATTATTCAGGTCTCATGGGTTTCTTTTAATAGGAAACACTGGCAAGTTCTTTCTGCAATCCTGAATGAACTTCTCCTGAGTCATCAGCCACTGAAGTCAGTCAGATCTTTTGCTCATGAAGAGGAAAAAAGGCTATTTACATTTAGCAGTTCTTGGATGTTACATTCATTTTGGTCAGTGCATATAGTGAAGGGTAGACTTGCCTTTAAAAGCTGCTTTGGCAGCAGTGTAATGGTACCCATTCTACAGGGAAATAATTGAAGTAGAGATATATGAGGGACCAGATTTGTCCAAGGTTTCCAGCTGTTCTTGGAGGCTGATAATTACCTAATGAGAGTCTCAGAAGTGCCCTCATAAGGTGAGGCATCAAGATTCTGTCGTTTCCATACTGAAATCAAGTAGATGTGGAGCATCAAACCTTTTAGTATCCTTTTGACATTGCTGTGAGATGATTACAGCACCTCATCCTGGAAGATGCAGCACTAAGGGTCTTCTTCCCAAGAGACCTTCTCTTGACTGGCAAAGCTGTATTAAGAGGTTTTCCTTCTTTACCCTGCCTCATTGCTGGCTGGTTTTTTTCACATGGCTTTTGTGACCCACTCAGTTGTGTCAGAACTGTCTTTTGTGACAACAGTAAAAAACGGACAGATGAAGTACTATGAGTCACAACTGACCCTCAATAACTGTACTGTGCAGCTGGAGGGCAGTGGTTTCTGGAAGAGAATCATAGGATCATTGAGGCTGGAAAAGACCTCAAGAGATTGTCTAGTTCAAGCCCCATGCTCAAAGCAGGTCAGCTAGAACAGTTTGTCTAGTGCCATGTCCAGTGAGGTTTGAATACCTTTAAGAATGGAGTCTTCACAACTTCTCTGAACAATAAGGTCCAGTATTCAGCTACCCTTGCAATTTTTTTTCTTTTTGTGAAGTTTCTTTTATTTAATTTTGTGCCTGTTGCCCCTTTACTGGGCACCACTGAGATTTATCTGTCTCTGTCATCTTTATTCCTCTCTGTCAGATATTTATACACATTGATAAGAATCTCCTGATTCTTGTCTTGTTTAGGGAAGGCACAGTTGGCTTTCTCAACCTGACCTCCTATGTAGGTGAGAGGTAGTGATATTTGAAGCTGGCTTCCCTGTCAAGAGTCAGTTTGTGAAAAGTCAGTCCAAGAATTTTTGATAACTGGAGCTTAGGTTTCTGGTTTCCCAGAGCTCTCTGTTGAAGTCCTGATGGTGGTGTTTTGGCCTTTCTTCCCTCTAGGTAGAAAGACTAATAGTGGACTTGACTAGATGGGTCCTTCTGATCTTTAGAGCCCCATATAGAGAAGTTTCCCCCTCCACGATGTTGGTTGAGACACACTCCATGCTTTATGTGGTTTCTTCCTCCCAGCCTCCCACTATTGATGACACCCTTCCATTGTCTTAGCAAGAATGGCTGGATTGACCCATCTGTCTCACTTAACTAATTAGGGATTGATTGGGTGAGATTCAGACTGTCAATTTATTTTAAACAAGGCAGGTTAACCTGCAATCTGTGGTCTCCTGTAGTACACTGAAAAACAACATTTTAAATTCCAAGTAAAAAAATCCAAATCCATTCAACCACCAATAATAAGAAAACAAAATAGACAGATGCATTTTCTGTGATAATTGTTCTGCATCTCACCAGAGGAGAGACATTTAAATGATTTTTAATTAGGAAATATGTTATCTATGTGGTTTTAAAATGAAAAGAAACTTTAAAAAAAAACCCAACATGTGGGCAAATGTTTTATTTCATGGGACAGTTTTAGTCACCTGATTTTGTATTCTAACCTCTTGCATGATGAGCTTCCTCAACTAATTCCTGCACAGATGTCTCCTGCCTTGTGACAAGATACTTTTATCAGCCCATTGCCTAATCCTGGGTATGTTTGCCTGAGGATAACTAACTGTCTGTCCTGGCCCCAAAGTGGTCTTTCACTTGACAGAGTACTCTTCAAGCATCATCAGAAGCTACCAGCTGCTCCCTCCTGTTGGTCCAGTTCTGGTGATGCTGCCTTCTGTTCAGCTCATACCCGTGCACTTAATGAAATTACCACCTGTCACTTCTCTGTTTCTGGACTGTACAACCCAGCAGGAGACAGCCAAGTTCATTCCCAGTCTTGCTGCAGCCAGTGGTAGAGTTACCAGCAACCTTAGGGAGATAAGAGTTTCCCTTGGTGTTTGTTAAGAAACTACTTAATTATGAAGATACCTATCTATAACCCATTGTTTTTCTGGCACTAGAATCTGTGAGCTGCCAGACAGCTCTGTGGAAAGTCAGTCCAGCCTTTCTCTTGCTTTTGGCAGTTTTGCATGCTCCAGTGAGAATCTCTGAGACCGTGATGGATGATAATGACTGGATTTGTAACTACTGCATTAAGGGTAATGCGGGGCTAAGGGCTGTGGGTGAAATCCCCCTTCCTTGTCCAAGTGCCAGGCTTGCAGAAGCATTCAGGGTGCATTCTGCTTGCTGCAGTTGGTGGGATTCTGGTGCCATAAATGCTCTTATGGATCAAGGTTGTTGGTATAGATCTGCTGCGGTGTAAAAGAATAAGCTCAGGGCAGGTTGAATTTAGTACTTTAGTACCTACTGTTACAACCACACATAGCCATAAACCAGTGTGCTCTGCCTTGAGAAGTATTCCCATCCACAAGGCTGCTACGTTCCCAGGTCTTAGGCTGTTATGGGCACCACTATACTCTTCATGAAGGTGTTGAGTTTTAACTTAAAAGCAGTTGGACTTCTTTTGCTCTGTTTTTCCCATTGGCATACTGTTGCTTCAGACCCTAATTGCTGTAGTGGTTAGGAACCCTCTTAATTTTCAACCTAAATATATTCATGGCCAATTTATATCCATTTGTTCTTGTGCCAACATTGCCCATTAACTCAAATAGTTCTTTTGTCTTCTGGTGTTTATCTTCAGGATAGTTTTGTAGAGAGCAGTCTTCCCCCTTTCACCAGCTATTCTGCTAGTCTAAACAAGCCGAGCCCCTTAGGTCTCCTCTTGTAAAACTGGTTCTTCACCCTGATTGATCTCTTATGCAGTTTGAATTCAGCTGTACTCACACAGACACAAACCCAGAACTCTTTCCTTCCTCTAGTGACTATATCATCATCCTGATTTAAGTGCATTTGCTCTGTGGACCCACTGGCTGAGCATTACCATTCTCCTCATGTATCCCTGTTCTTCACATTTCTCTCTGCAGAAGATAGCTGAATAATCCAGTTCCATTGCTGGAAAGATTTGTGACCGACACCAGCCATATGTCCTGCTGCAGCAAACCTGCTGTATTTCATTTGTGTTGGACTGCAGCTATTGCAGTGACTTTGTTTTAGGCTGGTTTCTCTCATGTGGTGTTCTTGATCTCTCCCTCCTGTCTTGTCTCCTATTTTTTTTGGCAGGGGAAAGCCCTTAAGAGGGTAGTCACTGGGATGATGTGTAAGAGCAAGCCCTGCTTTCTTCCTGACTTTTCTTCCTGTCTGCTAGCACAGTTGTATTCAGCTGGAGGATCACACTGAATATTTCCAGCTGCTCTGACATCTCTTAGCTTTTCAGAAGACAGAATTTCCTCTTCACTGGCAAAGATTTAAATGCCTTTCATTAGGCCTTGGTCTTTTAGTTGACATGGTGGCATTGACAGACGATTGGACTTGATGATCTTAGAGGTCTTTTTCAAACTGAAATATTCTACGATTCTATTATGTGATTCAGCACACAAAGTATCAGTGGTATCTTCAGTATTTGTGATGAACAGTGATCCTACTGGGAGAACATCGGTGAACTTCTGAGCTAAAACTGGTAAGCTTTGAGGGTTTTGTTCACTGGTGTTGGCAAGACTTTGGAACAGTTCCCTGCAGGTCTAATTATTTTTACTAGACAAACTTCCATTGCAATGAATAGGAAGTTTGGACTGTGCCCTGATTTCACTGGACTCTATGTTATAAGACTGTCATGTCAGAATAATTTATGATGTATCATGAGGAGGGACTGCACTGAGAGAGGAATAAGCTTGCTGGTGTCTCATATAAGCAGCGCTCTGCTCTAGCAATAGCTCAGTATCGTATTTTGACTGTGTATATTGTTTCAATTTTCAATGTCTTGGCAGTGCAAGCAGTCACATTTGCTAGTGTTTGAAAAGAACAGGGAAAATTAAATATGCAAGAGCATTAGAGTGCTATTCAGAATTTCACAGAAAACCACAAAATTAAGGCAACCCAGACATATGCTTGCTTCTCTGCCTCTTGTTTGCATCAACATGCCTCTCAGCTTCAGCTCTGTGTCATCTACTGCTTCGAAGGGACAGTTCTATGAGTTTGTGATGACTAAGAGTAATTTAAGAGAGATTTAAGGATGGATGGTGGTGGCAGTATTATGATTCAAACTTGTTTCTTTCTTTTTTTCTATCTTTTTTTTTCTGTTCTAATTTTTTCTTTCAAAATCTTCCCCAATGTCAGGACTGGTTTTACTCACAGAGCCTGTCTTATGGAAGGTCCATGTGTCTGAGGGTCAGGCTTAGTATGGTAGAGACTGAGAGAGACCTTATACCTGTTCTTTTTTCTTGGTTAGCCTTGAGCAAGTTATTTTCCATCCTTATGCCTGCCTCTTTCCCTCCCATGTTCTCTGTTCCAGTGCTTTGAGACCTGGTAGGGGTGGGCAAGAGTAGGATGTTCCCAAAATATTGCCTGGCATTTGTTAACCCATGCAGGTGTTGATACATTTGTGTCACAAGCACTACTGCCTTTTCATGTATTCCTGGACCTCATCTTTGGAAAAGTCTATTTTTTCCTCATCCTGCCAAAATGTAGCACAGGAAGAGTTGGGGGGGGTTTGTATTTTTGGGAGGAGAGGAGATATTTTTCTGCCAACTGGTACAGAAAAAAAACCTTCAAATTCTATGCTGTTAACCCTCCATTGAAAAGTCCTACATTTCTGTGTTCATATGGAAATTCTTTCTGAAGTTGTTCATGTCAAAACATTTTTCACCTCAAAAACTTCTGGAAGAAGGTGTTTAACCAGGTCTCCAATATATTCTTGTTGGAGCCAGTACAAGATAAAGGCAAGGTTCAAAAGACTTGGGGGGCAAAACAATTTCATGTTCCTAACCTGTGTTCTTGTATGTGGTATGCTCCCTCCTTGTAAGTCCTGGAGTGTGTTGCAGCAGCACAGTGTTCTGTTGCACATGCTGCACCTGGGCTGTGGGTCAAGCACAGCGTTTGATCTTCAGAGCTGTGTTTCATCTACTGTTAATGAAGGCAGGAGTGCCTAGGAGGCATAAGAAAGAAGCGTAAGGGATCATGTTGAAGCACTGTGAGTCCAAGCTGATCACAACATCTTTTCCTGCCTTAAACTTTGTACTTAGAAAATTGGTCAGAATAATGCTCCTCTGCTTCCAGCCTGAGCCTGTACTGATTGCAGACTCTTAAGGACTTTATTGTTGCAGAGAGACTGGCATTATGGGGCATAACAGTAGCAGGGAGACCCCAGACATGATGACGACAAAATATTAAATGATGGTAGTAGGGAGATTGTAAAAGTCAGAGTCCTTGGCACAGCTCTTTGACTAGAACTTGATCCAGGCAGGAAAGATGCAACTGTCCACTATCATTTAGATTTAGAGCTGACAGTGCGAGTGCTACATACCCCATTTCTCTTAACCAGAGAAAGCTTTATAAACAGAATAACACCAGACTCCAGAGATTGTGTCAGGGGACTGCTTTAGAAGAGTAAAAAGTTGCTCTAAGGTTTTGTTTCCATGGGCACCCTCCAGTTACTGCTATGAGGCAGGGATTATTGGCTCAATAATTAATTCATTAATTTACAAATAAAGGGTGTAATGCATCAGGGGGAACTTTTTATATGAGAGAATGCTACATTATAGCTTTTGGATTACTTGCTTGAGGAATGTAAAAAGTTAAGGTAGTTTCCCTTTGGTGTGTCAGTCAATAACTTCAATTAGTGGAGGATGTGGGAAGAAGAGGAGAAAGAAAACTAAAAGAAAACTTCCTACAGTCTGATCCTCTGCATAGGAGTTACGCTTGCAAAAGCCAAAGAATAGTCTGAACACAGAAAGGGCATCTAACAGGGCTGCTGACAACCAGGATCGTGAGAAAATAGCAACAGGATGTTTTAATCAATACAGAAGGAGGGGTAATTGATTTTAGGGATAGCAAGGGGTTACTCAGCCAATAATTAGCCACCTTATCAAAGTTACCTGGTAAAACCATGGATTATGCTGGACTCAGAGACTTGGCTCTTTGAGGAGAGTTCAGATCTGGATTTTCCTCTTCCCCAGTGCTCTTTGCTGCTGACATGCTGCTGCAGTCGGTGCTCTTTGTTCTTTTTCACAGGCAAAGGGATTCTCTTTTGCTACGCATCAGCACAGAGGCTCTGGGAAGAGCTGCCGTGTCAGTGTGTGACAGGAGGCAGAGCCAGAGCTGTTCAAGAAATCTTTGTGCTAAGTTTCTCTACATTAAAAGGGGATAGGGGGGATTACAAGGTGAGTGTAGGAAGGTTGTAAAGGAATTTTACATTTTGCCATCCTCCCCATCCTTGCTTGTCATTCAAGAATGCTTCATGGGCCCTTGTTAAAGGAGATAGTACCCCTTCTAAGGGCAGAAATACTCAGTGGTGCAATCATTACTGAGATGGCTGAAGTAGGGGAAATAAAGCAGGTGGAAATGTTGTTGCCATAGTTTGAGGAGTTCTGAAGTACAGTCCTTATACTCCTATAACTAACCTGAGCCTTTTCTGCAAACACTTGACTGTCCAGCTTGAATTACAAAACAATTTGTGGCATATATTTTCTTTTAAATTTCTTGCCATGTCTAAACAAGGAACTATTTCAAAACAATATTTTGTGTCTTAAGATAATGATCCCACTCCACTGATGTTCTGAAGGAGATTATTCTGTACTCTACCGGGATTAAAATTTGTTTGTTTCTATAGCATTGTGCAGACCCCTCAGAAAAGACCAAATCCCTTTTAGACTTCAATAAACCCACATAATGATAAAGTTCTTCCCCTGTTGAGGTCTGACTCAGTGTTTTTGATCAGTCTCTTTACAGCAAAATGTATTTTTGCCAAACTGAATACGTATGTGGAAAAACCAAGAAGAGACAGAAAGATGCTCTGTATTTGCAAGAAAGAAAATGTATTTATTCTTTACAGCAGGTGACCCCAGATATGATAGGACTAATTCATAGAATCATAGACTATATTAAGTTGGAAGAAACCTTTAAAGGTCATCTAGTCCACCCCCCTCCCCCTCTATATGCCGGGACACCTTTAACTATATTGGATTGCTCAGAGCTTCATCAAGCCTGACCTTGAATGTGTCCAAGGATGGTGGCCTACCTTATGAGCTCCTACCTACCGTATCTCTGGGCAACCTGTTCCAGTGTCTCAATACCCTCATAGTAAAGAACTTCTTCCTGAAGTTCTTTCTATGACGTTCTTACTGAACCGTTAGTATCTTTTAGTAAGTCTGTGGCAGAGCTAGGATGTCAGTTTTGCTGTTCTAATCACTAATTCCAGAGTTTTAGACACAGAATCATCTTGTTTTTCTTTATGTCTTTAAACTTAGAATCACAGAATGCTTTGGGTTGGAGAGAACCTCAAAGTCTATTTCATCCCAAACCCCTGCCATGAACAGGGACATCCTCCACTAGCCCAGGCTGCACAAAGCCCCATCCAGCCTGGCCTTGAACACTGAGAGGGATCCAGGGACAGCCACAACTTCTCTGGGCAGCCTGTGCCAGGGTCTCACCACCCTCGCAGTGAGGATTTTCTTCATAATATCTGATCTAAATATCCCCTCGTTCAGCTTAAAACCCCTTTGTCCTCTCACTCCCTGCCCTTGTAACCAGTCCCTCTCCATCTTTCTTTTAGCACCCTCAGGTACTGGAAGGCTGCTATAAGCTTGGTTGGGCCCTACTATTTCTATGGACCCTGTGGTAGTGTAATGGGCCCAAGTGTGGATGAACAGTCACAAGAATGTTAATTGTATACCTGGCCTTCCTGTTACTGATGAAGGCCACTCAAACTTTGTGCCTTGGGGTTTTTTATAACTATAAAATAAAGCTAATACTGCCACCTCAGTTTTCCATTGTTCCAAAAGCACTACGTGCTGTTATTTTGCTTGCTGAGCACTCAGGGCCAAGACCTGTACTTGTTACTTGGTACTGTTAAAATCAATGGATTATTTGCATGTTAATGCATTGTGTTTTCAGGGGTCAAAGCAGTGCCATCTGTGAAAGCCTACGGGAGATGTGGTAAGGTCTTGCCCTAGCACAGTTTTTACACACTTCTGTTGCCTTCAGAGAAGTTCTTGTTCACATAGTGTTTGGCATGTGAGGGAATATCTGGCTGAATTGAAAGGTAAGAACAGCAGATGCCATACCAGTTTTTTGTTATATGCCTTTCAGTGCTCTTTGAGAGTTGCATGAGAAATCACAGGCAACTGCATGGAGATACAGGGGAGATGTGTTTGGAATTCTAATTTTGTTGTATATGCTCAGACAACTCGAACTGTTCTCAAGGTATTTCAGCATAAAGCATAAAAGTTTCTAACTAAACTTATAAATCAAGAACACATGTACTGAAATATTTCCTGCTGCTGGATGCAAAGAGTATTTATGTGATGCATCAAAGAGCAAAAGGTGCTGTAGAATCCGCAAGTAGTTGCAGATTGCATATTGAAATACTCATGGTGTACAGGACAGCTGACAAAAATAACCTTGCCCATATTGATGAGCCTGGTCACAGACATATATTTTACATATAATATTAGTGCATGCATGTGTAACTGTATCTCTGCAAAATGTAAGAATGAATGCTCTTTATACCAAGTATCTCACCTCAATAATTAGGTATATAATTATATATTATTTTATTAGGGATATTATTATCTCTCTACTGGGGTATAAAGATGAAATTCAAAAGTCACCATTCTCAGTCAAAAAAGTAGGAAGGAGCAGTCAGTCTGACTTGGCTCAATGAATATGTAATCCCCAACTGCTTTCCTTGGTTCAGCTTGAAATATAGGCTGTCAGGTTTTGTTGTACTGTATTAAAACCTTTTCTTGGAGATCAGACTAGAATCAGATCATGGACCAAGTGATATCATGCAGATGGAACATAAACCTGTTACTATCTGTTGCTGTTTTGGATTTGAGAGATGGTACAGCAACCAGGTCTGTCTGAAGTCTCTTTATAGGACTAATTAATGTCTGGAGTGACCAGGAGGATCAGGTTGGTATTGTGTGTTCATTTAAGTGGGTTGGTTCTTTTTAAAATCAGATGGCATTTGACTTGCTGGTTAGTGAATCCTGTTGCTAGGAGTAAATCTGACCCTCAATAATTAGTGCTAATTTTGGCTTCTAGCTCTGGGATGAAAGGTTAAAGTGCTGTGATGCTGTTCAAAATCCATTAACCTAAGGAGCCTTTGGACTTCTTGATCTTATCCTATCTCTAACAAACAAATTCTCCAAGCTAATCAATGAAACAGAATAACTTTGAGTTCTTTAGATTTACCTACTCTTTAGTGTTTTTTAATCCGATGCTATAAGGGAAATGATTTTCTCCTGCTCCTAACATAAAGGCTGAAAACCCTCCGAGCTGTGTTTTGCGTGTCTTACTAGGATGCCCTTCTCCCAGATGTTATTTTTAAGACCACAGCGATATTCAGTACTGCTAGTAGGCACTGCTAGACCTGACAAACACATTCAGCCATTCAGAGTCTAAAAGTACTTGACTAGCCCCGGCAGTAGGTGAGATTTTCACATGCACAGCTGTAACAATATGAAAACTCTTTGTGAACAGCATGCGCCATCTTCCTGTGAATGCATAAGCAAAAGGGACATGAATTATGTGTAAACACTGATAGGCTTGAAGCCCAAGAGAAGGGATGACTAAGTCGTGTCTCTGCTACAGATGCAGACATAATGAAAAATCTCAGGTTTCTTGGGGACACGGAGAAGATCCCAGTGGTCTTGGCATTACGAGGAGGCCCATCAAACAGCATTAGCAGACTAATTAAGTGTGCAGCTTAAACTTAATTTTCCTGGTAGCATTAAGATGGATTAAACATTATTCATTTTGTGATGTCCTTGGTTCTCTGTTAGTATTTTTCAATCCTCTCCCACCTTGTCATTTTGTTTCAATCAGTAACATTACTGGTTTTACTTCAGGAAATGCGGCCAAGCACAATTTAAAAACAGGATTTTCTGAGCAAATCTTCCTAACGTACAGGGCCTAGGCTCCCATTTCTCATAAGTAAAGCACTCCTCCTTTTAATGAAATAGCTTAATTATGCAAAGCGTGAACATAGTGGCTAAGTGGAGAATTTTCTAATCTTTAAATGAGGAGGAGGAGGATCCATTTTGCAAGGTGGACCTTCTATACTGCTCTTTTTCTGCCATGCAAACAAGGTGAGATGGTGCATTGGCACCAGTATAAAGCTGTCAGATACCAAATATTCTGACTTGTGTTTCTGCTTTGTTTCCTGATGTGTAGGCCCATTTGCAGTGCAAATACTCAGCACACTCATACACAGAATGGGACAGCAGTGTTGTGCCCTAGATCTTAATACTTCTCTTTATTGCTCTCTACACAAACCTGGAAATAAATGAAAAACTTGGGTACTTGGGGGTAAGGAGTTAATTTTTCTTGCCTTTTTTTTTTTTTTTTTTTTCCCCCTAAGGAGACATCTTTGATTTTTGTAATTATTTAAGTAGTCTTGAAGTGCTAAATCTTGCTCTGCAGGTAAACCCAGATCCTGCAAATAGATGCCCAGGCACTGATTGCACATGCTATGGGAGTTTGACTGACATGTCTATTAATAGACTATTTGGGATCTGTTCTTTCGGCCTTGCAATCTAGTATTCTGTCCCAAGGATTTGGTGGTTTCTTCAGCCTATCAGGAGATGACATAATATTAAAACTTGTATATTCAGGAACAGCAGTGTCCTGACCTGTTCAGACTTTGACTTCTGGGCATCTGCATACTGAAATGATCTTTAATTGTGTGATCACATACTGCCTTTCCATCTGAGTCTCTAGGTAGATTAGCAACTATAAAATACCTGAAAGAGATTTTAACCACCTGGAATGTATGTAATTTATTTCATTTTGTGAAACAAACACTCTGATAAAGGGTAGGATAGTGGGGGACATCCAAGTTAAATAAATAGTCTACCTTTTAATCTCTTTTATGTGTCCTTGAATTCCGCCAGTAGTCTTTACTGCACCAGGAATCCTCAAGCATACAGTTGGACTTGATAATCCTAAAGGTCTTTTCCAAACTAAATTAAATGATTCTAAGCATGTTGCTCTCTAACACAATTAATAAAACCAGCAAAATTTTCTGGAGCATGATGCATCCCCAGATATGTGGGAGGACTTCTTTCATTTATTGTTTTTTGCATGGCTGTTGCTGAATTATTTTTCCAAGTGGATGCTTATATTATGTGATTTCCAGTATCCCACTGGGATTATTGGATCTGGAAGGTTGCTTTCCCCTCTTCTGCAGCTTCTTCACTGCTGTAATCACACTGTAGTAATACAGAGGGAATTGGTCAAGAGAAGCATCAAACAATTTCTGTGATTACTGCCTTTGCTTCATTTGCATTGAATTACTAATTCTTAGTGGGAGCACTCAGTGGTGTGTTGTGCTTTCTAGTTGGAGAAGAAGGGACAAATCCTGCTTGAGAAAACACATAACCTGGTAGCTCAGCCAGTGGAAAGGAACACGCAGAAGTATTTTTCAGTATAAATAAAATAATCATAAAGATGATCAGAACAAGAAAGGTTTGTTGAGATCCTTCAGCATGGAGAAGGTGCATGCTCACCGCTGAGGTCACATGAGAAGGATGGAGTGAATTAGAGGTGGTTATTAAAGGTCTCCTCCTTTGGTTTCGTTACAGAAGCCTCTCTCCAGTCACCCTACTCAACACATCCATTTGATATTTTGCCTTTTATATTGAGGGACCATGAACTGGGAAAAGACGAATCTTTTCAAAAAGGTGGTGATTGATGCTGGTATGTGGTGGACTTGCACTAGTCATGTGAAGCCTGTGCACTGCTTTTACCTTTAAAACCTTCCTCCTGTAATGACAATGTGAAAAATGAAAAGTTTCCTAGTACCCCTGCTTTTTAATGTTTGCAAATGTTATTCACAAGCCCAAAAGTAGTAAGGTAATATGTCTGATTTCAAAGAGACGGACAACTTAATTGGTGTATAAATTTAGGTCTAATAAGGCATACTTTTTTTCGGTGTAATATATTCTGTATACTTTGTGTGTTAGCTGGATAATTTGTTTCTGCCTTCTACCTTAGGAAGCAGTGGGATGGTGCTATTTATCTTATTTCTTGTGGGAGACTTTTGTAAAGCATGTGCTGGGCTGCTGATAGAGAGCATAACAAACAGCCATTGCAATTTTTACTAATCTGGAGCCATTTTCTTTAAGAAGCGCAGAATGCAGAACGTGGCTTGGACAGACAAAGTGCATTTAGTTTGAGACTGGTGCATGAATTTTCTAAACAGAATAGCTAATCAAAGAGTGAAGTTGATGGAATAATAACATGGTTGGGGCTGTCTGCTTTATTTACTGATATAAGTCATGTTGAGAACAGGATTTTGAGAAGCAGATTGTCTGCGGGTAAAATTCTCCCTCAGCACTGCTGAAGTATAACTTGTATTCTGGGGTACGTCTGTAGGGAATTAGCAGGCGGAATACTCAGTGGCCCATTGGATGGAGAAGACTGTGATCCCAGCCACAGCCCATGCTACAACAGGAGGGAAGAGAGAACAGAGATGTGGTGGTTGCTTTGCATTTGTGGTTTGAATCCCTCTCTTTCCCTCAGAACAAAGGGACCACTATGAAATTCATCTTCCCCTCCCAAATTGCCAGGAGTGTTTCTTTGGTTTTGCCTCCTCATGCATACGCATGTACTTGCATATGTTTATGTGTAAATAAAAACAAAACACATCACTAGAAGGCTCTGCTCTGCCTGCTGAGAGAACAGATTATCTGCTTGACAACTACAAGTCATATCATTTGAGCTGGAACATGCTCGTTTCCTTCAACAAGGAGCAATGTACAAAAGATGTAAAGATTGAAATGAAATGTCAACTTCATGCTTTGTCACAGGGATGACTTTTAACTTTAAATTGTCTTCTAAATTTCGAAGGAACCAGATCTTGCATCCCTCCCTCCCCATCCCTTGTTCAGCACAGGACCACAGACTCCTGATGGAGGACAGGTTTGTGTCTGACACAACTCTGTTTTCCTGCAGCATATTTTGTAACTTGTTGAAGAAACAGAAATTCGTGTTATTGCTGCTCTTATTAATAATATTATTACTCATGCTTTTCACTTCATTTAATGGATTTCTGGTATCCTCCTCTGTGCAACGCAGCTTATCTATGTCAGCACTTTGAATTATTACTGATGTTTATTATTTATTATGTGTTAAATGCTGACAATGTGACGCGCAAAGGATGTAGGCTGAAAGAGAAGCGTTTACGCAGATGTGATTTATGCTTCTCGCAAGCTGCCTCTGTAAGAATTCTGAGCTTTCATTTTTGCAAATCTCAGGTTGGTGGGTTTTACAGGCTATTCAACTAATTCAGTCCCATCTTTCAAACATCTGTCGCCTCTGAAAAGTTCTCAGTGTAAAAAGGAAACTGTTATTTATAAGAAGAAGCTGTCAAAGATCAGCTATGCTCAACAATCTAAAGCATCGCTTACGTACATCAGCACTAAACTATGCTCATTTGGATAGCATGAATGGCTAATTTTAGCTTAAAATTGGAAGCAATTATGGGTTCAGGAAGAAAAGTAGGGCTGTATGTCATTAGTAATTGATTTCTTTTGTGGAAAGCTTGAAATGATCAGTTAAGAAGAAAAACATTGTTAAATGATGCGACCTGTTGCATGCAATATGCAGATGTTCCCCAGATTTGTGTGTATGTGTCTCAGGTGGATGCATACTTCTGTAGCCATTCCCTCTCCTCCCTCTGGCTCCCTAAAAACTTCTGCTTTTCCTCCTTCAACTTTCTTCTCTTCTGTGAAACAGTGCAGCTGATGATAGCTCACACTGTGAGCATTGTGCAACTCGTACAAAGAGGAGAGATATGTTGTGGTGTAGGAAGCTCTGAGTTAGTTGGTAAGATGCTGTTGCTAGCTCTCAATAACACATGAACACATGTGCATCTTATGGTGAACCACAGTAGGCCAGTCCAAAACACCAGTGGTGTTCTGCACATTGATGAGAAAATCTTAGAAGTCTCAAGAAGCAAGTAAGGATAGGAATGACTGTGGGAACATACTCCTGTTCCTTCTTTCCTTTTCTGTCCTTGGAACAGTTTGTGATCTTTCAAGGGAGTGGTCCTCAGCAGTCTAGGGAATAGCTACTGGGTCAGGAAACCTGACCTCTCTCAAACGCGTGAGGTTGGAGGAATTGCCTTGCCTTCATTTTACACTGAACCTTGCCATCTTGTGTGCCAGGAGTCACCAGAATGATCAGACCAGCTGCTGGGACCAGGCTGGCATCCTTTCTGCTGCCAGGACTTTTAAGGACTAGCAAAAGGAGGAAGAGTATTGTCCACTGTGCTGATGTTATAAAAGATCACCTCATTGACCACCAGCTCTGGGAATGCTTTGGGCTAGTGAACCTTGGGCTACATTTGCTGTAGTGGAGGCAGCAAGTGGGGAGAGGAATGGTGAAATTGTTGTGTCTGGAAAACAATTTCTAGAGACACTATCAGAAAATTTCAAGGCTCTATTGGATCCCTTTTCTGGGAAGGGTTATATTTACCAGGTCTTTTTCAAACAGATGTGAACTGTGAGTCCGGGTTAATTAGTTTAAACTCAGTGTTGTGCTAATATGCTGATGTGGCTTTTGGATTAGAGCTAGATTGTGTCCAGTTGTTTTGGTGTGTGGACAGGGTGAGTGTGTGTCTGTCTGCACAAGTTCACAAAGACCTTCCCTGTTGGATCTAGTTCCTCAAGCATTATGTAAATTGAGACCATTTGAGATGTGCAAGGGTATCCAGATATTCAATAAGGGGCTGGCAGCAACAACACAGGACATACATCTGACCCATGCTTGTCTGGAGAGGTAGCTAGCAGCCAGACAGGATTCCCAGAGGCATCTAAAAAGGGATGAACACCTATGTGAACCATATGCCTCCTTTTTCTGTCCAGATGAGGAGCAGACCTATGACATGTCCTGGTTTTGAAATGGCTGCCTGGTAGAGGTGGTCTTTCCTCTAAGGGGCGAGGCTGAAAACAGGATTTTCTGTCCCTTTTACCAAGAGAAACCCATCTAGAAAATGACATTTATGCATATGGCTGGGAAGCTTGAAGCCAGAGGTGTTCTATGGAGTTCTAGTACACAAAGACAAATATGTGCAGGAAAGTTGGCTGAAAAAGAAGCATTTCCAGTTTACTGAATACTTTTTTATTTGATTTGGGTTCAAATCTGGCAAGATTGCTAGTTTCATGAACAGCTGAGGGGTGAAAAGCTCCCTACTGCAAATCTTGGAGGATATCTGCCAAGTACATTTGCTTTGGGACCAGCACACCTTGCTAGCCAAGACAGCAGAACTGTAAGGAATCCAGGGTTCACTCAAGAGCCTTTCATGGATTAGGTCAACATTTGTCAAGACATTTTTTTCAAACAAAATTTTTCAACTGAGCAAATTACCTTGCTTCAGCCAAAAATTTCCAAGTATCTCTGCTTGCAGAGTCTGAACCACATACAGGAGATATTTGGCATGACTATTTTCCTTCCTTAAGACTCTCTATGGCAAGAAAAATGACACAAAAATTCCATTTATCTCATTTTTTAAATTCAGATGTAAGATTTATGTATGTCCCTGACAGATTGTAGGCTGATCTCCAATCACTTTCCCAAAGACAGAAAAGATCTGTGCAAAATTCTTTGGGAAGAATGAAATACACGTTTATATTTAGGCACTCAATAGCTTTCTCTGACTACATTAAAACTGAGTCTTAACTTTCAGTTATATCAAACTTACCCAGTTCAGTGTCCCAGTCTGTCATGACTTTCTGGCTGCTTGCTGTATTTCTGTAGTGTATAACTTCTGATCATACCTAATTAGGCCAAAAATTTAGACCTGGTTTAAAAAATACTATTTTCCTTTATTAAAAAATAATATTATGAAATACTTAATGTAAAATGAAGAAAGCTAAAAGAGAACTTCACCCACTACTGGCTTTTCCCCCCTGGAACCTCACGACTCTTGGGGCGCTACACCTGAATTGTAGACAATTCTTTTCAGCATCACTGGATTAAAGCAGAAAAACTCCAATCCCTTTTATTCTGATTTCCTAAGGGAATGAGATTTATGATCTTATTCTGCCTGTCTGCCAGTCAGTCTTTTAATAACTTTTGAATCCATGCCTGATTTCACTCACCTTTGACTCAGGAAAGCCATCTCTCTGATATTACGTTCCTACACGTTTTGTGCAAATCAACAGCTAGGTCAAAGAGAAAGACTTTATTAGAAATCCCTCCATGGGGATGACAAGGAAGCCTGTTATCCATCTAATATGGTAGTGGCCACCTAATCAGTCAGTAACTTGGTGTGGATCTAATTCCAGTTTAGCCATCACACCTGGGCTGCAACACTGAAGGACCTGGAAATGTGCATCCTGAGTGGATGTGGGAAAATCTGGGGATGTGAGAAGAGGAAAGGGTTAGAAAGGTGAGGATTGGAAAACATGGGGAGACTGGGATGTTGCTGTGCATGTGGGGAAGGGGCACTGAGGAAGGTGGGCTTATAACAGGAGTGTGTCTGAAATGGGGATGTTAAAGCCAAACCAACAAAGATATTTTGCTCAGTGTCAGTAAGGAGCCAGGCTTCGACTAAGGCATAGAGGGGAAGGTGAGATGCATTTACAATTCTGCTTGTGTATTTTGTATCCCAGCTACATGGTGGGTGACAATGAGTAGTCAGTCAACTGATTATCGAGTGTTTGATGATGATGTGTCTCATCTTAGTCCAGAGCGAGTGTATTTAACATCTTGATTTTTCTATTGAATAACATTGTGGCATTGGTTGCATACAGTACTTTCTAACATCTTATTAACTAAACAAAATCACAGAGTACTTTTAACAATAAGTGGTTTGTTTGGCTGCATTAATATCAATTCAAACTGTTTATACTGTCACTGCATACATATGAACCATCTCTTTGAGAACGACAGATTTATCCTCTTTGTGAGAAAAATCTTAATAGAAACTCCTATTACCCAGCACACTCCTCTACATGAGAAATTTTCTAATTTTCAGCAAGTTTTGCAGTAAATAAATGCTGCTCTTGGAATATTTCATAATGTGCTATGGAGCTAACTTGCCAGGTTTTCAAAGCCTCTGCAACAATTCAAAGAAATGATTTGATGTTTTGCTCATGTTCTGAGTGCTTTGGGAGAGGAATATGTGTGAGGATTTACTGAAAGAACCAAACTGGGTGTCATTTTGGTTTGGAAAGCGTTATCATTACGCTCTGTTTATTTATCTGTTTTGTGGCATGATGTGTTTTGATCAAGGGGACTCTGTAGGCAGCATAAACTGGAGAGTATGAGGCAGATCGAACAGCAACTGCTATTTGACACGCTTTGTCCACTGGCCTAGTTTATTAAACCTGGAATGAAACAACTAAAGCACTAGTGATGAATACGCCTCAGTTTTTCATGAAATGAGCTCCTGGGTTTTGCTGGTAGTGGCTGTTGTTTTTCATATGAAATTGGTAGAGTATTTCATTAAACAAAAGGCAATTATATGTATTAGCAATAATGATAGAATCATATTAAAAAGGAAAAAAAAACCCAGACAAAAAAAATACCCCCTATGGATGTAATTTTAGAAGCACATTATGCAAGGGGTTAATTTGAGAGCTGGGTTTTTTTTTCACGTTTTGAAAGCTTTGCTGTAATTTTGTATGAAATTTGAGATCACTGAGTCTATAATATCTTATGAATAATTTACAACGCCAACACTCTTTCTGTGGAAGAATACTAAATTAATTAAGGCCTGGAGGAATTTCATGTGTTTAAGCCACATTATATCTTCAAGGTTTTACTGCTTCAAAGTCACTGAGATGAACTCCTGGCTTTTCAGGTGTTAACAGTCCCAGAAAAACAAGATTGGTGCCCTTGCTTTAGCCTACAAAAACTAAAGGGCTTGAGCATGTGTGTTTTGCTTGAATCTGTTAAAGTGGTTGCACCTTGCACTCACTTTGTTCCTTCACTTTTCTGGGATGCTGTATTTAAAGGAACTGCCTTATCATCTCCTATGCCTACAGATGTTTTGCTGAGTTGGATGGCACGCTGCAGTCCCTGAGACAGCTCTTTAGGGTGGTTCGTTTCTCTGGGTTAAATGAAATGGGAGCCACTGCCCAATAACAGGAACAACACATAACTGTGCTTAACCTTGATTTGAAAAGCACAAAGCATAGTTTTAACCACACCAGCCAGTGTGCAAAGGGGTTTCTTTGGACCTTTTGGTCAACCTTCAGAGGATCAGTCGGAAACCTCTTATTTTTTCAAGTCCTGAGCCATAAGCATCTCCCACAACTGGTGTTACAGCGACGACTGGATACGGTGAGAACGCCAACCTGCCACACACACATTATTTATTTAAACAGCACAAAAAAGCTGCTTTCCAGCTGCTCTTGATGCCCTTGAGTTGAAATGCAAATACAGAAAAAACATGTGTCCCTTTAACCAGCTGACAGCCGTTCCCCTTCCCTGAAAACCAGCCAAGCAAAGTAAAGAGGAAGGAAGTCCCTCTCTCCCATGGCTAGCCACCCTGAGCAGCCTCTTCTTGCTTCCAGCTGCTGTCCAACTGCCCCAAACAGGGCAATTTTATTCTCTGTGAACCCCTCACAGGACCCTTGTTCAGGCTGCCATTCAGTACACCATTTACTGAACCAGACTAGTAATTGCACATCTCCAGGCTGGGGCTGCAAGTGCCACACAGTTATGTTGTTCCTACACTACCGCTGTGCTATCTCTACTTCCAGGGTAATGCACAGATTGCAGAGGTTACTTTGCCAAAGGTTCACAAGGGTGTTAGTGACAGATGAAGGCACTGAATTTAGTGTCATATCAACGTATTCCCCATTTCACACCCTAGTCCTTTCTGTCCTGTTTTTCAAGCAATGTGCATATTACTTTGTCCTACAGTGGGGCAAACCATACAGTTTTCTGTCTGGGTGTGGGATCGTGGGCTACCATACCTACATATGGTACAGAAAGCCCAGAATGTACTCCCATCAGTCTGAAGTAACTGTCACCTTGACCAGTTTCTCTGCACTTTATCTCAGTTTCTTTGGGGAGGGAGGTAAGGACTGGGCTCCACATGGCCTACTTTTTAAGGTACAGGTGGCTCAGGCATAGTTCTCTGTGGTTTCCTCCTGAAGTTGCTAGTAGAGCAAGTGTATGGAGGAGCAGTGGATGGGAAGGGGGTACAGCAAGGTGTTATGCTGTGCCATCACAGAGATGCAGCTTTTGTAGCTGTACAGTGTATATGGGTTGAGATGTTGGAGATAGTGGATGGTGGCATTGGTAGGACCTGTGCTGTCAGGACTTCCAGTAGAGATCTCATGTTATGGGCTATTCCTGCTTAGATGTTGTAACACAGCATGTGTCTCTCCCAAGATTTACAGCATGATGTCACTTGAAGTGGGAAATATCATAAACAAAGGCACCTGAAGCTCAGCTACATAATCTCAGGTAAGCACAGATCTGAGCTCACTTCAGGATCAGACTTGTCCATTATCCTTCTTGCAAGCACATTTTCTTGGGTGGAGGAAGGCTGCCTTAGCTATGGGGTTGGTATATCTGAGATGGCCCAGCACCTGCCCATGTGGTTTGGCTGGATTAGGCACCATCTGTGTGAGTGGGCCATGGACTCATCCATATCTTAAGCTTGGCTCCTTCCAAATGCTGAATGGAGTGTTTGAACTCAGAGTGCTGCTGCTGCAAAGCTCATGGGTCATGAAGAGTGTTGTGTCTGAGCCTTCTTGCTCCACAGTGTAGTTCGGGGCATTTGGCTCCTCATCGGCACACAGCTCTGCTTCTTCCTTACAGGCAAGCACTGAAACACTTTGAATTGGAACCTCTCTGGCACCACAACCAATTTGTACATACATTAAATTAGAATGGAACCGGGGCAAAGAATCAGGATAGAGAAATCTGTGGTGTCCGATTATACGTGGTCAAATTACTGGCTGTGTATGTTCAGGCTACTTGAACAAATTAAAAGTGGGGGATGGAGGAAGGATAGTCAATGAGGCCTGTATGATTGTAGAAGGTGGGGGGAAGTCAGGCCAGGGGCCCTCAGCAATACCCAAATTGTCCTGTTTGCCAATATTCAAGGATAATTTACACATCAAAAGGAGGGAGCGGAAATGGACATGAAAAGTGACAGCAGTTGCCAAGTTAAATAAAAGCCCCTCAGTGAACATGAAGAGCAATAAGAGCCATTTGGAAAGTTGGCTGGAGAAGAAGAGGTTATGTGAGAGCTTATACCCGACCGCCTTCTTGGCCCCTTGGGAACCAATACAGACATGGAATTCACTTGACCTGCAGGGCTGAGCAAAATATGGCCACACATCAGTAAAGCCTGATGCTTAAGTCATAGGAAACAAAAGCAGGACTGTGCCAGATGCCAGACGAGTGGGATCAGGTAGCAGGAACCACAGCCTGACTTCAAAACGCCTGAGTAAATCTGGGCTGCTAAATTTCCACTGGACTGAATCTGAAGAAAGTGGAAGAAAAAAATGCTGTTCTTTTTTCTTTTCCAGCAGGATTCAGGCAGATGAATATAGGTTGAGTTTGAACAAGCAAGAGGCAATATTTCTAAGACAGGGTGTTTTTTAAAATATGAGGCTTTGTAACTTTGACATTAAAGCAATTTCTATTCTTGTCATGAATCACTGAAGGACAGACAGTGTGTTTAGGTGGGTTATGAACACCCAAATCTTTCTTTGTCTCTCTGCCCTCAGTTGTAATTTTTTTTTTCTCCTTTGCTTGGAGCAAATTTAGAATTCGTCTCGATTTTTCCCATCGCATCCCAGTCTCACTTTCTACTCCTGAATAGCTACTTAAAATACCTTGTCAAACAGTTTCATCCTGGCTTGACTTTGCTACAAGATGGTGCGAATGATCTGGGGTTTCCGATGCAAGCAGTAGGAGAGCAAAGCTAATTGTTGCCCCAAGCAAGAATCCTCTGACGAGAAGCTGATCTCTTTTACACAAGTCCGAACCTGAAATAACTCCACAGACGTCAGTGCAATCACTCTAGATGTGCAAGAGAGGCGAATCTGCCCTCAAGTCCTCATCTTCTCTCCTGGGGGAAGGGCAGCCCAGCTCAGGAGTCGGGGGTGGGGGGAGAGTGCCTGCAAGGATTGCTGCCTTTTATAAAATCTGCATCGGCTTCGTGATCAAAGGCTAAAAGTGATCAGAATAGTCAGAGTCCTGGGCTTCCCATTCACACACAGGCTTAACCCTGCCTGCTTAAGGCCGGGATTCGGGGCTTTGATGCGAGGAGTCACATGTGTCTCCACCGCTGTGCCTCTTTGTTCCAGGCAGTGGTGTGTCTTTGGGGTGGTGCTGGGAGGGAAGCAGAGGGGGTTGAAAACCTCAGATGTTTCAGATACAGTATGGCTTGAGTCTGCCCAGAGTGCTGGGGGTCTATGCCCATACCCCAGTGCTGCTGTCCCCTGCGAGCCATTTGATGTGATGAGTTCCACAGCTTCCGGGGGAGGGGGGGTGGGGGGAGGTGGGGGGTGGGGAGGGGGGTGTCTCAGCTCTCTAGAGACGAGCCAAATACAGAGTGGCTCTATCTTTGGCTGCCGTACGGTAGGGATTGGATTACAAGCAGCTTCATGCTGACAAGCCTTTGGAGGAATAATAATATCTTGAATATTACGGAATTTGAGGAATAATAATATTGGGGGGATAATAACACCCTCTAGGGAATGAGGTTGTCTCTCTCTCTCTCCCTGGCACAGAGAGGCTGTAGCTTCTTATAAGTAGTGGGAATTAGCAGCTTCTTCAAGGCCTACGTGCCAGTTCCAGTTAAAATGTTCCCAGCGTGTGTTCTGGCACTGCAGATGGGATGGGGATCTCCCTGCAAAATAAAACAACTGGGGCTTCCAGATCTGCTTGAAATCACTCTGCTTCCTCTGTCTGGGAGGTGATAGCACTCAGAGATTTCCCTTGGCACCTGCTCCTCCTTTCTCCTTCCAATCACTTAAGGGACAAGGAGGGTTTTGCTCTGCTATATTCTCTTTGAGACCCAGACTCCAGTTTGCTGTGCTTGCACATAGCTCCATCAGTTCAAAGGAGCAGTACCAGTAGAGTGAAGCTGAGCACGTAATATGCCAAAAAGATGTTTTGGGATACTGACCTCTGAATTCGGAATAATGATGATGAAAATAAACAAGCTGATATGATTTTCTTTGCTGGAATATAGCCCGTTTCTGATGTAACTGATTTACATTGTCCTCAGAAAAAAATCTTTGCTAGCACCAGATTTAGTACCTGAGGCTAAAGAAGAGAAGTTAGTTTTAACAGCGGGAGGACATTGCAGCAACATGTCTGGAGGATGCAGGTTTCCAAGGCTTTCTCACCAGACCAGGAAAGTCCCCTGGATGAAAACCCTGCCATGTGTGTGCTTCAGCACTGCGTGCTGGCTGGCAAGACCTCCTGGGTCCAGAGAGGTGACCAGTTTGCCAGCCCTCGGGCAGTATGAGAATAGCAACTGCTTCTGCACTGTGAGGCCAAAGAGCTGCATCCCCTGGGAGTGGTGAGCCCTAGGACAACGTAGATGCCCTCACACGCTTACTGATCTGCAGCACATCCACAGGCTGTTCACCTTCCCTGCCAGCTCTGGACGGGGAGATGCCACCAATTTGAGAGGCAGAAAAACTAGGTGAAGCATAATATAGTTCTGTTTTGGCTGGCCCTGCAGAGCAGCAGGGGGATTTGCTGCATAATCTAGAGGGATCAGCAGGCTCAGAGAGCTCCTGAGCCTAGGAGTGGTTCAAGGCAAGAGCAGGACAGACTAGCAGAGGCATGTCCGAGTTCTCAGTAGCAGCATGCAGGCTGCATTGTAGCTTCAGCACTGCCCGTTGGCATCTTCTTCCATCCGTGCCAACAGCGTCTCTGAAACAGCTGCTTGCCTTCCTTCTCCGACACCCAGCAAGGTGAAGTGATGGCAGCTGTTCCTTGCAGAGAGCTGCCGAGGAAGGGCAGCTGGATCCGGAGGGACCCTCTCTCTGGGAAGGGCAGGCCTTGGGCTGTGCACATGCCAGTCTGCGCAGGCAAAGCACCATCTGCTGAGAGGTGACTGATGCAGAGGAGGGAGCAAGGACAAGGATCACTTCTCAGAGCCAGAGGTGCAGACAAACTGGCATGTGGTTATTTAGTTTTTATTTCAGCAGGATTGCTAGGGGATAAAAAAAAAAGAGGGGCTGGTATGAAATCACATCTCTGTCAGCTACAAATGTATGCACCTAATGTATAAAGCAAGTGGGGAACAGTGGCCAAACTCATTTGAAAATCCTCTGAGCTGCAAAAAAGAAACAACCCCTAAAGTGAGAAACCAAGCTGCACTTCCTGGATCTCTCTGACACAGGGCTCAGGAGAGGGGAGAGGAATCAAATCAAACTCAGTGGGCTTTTGAGATGCTTGTGGAAGAAGTTTCAGCCTGACATGAAAGCTGCAGCCGTGCTCGGAGGTGCCTTTCAGATGATTGCATTAGCTGTGGCTCCAGGTGTCCAAGGGAGACAGCTGACAATTACACCTTTTGTTTTCTTTTTCATGTTTGACAGCCAGATGCCTTTCTGATCTGCAGTGTGCACTTGTCTGTGCATGTGCGTGTGTATACGTGTATATTTATATGTAATCTCAGATCTGTCACTTCAGCAGTGTCACAAATGGCTTATTTGAGTGCTTAAACAAGTGCAGGGCTGATTTACACAGTATAGTATCAAATGGAGGGGTTTCTTTTCGACACTCACAGTCCCCTGTAGTTTTACAAAACATGTTCTTTCGTGTGACACTGTGAAATTATGAAGTTGTCATGCAGATTTTCCTGAAGAAAAGCCAGCCCTGCGGCTGCTTCCCCAAATATTGAAGAGTAATATGGCCAAACCTTTTAGCTCAGCCATGTAGTTTAGCACCTCACAACAATGCCCAGGGTGACTGGATGCATGTTGGGCATTATGCCTGTCCAGAAATGCGAGCTGGTTCAGGAGCTGAGGGATCTTGGTGATGGAGAAGCAAGTCTTGACAGAGTCAAAGAGGCAGAGCTTTTTCTCTGGCTCTGGAAGTTGAACAAACTAGGTGATTCCTACTGGCTGCATGTTATAAAGCCAGAGCCAGAAATGTAAAGAAATTGTGTTAGTTCTGATATTGAGAAAGAGTTTTCCTACCAGTGAAGAGTTAAAAATCAAAATCCCCAAGCCCCTCTCTTCCCTGCATGTTTACTCCTGGTCACTGCAGGAGACAGAGTATTGGCTTAGAAGGCCTCTTATTGACCTTATTACATTCTTATAAAAAGCAAGTTGTTTTCTGATTTAGAGCAGAGATTTTCTGCTCAGAGCAAAAATCTTTGCTGGTTATTTCTGGCTCTGGAGCCAACCCCGCTGCAGGAGTTCTGAGGCCTCCCAGGTAATGGTACGGTCTGCGGGAGACCATTAATTGGTATTCTGAGAGATGAAGCGAGCACTTCCAGGCTTGAGTTACGTTGGAGTAGTTTAAAACCATGGTGCTCATCACAGCATTCACAGCCTGCCGTCAGAATTGCTCGAGAATAAGGCAGCGAAAACATTTGAGCAAACAGTTGTTGTGAACAAGAAAAACTCTGACCCAACAGGGATTGGCCTAATTAATGTCTGACCTTATGGCTCAAGCCAAGACCGAGACTTGCACAGACTGCAAGACTGTCATTAAATGAAAGAAGACTTGTTCCAGCAATTCCTTCTCTTTCCAGGGACAACTGGCTGGGGAATGAAAAGCCTGGAGTGAAAAATCTATTTCCTTCTTGGACTGATAGGAGCTGGGAGGGTGGGTATTGCAAAAAGGATTTTTTTTTTTCTTTTAAATCTTTTTTTGCTACTGGAAAATTGATGTGTTGGGGGGAAAATAGAATTTAGTTAATGTCAAAGTGCTGTCCCTGACAACAATGGGTAACTCCTAAAGGCCTCAGAGAAATAGATGGTGTGGAGCTCTTCCAGAGACAAAACATCTGAGGACACCTGATTCTACAGAGAAGTCAAAGAGAAAGGCAGGGGCTTGTATTTCATGATGCACTGAGAGCTGAGCTACCCTTGGAGGAAAGTAAGGCTGCCAGTGCTGCCGTCACTCTCAAAAGGCAGTCTGGGGTGCCATATATGCCTGCTCACATTCACGAGTCTGCCTCTGCAGCCTCTGTCCAGGCAGTGTGTGAACAAAACATGGGAGAGAGTTGTGTGTGTAGGACATATGAACTCGCCAAGAAAGAGCTATCTAGTGCTCCTGCCTAGGTGTACTGTGATTGCAGCAAGTTCCTTATTAAATATTTATTACATTTGGGATTCGTGGAAAATCACCGTAAGTTGTAGTTTTAATGGAAATTGACCCTGTAAACCAATTGATTAAATCTTGGGTCAAGATGGCATGACATATGCAAATCATATGCAAAGCTCATGTATAGCTGCATGTACAAAGATCACACTCTACCACAAGCAAACCTCCACTGACTTCAATTAAAGTTTTGCCCCGGTCAGCTTGAGCTTTGTACATACAGCTTTGTGTGGACTTTGTGTATGATTTGCATATGTCATGTAATGTACAATATGGTATTGTGTACTAGCTGTCTCCCCCTAATTAATACATGATAAAAAACTCTTGGAGAATAATGATTAAGAAAAAATTGTGCATAAGGAAATTGCTTGCAAATGACCACACTGGTGAAATTATAGCCCAGTAATATTGCAGTCCCATTTATTTTCTGTTAGGTTTAATCACCAGTGATAATTCAGTCGAGGGTAATTAATCTTTGCTGATCAAAGTACAGGAAAGGGCTGAGGTACTGTAGCTGCATCATAATGACATGTAATGCTGATGCTGCACAATTGCCTGTTTGCAGAGAGATGCGAAGACGTCCTCATCGGCACACAGTCAATGAGTGGGAGTTCATTGTCACTCAGTAGAGGGTAGAGGCTCAAATGACAAGGTAAAGAAGCCCAAGAATACATATACAGGCAGATGCTTTTAACTAGAGTTCCGCTCATTCCCTGAATTTGGTGTTTGTATGTGTGTAAACTATGGTAGAAACTATTGAAGAAAAGGACATTTAATATTCTTCGGGTTTTTTTAATTGCTCTGTCAGGATGAAGTCCAGTTTATGCTGCCCTGAAGAAAAAAATGCCCAAACTCATTGTATTTCCCAGCAGAAAGTCATGTTCTAAAGTTCCTTGTATCAGTTAGCATCAAGATGGAAGCCTGTTGCCTCCATGGGACTAACTGGTACTTTGTTAGAAAGGTTGCCTTCTCTGAGGGACTTGATGTGGCCCAGATGCCTTAAAGCAGATGCCCTGTACATCTTCCCTTGAGGGAGGTCATTGATGTACAGAGGGAGGTGGACCGTGGGCAAGAGGTCCTGCGATGAAACCAGCATGTGCCTGACAGCTCAAGAGAGTAGGTAAGCAAGGTGGTCATCTGATTTTTTTCTCTACCACTTTCTGAAAAACAGATTCAGATGCTGACTGTGCTGTTGTCTTGGGCTAGGCAAAAATCCAGCAAGATGGTTTACATCCATATGGCCAGAGAGAAGGATCAGGGGCATGTTGCATCCTGAATTACTTCAGCTAAATATTGGATATGTAACATGCTTGAACTTACATTGCTTGAAATCAATGTTGTGCTCTATTGAGTTTTGCAGATGACATTTTAAAAAATCCCAACACCTAATTTATTTAGTCAGGGTTCATTTATTTTAATCTTTCAGCCAAGCCGTTGTTTTGGGAACTTTGATCTGAAAGTGGTGTTTATTTTCAAAGTACTAAAAAAAATATCTTTCCATGTCTGAATATTCTATTTAAAATTCTTTTGATATTTCCTTCTATTGACACTGCCACCAAACATCAGCAGTGTTAAAGAAAACAACACCTCTCACTAAAAAGACAGACAGTATTTAGAGCGACAATGGTCCCAAAGTACAGTGAATCAAAACTGGAAATCCATCAGTTCTGTGGCTACTAAATGATTTCCATGCTGGGCTGGCATTTATCTTCGAGAATAGAGAAGCCTTTCAGAGAACAGCAAATATCTGGCAGGGGGCCAGAGGCCTTGGATATAAGACAATTAGCACAACAAGGGGAAAGAATGGCTTCCGGAATTAGTGATGAATAAGAAATATTTGTAATGTGAGCTTTAAGTTATTGGTTTGATCACAGTAAATGTTTGTCACTTATTTCTCTGGGTTGCAGGCACAGTGCTGTACTGCTTGTTGGGTTTCACTTTCTTCTCTAATTAGTTTCACCACTGAGTGGTAGGACTGGTACGTGTCACACTTGTTGTCCTCTTCTTTATCTTTAAAAGGCTACTTTGGTTGGTTGGTTATAGACAAACAGCATCTTGCTAGTTGTGGTGGAGATAGCCTGTTCCCTCCTAATCTGCTCTCTCTTTCACGTACATAGCTTTAATTAGACATAAGGGTTTAAGCCTTCACGTTCCTAGGCATGCAGCAGTCAAACTAATAATTAAGAGGATATATTTAGATGGTTTGAAAAACACACTGTGCTTCTAAGAGTAAATCTTGATGTTTAAAAGTGCCGAAGGGTTTCCAAGCTTCTCACAGTATCACGAGCTGTAAATTTGCTCTTCTTACTGTCAAAGGAAAATACCCCAATCGTAGAACATAAACAGACTGTCAAGTCTTGAATATTAAGTGGCTTCAACCATGTTGCTCTACTCTGTTAGAAAGAGAAGGTATCATTGCATTGATCAAGGTAACATCAGTTGAAATTCTGGAATTTCTCATGGGGCTTACCTTCTGAAGACAAAGAATTAATGATAATGTAATATCATAATCTTGGCTAACACTAGGGACCGAAACAAGAATTTACTTGAAATCTACCAGAGGTGAGACATGTGAAAGCATCTTTCTGCATTACGTAGCCCTGTTTAAGCCTCAGCTGGGATATTATGTCTGCTTTTGGACACTGTACTCCATGAAAAATGTAGGTCAGGAGAGGGAAGGTGGTTTGGAAATCTGAGAAGAGCACACTGGTGTGTGATTTGGTGAACTTCAGGTATGTACAAAACTGCTGCAGAGCAGGGCAGGCAGTCTGCTCTCCACAGTGGACAGAACAAGGAGTAATGGGCTTAAAGTTCAGAAAGGTAAATTTCATTAAGGCATTAGGAAAAAACTTCCTGATGTAAAGGTAATTAAGGGCTAGGGGAGATTGTCTGGGCTAGCTGTGGAGATGCACTGAAGATTTCCCATAGCAGGGTAAAGCAATATGTATTAAAGATTGTTGAGACTGGTGCATGCATGGATGTGGATGGTTCTTGAAGGTGCTTTCAGCCCCATTTTCTATGATTTTCACTAATTGTGCTCTCTTCACACAGGTGATCATGTTTTCCTGCTTGGATGTTGGGGAAATAGCTTTACTGGTCTTACATGTCTTTTTGAGTCTGCATAGATTTGGAGTTACACAACACGGAGCTGATCAGAATATATATATATATTCTATTTATATATCTGTTTAGCTATCATGATGGAAATGTAAATGAAGATGAAAAGAATTTTTCCTTTAAAGGTTGCCATGGGATAATATTGACTATTGAGAACCTAAGCATTTTTTTTCCTGAGAAGTGCCCCATGGGAAAACAAAATGAAAAAGACCTCATTTGGAGTTGATCCAATCCAAGTGAAAATGTTGTATGTCAGCAATGCAGTGGAGAGTGCCTGCTTGCACAGGGGCTTGTGTGAGTTAACAGCTTTGACTCCCAGGCCATGCCATGATCTCTGTTCTGTTTTCTCATGGTGTCTCATTATGTTGCCTTGATGGGCGGTTTCAAGACCTCTGGGAGGATACAGTACAACCTGGTTTATGGACAGCTTTAAGGAGCTGAGGAGCTCCAGTTCCCATGGGGCATGCAGTAGCTTGAAATAGACTATTCATGTTTCTGCAGTATGAAATATTACGCTTTGAAATCTTGGAATATATTGAAAGTTTCTCTTTTCAGTCAAAACCTGGCTCTGTTCACTGATTTCTAGGTGATTATTTTGGAGAGTTTCTGACAAAAAGCAATGTTTTGAATTGCGAAGAGCTGCTTTTCATATTAGAAAATGCATGAAAAGAGAGTGCTCCACAGAAAATTAAACTTTCAGTGAAAACAAGCAAACAACCAACCCTTTCTTGCCCCTTTGCTGACTCTCATCTCAACTGCACATGGGCAATTCCTAGAATTGAAAATCTTTCTATGGTGCCTGCTGTGGCATGAGATGTTAGGGTATATAGCTAGGAGGTGCAACTGTATTCACTGCTCCACCACCCCCAGAAGACATGTACCAAAATGATGGGCACACAGTGGTAGTTGGAATGACTTCTGGTTTGTGATACTGCTTACTGTGGGGAGGCACAGGGCAAAGGACTTACCTGAGTGACTGTTCCCTTGCAAACCCCTGTGAGAAGTAGATTTCCAGCTAGTTCCCTTGACTGGGATATTATCAGATCCTCCTGAAGTGTTCTGTCAGGTGAGTTGGGTTCCCCTCCTTCAGGGGATGTCTCTGTGATAATTCTCTGATTTCAGAAGCCTCAAGGCAGGGTTACCAAAGGAGGCTATTTCCTTTGGCTTCATTCATGGCTGCCTTTCTTTTAAACCATTTAACATTAGCCCTAAGTCTTTGCTCCCTCTGAGATTTCAATCCTCCACGCTGCCCAAGTGCTTTGAAAATCTGGCTTAAAGGGCTTCCTGCCCTGCACCATAAGTAGTCCAGCATAACTGCACCACAGGACACCCTGACCACCCCTCTTCCCATCTTCCTTGTCAAGAAAAGGAAAACAGCTCTGAAATAAATGGCTGCCCCTTCTCCCATGCTCGTATTTCTCGTGGCTGTTCCCAAGCCCTTTATAGCTGTCATGCAGGGCCTATGTGCAGGGACAGAGTGGTAGCCCCTGGGTTTGCACTGCAATAAAGCAGCATAAACACAGTGGGCAGAGCATAACTGAAACCTTTAAACTGCAGTTTCCTTTGCACGGGGTCAGACAATTAGCAGAGTCTGCTATATGATTTCTAGTAATTGTAAAGCCGTATGGAAACCAGCTATCTGGGCCCAGGGAGGGCAAGTGGTGTTAGAATAAAATCACTGCTGAGCTGACAGTGTGTCCCAGAGCCTTGGGGCAACCTGCGTCCCAGTCATGCCTTTTCCAGAGACCCAGTGTGGGGAGTTTGGATCTTCCAAAGCTTTCTTCTCTCCCTTCTGTAACATTAGCCTTTTGGTCTCACTCCCCTGAAAGCTGCTTGAGGCAACAGGCAAGTCCACGGTTAACTGTGGTGAGCCAAATCTTCACCTATCACTAACAAGTTGGAGGTTAATGACAAATGCCAGCTCCAGGCTGGACCTTGTGCTCAGAGTGGGGGCAAACCAACCCCGTAGTACACAACAGGCTGCTCTTTAGCTAGCCCAGCCTGCTGGGAAATTTCAGTGGGTAGCGCTCTCGGGCATGACTCAGTCTGTTCTGCATTGCAGTTCTGGGAAGATCTACCATGCCAGAACCTGCAGGGTGGTGACATCTTTGTAATTCCCCTGCAAAAATAAAAAGAAGCGCAAGTCAAAGGCTTTAACTGAGCTTCATACTGTTGGGCTGTGTATAGGTATGAGTTGAAGTCAAGCAATTGAGTAGGAAATTAATTAAACCTAATAAATAACAAATTAATGGCAGGTGCATATTAGAAGAAAGGAGAACTATTTTTGCAGCTATAAGCCTTCATCAACCAGACAGCCTGTAGGTATCCCTTCCTTGAGTCCAGTCATGTGTCTTCCTCCTGTCTGCTCAGTCCCTACTCCTCCCTCCACTCCTCAGCTCTGGTATTAGCGTTGCACTGTCAAAGCTCAGAGAATGGAAAAGTGATGCAGGAAGTTTATCTCCTTCCTTCTTCTACGTTGCAAAGCACTGTGTGCATATTCTGGTTGCCAGCTTTCCTAGGAATGGGTCCTTTGCAGAAAGGGGAGTCAGGGGTCTGTAGTGCGGGTCTGTAGTGCCCCTTGCCCTTGCTGCGACCCTGCACCCCACCGTTCCTGTACAACACAGGCAGAGGTCCAACCCAGGAATGGGGAGCTGCTTGCCTGAAGAGTTTCTCAATGACAGTGGCCTGTCTTAATGACATACAGTCCTGCCATTCTTGTGCTTCTTGTCACTCAAACCAGGTGCCTTTGACACCAGAAGTGAAATCCTTTGCTTGTTATAGCTGATCTTAACTGCTGCTGAGATTAAACTCTAGTGACTGTAAACTAGCTGCTCTCCATCCCTCTCAACAGCATTTTAACTACATGTGAGATATTAATTATAGGTTGTCTTTTTCAGACCTATACTTCTACATTACTTGTTGCTTTAGGAGCTGAAAAACCGGCCACAAGAGACAATGGCTTTTAGCCTCTCAGGACAAATCCCAGAGCTGACATCATCTGCAATTATGGTGCACAGATCCAACCACTCTGACATAAGGTGGTAAATTATTCATAATTTGGCAGCCACCATAAATGGAATGTGTGCTTTAAGAAACCTCAGAATTACAGGGCTGGTTTGTCACCACAGTCCTATTAGGCCAGTGACCTATCTCTAAAAACAATACTTTGGATGATGGTGATAGAGCCTCAGGGTAGATGTATGTGGAATAAATTATTTCCCCTTGATTTAATGTGGGTTTCTTGGCTAGTATCTACAGGCAGAAAGATTAAAATCCTTCCCACATGGCCCCATGTGGCTTCTGCCCCAAAGACTTTGCAGTTTAAACTGAACTGAAGCACAGGGTGAACAGGCAATTGCAGCAGATTTGGTGGGTCAGTGCACCGTGGGAGGAGGGTGAACTAATAACCTTGGACAGACAAATGTTCCGTCTTATTCTAAGAAATTTGGGCTCACTTCTGTACTGGCCAAAGATGAGGGACCTGGGCACACTGGACTGAGAGGAAAAATGATCATGATAGAAACAGGTGAGAACTGTAATTGAGGCTTGCAAGTTTTAAGGAGCTGAGTTGAATGGTGTAAATATGCATGATTCCAGCTAAGGCTATATTAGGGGGTTGCAGAAAAAGGACAATCCTTTCCCCACATATTCATCAGGTTTATCAGAGTCCCAGCATGGGATGGAAAGTTAAAGCAGTGTGACTCTTGTCAATGATTCTACATCATTTCACAGAGGATTCAGATTAGACTGAGACCTTCATGGAGGACAGAAAGGGAGGAAATTTCATTGTCACCAGTGTTTTGCCCCTATGGAGACACGGGGCAATCAGAGGCTCACCCAAAGTTGACAATGCTATCATCCTGGATTGTTTTCAGGACATGAGGATGGGTGGAGAGGAAATAAATGCTGCAGCCTACTGTGGCTCTTGTAGGTCTTGCTTTCTCCAGGAGATGCTGGCAGAGCATCCCTAGTGCGGAACAGAAACTGTCAGATCCTAAACAGCAGTTCCTGATGTGTGATAAAACATATTTTCTTCTCACTGTCCTTATTTTTAGAAAACTTATAAACTTACATGATGTACTTATAAAACTTATAGGGTGTACTTATGTACACCATCATCATCACTGTAATGAAGTCACATTTATTAATCTAGGAACCCAGAGGAAAACTGACCAGGCTATTCTTTCCTTTGTGAGAGGTGTATCTTGTCGCTCAGAGAAAACCCCTTTTCATCAACTACCCCGTTGATTTGCTCTGTTCTTTGAAGGCATTTTTAACTCATAATCAGTGACGTTACCTAGACATAAAGTAGAGGCTGGAATAAATTTTTCAGAAAATGTTGAAACTGCAAATGACTCAGGGATTTTCACAGCCAGGAGGGACCATAATGTTCTTTAGCCTGACCTCTTGCATAGTTGAGGCCAGAGAATACGACCAAATAACTTATTTATATGGTATCAAAGGAAAGGTGTTCTTTGTAAACTTCATTTTAAATAGTCATTGCTCAGGGAATGTGTTTTTGTTAGATTGTGTTTATTGTGTGCTGAAAATTTGGTTTCTTTCCCTTCTCATTTCTAATTTCAATCTTTGCATTTCCTCCAGATCCATCTACCTGGCTGTGCTGGCAACTGGGTAATGCCAAAGCCCCAGCATCCTTCTGCAGTGCCAGTCCGATGGCGTGTGCTTGGGCATCTGTTTGGAGAGTACCCAACTCCTCATGAGAAGCTGGTGGACAGAGAAAGGAATTGCATGGTCCAGAATTAAAACCCCCTTGCCGAACACTGGCAAAAGGGAATGTTACCCATTTGAAATTATTTCTTCCTGCTAGTAGAGATGATGAAACATGTGGTAGTTGTCCAGGGGAAAAAAAATCATTTGATTTTTCAGATTCCTGTTTCTCATCCAATGGGGAATAATGGAGGATGTCAGAGTGTCTGCAACACATCATCCAGGCAGGGATGAGCTTCATCTGTGCATGCTACTTGTCACCAAAGCCATTGAACATGGTGCTGAGCTGGAACTAATAAGCTTCAGAGAAACAAGACACAACAGCACAGGCTAAATGTGTTAGTGTTGTCCACAGAGTGTCCTTTGAGTCCAAGCAGAAGTAGAGTCTGCTTGCACACTGCTGTGTGCTACATTGCCACTACTTCCTCTTGAAACTGGGATGTCCTTTTTCCATCTGTGATCTGCCTAGCTGACTGCATGCATTAGGATGCTGCATGATGACTGGGGACAATGGGGGAACCCTCTGAGAAAGAGGAGAGTGTTTGGGAAAGTGGACTTGGCATATTTTCATTAATGAGTCCTGGCACTTTTTGGGAAACTCCCATAGAAAAGAAATTAAAAGAAGGTAAAAGTGACTGATCTTAGAAGTTGGAGGAGTGAAATCTGATAATGTGAGGTTTAAGGTGCTGTTTGGCACCTTAAAATGACTGCTGAAGCTGTTCTTGAGATGTGATGTATATGCTGACTTCAAAGGGAAATGGTGTTATAGTCAATATCTTCTGCAATGTGAAGAATAAGAGGTCTAGCAAAGGATAGATATTGCCCTCAGAGAATGAGTTTTACATATAATGAAACACATCTGGGTGATAATTTTAATGCACCATGTTTTTAAAAGTGGTAAATAAAGGCCAAACACTAATGCTTCTTCCTATTAAACAAGTAACCCATGTAAAAAAAAAAAAAAGCACAAGTAACAGCTGAAAACAGAGCCCTTTGAGTTCCTGCACCTTCATACAAAAAGCCATACCAAGAGTGATAAGTACATTACCACCTAGCAGCTGTCTAGGCAAACCAAAACATAGCAGCTCTTCTAGCTGCAGTTTGGCAAATCCAAGACCCTCTGCAAAACAAAATCCCAATAAAGCACTAAATTGCAGGAAGTCAATAATTTTATCCAATTAGGCAGGATAAGTGGGCTGGTGCCAAACTGGTACCTCACACTTGAGTGGGATAGACACAGCTGCAGTGGGATGCTGGTGACAGTTTTTCCTCCAGCAGTCTGGGATGAACAGCGATCTGCGTAAAAGCATGACATTTCCATGGAAGTTGGTCGTCCCTTGTTCTGTAAGTTGAAAGAAATGTTTTTGAGTATTTTTGGCATTCTACTCACATCTGAGTTGGTGTGATTGCTCGAAGGTGGAAAACTTGGAGATGAAGCAGCCAGATTCCTCTCCTCCTTGTGAAGCCACAAATCAGCATTGTGTGTTGCTGGCCTGAAGCCTGCATCTGTACCAGTGGGTGTGGGAGTGTTACATCCACAGACCCTCTACCAGAGTAACTCTCCTCCAAGACCTTGTCACCCCTTTGTCTTTCTCATTCCAGGATGCTGCTGGACGATGGCCAGTGAAGATCTACTCCCTGCAGCCTGTCTTGGAGTGCAGGAGTTCACTGCTGTACAGAAGGGGAACACGTTTTGTGAGCGTGCTGGTGAGATAATGCAAGCAGGGATACTCTGTCTGACCTAGGACTAGAGGGAGCCTAGGGATTATTCCAGTAATGTTTGCACATCTGTGGGCTATTTTGCATTTAAAAAGCCCAACAATCAAAAAACCCCACCCAGAATTCTAAAAAATAGAAGGCTAAATTGGATGCTTAAGCCTGTAGCTACTATTCCTAGATTTATAGCTATTTAGTGCCATGGAGTGCCAGCCTTGGAGGAAGAGCCAGTCAGTGCCTGTAGAAAAAGCTGTTTGGAGGAAGCTGTAGTGATACCTACCACTGTGAAGGCATCTGATTTATAGAAGATGGCCACAAGGTTTTCTGGAGGGAATTGTGTGATAGAGCAGAAAGGACAGAGAAGATGTAGGGGGTTTAGCAATAATTAGCAGTTTGTCTTGAACGACAGAAACAGCAACACATATCAGCATCATGTATCAGCAAGGGGTAATCAGCAAACTGACCAATTTGTAAGCCCTCCATCATGGTTTTTTCCTTGCCCCTTTATACTGCGGAGGGCTGGTGTGTCTGAGAGCCAGCACACAGTCCACTGTTCCTTGTGATGAACACTAGAATGAGCTTTGATGAGAGCTGGAGTGGTGATGATGGCAGAAACACGTGCTGCCAGAGTGACATTTGTTCCTGAAACTTGCTTAAGGTAGGAGGGATGCCTACATCAGCTTACATCCTTGAATTCTTTAAATCTGACATTCATACCCTGTGTTTTCCTACCTGCAGGATTGACATCCTTAATGTATTTTAGAAGTGACACACCACTGCATAGAAATCTCTGCAACAAGTGTTGTGTATTAAACATTTATATATGACAGAAAAATATGTATCCAACTAATACTGCTGTTACATATATACATGTGTCAGCAACACATTTAAAGCTTTCAGGATTCATTTGTGGTGCTTAAAATTCAGTGATGTTCATGCTTCAAAAGCTGGAAGGATAACATGAATACGCAAGGTGCCTTAGGGCAAGGAATGTTGGTTCTTGGAGGTATTTGTGACACACGATTTCAAATAGGATGATTAGCTTTTGTTGCTCCAGATTGTTTCTGTTGTCCATGGGTATAGTAAACCCATTCCTAGCCTGGCTGCTCCTTCTCCTTCACTTCCAAGAAATCCAATTTTTGTTTTAAAAATGTACATGTAATTAAAGGACACATAATTCAGCAGAAAGTCTTTTAAATGCATAACTGATTATCTACTTCCTGTAATTGCTGGTTTGTATATTGAAACTTAGATTGAGTTGGCAGACAATAAAAGATTATTTTTTAATTAGATATATTCATCCCTATCATTTGGGAATAGGGGATATTTTCCACAACTGCTATTCTTCCTATCCAGGAACACATGCTAATGTCTTGCTTGATATCAATGTTATTTTTTTCCCAAATGAGAAATAAACAGAAGCCTGCTTCTCTTGGAGAAACAGCATGATTAGGCAGCGTTTGTCATTTTAGTTTGATAGGATGCTGGTAACAGGATGTATATGTATGCATGATATGACACACAAGAAGAATATGTATCAAGGCCAGTTTAAAGGACTGAGAGTCACTTACAGTCCCCAAGGATTTTATTTGTTTATTTTTCATTAGAAATTCTCCTTTTACATCAAAAGATTGTCAACGCAAAATTATGACCCTCAAACTATTCTTTCATGGGGTCCCAAACTCATTTTTCTTTTCCTTGTGACAAATGAAGCAATTGCTAGCAGTCTTAAAAGGCATCACATGTAACCTCTTGCCCTGCAAACTCCATCTAAAATGACAAAAACTCCAGAGACCTTTCTCTGCTTGGCAGAAGGAGTTGCAGTGTACCTGTGTTTGAACACACTGTCATGGGCACTGGAGTGTTTGGGGTTATTTGGTTATTTGGTAATAGAGTGCCTGCAAAATAGGGTGGGTGTCTAACTGGTCACTTGGGAGCAAGTCACATTCAAAGCATGGGCTCTCAAATTATAACTCCTTTCTTGTGTGTAGGGGGGACACATTCGAAAGCCAGCGATAGGGTCCCCACATGTCTCCTACTCAGAACCCCCCCCCCCCCCGCCATCCACAGCTCCATTGCTGTCATGTGATGTCCTGAACATTGGATTTCATGGCAAAGCAGTGGGTGGGTCTGCTTATATTTTTAAGTTGTCCTCTTAATGTAGTTCATCCACTAGAAAAGGAGGTGGCAGAAGCACTGGCCACCCTTACCAAGTCCTCTGAAGAGACTAGTATGATCCCATGTATGCTAGCACAACCAGCCCTTGGTTCACCTTTATAGTTAGAAAAGGAAGGTTTGTGGTTTGGGGCACATGGCAAAGCTGTCTCTTGAGCGGAAAATATGCCAGTTTTTGCTCAGTATTCTCCCTTCCACACCTTCAGTCTCCCCTGCTTCCTCCTCCAGACATTACCCTGTCTCAGCTCTGCCAGTGTAACTCCTATTCATGCCATTCCCGATCGTTTTCCTCTTGACTGCTGTAAATCTCCTTCTATTGCAATTTTTTTTTTTCTCCCCCCGTGGGCCTCTCTCTAAACAAAAAAGATGTGATTCTTCTCTCCCTCCCACTGGCTTTAACCTGTTGTAGTTTGCCATGTCATTATTCATGATTTAAACGAGGCTAAGTGAGAGAAGAATAGTGTGCTGAGATTTTCATTATGCCAAAGCCATGCTATTCTCTGCACGCAGGCTATGGTATTATATCACCCTGTCCCTTCACCACTTTCAAAGGCTTCCTTTCCTCCTGATCAAGCTCAATAGTATGCTAAGGACTTTCAGAGCTTGTTTTTGAACTTGCCTGACCCTGCTTCTCTGATCTCATATCCACTCCCACACACATTTATTTGGCTTTTCTAATCTGTCTGTCTCCTGTGGCTGCCCAGCTCTGAGCATCTGGGTGTTCGTTGTTATTTATGCTTCCCATTTGTCTGATGCTTTGAGCCCCTGAGTCATTTCCCCTCTCTCAGTCTCACCTCTGTGGCTTTTCTTGCTCTCTCAGCTGGTGAGCAGGTGATCCCACCATCCTCCTTTTCCACATCCTTGGTATGATACTGGCTGAGACCATGGGCTGAGCCTTGATGCCCCACTGCAGCACTCCTGGTAGAATAGATCTGGCTTGATTTCACGGGGTCTGGTGACTTTTCTGTCTGGCAACAACTGTCCAGAGCCCCCGCTCTTCGCTGGTGTGAGTGAGCACAGCCATCAGGGGGTATGATGCTCTTCCCTTTGTGCATTCCCCCAGAATGGTCACCACTCTGCCTTGTCATGCACCTCACAACATGACACCTCATCCAGGGCTGCTTTCCACCTCCTCTCTGCCTGCGGGGGACATACCAAGAAGGGTGTCTGAGGAGGGTGATGGGGTGTCCCCTGAAGGGCACGTGTGACATCTCCCGCTGGGAACATCAGTATCACAGGGGTGTCCTTGGCTGCAGGTCCAAGGTATGAGTGGTGGGCAGCACACAGGTATGCCCAGTCTGGTCAGCACCCAGGGACCCTTCTGTGATTACACAGTGCTAATAAAGCGAGCTTTGACAAAGCTGGTGTTTTTTCAGGCTGCTTTTTAATGCCATTGACTCAGGATTTATGCTTCTGCAACAAGATCTTCACGTGTGCAAGCGTAGGCTGCTCATTCCTTTCCTTCAGTAATTGCTCAGCTGCCCTTTATGTGGAGAAGAGAAAGCGAGAGGTGGTGAGCAGCTGAGTAACCTCTAGCTGCTACTGCATCTTCAGGAGGCCTTTCCGCCTGGCAGGTATAACCTTTGGAGAAGACATATGCTATCATCACTCTTCCTCTCCACCCACCGAGCTACAGCTGAGGTGATATGTGATCAGATGATTCAGACAAGAACCTCAGAGCAGGACTGTCTGAAATATCCAGGTATTAAATATAGCGATCACCTCTATATAACTTCCCTTCTATTAGGGGTTATATTATAGTAAGCCATGGGTGTCCTGCTTGCTGTCTGGAGCAGTAATTTGCATGCGTATGTGTGACTCTTGAGAGGTGTGTGCATCTCCCCAGTGCTGGACCAGATTCTGTGCAGTGTTTTGCCCTCATAATAGGTGCAATAGTGCCTTTGAGGGAGGTGGGGTATTGAGGTGTTTGAGATTACCTCGACAGAAAGGAGGAAAGTACTCAGCATTAGAGAGACTGCACCTTGAGTACTGTGTCCAGTTCTGGGCTCCTCACCATAAGAAGGACATTGAGGTCCTTGAGTGAGTCCAGAGAAGGGCAACCAGGCTGGGGAAGGGGCTGGAGGGCAAATCCTATGAGGAACAGCTGAGGGAGCTGGGGGTGTTCAGCCTGGAGAAGAGGAGGTTGAGGGGAGACTTAGCACTGCCTACAACTACCTGAAGGGAGGTTGTGTGGAGAGATGGGCGATGGTCTTTTCAGCCAGGTGACAGGTGGTAGGACAAGGGGAAATGGCACAAAGCTGGGCCAGGGCAGGGTCAGATCAGATGTTAGAAAAAAAATTTTTACTGAAAGAGTTGTCAGGGCCTGGAACAGGCTGCCCAGGGAGGGGGTTGAGTCACCTTCCCTGGATGCATTTAAAAAAAGGGTGGATGAGGTACTTAGGGATATGGTTTAGCTTAGGACAGGAATGGTTGGACTTGATGATCTTAAAGGTCTTTTACAATCTTGTGATTCTGTGAAAGGAGATACATTTTTGTATAAATGACAGCATCATTGCTGGAAATTTATTTATTTATGTTTGTTTATAGGGATCTGCCACCCTCTGAAAAGGTTGGACAGCACTGAGTTAGAGTTACCCCTGAGTACCTGTGCCTTATTCTGAGCTATTCCACTGGTCAGTGGAGAGCACGCTCTGACCACAAATCCCTCACCCAGCATGTGCTTTGCAATGCATTCATGGGAGCTGTGGGAAGAGATGACATGGGACACCTTCACACCAAGATTCACCCCAAGACATGTGTGACAGCTACCTCAGTTGTCTTCCATGGGAGAAAGTATGGCTGGGAAAGAACAAGATTGTGTTCCTGAAATCTTAAGGCATTTCTCTGGAGCTGCCAAGTTGTTCCCAAGAAATCAGGTTATCACAACCTCCCTCAGCCTTTCTGGCTTTTGAGACTGGGATCTCTTCTGCTAACTGTTTCATTAGAGGGTGGAAAGGTCCTGGTTCCCCACCAGTGGGTTACTTTAACTATTGCTCTGCTCACAACAGAGCATGCAGCATTGATAAGATCCTTCTTATCCCACAAAGTTGCATGTTTGAGCTATTGTATGCTGTGAACACACTCTTCCTTCTCCTGCAGAATTTTAAGTAAAGCAATTGTCCTCTGTCCAGGACTACTCAGTTAGAGTAAAAATTTCAGACACACTTCTGTGTGTTCCCAGATAAGCTATAGAGCATGTGTAGTGTGTCCAGCATTTCCAGGAGCCATGGACCCTTCTTTGGTCTGTACGCTGGACAGATGGTCTGTATATGCGCAATAAATGCCATGTGTTTCCAAGCACAGACCATCTGTGAAACATAGGCATAGCATGTTTGATGCTTCCTGAAAACCTGGGACAGAAATATGGCAACCCTATGGCTGATGCTCTGCAATGTGACTGAGACCAGAATTTTCAAAGGACTTTGGACTTTCAGCTGCTGCTGACTTCAGCAGGTCTTCCAGAGCAGATGCTGAGCAGGATTTGGACTTCATGACTGAGTCATTTGGTAGGACAGATGTTGCACAGACAGGTCCTGAGTACAGCAAGGAAAGGCAAGGAAGCTCGTCACTGGGAGGCTACAGGGTGCAGCTGGGGTCAGGAAGAAATTTTGGCATGAATTCAAAGTGACACAAGGATTGTGTGGCTCTTTTACTGGAACTCTACAGATACAAAAAATGGACCTACCAGCACTGATAGCTGTTTTATTTATTCACTTATTAACCACCCTTGAAATTACAGTCTATTGTAAAAATATCGCTATTTTCTTCTCCAGTGGACACCTGATTAGTGCCGTGTAAGCCATGCATGTCCTGCCAAATGCAAGTGATGTGTTTTCCCAGCTGACAGCTAAATAATACTTTGAGTTAGTGTCTTAGTAGCTCTGGTAGACTAGACACCCACCTGATACACCCTCCCTGCGCAGAACAAATTTGACTTAATTTTGCTCTAATTTCAGATGGTATTAGCACAAACATTCACCAGCAAGAAACTGCCCAGAGGCTTCTCTTGCATTGTCCCTGTGGGGCAATTCATATTTTAAGCTCACCCAAACTAAAAGGCTATCCCATTTATTCCAAGCTTTTCTGGAGAATAATCTATAGCCAATGTTTGTACAGGAGAACACTCTCATTAGCCTCCTCCTGCTACTTTTGAAGATTATTTTGAAGACTTTTCAAATTTGCAGCTCTCCCATATCACAGAATGAAGAGAAAATATCTTTTGGAGCAGATCGCCTGTTCTTGGGGGGCAAAAATCACCATTTTCCCACTGGGGTCTTCACTGCCTCTGGAGCTCCTGGAGCAGCTGCCCAAGGACAGTTCAACAGCACTTCACATGCAAGTTACTCTTAACGTCCTGTCTTAGCTCACCTCATTACTTTCATCTTCCACAACCTTTTCTAGTCTCCCTCCTTTCTTTGGACTCTCCCACCCACCAAGTCTCTCTTTTGGTGTGCTGGCCCACATTGGTAGCTGCAATACCAAGAAAACAGACACTCTTGAAGGCATTAGCTTTTTAAGCTTAGATTCTCTCTCAGATATAGTCCTTTATCATCCTTTTGTTATCATCTGCCATCCTGTTGTTCTTCATCACTATTTTCTTTGCTGAAAAGTCAGTGTAATGTATCCATCTAATTTTGGTGCTGGAAACTTCATGTCTTTAAGTTCTCACCTAACCTCTTCAGTCATTTCCTGCTGTTTATTTTATTCACTGAGCTGAAGTCCTAATTTCTCTCTACTTCTCTATTCTTTGCAAGGTCTTACTCTGCTCGAGTTTTGATATTTCTTGTTTTAGTCTGAAGATTCTTGACCTCTAATGATCTCCTGTCTGAGTTGTCTTTTTCCCGTTCTTTGTTGGCCCTTGGTTGATTGCTGTTATTCTTTGCTGAGGAGTTTTACCCATTCACTTAAATTTAAAGTAATTTTTACAGGCTTTGTTTTTGCCTGGCTTTGGACATGTGCTGGAAGTTGTTTCTATACTTTGGCTGAAAGGAATCTCACGCCTTTACCACATTCATGTCTTTCAATTCTTTAGTCCAGCTGAGTTCACTAATTAGTTCCTTTAATTCTCAAATTTTGCCCATTTGAAATGTAGAACCTTAATTACAGACCTATTTTTATTTACTCTTCCATTTAATTTAAACTGAATCAACTTGTGATCGCTCAGTCAAAGGTTATTTTCTTTGATCGCTTCTTCTGTAATGTGCTTGCTATTTACCAAAATGGAGCCTAAAATAGCATCAGTGGTTCAGCACTTTTTGGTGAATTAATTTGTTGGCAATTACATCTAAGACTGTCTGGGCCATGCTGCCAGTTGTAGCTTCTGTCTCTGTGAAACTCTATTTATTTCCCTCAAATTTCATTCCTTAATGACATGGTGCATCATCCGTGATATTGATAAAGAAGCAAATCAAAGTTAAAAATCTAGAGAGGAACAGGGAACGCATCAGGGAGCTTTTCTATGCCACTTTGTAACTCTTCAATGCTATATGCTATGTACTCATAAATGGTACAGCATACATGGAAAAGGTTTAGGGGTGGGCAGCGATAATGTAATGCGGAAGAGTTTCTGTCTGAGGAACAACTGACTGGAATACCAGCCTTCTAGCTGGAGGTGAGACAATTGAAGGTGTCTATACCGATGGACAGTATCTCATAAAAAGGGTAAGTAAGGAAGGCTTGTTCACTGCTCTCCCTCACCTAAGGGAATATAAGGGGTTACAAGGAGAAACTGGCAGATGGTTAGTTCAGAAGAGGGAGAAGGAAATGTTTCTTCACACGGGATGTAGTTCTGTGGAACTTCTTCCCACATGTTGCTCTGCCTGTTTATAGGGTTCAGAACAAACAAACCAACTATCCTTGGAAAGGTTAATGGAAGGAAAAAAAATCTACGAAGACTACTGACAAGACCTCTGACTCAGAAAGCCTATGTAGGCAAAATGTTTAATCTGAGGAAATACCACTTCAGGTTTTCTCTCTTACGTTCTGCCCTGGACATCTGCCCTTGGCCATTATTTGGGACAAGATGGACTTCTAGCCCATAGGGCTGCTTCTATAATCCCATGCTCAGTGATGAGCAAAGGCCTTCAGCGTACTGCAGATGATAATGCCTCCAAAATGCTTCCCAGTTCATGGTCAAGGATAACATAGGGAGGTGAATACCAATTATGTTTGATTTTCCTCTCCTTGGATATTTGTACAGGCCTGGGTAACACTCAGTTCTTCATGGCATGTGCTTGCCCTTTCTGCTTAATTTCCAGGCACCTTTTTGGTTGGAAATGATCTCAGCGTGGGCAATGGTCTCCGTGCTCCAGTAGGCAACACGTCATAGAGTGAAATGGCAGGGGAGCATAGGCTTCTGCTTGGGGTCATCGAAGGAATAAAGGTAGGTGAGGTCAAACAATTAAGAAAATGTGACTGGCTAATAAATAACACTGAGCCAATGACCTCATGTGTGGCATAGCTGTGCAGTAGTGTAGGCAATAGAAATCCTGTGAGTCCACTGAGACCACTGGACTCTGCTACCACCGTTTGCCCTGTTCTGTCTACCTCTGTTCGCAGATGACGCTGCCAAAGCTGAGTTCATAACATGCAATCCTCTAGCAGCTGCCTGATGTTCCTTTAATCATTCACATATGCTGCATTAAGCCTTCTTACTGTAAAAAGCACAAGATTTTTAAATCCTGCAGCTTCCTAGGATGTCTAAGTTTTGACTTATGACACCTCAAACCTAATGTAACTGCCAGTGTGTGGTTGTTATATGTACTTTGGAATTGCTTGAGCAATGGGTGTGTGTTCAAAGGGCTGGGATTCTCTACCCCACTTTTGGTAGTTGGCTCCAGCTTATTGAAAGACATAGATATAACTTGGCACATTTGGGGAGAGTAGTCTGTCTTTCCTGGATTGCTTCCTTCTCCAACCTTTTGTCTTGTCTGTTAAGGTCATTAGTTCCTCAGGCAAACTCTCTGCACTGTTTGTTCAGAGCCTAGAACAAAAAGATCATAGCTTGGCCCCTAGACACTACTGTAATGCTGCTATGAATGATCCTTTTAGAAAAGTGCAGTGATCATACTGGTGAACTCCCACTTGGACATTTGCAGACCAGTCATCTGCACATCATTCTGATGATCAATTTTTTGTCGTTTCTTTAAAAAACATCAGTTTACTATGGGTTTAGTACAAAAAGGAATATAAAGAAGCAGTGTTCCTACTACGTCTCTCATCCTCTTTGGATATTCTCCAAGATTCCTTCTTCCTGAGGATTTGGTTTTAGAGTTTTTGTCCCTTAAAATCTTTCATCATTGTGCCTACATTGGTCTGCTTTTGGAACATCTTCAATTAAAGCTCATCCAAAGGTGGTGATTTTTAAAAAATTCACAGATACATTTAATGAATACTTTTGAATTCCTTCCTACTCCTTCACCACCCAGAGTTCTGTTTTTTTTATCAACACATTCTATTTTATATCCTTTTAATCTTCTTTACTCTCACTGTATCAGCCTACGACTGATTGTTTCAGCACCTCCTCAAAGCTAAGACTGGAATTCTTCATGTCTTCTTCAGCATTTCAAGCTGATTTTCTGGGCCTGTCTCACCCTGTTTCCAACTCTTTGTCATAGCTGTTTTGTCCTTTAGTTTGTACTTGCAATCTCAGGAAATATTCCCTCTTTTTTTTTTCTTTTTCTTTTTTTCTGTGAGAAGGTCACCAGGAGCTCGCTGTCTTTATGTAGCCTACTGGTTCCTGTCTCATTTAGTGGTTTCTGAGCCTGGTTAGTAGAATGACTCACCAAAATATTTTGCCTCTCTCTGTATCGGTTGAAAGAGCCCTTTTGCATCAGCATGCATTTATATATAAATATGTATGTGCCATCCTGCTAACTTAGGGTTCTATTTACCTGTTCATGTGTCTGTCTATCAAATGCTGCTCTCGATGGAAATTACTTCAATGTCTCTCTGTTACTTTGAAGTGATTTCTAGACAGCTACTTATCAAAGAATATTAACATTGATGGCAGATCTATTTCCCTATTCCTGCAATTAACAATTCTATCCATTGAAACTGTTTTTATGGGCCCGTGACTGAAGCAACAAAATGAGAACGTCATAGCTGGGAATGCAGAGATTCTTCATGTAGCAGAGGGCAGTAGGACCAAGTAAAAAGGGCTGAACGAATGTGGTATGCCATTAAGCACACAGGGAGAGAGGAATTTAGCTCCACTGAATTCAGTTAGCTATTAACTTCAGCAAGGCAAGGAGTCCTCCCGCCCCCTCTCCCTTGCAAGATCCTCACATAAGCAGATATCCTGAGAGCTGGTCCTGACGAAAGGTGCTACGTAAGCCATGGTAGTCTCAAATACAAAGGGTTTTTTTCCTTCTATTCCCCTCTTTTCTTTGGTGTGTCTTCACTTTATTTGTTCTGAAGTTTAGTAACTGTCGGGATTTTTTGACCCGACGCTCCGCTCTTCCTTGACTGGGGGTGCTGCTGCATACTGTACGTCAGGCTGATTGCAGCAGAACAAGTATTTGGCAAGGACTGTCTAATCTCTCCAGTTTTGGGCATCTAACTTAGGCGTCTGGATTAGACACTGAGACTCCCACTTGCATCACAGGAATTAGTCTGGCCTTTTTTACATAAAAGCTCATCCGAATATTGTTCTTGGGCTGATGTGGGAAAACTATGGGATGCTCCTCCTGGAAAAATTACACAGGGTCAGGAATAGTACCATGTTCTTTCTTTTCCTCATGATTCCCTGGAAAGGCAGGCATTAAAACCAGGCTCAGCAGCAGATTTGCTCTGCACACCAGTGCTCACTGCTGCAGCTGGTATCAGTGTGACTGTCACTGTGCTCTCTCTATGGCAATCCTTTCATATAATACATGAGATATTCCTGGCCTGGATTCAAAGGGCAAAGGGGAGAAGAATAGCAGTACAGACTCTGGCTTTTGAGCATTTTGTTTACTGGAACATCCTTTTAACCATTCAACACTGTATACTGTCAGGGTAGGGGAAAGTCATTAGTGTTGCCCTTCGTAAGAGGATCGAGTAATAGTGCCATATGCTCCTATGTAGTGAAATGCAATCACTGCCTAGAAGACTTTGCAAATTGAAGAGACAAATTGGACTTATTTTTGCTTATTTTGCGTTACTGTAAAGGTATATATCATCACTCCTTCACTAATGTCGCTGAAGTATCTAAATGTACTGGTGGTACCTGTGCACAGCAGATATCTAGAAGAAGCAAGGAAATGTTTTCTTCCTTAAATAACTGTTTCTCCATTGCCTGACTTTGCTTTAAAGCCAAGTCTTCTTATCCCTTTATTCATGGAGTCAGAGCTCTGTGACACCACTACTTGCCCTAGAGAGTTGTTTATTATGATTTCATCTCTGCAAGCTCAGATGTTCCCTGTAGACCACTGTCAGGCTGGGTCCCCACACCCATCTACAGAGATGCTGAGCTCCCCTGATAGGTATGAAGCCTTGTCACCTTTGTGAAACTATCATAAAGAGAGGGAAAAAAAAATTAAACAAAAGGCAAATTAGTAGCATTGGCCCTGGTGAGTTCTCTGCAAGAGACTGAGATCTGTGTTGGCTCTCACCTTAATCCACTGCAGCTGACATGTGTCAAGCACAGAACCATAGAGCCATTTCAGTTGGAAAAGACCTTTAAGATCATCAAGTCCAACCATTAAGCTAGCACTGCCAAGTCCACAACTAAGCCATGTCCCTAAGAGCCACATCTATACATAATAGGTAGTATAAATCAGCGCAGAGCCTGGCCCCTGTGCTGTGAAAACATTAGCTAATTAATCCTCCTTATAGCCATTGGAGGCTGCAAAGGTGTTATTATACTTCTCTTCATGGACTGTATAACTGAAGTAGAGACGATAAATGATTAAAGGGCACAGACATAATGACTGTCTGAACTTGGGCGCAGAAGGACTCTCATTTTTTGAGTACTTTTCACCTCTTTTTTAGCAGTCCCAATTGAGGGATAAAGAGGAGGAGCTGTATAATCTATTTTGAGATAAGCTTCAGGGCCTTATCCTCATCTGTTTTACCCTTAAAAATCTGGAGAAATTCCGTTTCCTTCTTTGGGGGTTTACAGCAATGCTGAGAATCAGAATCTGGCCCATCATATTAATCTAAAATGTGAGGAAAAAAATACCCAACAACAAGCAAAGGGCAATACAGAAAATGGGTTTGTTACAAGCAAATTGGTTATGTTTGTTTTTTTCTACATTAATGCTGTCCAGGCCTCCCCTGTGTATTCTCAAGGAAATGACTTTGTTATATCAGTGAAGTATATTGAAAATGAAATCAGTGGTAGCACCAAATGTGCCCAGACATGACAAGACTTTTAAATAACAACAGAAGAATTCTATCTCCTTTCCTGTTTGTTCCATGTTAACTTAAGGAGATTGGTGCTGACTTTCTGGAATGGCTGCAGCAAGCTGTAAATGATGTATGAAAATGAAATGAAAAATTTCTGCCCAGGCCACTGTGCACAGTAATCACCACTGAGCCAAGTTAATAGCTGTTTGCTCCCGTACACTCTGACGTGAGATGGAACCAGAGAAGCCAGCCATGCAGAAATCAGAGCAACCACCCAAAAATATCTGGACAGGATGTCTGCTGATTCTTCACCCAACCTTTTTTTTTTTGGTGGTGGTAGTGTTCTTTACAGCACTGAAAGAGAAGAGACCCAAATGTTTAGAACCATTCCTGTCTGTATAAGCCAAATGGTTCTCTCACAGGAAAATAACAAGTTAGGTGGTGATGCTGCCCTCTTAGGCCTTGCTTTCTCCTGCTTCTGTTGCCTGACTTTGTTTAGTGTCCTCTTCCCTCTGTTTTTATCCAGCCATGTCTGTGTTGCAGCATCAACACCCCTGGGCTTTAGGGCTGTGCAGGTAAAAGAGGCATGCATCAAATGGGTGTAATGAAGCGAGTGCATATGTACAGGGATGGTTAACGCCTGGTGATTACTGCAGCAGTGCAACAGGCATGGTGACAGAGGGCATTTCTGGTGGCCCAGTTGTGAAATGCTCTCTCACAGTCACACCGCAGTGCAACGCTGCAAGCAGTGATTATTAATGCCATTAAAAATTCATGCAAGCCCAGGTTCTGCAAATGCTCTGCCATGTGAATAGTCTCTGTGCAGATAAAGAGGCCACTACCGCAACCATACCAAGACAGTGTCCAGGCTAATGATGCACCAAGACAGTGTCCAGGCTAATGCTAGAAGTTGCCTTTCAGAGCTTTGGGCTTGACCTTTTGTGTCTTCAGGTGATGGATTGACCAAACATTTCAGGTAACATCCCTCATCTGGCATCCCCTTTTGGACATTTGCTACAGAACTCTGCTCCCCCTCTTGTTCATTTCTGCATGGGTAACTTGTGCAAGTGTAAATGAAAACTAACAGAGACCAAAAAATAATACAAATTAGGCAAAATGTCGTTTGTGTGGTACTCCTTCACAGCCTAGAAGCAAAGGGAGATGGGATTTAATTTAGGCCAGTCCTCTGCTGCATTTCAGATAAAGGATTTTTAATCTAGTTGTAGGTTGATAAAAATACCCCTCTCTGATCCTGCAGGCAACTTTTTCTGCCAATTTTCTTTGCAGAGAGGAAGAGAGGGGAAGAAATAATTGAAAGAACACTGCCGCATAGAAAATCACACTGATGGAGTAATGCACTTTGGAGCTGTGTGCTCTGCCAGATCCTTGTTTTCTACTATTTTTTTCTTCCTTTTATTCAGAAACGTAAAGCTATTGGTAATCATCAGGATGATTAGGTGATTATTTTTTTTGGGGGGGAGTTGTGGTTTTTTTGGTCTTTTTTGAGCATTAGCCAGGTACCAGTCCTTTTAATACAAAATGATTTCTCTATTCTGGAGTGTTATTTCAACTTTCACAGTACAGCTTGTTCCCTTCCACCGTGAGCAGAAATTTTTCAGGGTTAATTTATTCATCTAATTGCTGGATGCACACGTGGTATTGCAGTCCACAGTGATTTTATGGACTTAAGGCTATGGTAATGACTTAATAAACATGCATGTGTACATGATTTGAAGGCAATATATTCTCTTGAATGTAACGTTTCAGAAAACACGGCATGAAAAATAAAAGGGTAGCCAGAGGCATATCTCAGTGGAGGTGTGAAATGCTGAGCTTTTAGTATTTTTTCCAAATTAAAGACTCTGTTTAGAAAAGGTATTACCTGTCCAGTTTTCTGACAATTCATGAGCATTTGAATAGTCAAAAAAACCTCACAACACAACATTTTCTTTGGCTTCCTTTGCCTCCACATTATTTTTCGAGCCCTCCTCCAGGCTCTTATAGTTGTGCACACATCCACAGGAAAGCAAAGTTGAACTGAATGGAGAAAAGGAACAAGACACCTTTGAAGGACAGTTTTTATGAAGGGCGTATTCGAAAGTCTTTGATGGTTGAAGGGTGAAGGGCGTTGGAAAGGACAAGTTTCAAAGGCTGTTGATTGAGGGGCTAGTGAATTAAGCCACGCCAGCTTAAACAAAACCCATCACAAAAGCACTTCTGTTTAAGTGTATGAATTTATACAGGTTTAATGTTAAAAGGAGCAGGGTTTGTGCTCCATTAGCTGTTGGGCAATTTGTTATGCTTGAAAGTTAGAATGATTTTTCAGTTGTCCTATTGGCAATTATTAAACCTGATGGTCTGAATGAAACTCCCCTCTTGGGAATGAACCTCACACTGTTCAAAGCTAGGAGCATGTGTCTGGGGACACTCGTTCTGCATATGGCTCCTTCCTACCTCCTCCTCTCTTCACTGCCAAAACCAGGATACCAGCCAGGATGGGCCTTTGATTGACCCAATATGGCAGTTCCTTTGCTCTCGTAGCAGTCTAACAGCCTAATGACATTTTATAGCAGTACTTCATGAAGTGGTAAGATTTTTTTCCCAATGAGGCCAATTTCTATTGGCAAGCAAGCTTACTCTTTTCTTTTTGCGTTGTCTCTTGGTAACTACTGATCTGTTCAGTGAGGAGGTTGTTCTGCTGATAACTGGGAGAAAGGAGCTGCTTGCAATGAGTCATGTGGGTCAATGGTTGGGTACTCAGTGATTTTGGGTGGGAGGTCTCCATTTCCTTCCTCTTTGCTTTCCCAAATATGCAATGCTATGTTCCTTCATAAATCTTGTGGAATGGTTTATGGCAGCATCCAAATCATTAAACCATGAGATTAGGGGTCAAGTGGTTGGCCAATAGCAGACATAAACTTCTCTAAGTCTCGGAAAGGTCTGGATAAATGTTTTAACTGATGCCCAGGCCTGGTACCAGCACTGTCAAATAGTTCAGGATATTTTTTGCTAGAATTGAACAGGTCACAAAGTTTTTGAAGAAGTTTAGATCTTTAGGTCAAATTTGAATAACATTTAGCTCAATTTTTGAGTACAGCCCTGGTCTGGATACCGGGAACTCACCTGTACTTGGTGTCTCCATTTCCTTTAATCTGTGATCAGAAAATGTTGCACTGCAACACTTGGCCATCACTTGAGATGGAAAATTCCTCTTTGCTCAGTCACACTGAAGCAAGTTCCTGCCACAATGGTTATTTCTGGCCTTGACCAGGTGAGTACCCTGAGGGACACCTGTAAATCCTTCAACATGCTGTAGATTTGGATGGTATCTCAGTCTGCTCTGGCTCAGGAGGCCGTTGTGGGAGATGACCAGTATGGTTTGTAAAGATAGATGTAGGGAAAGCCCAGGATCTTCCGGAACATTCTGCATCCTACTGCCCTTTGTAATGCATATTTCCCCATCCAATTCCTGCTCCTAAGACTTGGCCATCTGCTGAAACACCGTTTTCGTGTTTTGAGAAGATAAATGGTGATGACTCCTGCTACGCCATTTTGCCTCCAAAAATGATGCTAGTGAAGGAGAGCTCAAGAGCTCATGACTTTCTCTGTTGCCCTGCCATGACTCTTCCTTGCTGCTCCCCTACCCCCAAGAAGCCAAGTTTAGCTATTTTTTCTGTTAAAGTAAGGAGCTGAGGTTGAAAACTGAGCCACCGAGGTGCAAGTCTTTTGAAGCTTGTAGCGGTTAGAGCTGGCAGCTGCTTTGGTGAGAGCCACTCCAGCCTCCCACATTCTTGATCCAAAGGCCACAGGAGTGTTATTATGGATTTCAGTAGGTTTTATTTGGCCTGGAAGATGGTGTGATGAAGAAGTCTCCTACTTTCACATTGGCTGTTCTGAATACTTAAAAGGAGTACTGTCTGTGCATCTAGCCATCCCTACAGACCAGCCGTAGGTCCTTGCTCATATTGCTTGACAGCCACTCAGCAGCGCTGGCAGCTTAAGGATAATACCCCAAAGGGCCATGAGTTCCCACTGTCCTTGGTGTGCAGCGCTGTGCCTCCATCCTGACTGTAGCTGCTGTGCTTCTTGCTGTTTCCTAGTTTCATTATTTTTCATTTTGCTGCTGCTAGTTTTGCTACTGAGATCCCATTTGTCAAAACTGCTTTATTGAAGCAGGGAAAAGATTGGGTTCAGGGCGTGATGTGCACAGTTTCACAAAGGATGAAGTTACTTCCACAGTGCAAGATCACATCAGCAGAGAACTGAAGGTGACTGCAAACACATTCTGGGGAATGTCATTCATTATTTGTACGTACAACCAAGATGAAGCTATTCCTCTTTGCCCTCTTGGGAGGTGCTATTTAAATGAGAAGGCAGGTCTTTCTTCAAAGAGCACGCAAGCTAACCAAACAAGGCAAGGACAGGAGAAAATAAATTTTACCCTGACTACTGAGATCAAGAGCAAGGCTTAGAGAAGCTAAATGATTTGCTTGAGTTCACGTAAGCAGTCCACAGTAGTGCAGAGGTGGGAGCTGAACCCAGAGCCTCCAACCTGGTGATCAGTGTCCTCTTAAACACTATGTGGTCAAGAAAATAGCAACATTATCAAACTAGAGCTGTTGCTCGTGAATTCAGAGACCCAAAAGGTGACAGTATTAAAAAGGTAAATAATCCATTTACTTTTCTGATAGGATTTTCCTCATGTCAGAACTGTTTTTTCAAAATTTCTGTTGTAATTTGATATTGTGGCTGTGTTTAGTAGCTAATTTAATAATTGTTTTTGATAGCAAATTATTTTGGGATTCCTAGCCTAGATGTTCCGGAATTCCTGTTCGCAGAAACATTTGCAATTTAACTCCTTGTTCTGGTTTTGAATGGAAAGAAATTTGAATACTTTGGCCTTTGTCAAAAGACAAATCTTCTGGTGCAGGATGAAGAGCAAGGTATTTTGTACCAGTTTTTAAAGATTGCCCCCTCCTTCATCATCCTACCTTATCTAGTTAAAAATAGGGATGATATTCATTGCATTAGGATATACGCTTGCAGCCCATATGCATAGTTATCAGAAAGATTTTGTTCTTAATTACCCACAAAAACCATTTTTTGCCTGATATACTTTGGTGCTGTGAATATTGCCCCTTTATTAACTATCTTAATACCTCTCAGTTAAAGAAAGATCATTTAAAATATTACCAGGAACACATTTTCGTTATTAACACCAGCTTTATTGATCGAAAAACCAGAAAAATCTTTCCTTGAGCTGAGGTGTAAGGTTTTATTTTCTCAGGTGAGTGAAGGAGAGCTTGGTTCTTAACTCTTTAACTCTTTACACTTCTAAAGGCTGCTGGAAGCAGAGCACACCCTGGATTCTTTTTTTGTCCCTGTTGTCACATGCTGCAGGGTCCCAAAGGCTGCTCCATTTAGGAGATGGAAGTTAAGTAATTGCCCTCTGACAGACCTCCCCGTCAGCTCCGCAGGATATCGGTTCTGGGTTATTTGGTGGGAAAACACCTAAAGTCAACACAGGGAAGTACTGGAAATAGCATTCAGATGGTTGGGAGATATCCAGAGGGTCCGACTGAAGCACGTGAAAGAGTCGAGCAGACACAGAGTAAGGAACCATCTAATGGGACCGTTTAATGACTGTAACTGTGTTTCTCTTTTGGCTACTAGACTTCCCTGGAGCAACTGCCCACCAGCCCATAGTGAACATGTCTGCTGTTGGTAGCCGCAAAGATCTTTCTGTTGACTTATACTTGGCTCAGGCGTGAAAACCCTGACTTGATGTTGAGGGTAATTATACTGCATAGCAAAGACATGTGGGGCTGATTAGTTCCAGGCTAGATAGATAGTGTGGATGGTTCCCAGGTAGAAATGAAAGTAGGACAGATGCTTTGCTCCTGGGAAGTGGGTTTAGGCTGAGGCTCGTTCCAGATGAGGATTTGGGTACCTAAGGGAGGACAGAGGTAAAATTAGGTCCATAAGGCCAAAACTGTAATGTGAATCAGCTCCTGCCTAACCCTGAAAGGGTCTGGGTTCAATATCTGTCTAAATATCTGGAGCATCACTTCTGTGTACCAAGGGCTGCCCGACTAATTGGGATCCAGGGACTTTGACTGCCTGTACGCTGAGCACCACTCAAAGCCTCTCCTGATGCATGTGGATGAGTCAGCTGCCTTAGGAGAGGCAAAGGCCATGCTGGTTACACTCAAGGAGAGGCAGTATTGAGATGGGTATTTTGAGGACTGCAACGCTGAGCTTAGGTAACTAAGTTCTACCTCCCTTCTGCTTGTGTGCCTCTACCTGTGCATAGAGAAAACACTGGCAAAGTTGAAACTGAGACTGAAGAACTACTTAACTGTTGGGTTTTTTAGTCAGCACTCTCTTTATTCTTTTTCTTTTTGGTTCATAGAGCTTTGCTTTTATGCTTTTCCATTACACAATTTTATGCCATTACTGTGGATGAATTAATCTTATGAGAATGGCTGTGGCTGTCCTTTACTGGTGGGGGAGGAGGGCAGGAGGAATTACTTCACCGCTCCTTTAATTACTGATCTCATTAATTACCCTCCAAACTAAGCAGGTTTTTGCTCAGAGCTATTTCCACAAGCCAGAATGTTCTTCTGGAATTGGTTTACACCTGAAAGGGTAATTGCTTCCTGACTCTGTGCTTACGTATTTCAAAAACCCAACAGCCTCTCACCCAGCTTCGTCATATACCTCCTCCCTCTACAAAACTGGGCTTGCTCCAGTCAGGGAAGTTTCTTATTTACCCCCATCTTAAGACACCTGCCTGATAATAACCCTGGCATAGCCTGTAACTAGAATTGCTTGTCCTCTGCATGCAAGATAGTCAAGATCAGAATAACAGAATCACAGAATCACTAGGTTGGAAAGACCTTTGAGATCATCGAGTCCAACTGTACATGTCCTCTATTAAAATATATCCCTAAGCACCTTGAATCTCCATCCTTTGGTTTACATCTTGAAATAAAAGGGACTGGCAAAATCCATATGGGCAGGCTCAAAATGAACAGGGCTGTGCATGAGAACCCACTCAGCAAACACTCACCCTGGAGCTCCTCCTGCGGAGATTGCCAAGTGCTGTGTCTTGGCCCACCGGATACGCTGGTACAGTGCCAAAGGAGCAATCAAAAACAAAAAAACCCAACAACCCAGCCTACCAGAAAATGGGTTTCCTCTGGTGGTCCCCAAGCAAATGTGGTTCTGGCAAGGAAGGAAGATAAAAATGATCCCCTCTTTGCAGATGCACTGCACTGCCTTGGTGCTGCCGCTGTGGTGTTGCTGCACTATAGGCACTTTATGAGTGATGTGACAGCTTCCCTGACTGAAGTAATTCCAAGTACTGTAACATGAAGTGTCAAGGCAGACAGCAGAAAACATTTCAATCCTTTTCATTAGAACAAAGCGCTATTCTCTTGACGGCTTTCAAATGCATATTGTTTAGCTATTATGTGCTAACCTTGACTGTTATATTCCAAGCACAATAGCTGTGGGAGCTTTCGGCTTTTTTGTTCGTTAGTGATCATGGTAAGAGGATTTCTGTTATTTTGCAGGGTCAGTAAAAAATTCAGTTATAAAGAAAGGGGGGAAAAAAAAGAAAAAAGAAAAAAAGAAATATTTATGTTGCAGTAGCAGTGAGAAGGATGTCTGAGGTCTCCTCTCGTGTTTCAATTTTCAGGTGGGTCAGATGGTTCCCAGTATGGATTTTTACCCCAGTGTGGCTTGTACTTCTCTTGACAGAAATCAAAGACTCCAAGTGCATCCTGCTTAGACTGCTCCTATGACTAGTGACAAGCTAAAGTGACTGCAGTGTTAGCTACTGAAAGCCTCAGGCAACGTACAGCAGGTAAACGGTTAATTAAGATGATTCTTCAAGGATACCTTTAAGGGAACATGGACGCTTTCCAAATCTCCGTAGGGAGTTATTGATGGCAATTGTTGCTTCACATTTTCTCTCAGGGATACACACAAGGAGGGTTACCTTAACTGTTTCTGACATTTCTTGTGCCTGACCATGAGGTTCCTGAAATGGGAAGATTAAATTGCTTCTGTAAGAATGAGATGTGACACAGGTGAAAGCCAAAGATAAAGATACAGAAATGTGTATGCAACACATGAAATCTCCAGATAAAGCCTGGGCTCTTTTCTAGGACCAGGTGGGACATGTACACTGGAGTCCAGAAGTTTTCCTTGTTCTTGCCAAAGGCTTTGTAGCCTCTGCTTGCCCAAAGGCAAGATTTTTTTGCCCCATTCTCCTGAGCTAACTTTTTACAGTTTCCACCATCTCATCTTTTCCTTATATGTTTTTTCCCTCATCTCATTCTGTGTTTTTGACCAGCAATCTCATTTTGTTCCGCTTACTAAACTCTTTCCCAAAGCAATGCAATTCCTATCACCATCCAAATCCTTCTTCCTGACTTCTTCATCTCTTCCTACCCATTCCTACCTTCTCCCTTGCATCACCTCTCAATCCTATTTTTCACTCCCCCAAACTCGAACTCTAAGATTATCCTTTCCTGTTGCCATGCCTTCCCCTCCGGTGACTTCAGCTCTTCACTCCCTGCTGTTTGATTTTTTTCCTTCCTCTTTCCTTGGTGACAATGGCTGACAGAGTCACTGATTATATGTCTTCATTGTAATTAAACTGGGACAGAGCCCATTCTCTGGCACTAAGAGCAAGTGGCATAGCCTGGCTCACATCCATACAGCTAAACTCTCTTCCTCCCATAACAGGATGGCTTTATCTCTTCTGCCTATTGGGAACAGCCCTTGGCAAGTGCTACTCTCTGAACCCTGCCCAGACACAGTCTCTGAGAGACTCTCCCCAGGACAAGCCAAAACTGTGCCAGGGAGCATGCTAATAATTAAACACTATAGACTGTGCTACAGGCCCCAGTGCTGTTTCATTCACTCATAAAAATGCAGCTGAGAGAATGGGAGAGGCAGTGTCTGTGCTTTCAGCCCAGGTACAGACCCACACTGCAGCCACAAGGGTGGGTTTGGCGGATGCAAGGACATTAGACTGGAGGCTGAGCGTGAGCCTCTGGAAGTAGTTATCTTTCAAGCATAAACATGGCTAAATATGGGCAGTGTTTTTAGTCTAGTAGGGGTGTGGGAAACATGTCCTTGGTTAAACTCCTGCCCTCCAGCCACCACTGCCAAGTTCCTTCCCTGAACAGAAGCTTCCAAGCAAGGATTTCCTTGGGAGTTCTAAATATGAGTGAAAAAATTGCAGTTTTTCCTGCTTCCCCCTTGAGGTGAGGATAGCAAAATTCAGCTGAAAGAGAACACCCACATGGGAAATTTTAGCCCCTTTAGTTAACATTTAGCAAAAGCTGTAGCAGCTGAGAGCGGGGTCTTACTGTGTGTAGGTAGTGTAAAGCAGTTTAACTGTAAGTGGTAACACCTCTGTCTGCTACAGATGAGTGTGGGTATGCATACAGGCTGGGGGGGGGTTGGTGCTGGCATAACTCCTCTGACAAATCGTGTTTACCTAAGACCAAACTGATGCTGTAGGAAGGTCCTAAGCTTTTGGGATGGGTTTAGGAATGAAGTTCTGAACCAGGTTAGTATGGAATTGTACAAAGGCAGTGATAGTGACGTGCAAATTTGTGAAGTGTTCCATATTTTTTCCTAGCCAGCTGCCTGGCAGAGAAGGGTGTTGGTTGACTGCAGACTTAATATGAGCCAGCAGTGTGCCAAGGTGGCCAAGAAGGCCAACAGCATCTTGGCTTGTATCAGAAACAGTGTGGCCAGCAGGTGCAGGGAAGGGATTGTGCCCCTGTACCTGGCATTGATGAGGCCACACCTCGAGTGATGGGTTCAGTTTTGGACCCTTCATTATAAGAAAGACATTGAGGTCCTGGACTGTGTCCAGAGAAGGGCAACTAGGCTGAGGAATGGGCTGGAGGGCTAACCTTACAAGAAGCGGCTGAGGGAACTGGGGTTGTTTAGCCTGGAGAAGAGGAGGCTGAAGGGGGACCTTATCCCCACCTACAATTACCTGAAAGGAGGTTATAGAGAGACGAGTGTTGGTCTCTTCACCCAAGTGACAGGTGATGGGACCAGGGGGAATGGGTTCAAGCTGTGCCAGGGCAGGTTTAGATTAGACATTAGGAAAAGATTATTCACCAAAAGGGTTATTGGGCACTGGAACAGGCTGCCCAGGGAGGGGGTTGAGTCACCGGCCCAGGATGTATTTAAAAGATGGGGAGATGAGGTGCTCAGGGATATGGTTTAGTAGAGGAAAAATATGGTTGGACTTGATGATCTCAAGGGTCTTTTCCAACCTAGTGATTCTGTGACAGTGCTGGAACACTGACTGCAAAGCACTGCAGACCTGGGACTTTGACCCAGAGGCACGTGATGTGGAAATCTTTCATAACCAGTGATGCTGAAATTCACCCCTCTCGTTTTTATATCCTAAAAGGGTTTGAGATAAACAGCACATATACATCCAGATGTGTAACATGCCTGGTGCCTGTATATGTATGTGTGTGTATTTATAGATTGTCAGAGTCTAACATCACTACATATTGAAATGATTAAACTAGTAAGGCAGGTTATTACTGTTTCCATGGCTTTGAAAGTGTTATATACAGCCCATAGTAAAACCAATAAATAATTACTTTGTTACTTAATTCTAGTGTTATTTCTGAAATAACAATGTATATTTTTCTGAAGATTTTTGTTGTCTTCTAAGCCTGAAATAACAGCCAACCAATGTCTGCAATCCACCTGTTTTCTTTTATCAAATATATGTATTTGAAGACTGGATCTCTGTTAAGAAAAGTCTTGAAAACAGTCAGTGAGTGTTAGCTGGAATTTCTCTTGGACTAAGATTTTAAGATTTGTCCCTGCAGACATTAGGTAGTATGTTCATCACCTCATGCTTCATGTTGCCAGCTCCTTATGTATAGCATGAGTGAGGGTGACTGAAATATGGGGATAGCCAAAATGTTCTGTATGTCTTTTTGTCCTCAGATCCCCTTGCTTCCTTTTCCCAAGCTGCTAGCCCAGGAGTTTGTCCTCTCACAATGCTATAGCTGTGTGGGAGGTTGGAGCCGTGTTCCTTGGACCCATGTCTGGTTGTGTGTTCAGAGGTAGAACACACCTTAGCTTGGTTGGGTGGAAGTCATCCTCAGTCATCCTACCTAGAGCAAGGATGCTTCCTACAGTTTCCTCTTTTCCCCAAAACAAAACCCTATTGTCTTCATATGAAACCAAAACAGATGTTCCAGTCACGCATATTAGCACACAGTAAGTCCTTCCAAGGCAATGGAAAAGCTCTGATGGGCCAATCTCATGTTAGAAGCGTGAGTAACGGTGTCTTTGTGCGCAGCGTGGGAACTGACAGGACTGTCTTGCTGGGGAGATTGGCAGCAGTAGACAACTAATGTACAGATAAAAGAAGAGTGTTATCTCCTGGTGTTGTTCAAGTCATTGGCAAATTTCCCTTTGACTCCAGCAGAGATGGGAGTCGAGCTGAGCTGTTTGCCTTTTTATGGACAGATTTTTCCTTTCAACTCAGAGATAAAGATTTTTGGAAGGGAAAGGCAGTGACTGTCAAGATAGAAGATGGCTGTGAAAGCAGCAGTTGCGTTGGCAGATCTGAGTACAGTGGGACCCATCCATAAATCCTTGAAGACCAAGAAGAGATTTCCAAGCTGTGACCCTATCTGGAGACATTAGAGCAACTAAAGGGAAAGGCAGGCCACCAGAGCAGAGGTGAAGGCCGGGAGGAGCAGGCCACAGGGTTCAGCACCCAAATCTCAGACCTTTGATCTCTTCTGGGTGTGTCATTTAGGTGGCTCAGCAGGCTCATGGAAGAGTGGCTATCAAAACACTGTCAGCATCTTTGAAAGAGGGAGAAAATGGCAGCTAAAACACAGAGGCTATAATTAAAACCAGATTCAAACTGACATCTAAAACCTCTTCAAATAGATCTAATGCCTTTTGCTGGTTTGCTGCCCTTCACACCTTTCCAAGTCACCCATGCAAACACTGCTAAGCTGCAATTGCGTCTGAGGGATGCTGCGTTTCCATCCAACTAGGAACTGCTCTGGGATTTGCAACTTTGCAGGTTTTGGCAGAATCCCTCCCATTTTCTTTCACCTCCTGCCCTGCATGGGCAGAAGCCCTGTGGAGAAGACAGCAAGGTAAACAGAGCTAAGCAGAGGAGGTTCAGGGAGGCTTTTCACTGGGGAAATGGAAGCCTTGCACTGGAAGCCAAGAGTCCTCAGCTGGACCCCATCTGCGTTCACTCTCCCCTCTTCTGCACTCAGGAAGGACTAAAAAATTTCCAATACAAGCTCAACGTGATCTTGGATTTCTATGGATTTTGGCTCAAACCAGACTTCTTTCCACTTGACAAGGGAAGTGCACTGATAACCTGCTTTACATACCCACCCTTTGCTGGGGCTTCATCAACACTTTCATGAAACAGAGCCTTTCTAGCAGTGTGTGCCCAGTATGCATTGGCCCTGCTGCCCAGAAGATGTGTATAGCCATGGGCCATAAAGCTGATAACAAAAGGTGTGGTGACAAGGGTGACTCTCTATGTTTCTCTCCCTCTTTCTCCACCTTGAGGTTTCTCCCAATGCTGCCAGTGCCAGTGTGAGAACTCATGTAGCTCTTCTGTGAACTGGAGATTTTTTTCTGACTGCTTTCTTCAACTTTAGTGAGCTAAATCCACTCATGAGTGGATCTGATGTGCACTGGAGTTAGCCAAGGGTATGTCTGGAAGGTCTTGCTCTTTTTGATTGCTGTTGAATCAGTTGGCCAGGTCTAAAATAACTATGATGACTACACGACTTCTGTCCAGCACTCAAACAAAGCAAGAGAAAAAAAGCTACAGCATTTTCTGTTTCTATTATAGCAGCATAATATTGTACTGAACCTTTGCTAACTTCCTTGTGTGAACTTTGCTTGCTACAGTGCTGGTGAACCTGCCTTCTGCTGTGCCCTGCTGAAAGGTCCTTTCTGCCAGTGTGACTGCCTCTACCCAAGACAGATGCAATTCCAACAGGAGTACAGGGGATGCCAGGCACATTGGGCACTCAGTGGCTGACATTGCTGATCATCTTGGGGTACTGAAGGCTACAGCCCCCTCTCTGTGCAAACGTGTGTTGGGCCAAGGATTATGAGGTCTCACAAGTAATTTGTGAACTTGTCTACTTAAGGGATAGGGTTCTTGTGTAAGAAAGGGGTTAGCTCTGATGGAGAACACTTTACCTTGGATACCCTCAGCCAGCCAGCCCCATCTAATGAAGTGGAATTCCCATCTGATTGTTAATTAACTGTCTTCCAAATTAAGTGTTTCCTTTTTCAGAGGACGTGAAGAAGGTACAAAACCTAAGTTTTTGGAAGAGATTTTTCTCTGTCAAGACTCAGCAGCAGAATGGCTTTACGAAGAAACACACAAATTCTCTGGAGGGAAATGGCTGATTTTCCCTCCTTCACTCTAGGTCCAATATTTTTGTCAGGAACATGAAAAACATCCCAGCAGATCAGAAGGTTCTTCCAGTGTGTAACTGCCATGGAAGCCAATGTAGGATGAATAATAGGAGAGGGGTAAATGACAGGGGTAACTCTGATAACATGTTACTTCTGAAAGGAAGGAAGTAGCTACGCTGCAGTAACAAAACTGTTTGTTGTCCAGAGACAGCCAGAGACAGAAGCTCTCTAAGGAAGGACACACTGGGAGGTGAGGGCAACAATGGGGCACAGTGCTGCTGGGTATGAACATGGTGGGCAGAGCTTGATGGCCTCACCAACATTCCTAGTCCAGCCAAGAGGTGAACAAGATCCAACGTCCATGCAGAAGACAAGACTGTAGACAAGCAACAGGGTAGTGCCACGCATATACAAGCCAATAATTTGCCCTCACTTCTTTCCTAATCAAACTGTCTTACAATTTTGATTGTTGCATGGTTCTCCTGAGCCTCACTTTGCATCCAGAACGTTTTGGATGCCATATGATGAGAAAACAATGTGAACTGAAGGAACAGCATGGTATCTTCCCTCAAATTTGCTTGTGGTAGAAAAATCCATTACTTTCAGTGAAATATTTGCTGGCTTTTCTTCTTTTTAAATGGAATTTCATAATGCTTCTTGAATCTCCCTGACCTAATTTAACCATGCTAGAACTACTAGGCTTTGGATTTTATTCAGTGCAGTACATGGGTCTCTGGGACAAAAGGTCATATGATCTTTCTTTGATGAATGGTACTATTAGAACCAGTTTGCTATCCAGGCAGAGAGGATCTGTTTCAAGTATTATTCAATATTTATAAGATAAAAGTTCCTATTTTTGTTACTGCACGTGTTTTCCTGAAAAAAATTAGACTTATCCAGCATGACAGACCTGCTTGTACTGAATCATCTCAAGGACTGAAGCATGTACATTTTGCTATTATAATGTCTTCTTTATGATCTGTTATCTTAGAATCTTTTGACTGGTGTTCAGAGGAACAACATGTGCCATATACAATGTGAGGACACTATTGGATATAGCAAGATCAGAAGAAAAAAAATCAACTATCCATAGGGAGTATTCCTCCTTTTGTAAAACATTAAAAAAGCCAGCTTTGTAAGAGGCTTTGTTATAACTGTTTATTGTTGTGTTATTTTCTCTGTTCCACACCACTGATGATGTTTTATTTATCGGTCAAGTTTTGCAGTATTAATGGGGAATAAAATCCAAGGCTTAATTTCAGAAGGACAAACTCTGTGTTCTTAGCACAGCCGTTTGATTGTCCCTCCAGTTCTCTTGTTCATCATTCCCTTTTGCATGGCATGTCTTTTCTTCTAGGCTGGTGTTTTCCTCAAAAATAATTGGGTATTTTTGTGGCTTGTTTTCGTATTTGAATAGACTGAGTTACCTGAAATAGGACTTAGTGTCATCTCTTTAGCTTGTGCAAGAGTGAGGAGAACAGCCGCCTCCTGAAGTCAGCACTTGGGAAGGATGGAATCCCTTGGGTGACAGGCACATAATGAAGTTGCCCTGCAAAGCAAAAATAATCTGATAGCAGAAAGCAGGACAATCTTGTTAATATAAAGTTGGGAGCCTCCAAGGACAGCCCGTGAGTTAATTACTGTGAGGCTTTCAGTCTCTGAGGCCTCTTGACCATGTCTTCCTTGATGTCCTTCTTGACCTGCCAGGGCCTGCTCATATGGAATTCCTTCTCCTACAGGTCTCTCAGTTTTCACCTAAAGCGTTAAACCTAGGTGCCCTTGGGTTTTCAGTGGAATGAATAGAACTGTGATACGGTTTACAGTAAATTAACTTGCTTGCTCCCCTCTTCCTTGACTCTTCCATTAGAAGGTAGCACAGGCATGCCCAGGAGATGAGGCAGAGAGCTCTAGAAGACAACCTTGGAAATGTCAGTCTAAAAAATACACTGGATGTTGGGAATAAGAGTGTAAAAAAGGGGAATTTAAGTGACCATCTCCTCTGCAGTACTATGCAGATTCCTTGTCTGCTCTGGGAGTTTCAGACTTGTGAAATCAGGGCGTTTAAGCAGATACCAAAGACTTACTAGTGACTTCAGGTGTCTTAATACTGCAGTGCCTAAAAATGCTGTAAAGGGAATAACAGAGATTAGATACAGTGTATGGAAATGAAACTGCTCTGACATGTCTTTAGGCACCTGACATGGGAGCAGCCAAAAACCCTCTAATTACCTGAAAGTTTGGCTCCATGAGTACGTAGGGAAGCCGAGTGCAGGGCTTTTCTTTCAGAAGAAAGGAGTGTTAATATGTGGTGATTCAACTGTATTTGTATATAGAAAAAGGGATTTTCTTTTTTCCCATATGCTTTTTGTTTTGTATACAGAGAAACTTCAAAGACTTCCTCGCTGTTTATTTTTATAAACAAACATATAAAAACCATATATACAACTGTACAAATACACAATATTGATCCATGGAGGAGGATGTGTGTGTACATACATGCACACGCATACATTAAATTATAGTTTGGTGATGGATCCGAAACTACTTATTTGTGCAGTAAACAAGCCCTACATTTCAAAGCTGGCACAGAGCATCGTCCCTCAAAAAGTGCCACTGTGTCAAGAAATCACATTTTGAGCAACTCTGGGAAGCTTCCCGTGTAGCAAGGGCAGGAAAGGCTCCTTCCGGCTGGATGCGTGGTGGATAAACATGTCTCTGGGGCTGCAGTTATCATCCTGCGAACCTCGCTGAGAATCCAGCAGAACCTGCATGCCAGCAGCAGTTTTCTGATTCCAAGTACCATATCATTCCCTGGCACATGTATTTTCTTTGGCTGAATCCCTCAGTGCCTTGGTGGCTGTATGAGAAAGCTGTGCAAAGCCTGGTTGAGCACAGGAACTTCTGCACCTCCTGTGTCTTGTGTGCAGGATGAACCAAGGCAAATCCTAAGTCATCTCGTTGCATTTGGAGTAGTGACAACTCGTCGACACATGGAAAGGGGCCAGCTACCAGACCAGCTCAGTTTTCCTTGTTTAATCTCTTAAGCACATTTTCAGGCTTAACTGCTTGAGTGGCAGAACCTCCATCAGCAATTTAAAAAAGCAATTATTTTGAATCTGTTCAGGAAATAATTTTATCCACAAGATTCTGCCCAGCTACTGCTTCATACCATGCTAGAAATGATATGAATCACTCTGAAATAATAATTGATAAGATTCATGACCTTAAAAACATTTTTAAGAGTAGAAGTCACGCACAGTTTCATTCTGGCCAGGGGGGACACAGCGTTTAAATGAAAGTGTTAATTATCGCAAAGACAGTAGAAAAATCTTTAGTGGACTAGAAAATTTCTGTCTGTGATCAGTTGTGCATCATGTCCTTCACTTAACCCCCAAAAATATACCAAATGAGTTACAAGTCCACAAATCCTTACTGGAAAAGTCACTTTTGCAGCAAAGTATTTTTTTCATAGCACTGTGCTCTTCTGAGTCACCATGGCTAAGTCATGAGTGGCAGCTCTGCTTCCTCTGATCTTCCCGCTACCAACAGTTCAGCTTTCGTAACAGCAATCTATTGTCTGTAGCTAGTGAATGACATTTAGGAAAATTTCCATTTGTGTTTTTCTGTGCATGGAGTGAAACTTCCAACATCCTTCACTGGTTATCGCGGTGTCAGAGATTAAAGAGACCCAGTGGCTCGCCTAATTCACTGCGCCTGCCTTTCTCCTGCTCAAGCTTGTCCTATTTTTCAGAAGTGTTTACCTGATTAGCACATGCAATTACTGATGTGTGCATAAGGCTCAGTTCGGATTTTGAATGTTCCCTGAACCTTTCCCTCTAGATCAAAGCTCCTATGTCCTCCCACGCCAGATCAACCTCCTGCTGCAGTTGGTGTGACTTTGACTGTTAACTTTGGCCCGTGAGCACATTCCCGGAGTGCAGAATTAGGTGTGGGCTCCAGCACTTTGCTGCATCAGGACCTTTGTTAGAAACAGAATCCAAGCCGTCGTGTTTTTTACATTATCAGTCGTTTGTGAATTCTTTATAATTTTTTTAATGACTTTTGCAGAGAGCAGTCAGATGCTATTAAAATTTTACTGAATTAAATTGGAGAAACTAATTTTGCTCTTAGTATTTTATTTCAGTGTGTAACTTGATTTTTAAGAAGCACTTTGTATTGCACGGCCGTTTGCATTTGCTTTATAAGCATAACATAAAGGTTTCCCTGGAGTCATGGAAAAATTACCTTCTACGTCCCCTATCTAATTAACACCATGTATGTTGCCTAACTCCTTATAATTCACTCCTGTGCACAGTATATAGAACATGATTGGAAAAATAATTTGAAGCAATGAGAAAAAAATGCCTTTTGTCATATATATGATATGGCCAAATACACTTCCAATCAACTTAGATTAAGAAAGAAAGGACAGCAGCAGTAAGATATCTGATATTGAAGAGACACCAAAGGCTTAATTAAAAAGTGTGGTTATATTTTTAAAGGGGACTGTGTTTAAAGCATAGTAATTAAACCCTTCTTGTTGAATAGCTCAGTGACCTGTCCGTGTCTGGGGCTGTAGCTGCCTAGGTCCCTGCTGAGAGCCCTGATCCAGTGTTCGATGGGTCACAAAGGAGCTGCTAAGCCCCCCGGCTTGGTCTGGTGGGTCACAGGTTTCCAGGAGGGAGAGCAGTCAGCCTGCACGCAGTTAATTGCAAAGCTGGGGTCTATCATGAGGACACAGCCAGATGGATGAGCCGCTGTAATCGAGTAAATCCAAGTATTGCCTCGGAGCTGAGGGGGGTGGTAAGACTTTAAACCGTTCTAACCAGATTGTAAGTGCTGTCTGACCAGGCTGTGGGGATTTTTCATTCTTATTTTTTCTTTTTTTTCTCTCCTTTCTCCCTATGGAGCCTGGAGGGCTAATATGATTTGAAGAGAGAGAGCAAGTGTCAATGGACTCAGTTCTTGCTAGCACTCCAGCACTGGAACCAAATTCCAGATGAAAAGGTTAACCCCTTACCCTCTGCAGATTCACTAAATCATGTGTGCGTAAGCCAGGGCACTGCTAACGGCAAGAGGCTGGGTTCTGCATCCTGCATAAATTACTTACAGAGACAGAGAGCTAGGGCACGCGCAGGGCACCAAATCAGCTCACAGTTCCCCTGTCGTGTCAGGTCAGCCAAAGGCAGCCTTTGCTCAAGCTGCAAAGTTGTCACCTTTTCTAGGACCTATAGCAGCAGGACTCGGTTCTGACCTGCCGCTCCTTTGCTCCCTTCATGTGAGATGGACACCCCCCTCCACCTTCCCTGTGGAGGGTCAGCTCATGTGGGACCCCATGAGCCTCTGGCTTTTGGATATTGCTCACTGCTGGGCTCCCCTCTGTGGGGCTGGTCACCACTGATCGTATCCGTATGTTTTAAGGTCATGTTGCATTTCCTTACCAGAGGAAGAGAAGGAAAATATGTAAATAAAGTCATCTTCTCTATACTTGCACTTGAAAAATAAACATTCCCTTTTTATGCTTCTAAGAAGATGTGGTGTGATTTCCTGAAGGAGAAAGAAGGGGAAAGAGGCCTGAGAAGAAAGGCAATAAGGAATAAAAGTACTTTTGATTTAAAAAAATAAATCTATATGTTTGCTTTGTCCAGAAAGGCAATAAGGAATAAAAATACTTTTGATTAAAAAAAATAAATCTACATGTTTGCTTTATCCAGAAAAATGAAAATGTCCACCCTGTTCAGAAATCCCTGATTTTCTGCTGGAAAGAAGGAAAAAAGGAAACAGAAGTTCCTCACTTGCTGACTGTTTTGGGGAAAGTTAAGTAAAAGTATACAAATTTATCTCCTATCTCCTCTACCCTACAGTGGGGACCACTACTGACCCCCTATCATGGGTCCTTGTCTGACCAACCCCACCATGGCTGATGTGTGGGTCACCTCATGGCAGCTCTAAGCTGCTCTTTCATGTGTCTTTATAACCTCCTTCCACTGACATGGAAATAACAGTCTGTACGGTCTGCTGGTGTCAGTTCACATCTCGTTGACTTCTGCACAGCTCATCTGATTTGCATCAGCTACTGCTTTGGTCCTGCCCAGGACAGGGGATGTCCATGCATGTTGAGATGAGTGGAATTACTCCAGACTGATGCTGGTGTGTATGACAGCACAGACTGCCAAGAAAATACTCTCAGGCTTATAATTTCACTCAGAGAAGTGGACTTCAAAGGTGTCTGACAGATGTCTCACAGGGGTTAAGAAAAGAAGACACAGTATTTGACAAATTGGTTAGAACTTCAAAATACAAGGTGTAAGGTGTACGTTGGTGGCATAACCATGGTAGTCTAAGGGGTGTAACTCAGGCATTTTGGGAGGAAGCATTTTGCACCACAAATTACTAATTTGGTTATTAGTATTTATTTAGCTGAAAGAGGCAGCTAAAATATATGTACCTACTTAAGCAAAGGCTACCAAAATTAGCAAGTTGCTTCTCCCCAGAATAAATCCAGGCAGTCCTCTCTCCAGGTCCACCTATATTGAATGTAGGGCCTAAGATGATTTGAGATCAAGCTTAAACTATTAGTGTCCCCTCCCTTCTGTGAATTCAGATTATTATTTTTTCCTTCAGGAGGAATAAAATCTATCCTGAACATTCATCTTCCTCTCCTTCATTATTCCTTCCATATCCCAAAAGCCCTGCCTCCCCTTTTGCTTTCTTTTTTTCAGACATGCAGGATTTAAGAGCTCCCTCCTCCCTTTCCGACCCAGATCCTGTGCCTTTCCTTCATGGATTACCAGGCGTCTGCCTTGGGTGGGTTGGTCACTCTGCCATTCACTCATGAGGTGCTGGAGGACTCTGCTCTGGATTCAGAAATGCTGCAGATAGTTGACACACTGAAGAAGTCAAGTGAGTGGTATGAGATGTTTATTAATTGGGAGATGAATATCTCATGTGCTGAAGTGGAGCCTAGAGAAAAATTGGTTCTGGGTGCTGAAACAGGTGCTCTGGCTGAAGTTCGTTTGCCTTTTGCTGAGGGAAGGGACCAGTTGAAAACCAAATTCCTTCCTGTATCAACCAAATTGCCTATTGCCCTGGATATATCTTTTATTAAATCATATCTTTCCAGCTCTAAACTGCAGCTGTCAGTTCCTGAATCAAATATATTGACTATTAACCTTGTCACCTGGGAAATGACATCAATATTCTATTCCACACATACCACGGTTGTTTACCAGTCTCTGAGCTGATAAAGAAGATACACAAAATACTCCAATTTGGGATTATATAAAACACACCAAACACCTTCCAAACTGAATTGAGATCAGCTTTCCTGGTCTGTGCCAATGGAGCTTTATACCTACAAGAAGCTCTTATTTTCAATTTTTCTTCTAGGAATACTGGTATATGCTCATGTGGTGTGGCACTAATAGCGAATAAATGAGCTTATCAATATGGTAATAACTGGCTGATGAGCGGAGCTCACTAGATATTGAAATTCTGGAAACAAAAGCATATATTATTCTGAAATGTGACCAAGTTACATTTCAAGGTTTCCCAGAGAGTGGGAGTAGAAGGTAAGTGAGAGAGGGACTACTCAGTGTGAAAATCAAGAGAACTTCAGATTTTCATCTCTTGAAGATTTTTTATTCTCTTTTGAGGCCTGTGCAGGCTGTGACTGTATTTATATTCTGGGCTAAAGGCACCCCGCTGTCGGTTGTAGTTTCAGGTCGAGTCGGCCTCGATCTCGGGGTCATGTCGTGGGATCACCATTTGTGGTGTCCGGCAGAGAGCAGCAAGCAATTCAATATGAATTTTAGGTGAAGCCATTTTATTAGGTGAAATCACACAGGTTATATACCTTTATTACTGCAAATGTGGCAAGCTAAAAAACTGCTAATTGGTTACACACACTGTACACACCATATTGACTGGTTAGTAATTATAACAAGTTCTGATAAACCTATCTTATAGCTAAATATTCTTAGTTTATCTTAAATGCCTAAAAGTATCCGCACACCTGCTGTTTTGAACCTCTTGTTATGGTTGGTTCCTAACATGTTCTGTTACTCCCAAATACCTTCCCATAACTGCTTCTTGGTTTAGGGCAGCCTGTACCCCTATCAACAAGGCCTCTCTGTTTTGAGAATGTGATTATTAAGATCCTCTGCATGAGTAACTTTTCATCTCTCATGTGAACAGAAGAATATTGTTGGGGCCTAAATCTTGGGAGAAGAGAGCCAGGCTGCTAGCAGGTCTGCTGTCTTCCCTGACACCCCTCAGCCCTGGTTTTCTAATCTAGATCAGGTCTGTGTCTTGGTCACAGGTCTGGATTTTCTGTACATGGAAGCACATATCTGGTTGGGCTGTGTGTGCCCAGTCTTGCTCTTTGGACAGGTTGAGGAGTTGGTTGTACAGAGAAGTGTTCTCATGTCACCCACTCTACAAACAGCTTAAATTCTTTGGACTGCCCCAAGGCTTCAGAATTTAATGACTCCCTGGCTCCCTGTGCCCTGCAGCTCTGTAAACCAAAGAGGAGATGGGGAAAGCCCAGAAAGCAAATCACCAAGCAGAAAAAATGGCCAGAGTGCTGTAAAACTGGAGATGTTTTAGGACTCGCTTCTCCCTGACTGCTCACCCTCTGCAGCATGGGGAGATGATGCCCCTCTGCAACAAGCTGACATTTGTTTTCCTCTCCTCTTTCCAAAGTATGATTATCCTGACCAGGGCTTTGGTGACTTAGGGCTTCCATTTCAAAATATTTTACCTTGAAAGGCTGTCTGAAGAATTTAGAAAATAATGTATTCATTGTTAACTCACCCTGAGCCACCCTGACAATGCCTCAGCTCCTTCTGGGCTGTGAGATGTGTGAGGCACTTGTGCTTTGCATGGTTGCTGGGCTGGTCCTGTGCAAGGAGTGGCTGTCTTGGAGCGCAGTCAGGCTGTCTAACCTCACACTCTTTTGAATATTACAGAAACAAAAAGCAAGGCAAGGAGTGAAACCGCTCACTCTGGTTTCTAGCACCCATGGAAGAGCTCTGGTTTCTGAAAACAATGGGGTTTTCTTCCTTCTTTTGTAAGGTCCTCTCTTTTTATATGAAAGGGTTAAAAGCCAAATTCCTCAAGTCAGGTAACCAGGAGGTTAGTGTGCTGGAGAGCCAATTCCAAACATTATATTCTTTCTGGGAAAGATCTATGGACAGCTTCTGAGCTGTGCACGCTCAGCACGAACCACTGCCACAGTAAGAGTCAGGAGCTGGGCCCAGGCACAGTGTAGAGCTGGGGCTCAGTTGAATGGGGTTTAATTCCTCGAGCTGACATGGCTTTCCTGTGTGATTCTTGGCAGGTCACCAAATCTCCCTGGGCCTCACTCCCTGTCTGCAAAATCACACCTCTAGGACCTACGGCCTCGAGAGAGCAAGTTGGGGAGAGGCCATTTGCTATTGCATGTTTATAAATTGGGGGCTTTCCTCCTGGACAAGGTCCCCAGACAATCTCATAACACCAGTTGCATGATAAAGCAGAAAGATTATCTTAAACAGTCTGGCAGATGTTGGAGAGGCTCCAGTCACGAAGTGGTCAGGAGGTATAACGCAAGCTGCTTGTACAGCACTGAAAGGACTCACTATCCTTTTGTAGCTCTTTCCTTGTGAAAAACCCATGATTTATTTATTGAGGAGAAGTTTCTGAGTCACCTTCTTCTCCACATTATGAAAACACTGAGAAAGTGAGTCATTTTGAGGAACAGAGCCTGCAGCACTCAGTTCTCACCCTGCTGCCTGGAAGAGGAGGGGGAGAGCCCAGCAGGTGGGCTTGGCAGAGAGTGGGAGTGGGAGGTGCATCATGCTTTTCTCCAAGGGTTGTCATCTGACCTTGGGAATGTCACATAGAGTCTTCAGGATTTAGACTGTAAACTGAGAATGGTGGCCTGGCCTTGCTTGGAACAGTGTTCTTTTATAGGATAGCACCATTAGAGATGTAAGACTGTCAGCTTCTGTGATAACAGGGTCCTTTGAGAAGCCTCGGACAGGGAGAATGATAAAAGTGCAGATGCAATAGCTGACTCTAAATGTTTAAATGTGACTGCAAAGACAGCCAGCATCATCTGTTCCCCATGTTTGCAGTGTATGGAAGAAAAAAACATGTCCTGAAATCACAGCAAGGAAAGACATAGCTTAAGTGCTTGGAAAAACCTTCTGGAAGTGGTGTTGAATGCTGGAATGGATTGTCTGGGGAGAGGGTGGACTCTCCAGCCCTGGGATTTTCACCCCTGCTAGATGCACATCTGTTTGGGATGGTTCAGGGGGAGCTGCTTCAGGCTGCTTATTTCTGGCTCTGTGCAGAGAGGAGTTGAGTCTATTCCCTTATCAGACTGGCCATTAGCAAGACCCCCTGCTATTGACTGTATCACCACATCGCAGTGCAAAGAAGACAAATATTTAATTTGCCTGATTATTTGCTTTGCTCATTGCTGTCCTGGTGGTCTGTGCCATCCTCCCTTCTACCAGTGGCACAAGTAAGAAAGTTCAGTGCTTTCCCCTGTCTGTGTCAATTTCTCTCCCCATCCACAAAACCCTCTGATTTTGACTTGCTTCTTTGCTGCCTTCCAGTCCATCTCCAATTGTAGGACTGACTCCACCCTGTGGGCCTCATGCAGCTGTTTTTGGCTGCACATATTTGCTAATAAGAGTATTTGATAATAATTGACCTCTAGCCTTCTTTTCTAACTGGTAAGCTGTTCCTTGAAGTGTTCAGGTTTCTGACTACTGCTGCCTGGCATTTGGAAGAGGCATTAGCAAGTCTGGGACTCCAGAGTCTTCTGGAAGCTTTGATGTCACAAATGGAGCTTCCTGCTATTGAAGAGCAAAGAACGCAGCACCAAGAATGTCCACCTCGGTGGCTTGCTTTATTTCACTGTTCTCATGAGGTGAGCTGGAGGAAATTTCCCATCTGTGTTCTCTCTGGCAGAACTGTCCTGTCCATCTCCACCCCTGCCCTCCCCAGCAGAGCATACATGTGGGCAGGTCTCTGTAATAGAATCATAGTATATGCAGAGTTGGAAGGGATCCATAAGGATCATTGAGTCCAACTCTTGTGTGTGACTTCAACCTGGGTTTTGCTCTGGCCATGCACTCTGCCCTCATGAAACCACCTCCCATCAGAGCTGATGCTTCCCATCCTGCTCTGTCCATGGCATTCCCAACCCTCCCCTCCCTATCAGCCCTTGCAATGGGTGCTGAACATCCCACAGCACCTAGGAGACACCAAGGGAGCAGCATAGGTAACTCTGCTTTTCCAGAAGCCCTCTCCAGATTTTGACTTCCCATCCTTTGCCTCAACCTGCAAGACAGTCAGCCTCTTGCCTTATGGAGGCAAGACTAACCTCCCCTGAAGGAATCATGAAGACTGTTCACCACTCTCTCCTTCCTGCTGGCTGGCTTAGCAGGAAGACCACTGGAACAGTAGGAATCAGGGTATCAGCGAGTTGAAGCCACTCTGAAATAGCAGGTCTTTCAAGAAGAAAAGAAGTCTCACTGTGTGAGAGAGAAAATACTCACCCACGGTGCCCTTTTGCTCTCAGGAACAAACAGCTCTGCAAGCAGGTTCTGGCCAACACCACCAGCAGCATCATGTTGCTTGAATCCCGAGGAGGTGAAGGCACCATCTGTGCTGTGTTTGTGCCACTGGCAGAAGTTTAGACATCAATCCTGATCTGCCTCTCCACGTTGGATCTGCCTCTCCACATTGTGAAGACAGCTGCTAAGTTTGGGTACAGAAGATTTGCTTCCTCTGCTTGATGCATGGTCAGCTGTTACTGTCTGGGAAGAGACTTGTGGGAAGCCGTGTACTATTCCTGCATACTGGGAAGGTTCAGTTAGGAGAGCAAATAAAACTCAAGGATGTGTATAGAGGAAGTCGTTAGGATACAACCCTGTGTTTCACCATTTCACACATCAGTGGTACTGAATTTTCTGTCTGGACAAGGAGCTAGAAGAAGATGTCTTTCTGGATGAGTGGAGTAAAGCATCTCTTTTTACAGTTCACAAAGGCTATGTGAGGGATGCCAAGTGCCCTCTACATCAGCCACACACAGAGGTGGTGGGCGGAAAACCTCTTGGATGATCACAAGGACACAAAGCTGTAAGCTGGCCCACGGTGAGTGGTCACCACATTGGCAGGTGGGGGTTTCTACCCATCAGAGCTGTGAGTGTCTGCATCAGTGAGAGGGAAAAGCTGCGGATGAGTTTTAAGATGAAGGTTGATGGATTTTGAATAGTCTCTCAAGTCCTTCCAGTCCTACATTTCTAAAAAAGATGTTGGAGAAAAAGAAGAGCTATAGAGGGAATAAGAGAAAAGCTAAGACACGGCAAACTGTCTTTGAAAAGAGACTGTGAAAAATTAAGTGTGGGAGGCAACACGCTAAAAGTAAAAAAAAAAAAAAGAGAAAGAACTCCAAAAAGCACACCCACCCTCTATCAAATGGTGCAGGGAACGTAAATCAGGCTTTGCTGCTCCCCCTCCTTGTCAGACAGGAGCTTCCAGTAACACTGAAAGGCAAATTTATTTTCTCAGCCCCACAGCAATGCAGAGCACCAGGAACCTGTAGGAAGTGGCTGCCATTAGGCATCACCCAGTCAGAGTCTAGCAGGGAGGATTAGAACCAGATAGGGCTGGTGAGAACATCTGTGGTTATGTATGAAAGGATAAAAATAAGCATTATAAACTTGCACGCTTTCAGGCATGAACCTCAAACTCCTCAGGGCAAAGAACCTTCCCTTATAAATAGGTTATTCCATAACCATCCGAGGCATTAGCTACTGTCAGAGACAGGATACCGGACTAGATGGGCCCCTGGCAATTCCTCTTTCTAAAATAAAGTCCCCCCCCCCCAAAAATTCCCTGCAACAAAGAAGAAATTATTGAGTTGTTTATTAAATAAATGAATTTGAACAGGGAGAACAGCAGCTCCTTTGTTTCCCCCTGAGTTTGAACTGTGGGTCTCGGAAGGGAAAATAAAACCACAGCTCCGATTAGCAGAACAGCATCCTCAGCGCTCGCTTCTTCCAGAATAAAAGGCCTATATTTAGAGGATTGCAAGTATTAGAGATATACTGAGCTGGCAACTGGTTTGGGCAAATTTCCAAACCCATCTGAATTTCCACAAAAGTTCGACATTTCAACAACATAAGAAGTTGCGAAGAGAGATGAAAATAGTGCCTTGCTATCTTTACTGCCCAACCTGCCAGATTTAATAGTTTCAAGAGGATGCGTTTGATATGATTGGATGCAAACAGTATCAAACTGCTTCTGATTTTAGGATGGGTGTGGTTTCATGTCTATACTCACATACACACAAGCCCATAGACACTCTGGAATGTGCAAGTCTAGGTATATACAGAGTAAGGTATATACAGAGTAAAGTATCCAGGCTTTTCTATTAAGTTTGTTACTTGCTTAATTATGCATTCATTCATTGTCTTTTGACAGCTGTCTGTCTATCTAGCCATCTGTCTACCTACCTATGATGGGACTCATCTAGCATGGGTGTATTAGAGTAGAAGTCAGGCTGTAAATTCCTGCAGAGTTGAGCGCTTTTGATTTAAAGGCTCTAATAACTCTGTTTTAAAGGAGAAATACAGATGCATGAGACTATGATAAAGGACAGGAAATGCTATGCCTCTGAATCACGGTAACACTTGCAGAGTCCCCTAGTCAATAGTTTGCAGATACCTCAGACTGATACGACAACCATGCTAGGTACAAATTGCATCTTGCTTTAAGAGAAGTAAGTGATGTTTATTGCTACCTTCCAGAGTATCACAGTGGAAATAACAGCAATTTCTGTAGGTAGATTTCTATCACCCCATGTAATCCCCCGTTCCTTCCCTCCATTTTTGATTGATCATACATTTTTGCATAGAACATTTGGGCTGATGATTCCTATGCTTGTTCTCTATCCAAGAGTCAATCTTTTCACAGAGAAAAATGGCAGCTGTTTTTATTTCCTCATTGGTCTGGTGTGATTCAAAGGTATTTGTCCTACCTCTTTAGCTTTTTTTTAGGGGTGCCTATATTATGATGTGATTTTCCAGGTGACAACTGAATTTAGAGCTTTATACTTCAATGTTTGTCCCTATACCTTGTGTTTCATAATGGCTGGGAACAACCAAAGGCTTAAAATCAGCAATGGAAAATTTTAAGAACAGAAACTCAAGTGGAGTTTAGACACAGTGAATTTGGGCTGCAGTATTTTCAACATGTGATAAGAGGAACTCAGTGTACCTTGGATACTGCCTCATATTAACAAAAGGTGTGGATTTAACACTGGAAAAGCATACCCCAAATCAGAAATATCTCAGTGCCGATCAAAATGGGACAAAGCAATTAATGTAAAAATCATTGTCTTGCTTGGTAGATTGTAAATGTTATGACTTTTTGGTCATGCTGGAGTTTTCCTGATTGCACAGATCCATCCAGGTCTAGTATCAGCCACCTCACCTGCATGTTGGTTCTTGTGTGGGCTCTTTACTGCAAACTGGCTGTTAGGCATGGACAGAGAGACATAAGGATAAGTCAGAGAGTCTGTCATCAGATATGATGTCACGAGCGTCTGAAAGTCACTCATTCCTGAGCAGCAGGGTTTCCTGACAGAGTCCTTGCCTGATCTGACAGCTCTAGGAGCTGCTTGGAGAGGATCCAAACTGTCAGATCTGGGGAAACTGAGAAAATCCAGCAATACTCACAAATCCAGGATGCCACAAAGTCAAAAGAGAGACTGTGGTGATGCATTTGAGAGATGTGGGGTTTTACTGTGTGACCCGTGAACACCAGGGCATCTAGGACCTTCTCTGAAGGGGCTTTAAAAAAGAAATGCCCAGAAGATTGAGTCTATTACCAGTGGCACATAGATGATGCAGATTTTGCGTTCTCATTAATTAGGAACTATTATGAGGTCACTATTAGATAAATTTTATCCTCATTTTATCATCTTACATATACAGGTTGACATTTTTAAACTATGTGTTAATTTTAGTGAAGCATATGAGCATAGTATAGGAAATGTAGAATTGTTGAAATGTTCATTTTCTTCTCCAAGTGTTAATAAAATCATTTGTTTCAACCTATTTTTAAACATTTTGGTAGTATTTTTAAAATATCATATATAACACCCCCCCCCCCCCAGCAAATGGCTAGAAGCAAATGGCTCAAACCTGTACGGCTAAATGATTTGAGCAAATATATAAATCAAAACTTCTCTTTCAGGTGCATCAGAGATTAAGATGTGACCTTCAAAACCAGTCAGTGGCAACGAGTTCAGCCGACTCAGACCGTTTAAGCTAAGTAATTGCCTGTATATTAACTCCTATTTGAAGGGGATAGATAGAAGCCAGGATAACTCTATCTCCCAGAAATCCCTTCTTTGTGAATGTGTTGCCCTATTCATCTTCGTTAAGGATTGTTTTGCTGAGTATGTTCTTCTGGGATATGGTCTTTTAGGCTCAGGAGAGGATCCCCTAATACAGCCATCTGCAGCTTTGCTCTTTGTATTTTGTGTTGCTTCATTTTGCTAATTCCTGCTTTGTTATCCTCCAGTTTTGCTCCTATCATTTTTCTTAGTAAGGAACATATTGTCATTTGAATACTTTGTATCCATCTAAATAATATGACCATTTAAAGTCCTGGTTCTCTCCTCTTTAGCGACTTGCCACTCTGTGAAACTGATATTCTTATATCTCCTGTTTCCTGTTGAATAATGTTTGAAACAAATCTTACTGGCCAACAAATGAAGCATTTGAGGTTGCTATTTATTTATTTTTTTCTTTTTTTAATCCCTGAAACACCAGTCTCACAAAATCCATCTCAGCTCAGAAGACCAGACTGTGATTTTTCTTTATTGTGCCATTGACAAAGAAATCTGTATCATGACAAAGCTATTCAGAAAGCAGAAGTTGGGCAGAATGGTTCTTGGTCTCCCATTGCAAAGCTTGGTAGAGTAAACATGTACTAGAGACCATAAACCGAACAGATGCTGTGTTCAGGGTGCGCATATAGGTCCCAGTTCTAGGTTTACAGAATCACATAATGGTTTGAGTGGGAAGGGACCCTTAAAGGTCATCTAGTCTAACCACCTGCCATTGTCAGGGACATCTTCAACTAGATCAGGTTGCCCAGAGCCTGGTCCAACCTGACCTTGGATGTTTCCAGGGATGGGGTGTCTACAACCTTATGTGCTGCTATTTAAACACTAAAGCAGGGTCTCATTGTGTGCCCCACGTAGTGTTACTGCTGAGGGAATTCAGGATACATAAAACAAAAATTAAGCTTAGGAAACAGCTCTTTTGAGCCAGAAAGCATTTTCACACACAGTTTTGTTTGTTTGTTTAACATAACATTTTGGAGACCCTAAAAAAACTTTGTTTCTTTTAAGATCCTGACTTGCTCTTCCTGCCTTATGACAGGCAGGATTTTGGGGTACGCAGGAACTCGAGGATGTAAACAACATGCTGCAAAACACAGTGCTCAGGCTTTGCTGCTGAAAGGGCTTTCTGTCTCCTTGCAGGGTTTAACACTAGTAACTTCCAAAGAAGCCACAGCATAGCATGGAAAAGCAGGTCAGCGATTGCACAGGATGCTCTCTGGCCTGATGCTGTATCTTTATGTGCTTGTCTGCCTGTTCAGCGCACCTGTGCGTACACACACATTTGTGCATGCATACCGATTCCTGTGGGTCTGTACCTCCTGATGACGACTGCCAGGAGTAATTCTTCTCCTTCAGTCGTTTCACCCAGATCCTCTCACACACAGACACCGCTGAGGCATATTGCAGGTCTCAGCCCAGTGAGCGTGTGCCTAGGCACAGCTTTGCACTTCTGCTGGTTCAGTGGTGTGTAATGCTTTCTGCGTTATGCTCAAATGGCTGTGATTTGATCTCTGATAGCTCTACTTAGACTTGAAAAGGCATCCATGGTTTCCAGAAAGTGCTCTCCATGCTGCGGAGCACCAGGCCAGGGAGCTGCTGCACAGCAGTTTCCCACAGGAAGGGAGGTGTCTTCACTGACCTTGCGCTGATGAAATCCTTGGCTGATCCTGACAAGGTTCAGCTCCTGGAGTATTAGCGGAGAAGCTGACATCCTCTGGACTCCATGGAGCATGACTGGGAACAGCACGAACCGTGGAGCCCAGGAGAAGGAAGAACAATTAAATAAATACCCCTCTCTCCTGCACACAAAGAGAGAATTGATACCCCAGTCAAAAAGCCAAGTGCTGTTACAGCAGTTCTCCCATACAGGCGTGTGTTTATGGGCTTTATAAAGTGTCAGAGAGGACACCAATGCAGATTTGTGGAACAAATATTAAAACATCCTTTAAAATAATTTGTTATGTATGGTCAATGTAGCATAAGCCATCCGGTATCTTAAAAAACAAGTGTGAGCAAAGATGCAAAATGCCTTGCTTTGAGGTTTTTTATCACAGCTGGTAACTTTACTCCCTGTAAAGGAGGGTATAATCACAGAGCAGATCTCAAAGATCCTGGTAAGGCTCTGTAGTTTTAGGGAGGTGAGCTGTTTCACAGGGATATCTTTAACCCTTTGATTTGATAAGAACTCAAACCTTCACCTTTGTTCATTGCAGATCTCCAAACGAAACTGCAGGATCTGGTTGGTGAATGTGCTGTTGCAGACACCTAGCCTGAACCTGATCATACTGTGTGAGCTTGTGAACTCTCCTCAAGAATGTCAGCATCAGACTTTCTTCAACCTCACTCCAGGAATAGACTTCCCATGACAAAGTGAGAATCACAAGCCTTTGTAACTGCAGCATGAGACTGTGTGCTTGAATGTATGCAGAGTGAGAAAGGGAAGGAGTGATGGAAAACATCACCTGTGCTGCTGTACTGACCTAGCTGCTCTTCTAGACTGTATTTGGTGGAGCAATTGTTATGGTGCTGCTACAAAGATCAGTGGAAACAGCAAGCGTGGAAAATAGTTCCTATTGACAGAACGGCTAAGCTAACTTAACAGTCGAAATCTTACCTCTCATATTTTCTGGCTGCTGGTGTATAAGCTCCAATCTTTTTCATTTTATTGTTTCTATCACCTTGTTACTCAAAATGCATTTGAAGAGCAAGGCTGAATTGGACCTTTGAGGAGGAACCTTCTCTAGCCTGAATGCTGGAGCCATTGGTGTTTGCAGAGTGCAGCTCTTTATCTTGTGAAATTAGGTGCATTCACCTGTAAGCTCCTGGGATCCTAACTGGCCCTACCAACACCATACTCTGGTTGCTTTTCAGATGGCTCAGGTCTGCGGGCCAGCTCACCATCGGCTGAGTCCAGGGGAGGAAGCAGAAATGTGAAGCTGGAGGAGGAGGGAAAGGCAGAACAGGTCCTCATGGCAGCTGTGCAGACTACATAATGTTAAAGTTAACTGTGAGCATCCTAAGTGAACACTGAACTGGAGTCTAGCGAAGGTTGTTGGTACCTCTCAGCACCAGGACAGTGCTCTGTGGCATGGGGCTAAGGGCTTCTGTGTGTCCTTGAGCCAACAGGTGCTTCAGAGCAGCATTTTGCTGCACAAGCCATCACATCAGCTTTACTGTCACGGTAATTTCTCCATGGCAGGCAAAGGAGTTAGCCCTCAGTGAGGGATGTAGTCATGTCATGCTTTGAACATAAGCTGATTTTGCTCTGGAAGTGAGATACTGCATTCCCTGGCACCCACACACTGAGCGTCCTCTCTGTGCGCACATACCACCAGCTTTCTGATTTGAATTCTCCGTGCTGGGAATAGTGAGTCTAGATTTGTTCTCTGTGGGGAATCAGCCATTTCCAGCTTCATCAGACACAAAACCCATCCTTCTTTTAATCCTTTAGGGCTGCAGAAGTGACAAAGCAGTGGAGGAAAGAGTGAAAAATCTGTGGCAGCTTTCGTAAAAAAAAACTCTGGTTCCAGAAGCTTTGTCCCAGTACATATGGGCAAGATTCAAACAGCATTTTGGTGCAGGCTCTCTCTGCCACCTCCGTCAGGACAGGGGGTTGTGATGCACAGGCCAGAAAGAGTATGGCTTGACTTTGACCCAAGCAGAGGTGGGAGAGGAGACCCAGTGCACATCGAATGTGAATGTTCACTACACACTCATGTGGAAGTAAAGCTGTGCTCTGGAGTCAGAGAGAGGATATTTGTTTGCATTGCCTGAGCAGACAACATCTGCAGAGTAAAGACCTCTCTTACAGCGATGGACATAGGCTAAAAATGTGACTGCTTCAGGATGTTGATGTTGTGTGAATCAAAGCGATTGTAATGAAAATCGGTTTACTTTTAATTAGAGCAGTCACTACTGGCAACCACTCCAGGCTCATCTAAGAAATTTTCAGGCAGTAACTGCATCTTGGTGAAAAGCAGATCCTCCCTTTCAGTAGCTCATTTTTTTTGAGCTATTTTGAGTGTAATTGCTTCACTCCCTATTGAGGGCTGGGAGGAAATCCAGCCAAACCATCGTGCAAGCTGTAGCATCCTGGAACTCATTTTGGTGAACACTTTTCTACCATGATTTGTATTGCATCAATCTGGACTGTTTTGGAATGATGAACTGATTTTGGCTGGTATTTGATTGAGAGGGAAGGAGGGTGGTGAAAAGCAAGGCCATAGTTTTGGTTCTTATGGTATTGTTGGGGATGAAGGGACCCTTGGTGTCTGATCCATCACAGTGGATGTATGGTATGGGTGTCCACTCTAACTCAGCTCTACAGGATCAGTCCAGGCTCATTTACCAGCCCTCTGCTAGCTGGCAGCTTCAGGTACTTACATGAACAACAGTCTGTGGCACATACCCCATAGGAGAAAAAAAAGTTCTGCTTTGTCTCAGGCATAACTAGTGCCCTGACCTTGTTTCTTCCCCATCATAGCGCTATACAGTATACAAAAACCATTACAAAAAACACCTTAAGCAACCAAACTATTCTCTGAAAGAAGTTAAATGTTTAAAGGCATCCCCTGGTCAGCAATCATCCTAAATCAATACTGAAAGAGAGAAGCAATTGACTGAAAACACCATCCATTAATTAGAGTGTGGCTTGGACCACAATGGCATGGTTGCTAAAGACAGAGTTATTTATATTTGGTTACCGAAGGATATGTGAAAGGGTAGTGACAGTTGTCACTGAAGCTCCATACGGGAAGGCTGCTTGCTGGTGTAAATGCATTAATTATTGTGACAGATTTAGCTGGATGGAACACTGCATAGTCTGTAAGTTCTGATATGTATGTAGAATTAACAGCATTTGCCTTTGCAGATGCCTAGTTTCTGAGCACCAGAGCTTTGGAGCTAGAAAATGTGAAGGTAACCCTAAGAAGACCTGACTGCCTTCAGGTTCCTACTCAACCAGATGGCAGTAAGAGAGTTAATTGCTCCTGCAAGAAGTAAACTTCAACCGGGTGTCACTGTTTGAATTCAGTTCGTTTCCCATATGTTCTTCTGTGAAGATCTATTGCAGATACTTATAGCATGAGAACAATCAAGTTTACCCTAACCCAGACTCCATGACCAGCTTGCCAAGAACTTGAAGTCATTGTATGATACCTACTAACACTTTACTAAGGTTGCAGAGTGGCTGCATGTCTCATGAACCCACATCCCTTGCCTTTATCAGAATAAAAGTAGAGTAGTCCTGTTCTGGGAAGTTTTCTGAGGCTGCTTCATGGTGTTGGAAATGAAGCCTACCACTTTTTGCATAAAACTGTATAGTGTGTTTGGTGATGGACCTCCTTGCAAAATAATGACCCATGACAGAGAAGTGAGGCTTACCTCCTGACTCTGAAATGGAAGAGGTAGCCATGTGTCTGATGTTCCATCTTTTTGGACTCAAGCGGAGATGACAGGACTTGCTTGTGGTTAATGCTGTATTTGCACTTACCCACACAGAGAGGCAGGAAATCAAGCACAGGGATTAACTCTACAGTTACTGATTGTTAAATGATTTAAGGTTTCCTGTGCTGTCCAAATCCTTTAACTAATGTGGCTTCAGCTAGTTAAGGAAGACAAACATGGATGTTTGGGCTCAATTCAGGAAAGCATGTTAGCATTCATCTAACACCAAGCACACAGGCGAGCTGAATTTCAAGGGTCATGTCTAAATACCCTACTGAACAGGAGATGGATAGCTCTACTCATCTGAACAGCTCTCTCCTTCACAGACAGGTTTTAAGGCAGACTCTTTACTGTCAGATCCTTAGTGAGATTTCCTGAGATTTCAGCTAAAGAGATACCCACATAACCCACAGGGGAACAAGCCCATCTGGCAAAGGACCTCTGTGAGGCTGCCTCAGCTGCTGTAACTCTTTACTAGAAACAGGCAGCTAATGCTTTGCTTGAGGAAGTTCTCAATTAAACCGAGATTGCTTGGGGAGGCTGGGGAGTCTACCACTGGGGGTCCTTAGGAATGACCTCCAGAAGCAGTGCAGGTCAAGCTGATCCTGGGTCAGAGCAGGATGATGGACCAGATGACTGCCAGGGGTATTTTCCCAGGGAATTCACTTCCCCATCAGAACTGAAATTGCATGAATAAATGGTCAAACATTTCACAACGCTCTGTGTGTGCCCCATATTGTAAGAGTAGTAGGCAAATGTTAAATCACTTTTTATTGATAAACACCCTCACTAACATTTAATATTTTAATTTGTAGGTATGGATTTCACTGTAAAGTACAGAAAAATAACCAAATAACTCTTTTCAAGTATGCAGTGGTCAGTTTTCATTCTTATGAATACTACACATCTCATCACTGATACACAGGTCACATTGTCAGGATAGATTGACCAAGAAAATAAAGAATTTATTTTGGAATGAAATGCATGTAGGTAGATATTTAAACAGTCAGCAGTAATGTGACTCAAAAAGGAACTTACTCCTTTTTTCTGGAATTACTGGTGAATGACATGCTTGTGACACACGACAACCAAGTGTAGTCATGCTTCTCAGGAACAGGCGAACGTCTGAGAAAACTCTTCCTGCTATGCAGTTATTACTCAGCTGGTATTTACATGGGAGATGGGCCTGAGAAGAGTGACTACAGCTTTACTACATGGAGGGAACTGGAATGTCAGCTACAAAATAAACAAAACTCTTGGGGATATTTCTCACTTTGTCTTTTGAAGATATTGAGCAACCAGGTGAAATAACGCCCAATCTGAGGGAGATGCAGTATGACCACAGAGAGGGGCTTCTCCCTTCACATCATCATCCTGGGTGGATGTTGCATGCTGGGCTCAGAAGTCCTGGTTATTGAGTCCACATCGGTTTGTATGTGGCTCTGAGCCAGTGCTCACACAGCACCTAAACCAATTTAACTGAACTCACACAGGCAAAAGCTGCAGGTGAGCTCTGGAACACAGCTGGTGAGAAATCTGAGCTTTCTTTGTCCATTGAGGCACAGCTGGGAGTGGCCCATACCTGACATGATGTCCAGGGAGACATGAACGGCAATGAAGAGCAGAAAATCTGTCCCAAAAAATGGGGAGGATGCCTCAACTCAAACTCCTAGCATAACTGCTGAGAACAAGTCATTAGAGATGTCTCACTAGCAGACACATAGGCAGCCACTGAGCATGAAGTTTCTCTCAGCCGCATCTTTGTCATCTTCCTAGTGATTTAGGGACATCTCTTGAGGAAAGGAAATCATTGGGTGAGTCAGGGAAAGGCTATGATCAAGTGGGTCCGGGATGTGAGCAGAAAGCATCACTGTCTGTGACTGGTGAGCTTCCTTCTGTGACTGGTGAGCTTCCTTCTCTCCTGGAATAGCATCTGAGAGCTGAACACCTCCCCCCCACTTCTGGTAGACTGACCTCAGAAGGGAGTGGCAGAGAAACCAACCAGCTGGGTGTAGCTATCCATTTAAAATGGATCAACCCCCTAACTGGGAAGCCTCCTGAAAGGGTTACTGGGGAGGGGACAGGGAAACACCCAGGACATTCAGAACCACCTAGTCAGTGAACTTGGAAAGAATACAGCAAAACAAAGTGGTCTCTCCTTCACTAATCAAGAGAAATAAAGACTTGAAATACCCCCTGGAACTGATGGAAAATCAGGTCAGAAGCAGAAATATTCATGCATTTGCTCTACTGGAGGGTAAAGAATTTCCAAACCCAATTTCTTTTGTGGAAACCTGGCTCCCTAAGGCTCTGAACGAGATGCAGAGAATGTCCCGCTGCATGTGGTGTGCTGGTTCAGGATCCCTGCCAGGGCAATCACTCCCAATAACAAGCAAAGCAAAACCGAGCTGCCAAGTTTCAAATGTTCATGGGAGAGGGAGGCTCATGACTGTGGAGACAGCAATGAGGAAGTAAGAGTTCATTTGCTTCCAAATCAGTCTGAGTGTCCTCACTTGATGTGCTGTTGCCTCAGATAACATGGGTTTAAGACCAGCTTCTTGTTTTTTTAGGAAAAAACATCGTTTGAGTCTATGCAATGCAAGTCTTTCCCTTGATCTGAAATGTTCTCTCATTCAGACTCTGCTTTCCAGGGCTTCCCTCCCCCTCTCCCTTCCTTTTTCATGATTACCCTTTTTCTGCCAGTCTTCTGGCTGATGTCATCTTATGTTGGGAATAGTCTTAGTTTAAGTGTGAGGTTGCCATAAGATCTCCGCAGTCCCTTCCCAACAGCATCACTGTGATTCTGGGGGAGTGCCAAGCTCTGCTCAGCCCCAGAGTTGTTCTCTCGATGTTCAATCTCATAATGGTTTCAGTGATTTTCTGCAGTGAGAGCTGTTGGTTGATTTCAACTCCTCACTGCATCTAACTAGCTCATCACAGTGTGTAGGAACAGGCACCCCAACAGCCTGGTGCATGAGCCCTCTGCCACCTCTTTCACAATGCATTTTTGGGTGATACTGTTTCTGTTTTAGCATCACTCCTGTGTCAAGTGTGCAGACAGAGAAGAAAACTTTCTAATTTGTCTGTGCTTTGTGTCAGCCTGCAAAGTGAGTCTAGGACTATTTACAAAGTTCTATAAAATACCCCAAAATATTTCAGTTACAGCATCTATATCTTCATTTTAAAGGTACTAAAAACTCACAGAAGAAACCCTGCATTTATATATTAAAATATATATATAATTGGCTTTCTGCTATTTTTTTTTCTGCTTTTTTCTGTGTGCTAAAGATACCCTGTGTCAGGGATGTCTTGACAGTGTTTGGACCAGATGATCTTAGAGGTCTTTTCCAATCTAAATGATTCACCAATGATTCTATGATTTGAACTGCAAGGGCAACTGGAGTGGTACCTCTGTTGTGGCAGCATGGTAGTACCAACATCCTTGTCAAACCTGGCTGAGCATTGGCTTTGTCAGCCAAGGTTCTCTTTGTAGCATTGACTGTTCTAGTTCCCTCACTGAAGTAGAAGTCTCATTGTCTCAACATCTTCCTCCTGATGCAATGAATCACTCTGTGAAGTTGCCAATCTGTCTCCAGTGAATACAAGGGTGGCTCAGGCCACCTCAGAGGTTATGAACTGGGAGGGGGGAATTTATGAACGAATGCACACATGGACTTCTGTGCCCCAGGAAATTAAAAAAGGGATGGAAGCAAACACTGAGAAGCACCGCTGTCGCCAGCACCTGGCAAATATCCCATGTTTACAGCCAGGAGGTCATGTAACCCGTGTTCCAAGGAGGCAGGTCCAGGCAGAAACAGGGAGAGGGCTCCAGAGCCCCATTGCACCCAAGCTATGACTCAGTGAGCAAACACAGTTGAGCACTGAAGATTTGGCTGGCCTTGCTGTAGTAATACCTGAAACTTCTGTTTGGTTCCCAAAGGAAATTAGCAGTGAGGGAGGAGAATGGCAGTAGAGGCAGGAGAATGGCAGATAATATTTGCTTCCTTTTGATATAAATATATTTCCAGCATAACATCCTTCAGCGCTAACATTCCCACTAGAGCAAAACAATGAACAAACCAAGTAATTTTAGGAGAGTCAGTAAATATAATTATCATTATCAGGGAGTGTAGCAATAGGACAAAGGGTAATGGTTTTAAGTTCAATCATAAAATCATAGAATGGTTAGAACTGGAAGGAACCTTAAAGATCATCAAGTTCCAACCCCCTGCTGTGGGCAGGGACTCCTCTCACCAGAAAAGAAAGAGAGTAGGTTTAGATTAGATGTTAAGAAGAAATTCTTTACTATGAGGGTGATGGGGCGCTGGAACAGGTTGCCCAGAGAGGTTGTGGAAGCTCCATTCCTGGCAGTGTTTAAAGCCAGGTTGGATGGGGCTTTAGGCAGCCTGATCTAGTGAAGGGTATCCCTGCCCATGGCAGGGGGGTTGGAACTAGATGATCTTTGAGGTCCCTTCCAAATCAAAGCCTTCTATGAATCTGTGAATAATACCACCAGTAATTGTAATAGTAACAATCCTTTCAACTAATCCTTTATTTTCTGTTATAAAAAATAGAAATATGCACCAAGGAACAATGCTTCATCACCTAAGGAAATGGCAGCTCTTGTATTTCCCTGTTTCTCCTTTCTTTGGTCTCTTGTCAACATTTTGTCAGGCCAGTGCAGGATGCAGGAGGAGGAGGAGACTCTAAAGAAATCCCCCTAATCTCATGGGCCAATTTATTATTTTGGAAGGGAATCCAGACGCTGGGAATTGAGGATGCTTTCTGTGAAAAGCAATTTCTGCCTACTTTGGAGTTCAAGACAGGCTGTATAAACTTAGAATGCTCCTCCGGTAGAAACTGTTAAAAGATGCATATCTTGTGAGCAAAGATGAGGAGAAATGACCCCATGGTCCAGCTTATGTCATGGTTGTCATATGGGGGCAAAAACTCCCTGCCCTTCAAAAAGGCACTGCTTAAAAAAATGCAGTCCTAGAGGATGAGATTATATTATCTAAGGTCTTTGTGCTACATGATGTGAAAAGGAAAAACAAGGGGGAAAAGAAAATCCTTTTACCATTCCTTGCTTTAGACATTTAGCATAATTTCTTATTGCTTTGTCTAAAAGCTCTGCATAAAATTGTCTAGCCTTTAGACACTGTGCATTATAGGTCTTGTAAATGTTAGAGGGTCCACCTGAGAGTCCTGACTGTTTTTATAGGGATAAATATAGGTGGAAGAATTGTTTGTAATGAATATCATTCAACAAACCACATCTTCCATTTGTGAATTGTCCGTGAAGAGATTGTAATTTTCTTGAGCTGTTTGCTGAATCACTTCTGGAAATCATTCTTCACTGGCAGCTTCTTGGAGAGCAATTTTCTGGGAGCATTTCATATTCAAAGTTTGCAACTTGAGCTATTTTTGTGAGGTGTGTCAGTTCCCTGGAAGGATCTGTTCGCTGGCTAGATGAGTTAGATGAACTTCTGAAGTTTGAATTTCTGTTCTGAGTAATCCCAACAATGAATATGAATTTAAAAACTTTTTTTTTTTCTTTTTAAATATTGGTAAAATGTGGAAAACAGAACCAGAAGTTTGAGGCAGATTCATTACAACGTTCAAATGAGCATCATGGCTGCTAGAAGTTTCCTGAGTGATCAGGCTCTGTGCTTTCAGTGTGATGGCTGATTTGCCATCAATGGCATATCATCTTGGGTCTAGCAGTTTTTTGATAAATGGTATTATTGAATAGGTAGGGATAAAAGAAAACCCGTCAGAGGTCAGATATAAGCAGAAAATGTTAAAGCTGGTGATGAGCAGGTGGTTCATATGACCTATTATTCAGAATTACTGAGTGCTTGACCCTGATCTTGCTCAAACAGAGCCATTGTGCTGACTTGGGCAGAACCTTTGCTTGTGTCCTTCATCTCTGGCAGCAGCAAATTAATTTCTAAATTTACCTCAGCTGAAACAGTTGACAGGCAAGAGATTAGCTGGAAATAATGCCATCTGGGAAGATCACCCTGCCCCTAAATTCTCCAAGGCGACTATTCTAACCTGAGGCTGTAACAGAGGCTCTAATGGTGGAAAAAAACAGGAGAAGGTTCATGTTTCTGTTGGCAGTGTTGCACAAAGTTGTTCCAAATTGGTTTATCTTGCCAAGGACTGTTTTCGTTCATGCTGGGCTTGGCTTTTCCTCTTCATGTCCTCACAATGACAGCTCGTGTTGAAGGTGAGGGTGGGTGGAGTGTGGGGGAATTGGTCTGAGAACTGTTTTCTCCTCACAGCTATTTGGTGTTGCTCCAAGCTATGCAGTGCTTTGGAGGAGAGATGTCCCTGAAGAGCCGAGGCATGAGGCTAAGGGCTGAGATGGTGTCCACACAGACAGTGTGGTCCTCTCTCCCTCCCAACACCAGATGCAAACGTCTCTCCACAGAAACTTGCCTTTTACAGCAAGACAGCTAAAGGAAGGCAGCCAGTTGAAGATGAGACTCACGGGTGTATTGAAATGGAAAGAAAACAAAGCCTCTTAATACTTGCCCCTGTGCTCTTCCAATCATGGAGAGGGAGAGAAGGCCTTAACTTTTGGTCACAAAAGAAGTACTGACAAGGCCTCAAGTAATCCCAGCAAAACCCATTCAAATAAAAGTTTGCACAGAACAAAGCTGTGAAAATTAAAGGGTTCACTGAGTCTCTCATTCAGTCAGGAACTAGAGCTCTCTGAGAGCCCAGCACCTCTCTAAATTAATCTAATGAGGACAAGATGCCACTGGCATCTCTCATCCACCTGGAGACGGACAGAAATGAGTCCCGTACCTTTCCAGAAGAGGGAAGCTAAGGGCATGGAGCAGTTAACAGAAAATTCTCAATTAGAGGTGATCAGGATTCAGCCCGGAGCTCCTACTAGTGGATGCACCGTGGGTCTTAGTCAAGCCAAAGGTCTGTAGTTAAAAAGGCAGACAATTGAACTACTTCAACCCAGTAATGATTTCATAAATGCACGTGTCTGAGTAATGATTCCATATATTATGCCTTCCTCCCACTTGTATTAAGCCATCACGCCTGGATAATCTAACACATTGAATTAAGCCCTCCTGGTTTACCCGTTCTGTGCCGAGAAATTCTGCTAGTGTTCAGCAAATCGCTGACCCCTATCAAGTCCTTACAAGTACAAAATCATTCACTTTATTTATATAAGTCATCCTACAGCCCAGATTTATAGGGCAGACAAAGTAAATGCACCTGTGTTGATGCAGTGGTAATTTCGGTGTGTTATGTCGGGGGAGTCGATGTAAGGCGGCGACTTTCATAGTGCAGCTTGAATGGGGTTTGGCTATAGAACAGCACAGCTGGCCAGCAAGCAGGAGTGAGCAGCAGCAAGACTGGATCTGAAATTGGCTTTTGTGGCTCTTCTGCTCCTAATAACATATATTAAAAAAAAGAAAAGATCCATTTTGAAGAAGAAGAAGGAAAAAAACCCTCATTGGTTGTATGAGGATTAACAAGGTAGTTTACCATAATATTAGACAGGAGGAAGTCTTTTTAAGGAAAGTACTGTAGGGAAGATGATTGTTTTTGCTTGCACTTGTTTCCCCTGCTTCCCTGGTGTTCTTTTTTTTTTTTTTTTCAGTTCTGTAGAACAGGCTCAGAAAGTGGTACAAATCATATTATTTGTTAATGTGCCAGCCTGGTGAGTGGATAATTTTTAGTGGTCTGCAAAGAGAACAAGCACAATCCCTGTTATTTGTTAATCACTTCTGTGTGCATAACACTCAAAGACTGTTTTGAATATTTTTCCTCCTTTTTCTCCAACAATTTATGTTTGTTACATTGAATTCCTTCCTGAGCCCAAACTGAGGAGGCATATAGAAGATAACACTCACAAGGAATGATTTAAGGTCTTCAACTTTCAATTTGAAATCCAGGAAAGAATCTCGAGGAGTTCTCTATTATGATGAAGGGGGGGAAAAAATGTGTGTGTGGGGGTGTTAAGTAAGCAGCTTTACAGAAATTCACCTTGTAGCATTACTAAGAGGAAATCGTCACTCCAAGGCAAGTTACAACAGTGCTATCGGCAAGACAATGGCTCAGTCACTGAATAAGTCCCGGCTTGTCACAAACTTTTTGGTGAACCAATATATGGCCGGTCTTAATGCACTGTATTGCAACTATTATGCAAATCTATCATTAAATAGAGGCTTGCTTTGTTTGTAGTCACCTCATATGTCTGCCCAGGAGGTAGGAGGCAGCTTAACAAAATTAACTACGGTCTGACTTTGATTTCTTGATGTTTTTCCTTCCCTGTATGACATGCTTGCGATATTGTCAAGTTTCTTTCAGGTTTTTGCATGGTGTAAAGGACCACTAAGTGAGTCATTCTGCATAGATAAGGGAAGACAGTGTGCGTGCACTCTGTGACAAAGCCCTAGCAAGATCTCTGGTGCCTCCTGACCCTGAGTAGAAATCCCTGGATGTAGTATGATTGCATGGGGATGTTTCTGTATGAGGTTAATCACAAAAAGCATTCAAGTACCAGAATGATTTTGTTTGCTTGCTTGTTTGTTTTTAAATGAAAGCATTTCTTTCAGTTTAATAAAGTTAAGGGTGTAAATTGCTTATTCTTCTCTGTGCAAACAGCTTTGGTTATTTGTCATATCTGCGTGTCCTTAATTTCCCACCAGTGTTATACGTGGGATGGAAGTTTTCATCTATCGTTTGAGGCTTTGTTTTAAAAAGCCCATCATCCAATCAGAGAGAATAAGCCAAGTGATAGAAGTCTCCAATTACAAAAATCTGTATACTAAACACCAAAAGGTTACAGCTTGCAAACAGCCGGATGACGAGAAAATACTGTGTGATACCAATCATTAATCATAGCCTGCTTAAGAGTGACATTTCTGAGAATCAGGATCAGTTTGCCAATGATTCACTAGCTGCAGAAAGAACTAAAATCATAGCGTGCATTGTTTGAAGTGAGCATTTTGATCAGTTCAGTAAGTATCAAAAGCTGCTTCCCATTGGCTACAGAGGAAGGAGGAAATCAAAGTCACCTATGTTTTTCACAGAAGTTGTTTTTTGCAGTTAAATACTGACATCCAAAGTTTGTCAGACGGAGATGGAGCCGTGTCTCTACCCCTGTGTCACATACAGCAAAACGCTGGTCCCACTGATTTTGGTGACAAAATTCACATTCATTTAACCTCATGTCAGAGGATTGATTTTTATTGACACACTGGGGAGCAATTAATTATTTACCCATCAGCCTGCAAGAGCATTTCAAAAGGATTTATTTAAGGTGCTGCTCTAAGAATCCGTTATCTTGAGGTGTGTGATACCTTATACAGTTCACTGTGCTTAAATACCTTCCACTCAATTAGCTCATGTTTTTATTCAAGGAAGGAGATGGATAGGTCTCTTCAGCTGGCAACGCTTTCAGAGTGTGTCAGGCCAAAGGGAAGCTAATTAGAGGGAAGAGAGAAAAATGTGGAAATTACTGTTTGCAGAGGGCACTGTAGAGAGGAAACTTTGTTGTGAGTGGCTCTCTCTCACATTAAACATGCTGAAGCTGTACTCTTCTGACCATAAGATTAATGATGCCAAGCCAAACATTATACCCATGTCTCAAGGGTCACAAGCAAACTTCTTCTTTTATCATCTGTTTCCCATTTTGCTGGCCACTAAGGTATTTACTTAGGAATTAGTATATATCCAGGTTTAAGTAGATTAAACTAAAAACATGCCACTGTTTACTGGATACATCTGCTCTCATTAGTATAACTTGTTGCTGTTGGCATCAAGCAGTTTAATTAAAATGACAGCATAGTTTTCTGAGGAATCTGTGCCTGGTCCCGGTGGGCTCCTCAGACAGATGTGAATAACTGGTGCCTCCTATGGTGGTTGTAGGAAGAAACCAGGGCTTCTTGCTCCCCGTCATCCCTTCAGATGGTCCCTCCTGCAATGGAGAATGGAAGTGCAGCACTTTCACTTACACTAGATCCGTCTTCCTCCCCCCCCCCCCCCCCTTATTCTTTATTTAGTGTAGTCCAACTCATCTCATTAACACCTGTGAACTTTATGTATTTATTAGCAACTTAGGTGTGGGACAGTTGGTGAGATACCAAAAGCAGGTATAGGCCCAGGCATGACGCAGGTACTGACTCTATAAGGAACGAAGTTGCATCTGCTAAATACTGAGGTAAAGCCCAGAGACACCATCTCTCCTGCCATGCATGTGGTTGTCTTGGTAACGCCAGTGGCCCAAAACTGAGATGGGTTCCAGAAAATCCTGTGATTGCCTTGGAAGTTATGAAAAAACTAAATTATCAGGGTTATTTGCCTTCTGTTCTGAGTTTTGAGCTGATACTTGGAAAACAAATTCAAGAACTTTTTTCCTGCCGTGCTGTAGGTTAGACCAGGAAACCACTTGGGCATGTGAAAGACATGAAGGCTTTCAAAATGTATGCTCATGCACATTCACATTTCAGTCAAAACCTGTTGGCCAGACCACTTCTCTGGGATTTTGAGTGGGGAGTAGGATTTGGGACATGCCAATTCTAACCAGCATCTTTAGCTGGGAGCCAATGTTTTCCCATTTTCCATGGGCAGTCCACCTCAGCACTGGAATAGAAGCGTCTGAAAGCAGTAGTGATTGCCCAAAACACCCTAGGATAGTCAGCAGAGGGGACGTCTTCAGGGAGTAATTGGGAGAGAAGACCTTGGGAATCACCACCAGCACCTTTGCTTGTTATAATTTTACTAAATAATGCAAATGTTTCATTTAAATGTAGTCTCAGAAAACTGGTGACTCCATTTTCTAGCGGCATAGGATGGAGTGGAAGGTCTGAGTCCTGTCATGAGTCTGACTGACAGCACAATTTCTGCACTTCTCTCAGCCTCATCTTGGACTAGCAGCTGGATGAAATGACACCATTTCAAAGGGGAAGATGCTGTAATCTCTTAAATACTTTTTGTCTGAGAGAAGAAAAATCAGCCACCTAGTCCTCAAATAGAAAGTGGTTAAAGCATTTTATAACACTAGGCTTGTGGTGAAATCTGAACCCTCTGCTTTCCATTCTTTCCAAAGCAAAAAGCACAGTGAGGAAGTGCAGTGTTTTCTGAGATGCTTGCAGAGCAGTGCCCATCTGGCCCAGGCTCGCTGGGGTGGGCGGCAGCAGGGGCCAGTCCCAGGCATGCAGGGGTCTGGAGACCTGTCCTGTGCAAACACACAAGGATGCAACACCTCTCTCAGAGAACTATGGTGCCCATCTGAGGTGGGGAAACTATGCCTTTCATGGTGGCTAAATACATACTAAAGCACTTTTGGCTGCCTGGCCATCAATGTATGGTAAAGGCTGACCCAGAAAGAGTGGAAAAATCTCTTGGTGATGATGGGTTAGATGAAGCAGTGAGGCTGAAGGTGCCTCTTCTAACACCTAAATAGACAGAAGAAAACAGAGATGGTGACAGACATCAGTGAAGTTCGATGGTATCCCAGGGTGCATTAAAAGAGCATGGCCAGCAGGTTGAGGGAGGTTATCCTCCCATCCGCTCTGTTCTGGTGAGGCTACATCTAGAGTATTGTGTCCAGTTCTGGGATCCCCAGTTCAAGAAAGGATGGGAACTACTGGAGAGAGTCCAGAGGATGGCTACAGGGGTCTGAAGCACTTTTTGTATGAGGAAAAGCTGAGAGTGCTGAGGCTGTCTGGTCTGGAGAAGACTTAAAGAGCATCAGATTAATGCTTATAAATATCTGAAGGTGGATGCCTAGAGGAAGGGTCCAGTCTCTTCAGTGGTGCCCAGCAACAGGACAAAAGGCAAGGGGCACAAACTGAACACAAGAAGTCCCAACTCAATACTAGAAAAAACTTCTTTACTCAAGGTGACGGAGCACTGGGACAGGCTGCCCAGAAAGACTGTGGAGTCTCCTTCTCTGGAAAGTTTCAAGACCAGCCTGGACACAATCCTATACAATCTGCTCTGGGTGATCCTGCTTTAGCAGAGGATTGGACTGGGTGAGCTTCAGAGGTCCTTTCCAATCCTTATTGTTTCATGAATCTGTAATGTGGACCCCTGCTTGGAGTTCCAAGGTAGACCACTAGCTGGCCTGGAGTTAAATCCATCAGTCCCTGGGATGGGCCGTTTGAAATAATGATGGTTTTTACCTGATTTTTGTTTCTAAGAAGATTCCTCACTGTCTCCTCCTTGATTAGCACCATGGATAAGCTATAAAGTGGAGCAAGAAAGCAGAGTTTGCGGTGAGGATGTGTTTGTGTGGGTGAACCCAGTTTCCACCAATAAATGTAATAAAAGGAAAATGCTACATAAATTTACTTGCTGACTGTTTTGCTCCAGTGTCATGGCCCAAGAACAATCACCCAAACTCATCCATGTGTGAAAATTGTAATATTGGAAAAGGCTCCTGTGTTTGCTATTTGTAATATTTCTTTCAAACGACTTTCCTCTGTAAGTGGATACAGAAATAACTCTTCAGATTATGGATTGGAGCAGGACTTGTATTTGTTTAGTGGTGTAGCTGCATTGATTGGCATCCCCAGGCTCAGGAGAAATGGTTTTAACCATCCAGAACAACAAACACTGCCGCAAAACCTACACGGGTTACACTGGGAGCATTCAAATGTAAAAGCAACTGGGTGTTTCAGGAGCCAAAATACAGTTATTTTTAAGTGGCTGTGGATAGGAATGGTCATTATTTATTGTTTGAACATAGCAGCACCTGCTGGCTCCAGCCAGAAATCGGGACTTCACCAGAATAAGCGTAAAAGGCAGTAAAAAAGAAGATTCCTCCTGCTTGAGAAGAGTGAGTCTGGGCAGAAGGCAACAGGCAGAGTCTTTGGACACCACAAGCACAAAGGAGGAGCAGAAGGGAGTGGGAAAACTGGTCTGATCCCCTTGGCTAGCTTCTGCAGTCCTGCGCTGGCCATGTCATGGTGGACAAGCTGAGGAGCCCTATGGTGGAGAGGAAAATGGTGATGACACCTTGAAATGAAAGGCAGAGGTGTGGTGGGAGCTGTAGAGGTGTCAGAGGCTCAGTGGCATGTCAGGGTTTGTAAGAGTGGAAGGTGAGGAGGATGTGTGGGCAACATGGGAGTTATCCTTTAGGAGTACAGTGTGGGATAATGGGATGGGTAGAGATGGCTGAGAGTGGAAATGGTGTTCTCTCATCCCAGTGGTTTTGGTTATGGTTTGGGATTTTTTTTGATGGGGAGGTCTTCCAGAAAGTTAATCTTGGGAAAAACTAAAGTTGTTTGGCTTGGGAATTAAGGACACCGGATGTCAGCATCCTTTCCCACCCAGCCCTACTGTCAAAAGGCAATAAGGCAGTGGAAATAGGCATTAGTGCCTCTCCACTTTCTTCCTCATCCTTGCTTCCCAAGATCCAGACCTTTACTCCTGCCCTCCTGTAACCAGGATTTATGGAGATATCTGGGCTGTTGTGGAGGCAGAGGCAGGTGCAAAATTTCTTCTTTACTTTTCCCTAAACTTTGCTGCAAGTCTTTCCATTCTCTGGAAAGCTGCTGGGCATTCAACTTCCCTCTCCCAAGAGAACAGCACTGAACCTTCCATGATAGTTTGGGTTTTTTTTTCTCCCAACAGAAAATGGAAATTATTTATAAAACTGTTTTTCTTCTGCAGAGATTTTAGTTTTCTTCCATAAGAACTTTTTTTTTTAAATTTTTGCTTAGACCATCATTCTCATGGAAAACTTTGTGGTCTTAATGATAAAAGTGTAATCAATAAAATTATTTTTGCAGCAGCATTTTCATAGAATAGTAGAATCATAGAATACCAGGTTGGAAGGTGCCTCGAGGATCATCTGGTCCAACTTGGCAAAAGTATAGTCTAAAGAAGATGTCCCAGCATCTCCACCACCTGAGTCTTAAAAGTGACCATTGTTGGGGAATCCACTACTTCCCTGGGCAGATTATTCCAATATCTGATTATTCTTATTCTGAAAAATTTTCCTCTTGTGTCCAATTGGAATGTCCCCAGGAGTGACTTGCACCCATTACCCCTCAGCTTTTCTATGTGACTCCCTGTAAGAAGGGAGTATCTATCTTCTTTGTAGCCACCCTTTAAGTACTATAACATGGTGATAAGGTTTCCCCTCAGCCTTCTTTTCTCAAGGCTGAACAAACCCAGTTCCCTCACACAGCAGGCCTTCCAGTCCTTTGATCATCTCCATGACCCTCTTGGGACCATGTCCAGCCCATTCATTTCTGTTTTGTACAGCAGGAACCAAAACTGAACACAGTATTACAGGTGTGGCCTGACATGCACTGAGTGGGATAATGACTTCTTTGTCTCTGCTGCTGATGCCCTTGTTGATGAACCCAGCAGCAACTTTGCTGATGTCTTTCAGCACACTGTTCATTCATATGAGCTCATTGTCTACCCAGACCCCTAGGTCCCTTTCCACAGAGCTGTTCTCCAGCCAGGTGGGTCCTAGTCTATGCTGCACTCTTGGATTCTGTTTTCCCAGGTGCAAAACTGTATGCTTATCCTTCTTGAACTTCATAAGGTTCTTGATATCCCACCTTTTCAGCCTGTCCAGGTTTTCCTGCAGGTAGTCTCTCCTTTCCAAACTTCCCCACTCAGTTTGGTACCATCTGCAAATTTCATCAGGGTGTACTTGATCCCATCATCCAGATCACTCATGAAGTTATTAAACAGCATTGGACCCACTGTCTATCTCTGGGGGACTCCTCTTATGACAGGTTGCCAGTTTGGAAAGGAGCTATTTACCACCCTCTCTGGGTGCAGCCTCTCAGCCAGTTCCCCACCCAGTGCATGGGCCACTGGTCTAGACCATAATACATCAGTTTCTCTAGCAGTAGGCTGTGGGTAACTGTATCAAAAGCCTTGGAGAAATCCAGGTGGACAATGTCCACTGCTCGCTCCACATCACAATATATTTAAAATATATAGGGCCAGAAAGAGTTCTGTCTAGGCCAGGAATGAAGGAAAACAAAAAGTAGTTAAAATCTGTATTTATTTCCATTTCAAATTTTCCTCTTTAGAGCTGTCTCTGTATAATGGCTCGAAAACGTCCAGGGAAGTTCTGTCATTTCTGGTTTCCATCTCAGACTGAAACTGAAACAAGCAAACAGCCTTACAAGAAGCCTTGTTCTTATGAAGAGATTTCCGATTTCCTATGTTTTCATCCTCATGAGGTTTAGATAAAACATCCAGACTTTTCCTTTTTTAAACTGAAGCCAGACTCAAAACCTGCTGAGGTTTCCCCATCACTAATTAGGGCATGTATGTGAAATTATTTGCTGTGAAGGTGAAGCGTAGTGTTAAATTAAAATCAGATGCATTAAGAAGAATTCTCTCCTGCTTTGGCAAGTGTATGGGGTTGGTGCCCCGAAGGATGGTTTTCATTTTGTTATACTATTTTTCTAAATAATCCAGAAGGATGCAACAGAAAGAGGGTTGTGGATTTTTCAGGGGGGAGTGGTGGTGGAATCCTCCCAAACCAAAAAAACCCCCACCTTGGATTCTATCTTGGAAGAAAATAAAATCTAAGTTTCTGTTTCATCATTTCATTTAATGCTCCCTGAACATACAGGGAAAGACATGCTATTTTCCACTCTCCTCCAAGGATGCATGCCAGGTAAGGACCGCTCTCATTAGCACGTTGCTGGCAGGATGCAGTGTGGTATGGAGCTTGACTCTTGTCCAGGGTGTTGGAGGGGGGTCTGTGTGTGTGTGCTCACACTGGGATCATTCCCTTCCACCCTGGCCAGCCCTCCTTAGGTAGCAATAAGGCTTTCTTGGCTGTAGCAGGAGCCACAATGCTTTGCCCAGTTGGACTTATTCTTCTTCCTTTAACCAAACACGTTTGCAGGAACTGCAAGCAAATGTCTGTATTGCTGAGAGCTGGTAGAGATGCTAGAGAGATGAAACATCATGGCCTCTTGACAGCTGCCCCAGTTTTATTTAAAACCACATAACATTCATTGACTGCAGGTATATTTTGCCTGGCAAAAGCCAAGCTTTGATGCAGTATGTCCACCCTGAAACCAGGCACTTGCAAGTCAAGGTGGGTACCTTGTTGCCTGTCATCTGCCGGCACGCTGTGTGCAGAAAGCACAAGCAGTACTGTTGAGCTCCTTCTAAAACACTGACGATCATGTTTCCATGCTGAGGGCTGGGTTGGCTGTTATTAAGTTTGCAAAAAGAGGCTGTTTGGATTTTTTTTTTTTAACTTCTTAATGCCAAGAAAGCTTCCTGAGTAGCATATGAGTTCGTGCTAAGCTACTTCAAAATAAAAATAAGTAAGAGTGTTTAAATGTAGAAAAATCTTGCAATTGCAAAGGCTTTTCAACCCTCACCTTTTCAAAATTGCTACTGGATGGGGTCAGGTAGGGTTCTGAAGTGTTTAGTCTGGAATGAATAAAAATGAAATTTTGGAAGTGTTTGTACTTTTAAAATCTATGAATGTTCATGGAAAAAAACCTACCTGGCTTTTCTGTGTGCTACTAATATAATTAACAGTTCCCTGTGCTCAGTCTAAAAAAAGGCATAAGAGGAGTAGACCCAACCCCCTTTGTGATTATTATTTTTAGGGTAGCAATTAAAAATAAAACCAAACCACAACAAAACCAACACTACCCCCCCACCTCTAACAATCTGTGAGCTAAATTCCCCTGAAATTGGCAAACATTTGATCCCAGTGACAGAAATTATTGTGAGCTTGGAATGATATCAATTACTCTCCATTACTACCCGAGGGCTTGCTGCTGTAGTGGTTAATAAGCCAAATCCTAAGGTGCCCTTTACATTTGTGGATAAGGTCAAAAGCAATTAAGGAGCAGAGGATCTGTGGCAAAAGCAGCACAAGTGCAATACTGGTGGGTTTTTTTTTTTGTAAAACAGGGTCACGTTGCTCAAGCACTGCTGGATTTATCAGAGGATGGGCTCTGCACAGTCCTGTCCAGGCTCAGAGGTCTTTGGAAAACCAGCTCTCCCTTGATCCCGTCTGAACGGTGGAGCTGTAAGTCATGGCTGCGGCTCACCAGGGGTGGTGAGTGTATTTAGAAGTCTAGGTTAAACAGGTGGGTGAAGAGAGAAGTCAAGTAACCTCAGAGCTTTTGAAAATTTTGAGATAGTTTTCTACAAGATAGATAAATGTCGTTGTTTAAACCTAGACAGCAGCTAAGCACCACCCAGCCACTTGCTCACCTACCAGCCCAGCTGGGATGGGAGAGACAATCAGAAAAGTGAGAAAACTCTTGGGTTGAGATAAAGACTGTTTAATAGGTAAAGCAAAAGCTGTGCATAAACCCAGGAATTCATTCCCTGCATCCCAGGGGCAGGAGGTGTTCAGCCATCCCCAGGAAAGCAGGGGTCCATCATGCCTAATAGTGACTTGGGAAAACAAATGCCATCACTCCAAATGCCTCCCCTGCCACCAGCCCCTCACTTCTTGCCCCAGCTCTATATGCTGAGCATGATGTCATATGGTGGGGTCCCAACTGTGTCCTCGCCCAACTGCTTGTGCACCCCCCAGCCTGCTCTCTGGTGGGGTGGGGTGAGGAGCAGCAAAGGCCTTGGCTCTGTGTAAGCCCTGCTCAGCAGCAACAAAAACATCTCTGTGATATCAATGCTGTTTCCAGACAAATCCAAAACATGGTCCCATACAAGCTGCTGCAAAGATAATTAACTCTATTCCAGCCAAACCCAGCCCAATATATTATCACTTTTGTGGACAAACTGTTGTCATACATAGTCACCCACCATATTACAAGCACATTCCCTGTCTCTAAACCCTGTCTTCAATTTCAGTTTAGCTCCTTCATTGGTCCAAGGCTCTCTGTGTGCACCTGATTATACAGATCTTCCCCTCAACAGGATGAGATCAAGACATCTCTTAGTGTGACCAAGCCTTACAGCTTCCCTTTGAAAACCTTGCTACCGATTTTCTAAAACCCCAGTAATTTAACAAAATCCTTTTTGCAGTGCGGATGTCAGACTGCTCACTGAAAATTGGACTATCCAGGGATAGTATCTGATGTCAACAAAGTTAACTTTCTCAGATATACTTGTCCTGAGGAAGACAGCATCAAGTTTCTTTATGACCGGACTTATTTTCCATAAATCCATCTTGATTGCATTAATTATGCTGCTATTTGTTAATTATTTCCTGATTTTCTCCCATATCAGATTTTGCGTGCAGTCAATTTGAGATGAACCAACTGATAGTTATGCAAGTTTTTATCAGTGGCCTCTTTCTATACTGGTACAATAGCATCTCCTAGGCTTTGTGACACCTCCAGTTTTCCAATAGCTGTTATTAGTTGAGGTCAGTGGCTCAGAAAGCTGCTCTGTGAATTTTCTTAGAAAGTTCTGCTCTGTATTACCTTGGCCTACAGACAAGTTTGGGAAAATTAAGTCTTCACATATAGACTACTCCACATGGGTCTCCATGTGACTAGGTTCACCTATCTAAAAGCCAGCTTCAGCAAAGCTTGGCAGGTGGGCTCTCTCCTAAGTCCATGGAGAGCAGGAAACACTGTCAGAGATGGTTCCTGCCATCCAAAGGGAGCAGAAGCCTCTGCAGATGCCTATCTGTCCCTGCTGATGAAAGAAAAAGTCCAGTTGACTCAGATTATGTGGTGGTTTGTTGAATTTTTTCTATGTGAGAGATAGGATGTGTCTTGACCTCGTGCTCCACATTCCATAGGATGCACTCAGATTTGTGTTTCCCACCCTGTGACTGAGACAGTCACTAGATCGTGACCCTTTCTTTGAGATTCTTTCTCAGATAAGTTCTTACGTGACTCACCACGTCTTGCCAGCTGTCTGTAGCACTAGTCGCTGATATTAATGACTTCCAACACTGATTTTAGTTCCCCTAAAGCTAGCTTTTGCTTCATCATGATTTTTCTATACTTCTTTTATAAGTCCACTTTGCTTAAACCCAGGGCTTCTCAGACTGTGGAGGCTTCCGTATGAGTTTCTATCTGGTCGCACACACACACAGACACCTAGACAAAGTTGTGGCTGTTGTCTGGAGACATCTATTTCAAGAAATAAATTAAAACAGTGATTCCCAGCAGATTTTCTATGAGGACAGTGTTGTTCCCATGTTTCTAACCACACTAAGCAGGCCGTGCTGTGGTCAGACGAGGTCTCCCTTGCCCATCTCAGCCTGTCCTTGCCAGTCCCAAAGTAAGTTCTCCAGGGAAAACAGTCTTTTGTCTCATCCCGAAGTGGGTAGTTTGCATAATCTGGTTAAATAAAGCAAATACACACACGCACAAAGAATTGAGGGGGAAAACAGTAGTATAAGTAAGGCTGAGTGGTCCATCTAATCTGACAACAATATAATAAATCGTTTATTTGTGTACACTGGAACAACTCCTTGGGACTGTGGTCTATTCCTGTTTCCCAACAACACTGTCATTAAAACAATGGGCACTGTAATTACTGTGATAAAAAGGCATTATTGCTTCAGTTCTTCATCTGGCCCATGTGCAGAAGGAAGAGGTTTCCTTTATAACCTCCCCGCAGAAGGAGCGCAGGGACCAGAAGGCTCCTTCTCCCACTGGCTCTGCCTGTACAAAAGATTTCTCCACACCGGAGACTGCAGTGTGAGAGCCTTTGTCTTAAATGAAAGGGCATAATACAGGCCTTCTGCCAGCGCTGGCTACGAATGAAAGCAGAGCCTTTATGTACCAGCTAACTGCTGAACTGCAGACAATACTGTAAAATCTGTACTCCTCGATTACCTCAGCTGCCTTCGCATCGCTGGAGTGCTGCTGAGCCTTAAAAAGAGGCAGGCTGCGGGCGCCAGGATGGAGCTTCACAAAGTCTCTGTCAGTTGGAGAGCAGAAAATCTGCTTGCCCAGCACAGCCACCCTGGTGAGAATGAGGAGGGTGGGTCGGGAGGGAGATATGATTAATACCTCGAAAACAGTTGCTCCAGCTATTTCTGCAGCTGGGCCATTTCGTTCTGCAAACTGCGTTTTAGCTTCTCTTCAGTTCGGTTTCTTTTAAAACCTGCTAGTTTGGCAGATCGCTCGTTTGCTACGAGCTTGCTGCCTGGCTCTTGTAATAACAGACTCTGCAGGAGATAGCCAGGAGGTGAGCATTTTTGCACCGGCCTTCCTGAAAAACTGCTTCAAACAAGCCTCAATCTCTTATAGAAAATCGATGAGCGCGTCCTGGAGAGCCAGAATGCCAGCTAGTGTTGGTCAGTGTCTCTCCGCTGCTTTCTGCAGAACCCCATCATCACCTGTCACCCCTGAGAAGTTGGGCTGCACGCTTCACACGCTTTGGAGTGCTCAAGCAGTTTCTGAAATCCTCCAGATACTGCTTGAATGGGAACAGGCTTGGCTGCTGCAATTTTAGCTTTCAGAAAGCACCTACCTTAGGGCTCGTGAAGTACCAACTCCATAAGGGACAGAGGATGCTGCTCTCCCTGTCTGCAGTGGTCATTGAGAAGAGGGTATGCTGGCAGTAAAGCATTCCCTGGCTGTCAAGTGTGAGTGATTGCTGGCTGGTGGGGGATGGGGGGGATGGACACACGTCCCTGTCTGATGAGAATTGCAAAAGAATATCAATAAGGTGCTGAGACGACCACTGCTATTGCCAACACCCTCTTTCAGAAAAATGTTTACCCCGTTGCAAGCGTAACTGATGTAAATTGAATGTGTCAGGCTGCGTAGAAACACCTACCCCCTCCCTGAAGCTGCTCTCCCCTCGTTTGACAAGGTACAAACAGAAAGCCCGTTCGGATGTGAGCGGAGAGTACCAAACATTGCATCAAAAAGCAGGAGCCATCCTGTTACAATCTGCTGCTTGTCAGGATTTGACAGCGTTGTGAAATATAAATGATCTCTGAGATAGCAACGCCTGCCTCAGTCACCGGTAAACAACTCCCCTCATTAAAGAGATGCTTTAGAAATGACAGCACCAAATTATGTTAATATTTTTACGAAGCATTCTCCAGCCAGAGATCCTCAAGCAAGGTTTACCAGTCATTCACCAAAAACATTTATTTGCAAGCAAAGTGGCATTGCAGTTGAAAAACTGATGCCATTGAACAGGCTCCAAGTGGGACAAAAATGAACCTGTTTGGATGTAAGATAAGGGACCGTGAAGGAGGAGATGGATTTTTCCTAATGCTCCTTCTTTAAGATATCATCTGTAACCTTTTTTGACCCACAGATTGTCTTCGGTTCTGAGTTTGTTCAATGCCTAATTCAGTATCCTTAGCCATGACAGTAACTCATAGGTCCTATCCTGCAATACAATCTTGCTAATGATTATAAATGGCTAGATCTGAAACTTGCTTGATCTGAAACTATATTCTACTGTTCAGCGCCCTCTGCAACCTTGTTAAGAGAACACGTTCAGAAACAGCCCTTGGGAAAGAGTCCTGAGTCATCCTGTCTCTCTCTTTAGCATTTGGATTTTCCTTGGAGACTTTTTGGTTAGTTTTTTGCCTTGATTTTGCTTATCTTTGAGATACACTGAGATTAGAGTCCAAGGGAGAATGGCTGCAGTGAAATCATTACGGATTCCACCTGCATCCTGCTCTGAGTCAGACAGAAATTAACAGGATAATACAGGCTGTATATATTTCTCAAGTGAGAGATCGCGGAGATCAGTCCATGACAGAAATACCACTAGTAAGAACAGGCTATAGGCAGTGACAGATAATATTTCATAAGATTTCCAAACTTCTTTTTTTGGGAGGATGAAAACATTTGATCCTCTTCTTGTCAGCAGGCTCACTCTGATCTTCTTTTATAGCAACATTCCCCACTGAAGGTTCAGATTCTCTCAGGCTGTCTGCTCCTGCCCTTCAGAAAAGACCTGGGCTCCTCTCTCTCTGGGCTCTGGCTGTAGCTGCCCTTGCACAGGAGCAGGGTGGCAGCGAGACCCTCCACCCATCGCTCTCTCTAAGGGGTGTCTTTAATGTGGCAGTGAAAGTTATTTCTGCTACGGACAGGTCTCCTGTCACTCCTGGATGGCATATTTTCATTACATTGTCCAGCTGCTCATTTAGGAGAAGTTTTTTTTTCATTTTCTGAAGATTTTTAGCACTTCCATTCACCATTTCTTCCAGCAGGTGATGATTTCTTCTCTTCCTCTTCCTTTTTCCTTTCTGATTCCTGTCTAACAGCTCATATAGCTGGCTGCAGTCATGTTAATTCAGCTTAAAAAAAACAAGGTGATATCTTCTGCTGGATCTGAAAAACACACATGGACACTCCTCCTCTTGACCCTTTCAAATTAGATATGTAAGTTCAGACAAGAATCTCAGATTAATTCTGTCTGTCTCCCAGTTTTCTACACATCAGGGAGAAGCCACTTGAGTATTCTTACAACATAAATATCCCAAATAACCCAGCTTTCATATTTATGAGCATGGGCTATGGATGTTAAGTGTAGGAATAATCATAATGTTATACAGCAAAGAAAGACACTGTTTTGATACTGTGTCCACCAAAGCCTGGTATATGATGCAGTTACCCTCACGCTGACCTTCCTTTGGAAATGTTTGACTATTATCATGCACAGGATTTTTAAAGAGCTAATTACGAATATCCATCTCTGGAGATATTGCTGGACCCTCTGGATGCCTATCTGTGTGATCCGTCCTAAGGAACCTGCTTTGGCAAGGGGGTTGGACTCAATGGTCTCTGGAGGTCCCTCTCAACCCCTATGATTCTGTGATTCTGTGAATTATGAATGACATCTATTGTTCCTACAAAGGATAGGTATTCATTGGTGTTAAACAGCTTTCAATTTATAAAGAGTTTGGGTCTACCAGCCTGCTGATGAGGCAAGATTGTTCCCTTTGCAGGGATGTAGACTTAAGCAAGACTCACCCTGACTGAGAATTTGCTCCATACAATGTTCATGTCCCTTTTGCCAGATGGAGTCAATGCACTGTGCTTCCTGTGTTACAACTAGCATCTTCAGCAAGCACTGAGTGGGTGGATCACTTGGATTGCATCTGGAGAAGGCTTGAGTTTGGAGGAAATGTGCATTTAAGAACATTGTCACTCCCAGGTTGTGATTTTCAGGATTGCTTTCCACCCACAGTAGTTGTGCAAGTGTCCCATCACCTTTTTAGTTAGATGAGACAAACAAGTGCCTCTCAGAGGAAATACTTAAACTAAAGACATTGTTTCTGCACACCTGCAAGCCTAAAGACATTTTTTCTGCACACCTCAGAGCAACTCTGTTTAGTTTTAACCTTGACATGTTGTTGGCACCAGGAGAGACGGGAAGGTAGCTGTCACAGTGTGGGCATACCCTGCAGGGATCCCACCACCCTGTTGGGCATCGAGGTACCGAGAAGTGAGCGGATGCTCTGCAGCACAGCTCTGTGCGCCAGCTCACAGCCAGAAAGGCAAGCTCCAGGGGGATTTCATCGCCTACCTCTGCTGGCAGGGCTGTCCTTACTGTGTCACAGGCTGGGAAGGAGGGTGCCCACATCTTCAGCATCCTTCCTCATGCTTGTAATGCATCCCCCTTGGGTTTGCATTTCTCTCAGAGTGAACAATCTCCATGTGTTTGGAAAACACCGAGATTGTATTAGACACCACCAGGAATAAGTAATGACTGTTAGTTACATGTGATGCATTTCATTGTATTCCTAGTGCATAGGGCTGTTTGCCTCCGTCTGTATTCACTATTCCCCACCTTCCCACCTTTGCTCTCAGGATTAATGAGCTGCAATTAGGACTATACAAATTAGATACAATTGTAGATCCAGGCCTGAGGTTGGTGGCCCTGCCTGTGGCAGGGGGGTTGGAGCTCTATGATCCTTGGGGTCCCTTCCAACCCATGCCATTCTATGATTCTATGATTAGTAGATCTATTCTGATCTCTTTGCGACTGGTGTGTTTTCTAATAAGCTTTTTTTTACTTACTTGGTTTGAAAACAGACGCAGAGTCCTGATACATTTAATCTGACAAGGAAGCCACAGCTGTCAAGAACTGTATTAAGGTGTGAATGAAAAGTTTATGCTGACAGAGGAATCCAGACTCATAGCCCTGATTTCCTTGGGCAGGTTCAACTGTAGCCTGCTGACAACAGTTAGACATTACACAAGAGCACAGCTACCCCAGCTCCTTGCCAGGTTGCTTTTCCTAACACTTTGTGGTTGTTCTTTTCTTTTTTCTGCCCTTAAGATGAGGGAAACAACCATTCAGAAGCAAGATGGTGACTTAGAAAACACATTCTGCCTGAGCTGAAGAAGCTTTCTTTGAAGAAAGGCAGGACTACTAGGGCTTGGATAATTTTAAGTTCCCAGGGAAAGAGACAGACGGTATTCATTACAACAAACTTTGAAAGTTTTATTAAGCCAAAATAAAAGGTATAATTTACAATGTCTTTCTCACAACAGCTTTCTTAAATTGCTTCATGTTGACCAGTCATGTTAGCAACTGTTCTTTGACTCAGTATGAAGTGGAATTCACTTATCCAGTCCAGGAAAAGACTATAGCAGAGCACTTGGCATGTTATGGGCTTGAAAGTGATACAGTTTTAATGATGCTGTAGCTCCCTCTTGACTCTGAGAACTAGATGGAAGATGAAGTGCTGTATGTCTGAATGAAAACTTTACCCTCCAATAATGCATCACTGATCTTCTTATGGAGGAATGGGAATCAGTCTTCCCCTTGTGATTTGAGAGCCCTTGTGTTCACCTTGTGCTTGTGGATAAATCCAAGCTCAGCTCTCAGTATTGGTGGTTGCAAGGAATATGGACTGGAATTCTAGCTTGCTGCTTACCAAAAAGCACCTCACAGCCCTACATTTTGGAAATCACAGAAGCAGGATGTGGTTTTTCTGTATGCTGCCCTATAGGCAGTGGGAGCTGTCTGTAAGGCAGAGATGCCACTTCCCAGCTTCAGGACACATTGCAGGGGCCATGGAAACATGTACCATACCTGTGGGTATGGTTACCTGGGGGTGAGAATCAGGACATCATGAATACTTCCCACAGTTTGGAGCCTGGGGTTGTAAAAACTGGAAAGATCTCTGAAAATGGGAATATGAGAGAATTGTCGAGCACTTGGTTGAAGCCCAGCTTGCTGTGACATAGTTAAAAGCTTCCTTGCAGCTGCCCAGACTGTAATCTCCATCAAACAGAGCAAATGCTGGTGTTCTGGCTGGATTGCTACAGCTGTGTAACAGTAATACTCATGTATATTTTTAAAATACCCAAATACTGTTTATACACATCACAGAAAATAATAAATGTGAGTAAGATTAACTCTACAACAGACTTCTAATACACCAGCAATTGAGTGTATAAAAATACACCCACACTCTATAGTTTCTCCTTTAAAATAACATTATTTTTTTCTACAAAGCCCAATTAAACCAACAAGAATTCCACCAAGAATAGAAAGTTCTCTGTCCTCAGACAGCTAATATATCTTGCCTAGTCTTTTGAGAGCCCTAAAAGCAAAATTTAGTAGCTTGTTTCCAGCAATACTCTTCTACAAGGGAGAAAAAGAGTAATTTATTTTTGATTCACAGGACAAGTGGCTATGCAGGGGATCACCAGCTGGTATTTTGATGACTATCTTTGTGGAATATATTGTGGACTCTAAGTAAAACCTCTCACAAGTCTGTAAAGTGCATGGTATGGTGGTGGAACCTTTGCCTGTGGATAGAGTTGGATCAAGCACATAGGAAAGACAATTATGTGTGTAATAATTCTAACCAGAGCTCTCACAGTAAATGCCAGACCAGGTTTCAAATCACATAACATTTTCAAAGGAAGGACTTGAAAGGAATCCATGCTTTCTGCTTCTGTTTGGTGTCATTCCACAGAAATACACATCAATGTGTGTTATTAACCTGTATACCTGATGACGAACCAGCCATCAGTGACAGTAAGTTATTGGAACAAGTTCTGCTCTTGTGGAGGTGCCATGGACCTGGTCAGAACAGGGAAGGAAAAGCAGTTCTGGGGTGAAAAGCTGTAATTTCCCTCCAGCAGCTTGTGAGGGAGCCAAGGAGCACTGGAGAGATGAGGAGGGCAGGAGCCAGCAGAATGTCTCAGGGGCATCTGATCTTAGTGGGGTGCATCCAAGTGACAGGTGATAGGACAAAGGGGAAATGGCCTTAAGTTGGGCCAGGGCAGGGTCAGATTAGATGTTAGGAAAAAAAATTTACTGAAAGAGTTGTCAGGGCCTGGAACAGGCTGCCCAGGGAGGGGATTGAGTCACCATTCCTGGATGTGTTTATAAAAAGGGTAGATGAGGTGCTCAGGGATATGGTTTAGCTTAGGACAGGAATGGTTGGACTTGATGATCTTAAAGGTCTCTTCCAACCTAGTGATTCTGTGTGATTCTGTGTGATCTGAGAAACACGGATGATGTAGTGGTGGCTGAGTCCTCAGCTCACACAAGGCCTCCCTCCCTCCCTCCCTCCCTCCCCTCCCTCCCTCCCTCCCTCCCCTCCCTCCCTCCCTCCCTCCCTCCCTCCCTCCCTCCCCTCCTCCTTCCTCCCTTCCCTCCTTCCTCCCTTCCTCCCTTCCTCCCTTCCTCCCTTCCTCCCTTCCTCCCTTCCTCCCTTCCTCCCTTCCTCCCTTCCTCCCTTCCTCCCTTCCTCCCTTCCTCCCTTCCTCCCTTCCTTCCCTTCTTCCCTTCCCTTCCTTCCTTCCTTCCTTCCTTCCTTCCTTCCTTCCTTCCTTCCTTCCTTCCTTCCTTCCTTCCTTCCTTCCTTCCTTCCTTCCTTCCTTCCTTCCTTCCTTCCTTCCTTCCTTCCTTCCTTCCTTCCTTCCTTCCTTCCTTCCTTCCCTTCCTTCCTTCCTTCCTTCCTTCCTTCCTTCCTTCCTTCCTTCCTTCCTTCCTTCCTTCCTTCCTTCCTTCCTTCCTTCCTTCCTTCCTTCCTTCCTTCCTTCCTTCCTTCCTTCCTTCCTTCCTTCCTTCCTTCCTTCCTTCCTTCCTTCCTTCCTTCCTTCCTTCCCTTCCTCCCTTCCTCCCTTCCTCCCTTCCTCCCTTCCTCCCTTCCTCCCTTCCTCCCTTCCTCCCTTCCTCCCTTCCTCCCTTCCTCCCTTCCTCCCTTCCTCCCTTCCTCCCTTCCTCCCTTCCTCCCTTCCTCCCTTCCTCCCTTCCTCCCTTCCTCCCTTCCTCCCTTCCTCCCTTCCTCCCTTCCTCCCTTCCTCCCTTCCTCCCTTCCTCCCCTTCCTCCTTCCTCCCTTCCTCCCTTCCTCCCTTCCTCCCTTCCTCCCTTCCTTCCTTCCTTCCTTCCTTCCTTCCTTCCTTCCTTCCTTCCTTCCTTCCTTCCTTCCTTCCTTCCTTCCCTTCCTTCCTTCCTTCCTTCCTTCCTTCCTTCCTTCCTTCCCAGTTCATTGCAGACAGCTTGTCCAAAGTGTCACAGCCATCTGGGATGTTGATGCATAGTGAAATGAAGATCATATGATCTTGCTTTAGCTTTCTGCCCCCCCCCCCCCCCGCCCCCCGAGTCTGGACAACTTTGGAATAATGTTTAGTTGCATTAAAACAGTACATTTGGAGTATCACCATAAATAAGATGCACTATACATGTCAAAACAAGTTCTTATGTAATACAGATCTCTGTGGTTTCATTTACTAGTAACACCCTTCCTAAGTCGTAACAGGGAGTGAAGCAATCTCTGTGATATGGAAATTTCTTCTCAAGTGCATAAATTATGTCTTAATGCTTCAATTGCTTGAAAAGTGGGACAGTCCCACAGGTCACCATTTCTATTCCAGTGATAAGATTTGCAAATATTAACAATGATTTCTGGTTTATGGGGAGGGTTAACTTTAAAGGCATGAGGGGTCCAGTTTAGTTGAACATGGGGAAAGAAAAGACTTAAATGTAATAAATTAGCAAATCAAGTAACGAAGGCAGCTTTACTTGGTTTATAGTGATTTTATAAACTTTCTCAATTCTGAAAAGCTAAATCATGCACTTAGGTCCCACATCAGATCTCTGTGCCTTCACCTTCAGCCTGGTCCCTATGATGGGGGTAAGAGGCACATGGAAGGCACTGGGGAAGAGATGATGTGCTGAGACCTGCCCTCAAGTCTGCCTGTGCCACAAGGTTGCAGTGTGCTCCCTGCCTAGACACCTCTCCTAAAAATTATGGACATGTCCTTGCCTGTGAGCTGCCTTAGTGTTTGAAACCCAACACTGGGTTTTCACAACTGATTTCCCCTGGAATTACAGCAGTTCAGCATGTCTCACTGCTGAGTTGAGTGTGGTTCATCAGGAAGATTTCTGAACCTCCAGAAATATGTGCAGATTTGCTTTGCTGTACTCATTTCTCCTTGTTTGAGCACTAAAAACGCATTCAGGCAGTCATACAAATAACAGTCATTGAAATGGAAAGCAGCAAAATTATGAATATTGTATAATGTGATGTTAAATCACAAATAAATAAAACATCTGGGGCCAGATGTTGCTGTTGGATTCCTGTGTGGAGCTGCCATTCCTTTCAGCAGCATTGTGTGTGCGCTTCTGAGAGCAGAGTTTGGCCCTTGATGTAGGGAAGAAGTGTTTTTAATGTAATATTAATGGAGGATGATTTCTCCATTAAAGACAAGGTAACCTGGTAGATGGAGAGATTAACATATTTTATAAAAACATTTGAAGGTGTCTCTACAACAACCTTTCATAACAGTGACTTTTTCAGAGGTTAAAAGAGGAACAGAACAGTGGAAGAAGCCTCTGCTGAGTACATACGGTGAGCAAAGGGAGCAGTGTAAGAAATGCGTGTGAAGTGAGCCCGAGTGCTCAAACATCGCTCAAGAGTTTTGAAAGACAGAAGATCAGTGTCATCAAAATGTCCCACCTCAGGTGGACCTGCCATGTACTGAGCTCCCTTTTTGCCCTTTTTGAAAGTCTGTTGAGTCTTTTCAACAGTGCAGAATTTACTAATCCCCTTGGCAGGGTTACTAGGGACGATTGGCCAGTTACTCAGGGAAAAACATCCCCTTCACAGAGGAATGCATTGCTTGGTTGTGGACAGGTTTGCAGGATTTGACCTTTAGTAGGATCCAGAAGATCCTTTTACAACAGGGTTGATTCCTCCATAGGTTCAAGTGGGATGCGTGCCCATGCTTGTGGTTGCAGGCACTGCTTTGTGACCACCTTGTCATGTAGCTGCTGGCTCCTGCTCCCCTCCGCAGTTCCTGCCTGGGCTTGTTTGCCATCTGCTTTATCAGAGCAGGCAGGAAACCTTTGAGAGCAGTTATTGTTTATTTTGAAATGTCCACAAAGGGGTTAACCTTTTGAGATACGCATCTCATTTTCCAGCCTGCAGTCTTGCTCCAGCAGATTGAGGTTGGCAGAGTGCAGAGCATCCAGGCTCAGTGCGGGTGGTGGACTTTGCAGATGACCTTTTATACAAAGCCTTTTAGCCAGACTGGGCACACTGGTGAAAGAAATTAAAGAGCCAGGCAGTAATTCACTGCTTTCTGCACATTCTTTTTTAAACCTTTGATTAAGGTGCCCTTAATTTCTGGAGATAGTTTCCCACTTGCTCTTGTTGGTTCCCTGCTCTGCATAAGATGTGTGATGGGATGTGCTGTGATGGGATGTGCTGTGCCAAGGACCAGCCCTGGGCTGTGGTCCCCTCCATGTTAATTTTAGGGCAGGCATTATAAAGCTTTTGTAGAGTAACCCCGGTACAACGTGCCCACTGTGCATCCCTTGCCGTTAGATGTCCCCTTAGGGAAAGGGGGCTGCATGTTGCACCATCCAGGCACCTGGTACCCAGGTCTGTAGTCCCACTGGGGACATCTGGCAGCTCCAGTCAGCTTGGGAGCTCCCAGGTTTCAAAACAAACTCTTAAGTTGTGAAAATACATTCTGAAAGCAACACCATCATCTGGGCCTGGGCAGCTATCAGCAGTCCATGCCTCTGGAGAGGCAGCAAAGGGACATAAAAGGCATAAAAAGACTTTGCACAAGTTACTTACTGAAGCAGAATCTAAGTAATCAGTGACCAAGGGGAGACTACAGAATATATTAGTTTTTTAGTGATAAAGAGAGGAAAACCTCACTTTTGGACAGTGTCCTGAAGTTTTATAGTCCTGTCTTCCTGCTGCTCCTTACTCCTGGCTCTTCCTTGACCCATATGAGCTTGTGCACATTCAATCTTCTGCCCAACATCATCTGCCTATAAAGGCCTTTAAAAAAGCTGAATGTTCTTGGCCTGTGGGTCTTAACTCAGTGAAACTATCTACAGATGGCAGTTTCTCTAGGTCAGGGCAAAAAGCCTTCCCTTCCAAACAAAACACATCTGCAATCGGGAAGACTTCCTCTGTAGCACAACAGGCGCAGCGCAGGGCAGGCACTTGCTATTTGCTAGTTTGGGTTTCCTTGAAATGAAGGAAGGGCTATGAAAAGAAAATAAATCTGCTCAACAGTGTTTTGGTCAACGCTGCGTGAAATGACATCATCGCTAACCCAGCCAGATGGGGCCGAGCCCCGCGCCTGTGAAAACGTTCACAGGAGCAGGGAGCACCTTCAGACAGACGCTTTCCATTAGACTAAACACAGATACTCCTTTTAAAAGGGTGCAAGGAAATCGAGCTGCGGACTAAAGCCAACAGTTAAACACAGCTGTTCCTTTGCCTCGCTGCTCCCCGCTACCACCCCCCACCCCACCGTGTCCCTCTCTGTCCCCTCCACCCCAGTTATGTTGTTTTCCAAGGTGTGGGCTCAATCAGGAAAATGGAAAAATGGTTGAGAAATTCTCCGTATGTCTTCTGCACCTTGGATTTTACAGGGAGAGTTTTGCAGTTTCCCTTCCAGTTTTACTCATCCAAACGTTATCTACACAAAATCCTAATGTTAGAACCGGAGGGGAAAAATTGGATATGCCATCTTTTGGGTGTAAAAAAAATGGTGCCAGAGCTTTTACAGGGCCTTTAAAAATGGTGTCTCTAAATAACACCTGCACTATACATTTCAGATGCTAGTGTTTCAATTTATGATTTTTCCTTTGGCTATGGCTGTATGCTATCCTGGTTTTTATATCTGTCAAGAACCCCTCTGCCACGTCTCTGGAGTCTTTGGACTTCAGGGTGTTAATAATGAACATCTTACGTTTGTTTCAGTGCCCATGTCTGACAAGGACAGCACTGGCTTTTAAAAACCCTTTATCTGCTCTGAGTGGAAAATGATGTTCCCATGCCATGGGACTTTTCTGAGCCTTGGTATTTTCTCCTCCTATGTGGAAATAAAATACATGCTAGGTTTGTGACAGGTTGGAGTGCCACAACATGATTCTGGTTTTTATCAGTCAGGTTGGAGTGTGCGCTTGGTCAGCCTTTACAGAGGGCAGTAATGTCTGCTCCTTCCTGTGGAATTAGCTGGCCAAAATGAAGAGGAAAACGCCCTCTCCAACAGGTACCGTGATAGCTGGGTGCCATGGCCAGGCTGATCCGGCAGCAGCAGTGGGTGCCTGTCTATATATCCATCTCTCTTTTTGATTCTCTGTACAAGAGCAGTGGCATTCCTGCAGCTCAGAGGCATTTCCCAACAGGTCTCTCACAAGCAATGAGCTCCTGCCAAAAGAATTTATTTTCTTGAATCAGCATTTTCTGACTGGAAAGAAGAAATTCCAATTGCTTCTGCTCATTATAAAGGAGCAGACTTGCAGTCCCTGGGAGAGAGACTTTACCCATCATGTTTGGCTCAGTGTAAGTCTAAGAAATATGTAGTAACCAGCTGGCCTAATGGACGATCTCCCAATATTTCAATGTAGAGAAGAGCTAATAGTTTTTAAAACAATCGCATGTTTAAAAATACATGTTTGAGTTGTCTCCAGCAGGCTCATGCTAACAGCATAGAGTTGTTCCTGCACTGTCAAAAAGAGAAGGTTGCATTATCAAAGACTGCAGCTATTTCCCCTGGCTAATCTAGAGAGAGAATCCCAAACTCACTGAAGTGCCCTGGGCAGACATTTTATAGCAGTACAGGCTATTTCATTGCTAGAAGCAAGTCTATAATAGCTTTTAAGCATCATTCAGCCTGAATTATCTACCTAAGACATGTACATAAATCATGTTATATTACACAATATTTTTTCTTGCCCCCTTTCTTGAATTTTAGTCCTCCAGTGCAAGTTCTGGAAAAGAAGCAAATTAGATTTCCTTCAGTTACTCATCACAGCTAGTGGGATGACTGAGTTATGCCAGGAATTTTTGGCCCAGTGTGTTATATTCAGAGGCCTGAAATTTCGTCTAATGAAGTGGGAGAAGTGCTACAGAAGGAGGAGGCAGTTACTTACTTCTTATTACTCATTTTACCTTGCTTGATTTTCTGCCATTTATCTATCTGCGTATGCTCTACACTGTTGTAGTACCTGGATGATCCATTAACTGAGTCTCATCCTCATTACTTGCATCCTGAGGGAGGCTCGTGTCCTAATGATGAGGCCATTCAGGAAAAGAATTTAACCACCGTAATTCATCCCAGCCCTAATTTCCAGCTATTTCATATGGGCTTAGTTCTTGAAAGGTGGTTAAAGCCCACTGTACCTGCTGGGGCACCTCCCATGAGTGGTGCAAATCTAGCATTTCCATAGCAGAAATTGGATAAAATATGGAAAATATGCCCATGGCAGGGAACAGAAACAAAACCCATCTGTCTCTCCGAATGCTATAAGCATCAGGCTTATATATTAAGTGTGACCATTACAGCGTGGCCTTGCATGCTTGAACCCTCTTGCTTTAGGAAATCTCTCATTCTCACTTGCATGGGGACAGTGGCTCAGGAAAATGATGTGCTCTCACCTGGAATTGCAAAGATAATCCAAATCTTAGAAGTTGTGTGGAAATATAGCCTGCATGCACCAGGAAAGCAGCAGTCACCCAGCTTGTCACTGTGTGGCAGCTTAGAAACACTCCTTCTTAGAATGGAGATTATAAAAGGGAGAAGTCATTGTGTAGTCTAGATGGTAGAGGACACAAAACCAAGGGAAACTGTGTCTTTTTAGTTCTGTTTTTCCAAAACCAATTTATTAATGGGTTCTTTTTGGGTGCTACCTGTAGAATTTAGTCTCAATACACTTACTTGTGGGTGTTAAGTGGTCCTAGATTTAACCAGTAGTTGGAGGGGAGATGATCTACTGATGCTCTGATATCGTCATGCCCAGCCTGTTGGCTTGTAGAGGATATCTGAGTAGTTGGTGAATGGTAGACACTGAACACATTAAAACACTCCATCTGCCCCTTTACTGCAACTGAGCTGGAGCAGAAGCCATCTACACCCACATGTACACAGGCAGAGCTATCCAGATTTGGTGTAGGAAAGACTGGTGAGCCTATTGCTAGGTAAGTATGAAAAGTAATATAGAGAGAAACTTGGCAATGAGGTTAAGAAGCAGTGTTGCTTACAGCCCCATTCCCTCTGAAGCTGGTGTTGGGCTCTGGGGCTATGGTTCCATGGCAGACACAGACACCTCTTTTCAGTGGTAGGATGAAGTAAAGAAGAAGCACCTTCCTGATAACATGCTAATTGGCTCACAACAGGCCAAATGAGTTGAAGTCAGACACAACGGCCCAGGGGAGTGTGAACATGTCCATAATGGGTCAGTGACCAAGACCTGCCTGTTACCTGTTAGTGTGCTAACTATCGAATTAATCTTCATTCCCAGAGTCCCTGAAGTGTGTCTAGGTGACATCTCTGGAGCCTGAAGATCACTGGTGATGTTCTGCAGTATTAACACCAGAGGGACATGCTCTTTAGTCATCCACTGCTAGCATTAACACAGGAGGGACACACTCTTCAGTGATTTCCCCAGTTTCTTTTAGATGTGAAGAGTGGCGGCTCCCTCCAGGAGTGAGAAGACAAGTTTGTGTCAATAAATGTTCTGGCTGCCAAAAAAATACCAGGCATACTGTAGTAGTGTTCGTACAATGCTGACACGTGCCCACGGGACCATGGCTGCCACCACCACCTCATTTCACAGAGGCCATCGACAGCTGTCAGATAACAACTTTGGATAATTAGTGTCCTGAAGGGCTTGAACTGAGTGCTCAGAAATGAAAGAGTGTATTAGAGAACAGCTATTCCCTCCTCACCCCTCGAGACTGGTTGTGTATTTCCAGCTCAACAATAACATTAAAAGAAAAAAAAAGCAATACTAAGGAAAGCAATATAGCTGCCTAAATTGCATTTCCTGCATCTTGGGCTTACATTTCATTACAAATACCTTCTTACTCAGGGTACAGTCTTTTTAAGTCATTAAGACAAGTCCTGAAGTCCTTTCTCAGTTTTCACTCATACCTCGCATGCTTTCTCATTAACTCCAGTGGATGTCTCTTTATCTGACTGAAAACTGAAAGGGGGTCTTGGGATTTGAAAAACTGGGAATTTTGCTTGAGTAAGCAGCAAGAAATGTGACCATGATAATACCCTTTTCTTTTTTTCTTTCCCTCTGTTTTTTTTTCCCTGTTGCTTTTCTGACAGCTCTGAAAGAGTGGGAGGGAAGCCGTTAGGACTCACCACCTTTTGGGTTTGTTTTTGAGGATTTGTGAAATGTTTTTCTTTTGAATTTCTGAGCAGAAGGTCATTTCAAAGGAAAAGCCATCATATTTCATTTAGAAAATGTCAATTAAAAATTTTAGGGGCTTTTTTTTCAACTAAGCCAACATGAAGATACTGAGATAACTACCAAAATATTTAGGTCAACAAAAATCTCGCCTTTTCTTTCTAGATGATACTGGCCCCAGAAGTTTTAACTGAATTTTTTGCCCTGTTCTAAAAGAAAAATTTGGCTAAATCAATCCCATAGAGACAATGTTAAAACGGGAACATGTTTACGTATCTGCCTCTGATCATACAAGATAGTGTTGGATTATGGGATGCACTGGCTTTCCAGCCCCAGAGAATGGCACGTCTTCGCTGTGATCCTGTCTCTCACCAGAAACGTGGACTACTTAGATAACAGCAGCTTCACGCTTTTTCTGACCTCAGGAAAAAAACCCCTACTTTTCAAGGAGAAAGTGAGACCAAGGACAAAACTGTATTTCAGCACTTCTGGATGCTCTGGAGAGGATGCTCCCGTTTTATCAGCAGAGGGTGACATGCTGTATGGGAAAACCTCAACCTCAGAAAAAGTTTACTTTCTTCTATTTTGAATTTGGTTTAAACATCACCAAGAGGTTTCTAAAAGTTACTAAAATAAGTGTGAACAGCTTTATCTAAGGTGAGATGAGGAATGCCTGGCTATGGGTTACCGCAGGGTAGCAAAAGCAGTCACCAGTCACACGTGCCTGGGAGTGATGCTGACCCAGGGAAGGCTGCATCGCCTTGGGGGACGCAGCCTCCAGCAGAAAGGTGACAGAAAGCAGCTGCAGGACAATAACAGCTTAAAACCAGCATAGACATCTCTGCAATTAGCATCTGAACATGCATAATTTTCACTCTCTTTTACCTGTGATTCTAACCTCCAACCTCTCCTATCCTATTTTGTGGAGCTGTACTGCTGCTTCACAAACTCCCCACTCTGCCAGATGAGTCCAGAAGAAGCTGTGGCAGAAATGACCGTGCATCCTGACAGTATGCCCATGCCAGGCTCCACAAAATAAACCTTTTTTTCATACACCACAATAATGGACACGACCCCTTCCTCAGCCTCATTTAATGACCCATAACTGAGTGAATAATTCATTCAGTGCCTTGAGATCTTGCGTGGAGACTTGTTTTACCACAGGGCCCTGGGGAATGAAAAGAGTAATAAAGTTCCAGCTTTTAACCCATCCATTTACAAAGCCTTGTTATATTATTGCTTCCATGATCAATTTAAATGAACATGTTGGAGGTTTACTAGCAGCCTTCCTGTATTTCATGCCTTAGTACATATTTTTTCAGAGCATTTACAGCTTATACTTATTGTTGGTTTGAAGGGAATAGAGAATTCCCAACTGCAAAGTCATACTTTTATTTAAAGCTTTAATTGTCTTAAAGAAGAGCCTTTCTGAAATCTAGCCCTTTTGGAGTCACTGATGCTGTTTATTATCCAGTAAACACTTTTAAGCTTTGGGACAGGTTAATACTCCTCAGAATCAGAATAATTTTTCTTAGGCTGTGTAACTGTGTTTATATGAGGATCTTCATTTCGCTTTGGCAGCAGAATTTCTTTTCTGCTTCTGCAAATTAGAAAAAAAAAAAAAAGAAAAGAAAAGAAAAAAAAGCCTTCCTAAGCTGGATTGCTTTGCAGCTGTGAAAACCTATAATAACTTCAGTCAGATTACAACTACATCAAAGGTATTATATATCCCTGAGTAACATATTTACTGGGCTTTTCAACAGCTGTATAATTAGCTCTGGATGACTACTTTTTTCCTCCACATCTTTAAATATCCATATTTCAAAATTCACAGAAATTCAAAGGGAGAGTAGCTTTCCCTTTCACAGAAGGTGCAGCCCACCAGATTTTTTCCCTTCACTTTTTATTTAAATTTTAAAAGGGGAAATAAAAAAAAAGGAAAAAAAAGGCCTCAAACTTGCCTGTCCCTCTCCCCTGGTAACCAGACCCAAGGTATCCATCGCCCGCCTGATTGATGAGGGAGGTGACTCAGGCGGGACAGGGGATGGGCCCTTTGTGTCATCCCTGAGGAGGCAGCTTAGAGGCAGCAGCTGTCCCCAGAGCCAGTCTCAGCCCCCTTGCTCAATAGGAGGATGGCAGAAGGTGAGGGAAATGCTCGTGCCTCCACAAGGAGGAATAATGACTCCATATGTCCCAGGTCTCAACAGATGCTCTTGCGGGGTGACCCCCTTCACTGTCCCCTCCCTCCCGCCTTACACTTGCAGCGCCTCCATCACCAGCACTGACAGCCCCTATTCATGGGGATGCCTCCAGAGTGAAGGTCCCTGTCACGGCCCACTGTCACGGCAGGAGATTTTGGGGAGAGGGTTGTGTGAGGGGCTGGACCGGCCAGACTGTGGCGTCCAAAAACCCCTCTCCTACTGCGAGGAACACTTCTACACAGCCTCTGTACAAATGCTGATTTCCTCTTTCAATTCTTTTCTCTCCGCTGATGGGACTTTGAGTTCACTTTTATCTTTAGAAAGTTTTCCTAAGATGAGCTCCTTGTCTGGATTTGTCTGTTCCCCCCCACATTTCCTTACAGCCCTGTGATGTGTTGGCTGGCTGGCTCTGATGTGCAGTAAAGACCCAGCTGGCTGAGCACTTTCAGGACAAACAGATAAGACAATTTACTAACTGCTTTTATGAGAGCCGTTTACACTTTGCAGAATTTTTTAAGCAGCAAGCCCTTAAGAAGCATCTTCTGAGCATGGTACCTAGGAGAATTGCACACACATTTCCTGTCAGCAGCCGGAGAATAGTGTCTAACACCTGCTATGAAGAGCTTGAAATATATTCTTAAATGGCTTGATTGCTTTGCATTTCCCTTGAGATGAGATGAGACATTATGGCGCAGCTTCTTTTCCGCACGGAGACCTACTGCAGATACTTCTTCAGCGAAGCTCCCCAGCAGCATAGCTGAGCCCATCCTCACTTGTGCTGAGGCTCGCTGGGATTTCAGCTTGTGCTTAAAATTTAGCTCATGCCCAGAAGGACCCTCAAGATCTGTAGCTGGAGGAGAATGGACATGGACCACAAGCTATTGAGGACATAATTCTGCCCTACTATGGTTTTAAGTGTCAGTTGAGAGGAGGGAAAAATGCCCATAGAACTCTCAAAGGGTCCATGCTATAAGCACAGACTTATGACTCTGCAGTGTTTGTTCTTCCTTTGCATCACACCAGGAAGCGCTCAGAAAGCCAGCAGTGAGAGCACCGTGTGTTTTGCAACAGAAGTAAAAACATCCACCTTGGCTTCCTGGCTCCATCTGGTTTGTTGGAGCATCCATCCCCGTGATCTGCAGTGTCATCAGCAGGAAACCTTCCTACCTCTGGCCAGGAGAGAGTCAGCACCTGTTGGGGAATGGCTGAACATACCTTCCTCTGCATCCCTGGCTTCTGATGCTCTGCCCAGTGTGCTGCCCTTGTCAGTGATGAACCAGGGCATATTCAGCTACTCAAACACAGGATGGGTCAACCAGAGCACCTTCTATACAGCACTTCTCGAGAGCTTAAACCCAAGCCTCTTTGATGTGCAGCGCTTGGGAAGGAAGTTTGCTGAGAGTGACAGACACCCTTACAAGGGATCCTTTTATTTCAGCATGTTCAATGGGGGCACATTGCTACTTGTTGCCTTGTAGCCCTTGCGCCCCCTGTACCACCCCACACCACCAGGCACCCACTCTGTGGGCTGGTTTATAATTGTTTCAGAAGGCACTGTGGTCTCAGCTGACTTTGGTGGGACCTGGGACCCCATATCAAAATGATGTGAAAAGGAAGCAGCAGTGATTTGCTACCCCAGAATGTTTCTGTTTTCAGACACCTGAATATATGCTCTGTAAAGGAAAGAGGGAATCTATTAGGTATGTAAATATTAATATTTATGAAATAAATCCTGAAGTTTCAACTCTTCTTTGGTTGTGGATGTCTTGAAGCTTATTCCATGGAGGATAATGTTTTTCTGCTAACAGGTAACATGGTGGAAAAATCAGGACAGGCAGAAACTCGTTTAGCATTTCAATTAACAGGGAAAAAGGCCCTAGAATTTGAGTAGCAATTTTTTTTGTAACTTTCAGTGAATATTTTCAAAGCTTTCTCAAATAATGTAGTTTTCTTTGAACTTTGGTTGCTGGAAGATGCCCAGGAATTTAACACAGATAACTACCTTTCTCCTCACTGCTACTCCTCCAGCCGCAGCATGGTTCAACTGTGATTCCTCATCCTCATTTCATGTTCCCTGTGCATTGGCAAAGACCCTTCACTCCTTGCATAGGTGGCTGGACCTGGGTGCTGTAGCTAGGCTGCTGGTGGGGAGGCTGGATGGGATGTAAGCCTGACTAACTCTAGCCACAGTGCACGTATTTTGCTCTTGTAAATTTAAAAAAGAACCACAACAATGAAAAAGGGCAGGTGTGAGGATGACTTCAGAGGTATTCTAATTATTTTTTGGTCTGTGGAGGAGTAGAAATTGATCCTTGCAAATGGTTTTTGCAAAATGGAATTGAGCCAAAATACCCTTACTTAGGGTCTAGCAACAACAGGAAAATCCATCCTAGAGTCTGTCAAAATCTTTATGAGAAGGTTCTGTCAAACATATGTGATGATGACAAAACAGCACATTTCAATTTTGCCCACTCTTCCTGGTCAAATCTAATTCATTTTATTGTCCTTGTGCCAAATGTCTATGTTTTTAGAAAGAAAATAATTTTTTTCCCTAAAAATAGGTGGGAAAAGCCAGCTTGGCAACCAACAGAGGTTGACCATGTAGAATCATCCTTGCTGTCTGACTTCTCTGACCACACCACACACGTTCATTGCTCCTGTGTTCCATGGCTGGGCAGAGAGGATGTGGCAGATGTAGTTCAATGCCCATGATTCCTGATTTACAGCCATAAGGAACTGGATATGCATCCTCACCATTCCTAAGCTAACCCATTAACTGGAATAGACTGGGAATTTTCCAGGGTGGTATGAAGTCAGCTGCATCCCAACAGAGAACTCGGCCCAGGGAATCTCCTCCTCCCTCCTGGCATTGGTATCTCTGTGAACTTCAGAAGCTCTTACAGCTCTGAGTTGGCGGTAGTTAATGCTGGAATTTTGGAAGGATATATCTGTTGTAAAGGAAGGGGCTGATTTTAAGTATTTAAATTAATGGTCAGCTTCTCTGTTGTGGTTTGGCATGCAGGGGAGAGGAACAGGGCTGTCCCTTCCTGCTCATGAAATCCCATCCACAGGAAGATAACCCATACATCAAAGGGGCCTCTCTCACATGCTGAGCTGCTGGGATCCATCATGCATATGTGCACATGTCCGGAAGGAGGGCTGCCACCACTGTCCATGTGTATTGCTTCACACAGCAGATCTGGTCCCCTTTGCTGCCATAGCAGCCCAGGGAGTTTGTGTTCCTCACATCCAACAGCAGATGTGCTGTAGCTAAAATGTGAGTGCTCAGTGATCAAAATCACATCCATAGGTAAATCTGTAAGGGGTATACCCACTGTCTGGCTCTTCAGCTGCCACATATTGCTGTGATCCCACAGCTTATCTGCAGGGCGATACTGCCCCACAGCATGTGAGGAAATGGCCCATCATAATCTGCTTTGCAATGTCACGCAATAGGACCACAGACTGTACCACAGTCCGTGAGTCACCTCGATTTCTATCAACCAGTGTGTGCAGAGTGAGAAGCTTTGAGTTTTGCCTTCTGTGCCACAGTGATATTTTCAGCTGCAGGGCTCTGTAGGGTGAGGTAAGAAGTTCCCTGGTTATTTGCAGACTACCTTCCATTTAATGGAATCATGCTGCGCCTCCCAGTAAGGGATTCGATCCCATTATCAGTGTGAAAGCACAAATGCCCATATCCACAGTTCAGGATAAGGACAGACATGCTGATGTTTAAGAGAAAAGGCATTGAGCTTTGGGTTGGTGCTCCTACACAGACATAAATTCTAATATCAGGCGACCAATAAAAAAAAAACCCAGCGAAAAACAAGAGGAAATGAAAACAAATAAAATACTCTACATGGTGGTTTGTAATGGATCTGACAAGTCTGGCGGCTACTTCAGTAGCATAAACACACATTCCAGGATGCACTATGTTTTATATTGTACATGTTAAAATATTTAGCAACCACATTGCTATAAACATTGTTTTGATCTCAAAGTGCACCATATTTTAAAGCCTGTTGTACTCCGGGAAGAATTATATTCTCCAGCCTCCTTAATAAAAGCCACAATCTATGATGCTCTTGATGTGCACAGGCCTAGACTACACAGTATGATGACATTCTTCAAGAGGCCTTTAATGAATTAATGCCTCTCCAAATGGTTTTAAGCTTACAAAAAGAAGATGTGTGCATGATCCTAAATCATTTGGAGCCATTTTATTCAGTGCCTATTGATTTTAGTGCCAGTAAACCTCACTGCTGCCTGCCTCTGATGAGTATTACATTATATCCTCCATAGCACACAATGGGATTTAACAGCGCCAAAAATGTAATTTCAGCACAAAATCCAGAAGTCATTATGAAATCAACTCTCCTTTTTCTTCAAAACTTAAGGTACCCAAGGATCAAACTTCTGAATAAATAGCCATTTCTCTGAAAGGAATTCAGGGAACTTAGTCTGGTATCTTTAAACTAATTGTTGGGACTGAAATGGGCTTAAAAATTAGAAACATCAAAGTTGGTGGTTTTTTTCTCACAAAGCCCTTATTTGGACCCATTATTTTAATATTGGTAATGGCAGACAAGAATAGCTGTCTCTATGCTGGGTATGTATTTGTAGAAAGAAATTCTTTCTCTTTTCCCTTTAAGGCAAGTCAGACAAGATGTTCTGGTCAGTGGGGTCAGAAATGGTCACGCAACCATGCACAGAAGTGTTAATGTTCACTCATAAACCTCACATAGACAGAAAAACCTACAGGGTGATGTTAATGATTTCTCCTCCAATTGTGTGTGTGACACAGTTTTGCCTTCCCAAGAGCAGTGAATTTACTGACTTAGCAGTCTGAAATGCTTCACCTTGCATGTTGTTGTTGGGGGAATACCGGTGGCCGCAACACTGGACCAATTCTGCAGACATGTGATTCTGTGGTTGGCTACAGACACAGACCAAAAATGTTCTCAGCTCCTAACATGGGAAATGGATGATAAAACCAGTCAATCCCAAGAGGCAGAGAAGAGGAACCTTGGATGCTTTCAATTCATTTCGTTTTGTTTAATTTCATATCTTCTTCCATTCTTTTGGTCTTTTCCCTTCCCATTCCTTCCCATTCCTTTTGTCAGCAGTACCACTCCCAACCCATGCAAATATTTATGCTATTTTAGAGTTTTGACAATGCGTGCCAGCAGAAGCATTTTACTTTCCCAGGTCTCAGGGAGTTGCTGCTAAAGATAAGAATACACCTCAAGACCCCAGTTCATGATGCGTCTTGTTCAGTTCTGCTCTTCAGCCCTACCCTGCAATCCCAATTGCAGAATCACAGAGTGGTTTGGGTTGGAAGGGACCTTTAAAGGCCATCAAGTTCAACCCCCTGATGTGATCAGGTGCATCTGCAACTAGATCATACTGCTCAGAGCCCTGTCCAACCTGACCTTGAATGTTTCCAGGCACGGGACATCTACCACCTCTCTGAGCAAACTCTTCCAGTGTTTCAATATTTTCATTGTAAAAAATGTCCTCTTTATATACAGTATAAATATACTCTCTTTTTGTTTAAAACTATTATCCCTTGTCATGTCACAACACGCCTTACTAAAAGGTTTATCCCCAGATGCAGCTGGTTAAGCAGGAGGATACATTCAGTGACCCAAAAGTGCTGTTCTGGGGCTGGGGCGGCCCTGGCTCTGAACTGTCATGGGTGTCCAGTTGTTTCACCCCTCATGGAAGCAACTTTGATAATTTGCAGCAAGCAAGATGAGATAAAAGAGGGATCTTGGGAACAGAAGCCACAGGCAAAGTACTTCTGTACCACAGGAATAGACATGGATATAAGACCCGTGGATGTAATGAGTCTATGGCAAAATGGGTAACAATACTGTCAGGTTGACCTATCTCCATATATAGTACCGGACTGGAGAGGAGTGCTGGAGTGAATTCACCTCAAGGGACAGATTGATGTCTGTGCACGAGTTTCATCCACACTCAGCATCCTCGGACGGAGGTGCGGAGAGGATTTGCCTGCTGCCACGCTGGGCTCCTGCCTTCGGGTTAAGTACTGCTGCAAAGCTGAGAGAGATGGGTGTAAGAGCCTTTCAGCAGGCAATTAAAAGCAGAATGTTTTCTGTAATATATAAACAAGCCCATTAAGCCTGACTTTAATGGGGCTGAGATTCTGTGATAAATAATTGAAAAGAAAGCTTAAAGTGAATTTCAAAGATTTTTTTTTTCCCTTTTAAAAAGTATTTACAATACTTCAGTACTTTATATAGCTTGAATGTTTAATCAATTGTCATTTAAGGAGAGTTCTGTTCCTGGAGCTTTGTGATATATATGTGCTAAACAAGCCACTTGAATGTCAAAGACACAGAGCGGGCAGCTCTTGGGTTGAGGAGGATCTGACATAGTTTGTAGTGGCTCATGCATGGGAAAAGCTTGTTCTCAACATCTCTATTATTCTCTGCAGATTGAAAGGGTCTTGAAACAGTTTGAATTTCTTCTGCTGTAGCACATACAGCAGGCCAGGCACTGGGCAGGGACCTGCTGATCATTCACCCACTCCCTAGGTCTGGACAGCTGGCACAAGGTCTGTTTTTTCTCCCAGCTCTGAGGGAAAATCCCAGCCCTGCTTCAACCAGACCAGACGGATTGGGCATACAGAATGAACAGCAGATGTTTACTGTGCACTAAACATACTTGTCAGGTACCTTGTTGTAGGTGTTTTTCCTGGGCTGGTTGTGATTAAGGATGTAAGGTGTGATACACTACTCCCTTCTCAGCCAGCGAGCATTTATCCAGCTTCCATTAATGTGAGGCCAGATGAGATGGAAATGTCCCTCTGTGCCTTTCAACACACACATTTAAAATGTCTTGTAAATTAGCTAAGACTTTGGACTTCCCATCGACTGAGCGGGTTCCCTCACTGAAACTCAATTGGCCCTGCCTCAGGGACATCACTGGAGTTTTCACTGTTAACCCCATGCTATTGTTCAAACACCCCAAACCCTCTTCTTGGTCCTTCTTATTCCTCCCTGACCTGTACTCAGACCAGAATGATGCTGATCTTTATTTTGCAGAGGAAAAGAAGGCTGAGTGTACCTTTAAGCCCCAGAAGCTTTTTTTAATAGATGTTTTGTGAAGACTCTCAAACATGTTTTAAGGTGCTGAAGTGCTTTGGGACTTGGGATATGCAACAAGCTGATTGATCACCTTTCCCAGGCTTCATTGCCTACTGAAACAGGACTTGCTGGGGAACTTTCTTTGGGTTTTTTTGCCCCCTTGTGTTCCTTTAACTGAGCCTGTTTCTCTGCCACAGTGCTTCTGCTGACTGGGAGTCTCCTGGTTCCCTGCCTTCACTTGGGTGCTGGCAGCACTGGCCACCCCATGGCTTAGTGGGGATCACACCTGCACCAGAAGAGTGAATCTGGAAGGGAGGCTTTCTAAAGTGAACAGGCTGGCACATCCTGAGTTATCCGCTCAGGAACACGGCTATGATTGTCCAGATGGCTTTAAAAATGCGGAGGATACACACAGATATTTAAAATGATAAAAACAAGCAAAGGAGTATGCAAATTATTAGAAAAATCACATTGAAAGAGATCAAATCCTGCTCTGAGCAGCCAGGCTGGAAATGGTGCAGGGCAGCCCTGGGTTTGCACCCAGTGTGCCTGAAATCAGCAGCTTGTTCCCGCAGAATCCCCTAATCACCGTTCCATTAACTCATATAACTGTGTGGGACTAGAGCAGATTTCTCAATAAAAATGATGGATAAGTAAATTGGGAGAAGCACTCTACCACTTAGCAGGTGTGAAAAGATTGACAGTCCCAGCGCTGCGGAGGGAAGATTGCATGTGCTGACTCGAGGGTGTCGCTGTGTGGAAATACTGCTGCGTGGCTGCGGGAAAGTTGCTGGGTTTTTTTTCCAAGGGTGCATGAAAAGGAAACAGTGACCTCGAACAGGATGTGGGAGAGCTGCAAACACGCTGTGAGCAAACAATGTGCAGCACAGCACAGGCAGCAGCCGTGTAAGAAAGGACCAGGAGCATCCCAGCTCTTCGCTTTCCTCATGACAGTAAGTGTCAGGGAGATCTTGGCATTGCAGAGATGTGTCTGGGTGAGAAATCTCATGTGGTTGTCTCAGTGCCAGACCTGAGGGCAAACCCATGTGCCTGGGACCTGCTCTTCTTTTGGTCTGTTGGAGTCCTGGATGGAAGCATCTTCCCACAACACTGCAAAAGTCACTGTGTGCATCAACTAGGGCCTTAGTAATAAAGCACTTCCCATAACAGTGATAGAGCTTTTGATGCTTGCGTGGCCTACAATACCTCTCTCTTGGTGGGGATGCTTCTATCCGTGATAGTGGGCAGACAGAAGTGTGCCCTCCTTCTGCTCTTGGGGCTGTAATGTGTCTGACCAAGGTGTGCCAGCACATCCCACAGGCAGGTGTGTCCTGGAGAATGAGCAGGAAGGTCGGGGTGAAGGCAATGCAGCAGAGTCAAAAATGGCGTTGCGGAGAATACTGCTGTTCATGGGTGAGACGTGCTGGCCCTTTGGGGAACCATCAGGAATTAAGCAGTAGCAGACTTGGTTGCATGGATAAAGTAATTTAATGGGCAGATCCTGTAGGCCTGCTCCTCTCTCCTGGTTGAAACCCAATCTGAGCTCGTGCCCTCTTCTCAGAGGGGGAATTAGGAGAAGGCACATCTCTGCTTCCCACAGGGGCCGATGACCTGCAGCTACAGAGGAGGCTCCCGTGGCCCTGCAGCATGATGGTGTTTGACTCTCTCCTCACTCATGGCTTCTAGCTTCTGCTAAAACCATGGTTTGAAAGAAATATTCCTTGGGCCTGCTGGACTTCCCCCTCCATTGATATCCCATCCTGCAGCTTCCTCCTCAGGCAGCTCTGATCCCAGGGCCAGGAACTTCCTGTGCTGAAATTCCCACTGTGACTCTCTCATTTAGCATTTCTGAGTATTTATAACATGCTCAGCAGGTAATTAGCAAAGACCTGTCAATGACACTGCTCAGAGATGAAAATGGCCTTCCCATTTCCTTACTGGAGCCAGAGAGCCAGAGGCAATGTGAGGTCATGGGTCCCTCCTAGGACTGTGCTTCTCACCAGGCCAGGCTACAAGAAGAGCATGAGTGCTAACAGGGCTGCTGTACTTCTCACTGGGCATGCTGGAAGGGCACCATCACTGTCCCTCTCCCTGTCCCCACCAGCCCAGCTCACTGGACATGTACTTTCCCCATGTCATCTTGGTGCATCACTGCCATTGCAGCCTTAAGCTGTGGGGAGCTGTGACAGGGAAACATCCCTGCAATGAGAAAAGAGAAGGGGGGGATGAGGATTAATTCTCGTACATGTTGCACGGAGAATTAGGCGTTTGTTGTAAAGATTTATTGAGTGAGAAACAATGCTTCGCCTAATCCCTTGGCAGGGGGAGCTGCTCCAGCTAACGACTGCTCGATAATTAGTGCTGGGAAATCCCCTGCCCCCTCCTCTGCTCTGCCTTGGAGGTATCTCAGGTGCTATTGAATCTAATGCTAAATTACACCCCAGTGTGATGAGCAGGTCTCACCAGCCTGCAAGCCCATCACGGCGCTGTGCCAGCTCCAGAGACTGGATTTGGGAAGGTTGGTTGGCTACTGTCCCCCTCCTTGGCCACCCTCCAGCTGCACCCTCCAACAGCAGCAGAGGAGAGCAGACAGCCCCAGGACTCCCCACCAGGCCTCCTGGGTTGCCAACAGAGGGCAAAGAGACTTCCTTGATCATGTCTCTCCTGGCTGGTTTGCTTTTGCTGGGCTTTGCTGCCTGACACTGCTTGTGAAACTCTTTTAAGCCCAAAGGTTAGGTGTTTGCCACAGGCACCCTCATGGGATGCCTTCTTCCCTAGGGTGGGTAGAAGGGGAAAAAAATCCAGGGACTGAAAAGGTTTACAAATTACTGCCTGTTACATGTCTCTGAGCAGCTCTCATCCTCTGAGCTACAAAGATGTGGAACAGGGAGTCTCTCCCAGGGTGGATGACTATGGTGTTGCTGGAGCCACATCTGCTGGGAGGGAGGTGACGCTTCTGTTCCAAGCCAGGACCAAGCACCGTGATGTATGGGGAAAGGCAGCGGTCAGACCAAAAAGAGACAGGCTGAAGAACTGTAAGAACCAAGCAGAGCAGGCTGCTAGAAACCACAGCGATCACACCAAATCATCTGCTGGGTCTCCATAGCTGTCACTCATCCATTGTAGTGAGCAGTTCCCTTACAGATCCCGAGGCAAGCGTCAGCAGTGAAACCCAAGATGTGCTCTGGGGTCGCAAAAGAAGCAAGCAGAGCCCTGCTGAAAAATGCCCTGAGGCTGGCTTCATTGCACAGCTGATGTGCAGCAGCAAGGAGCAGCGATGGCCATATGGTGTGCCGCTGCCACGCGTTTCCCCACTGCAGGTGTCCATGAACTGGCAGTCAGAAAGGTAGTTAAAGGAAAATGACATTTGCAGAGTAATTCTCCAGTGTTGGTCCTGAGTGAAAAGCGCTAATCGCTTCCAGAAGTGAAGGTTATACATGACTCTGGAAATTTATCCTCCTCCTTCTGTTTTTTGAACCTTAGCTGTTGCTTGCTGCAGAGAAGCACGAATTATCCCAGAGATGTGGTCCCCCACTGCTGCACTGCAGGCAGTACCTTGTCAGTCTTACTTAGGACTAAGGTGGGTGACTACAAGATATTCCTGAATGCATTTTTACAGCTCGCTTCCTTTGGGCTTTTTTTTCAAATGGCAAGGCTCTGACAAAATGATCCTCATGGGCCAAGAGTTTCACAAGTGGCTAATGGTTTTGGATGGAACTGTTTGGCTACCCTTGTGAGAGTGAGCTCTTGAGGGTATTACTGCTCAGGTTATGTGAGACATCTCATTTTTGAGAGGCTTTGACCATCATCTCAAAATTCCATTGCTTTAAAAGTCAGGCAACCATGATAGGTACAAGGCACTACCTTTATAAGGGATGAGAATCAGCCTGGAAGAATCCAAGAGGAGATGTGTCTTGGGACAAATTCCACAAGCGTCTACATGTGAATCCTACCACCCAAACTTCACTTTCTTCTGACACCAAAAACATCCCCATGCTTTTCAAATGATGCAACGCAGGTCCCCTGGACTATACTGTGCAGCTCACCTGGAGCCTGACAGGGGTTTATCAGGCAGCCCCTGACAACACAGTGCCTGCTCCTAACATTTTCCCTGCATTTTCTAATATTACTGGCGAGATTTTCAGCTCACTTGATATATTGTTAACAGTAGCTATGAAACTAATTAACTGAGGAGAATGATATTTAACTGTCAATAAACCTTTGGATCTCTGCCCTCTTTCCTGCAAATGTAGACATTTGTTTTGCAAAACCTTCTCCCTTCCCTACCCCTCAGACTCTTCCCCCTGCCCTCCCACCCCCCCTTTTCATAATTTCTCGGTGGCACCTATTTGCTTCATCTGTCTCAAGCAATTTTTCTTTGCATTGCACCAAAGGCTGATACCTCTTCTGCTTTCCACCACATTTCCATCTCCATTTGGGGGCATACCATGTCTCACTGCTGCTGTTGACTCTTCCACCCTCTCATCACCAAACACCCATATGGGGCTTTCTCCCAGGCTGGAGGTTGTCCCTGCTGAATCCTTTGGGGCTTGTTCCACACAGGGTTGTGTTGGGCATTATACTGGTGGTATAACATGAAGGCTGACAGATGTAAAAGGGAAGACCTGCTAATAGAGAGATATTTCAGCAGAGTTCATTGTTGCTAATGCTTATTCCTCCTCCCCACCCAGAAAACCACCTCCTGGACAAGCAACTGCAGTGGTGCCCATTCTGCATGCTTGCAACTGCTGAAGGAGCCCTGAGGACTGCATAGTTCCCTGGCACTGTGCAGCATACACTCCTGACACTTAAATAATACCCCATTTCTCCGCACAATGGCCACATGCATATAGCTCTTGCAGGGAACAACAGAGGGCTGTAGCTTCAGAGCAGATGTGTATGTTGGTCATGTCATGGGTTTTGTGAAGGAAATCTGGAGAGGGAGGGGGTGAGGCAGATCTTTTGCATGAAAATATGATGAGTGAGATAAAAAAATACAATGCAGAGAAAAACCAGCTCTGGTATCTTTACGTGGCAGGCTTTGAGGGCCTTGCTGATTCAGGTCTGTCCAGAACATGTTTCATAGAACATAACCCTTTCTGCACTTGAAACACAGACCAGCACCTGTCTTTAAGGTACAAAATTGTCCCTTCATGAGATCAGCAGAAGGAACTAATGCTACTGCCTCTGGGAGAAAGCAGCAAGCTGGACAGTGAGGTAGTGCACTGAACTCTTCGGTTCAGTTCTACATGAGCTATATTAAATTACAGCACTCCAGATATGGACTATCCTGAATGACAGCAACTGCAGTAGGTATCTGGGCACTGACTTTTTTCGCACTTGCATGTTGTGCTGGCACGTCCCTGCTAGGCCTTTGCGTAAGTTTGGTACATCTGAGTAGAGGATCAATAGCCCAGCTTTCTTGGACACACTGCAAGAGACAATATGGAAGAAGCAGCAGCCAAAATAGCAACAACAGAAGCTGCAGCAGGCAGATTAGTGGCAGCAGCAGGCTCTGATCAAGCTGTTCTCCTTCTGTCACCATTTTGAGTGTTTATTGTGTAACGCTCCAAACTGCTGCCTGTAACAGGGCTTTACCAGCGAGAGGGGATAAAGGGCAGTACAAAGCCTCCGTAGGAATGTATAAGCCCACCCGGCTGCTCCGTGCCAGAGCTGGACGCCTTCCTTCTCCTTCATTCACAGCATGACCAGGCCCACCTGACCCCTGTCCAAGTCACACATGCTGAGGAAACAGTTGATTTTTCTCTTTGATAAGTTGTTTATAAGCCTGAGGCCTGAAGATAGGGAAGCTTCTGCCATTGTACAGCCTGTCTGTCCATGCCCCCTACTTTTCCACATGGTTTCTCAATCTGTTGGCCAATATCAACAAACTTTGTCAGGGAGCTAAAGGTCTTCAAGTTACCAAATTCCTGCGAGTCTCATAAAAACAGGAGACTGCATTGAGGACGGGGAGCTGAGTCAATGCCCATGAAGGCTCCTGCAAAGCTCCTGGCTGTTCACATCCCATGTTTTGCTCAAAAGCAAGAGCATATGACATAAAATGGGAGCGACACCATGGTGTGCCCAAGGGGAAGAAGCCAGGAGATATCCTTGGGAAGGAGGTTCTGGGCTGAAGGTGCTGTAGGAGATCTGTTGTTTTTCTGTGGGAAGTGTCTACATGATTCCAGAGGCAAATCTGTAGGAATTCAGGTTTAATTGTTTTTTGCTTCTGACAGATCAACTTAATTATGCACAAAGGGTGTCATTTGGCTTGGTCTCCCTGTGCAAGCCCAGATAAGGAGGAGCACAGCTGAATGCCCTTTAGCTCCCTGGTTATCTCCAGATTTCACTCTAACGTGCTGATAGGGGATTTGGGGGAGAAGCTGCAGTTCCTTGTCAGGGAGGATCCTAATCTAGTATGGCTTTAAACAAGCTGGAGATGTGCATGACATCCAGGTTATGACTGTGCTGGAGTGCTGTGAGCCCCTTGTGTTCCCCACAGACAGAGGAAGTGGAAGGTGATATCCCCACCTCCCACTTGCTGTTGGAGCTGCTGTGGCCTAGAGTGCTTCCTTTCTATTTTGAATGAAAATCTGCATTGCGAGAGCTTATAAGTCTTTCCAGGGTCTGCAGCTGGGCTGTGAATAGACTGTAAAGCCCTAATTTTAGTATGGATGTGAGCCACGCCAGGCTTTTCCCATCAGCCCACTCTGGTCCCTCATAGAGACCCCAGCAGGCTTTGCAGGAGCTCGGATGAGTTGGGAATGGAGTTCGGGTCTGAAAATGGAGCTTTATTTTTTTTCCCTTCTTTCCTTCTCTCAACTTCGGAAAACAAAAGAGAAGAATAGAAGACTGTAAAACACCCAGTCTTCTACAAAATTGCTTTGAAAAATGTCTCCAGCTTTACAAAAGTTGCACGTATCGCCATTAGACATCCCTTCTTCTGTTACCTACTTACACCTCTTCAAAGCTGAATGGAAAAATTAATGCTGAACCTTCCTCCCCTCATAATCAAACATTACAACACTGGGAAATTCAGAGCGAAGATTACATGGAACAGTCATTCCATAACAATACAATTATGATGAAATCATTTTAGCATCTGTGGTCTGAGATGAGATTAAATCTATTTTAACGAGACATTAGACGGGCTTTTTTCTCCCATATTTTTTCCTCATGGCGCCATTACAGCGCAGAGTAAATTTTTTTTTTTAGTTGTCTCACTTTCTGATTTTTCCTTTACGATAAATCCAGATTCCTTGGTGGGGAACTAAACTGAGAGTTTTGTACCACTTGTTTTTGTACTTAAATCGCCCTCCATCTTAGCTTCATTCTGACTACTTCTTTTTCCTGAGAATCCATGCTTTTAAATGTCTTTTATTCCCCCAATAATGAATCATATTTCCTGAATCAGTGAGGCTGTTGAAGGTGTATTCACCAGGACCCTGAGGTTGCCAGGGAGCTCCATGTGCCAGGCTGTATTTATGGTAGCTCTGCATCAGAAAGGCAACATGGAGCTGTCAAGGGATGTGGCAGTGCTGGCTCCAACCACACAGGAAAGCTGGTGTTTTGGAGGGCTGTGTCCCTGCATTGTGTCTGGGACTGGCACCACCTCTGACCCCTACAGCTTGATGCCCAGGGTGGCATTGCTGGCCCTGACTCAGTTTCCCTGGACTCTGCGTGTGACCTGGGGGAACAGCACCATGATTTTCAGGGTCAGTTCTCAGTGTGAGGCCATCCATCCATAGGATGGCTGTTCAGCAGGTCTGGACCATGTAGCATTCACAAATAATTTGCCCTTATGTAAGTAGAATCTTTGGTTGCTTTCTCTTTCTTCCCTTTTTTTTTTTTAATGACCCTTATTTTGATAGCAATATCTGGGCTGATCTCAGATTTCAAAGCGAACTAAGGCTCTTTAGGGACTGATATAGTTTAAAAAGACGTGGGCTGTCTCCATCTCAGCTGGGGAGGTGTTTTTTGTCTTTGCTTCAGTTACCACAGCTTCTTCCCAAAGGCAACCTCCTTCCTTTGATCCAAAATAAACTCCAGGAAACTGTCCGCTCAGGGATCGCCTTCTGCAGCATCCTGGGTGAGTTATCTGGTCAGCATCACACGGATGCTGGCCAGCTGCTTGCTCTTCCTTCTTCTGTTTTGAAGAATCAGGTGGACAGATGGAAACGATGTTCCTGGGGAGCAAATAGTTTCCTTTGCAAATCTATTCAACTGTGAAGGCAGCTGGGGGCTTCAATTCAGGTACCCCTGCAAGGGGTCGTTTCAGACACCTCTTATCATCTGTCAGACCTACCAGGACAAAGGCACTCCTGAAGCACTAAATTTGTTGATAACTTGCTCCACATAGGGAAAAAAAAAAGTAAAAAAAAATGTAGAAAAGTGAGCTTCATTCCTTGATCAAAGGGGAGGGAAAAGGGATGGAGCTCATGTTACAGATCAGTAGCAAACTGCCTGAGATGGAAAAAGGGATGTCATCTTTTTGCCTTTAGATCAAGAAGGTCTAATCAAGTGCTTGCCAAAGAAAGGGAAAACCCCAGTCTCTGTCTGAAGGCAGAAAGGAGTTGTGCTGAATCTCCGGGAGCCCTTGAGTTAAATACATGTTGAGAGGAACTGATAAAGATAAAACACAATAATGGAAACTCCTCTCAGAAAGAGCAGGTAGGTCCCAACTGTCAACAATAATCTGAACCTATAACAAGCGCTCTTGTTTGAAAATGAATCCAACTGAAAATGAAAGATTAAACAAGTACAACAACGTAAGAATAAATTACACATAAATCTCGCTGGTATTCAGGATCAAAGGAAGATTAAAGAACAAGTTATGGAAATGTGGTAGAGGCAAAGAGAACCTATTAAGTGATATCATTTAGCGAGCGTACAAGTAATAGAGAGTTCACGTCTAAGTTTAAAGGAATAGGAATGAACCTGTAGCTGCTAAAAGGGACTTCAAATGATATGTGGCATTAATGAATATATGACAACGAAGATTTCTATAGCCCAAACCCAACAAAAACATGACCTGGGAACTGAACTTCACAGTTGCCGGTATGAGAAACCCGCTTTCAGTTGCATTTCAAGGGTGATAGAGAAGGATCGAGTTCTTCCAGTCTACCATGTGATTTTGGGAGTGTGAAGGTGCACAGCACACCAGCTACATAAATTTCTGTTCAGGATGCCCAATAAAGGGTGCAGGTGACATCCTGCTGCAAGGGATACTCCTGGAAGCAGCAAGGTTCATCACTGCCCTCCCAGATGCTGCTCTTTCCCTTTCTGCCACTGTGCCAGGCTCCAATCACAGCCTGTTCTCCAGTGAGGATGCTCAGAAGGGACTGCTTCTCCCTCGGGAAACCACACTAAAATACTTGTCTGCGTGTATGTAAGACTGTATGTGTTTATGCAAATGCACTCTTCTACAGTGACAATATTATCACCAAAAGGCCTCATGCCAGACCCTTTGCTTTCATATTTTGTAACCATCTGACTCTTACAATCTAAATAAGACAAAATGGCAAAAAAAGGGGTCCTCTTCTCCCTACTAAGACAAGTGAGAGTGTTTAGAAGAAGTGTCTTGTCCCAACTCATCCAGAGTCTATAGTAAAAGCAAACCCTGAACCCATGAATCTGGAGCCTGTGCCTCAACAGTGCCCAGCTCTGTCCTCTGAAAGAGCGATTATACTGTATTAATAGTAGCTAATTCTCAGTGTAGCCTGTAGTTTTCTTTGTGAAAACCAGTCAGGAGAGTTTAGGGGAGGAAATAAAATTAACAAGCCTTTTCCAATATTTTCCCATAGTGAAACCAGTGGGAAATTGAAAGATACCAAGGTAGGGAAGGTATTTGCATGGGCAAAAGATGATCTAGGAACAGCTGAGATTATATCAAAGTAAGGACTGTACAGGGTAGTTAGAGGGAAGGTTTGGACTTTGTTTGGCCTCCAAACCAAAGCAAATAGAAGTCTTTGATAGCTTTGAAAGTTACTTCTTGCTCACACCTCAGATGGGTGTGCATTTGTATGCAGGCAACTTGATTGAGGTTCAAATGGTTGTGGTACATGAGGTGCACACAAGTCTATTTATATATATATATATATATATGTATTTATCATCAAGGGATGCAAAGCAGTGATTTTCAGCGTACACTACACAAAACAGTTCAAAGCTGTGCCTGGCAGCAAAAAGACTTGTGGAGGTCCTGACCGAAGCCATTGTACAAGTTCCCCAAGCAAACCTTTATGTGAGCAGCAAATGCCTGAACAGAGGTGCTGCTGTCAGTGCCTCTGCTCACGCTCACGGGATCTCTGGGCCAAAGGAGTGAGCAGGCACTGGGTGAAGTCCAAGTCTGAGGGCCTGGGAGGAGTATAAGCATCTCATATGGGAGAAGGGGAGAACACCTCAGAGCTAAGAGCTATTGCTGCTCTGTCGCTACCGCTGGGACCTGACCCCAGTGCCAGCAACACGCTACATTGACCCCATCAAGCTTATGTTTAACCTTCTCCAATGCACAGAAGACTCCTCTTGGAGAGGAAACCTGATAATTTAACAGACCCGTCTTATGTCTCATTAGACAAATTCTCCATCACAGGGATTGTCTCTTCATCCTTGCTTGCAGTTCCATTGCTTTGGCTATTATACAACTGCATAAATAAAATAACTCCTGCATCTCTCATCACTAACAGAGCTCAGATAGCGCTTTTCATTTTTAGACATTTCACCTTTTCAAATCACTCATTAAATATTAATAAATTAATCCCTCTCACACTCCTGTGATGCATTGAAGACATTTTCATGATGATCGTCTTATGTTCTGTTTTTTATTTGAATATCAAATACATCAAGTAGATGCATCACTCAATACAAGTAGCTGGCAGTTATAAATGGTGCCAGAAACCAAACCTGGCAAGCTGATTTTTGCTACATGTGTTCAACTGGCACTTAAGTACAAGGAGTAAAAAATCAAGAGCTAGTGACATGAATTGTTTTTTAAAAGTTTACCTTCTTTTATAGATTGTTTACATGTTTCCCTTCAGTTTGCAGGAGCCCTTTTTTATGGAAGTGATTAAAACCATCAGTAATATCAGTAAGCTGTGAGGAAAGCTGTGCTCACCTTAATCTGGGCAATACCTTGCAGCCATGGGAGCATCTCTGGGGTAAGTGAATGTCTGTGACATGTCCCTGGAGTAAGGGACCCTGCCACCACCCCCAGCATGGCAGGAAATTTGGGAGCAGAGATCTCATTCAGACATCATCATGATGATGGGTACAAGGTATTTGTAATTTTCAGTGCAGCAAGCCAGGCTATCCAGAGCCATTTCCAGGAGGAACAGAGAAAATGCACTTCCAGGTCATCAGTGCTACACCGGGGACTGGTGGCCAAGGTCTGGATGCTGAGAAGGTGAGGACACCACTGATACTGGAGCCAAGCATACCCTGCCAGCAGGCGGTGCTGTCCCAGGAGACCATTTTCTGCAGGACAGAAGCAGTGACTGTCTTCAGACAAGCCTGATCTCATTAGCTTTAATGTAAATGTTGAAGACTTACAAGTGGTGCATTAACAACTGGGGAAAGTTGCCTTGTTTTGAGAGCTGGAGTGATTACCTGGGGTTCAGACCAGTTGACATGGAGCACAGCCTTCCTGGAAGGTTTTGCTCTCAAGTAATGACAAAATGCACTTGTGTGACCCAGCGAATCCCTGGCTTGTGAGAAAATGCTGAATATGTGGAGTGACAGGCCAGCAGTAGCTTCCCAGGGAAGCAGCACCACTGCTGCCCATCTGTCCCTGCAGATCTATGCAGCAGCCTTAGGCTCATGATTCAGCTTGAAGCGAAGTGCGGTCTGTTTCATGCTTTCTGATAAAGAAAAACCCAAACCCTTCACCTGTGGGGTTTTTTTTTTTCTTTTCCATGCTGTTTAGCCTTTCCATGTGAAGGTGACATCTCTCTGAGGGTGCTTGCTCGCAAGCTGCTGACCTGGCGTGATCTCAGCAGTGATAAAACTCCCAGAAAATTCAGGGAAGGATGACTTCATCAGCATCATGTTGTCAGCAGCTGTCCCACCACCAGGTACCCCACCAATCCTTCAGCGGGGGGTGGAGGGTCCCATTCCCATGTGCGCTGCCATGCCCTCAGAGGCACGCTACAAGACTGGAAGGATGGTTGCGCATCGCTCAAGATGGGTCCCACCATTCCCCCAGTCATCCCCTGCCCTGATAGAGGCCTTGGAGACTCAAGAGGAGGGTCCTGCTGGGAACAGGAGCAGGCACACTCTGATGGGAATCGATGTGAGAGTATTGCTTTTTCCACAGGCAGAGCTGGGCTGCCTGCAGGGTCTCTGTAAGCACCAGGGTCTGGCTGAGCTGTTTGGCTCCAAGCCCCTCGCTGGGACGAGCTGTCACATTCCCTTCACACTCAATGAAATACAGGCACCTCCAAGGTGTGATACAGCTGATTTCCCTCTGACAGCTGCTCTGGAGCGAGACGAATCAGTCTCTGCTGGTCTCTCTTGGCTAGCTGTGAGGGGGTAGGGAGGGGAAAGTGACTTGCTCCAAGTTAGGTGAGGCAAATCCTGAACTAGGTGAGCAGCACCTGCATCCTGCTGCCAGTGATCACACTGCATTGGAGCCCCATTGCCTCTCGATCCGTGCAGTGGCCTTGCAGAAGGGTGTTTCTCCTGGAGACAGTGGCTGCGGAGGATGGATGTGGGTGGGGAGGGAGAGGACAGGGGAAACAGCTCTGGCAAAGCCAGATCCAGGCTCTATCACAGAGTCTTTTGAGTGCCCAGCGCTTTAAAAGTGTTATTGTGGTAAAGCGAAATATAGGATAAACACAGGAAGATTGCTCTCTCAGCAATGTGGTGTTCAGCAGTCACAGCCAAAACAAGTTGTTCAGGGAGACTGCACTCACTGCCTGATCAGCATCAAGCCCAACCACGTATGAAGAACATAACTTCACACAGCCAGTCTTTGCAGGAGCCACTGCCTGTGCAGCTCTCCTCATCCCCCTTTCCAGCCCCGCACACAGCGGCTCCTGAGCACTTTGTGTGAGCAGGCTGTAAGAAGTTCTTTGGTATTTTACTGGGCACCCCCACTCATGGCTGCCAGGCTGGCCTCTGGGTTTCCTCTGGGCACCAGCACCTCTCACCATCACCCACCTGCCTCCCCCAGCTTTTGTTTCCAGTGCCACCATAGCTCTTGCACCTATAGCACCAGTAATTAATTACCTTCTGGCTGATAATTGTTCTGCTGCAGCACTGCCCCTTTCATCCCCATTCAGAGCAACACTCCAGCACCAGGGAAGTTTTCCCTCTGTCCTTCTGGAGCTGGGAGATGCAGAGCAAAGGTGAAAGAGAAAGCAGTTTAATAGGAGGGGGGTTGGCAAGCTGGAGTGTTACAAGCAGCTGCTCCATTGAAGCTCTGTCTGGAGGAAATTCAACTTGCCTGCAACCTCCCCATGCTCAGTGCTTCTAGAAACTGTGCTGTTGAAGCAGATTATGTCTTTCTGAGTGGGGAAGAAGAGGCCTGTGCTTGTTTTGTGCTTTTTGCTTCTTTTTTCCTCCTTCAGTGCTCTCACACCATAGTAGTAACTACTAGAGCAAAATGCTGTTTCCACACCAGAGGGGCTGGCTCTGCTTTGCAAATATTAATCTAATCCTAAACCAAAGAAGCAGCGTGAAATGATATCGACCCCCTTGGTGGAGGCACTGGTCAGCAGCAGCACTGGGACAGAGAGGAGGCTGGGGACTTAACAAAGTTTGTGACATAGCTAAAAAAGGTCATTAATGATGCAATTCAGCTGCTTGGAGCAGATGTTTGACCTGCCCACCACTTAAAAGGGAGGCACAGCTTAAATCTTGGTCACAGATGATTAACACGGAGAGCAGCAACAGGCCAGAGTACCTCTGTGGTGAGACAAAGGGAATATGGGGCTCTATCCTGCAGCCTGCCCCGTTCTACAGCACCTGCCCTGGATGTACCAGACTTTGCCAACAGGCTGCTAGGATTGGGAGTCCAAAAGGGCTTGATGAATTCAGGTCGCCAAACTTCATGGGTGCTTTACTGCCCCAAATCACCTGCTTGCCAGGCTCTGTCTGCAAACAGTTGAGCCCAGCCCTGGAGCAGTTGGGAGGGGGAGGAAGAGATTTTCTTCATCTGCTGTTTGATCTGCAGTGCCCTGACACCACTGGCAGCCTTTCACTGCTCCTCCTTGCTGCAACTTCTGGGAGTAGTTTCTTGGGCAAGAAACCAGCTGAGCTGCCCTGGAGAGGGTGTGGGCTTGTGGACTGCTGATGTTTACAGCCTGGCTGAGCACAGGAGTCAGGTCTGCTCTTGTGTGAGGTGGAGCTAAGGGAAAGGACATTGACACAAACCTAACTCCAGGTGCTGGGAAGTTTTAGGTCTTTTTGTACTGTAAACACCAGTGCTTCTACAGCTCAGCTCTTTTGTAGTTGCAGGCTGGGGCTTCTGGGTCTTTTAATTAGTGTGTCCTCTCATAAGGACAATTACAGTTGTGCCATAGCTGTTGCCAGAGAAGGTTTTTGTTTCATGTATCTCCTCTGATTTTACTTCCTCCATCCCAACGATTCTTTATGTAGCTGTTTTCCCATATACGTATCTACACACACACACACACACACACACACAGATATATTTGTATCTCAAAGGGAAGAGAGGCAAGGAGCACACAGAAGTTGTGCAAAGTTCTGCAAAAGGGCTGCAATTGCCCCAGTCATGGGTACAGGCTGGGATTCGCCTACCTGGCTAGCAGCCCTGCCAAAAATGACAGAGGATGATACATCAGACTTGAGCCAACTGTATGCTCTCACCTCAGATAAGAGAAACCCCACACCAGATTATGTTAGCTGGAATGTGGCCACCAGGTCAGAAGTTTCTCCTGTACTTGGCATGAGACCTCACCTGTAATCCAGGTTTTGGTGTAGGGAAGCTGGAGAGGGTGCTTTGGAGATGCTCATTGGCCTCGAGTGCCCCTGAGGAGACATTGAGACAGCTGGGCTTGTTTGTTCTGGCCAAGAGGAGGCTGAGGACTAAGCTGATAGCAGCCTGTTGCAAAGGCAGTTACAGCAATGAATCACAGAACGTTCGCAGTTGGAAGGGACCTCAAAAGATCATCCAGTCCAAGCCCCCTTCCAGAGCAGGATCACCTAGACTAAATGAAGGAACCAGGCTGCTCTCAAACACAGGGCAATGGTCTCAACTGTGGCTTGAGACATTCAGCATGGACAGATGAAGAAAATGCTTCACCAGAAGGATGCTGCAGTGCTGGATTAGCTGGATCCAGACTCAGGGCTTGGAGTTCTTCACAGCTCAGCTAGACAAAGCCATCACTGGCCTTGACCCAGTGGTGCCCATAGTCCTGCTCCAGATGGGAGGTTGGACTAGAAACCTCCAGGGGTCCCTTCTGATCACCACTACCATGAATAGACACAGAGTACAACTACAACCACATCATGCTAGTTGTGCTTTCCCTGTCTTGCCATCAGCATTTAGGAGGGAGTATTTTCCTCCATTTTTCCTTGCATAGCTATAATCCTGTCCTTGTGGGAGAGGAGAGCTCTGGGACATGGTCATCTTTAGATGTGTTCTGTGCTGAGCCATAGCACAGTGGGGACCCATGTGCAACTGAAAACAGATAAACCCTGCAAAGATTCATGTCTGCAGTCACTTTCCAGTGCACGAATAACTCAGCAGAAAACAGAAGTGGGACTTTACCCTTGGCAAGATCTGCTCTAACCACTCATCAGCTGTGTTTTCAGGTGTGGTTTCCCTGCGGCAGGGCACCTGCAGCCATTGCCCCATCAGTGAAAGTCTTTTACAGCCAATCAATCTTCTATTTATCCACCAAATAATGGATCCATGTTGACTCTTTAGCAGAGCCTGAGCCTTAAATACATTTGAAATTAGAGGCTAACTAATGTGGGCAAGTGTGTACGTGTGTGCATCTCTCGATGGGTGCGTGGTGGAAGGGAAAGGCCTGACCAGAATCAAACAAAAATAGAATCTTAATCTCTTTTCTTTGTAGAGCAGATATTTTCCAAATGAAATCTGAGATGATGCCAGCTGCCTGCAGACTGTACCTACTTTAAAAATAAAATCTCACTGCCTGCAAGTCATCCTCATCTGTGTCGTCTCAAGTGCAATCTTCTTTCACACAGAACTAGAAACAGAAACGAGCAAGCATCTCTTCACTGTCCCCTAAGATGTGAGTAGTAAAAAAAAAATCACCATTTTGAACAGGGCTAATGCTAATCACTGACTGGGAAAGGGCTCTGGCCCCTTTGCATCCTGCTGCTTTCCAGAAAAATCCCCTCCTTCCCTGGAAATGCTGCTCTCCTGCAAAGAGGAATTAAACATGTAATTTGATATTTGATAATAAGGACCAACTTTTATGCATCTTTAAAAAAGCCTGTGTGCACCCTGAATGATCCAAAGTAGCAGACCAACTTGGGGGAGTAATGAACAATAGAAATGTTAAAGCAACTTTACAGGAACAGTAGAAGAAATGAACAAGCCATGAAGCACAATCATATCGAATAAATGCTTTGCACATTGTTGTAATGGGATTCAGCTGACGGAGACATTTATATGGGGAAGGAATCATGGCCTCACTGCAATCAATAGACACATTGCCACCGACTCTAATGGAGCTCTGGTTTCGTGATGTTTATATTACAACATAAGCCAAGATGCCTGTGAGCTGTCAAAACCCTTTATAGCCATTTGTCCCAACAACCCCACAATATCATCCCTTAATACTCTATTATGCAAAGAGACCCCTTTTATTTTTATTAGAGCTAATTCACCAGATGGCTTCTCCCCCCCTCCTCCCTGCTTTGATGTAGAAAACACGAGCAAGTGATTTTGCTGACTACAGATCAAGGCACAGATCAGTGCTATTTGCCATGCACAAAACATGAAAAGTGGAGCAGGGACCGTTGGGCAAAACTATTGTGTTTGTAAACAGCAATGAAACCTTTACAGACATGTGGGAGGTGAAGCCACCCACTTCCCTGACGCTGTAGGTGGGCTGTAGGTACCGCTCCTTCCAGCCTTGAGGGGGGTCGAGTGAGGAAGGGGCTGAATTTGTACATATTGATGAGAGATTAGACCTGCTGGTGACACTTAAAGCAAATTAATGAGAGAGCAGAGAGCTGCCTTCAAAAAGGAGGTAGAAACAACATGAATGAGGCACTCTGTCCTACAAAAATGCTGATGGACACGGATGGATGGACATGCTCTGCAGTGACCCAGGCCTCAGGTTATGGTGCCAGCTTCACGGCTTTCTTTTCATGCCGGGAGGCTGTTAATTGCAAATTTCAACAGAAACAACAAAAAGCAAGTAATGGAGCCAGAAAGTTTCACAGCCAGGAAGAATGTCATTAAGAAATTCAGATTCAAATTCCCTGCCACCTGTGAACACAACCCTACTGCCTGTGAACAGCAGTTCTCCCAGAAACCAATGTCTCTTGCTGTGCAACTGTGTTAAACTCAGAAAAACCAAAAACCAACAGTCCCCCAGCCTCATGCAGGTTCTAACCCCACACTCTCCCCCAGCAAAGAGCAGGCAAATTAAATGCAAACCCAGAACCCAGCTTTCTCCAGGCTGGTGATGCAGTGTGCAGAGGCAAGAAGCAGCCCTGGGAAAGGAGTATGCTCAAGAATTTATGGTGCATCCCTGTTTGGAAGAATCTTTATAGGCACTGAAGACTGTGCAAAGGGCTGCATCAGCCCAAGGCAATACTTTTGTCTCACCAGGTGCCTACAAGAGGTGTATGAACGAACAGCCATCAGGGAGAGGTGCCTCCCTGAAATTGCTTTCCCTGTCTGCAGCAAAGGGTGGCTCAAAGCCTTCTGGAGTCAGACCCTTGTGTTAGCTCTCCATCCAGTGTCTGTGATAACAAATGGTGCACAGTGCCAGTAGCATCGTAGCACCTCTACCCAAGGTATACATCACAGTGTGCCACACACGTGACAAAAATGCCCTCACTAATGGATGGAAACATGTTTTTGTGACATGTTACAATGACTGACATGATTTTAAAAATCTGTGTGATTTTAATACAAGAGCTTAATTTTACATGATGCTGAAAGCTGGGCTGGACTGTACAACAAACAGGTACGTGAGCAGAGTGCTTCAGCATCCTGCTTACTTATGCACGGTCTGCAGCCTGCGTGGACTCTCTGGTGTCTAATAAGATGAAAGTCATGAGTGAAGATTTTCCAGTGGCTGGGACATGTTCGTTGCTGCAGATTCCCCCATGTCTAATTAAGCTCATGGCTCAGCCTCCCCTTTGGTGATTGTGCTAACAGGTTCTTCTTTCCTTTGGTGGCTGCTTATTTTCATGAGAAACAGAGTGTAAAATCACTGGGAACTCTGCTGCTCTGGGAGATCTGATTAAAATGAGTCAATGGGTTTCAGGCTGTATTGGGAAGAAGGAACTGGCTGGCAGACACGTAAGTAAGATGTTGAATTTGCTCACAGTCATATTATTCTTGTCAGAAATCAGGCTGAGGGGACCCTGGTGCAGCCCAGGCTCAGGAGAAGAGCCAAAGACAACAAGCACAACCTTCTCAAAAAAAGCAACTGCATTCACTCCGTTAAGATACATGCAACTACTTCAATGAACAGAAAGAAATCCTTGGCTTTAAAAGGGGTGAGATCATCCCAAACATTCCCTGTTTACTGCCTTGTTCCGGGACTGTCTGCAACACAGTGAAATATATATTTTTTCCCCCTTCCAATTAATTCCCCACAATTTGGATTCCCTATCTCATAGCTTCTAGTGTACCTGGTAAACTGATGCAGATGGGGTAACATTTTCCAGCTTAGCCATGCAGTGGGGTCCTTCCTGGTAAGGTGGATGTGGAAGAGCTCCGGGCAAACAGACTTGATGCATATAGACTGGAGATCAGGTGCTGCTCAGAGCACTTGGCTTGATTTTTTTGGGCAACAAAGAGAGGGATGGGATTTTTATCCCTGGGAACCTGCTTACCATCTGTGGCAAGGCACAAGACTTGCTCCTTCCCAGGCACTTGTGCATTGCTCTGTAAAGCAGCACAGAAGTAAGGAGATCAGAGCCCCTATCTTCAAGGTGCAGTAAGACCACTGCCCACATCTGGGGAGCTCATGGAGGAGACCACTGAAACACCATGAGCACATCTTGGGAAAAAGAGAGACCATGGAAACTAAATTAATCAGTAAAAGCTCCCTTTCACACCCATTAGAGGAGACTGAGTAAACCCCTTCTACACTGCTGTGGGACTTGCCCCATCAAAACACCCCAAGTTCTTCCTCCCAGTAACACCCAAATATTCGAAAGGGACTCACTGTTTTTTCTCTCACAGACAGATTTTTTTTTTTCTGGCAACACCTCACCAGAGCAGCACGTTTGCACAAACAAAGTTAAACTGCTTGGTTTCCATTAGTAACATGAGCAGTAAAAATAGAGGACAGGTGTTTCTTAGGAGGTGTGAAAGATTAACAGGATTTTCTTGGATTGTGGATGATGCTGTCACTGTAGGGTGTCTACTTTTTTTATTTTTTTCTCCACAAAGAATATAGGAAAATTTTCAATAACTTTCACTGGTGCTTAGTAAAATTCAGGCAGGTTTGTGCCTGCTGTGCCTGCATTCCTTGCAGGCACAGAAGAATTGCAGCAAACAACTCCTTCCTTTGCCCATGTGGGTCCAGGTTCTCCTTTCAGAGACATCCTTGCACACTCCAGGAGCAATTAGCCCAGGACTTCTGTGGAGGGAATTGTGTGGGGAATGGAAGACCCCGACAGAGCACTGGTGGAACAAATAAACAGAAAAAGACTCAGTCCGATAAACCCAGCTGTACCTTTCCTCCACCTGCCTGGAGGCAGGGCCCTTCTAATCCTCATCATTGTATTTGTTATTTGCTTCTTGAAAAGTGAACTTTGAAGTCTCTTCAGGGGACACATAGCATTTTCCTTTCAAATATTCTATCACTTTATCAGGGTCCTGTAGTTGTTTGGGAGTGAAGTTCCAAACAACTGGAGGTGAGAAGTTTTCTAGATACCTGCCCATATTCCCCCATATGCCCTGCCACCCACGGCTATCCATCCTCAGGGAATATCTCTGGGTGATATTCTTAAAAGAATTTTTTGCAACCCTAAGCAAGACCTGGAACACATTTGGGAGACGTAGCAATAAGAGCATACTGACTTTAATATCCAAAGGATTTTCAAAATTCTCAAAAGCTGTTGTGTCCATCCTGAAGGAAAAAGGGGAGGTAAAAGAGCAAGAGAAAGTATCCCCTCCATCTTTCCTGCTGATTGGGTGTGATTATTAATAAATTTTGAGAGACGTTGTCTGAGGTATGGGCATGATAGTAATGCCACATACAAATACCAGCTTAACCTCATGACCAGTGATATTTTCGTATCATAAGTCGATGCCACACACAACAGCAAAATGAGAACCCTGATCACACTCCCAGGGGTGATGAAAGCGCCACAGTGAATACGTACAGTAAAGTAAGGATCTGCATAAGACAACCATATGAACAAACAAAATACCACTGTGACCAGCAACTATTTGCCTAATATAATAAATGCATATCACAAATTTGTTTTAACACACTCTGGCCAGATCTGTTATCATCTCAACTCTTAGGGCCCCATGTTGGGTACCCAAAGGACTGTCATGGTTTATTCCCAGCCAAGCATCACGGGGTGGCATTCACTTACTCACTCCTTCCTTCCCCACTGGGGTAGGAAGGAGAATTGGAAGAAAAAGATAACTCGTGGGTTGGAATAAGGACAGTTCACTAAGTCAGCAAAAGGAGAGGAAAATAACAGTAACAGTACTTAGAATATGCAAAGGTGGTGATACACAATACAATTTTCTCACCCCAGAGCCTGACGCCCAGCCAGTCCCTGAGCAGTGGTCCCTACTCTCTGGCCAGCCCCCTTTATAGAGTCTTATGGTACGGAATCCCCCCTGGCTAGTTTGGGTCAGCAGTCCTGGCTGTGTCCCCTTCCAGCTGCTTGTGAAAATTAACTCTATCACAGACTAAAACCAGGACAACAGCTGTAGCATCAAATGCCCAGACAGTCTGTATGAAGCTACTAGACCCCATAGTTGGGTACAAATCTTAAATATCTTGCTGGACCAGCTGGAAACATCGCTGCATGCAAAAGACAGTCAGGCATTTCCCACCCCACCCCTCCTTACTTTGTTTACCTCCTGTTTATGTCAAATGGTGCAGTAGGTCTGTAGGGTAATATATGGCATTTGAACTTTTCTTTTGTAATGAACAATATCAACAGACTTCTTTTCCTGATGAAAAGATCTTGAGCCCATAAATATTGCCCCGGCGTGCTGTACGTTGCTCCCATTGTATAAATCTCCCCACAGTGCTCACCTCTGCTCCTGTATCATAGCGGGATAAATGCGGTGCTTAAGGCCTGATTTATTTCAGTCAAAGGACAAATAGTTTGATATCAAAAGGAGCTTCGTAACAATTAACATGACAGGCAAGGAGGATTAGCTGTTGTGATTTTTGCTATGGCATAAGCAGGCAGGTGCTGTTATTTGGACTGCATCCCTCCCCCGCATCCCTTCCCATTAAAGAGATAGTTATTGTACCGCTGTGAAAAGAGCAGCTGCTGAGCCTGAATTTCCCTATCAGCCACTGTTTCTAGTGTCGGTATGAATTGGGGACACATTGTTGGGCTTTAATTAGCCCTGAGTCCCACCACCATAGGACTGCCCTGCTCTGACATACGCCCCAGGACGCTTGCATTGAATGTGCGTTAATCTCCTTGCACCTGACGGCTGGGAGACAACCTTCAAAAAAAAATAAATAAGAGAAAAAAGATACCTTTATAGTATTTGCAGAATGCCTGGCTTTATGCTAAGCAGCCAAATTAAATATAACCTTTGCTCTTGACTCTAATGGCCAAGCTGTTCTCTGAGCCCTATTACAGTTTTTTAGATCTTCGCTGTTGTTGCTGACTCATAAGATTTACACAGATGAAAACCCACTTACAAACTCATGGAAACCAGTTTCCAAACCTGAGCCTAAACTTCAAGGCGAAGAACACTTGACAGGTATTATTTGGCACACAGGGCTGACTTCTCCTTCCAGGGATCTGTGTGAAGTTGGCTTGTGAGGCAAAGTGGGCACAAAAGGCAAGGTAGGTTGCCAGCAAAACTAAGCCTGACTGATCCCATATAATTACTGTGGTCTCACTGCTATCATCAAAGGTTAGTTTAAAACAAAGAAAATCCCACAACTTGTGGACCAGCCAGAAGATCAAATCAGTAGGAACATTTTTTTGGCAAGATGAGAGAATTTCTCACTGTCTTCCATGATCATACCCCTTTTTCCCCCTTCTCCATGTCCGACGGGAAGAGCAGACCCTTTTTCGCCTCCTGGCCCATAGCCAGCTGTCTTTTGCTGTGATCATGGTACTTCTAAACCATGCAAATTTGAGCCCAGTCAGGATAGGGAAGGGCATTTCTGTAATAGAGCAGAGTGCTTGTGCAAAGCCTTCTTGGTGGCTGCTTCTTACAATGGCCAAATATGAGACAACCCATAAAGCTATAAGGGCCAAAACCAGGTTGCTCCAAGTAAAGCTACACTGGAATGAATCAGCAAAGTCATTACGTTGGCTGCCTATGTCCAGATGAAGATTTTACAGGGTTTGTTTTGTGTAGCCTAACACTCTTCAATCCCTTAAATACATTGTGCCTACTCACAACACCCAAATGCTGCTGTTTTTTCAACCCTTACTTCAGGCTGCTCCTGAAATCATAAAACACCTGAGGAAAACTGAACCCCTCCCTGAGCCTGGAAGAGTTAATCTATCTGCAACTTGTCTGCCAGTTGGGAGGAAGATCTTTGCAGTGATGTTTTCACCTGCTGTTTGTGCAGCCTGTAGCAAAGATGTGAACTGTAGTGTTTTGGTAGGGAAAATTTGCCAGCCTGGACTCTTCCATAGGGAATGCTCTCGAGTGAAGAGAGGGTGTGCATGTGCATGCAGGGAGACCACAGGAAAAAGCTTTGCCAGAAACATTGCAGGATTTCTCTGTTTGAGAAGTGCAGAGACTCTCTAAAAGGCCTTGAAGTTCAACCGAAATCTCAGTGTGTGCTGCTGTTTCTTTTGATCGCTTTTTATCCTTCATTCCACGTGGATGCTAATGAGGGAATTGAAGTTTATTATCCCCAGAGCTAGGCTCATTCAGATCTGCAGTGGTGCTGCTATGGATTCAATCGCACCTGGTACATGGGAGATGAATTTGGCCCACAGTGGGTAAAATGTCAGTTCCTAATAACCTGTTAGTCTTTGGCTTGAAGGTGCACAGATGTCATTTTATGCCTTCTTCTGAGGAAGCTGATTCTAAATCTTGGTTTTTCTTTCTGTCCAGACAATACCTGCTAAAGTAATAACAGCAGAGCTAGTGTCTTCCTGGTGACTGGTGAACTCTGTAACACAGCCTCTATAGCCCCATAACAGTAGCTGGCACCAGATCACAGCACTTGATTTAAACTCCACTCCATGTTCAATAGAGCAAAAATAAAAATAATGCTGAAAGATGAATCAAACCTAGGATTTTTTTTTCTTTCCCTGAGCATGAGGAACAAAATGTGTTTTTTAGTCTAGATGACTTGTCTTCTAAGGAGATGAAAACAATAAGAAACTAGTACCAGGTCTCCCAGGAACAGATGAGAACAGTGACTTGCTTTGTAACATTTGTCATGTGCACTGAGCTGGAGATAACTTCCTCACCCTGCAAATATATATATATATATATATTTTTTAGATTAAAAAATAGTCTGGGCTTAAAGAGGGTAAAAACATCAAAAGCAAAACACATTTGAGAAATGTAAATCTGAAAAAATATGTGTCTCAGAAATACTTCCCTTTGATTCAAAGCATCCCTAGTTTTGAAATAACTTTACTCTCACTAGAGTAATTAATTTTCTAGGCAGAAAGAGCAACCAGTATTTTTTGTTTTGAAAATACTGCAGCTAATTCACTGCTTCAAAACCCTTTTCTGTAAAGAGGAAAAAGGAAAGGAAGACTATAAAAGTTGAAAAAATGCATCAAAACTGACCATTTCCCACAAAGCCAGTTTTCATTTCTGCGAATCAGCATTTTTGAACAAAACAAGGCACTACACAACTTTCCCCAGCAGCTCTATTCAAGCAGGATCCGAGGCCAGCAGGGACGCCGCTTTAATGTAATGATGTAGTTGCAGAGAACAAAATGATTCTCTTTCCCTCAGCTTGTGTATGTATAACAGAGAAATCATGAAAGGGTGTGGGGGGATTACTATGGCAATGACCCCATAGCTGCTGCATGTTTATGTAGATTGATGGCCAGTGAGCCAAATCCCAGGGTCTTTATGTCAGTGAAGCTCTGCCCGCCCATCAACCTCTGAAAAACTGCAATCAGGAGAATCGGCCCAGGAAACTGGGAGAGAGGTACTTTTTAAGTGGATTTGAAAATATTTCGATGGCAAATAGGAATAAAGCCCATTCTTCTTACACAAGGGGATGCTCTTTTTAACAAGTCAGAATTGCTTTCCCTAATGGGAGTGCAGGGGGGCTTGGGGTGGGTTAGAGTGAAATTACCCTGAGTCTCTTGGAAATGGCTGTAGTTTAGGTGGGGGTCAAAAAATACCCATTCAAGCATTACAGCGCATCAGGATTTGCAGGGTTAAACTGACAGGGAAGAAAATGGGATCCTCCTTGCCTGCCTCTGTTCCCAGTAGTGTCTAGCCAAGTTGACAGGAAAGATAAAAGTTCACTCTTCCCTCCACTTAACTGGTGCTGGGAGAGAGATTCACACCCAGAAGAAAAGGAGACACGGCATCAGTCGTGACTTCTTGGCGTAAATGAAAGGAAATTTTGACAGGCATAAAAATGTTATTTTCTCATGAAAAGCTGCTGCCTCACTATGTGAATGGGGATGCTTCTTAGGGAAGAAAAAGAAAGGGGAAAAGAGCAGTCTCGGTCTGGTGCCAGTTTATAATAATTCACAGTATTGCCCACTTCTCACTGCATAATGATCTCCAGCAAAGGAAATTATGAACTCTTATTTCTGGATCCACATTTTAAATATCAAAATAATTGGGCCGAGGAAAGGTCATTTCTTCCCACTGCTGTTAGCTCTCTCCTCCTCGGCAGCCCTGGGCTCTTGTGAAAGCTTTTAGCACCTCATAAGGACTCACATTGCTGGTAAGACCGGAGTCATCCCGGGAAGGGGGCTGGGAGTCTGCTGGCATCTGCTGGAAACTTTGGAAATCGTGGGCTGTTGTGTGCCGCCGGACGTTGGGTCCGGGAGCCATGAACTGCATTCATCCCCTTGCTAGCCATAGCCCAGGCCCGATTGCCTGCTCTCTCCATTAGTCTCCCGGCTCCTGCTCTGCCTGCTCCAGCTGCCTCAAACCACACATTTTGTGCAAGACCACCCTTGCAGTCAGCTGAGGAGCCGTGGCTGAGTGATCAAGTAATGCATGCAGACATTGCTTGGGATGCTGCACTCTGTGTTAAAATCGTGGTGTTCCTTGTCCTGAGGTGAGTGGCAGACACCAGGGTAGGGGGATCTCAGCTGAATCGGTTCCTGAACTGCCACAAAATTCAATGTTATATTCTGCCATTGATGGGTGGGTGGATGCTGCAGGCAGCTTCCTCCTTCGTGCACCCATACATGAGTCACCAGCCATGTATGTGCTGCTGGACTATGGGGCAACAAGCAAAGCTCAGCCATTCGCATCAGAATCTAGTCATAGAATCACAGAATCATAGAATCATCCTGGTTGGAAAAGACCTTCAAGATCATCAAGTCCAAGCATAAGTGGTACACCACTGTAACCTCTAAACCATCTCCTGAAGTGCCATATCGACCCATTTTCTGAACAACTCCAGGTGATTCTACCACCTCCCTGGGCAGCCTGTTCCAATGCTTCACCACTCTTTTGTTGAAGAAATTTTGCCTAATATCCAATCTGAAATTTTCCTGGCACAACTTCAACCCATTCACTCTTGTCCTGTCCCAGGCTCTCACTCAGCCCTTCTTTAACCTTTGGTCAGGCCAACATCTAAATTTCAGCTTTGCCCTTTTCTGGAGACCCTACAAGCCACAGCCATATACATGGCCTGAAAAGCAACATGCGTGCAGCTGCCCTGATGCCAACCTGGGTGGCTCTGCAGCCCTTACCACTAAACTCTAAGGGTGGAGACTATGTGGGCTCCTGTGAACTCTCAGCCTGCTTAATCCCCATCTGCATGTCCCAACACTGGCCCAGTTTGAAGAACCCCACATACCAACCCACGGTCTCTGTCCCATTAATTCCTCCTTTCCAGTTCTATCCTGAGATAAACCTGAGGGCCATGATCCTAAATCTTGCTGGTAACACCCAACATATGACCCAAGCCCAGAATATGTGAAATCCTACTCTAACACTTGACCAGGGATCACTGAACACTCATCCCCAACCTTAAATAATTTATTTGCTTTCCCATACCCTTTCCTGACTTCAGAAGAACCCATTTTTTGTGGATTCTTGTACTTTTCCTCCAAGGCCTACAATTATAAGTCCGAAGTCAGGGCTCAGCAGAGCAAATATAAAACAGCTATAGAATGAATTGAAACTGCACTGCCTTCACTTCTTAGTCCATTTGCAGGACATGCATGTGCATGTTTGTTTAGCATGCGCACATGCAGAGCGTGCACAGGCACCCTTATCTTTCTCTGAGAGTTTATGCTCTGGGTAGCAGATAGCAAATCTGCTTTGCCCGGGAGGGTTGGGGTGAGATTAACTGTAGGACCTGTGATTTGTTGCTACCTGAAAGGTGTGCACGTTGGCAGTTTGGCGTGTCTTTATTTCTGAGTCATATTATACAAATCAATTGCTAATTCAATTAATCATGAAAAACATGCAAAAGGACATGTCCAGGAGCTGATTTAGAGCATGTTATGTATGGGTGATTGAGCAAAGAAAGTTAATCTGGGTCAGGAGACTTTGATTTTTAATTCTTAATGTCACAGATTTCCATTCTTTTGAACTAAAATCTGACTTAGAATTTATTTTTCTGAGGGTGCAGCTTTATAGCTCCATTGACATTGGCATGTATGGTCATGCATACTGAGTCTGTTCTCTTACGCCTGACAAATAAGAGCTTTTATGGATGCACAGATCAATACAAGCTTAAGATCTATAAAGGGCTGCCTGGCAGTATTCATATGCAGGACACATCTCAGTGAATTTATCTACAAAATTGTTTACAGGAGAAGAAATTATGATTTTATTGCATTTCTTTTTCATTCAGTGAGAAACAACACATTTTGATCTTCTGTGTCCTTACAGAGTTTCTGGATTAAATCTTACAAAAATAAACCCTAAACAAAAACAAAACCAAAAAAATCCACCTTCAGGTGAAGAATATATGAGTTTGTGGTGCAAAAACAATGCCTCCATCATGATTTGTATGGAAGTTGTCTCAGGAACTCGATGGAAAACATTTGTCAACTTCTTGCAAAGGAGATGTAATGGGGTATAAAGTGACTCCAATCACTGTGTGGGCAAACTCACAGGGTAAGTTTCTCCTGGGGACCCAGATTAGACCTTTTCAGCTTGCAGGAAAATCAGCCGTGAAGAATCAGGTGCCAAAGATTTCAGTCTTAGATGATAATATATGTGTAAGTCCAAAATAGTATGCTGAGTTCCCTCTTGACAGCTTGAAACTCTGACATTTCTGTTTTGCAGATAGCCCTAGGAAAGACATTTGGCTATAAATAGCATCTGTGTAAACGTACATGGTTAGGAGAAAAAAGTGCAAGAAGCTTCTCCTGGAACTATGGGTCATTATAGCCCCTGCTTGCCCTTGAAAATGCATGCTATTGCTTGGCCCAGGGGAGACCCCTAGGGACAGTGGAACCAGGACTGTGCCCCTCCTGCATAAGCCACTGATTTCAGATTCCCTGCTGTAGTCCCTGGCAAGTCACTTTGTCCTGTCATGATGTGCTGCACCACCTGTCATCACCTGCCTGCATGAAATGCATCCGTGCCTTCATGTGTTGCTTCACCTTAGAGAGGTTCCTCAGATTTGTTGGGAAGGAGGTGGTACACAGCTTGCGCTGTGCAATACCACAGAGATATGGCACTTGGGGTCTAGCTGCTTTTATTAATTCTGCTTCCCCAGAAGGCTTCTTCACTTGGGCAGCCTGGGTCAGGCTCATTTCCAGACTGGAACTGATGGCTGTCCCAACAGATCTGAGCTAGCTCACAGCTCAGTTCTTGGAAGGAGCAGAGAGTACTGTAACACGAGGTATGGGAGAGAGCTGCAAGACTCCCTCCCCTATATGCCCATGCAGTATATATCTTTTCCCAGATAAAGCACAGAATAGTGGAATTTGAAATAATAATAAGGTAGAAAGGGACCTCAGGAGGTCCCTAGTCCAACCTCCTGCTCAAAGCAGGACCAGCTGTGAGACAAAAAAACCTTTCACCTTTGTCTACGTAACCAGGCAGAGGCTTGTCCAAACTTTGGACAGGGCTCCAAACCTGGGAAGACTGGATTTTTTAGGAAATACAAGAGAAGTTGCACAGACATGTGACTATCCTGGGAAGAAAGTTATTAATTCCAGATGAGAAGAAATCCCTAAAGGACACAGTCTGCCTTTGTGACTTTGAGGAAGGTCAGCAGTAGAGGAGCTGCACACAGGGAGGTTTCCAGTTTCAGAATGAGATTTCCTTCCATCATAATTGAATATACACTTAATGCAGGGAGTGGGAAATAAATGTGTTAGGGAGGCGAGTACAGCATTATCAACACTTCATAGAGCAGAACTACTCAGGGAACATGAGCAGGTAATGCAGGTAATGGTGATGGATTCCCTTGTCACCCATCCAGGTAGAAATGACTGGACTGCTACTCTGCTGAAAGGCATGGAAGCACTTAGACAGATAATCAGAACACAAAGATGACCCCACAAGAAGAGCATGAGCTGCTAACAAGCCTTGCCACTCTTTGTAGCCATGCACCCCCACTGCTGCTTCCTCAGAAGAAATATTCTAGGCAAATCCTTTTACCGAGTAGTCAACATCTTGCAACTCAAGTAAGGAGAGGAGATCAGGATCAAAATCCCTTTTCAGCTGGTTAAACAAACAGAATTGCTCTGTTTATACCTTGGATCAGGCCCTGCTTTCTGTATAGCACATCTCCCAAAGGCAGTAAGTACCCCGTGTTCTGATCCTCTGGACCCATGAGTAGAGATGAAAGTTTGAGGCAAAGACTATATGACAGACCCACTGTTCAAACAGAGATCACTAACCTTTGAAGACATAGCTGGAAGAGCCACTGAGTCCATCTTCCTGTTCCAATTTTACTGGTAAAACATGATTTAAAGTAAAATCAAGCTTCTCTCGTCCATCAGAATTCATGGTGTAGAGAAGCCCAGCTTTGAGGAAGGCAAGCCTAAAGCTGTACAAGAATTTTAATCTTTTGCCTTTCTATTACTGTAACATGTGCTTAATGGGTGTCCTGGTTCTGGCCAGGCCAGGGTTGACCTCCCCAATCAGCCAACACAGGTGAGCTGAGTTAGCCCAGGTGAGCTGAGTTAGCTGGAGCTGTTTTCCACACCACCTGACACCACTTGCCCATAAAAGCAGCTGGTTGGGGAAGGGGAGAGGCTGGGGTTTTTTTCCCTTTAGGACAGTTGGAGTGCTGCTGGGATGTCTGGTTGGTCTGTTCTTACTGTTGTGCAGCCCTCTATAAGTGTCGGTTCAATAAGGTACTCTGTGTTAGCACTGGGTGTTCGTGTAACAAGCCATTATTTTTCTGTATTCACTTTGATATTTGGCAGTAAGCTGTCCTTATCCCAACCCACGGTGGCTCTGCCTGTTTCTCCTCTGGGAGTGAGCGAGCAGCTTGGTGGGCATTTGGCCTCTAGCCAGGGCCAAACCACCACAATGGGTCACCACATTCAGGATTTTTCCCAGCTCAGTGCAAACATTTCAGTGGCTGCTTGTCTGAAGTATGTTATCTAAAGAAGGTTTGAAGAAGAGTGGATGTTCCTTATCAGTTGCCCTCTATGTACATGTTTATGGTCAGTGCCTTCCTCCTCCCAGCAGCAGTTCATTGTAGGAGATTTATTCCCCAGGTATCTTTGCTATTCCTTGGCTGGTTCATTGACAGGACAAAGATGGTATTGCTTATTTCTTTCTAGATGCCTAAGAAGATGAAACAATGTCATAACCTTGAGAATTGTCTATAGTAACTTACTAGTGGAACTGGTGATCTCACCCAATGGCCAGTTAAGTCAATAGCAAATTTGGCCTTTGTAATTCACAGCTGCCTGCCCAACTGGCAACTCCAATGACTCTCTGCAGCATCCTTCCTCAATGTTGATACAAGATGTGGTGCCCTTATACATCTTTTGCTTATGGAGCTTCAGTTTTTCCATTTAGAAAGCCCCTATCATCAGAATGGGGCCTCCTCCTAAGTCCCACCTGTCTCACTTTAATTAATGGGATTAGGAGAGGGGCCCTTTTTTGCAAACTATTATCTATCTGGATCTTGTAGTACTGCAGATGGCTTTCAGAGTCCTCAATTCTGGATTTCTTCTCCTCTTCTCCCATCCTTGTCCAGCTGCTCTGTCACATGCAGGGCTCTCCACCTCCAGGGCACATCTCCCACTGACCTGACCTCTCTGAGTCTGGCCTGCCAAGGGAGGCTATTGGAGGAGTAATTGTTATTTGGGTTTCATTGTGTTTTATTAGTTTGCGTGTTAATACGCACTGTGGATTTAATTAAAGATCCTGCAGGATGGCTGAATGATGAAATCAGAATCTGAAATAGGTTTGATCTTGGAGGCAGCTTCCTCTTGGGCTGCAGTGTGACTATGGTTTGCTCTTGTGGTGCTGCTGACCAAAAATCAAGACTGTTTCTTTTTCCGAGCCTCTTTCCCACATCTCAACACTCCCCACAGTGGCAAATGTCTCCTTCAGCTTCCTGGAGAGGGGGATAATTCTCCCACAATAGGCATTGATCTCTCATTAGACTCCATCCTGTTAGTTAAAAGCTGTTTTTACTCAGACAATCCAGAACTCATTTCCAACCTTAAAAGGTTACACTGTTGGATACTCACCGAGGGTATAATTTTTAACCACTCTGTTTACTGAATCTACAAAAGCAGTTATTGGAAGTGTTTGTGTACAGTAATTTCTCCCTAGGCTCCCGGGAGCAGGAGCAGATGACCCAGCATTGCTAACCATGGTCAAGCTTTTTCCTATTCAAAGGAGACAATATTATCCCATTTCACAGAAAGTCTGTTCAGGCCATGATGGCATGAGGTCACTTGCTTAGATTTGCACAGGGCAGACCAGGCTCAGTGTCCCAACAAGGGGTTGTCCCAAGCTTCTCTGGACCTCTTCTCTGTGTCATCCAGATGTAGTGTCACTGGATGGGCCCTTGTGCTGTACCCACTGGATGAGCTGCTTTTCTTGGGGTGAAAGAAACTGTAATTCTTACACATTGTCAGGACACCTAAAAGCAAGGAGTAATCAGTGAGGTACAGATTAGTTGTCCTGTTGCATCTGTATACTGAGTCATTGCCTTTAGCTGGCATATAACTGAGTTCAACCAAAACTTTAACTCAAGTGTTTCTTAAAGCTGTACTGTAGCTTAACCATAGATTATTTTAGAAGGAGCTACTGGTGGCATTGCTGGGAACTGTACAGGTGTAAGACATCAAGCTCCTATCTGGGAGCAGGATAGCTTAAACTGGCACAGGCTGTCCTGGCTCTTCACTCTCCTGCCTCTTGCCCTGTGCCCACTTCACTCTGTGCCACCATGTCTGGAGCCAGGAACTGGAGATGCTGTGGCTTCAAATTAAGTCAGCAAGACGCAGAAAAGTCTTCTTTCTGAGTCTTGGTCAGGGCTCTGTGTGCGTGCGTCTGAGCGAGTGGTGGGGCCATCTGCTGTGACTTCACCAAGGATTCACTCGTTGAACTGAGCCCTCAACTTGGGGCAGGGTAGACCTTTATGACCAGAAATTTTATGCATAGGCCTGATGTCAGTATGCAGGTTTGACTCTTCAGTCTCAGTTAAGCAGCTGTTGTTTTGGGGTTTTTTTTTTCTCTTAATGAAGTGACTATTAATTAACTATTTAATGAACACTCTTTTCTTAATACTTTTATGCTGCTCTGCTTTTTCATTGTGTTTTGAACAAAATCAGCTGCTTCACTTCAAGAACTGGTCTGCTGAAATTGAAACACCTCTTATCCTGAAGCATCTCTGGGTGATGTCCGTTATTGATTTGGAGCTGATGATGGTTGCAGTAGCTGTCTCTGACTCTCTGCACTTCTCCTTCAAGTTAATAATAAGCAGCAAAAGTCAAGGAAGAACTCAAGGACTGGCTCTATAGTAAGTCAGGCACAATTAATATAATGTGTATCAGGGCAGCTCCGTTCCCTCCCATTTTCCTGGGGTACTGTAGGGTACATTTCACCCCTTGTAAAGGTTCAGGATACATTCACTAGACAGTGTGTGAATTTTCAAAAGGGACAGTTTTAACTGATGTGACACTGACTCACAAGGAAAGGAACACCCTTTCCTTGCAGGGGAAATCACCTGCAAACATAGTTCCCAGAATATAGGTGGTACTGGGACTTCTGGGATCTCTCCTTTGCTTTTATATCCTCAAGCACCAGGGACAACCTCAGTCCAGGTGGCCAAGTACCTCCAGGCTAAAAATATCCTTTCTTAACCAGAGCTCTCACTGCAGATGCTGTGAGAAAGTGACAGCTGAGTGTGTTGATTCCCCACAGGAAATCTCCTTGGCAAAGTTTTGCTAATGGCCAAGGATGCCCCACAATGTTCATCTCCTGGGATGACAGAGAGAGACAGCATGTGGGCAGAGAGAGATGCACACAGCTGGGCTGCAAATGCTTCCAGTTTGACCTCTCACTCCAGCAGCTGAAGCATGGAGGGGGAAAATGAAGAGGAGGAAATGCTCCTTGGCCTATTTAGCAGTGCAAATACAGAATTAACAAATGCCCATGAGATCATCTGCAATTCTGCCATCCCTACAAATGATTTTCTTGCTGACTGGCTAAGGAGAGCTTTGAACCAGAGACAATGCTCCTGTGCAGGCAGCCAAAAGCTTCAAGGAGAATCAAAAGTAGGACCTGAATAGCAGGGAGCTTCCTTCTCCCAGGCTTGATGAAGTGCCATTTCACTGACACCCACCAATAGAAATCCTTGTAATTTCTTCTTCCATCTCCTGCCAGTGAGGTGGAGAAAACTGTGAGAGATGTTCCATGCATTTGTTTTTGGAAGGTAACACTGCTGGAGGGGAAAGTAGAGTTTGGAGGACCTCAGCACTGTAAGCAGCAAGCAATGGCACTAGTGGTTTCGAATCACAATCCCCACTTTTTCAAGCACAGATATATATTGTAAATCCTTGAGTCAATGCTATTTTTTTCCTTAAAAAAATACACAAATCAGGGGGAGAGAATATTATGTTCATCTTTTCAGTCATTCTTAAAGATTAATATTTTTATTTCAGGTCTGAGTTTCAAAATAAGACATTATATTTTAGTTAAGCTTAAGAAGCCTTTTTAAGTTAAGACTTGGGTTCAGAGTTTGGGTAGAAACATATTCAGACCTCTGCAGCTCCCATTCCAATGTCTTTGGCTGCAATTTTCCCATCTGTTCAGGCTGATCTGAATCTACATTGTCATAGAAAGGAGTGGGTCAGTGTTCCCACCTCCCAAGATGGTACTAGCATGAAATGGGGCAGACAAGTGGACAAGGGAGCTCTTTTGGCAGAAAATTAAGCACTTTCAACTAAACATATCTTTCAAAACTAATCCATCTGAATGCAGCATTCTCAAAGTGGGCAAAGGATGGACAGCCCGAGTGTTAAAGGCAGGAGTGTGGGACCAGGATGAAGTTCTTTTTGGGACCTGGACACCTGAAGTTAGTCATAGTCATCTGAAGACCCTAGACTTGAAAGAGTGGTTACAGTGTGTGCAAACCTCTCCATACAAGTTTTTGGTCAGGAACTTAACAACAGGGAAAACAGCCTGTATTGCAATGTGTCTGGATGCCTACCTGTGCAATATGTCCTAGTGAACCTGCACTGGCAAGGGGTTTGGACCCAATAATCTCTCAAGGTCCAACCCCTACAATTCTGTGATTCTGTGAAGTAGTAGCTGAGGTCCCTGTGGTCCTGGAGGTACCCAAGGGGACGTTAATGAATCTGTATTCCTTCTTTGGCGTAGCTAGAGGAAAGCCAGTGGGAGTATTTCTACCCCTGCTCCAGTCATCACTCCTGACTGCAGTACAGTGCAGACACATCCTTAGTCACATGCCTTGCTTTGTCTCGTATTTATCTCTTTAGATCTCATTAATGTGCACTTGGACTCAGTGGCAGGAAAGCTTTGTCCTTGTTTCTGCTTGGCTTTTTTTATCTTATGGCCTTTCTGTGACAAGTCCTAATGAAGATTTGAATAAAACCAAAGAATTTTACAGCAAAAAAAAATCTGTCTAATGAAGGCTGAAGTTATCTGTAAGCGCCTGGACTGTGCTTCAGGCAGGGTGTGCTGAGATGGCCACGGGGCTCTGCAGCACAGGCAAGGCCAGGTCTGCAGCAGGAGTAATCTCACATGGCATCATGGACCTGCAGAGGGGCTTGTGCTCGTTTCTGTTTGTTGGACATTTGGCTCCAAGCTGATAACAGATTTCCCCAGAGGAATCAGTGTGCTTTCTATTAAGGGGAAAATTATATTAAATGTCACAGTAAATGATGCTGCGTCTTTCTAATTAACTTAATCTCTGTTTCCAACTCTTTCTCCTGCTTCCTTTTCCCTGACACCTTCTCCTGCTGTTTACTGAGACTACCTGCATGCAAGAGAAGAATAAACCTGCCAAAGCCACGAGAGGCCCCTTGGGACTTCCCACTTTGTCAAAAGCTGCCAAGATGCAGGTGCGGGAGGCATGCTGGCAATGACGTCATGGCCACTACACTCATCCCCCCTGACAGCTCTGAAAGCAGTGTTTCCACATGAAGAAAGATACAAATGCAAACCATATGACTGGGGGAGCAGAGGATGTCAGAGTGGGGAAACAGAGCTGCCTCCTAAAGCAATCTGCAGGACTCTGCTTCTCTGCTGCCCCGTCTCTCCCAGACGCACTGCATCCAGGGTCCAGATGTGGTCGGGGTCTGGATGCTGCCTGCCCCATTCTTCTGACCCATGTTTTCCTCCAGCTGTCACTCCATCCTCATCAAAGGCTCTTCCCAGCAGAAAGGGGAAATACAAGGGCTTTCTGGCTCTGAACATATGCTTTGACAAGGTGGCTCTCTCCTCTTGCTCTGAGAAGGTGTGTGTCCCCACCACCACTGAAAGATCTCCAGGTCACAGTTCCAAGGGGGTCTAGTTGACCTGAATGAACAGTCTGAAGATGCCTCTCTCACAGGCCCTGGACAGGGAGTTCCAGAGCAAACAAACTTAGAAACATTGCAGAGGAAAAAGGCAATGGGCTGTCTTTTTGTTTTCAAGATACCAGTGAAACTATATGGAGGAGGGGACAGGAGTCTGGATAGCCCCTCTGGGTCTGTGTTTGACACTAAAATCATTGCAGAGCCTCTGTTACCAGCAATGAGCTTCCTTTACAAACCATCCTAGATTAAAAAAACTGCTTAAAAATGGCTGAGACATTCAGTATGTGTTTATCCAGCATCCTGCTCTTGAGTTTAGCCAGGTTTTAGCATCTTTCTTACCTCCTTGGTTGGTCAACAGAGCCTTTGCTAGAAAAGCTGGGCAGGGGCTGGGAGATATTATATCAAGGAACATTTCCTCTTGGTAGTACAGTAAAAGGGTTAAATAGGTACTTCAGCAATGGGCTCAAAGCTCACAGCTAAGAGCCCTAACTGGGACATGAAGAGAATTTTTGGCCACTGAATTATTCTTATTGCTGCTGGATGGCTGAAGAACCACAATCATAAAACTCAGCAGCGAGAGCTGTGGACAGATTTAAGATAAATCAGTTCCTGACCATGACATTGTTTAGAGAAAAGGGGCCACGCTTTCTTTTTCTTTTCTAAAGGAATAGACCAGACTGAGGTGATGGATGTTCCCTCTCCTAATACAGCTGATTTGGTGTCCCCCAAACCACAGGTCATTGTGGTTTCATTTAGATTTGCAATCTCTTTTCTCCATGGCTATATCCCAGGAGTTGTTACTTCAGTATAAACATTTTGCACAAAATGTTTGGGCAGAACAGAGACTCCAGACTGTCACTGGCATGCATGGCCATAATAACCTTGCATGAGTAACACAGTAAAGCCAACATCTAACCTATCTTATCCTTGAACAGCTTCAGAGTTCCAATAACCCTCATTATACCACATTCCCCTCCCGAGAGTAGACAAAAAAAAGTCATTTATATTATGTCCAGACTGGCACAGAAACACAGGCACTGTACAGTACACTATTAATTGTGGGATTCTTTTTTTTACCATATAATATTGATTTTCCTCCAGATAACCAGATATCATTAGTTTGATTAATGCTACCACAGCTTGGAATAACTGGCTGGAAAGTTCAAACTGGGACATTTGTCAGGAGCAAAAGATAAAGCACAGCTCAGACTATTCATACCTGGGAATACGCTGGCCAGAGGGTTTCAGTGGTGTTGAGCCAGGGAGCTAAGAAAAGGGATGGGAGAGGGGAGCTGGAACTGCACTACACATTCTGTCTGATAATGTCAAGCCGGTTCAGCCATGCTCAGGGCTGAGTTTATTTAGGTACCAAAACCTTAGGTTTTCTTCCTAACAAAGGCTGTCACATTTGCAGGGAGAGCTGAGTCGCACAACTGCATCATCAGGAGCTCTGTTCCTCTCCTGCTGGACGCAGAGGCAGTGTGGTTGTGGACAGTCATCCTCTTTGATCTCTTCCAAAGAAAAAAAGCAGACATGGAAGCTTCTAGTGGCTGGTTTGCAAGTGCAGGGGACAAGCATGTTACTCAAGGACTGAGCACGTGCTTTGCCTTGCTGAGGGAACCAGCTTCACCCTGCTTGGGGACATCAGCTTCCTCAGAAGCACCAGGAAACCGTGAGCTGCATCAAGAGCCCTGCTAAGACCCTACTGACTCCATAACAAAGAGGGCATCTTGGAAAGAAGTGAGATGAGATCAGTGCTGCAAAGAGGGCCAGGGACAGATAACTGTTCCCCTGGGTAATGAGTCTCTGCCACATCTTCAATTTTGTTAATGCTCTGGTCTAGGAGGAGGTATTTGTTGCTTCCTGGGATATGTGGGTTGAAACCAGTGCACTAATTGATACAGTCTGTGAGCTTGCCATCAGAAATGCTAATGTGTCTAGACTCCTGTGGTCCTCTGGCTGAAAATCATGACAGAAGAAGCAGAACAGTCACTTGATCATCACACTGAAAAGAAGACAGACAGATCTATTTTCTTTCTTTTGGCATATTGTAAAGGTTAATTATAAGGAGCTCTGTGTGGGTTTTAGTCCAGAAGACGGGTCAGAGGAGGCAATACTGGGCACTGTTTCAGCTCTACCGAGGGGATAGTCACTACATATGACTGTAGAGCATCTGTGCAGACCCCTTAGGGTCCCTACTCATGTGGACTGTCCCAAAAATAGGAAATCCAGGAGGTCTGCTCTCAGAGTAAGATGTGAGGGCTGTTAGAGACAGACCCTGAATGAGGTCAAAGCCTCAGCTCTAGCAGTTTGTCTGTTTAAAGGTAGCAGAAAACATAGGTTTTGCTTGGGAAAAATTAGGCCAGTCTGGGTAGGTAGGTCCTCCAGGAGGTGGCACTGATCTGGTTTGGCCTAAGGGCACAAGAGTGCTAGTGATGTGTGTGCCAGCGCTGCAACATGTCAGCGAACTCTGAATTTACCACCTGTTTATTTTCCTTTGCCATTTCGACAGCCACTGTTTTAAAGCCTTTGAGCTGCCTAATAATTCAGTTATCCTCCAAACCCAAGAACTATCGTTGAAACAAAGTCTTTTTACAAATACAACTGTACCCAACATTTGCTTTGTATTATTCCCACTCCCCTCACATATTCCTCTTTACAGGTTCAATTTTACCAGCTCTGACACTGGGAACCTTTTCTCAGCCACAAGTGCCAGCGATCAACATCTAGTCTTGTCTTAAAAACACAGTAAGATCTAGTCTGTCTTCCTTGCCAGCATCATAAAGTGCATTGATGCTTTCTGTTATTCCATCTACTAGGCAACTGCACACTGTCTGCATTTATTGCTATAGAGAGGGAGGGGTGACGTGATGAACGCTTTCTGCAGGCTGGATGGGAAGTGCAGCTGAGGATTTTGCGCAAGCACCAGAAGTGCAGAACCGTCTGTCTCTCTCTTGGAGACACAACTGAAGATCAAAATATTTTTTTTCTTTTGGGTTGTTTTCCTTGGGAAGAAAAGTAAATCTTTTTAACTCTCTGCCAACCCTCCAAATCGAGCAACTTTGAGACACTCCAAAATGAAGTAAAGGCAAGTTTAGAGATATTTAACAGCTACTGTTAGCAATCGTAAGCTGCCAAAGATTGATATTCCTTTTACCAGACAGGTTGGGTATAATGAAAACACAGGGTAATAAGATAGGAAACTGTTATCTAGTCAGTACAAACTGTTAGCTAAATCAATAAATTACAGACTTGGGAACTTCTGTAGGCTGAATTATTGCTGAATTACTTCTCTGGAGAACCACCTCCAATTTTAAAGTTCATTTACTTTTAAAAGGTATTGGGAAGGAGTCTGCAAGGAGAATGAAACCACTTCATATATAACAGAAGGAAGTTAAAAGACAGCAAAGAGAAATTAGGGGTAGTGGAAGTGCTGAGCAGTATCTACCTTTCTTACAGTGTGATTCCCAGCGTGAGTGCAGAAGTCATGACTTACAGAAGTGATTTGTGATTTTGGGGGGCTCACTGGAATTACCTTGCAGAATCTCACGTTCAGAAAGCACTGAATAAAACTTCTGAAAAATTAATCTCCCATAACAAGTGTCACAATGAACATCCAGCGTCGCTAGTCATGTCTGTGACCTTGGCCTTGCTGCTGCCAGTAAGTACAAGATCACTTCAAATTCCCCACCTGCTTTCCAGCTGGAGGATTACACAGTGAAAAGAGCTGTCGTGAATGAAATAGTTCTTTGCTGCCAACTTGATTTTAATTATAAAACATGTCCTAACCTTTAGAAAATATATTTAGTTTTAAAAATAATAATGTAGGGGAGCATGGCAGGGGAAAATGTACGCTTAGGCTTACTAAGGGACCAAAGACTTTTTCTCCAAGTGATGAACAGATGTGAAAATGGCAATAATACACATGGGCTCTTGGAACAAAGGAATCATCCAGATGAAGAATATTCTGTTGCTGCAGTAGCTTATTCTTGTAATCCTTATGTGAATCTTTGATTACAGATTAATATGATACCTATGAGGCTTTCATCACTTGTGGTACTGAGGGAAGAGTAAGTGACCTGCTCAAAGTCACAGCAAATCTCTGGCAAGACTGGAGCTGACCCAATGTTTCCCGGTTCTCTGTGTATTCACAAACTTCCAGGTAACAGCTTTTGGCTTTGTCTCAGCCAAAGAGCTGTGGAAGGTGAGAGTGGAAGGACCCCCAGGAGAAGGAAGGAATTATTTATACCCATCTGGAGCAGGATGGGGGGGATGCAAACGGGAAATGTGTAACCTCTTGCTCTCTAGGTGTCACAATGAAATCTCTTCCTTGTGTGGAGTGGAGGTTTCCAGATCACAGTTTACACTCAGATGAAGTTTTTGCACAGCAGAAAATCCTCTCATTGTGTGTGCTTGAATCAAGCAGGGACAAGTTGCTCTAGGTCACAGTGACATGCCACCTGAATGCCAGCACTCCTGCCTAAAAATTAGTAAAACTGATCGTCAATTTGAAATATTTTACAAAAAAACACCCCTTATTCTTCTATCATTTTTATTCCCAGTCCTCTGCATGCATCTATATCCGCAAAGGCTCCACACAGGAGCGCTCCTAAAAGCAAGCCATTTGCAATGAGGAGACATGGGTTCTGCCTCTGAAGCAGGAGGTGAAAAGCAGGCAGACGAACCAGCCTGAGCACTTGAGTCCATCACCAACCCTCTTTCCAGTCTTGCTCCTACCTGCTAGTCCAGCGGTGGTGCACAGCATCCATGCTGTGCTGAGGAAAAAGCTGAATCAGGATTCCCGTTGGTACTTTCAGCCTCCCACATCTGAGATTATTTCCACCCTCTTGACTCTAAGGATGAAGACCATCTCTTTCTCCTCTCATCATAGCTAGCAAAGTGCACAATGTGGCTCTGACCTGGAGCTCGAGCAGTAGCTGTTGATTTAAGACAGTTTTCTGAATGACACTTGTGAACACATAAAGTATTGGAAATTTGTATTTCCTTTGGATGAGCAATTTTCTGTGCCTTCCCTTCCACTGTAAGAATAATGTACATCTGACTGAATTATTTGATCTCAAATACTAGATGCTGAGAAGTACAGCCACCTGCTTGTGATGTCCATGTCCTCTTCCCTTCATGTCTGTGTCCTCTGGGCCAGGTTGGAAAGGAGCACACAGGGTCTCTGATCTGTCCTGGAAAAACCATTCCTCATTCTTGCACTGAGGCACCTCTTGTAAAACTTACATACTTGCCAGTCTGGTTGTGTCAAAGCAGATGGATGAACTGAGGTTGGAGGAAAAGCCCAACAAATGTGAACACTGTTTGAAGCTGGATCCGACCTCTTCAGCCAGCTGCTTCCAGATGTCAGAAGCAATTGCCTTTGTTTTATGTGGCACATATGAGGCAACTACAAGCTGGTGTGTTTCCAAATTTCCATATGGCAAAGCACCTTCTTTGAAAAGGTCATCAAAAGGAAAAGGATAAAAAAACCCAGAACCATGTGGAAGGAAAAGGAAACTACTACTTGGAGCAGATTTGGCTTCAGGGGAGCAGCTGGGCTGAGCCTCACTCCCACACAGGCTGAGGTTTTTGTCCCTGTTTGCTACCATCTCCACACATTTTTGCAAGTGTTGTGGTTGTTTTGCTTTTTTCAGCATCACATGGTAGTTTTCTGCTCTGGGCTGAGGAGCATCTTGATGAAAATGTGAAGTTGGAAGTTTTGTCACATCATGGATGCTGACTGAGAGAAAACTAAATCAATAAGGAGAAAGAAATGTGAGACAGAAGAGCTTCATTACACAACAAAATTAATTTTCCATCACCCTTTCCTTTGGACTCTCCCAGAAATATGTGGCATTAAGCACATCAGAATGGAAGCCAAAGTTCCAGCTGAGGATTATTTTCTCAAAAATAAAGGCTAAGGGTGCGTGCCAGAGAAGCAGCACGAGTCAGGTATGCAGTGACAATTTCCCAACCTAGAGGGATCTAAACCCTTACAAGGTACAGTCCCCTGCCTGCCTGTGACTAGCCACCTGCTTTTCAGAGATGACAAATCCCTTCTTTTGGTGACTCTTCCAGAAGCAGAGTAAAAGTCTCCATAGAGCCCAAGGCCAATATCCTCATCCTCATTACTGCTAGTTCCCTGTCAAGGGAGTCACATTAGTTGGCTCAAAGAGATCATAGACTTAGAGAGTTGTTTTGGTTGGAAAAGACCTTTAAGATCACTATGTCCAACCTTTAACCTAGCACTGCCAAGTCCACCACTAAGCCATGTCCCTAAGTGCCATACCTACACGCCTTTTAAATACCTCCAGGGATGGGGACTCAACCATTTCCCTGGGCAGCCTGTAGCATAGTCCTCATAACCACTGTAAGGGGACTTATTGTTGCTGAAAGCTCTCTGGGCGCAATATTAATTTGCTGTCTTCCATCAGTGAAGTAAAAACTCTCCTGGGTAGTGGCAATTTGTGCAGGGTGTTTATAAAAGGGCATGGTGCATGATAATGCATAGATGGAATGTGTTGTGGCTTCTGGTTTCCAGCCCTGGACTGCAGGGGTCTAAACAACCCCTCTAGGACTACACTGCTGACTTTCCTGGGACATGGTGTTGTATGTTTGTTTCATATGATTGGACTGCATAGCAAGACTTCAGGATGCTTGCTGGGAGATGTCTTCTTATTCTAGAGAGAGCTTCATCTGCATGAGGTGAAAAGCAGGTGGACTAGTCAAGGTTAGGCTGTGGTTCGACTCGATGATCTAAAGGGTCTCCACCAACCCTGGTGATTCTTTGATTATATGCATCCACAAAAAGCTTCACCAATGAAAGGTATCCAAAGCCGTGACACAGGCTGGTATCCCAGGATGTGCTGTGCAAACCTCCTAGGGAGCGTTGAGTGCAGTAGTGGCACTGGCAGGATTTGGAGGAAACCAAGGCACAGTTGTACCCATCAGAGAGGAAGGTCACTCTGACGGTGGACCTCCGCATCCCCTTGCTTTGGGAAACCCTGCTGCTGGCAGGTAGCCATGCCTTGGCTCCTTTTCAGAGCTATCACTTCTTAGTGAGGGGAAATTTGTACAGAGCCTGAAGGGAGGTGGGGAGGTCTGTAAATCCTCCAGCCCAGACTTTTCCCATTGCTCAGTGGCAGCATGCGTTGTACGCCCTGATATCAATGTGATGAATGTTGTGCTAACTTCTGCATTGTGTGTGCCTGTGTACTGAATATTGTCTGCTGGAAAGTAAATAACAGCAGATGAGCAAATGAGGCTGTGATGACACTTGAGTGTCCGTAATGTTTCCATCCCCAAAATGCAGTAGTTATGCATCATTTTAACGGTAGAAATAGATAAGCAGTCAGCTATCTGTATCCGGAAAATCAAAAAGGAAAGCAACATTAGAGGAAATAGATAGGCAGTGGGTGTTCAAGGGCAATGAGTCATCTGTGCCATAAATAAGGCTCAGAATGAGGAATACTAATAATTAGGCAACATATTTCAAAAGTTCAGCTCTTTCCTCCTTTCCCAAATTACCTTTTATGCCCTGGGGATATTTCGGAATGACAATGCCTGTACTGGGGTGTAGGCATGAAGAAAATCCACCGTGGGAAGAAATGACCAAATAATAGAGAAAAACACAGTTGAGAAGTGAAGCTTCTTTCTCCTGAAGCTCAGGTGGCTCCTGCAGAGGAAACTGGCATGATGCTGCTCAGCCCACAGAATAAACATATCTGAGGGAAAGGCAAAGCCTGTGGCCAACAACCTCAACACATACAGGAACCTAATACCCACTTTTTCCCCTCTCCCCATGGCACTCATTTTCCTGAACTTGCTCTGTTTGGGTGCCGTTCAGTGAGCAAAATGACTCCCTCTGTCCCCCTGGGCAGTGGAGGAACCGAGGAGGAAACACATGTTTCTCCCATTTTGGTATTCTATCTTTTTCCCAGAAGTGCCACTACTCAAAGCTCATGCCTTCCACTTTGCTGGAGCTGCCTCAGGTTGGAAGCAAAGAGGGTTTTGACCCTGAATCAGGCTGGGTCTTACCCTAGCCAAAATCCTGTATGCTCCAGAGCTGAAATTTCTAAGGAGCAGCTGTGGATAAAGAATGCAAATTTCACTTTGAATCCCAGTGCCCTGGCTTCCCGGAGGTTAGAAGCAGAGCTAAGTGACAGGCTCTGCCTTAATTGATGAGCATTTCTAAGAAATAAGTCTCTTTGGACCTTCAACATCTTTGAACGTGACACAGTTAACATGTAGTCCTGAAAGCTCTGATTCACAGAGCTGTTTGGGCCTGTGCTGGGTAGAGATTAATCCCTTTCTGAACTGGAATAAGCCTTAAACCAGCAAACACGAGTTCTTGTGAAACTGCAGGGCTGCAGTTTCATCCCCATTCGTTTCCCTCCTTCCCTCAGCTGCGGAGCTCTGATTGTAGCAGCCCGACTTCAAACACTGACAAATGTCATCGCTGACAGTGCTATGGTGGGTGCACACCATCATTATAATCTGTATGCATTTAGCCATCCCAGCATGATAAGAGAATGATTAGGAGAATAGTTAGAGAGTAAATTAAAAACTCCCAGCAGTTTCCTGTGTGAAGCTACTAACTTACAGGCATATTTTTTCACAGCATTACTGAAAAATGCCATTAGTTATACCTGTGAATACATGTTAGATTTAAACCCCTGGTGAGAATTTTTATTAACATACAAATATGTTAGGGCTCTTATGCTGCTTAAAATGTAATTAACCATCTTCTGAAGATTAAGGGTGCATAATCATAAAAGAACTGCACTCTTGTGCATTTAATTCTTCTAATCTCCTTTATGTTGATGTTAGTGCAGAAGAATAATCACTAGTTTGCCTTAATAGTTTGGGTTTGTGCTGCAGGAAGAAATTGTTATTGGATGTATTTCTAAACTTCAAATTTGGTGGGTGTGCATTGGTGGAAGATGATGAAATGTACTGAGAGATGAGAAAAATCTTCCTTCTTCTCTGCTGCTGCTGTTGTTGCAAATGCCCTGCAGTGGTAAAGCTGTGTTTTAGACAGCTTCATTTAGCAGACAAAAAGGAGGAAAGGACAGGCACACCCAGTGAACCACAAAGATAAGAGCAATAAACTTTCAGTAATCCCTTTAAGCACTAATTTAAACACATAATGTGTCAACCAAGTAGTGTGGGGATCCAACAAGATTTTTCGAGAAGCATGTGGAAACAACAACCAGCACAAGGCAGAGAGAAAGACTTGATTGGCTGGGTTGTAATATGGGACCTGAGTTTATGAAATGCACTCTAAAAATTCATGGGTTTATGTTTTCATTAAAAGATGATATTTGAGTAGTCCATCCTCCCAGGGCTGTCACAGTCCCCATGCAATGATGACCAGCTGTATCTGAAAAGAGATCAAAACCTTCAGGGGTGCAGAGTATTGCTCATCAGGAGTATTTCCTTCTGAGCAATATATGTTCCATAACATTCGGTAACTCTGAGAGTCTCAGAGAAAGAATCTCCCCCTCCCTTTCTAGCATGACTTCTTGCAAACTAAGAAGAGGTTGATGACATTTACCAATAGTCACGACTGCATGAACTCACATTGAAGTTGTGCAGGAAGTCTGCAGCCTGTTCCCAGGGAAGTCTGTAAGGCAGGAACTCCCATGGGAAACCTGGGCAGAAGAGCCTGCACCACTCCTGCTTTTATAGAGGAGACAGAGAGGATGGAAACAGGCTGGTGCTCCATGGAGCAACCAGAACAGGGGGTTTCCTCCTTACTTGGATTGCAGCAGGGTCTCTGTTTCCAGCAGCAATTTTAGCAACAGGAAAACAATTGTAAAATATTTCCTTATCTTGTAAGAGTAATTTGTTTAAATGGGTCCCTTAGCATTCAGTTCTCTGTGGGGCCAATGGCACTTTGCATCAGATAGCTGTGGTTACATGAGCCCCTTTCTAGGGGGACTGGTGACAGGGTGAATGTAGGGAGCCATGGCAGGCAGCCTGTGAAGGGATCCTCGGCTGCTTTGTGCTCATCTTCATTACTTCCAAGCCAATCGGCAGGCATTAGTGAAAGCTGCTTGTTTTCATTACAGCTTCCTTTTGGCAGGTGTGCCAGGCAGCACGGCGGGTTGCTCTGTGCCCTTCACCGTGCTGAGTTCTTGAGGCAAAGCTGCTCACTCTGATTCCCTGTGAAGAAGGTAGCTGGCATGCTGCTTGTGGCCTCCTGTGTGCAGGGACTAGCCTGCACCATGTCAGGGAAATTATTTCCATAGAGAATGCACCCAGCTTCTTCCCCTTTGTGCTAACAGGGAGGACACAGCAATGTAGGGGAGCAATGGTGGTGGAAACTCCTGCTCCCTGAGTCAAAAGCCAGGAAAGCAGTGCAGAAGTTCCTCATGGAACATCAGGCCCTCAGACAGGGTTGCTGGATAAAGAACACACTGCATTTCTAGTCTTTGGCTGGCTGTGCTTTGCAAACATGCAGTGTAATACCAAAGGTTGTTAAAGCAGCAATAGTGTTTCAGGTAAGTCTGAATGTTTTGTCCAAGCTGATATTCCCCACTGCCAACTTCCCAGGCACACTGGGTAGGGACCGCATCTCTGTTTTCGTGGGTGCCAACAGCATCAGCACAGAGCTGAAGGACAGTGTCAGATCAGAGCTGGCTTTATCCAGATGCTGATCATGACTTGAATCTAGCCTTTTTAGAGAGGCATTAAATAGATTAAATCTTAAAATTCTACTGAAACAGAGTTGGGTGCTCAGTTCCCTTAGGATTTTTTTGAGCAGCTAGAATATATATGTATATCCAAGGTAGTGAAAAGGACCACAGGCTCCCACCCCCAGCTCTGTTTAAGGATTGTTAGCTAGAATAACCTTGGATAAAGTAAAGTTGAGAACCCAATTAATTCTGCTTGCCATTCAAACTTACACTGAATAAGACATGAAACTCCAGACAGAAAGCCAGCCATTCTTCTGTTCTAACAGTTTGCTGTCAACACAGGACAATAAAATATGAATATTTTAGATTCATAATGCAGACAAATAGGAAATAGGAGCTGTATTGTGCTTCACATGCATGGCTAGCTCAGTAATGCTAATGTGATTATCTCACTGAACTTTTGTGCCATTGCTTAAGGGTAGCTTTGTCTTGCTTAGCTGGGATATACGTATTTGTTTCTTCTACACACAGGTCTATAGTCCTTTTTAAGCTTGCAGAAATGAGGAAGCCAAATTTTCCTCACCTGTCACAAGGTAACATCCTTCCTTGGCTTTGCTTGGCAGTAGCACAGCTTGAACAAAATTTCTACAGGTTCCCACCAAAATCTTTAAATGTCTGCAGGCTGCTTTCCAGCCCAAAGCCCGGGAAAAGCACACAAACATTTAAAATACTGTGTCTGTAATGGAGAGATGAGGCTTATAATAAAAACAATAAATACTCAAATTTGTTCCCCTCCCCAAGCGAAAAATATTTGCAAAGGTGGACTAGTTAGGTCAGGGTTTAGTTTTGATGGGTAGTCACTCAGTCATTCAACACTAGGATCTATTTACCTGTACCACCCAGCCCTGCTGGCCCTGCTGGCCCTGCCAACACAGGGGTAGCATGCACCCGAGTGAGGCAGGACAGCAAAAAGCAAATTGGGGCAGAGCCAGACAGCAAAGGGTCCTTTACAGGTCAGAACAGGGAAATCGGGGCTTCCAAGCAGAAGCTGGGACAGGATTAGTGGTTTAATAGTGACACTATCTCACTTGAAGGCCTTCCAGGGCCTCCTGGCAGAGAAGACCAGCTCCAGAGCAGGTTTGGGTGAGGGAATTGCCAGCACCCCATGTGACACATGAGAATGAGGAGTGAAAACTCATTGAGACCAGCCCCTCCACCTCTTAAAAGAAGGTCAGACCCTGTGAGTAGGTGTAACTGTAAACTGGTGAGCAGGCAGGGCTAGCGGACAGGGCTAGCGGACAGGGCACTTAAAATCCAACCCAAACCAAACAAAAATCTCCCCCAAAACAACAAAAACTTAAAGAAAATTATTAATTGACCAGCTCATTCAGGGATCCATGGTCTCCACTTGGCAGAAGAAGATCATGGTCCTGACACCAGCCAAAAGATGTGGGAACCCAGACAGAGCTCCCACAGATGGATGTGGCTGTGCAGGTCACAGGCTGCAGGGAATGCCACAGCCTCTCACTGTGGTAGCAGGGGGCAGCTATGTGCAGTATGAGCAGGTTGATGATCTGCTCAGCCAAGCAGCACAGCTGCAAGATGAGCTTGAAAGGCTGAAAGATAAAATAGAAAGGCTTAGGAGCCTTAGGGAAGCTAAAATGGAGATAGACTGGTGGAGCCAGGCTCTGCTATCCATGCAACGAAAATGGAAGCACCCACCAGATAGCACGCAGGATCAAGGGGACCCTGTATCCTGCCCCTGTCAGGTGGAAGACAGAAGCCTAAATGAAAATGGGGAGTGGAGGCAAGTCCATGGCAGTGGCAGAAAGCAAGCACCCTCCTTGCCTGCCTTGCCCCCGCCAGGGGCCTCTGAGTAATAGGTATGAGGCCCTGCTGGAAGATTACCAGTCTCATAATGAGGTGGATGATAGGCAAACTTTATCTGAGGTCTGACCACGGTCAGATAGGCCATATAGCAACCTTTCCCACAAAGAAGAGTTATAGTTGTTGGAGACTGGCTCCTAAAGGGAAGAGGGTGCTCAATATGATGGGTTGACCCTCATAGGGAAGTCCGTAGTCTTCCTGGAGCCTGACTGGACTAGGAGATCTCCAGAGGTCCTTTCCAATCACATTCTGTGATTCTGTAACAGTCCAGCCTTCTAGGAAGCCACCCACCCCAACAGCTGGCTGCAGGCATGGGATGAAATCAATATAAAGGGGTCTCTCGAGGGCATTGTCTAGCATGAGCCTGCAGAAGCGTGTGGGAGGCAGCACTGTTACCTTGTGTGTGGGTGACTGAGAGTCATGCTTGCTGCTGCTTCCTGTCTCATAGCTCCTCTTCCAGAGCCACTGACACAACCAAAAGAAGAGGACCAGGCTTCCAGCAAAGGCCCAGAACTGTAAATGGGGCAAGACAGCAAAGAATGGTGCTTCCCTAGCCACCCCACTCATGCCCTGGCTGTTCTGCTCTACCTCTTCAAGCAGCCAGCCAAGGTTAACCTACCACAGCAGCAGAGGTTCATCACCTGCCACCTGGCTCTCTACAGCCTGGTGTAAGCTATACAACTTCTTTCCACCCTGCCATCATCACATCCCAAGACAGTTAATGGCTGGTGCACCAGCCCCCTGTTCATTCCTCTCTCACCATATTTACAGGCAGCATTTAAAAACAGTAGGCAAACTAGAGGAACTGAAAGTGAGTATCTCTGGTGAGCTTCCCTCACCAGGGGAGACAGAATAAGGCTCTCTGAGGAGGAAGTTCAGGGATACTGGGGTCCAGGTATATTTCTAACAGTAGATGATGCCTGAGAACCTTGGTCCCCGACTCAGTGAGTAGCATATTGGCCTCCAGTGGCATCTGCATAAGGCATAGCTCTCTCAAGGCAAACATTATCTCTCCTCTCCTCAGTGTGATGTAATGACAGGAGAAGGCAGAGCCTCTTTTTGGAAGAATTGGCATGGTACCTGCCCATGTTCCTCCTGGGCAGGGAATAAACTTAGCAGGTTGTTTCTGTACATGAGTGAATCCAAAGTTAGATGCCCCACAAGCAAATAAAGGTGTAGACTATGTTAGAGAGTCTTAAGTAGTATTTGGTAGGTGTTTGGGGAGAAGGAATGAGATGCAGAACAGATGTTTGGAAGATCCCTCTGGTCTGAACATCTGCTCCATCATTCCTGCAACTGGGAGAGTCTGGATTTGATGACTAATTTCACATTCCTAGAATGTGAATGGCAATAATCCCTTCCCTGAATCACTCTGAGGCAAAGCAAGGGGTGAGTTAGTGTGCACTTTTGTTGACTTTTGGCCAGTGATTTCAACTTGCTGAATTCAGTGGGACTTGGACACAAGACAGGAGATAATATGGTGCATAACTGGTTTCCTCATTAGTGATGAATTGGTCCCTCACATTAGAGGACACAACAGAATGACTGAGGGCAATACAAATTCCTCACGTTAAACTGGCCCCTGTGGAGCTCTGTGTGAGTGGGGGAGTGTGTGTTCAGAAGGAGAAAGGTTGTTAGGGATTTTTTTCCAGGTTTTATTCTTCTCCCCTCCAGTTTCTATTGTACCCTCTTCATATTCTATTTATGTATCTTCCCCCTTTTCCGATATTTTTTTTCTTAAATTTGCTTTTTCACAGTATTTGCTTTTTCACAGCTTTTTCACTGCTTTAGTATCTTTAAAGCTATTGCAGTCTCTACTCTTAAAGACTGACCCCACTTCTAGGAAATCTTAAATGCTGTGTCTCAGATTCCTTATAAACTCAGATGTGGAGGGACACCACATGGAATAAAATGCATTGCTTTCCCCTCAACCTTACACTTCTTGGGTCTCTCAGCCAGTAATATAGTTTATGAAGCCTGAATGCATAGCAACACATTTCCTAAAGGGGTCATATTTGTCATGGATTTCCCAAGCCCAAATAGGTGTATAACAGTGAGTCTAACACTTCTAGGATGCATCAGACACTCTTGCACTGCCCAAATCAATTGCATATCAAATGGATAGCAGGTCCAAATTTTCCCAGAAAGAGCAGGTTCATGAGTTGTGGGTGAAATATGTGCTGTAGGCAGGGTATCTCTGGGAGCTGCCACTCCACCTGCCCGTGAGTTGCATGGAAATGTTAGTCAAACATGTAAAAGCCAGTAACTCTGCTTAGATGGAGGAGAGGCCACTTCCAGCAAAAACCTCCTTGGCCCAAATGGTACCCCAACATTTCCAGATATATCCAGGGGGTGGTTTGGTGAGGGTGACAGAGCAGTGGAATAGGCTGCCCAGGGAGGTAGTGGAGTCTCCTTCTCTGGAGATATTCAAGTCTCGTCTGGACGCCTATCTATGTAATATGAGATAGGGAGCCTGCTTTGGCAGGGGGGTTGGACCCGATGATCTCTTGAGGCCCCTTCCAAACCCTAAGATTCTGTGATTCTGTGCTTCCGTGATCTCAATAAAAAAATGGCTTGTGAGAGAGTTGATAGTCTCATGACAGACTGTGTGCTGAGAACAAACAGTCATATGAAGAAAAAACCCCAAGAGATGTTTTCCCCCACCCTCCACCTTTAAACTGGAATATTGTCAGAGAAAACCCAGGAAGTTTGCATTTTCTGGTGGAAGTGGTATTCCTGCATGCTTTTGAGGTTTCAAACTAATGTATGTATCTCCTTTCTCCTGTGCTCTGACTCCTTGACATCAAGGAACATTAGGAACTACACTGAAGGATACAGGCATCTCAGTGTTCTCTCTTTGTCCCATATCACTCTCATCAGATGCTTTAGGCTGCTTGATGCGCTAAGCAGCTAGATGGGAGGGTTGGTCAGCACATCACTTTCCAATGAGAAGGTGTATTGTTGGAGGATTTACACCTGAAATGATGCCAAGCTTTGCAAATGTGCAGGTTAGCTTGGATCTCACGGGACATGGGTAGTTATTGGCAGTGCAGGTCAACACAGAATCCTGATGTTATACGTCAACGAAGTATTGCCTTTGTTTGACAGCCCAAGGAAACAAATAGGATCAAATGGTGCTAGATCATGACATATTACAGACCTTTACTGCTATTTAGGATTGTAAGTATCATGTTAAAATCACCTGTTCCTACAATGTGGTAACATAGGAAATAATTAGGAGCAAGAAATTGAATACATCTGATGAGACAACAGCTGAATTAATACCTATATCTGGGTTATTTTTGAATGGCTAGGAATTACCTGCTAGGGACCAATGGCCTCAGCAATGTGTTTTCATTTGTTACAACTCACCGATGGTAGCTCATGGTGTGTGCATTGCTACACCAACACCACTTATTTGCTTTCTAACTGGAAAGTCAAACCATGTCCTAGACCTGGGATAGCACTGTACAGGACAGCCTTTCCACTGATGCCCTTTCTTAAGTAAAACAGTCCAAAAATTACTCTTAAGCCTCAGTATTTATGGTGACTTTTCTGGGTTTGGTAGGACCACTGGAACTCAAGGAATTTTTTTTCTCCAGCAATACCCTTTTCTAACAACAAACAGGAAAATACAGGATTGGAGAAGCTAGTAACTTCTCAGTTTAAGTGCTGTATTTTACAACAGCCTAAAAGAATGCTTCAATTCCAATGCAACACTTAGAAGCAGCTGTTTCCCTCCTGTCTGAGGGCCTCAGCCCAGTAAACTGTAAGACTGTAGTGAAGGTCTGTATTGAGATATGTATAATTACAGATTTTGTGTTTGTTTGGCACTCTCTATTCTACACCCTTCAACAGGCCTTGTCTACAGTGTGAAGTGCTACGGAAAATTACTGGCTTAAAAATGCATCTGCTAAGGCAGAGCCTGAGGTCTGGATAGCAGGCAAATGTGGTTCCCTGCTGCTCTTGAAAATGAGCAGTGGTAATTCTGTTCTGCAGAATAAGGGACCACAGAACTCCATGAGTTACCTTGATTCAATGCAGGAGGTAGAGTCAGGATAGGATCTAGATATGCAGTGGATGGGAACAGGTGCAGTGTGATCTGGTGGCCTGTGTGTGCCTCTCTGGGTACCAACCCGGGACTTTTGTCCCCTCCCTTCTCCAAGCAAGCACCTGGGTATTCCCCAAGCTGAGACATGTTTGTGATCAGGTAGTAGATAGAAAACAGGCTCAACAGGTGAGTGCTGTTGTTGGTCATCACCAACAAGAGCTCAGCTATGGTCTCCTTGCAGCAGAAGTTCATCCTGTCAACCTTAGTCAGAATGGATGTGGGAACCCAGACAGAGCTCCCACAGAAGCATGCAGCTGTCCAGATCACTGGCTGCAGGGAGTGCCTGAATCTTTCACTGGTAAGGGGTGGAAACCAAGGGAATTGCTGCATACATTGTGAGGAGGTGGATGATCTGCTCAGCATGGTGGTAGAGCAGCGAGATGAAGTGGAAATGTTAAGGAGCATTATGGAGCCAGAACAAGAGAGAGCCTGGTGGATCAAGGCTCTTCCCTCCTTGAAACAAACAAGAGCACTTGTCAGAGAGAAACCAAGTTCAAGGTGCCCTGTATCCTGTCCCTGTCAGGCAGAAGCATGAAATAAGTGAAAGTTTGTGGTCGAGGCAGCAAGTGAACTCCTTCCTTGTTCACCTTGCCCCTCCTGATACCTCTGAACAACAGGTATGAGGCTGTGGTTGAGGAGGGCCAGTCAAATGAGGATGTGAATGATGGGAAATATACACCAGAGGTGTCTCCAAATTCAGAAAGGTGTACTGCTTGCATCACAACCACACCCACAAGGAACTAAAGAAGTTTTCTAGTTTTTGGGGACACCCTCCTGAAGGGAACAGAGGGCCCAATATGTCAGGCAGAGCCTTCTCACGGGGATGTCTGCTATCTTCCTGGAGTCTGGGTTAAGGACATCACCAGTAAACTTCCTGACTTGATAAAGTCCTCTGACTGTTACTCCTTATTTATCTTCCATGTAGGTGGAGAGGAACTTGATGATCTAAAGGGTTCCTTCCAACCAAGACACTTCTAAGATTCTATGAATCTAAGTTGGAAGGGACCTGTAAGGATCATCAAGTCCAACATTCTGCTCCTCACAGCACTGCCTAAAACTACGCTGTATGACTAAAAACATTGTCCAGATGCTCCTTGAACTCTGTGCTTTTACCACTTCCCTGGGGAGCCTGTTCCAGTGACTGCCACCCTCTCAATGAAGAACCTTTTCCTAACATCAAACATGAACTTCCCTTGTGTCCTGTCACTGGTCACTGAAGAGAGAAGATCAGTACCTCCACCTCAGCTGCCCCCTTTGAGGAAGCTGTAGGCTGCAATGAGGTCAGTCCTTTGTCTTCTCTTTTCCAAGCTGAACAAACCAAGTGACCTCAGCCATGTCTCAGAAGTCTTGCCCTTGAGGCCTTTCACCATCTTAGTCATCCTTCTCTGGGTACACTCTAATATTTTGATGTCCTTCTTATACTGAGGTGCCCCAAACTGCACACAGTACTTAAGGTGGGGCCATACCAGTGGAGTGTAGAGTGAGACAATCATTTCGCTTGACTGGCTAGTTATGCTGTGCTTGATGTACTCCACCTAGGACATAGTTGGCCCTTTTGGTTGCCAGGGCACACTGTTGACTCTCATTCAACTTGCCATCAGTCTGTAGCGTAGCTCTCCAGACTCTTGTTCCCCATTTGTACATATAATCAGGATTACTCCATCCCAGGTGCAGAATCCAGCACTTGGCTCTTGTTGCATTTAATATTGGTGATTTTCTAGCTCTTTAGTCTATCCACATCTCTCTGTAAAGCCTCTCTACCCATGAAGGAGTCCATAGCTCCTCCTGGTTTAGTATAACCCACAAACTTACTTAATGTACTCCTGGAATCCTGTGTCCAGATCATTTATAAACACATTAAAGAGCACTGGCCTGAAACTGAGCATTGGGAAGCCCCACTGGTGAGTGGCTGCCAACCCGATGTAACCCCATTACTATCACTCTTTGAGCCCAGCCTATCAGCAGATTTCTAATGCATTATGGGTTTGTCCAGAATGATGCTGTGAGAGACAGTATCAAAATCTTTGCTAAAACTAAAAAAAAAATAAATCCAAATCTCTTGGGTTCCCCTGGGCAGCTAGATGGGTGACCTTGTCATAAAAAGAAATTAAGTTTGTTAAGCAGGATTTTCACCTTGTGAACCTATGATGGCTATAACCAATGACTGCATTGCCTCTCAAGTGTTTTTCAGTAACTTCCAGAATAACCTTCTCCATAATTTTACCAGGCACTGAAGTGAGACTGACAGGCCTATAATTACCAGGGTCTTCCCTCTCAGACTTCCTGAAAATTCTGACATTTTCCAGCTTCTGGTCAACTGGGACCTCTCCAGACTCCCAAGACAGTTGAAAAATGATGGAGAGAGGCCCCATGATAACACTGGCTAGCTCTTTCAGTACCCTGAGATGAATCACATCGGTACCCAGAGATTTACATGCACCAAGCTAGAGCACCAAATATTTAACAGTCATCCCCCCCAGTCACAGTTTTCCAACACAGGGCTCTAGGGTGTCCCAGGGCCCATCACTGGTGTTAAAGATGGAGGTGAAGACGGCATTAAACATCTCCACTTTGTCTGTGTCCCTATTTGTGAGGTAACTGACCTCATGAAATAACAGACAATGTTATCTCTGATCCTCCTTTTGCTGTTAACGTATTTTAAAAATCCCTTTTGGCTGTCCTTCATAATGCCAGCCAGCTTGAACTCTAATGGAACTTTGGCCCCACGAATTTTTTCCCTATAGTGGCAAAGAGCATCCCTGTAGACTTCACATGTCACCTGTCCTTGCTTCCAATGTCCATTTTCCTTTCCCACCTAAGCTCTAGAAGAACCCTGCTCAGCATAGGCAGCTGATACTCCCAAGGAGTATCTTTTATAGATGTAGGAGCTTGTCAGCCACTCTTCTGTGAGCCTTGGGCTCCTGGCAGGTCTCTCTGCTCCCTTAAGGTTTCCCAGGTTTAGGAAACTTACTTGTACACCACGACTCTCTGCTCTATTGTGGATCCTGTTGGCATTGCAGCTGCTTGCCTTGGAAAAATGGTTGGCCCAAAACATTTTCAGGTTGGCATCCTGAAAGCTTTTTTGTGTACTGATTCTTAATAGCTCACATATCACAGACACTCCCTCCCTGTTCACATTGGTGTGCATCTGGCTGGCTTTCAATTTCCATGTGTCCTCCTCAGTGCAGCAAAGAGAAAAGAAACTAAACAAGGGCATAGAGTTCACCCACCAGTGTATGCAAACAGGGGAGTTTGGAAAGAAGTCAGCTGGAAATCAGGCTGCCTCCTGGTACTGAAGTGGAATAGCAAGGAAGCGAGTCATGAAACACCATGATTTAGATACTGGTTTTGTCACAGAAATCATCCATATATATTAATATACATTCACATGCATACATGGGATAACTCAGCTCTGGCTGCTCAGCAAACTTACAGCGACTGCTCTTGGTTGAGGCAAAGAACTCTGCAGATAAGTTAATTTCACCTTTTGCATCATCTTACATAAAGGAATCACTAAAGCAATCAGACTTCTTGCCATAAAATCTCAGGTGCACTGCCAGTAGCACTGTGCACTGATGCCATGTTCCACTTCCAGGGCCCTCTACTCACAGTTGCTAGAACAATTACACAGATCTTTTTTTCCTACTGAAGAACTGTGCTGAGCTCTCCAACTGGGAACACAAAATTAATCCTCACGTGAGATAAAAGACTACTTCCATATGTCTTCTGATGCATGCCATATTTACAGGTGTCTTTGCACTGAATTCACATACCTTCTGTGAGAGGCTAAAAGGAGAAAAGAAAGCTCAACCTGATATTCACCCTGTGAACTTGTGACTGTAGTTAGTCGATGCTGAAGATAGCCAAACCATTCAATGCTTTGAAATCCTGCCTCGGATCTTGCTGCCTGTGAAACAAAGAAATATGCAGCTTCTTTATTAAAATAAATGAATAATAACTGAATAATGAATATCAGAGATTAAAATCCCCAGTATCACAGCCCCATCTAATGGGCTGGCTGAAAGATATTAAAAGGACATGCAAAGAGCCTATCTATCTGTTCTCATGCAAAATAAGTTATCGTGATAAACAGGACCCCATGGCATTTTAAACTCTTAATTATGGGCACAGGAGGCATTTTCTCTGAAAATTAAAAAGGTTGCAAAATGGCTGCAGCCTCTGGGAGGCAATTCTGAGAAGCAGAACGTAGCTCAGTTTTAGCGACTCCTTTATCTATCGCCTTCAGTATTCTCTTGGCACAGATTAGTGTGGAGAGGGGAGTCTCCATATTTCTTAGTCGTGTTATCGTTATGCCAGTGGCTCTGGAAAGCCACAGTCCTACAGAGCAGCTCGGGCCCAAGAGAGAACACAAAGAAATCACTGAGAAAGGAGAGATACCAGTTAACCTAGGCTTTGTTTTTTATCATCCATGTGGTGGGTTGACCCTGGCTGGAAGCCAGGTGCCCACCAAAGCCACTCTATCACTGCCCTCCTCAGCTGGACAGGGGAGAGAGAATATAACAAAAGGCTCGTGGGTTGAGATAAGGACATGGAGATCACTCACCAGTTACTGCCATGGGCAAAACAGACTCGACCTGGAGAAATTAGTTTCATTTATGACAATTCACATTGGAGTAGGATAAATAGTTATAAAACCAAGTCTAAAACCACCTTCCTCCCCCACTGTCCCTTCTTCCTGGGCTCAACTCCACTACTGATTTCTCTGCCTCCTTACCCCAGGTGGCACAGGGGGACAGGGAAATCTCTGGTCTGGTGCCTGGAGTACCTCCTCGCCCTCCTTCACTGACCTTGGTGTCTGCAGACTTGTTTCACATATTCTCACTCCTCTCTCTGGCTGCAGTTTCACAGGTTGGGTTTTTTTGTTCCCTTTCTTAGATGTGTTATCCCAGAGGCTCCACCACCGTTGCTGATAGGCTTGCACTTGGCTATGAGTAGGTCCATCTTGGAGCCAACTGGTGTAGGTTTTGTTGGACATGGGGCAAGATTCTGGAAGCTTCTCACAGAAGAATAGAATCCCTCTGCTACCACAACTTGCCCACAATCCCAACACAATACATTTGAGCCCCCTTGATTTTGTTTGTTTTTAATTTAGTAAATAATGGCAGGTGACCTGTGGCTTCCAGAGGAGTGGCTGTTATGCTGATACCATCATGCTCATAAGTCTGGTTACCAACTTTTCGTGTCTCATAACCAAAACCCTGTGGATTAGACTACACAAAACACAGTTACCTGCAGCAGGATACTGAGAGGAGTGGTACCATGAGGTTTACACCCTGACCCAGTGCTTCTGCAGGGAAGCAGAGTGACCCTTTTAGTTGCATTGGGTGTCAGATGGAGTAACTACTGGTTTCTAAATGTCTGCAAAGGTATTTTGGATCCCAGTAGTTTTTTGTGATACTAGGTCACTGGGAATTTATGGTACTACTTCCTCTGAGCAGCTCTTCGCTTCTCCAGCAGTGTCAACTGAAAAAGTACATCTTCCCAGGTGACTCAGAGCTCTGAGCCTTCATCACATTCAGCAATGCTAATTAGGCACCTTGCTCCTGAGAACAGGAAGAATTAGGGAGCAGAAGACCTTTATAGGTGTTCTCATCCTGAGAGCCAAATTTTGTTTTCTTCCAAAGGCTTCCCAGCACTTTACTTAACTCGTTAAGAACAAAGCTTGAACAAGGAGAGCTCTAACATTTCCTTTGTGAGACCAAGTGCCCAGACACAAAAAGATCTTTTTGCACCAACTTCATAAATCAATGCTTTGTATCTTACAGGATTTCTGAGTTGAGTATCTGACTGTAATATTTATTATGCACTGTTACCTTAGGTCCTGGTAAGAGAGAATGTGTGCTATGCCCTGAAGCATGGCCAAGGAACCTGCTCCACCAGAGCAGGAATATTTACCCTCCTTAAATCAAGAGACCCTCAAATAAATCCTTGTTTAGGTCAAGATTGTTTAGGGGAGGGATTACTTCAGAAGGAGTAAATGTATGTGATTTTCTACCCTGACCATTGCTGCCTACTTTCTGTGAGGTTGGAAGAACATGCTGCAAGCATTTTTCTTCTGGAGGCACAACTATTTTAGTGGCCACAAAAGCTCCCTCATGCTGACCAAGCACCACATTCCCATTTGAATGTTGTCAGTCTCCTTTCTGGACAAGTACGAAACATTCACAAGGAAACACTTAAGGTTTAATTAGGAAAATTATACTGCTTGAGACTGTGGCTTTGCCTAGAGACTGACTATTCTGGTATGGATTGATTCACCCCTAAGGAGAAGTGGGGGCTGAGAGTGCTGCTCCAGGGATAGGATGCAGCAACAGGCTGTATGGTCACAGGGACAGGACATGTGGGTCCAAGCAGTTGTGCCCAGGTGCACGGTCATGGGTGACTGAGCTTTTTGTCACCACTGTGAAACCAGAGCAGTAAAAGCAGGTGGACAGCACTACTCCCATTACTGAGCAGCACTGTCCCTCCTAATTGCCATGTGTGAAATGACAGTTTGCACTGGGTTTGGCAAGGATAGAGTTAATATTCTTTCTAGCTGCTGGTGTAGTGCTGCGTTTGGGAGTTAAGATGAGAGCAGTGCTGATACCACACTGATGTTCTAGTTGTTGCCATGCAGTCAAGGACTTTTCTGCTTTTCATGATGCCCTCCCTGCTAATGAGAAGATGGGGGTTGCCCAGAAAGCTGGGAGGGGACACAGCCAGGATAGGTGACTCAAATTGGCCAAAGGGCTATTCCATACCGTGACATCATACTCAGCATAAAGATGGGCTGCTGCGGGAGGAGCGCATGGCTCCTGGATGCACGATTTGGGAATGGTCTGGCATATGGGATGTCTCTGAGCTGTACAGCCTGACTGGTGCAGTTTGGTGAGACACTACACTGTGTGTTATCAGTTTTTATATTTTTCTGTGAAGTCCTGTTCTCGTTATTTCTTCTTTTTGCTGTCCCTGTAAACTGTCATCCTAACTCAGGAGATTTGCTTCTGGTTGAGGGTTTTCCTTCCCCCCTCCCCGCTCCCCGCTAGAGAGCGGCTGTGTGGTGCCGGCTGGGGCAAAAACACAGCACAGTTCCAGCTAATTATAAGGTCATTAGGGAGGAAGAAGCTGAAGCAATCAGGATTTCTACGTAGTTTGAGACCCGCGTTCAGGTTCAGGTCCTGGCTCTGGTGTGCTCATCAGAAAACAGGGGCATCTAGTGGCTGTGTCTGAAATTCCAATAAACATCACCATTCCCATGAAAACATGTGAAAATCGAACTTTTTTCCTCTCTTAGATCTAAAAATGATTAAAAAAAAAATAAAATCCATAACATTACAAGTGGAGGAGGGAGAGGGACAAATCCTCACCAGGTTTCATGCTCCCAAAGCAGCGTTTCTGACCTGGCTCTGATGCTCTGCAGTGGTGTAACCTGATGAAGTGAAGCTGCTCCTTAATTCTGCTGCAGCTGCTGCTCTGGAGAGCCAGACCTGCTTCTCTGGGGCCTAAATCCCATGTTGATTCATTGCAGGGGAAATGTTGTGTCTCTCTATACTGACTGAGGCAGCGTTTGAAGGCAGCAACTGTTTGCAAAGGTTTCCAAGGCTGACTGCTCCCAGCCTTCAGTCCTTGTGCAGTGACTGTGTACTGCAAACACTGTCACCATGTGTGGTACCCACGTAGGCCTGGGCTCTCCAGTTGCTGGTTGTAATGAACTGTTGCTCTTGCTGCTGCTGGTATCATTCCCTGCAGCCCTGAGCTGTGGCCTGGATGCAGACAGGCCCCTGGAGATGTACACCACACCACACAGCAAGTTAGGGACAGGGAGGGAACGCAAGGACTAATGTTTGTTTTGCTCCTGTGGCTCCTGCTACCTGGCTTTATCCACTCAGCTGCAGGTCCTGGAACACCAGAGAGGATATGGAGAGGTGGAGGCTAACCTTTTCTCCCTAGTGACAAGTGACAGGACAAGAGGGGGTCGTTTAGTTTGGATATCAGGAAAAACATCTTCACAGAGGGGGTTGTTAGGCATTGGAACGGGCTGCCCAGGGAAGTCATGGTGTCTCCATCCCTGAAGGCATTTAAAAGATGGTTAGAAGTAGTGCTGAGGGAATGGTTTAGTAGTGGATGTCAGGTTAGGATGATGGTTGGACTTGATGATCTAAAGGGTCATATGCAACCAAGACAATTCTATGATTGGTCCTCCTACTCTGGGGACGGGGCCTATGCTTTCCTTCTGGACAGGCACCTTCCAGCCCTCCTGGGGTTTTTTTACCTGCAGGGAATAAGAGGGACGTGATCAGAAATGCAAGTGAGGAAATACTGTTTACTTTAATAGTGGGGGTTATGTTGCAACTCCAGATAAATTTCTTTATACAAGGCTCTAATCCAACCCATTTTAAAAGCAGTCCTTGCACACAACACTTTTCAACCTATTCACAACCAAGGACTTGCAAATCAGACTATCATCTGATAAGTAATTGCCCCCTGGCAGTGACAGCTTTCAGTCCATCTTGCTCCATTAGGCTCCCATCAGCATCACTGGCTTAGTACGATCTGAATTGGTCTGCTTGCTAATGTATAGACAGAGCTGGCATATTGCAAAGGGACTATCACATAGGCAAATCCCATGTTTTCCTTTTTAATGGCTAAACAGAGGACAGCCTAGTCTCTTGGGCTGTGAGACATCTAACAAATGCAAAATTCGTTCTTTTATTAAGGAAAAGGGATAAGGGAGAAAGCATAAAGTAAAAATCTGAGTGCTGAATGCTAATAGGTCTGTTGCTGTTATGCAATTCTCTGCAGAAAATCAAAGACAAATGATAATACTAGAAAGGCACATTATTATTTTATAGGCTCCGTCCTGAAGTGAGAAGAGAGAAAAGCGTGTGCAGCTGTGCATAATTTTGCAAGGTCTGTTCACGCTCCCTGAGTCATGACTTGACTTGCAGGTAAGCTCCAAAGTCTGCACTCACTGCCATCCTGCCTTCCTCATGGATGTGCATGTTACATACACATACTGTTTGCTTCGGTACATTTAGCAGGTTGGCACTTGGTGAAGAAAGGAGGGGGCTGCCGGGTGGTTACTGCTGTGACTAGCACTGGATCAGGCTGACAGGGTGGTTGTGGAGTCTCCTTCTCTGGAGATATTCAAGACCTGTCTGGATGCCAACCTGTGTGAATTGTCCTAGGGAACCTGCTTTGGCAGGGGAGTTGGACCCAACTCTTGAGGTCCCTTCCAACCCCTACAATTCTGTGGTTCTGTGACTGCCATTCAGGTGAACCCAGCAAAGCTTGGCTCAGGTGAGTGGACCCAAATGCAGCGTTAGGTGGTCCCTGCAGGACGGAGCACAGTGATTTGCTGCACAAAAAGGTGGGGAAACACATCATCCATGAGCCCCATGCTCAGCCATGTGCAGTGGCAGCACAAGGTTGGAGTTAGCTTGGATTTGTCAGGAGGAGTCAGAGATCCCCTCCTGTTCCCACTCTGTAAGAAATAGATCTACAGGTTGATACAAATTTGAAAACTTTCTGTCTTGTGGGGCTTTTTTTAAGCACATACCCACATGTGCACAGGAAAGATGCACACAGGTGAGATGTGCCAGGTGAGGTAACTTTGATAACAATTTTGATAGCTTTCAGCTAAATGGCTTTTAAACAGAAAGAGTTCAATCTTGAGATCAGTTACAGCACAGTTATATGTAAACACGGACATTTGTATTTGTATCCCTGTTACAACACAGACTGCAGGTCTGTGCAGTCTGCTGGGGATGGCCTGCATGTCTGAGGCTGCCACGTGGGTGCTGACCACCTCACAGCAAAGCAGCTCTTTAGCCTGCTCTTCCTTTCCTAGTGGCTCCAGCCAGTTGCACGGATCCAGGCGTCTTTTAATACCTTTAATTAAAAAAAAAAAAAGAAAAAATAGTGGATGAATTTGAAGGAGAAGCTGGCTTGGTCTGCTCACTCCTTGTAAGAGAAAGAGCTGGAGAAGGGTAGCGCAAGGCCAGCAAGAGTCCCTCTCTCTGGTGTTGGTGGTGTGAGTGCTCCCTTTCCAGACAGCTGTAGCACCTGCCAAGGTGACACCAGGACCTTGCAGCCGAGCGTGCAAATGCATCTCGGGTGGACAAAGCACTTGGCTGTTGGTTTTGTCTCCATCAGTTGTTCTGAGCTCACCTTCATCTCTGCAATTGTTCACCTGACATAACACTCGGTTTCCTTAAGGGGTGGGGGCGTAAGTGAAGCAGTGTTTTGATGGCAAAGGCTAGGAACCAAGCACCATAGACAGGGATTACTTCTTGCTTGCTTTTTCCTGTGCAGCAATGAGCACGTTGTGGCCCTATTCAATATATTAGCAGTCTCCACAATGCCTCAACACTGAAAAGGAATTTTAACACTAATAAACCGAAGAAGGTTGTATTTACTGCAGTGATCTTTAATAACCCCCTCCCCCATACTCACTGGAAGACTTGCCTGGCAAACAGCTCCTCTCCAAGGCAGCTGCTGAGACAGGCAGGTAGTGTGCAATGCCCTGTGCCATCGCATCCAACCATGTCATGCTGTCCTGTGGCCAGGATAGCTGTTCTCCCCAGTCAGATCTCGAGCTCAGCCAAGAGCTTCATACAGGGGGAACGGCCATGAGCTACCACGGTTCACTCATGATAATTAATTTTGGGACCACGCTTTTCTCTTGGCAATTGTCCACCAACACACTCAGTCAGCATGGCTCAGGTGACAACTCTGCCATGTGTTAAGCTACAGGAGCCCGCTTCCATGTCTGAGCTGCAGTTGAGATGCTAATATTTTAAACATTTTGATCTATTACTTATCCTCCAGCTAAACAAAAAGGCCTTTTTTACCTACTTTTAATTTCTTTTCCATGCTGCTGAGAGCAGTCAGCATCTGCCGAAGTGATGAACGACCTTGCACGAGCCCGTGTAAAATCCAACGGTTCTTGGCAATCCAATTCACTGGCACCAGCTCTGCTTTCTGCAGCAGGAGCTGCAGGTGCTCTGCACTGGTTTCTCATTGATCATTGTGGGTACTGGAAAAACACCACCTCTTCCCACTCTATTTGGTCAGGAACTGCCATGTGCTTTGTTGGGTGTGAGACTACGCCTGGAGCAGAGAAGCTTGTACTCTGCTACAAGTCTCCTTCATTTGTTTCACATTTCCAGCTCCTTGATAGCACACCCAAGGCTATGATCTATCAAGGTCATTGCCCACTTTCCTCCTGAGGAACTGATCCTGGTCTGTCAGTGTGATAGGAGATGCAAGGACTGCACGAGGACCCGTGTGAAACAGTAACCTACAGAGACTAAAGATCTTGTCACTCAGAGAAAAAAGATGCATCTTATCCCCATGTAAGGGAGGTGCAGAGCAGGGGGTTAATGGGCAGCTCACAAGTCTGTGTGTCCCAGCAGCTGCACTCAGAGCTGGTTGTTTGATTTCCAAACTCAAATGAAACTGCAAGAGAGGAAAGCCTTCCGGCTTTCAGCAAGGAAAGGATTTTTACAGTCACGAATGATCAATGCATGCTTAGCTCTGTTGGTTACAGAGAGGAAGTGAGGTCCCGGGGTCCAATCGTGTGCCTGGGATGCAGGAGCTTTGCAGATTTTTAATGCTTGAAGTGATCTCCCTAATCACCCTTTCTAACTTCCCACATGACAGGGACCAAAGGAGCTCCCCCAGTGCCTCTTCAGCAAGGCTGCAATCGGTTACATTGACAGCTTATTTTCTGGAAATAAATCTTTCCTGAACTGATTGCAGTGTAGAGTTCTGTTTGGTCCCTAGCACAAGCACAGGCTGCAAATGGCCACCCTCCAGCTGGGTCTGACCAGTGGGACAGGAGTGCTCAGGATGCTGCAATGTGATATATCATCAGTGCCTCATTTTCCTCTATGTTAAGTGGGCATAATGGTCTGCTGTTTCCACAGCTGCTCCCTCCCCGGCACACCCAGACTCTGGACATTCTCATGCATGGGTCAGCTCCAGCATCTTCCAGGGTGTGGAGGCTCTTCATTCTCCCCCATGGTGCTGCTGCTTCTTCTGCCCTGGTGCCATACAGTGAGGTCTTACCAGTGCTGCACCACTGTAGATCTCCAGCCTCGGTGCTGGGGAGTTGCTCTTGCCTGTGGACAAAGACAATGCCTTGTTGGGGAGATAGAGATGGACCTCAGGACTGACAGCCTTCAAACAGGCTCCTTCCTACGAGCTTTTTTGAAGGCTCCCTTTTTGGGGTGCCTCATTGGCCTGGTCCCCTATACCCTTTACAACGATTATTAAAGCTTTGCTTGTGACAATAGGCACAGGACTTTGTGAGAAAGTTCAAGACAGTTTGCACAGGATGCACAACTGAAACAGGGCCCACAAGCCAAGGGGAGAAGATGGGTGAGAGGAGGTAAGAGCCCTTTTCAATGCTGTCCTCCAGATCTAGCATCTCCAATGGCATGGTTTACAGCATTGGTCCAGAAATCTCCAGTGTTAAAATGTATTGTGCTAGAGCACTGTGTAAATTATTGCAGGTTTCTGCTCAGACAGGACTTTGATTAGAATTGTGCTCATATTGTTACAAATTCCCATCTTTCACATCCCTCTAGTTCCCTTCCCTGGCTGAACTTTGCAGCCACATTGCTGCCTTTGCCACATTTAATCAGCCTAGGCATATTAACTCCAAATTCCATCAACAATTTAAACACTTAGGTCTCATATACGTTCCCATAACTGATGTTTACTAATGTTTTGAGTTGGAAATGCATTGAGAGGATTGAACGATTTTTCAGCTCCCCACTCAGGCTGGCACTGGAATGGATGATACTCATTTCCAAAGTTTTCATAGCAATCTGAAATATCCCCATCAGTGTTGTATAGGGATGTCTGGCAAACAATTTATACTTACTGTAAATGTCAGTGTGAGGTACAACAGTGCGGTAACTTCATAATGCAGCGTTCATTTCTGGATTACTGCCCCTTTTACACAGTGATGGCATCTTTTTCACCACTGGCTGGGCACACATTTCAAAAAATAAATGTTTCAATGGAGATGCAAGGGGTGTGCTCCCCCAAAATGTGATGGTGTTCTTGTTGGGCATTAAATCATTTAGCCTCAAAAATGCACACATTAAGGGAGGTCAGAGGGGTGGAGATCACAATGGCCAAACCTGCAAAGGCATTCATCAGGTATGGTGTCTCAATTTCAGAAGGTCCCTCTTGAAATACATCCAGGGCCTGAGAGGGGATAGGTGCTTAGACCTCTCTGACAGACATGCTGCCTTAGCCTCTTGCAGGTCAGGTGACTGGCTATGGGAAGTGCAGCCCTGTACAACATTTGCTTCTGTCAGGGAACAGCATCACTGATGGCTAAACCAAAGTTTGGCCAACGGCTCCTGGGCTCACCAAGTTGGAATTTTGCCAAGGTAATTATATACCAATAGGAGAGGGAAAAAATAAAAGAAAGATAATTCAAAGCATAGTAGGGGCTGAGTCTGTCCTCAGCCCCTGGAATAGTTTTGCCTAGAGTTAATTTTGCAGCAGAAGGATATAGAACTGTGTACAGAGCTTAGCTGGAGGAAAACAAAAAACAATCTTACTACATTGCTATTAAAAATGTCTGGTTTTATGCACACAGATCTTAGAAACTCTTCTAGTACAAAATCAGCTCTGCTTTTGTGTCATGACTTCCAACACTCAGCAAATAGCTGACCTGTATCTGCCCAGCCTGTTTCTGTAATTATGTTGAAGAGACTAAAATGGTGGGTTTAGAGGCAGAATCAGAATTTTGGAGAATATTTTAGGACTCACACTGGCCAATCCAGTCATCCTTTACTATAATTCCATAAACAGTGTGGGTTATCATGCCAGAAGGAGTCCCTAATTTCCATAACAGCCCTGCAGCATTAGGAAAGGTACTAAATATTCCTCTCTGTGTCTTCACTTGGGCTCATTTCCCTCTGACCATGTTTTCAAAATGTAGTCCTGCAAATGTGTCGAGCCCTGAGTTTTGTCAGGGCAGCTGTTAATCATACGGCAAAGATGCCTTTTCTGATGGATGTTTCTGTTATTACAATTGAAGTTTTGTCTCTTGAAATTAAGAATGAGTAATTAAAGTATTTAGCGCCATGGGCTGATAGAATTGTTTTGACACTAGTTCTTGAAAAAAACCCGAAGTACTCCATCTTCCTTCCCTGCACTGTCTTATACAGGGACTTCAGAAAATTAATTGAGAATTGTAAGTCATCTGGGGCTACGGTTTGATTGCATTTGAGGTGACTTTTAAGGGTGAAGAAACATCTGGCACCTTTTAAAAAGTAATGTTTCTGAAGAAAATAAAGAAGAAAGGAAATATTGATGAGATGTGGTAAACAACCAACCAGCATAAAGGCAGAAAATATACCATGGAAGGTTTTTTGTTTGTTGATATCATGAAACATTCAATATCCCCAAGAAAAACTGTAAGAAGTAGACTAATTGGGTAACAGTAAAGGGGCAGGTTGGAGATAATCCTTCAGACTCTGGTCTGTTGTGGGTTCCCTTCATGATCACTACAAATGACATAACTCTGCCCTACTTTTTCCTTTGCAAAGGAGACTGGTATTGAGATGCTGCGGGGCTTAACTCTTTCCTCTGTGCATGGCCCCACACAAAGACGCAGGCATGTATGTAGGCATGGCATTTTTGGGGTGGCTCAGAAGTGGATGAACCAGAATAAAATAGCCAGCTAAGGGGCTATGGCTGCTTGATGTGTGTGATGCAGGCTATAATAGCAAGCGTATGCTTGTGAAGAATAACGAATCTCCTCCTCTTTCGACACATTTTGTTCTCCCCTCTCTGAAAATAGCAGGAATGGAGCTGCTAAGCTCTACCCGACTTTCCTGGATTCACTGCTGAATAAAACCGCCTGGAGAGCCTGGAGATCTGTATGCTTCTGGGTTTTTGCTGCTTTTTCTTGCTTTTTGGCAAAAGGCAGCCAAGCATGGGCACACAAGCTGGGCTATCACTTTCCTTGGGGAAGGGAACAACCCCAGGGTAACAGAGCAGTGCAGGAACATCACTCAGTACACCCAAGGCATTTACCCTAAGGTGCAAGACACCATGCTGCCTTAATTTGCCCTGGAAAAACGTTTAGGAAGTGGAACATTTAAGTGCCCCATTCCTTGAAAAAGAATGGGTTATTTAAGAACAGTCATGATGAAGGGGACCTTGATCCAGAAAAATCAACCTTCAGGATATTGCATATTGGCTAGTCTTAAGTGTGCATCTGAGTGCTCTTCTTGAAGCTGGTGCTCCCAAATTAGAAACAGCAAGACAAAAAAGAGCAAATGGTTTTGAGTACACAGCAGAATCAAAGAAATAATCAGCATGGCGCTGTGCTAGAGATAGCGTTGGAGATGGGGGCTGGCAAAATTATAGCCGTGAAAGTACCAGACTCTGGGTCTTCTGAGCCTGAGAGGAGGTGACAGAGATGTATAAAGATACAACTGGGGTGTTAGATATGTGGCACATGGAGGATCTGTCATTTCAGAAGCTGACAGGCTGAAAGCTTTGGATAAGACTTTTGTTTTTTAGTTCAGAGCTTGTGGATATAATTATGACATTTTTCATAAAATCAAGCCCTTTGTGCAGTTTAATGGGGCTTGGTGGGAGGGTTTGGGAGTGCTCGGTGTGTCAGAGCAGCAGAGGAGAACTGGAGCAGGAGCTGCTGCATGTGGAGCACGTGAAAGCCAGAGCTGCCCAGTGGGATCTTGGCTGATAACAGCAGTCCCCTGACCCCAGCGCTCTGTTTTGGAAGCAATGTGTGGGCTTTCCAATCAAAGATGTCTAATTCTCAGTATTTCCAAGCACCAACCTTCAAAGCAAGATCCCACTAAATGCTGTCAGCTCTGCAGACCTCATCAGCTCCTTGAGAAACACAAGAGCACTTCTGAAAACCTCACCACCACTGGGATTTAAAAAGACCATTGTGGTGAATGCTGACCTCAGTCCTGTCAGAAGTACCATGAGATATTGCCACCTACCAAAAGTGGGTTTCATTCCTCTGTGGGCTTCCTCTTGCTGCCCCAGGTTTTGACAACCAACAGAGGTGAGTAAAGAGAGTCTCCACAGGCTTCCTCTCTGCCACATAGCTGGATGGTGCTCATCACTTCTCAGGATTATCAAGAGAAGGTGGTGACCCAGTCTAAACTGCTCTGTCCGCTGTGGGGAAAGAATCACGCTTGAAAGTTAAGGGATTTGATGCCATCATAAGATTCCTTTTCCTGCCTAGTGTTAAGTAAACCAAATATATCTTGAAATTGTTGGAGGGTGGAAGGTTGTTTATTTGGTTGGTTGGTTGTTTTTTACTGGGCTGCAGGTTTTCTGGGAGTGTTTGGTCAAGTTTGGGGTGAACAATTACAATGCAAGCTCCTATTTTCCCTAGCCATTCAGAGCCATAAGTGGACTAAACCATGCAGATGAAGACTGTGTTTTTAATATGGCCATAATTGAAGCAGTGGGCAGTTGCACATAGTGGGAATTCATTTGGAGCACTTCTCATAAGTACCTCAATACAAAATTAAGGTCTAACTCTGGGCCCCCAAGAGAGAAAATTCTGGCTTGTACTCTGCCTACATACACTCAAATTAATGCATAATGCAGCAAGTTTCTTCCTCTCGCTGCCTGTCCCTTTCTCACACACACACATGCACACACGCAGCTGAACTCCCACACAAGTTCTGTGGGGAAATTACAGCCTGCTCCTGTCACTCCCTTCTTTGTCACTGAAAAAGTGCCATAGGTCTGGGAAGTGCTTGTTCTGTGTGGTACCAAACTTCTTCCAGCTCAGGAAGATTCTACTGTGATAATACATGAATTCAGGTTTTCTATGAAAAATCAATTATTTTTATTTTTTTTCCTTCCATAAAGTGGATTGTAGTGACACTAGTCATAAATTGTAGCTTTCACATTTACAAATCACTGGGAACTAGGCATGAAGAACCAAACTTTCTGTTGTCAGGTCACATTAACTCCAGGATTTCTCACAGGCAAATTATGTCTTGAATACTCTGTGTGATTCACAAAAAAAGGGCTTTCTTCATGTAAAGCATCAGCTCCCATTAAGCAGAAGAAATAAACTGCTACATGCAGAAGATGTGAGCACGTGGCCTATGAATAATCAGAACAACTTTAGAATAATCACCTCAGAGCATGGCAAGCAGCAATAACACACTTGGATTAGTGTCTCTGATCCTCCGAAAGTGATGCAAGTTGCTTCTTTCCGGTGTTGAAAAGGGGGCTCAGCTCATGGCTTGTTATCACAGAATCACAGAATGTTAGGAGTTGGAAGGAACCTCAAAAGATCATTCAATCCAACCCCCCTGCCAGAGCCAGATCACCTAGATTAAGCCGTGGTGATGAGAGGGGTGTTTAATACTGTGGCTCTGTAGGTGGTGTTGGTGAGCAAGGGGCAAGAACTCGCCTCAGAGCTCAGCAGGAGCCAGTGACTCTAGTGGGCACCTGGCCTCCAGCGAGGGTCAACCCATCACAGACTCTTAAGTTTTCTCATTGCTTGCAGCCTCAACCATAGGCCTGCTAAAAATCACCATGTCCTACTACCAGCAAAGCTCCAGCACTCACTGCCATCACACTGCAAAACAGAAGACTGCCCTCATTCCCATCCATGCCAGATGTCACCCACTGTCCTGCTAGATGTGTACAGTATGAAACTTACACTGCTGCAGATGGTAGGGTAGTAGATATGATTCAGGCACAAATTAGGAGGTCTTGCCCTCAGACAGGTTAATGGAAACCCTAAGAAACATTACATGGAGGGTTTTTCCCTTCACAAGGAATATACCCCCAATGGTTTCTTGGTCTCTGAGTTTATTGTGGCTTCTCTCTATCAAACAGACTCTGAATGCTAATTTTCTACTTAGTTTAGCTCCCAGACAGATATTTCCATCCTCAGCTCCATGCCTGCTAAACATCTGATTTGGTGTCTTCTGGTTACTCATGCAGGCTTGAGAACCTGGAGAGGTGCACCGACATTCCCAGGTAAGCCATAGCAGTGTTGATTTGTAAATCACAGACACTTTATTCCTCCAACAACACAGGGGAAATTCATGACACACAGGATTTTGGACATGGAAAATACCTGATTCCACTGTTTTTCTTTGCACAAAACTGCAGCATGTTTCTTCCAACTTCTCCTCCAGGACATTTGGGAAGGCAACCCCAGAATTTCACTAGAAAGCAAAACTATGACCATAAATAGAGCTCAACAGTGCTGTCAGGTCCCCATGGAAGTTATTCCCTTGGCCTCCTAGATCAGAAAATGACAGCATTCAAACATTTGTGTGCAGATGAAAAATGCGAGTCAGTTAGTACAGTTCAGACTCACTGCACCCAAATTAAGTAGAAAATGAAATATTTTAAGAAGCATCCTATGGTAAGTGAATTTGAATTAGCTGCAAACATGGGTGATCTTCTTCCCGTTGCCAGACCACACAGAATAGCTGCCTGAATTTAATTCCCCCTTTAGATCACATGTATCTTTCCTTTATTTCTTGGCATAGATAGATGTGTGATGAAACTATCACTTTTGATATCCCAAAAAGCTAAGGAAAGGAGATTACACTATAAATCATAAAAATCCTCCTTTCCACTTGTTTCCGAGATTTTGACAGCTTTAGATTTTTTCTCTTGTGATTACATTAAATTGTAATAGAGATAAAGCATAAAGTGTTATAGGTATTTTTTTAGACTCCTGGATTTATGAGATCAGTTCATAGAGATAATTTTGACAACAAAGGCAAAGTCATTTAGGGATTTTTACTTGCTATGAAGCCATTAGATTAAAATATCACTTAAATTAGTTACTCCTTTGTGCTAACAGAAATGAAAAGATGTCACCCCACTGGTCACTGTCATTTTTCATTTAGCTTTTTTGGGGCAGGATATCCCAAAATTCAGCCTCCATTGCAATGTCTGCTGCAGCTACCCTCAGAATTGTAACCTATGTGTCAAACTTGAAGACCACTGGGAGCCCTTGGGTGCTGATGGCCATTGTGTTATGTCTCTGGACATAATGGCTTTCATGGCACAGCAAGCTGCATATGCAGTGATGGTGCCTGCAGCTCCATGACACTTCTCCGTCTCCACATGTGCCCCGCATCCACTCGCTGCACAGGGGTCCATGATTTCAGCAAATAATACTGTCATGTGGAGAGAGGCTTTGCTATCTGATCCTCTGTGGCTGACGAGGAGGTCATGGAGGATGAGCCTGAACATCTATGCTCTCGGGCCCTGGTCCAAAAGGAAAGACCTGACGTGCACAAGTGACTTCATCTGCTGCTGAATTAGAGGCACAGTAAGATACTCCAGCAGATCTGCTGTGCCTGATTAATTTTAGAGGGTGAAATCATACACCCTTCTGGACTGCAGCGTAGCAGTCAGGTATGTTTGCTCCTGGGGTTCTCACAGTCTGCATCCAAACTGCGAGGTGGGAGAAGGCATGGATGCAGTCAGGGCATCCTCACCAGCCAGGAGAAGTTCTCAGTCATCCAGCTGAGACCTAACTGTGGACTAGACATCTTGTGTCCCAAGTACGGTCCCATGAACAAGGAGTACAGTATCAGATTGCTGTTAACCCAAGAGGAGGGGATACTTCATACAGCACTATGTGTCAACCAACAGAAACCAGAAATAAACTATTCCGTACTGCTGCCAGCTTCCTCCTTCACTCCCCAGCAGCTAGTGGGGACTCCATACGCATCCATATGCGCTCCATATCCACACACTTCTTTTCTAACCATTTCAATGCAACTGGGAGCTCAGGGTCTTCTGAGGAGAAGCACTGTTCTGACCTAATTACTAATCATTAGGTGATCTGATGAACACGAGAGACCAGGAGAGATATATATATGTGCATACACACATCCCTGCAGTGATGCAGGGCATGGCCTTACTGCTGGAGAAAGTAACTGGCACTTCAGCAGCTTGCAGAAAGGTATGAGACCTTTCCAAGGAACCATCTAAACTGCAAACTGAATTAATAATTCGGAGTGTCATTTATACAACTCACTTTGTCTATTTTACCTGTGAGTAAACATCAAATATTTCTCAAGGTGGGTTGCAGCCACAAGGCCATTTACATGGTCACTTGTGTTCTAACCTCTTTCAATCCTGAAATCAAGGAACTCCGGAAAGACCCGCTGGCTCAGAGCCCTCAGTCCCAAAATAGTGACGTAGTCCATTGGTCACCAGTGGTCTGTTTGCAATGGTTATTCAGGCTTTGTTCCATTAGATTCACAGGATAAATAATCTCAGGAGGGTGTGAGTCGGTATCTTAGTTCAGAGCCATTAATAGATTGTAATAACTGTAATAATGGTAATAGCTGTAATGCAATTGCAGGTATCAGTATCCTTCCTTTAATATTTTTTACTTTTGCATCTTACCCTTGGCCAGATCAGGTGGTCTCTGGACAACACCAAACCTCGGTGGAGATGCAGAATCAGCACTGGGGCAATGTGTGAAGGCCTCCTAAGAAAGGCTGCACACCCACCCACTGAGACCTGAAAACCACCCAGAGTGAGGATATAGTACTCATACCTGGTACTTGACTGTCAGCATCAGGATCGGACTGCCCTGGAATGGGACTCTGTGGGACAGAGAACGTATCTACCTCTGTACACTAATTTGTACTGTGGAGCCACTTTGTTTTGTAGTGAGTACCAAATGAGAATCGTGTGTTGTTGCACTGGAATTACTCTCTAATTATACAACAGCTACATTTTCTGATACTTGTGGTTATCATTAAATCTATAATCAGCACACTCCCCGCATGTTTGAGAATCTCTCCCATGTTAATACAATATAATTAAAACAGTCCCTGTTTCAACAGTATCTGCATTAAAAAGAAACACCAAAGAGACCATAATAGGTGCAGAGAGGTTAATAATAGGTCATGTGGTTAATCTTCCAGTTACAAGGGCAAACAATAATTACAGGACTGGGAAGGGAAAGGGCAGCCTGATTGCGGTATGATTATGGTGACCTTGTTAAGGAGCGATCCAAGTCATGATGGGGGCCTCAATAAATAAAGATAATCCATCCCTTAGCACCTCCCTGCAAGCATCAGATGAATGCTGCGAACAGCATCAGCCCACTCCACAGTCAGAGCTGTGAGGACGGAGGCTGAGCAGTGTTATTCTCCAGCCTTGTCTCAGCACAGCAGGATTGCTGGCTGCTCCTCTGCTCACTGAGCAAAACAAAAGCACCGGCTACCGAAAACAAATATATCATGTTGATTTCTAAAGGGCTGTGCAGTACAGCGTGTTACAAATTACAGGGAACATCAACAAGTTTGAGCATTGGAGATGTGGCAGAGCACCGTGATTCACCACGCTGTCAATGGCATGGGGGAATTCCCAGGGAGCTGCAAAGATGCTGGTTGCCATCCAGACTGAAAAATGGTGAAAACCTCAAGATTTTACTGCTCTTTTTTCTAACCCTGAGTATAAACTCTGCTGCTCAGGAAAACAGATACTCCAGATTATAACAGTTTCATTATCTCAGCAGAGAACTTGCTGTCTGTGCTGCAAACTGGTCCGTGGAGAAATTACTAGGCTCCCAAATTTAATTAGGGCAGGACTCAGACAGGGAACACAGTGAGGTTAACACAGATGTCTGTATGCCCCATCATTCTCACATCCTGTAATAAACAGGCATTTGGGGAACTGTGTAAGTCAGTACTGGAAGCAAACATTCCTGTATTTTCAATGTGAGCCTGGTGCTTGCTAAACAGTCATAAAACCACTTGGGTCATTGGTATGGAAAGTCTTTTGTTACTCATGATGATTTTGTATGTTAACTGAGGACAGGGTTAATAAGAAAAGCAGTGTCTCCAGACTCATCAGGACTACATAGAGCTCCTTGGTCTGGCAGCTTGTTGGCTAGATGTGAGCAGGGTGCAAGTAATGACTGGAGCTGTTCAAGCTCCCTTCATTTCTGTTATTAAAAAGTGTGCAGAAATATTATCTACTTTGGATATGTGGGTTTTTTTAAAGTACATTTGCTTTTACCTAAATCTGTATTTTGTTATGGAGAAACGTCATGGTAACTGCCATATGGACAAGGAAACCATTCCTCTGGGTTTAGTTATGCCTATAAGGAAGCTTCTGGTCTTTCTCTTGGGTGTCCAGAAGGTAATGGGACATTTCTTCAGCTGTCTGCAGTGCTGGTTAGAGAGCTTGCTGTGGTGGGAGATTTGGAAGACTTCAGGCTGCCAGCTAAGGCTTCCAGGAATGGGAAGAGCGTGGGAAGAGCACTGGAGCTCTGAAGGTGCAAAGGAAATGTGTGCCAGCTGTTTCTGTGTAGGGGTGTGTGTGCAAAAATGCAGAAAGCAATTAAACTTTGACATTTTCCTCCAAGATTCCACTCATGAGGATTTCCTATTTAATATCATAATAAACTCCAATTAATTTGTTCCATTCTATCCACCTGACCTGTTGCATCGCAGGAGCCGATAGAAGCCACTTCACAGTGATCACAGATAAACAAAACATGTCTACAGGGCTATTTCTATAGCTCCTATGCTACTTTGCTCAGTGCCAATTACCCACCTTTGAAATGTCGACCTGGATGTTAGAGAAAGCCAAAGCAGTTGTATAAAGACAGTAATTTTTTATCCATGCTATTTCTTCCAACTGTTAATTGTGTTGAATAGCTTGAGCAGAAATAAGTTTGCAGGAGAAAGGATCTGGTGGTTTTCCATTGATGAATTTTCAGTCCCCCTCATGCTGAAAGGTGAGCTTCTTGGGAGGAAGAAGTGGGTTCACAGATTCACAAACTGGTAGGGGTTGGAAGTGACCTCCAGAGATCATTGGGTCCAACCCCCCTGCCAAAGCAGGTTGCACAGGTAGGTGTCCAGATGGGTCTTGAATCTCTCCAGAGAAGGAGACTCCACCACCTCCCTGGGCAGCCTGTCCCAGGGCTCTGTCACCCTCACTGGGAAAAAGTTCCTCCGCATGTTGGTGTGGAACTTCCTGTGCTCCAATTTGCAGCCATTGCCCCTTGTCCTGTCTCCACAGACAGCTGAAAAGAGGCTGGCCATTTCCCCCTGTGCCACACACTTCATATATTTATAAACATTGGTCAGATCCCCTCTTAGTTTCTTTTCTCAAGACTGAAGAGCCCCAGCTCATTCAGCCTATCCTTGTAGGGGAGATGCTTCAGGCCCTTAATCATCCTCGGGCCCTAAACCTCCAAATGCTCTCAAGGTCCAGCACAAGGCCTTGATATGGCAACAAAGTAGTAGACGAGCTCCCAAAGTCCAAATCTTTTTCAGATACAGTCAGAAATGGCCCAGACTCTGGCTTTGCTCTCCTCTGCAGCAAGACCCTGCAATCCCTCAGGGAGAGGAGGATGAAGGGAAAGGGGCTGGCAAATTCCAGGAGCCATGATGCTGCAGAGAACTGCTGTCACCTTGAGTGAATTTCATTCTTTATTCAATTATGGAGTCATATTTCACAAGTTTTCACAAAGCACATTTTTCAAAAATGACTAAATTAAGCCACAGAGCTGTTAAGGAGGGCTAAAACACACCATTCTGGACCTTACCAGCTTTGAATTACTTCTGATTTGAGGACTTACATGATTGTACCTAATAAAACTTAAATGTTTATTTCTTGCTGTAAATCGCGGATTTTGTCTGGGTTGCTAAGGGATACTATTCATTCTCTTTTTTTTTTTTTATCTGAAGGCTGAATAGTAAATAGTTCTCCCTGGAAGCAAGTTAATCTGCGATTTTGCTTTGTAGAGGATGGCATTCTTAACTCCTCTCTTGCTGCTGCTCCATCCTTCTGTTGCTCCCTTAAGTTTAAGTACGACAGAGACAACAAAGGCTGTGACCTTTCTGTTGGAGTAAAATGCTGTGAAAACCCCCCACATTTAAAACACAATTTGAGAAAATGAAAAACAAGAGGATTATTCAGTGTAGCAAGGGATAGAGTTGATCACCATGGCTTCTGAGCATGCCTGCTATTTTTAGATGTAACATCCCTAATGAAAGCCTCAGACAGCACCACTGGGTTTACCCAAGGATCTGGTGTATTAAAACAATCATAAGCCTCATCAAGGCTCTGGAAGCAGTGATGAGTCTGGAGAAGCAAGCTGTGATGTGCTGCCCAAACAGCCACAAAATGAGAAAAAGAATTTAGATCAGTTCTTTGGCAAACTGAAATATTTATTTGTTGCACTTTAGAGAGTAAATACTGTGATATATTCAGTCCAACTGCTCACTGAAAGGATTTAGAAGTCTGGCCTTGGTGACCTTGCAACTGGATGTTGGGTCATGATAAAACAGTGGAGAATAGAGAAACATCATGGAACATTTGAATACCTGCTAATATTTTTGCCAGATACCTGAAGCACAAGCATTTCGCATTAGTTGCTACAACTTCCAGTGAGCCTGGTAGCAGTTATAAGCGTTAGACTTTTACCTGTGTCTGACAATTGGTGGCACCTTGAAGCTCACCTCCATCAACCTTGTTGCAATCCCAAACCATCTGTCTGACTCCCTAGGAGGTCTATGTACTGGTATAAGGGTTCCATGACTATATGCTTTTGCTAGACACAGAAAGGTCCACGTGAGCTGGAGAGAGTTCTGTGAGGTGAGATTGGGAGAGAAATAGAGAAGACATACAGAAAATGTTGAGGATTAGGTCTGGAAAGGGATTGATGAATAAGGTTTTGAAAAATCTAGCTGTTCTGGAAAAAAAAAAGATCTAATTTAGCCATCTTAAGCTAGAAAGAGAAATGGATTTTTGTCACTTGGAACACTTTATCCTTTTCCATTTCAAAAGGAGCCAAAAATTGCTTTAAAAAGAACGATCGAACTTTTTCTTTAGAAAGCCCAGAAACAGGACATTTAACAAGTGCAGATCCTTCTCCTAAGCTGGGGGCAGCATACATACATCTGGACTTGGCTCCCAGTGCAGAAGACTGTAGGGTAACCACGTGGGCACTGCTTTTCTGACTGGCCTCAGCTGTGCTTCTGATATGGCCTGAGGATGTGCTGGGACTTGCTTTCATTCAGGAGGTGCCTTACAAGCAGCGTAGGAGAACAGGATGCAGGTCACCTTGGATGAGCTGATGGACTGGGTCTTTCTGAAAGGGTCCTGTCATTACTGACCTTAAAACTGCCAGGAGTTTGGTCTGTTGTCTCCATGGTGCCTAGACTTTCAGCCTCAGTGAGATCTGCAGTATGGGTGGGAAGGGCTGCTCCTGAGCATGCAAGTTGGTTTTATTTCCAATGGGATCCTAGTCATGCTTTAGGGGGGAGCGGAGAGAGAAAGAGAGGGGAAGGGTCCTTCATGTTTGTTCTACACAATAGTGGCATTACTCAATATTTGCATGAAGTGCTTTCCACTGATTGAGTTTTTATTTATTAGGATGTACGCTCTCAGGCAGGCTGTGTACCTCAGAGGGACTTCAGTGAATTAATCAACACACACTTTGTACCACTGATCAAATGCAGGATAGCAACAGATGGCCACATGCTAGCAATTTCCTGGCAGATGGGTCCTATCCACCATCTTTCACTTATCCAATTTAATGCTGAAAACCACAAGCAAACTAATTGAAAAATAGCATTACACACACATACACACACAAACCCTCTTTTTCTCCTTTCGTTCTCTTTGCACCCATGGAATAATAAGTAGCAACTGATGTATTATCAGAGCCACATTGCTTGCATGGGGACTAATAAAAGCATAACTTTGATCTGTTATGACAAATGCAAGTACAACTTTTGAGTATTTAATAATTACATTAGTCAAAGCCACTGATCATGACATGTGGCAGTGTGTTATTTAGAGAAAGGGAAACAGGTATTTACGTCACCAGGGTGGCTTCTAACACAACAAGAGAATGAAGGCATTTTTACTCTCCTTTCTCCCACTTCCTCCATGGGAAACAGTCAAAGATAGCCTGGGCCAAAGGATGTAGTGTCCTGTACCCAGGTTCAATTCCTTATCCCTGGTTGGAGTAATATTATGTTCAGCCAGGCAATTGCTTACACAATATTTGAAGAAGTTCTATGAAGTTATTGCCCGTAGAAATATTCTTTACTACCCTGTTTGACTAATGCAACTGACCAGGTGAGCAGTCCAAACCCATTGCAGTGCAAAGTGAAACAGGGTTAATGAAAGCCACTTAGCAGGGGTTTCATCTCCTCCTTTTTCCTCTGCACTGAAATGGTCTAGGCATGGTTGCAGGGTCATTTTGTGAGCTGCAGTTGGAGGGTGGTACCTTCTGAAGCAGTTACAGCTTTTCCTCTAATTAACATCCACCTATATCTTAGTGTTATTGAGTTCTTGGAACGGATAGAGCCCTGGTAGATACTGTACAAAGACAGAAATCTCTGACTAAAGAGCTTTTTGTCTAAGTAGAAAAGAAGAGACAGTAGCTGGAGACAGACAGACTGACTAGGAGGAAAGAAAGAAAGCAAGGAACAAGGAGCAATATTGGTCAGGATGGCGGCTAATAGTCTCAGCATCTCTGTGGACTGACCAATGTCAAGCTGAGAACTTTGGCAAAAGGCCATCCTAGTTCAGCACTGGAAGGAAGGCAGCAACTGGAAATAAAATAGCACTATATAATAAATGGAGGAGAAAAAAGGAAAGTAGCTAACGATCAATATGAGACGTTAATGAGGTACAGAAAAATTATAAATGTATATAAAAGGCACCAGAAGAAAATCCATCCCTAAGAACAATATGAAAAAGTTTCAAAGAAGGACTGCCAGGAAGAAGAGAAAAGCAAGAAGTGACATAGGCTAGTTATTAGTAAAAGGCTGGGAGATGGGCAATAGCAGTCCAGAACAGACATAAATGTCCCAGATGTCCAAAGGGGCAGAAGGATGCACCTACATCACACATGTTTGAGAAATTTCCTTCTGTTCTAGGCCAAGTAATATCCAGTCAGGTAATCAATTAAATTATCAACTGAGTTGTTAAAATACCAGAAAATTATGAAGAAATGTTTATATTATGCAAAACAAGTTAAAGGAGTAAATTTAAGTACTAGTCAATCATCAGAGCAATCTGGTTTGCTTCTTAACTAGGTCCTACTCTAATACACTATATGCGTTAATAAAGCACTGATTCTGGGAAAGTTGTCAGAGTCATAATGAATAAGCTACCTAAGTGTAAGCAGAATCACATCCTGTATTCCAAAAGGTGCCATGGTGGCTATAAGCTTGCTAATGCAATCTCTGGCTGCAAACATAGGAGAGCGGTGAGAAGGAGCAGGGAAGAGTTTTGTGCATCATGCAGGACATTGAAATCCAGGACATGGTGCAAAGTGCTGGAATATACATGCTTTTTTGGTGTTACAGATGCTCAGAATTTAAGGAGACTGTATGAAAATATAGGAAGAGATGGGATGGCTCCTGAAAATGCCTTTGTCTCCAAGTCTTAAAGAAAGAAGCATGAGAGGGGTCTTGTTTGCAACATGTAAATATGCTACTAAAGAGTAGACACAGGTCACTAGAGGAGTGTATTAAACAGATGAAATGAAATTAAATACCCTAAGATACTGATGGGAAGTTACACTACAGGATTTGGTCAAGATCTGTGGGCAGTCAGCAAGGATGGTGTTTGGAGGAGGAGGATATGTTGGCTATGCAGATGGGACCCCAGAATTCCTTATAGTGGGAGGAGGTAGCTCAAAAAAACTTCCAAGAGCACTCAGGTGAAGATGGAACAGCAGAAGAGGAGACTGATGAATTAGAAAAGTGGCAGGTAAAACCAAGAAAAGACACAGTCTTACCAAAAAAAGGCAAAAATGGAGAAGATGGAGCATGAGAAGGGAAGCAGAAAGAGATTCATCTCAAAGTGAGGGGCCTGGGAAGTCACGATTTGCAGTACATTGAGTGCCTAATCAAGAGAGAGATTTGTAAAGAGAACAGAAAAGGACATTGCAATTCCTGCAGTGTTGGCCAGGATTCTGAGCTCTGTGACTGGAAAGGCAAGGTTGTATATGGGAGGTGCTCTGCAGAAGAGATGGGGACAGAGGGAGGGAAGGAATAAGGATGGAGACAGAGATGTTCAGGAGATTAAAAAAGTGCCAGACAGGCCAGTTTTTGGTATATCTGCTGTTGCCCCAGTGCCACCAGCAGGCAAGTTGCAGATACTGTGAGTACCAGTGCTGTGCACTGCCCTCTCCCAGCCTTCAAGCTAACTTAGGGTTTAGGTCTTCTTAAAAGACTTCTTAACTTGCCTCTTCCATTCACTAGTGCTGCATCCCAGAACACCTGAATTCCCAAGAAACTCCAGCACTAAGTGACAGGACATGTTCCACAAGGAGCACCTATGTTAATGCAGAAAATTTTTCAACCATCCTTCCTGGTGGGGACCCTGAGAAAGAAGGTTCAGCATCAGCTGTCCCCATGAGCACTATCAAATTGAAAAAGAAAAATCAGCTGCAACATTTCTGAAAGCTTCTTCTGCATTTCTTTGTGCGAGCAGCTTTAGGAAGATATAAATATGTATATACATATATATATAAAATCTTTTTTACATGACAAGAAAGAAAAATGTCATTGAAAATGTTGTGCTTTTGTCATGGATTTAAATTTCTGTTCACAAATTTTAAAAGTTTGCTTTATCTCCTTTTTTAGAAGGGATGAAAATGGAAACAGTTCCATCAAAACTTCAATGTCATTAAAAAGTCTTTTTTTTGTAGTTGAAAAAGATTTCAATGGTATTTTTGACTGGGATCATTATGGAAACAAAACCAATCTGAAAAGGAACAAGAAAAATGGGCTGATTTAGCCATTCCACAGCATTCAGCATCAAACTCAAACACAGACAGATTCCCACTTTGAGGTCATATCTATTTAAGCAGGAGACTTCCTTCCTCCCTTCTGCTCCTCAGAAACCTGCAGTGTTCCTCTGCCAGCTGTATCTCTGGAGAGCAGCAAGGATCACATTCCCACTGTGGGTGACAACCACTAATCCCCAACTAATTGAGTAAATGTTCCTGAAGAATCATGGCTGAAAAGATGCAGAAGAAATGGGTGGCTCTGAGGCAGGGGAGGAATGAAAGCCAAATAGATGGAGGCAAGAGGGGAAATTCTCCAGATGTGAATAATGAACACACAACCTGGATGCTTTTATACAATATCCATCTCACAGATTCTCAGATTCACAGAACAGTTGGGGTTGGAAGTGACCTCTGGAGATCATCTAGTCCAACCCTCCTGCCAAAGCAGGGTCACCCAGAGCAGGTTGCACAGTGTCATGTCCAGGTGGGATTTGAGTATTCCCAGAGAAGGAGACTTCGCAACCTCTCTGTCCCAGTACTCTGTCACCCTCAGAATGAAGAAGTTTTTCCTCATGTTCAGATGGAGCTTCCCATGTTCCAGTTTGTGCCCATTGCCCCTCGTCCTGTCACTGGCTCAAGGGACACACAGGGTCAGGACATGCTGGCTTCTTGCAGTTCTGCACTGTCCCACCCTGGCAGAGTCTAGTGACACCCTAATTCCCTCACACTTCTTTCCCTTGCATAGGGACCCCAAGAGAAAGGGACAGGTGGTGATGAGACCGATTGCACTGATGCCAGGATCTGACTCTGTCTAGCTAATCAGCACTCCTTACCCAAAACACTGAATGAAACAGCAGGCTTGGCAGTGGAAACGTCTTCCTCATGCATTACACAACAGGGGTCAGCCAGTAATTCCTGGAAATGGTTAATTGCTGGCCAGCTTTGATCTCCTTGAAATAGAAATCAATTCACATACTGACAATTTCTCAAAAAAGGGCATGCCTCAGCACTCAAAAGCTTCCTGCACTCTCAGATATGTCTCCTGTCTCTCCATCACTCTTTCCCCAGCTCTTAGGAAAATTGTGCTTAATGGAAAATGTGATGGGGGGACTGGAGCATGGATCCTACAGAACTACCTTTTTATTTCACTGAAGAAGGAACTCTAGCTAAAGGGAAAGAGCTATTAAACATCTTCAAGAGCAGAAAGCTTATAGACATAAGCAGCAGGGCACGAAATCTACAAGTTCTCATGGGATTGTGGGATTCAGCCTCTACAACTGATCCCAGCCTGTCTGGACACAGACACGTACATGCATGAAGAGAACAGAAGAACATGTAGCTTGGTTTCAGCAGCCTAGATGTGGATGTCCAGTGTCACGTGAGATGTTTTGGAATATCCTATCTGACCTTGAGTTGCTGTCTCAGAATGATGTGGATGTCATGTAGGTCCCACGTCATACTCACCAGCCTTTCCAGTGTGTCTCAGGTACCCCAGGACATGTGAATTAGTTCTAGAAACCTCAGAGCCTGCCCTAAGTTGGGGACCCTCACCTGGGGTGCACGTGCAGGGCAATTCACGGGGACTTTCTCATCAGTGAGTGTGTTAGTGGATTGCAAGCTGCAGCACAGGTACAAACGCAGCTGGAGCACCTATGTCCCCACTAAAACGTTGTGTGAAGCAGAGGAACCCACATATCTAGGGCAGGGGGCAACTGTGTTTGTGGCCCAGGTGGCCCACATGGTGCATACAACTCAGTGGAGGTGGGGTTGCAAGACTGAAATTTGGATGATTTTTTATGGAGGGGTGTTTAGAAGTCTGTAGTGGTATATTAACCTCACATAAGTGTTTCTTCTTTGTTGTATTGCTAATACTGACCCTGAATGTATAGTTCACTGATTGTTGATTGATTATATGTTTTTAACAAAGCAATAAGCCATTTTGATCACAATTTTGTTTTAAAATGCATGAATTGATATGTTTTTTCTTGCCACCCTTATCTTTACAGTTAGAGAAGTCTGGAGAAGAATTCAACCCACCATGTGGTAGATGCAGGGCATGCTCAGCTACTGATGATATTGACCACAGCTGCCCTGATTGTAAAACTTGTTTATGCAGATAGTTCATACACAAACACCCACATTTAGGTCTCTTAGTCCAGGCTAAGCTATCTTCCTTTAGCTGTATGAAAATTAACTGCTTGTTAAAAGATTAGCTGCTGAGACAGTAGTCAAAAGAAGGAGGGTTTGCTAGTGGGTCATTCATCCGATCCTAAAACAGGCATCTGAACTGAGAAGAATTGCTTTTAACAAGTCCCTGTTTCTCTCCATGAGGTCCAAGTAGATGACTTATTTAACTAGATGCCTTGTATAGAAGTTGACCATAGGTTGGTGGCACCAGCCCAACATATGCACAGCAAAGTTTAATCAAGTGGGTTGCAGAGAGGGACATGCAGTGGTGATCCACAATGGCAAGGCAAACTGCAAAATTCCTCTTGTTTATACTTGGAAGTCAAAGCTTCACTCCACATTAACTGCTACTGCCACTCCAAGGAGGAGGAGAAATGAAAGTCATTGGTATTCAGGAAGCCACAGGTGGGTGACAAGTGTGGGGGCTGGCGATTCCTTTGGCACATTAACAAACCACCTTTTAAACCCCATTTGGCAAAGTCTGGTCCTCCAATAAGCTCTGACGCCTGTTTCTCATCATGTTGTGTGTTAATAGTTAGCCTCTCCTACTCTCTGTTCTAGCCTAGGGTAATACCTTTTAAAGTACTTTCATTACTTTCAGGAATACGTTAGAACATAATAGCATGTTTCTCTTTTGAGCAACACGATTAACCTTTCCTGGAACAACAGAGTGTGTATTATAACATTTAATGGCAAAATCAATACATTATTTTCTTGCATTATATTTATATATGCCCTCTTGCTGCAGCACCCAAGCATGGAGAAAGCTGATTTTTCTCGTGAAAGAGATTTTCAGTTCCTTGCCACGTCAAGCCTCTCTTTTGGGATTGGCATCTATAGCTTTACAATGGTGTGGTTTTCAGTCAGAAATATGTACCCAGCAATGAGTCTCTCATTTGCTGAGCAACACCAAACACTTCATCTCTGTTCCTCTCCTTCCATTATGAGCACCAGATTTTATCGTTCCCAGACTTTTCCATCCCCATCAAAGCATTCTCAAACAGTAAGGTCAGAAACTTCTAATAATTTTTAGGAATCTTTTGTATAGTCCAGATAGTTACTGGTATGACTCTGCTTCAGATTGCAAAGAAGGACAAACATTTGCTAAGTCAGCAAACCAGTTTTTAAAGCAGAGTATAATAGAATGAAACCTGTTAAGATCATCATTCAACTTGCTTCAAAAGTCTACACTGTTCTTTCCTAAGAAATTGCAGATGAAATGAAAATTAGTTTGCCCTAGTCAACCACTGCCTGCATCCAGATTTAAAAATATTTTTGCTGTAGGGAATTGTCCCTCACTATTAAAAAGCTTCTATTTAAGTATTAGAGATTTTTTTTTTCCAGGCAAACACTCTAACACAAAAAATGTATCTTGTACCAGTCAAATTAGCTGTAGGTTTGTCTGGAATAGGAAATACCATTTTATATACAAGAATGAGCCCCTTTGACCCAAACAAAAGGGGAAAATAAACATAATGTCTTGTTTCAATCTGTTTAAAAAGAAGTGTGTTGACTTGTACATTTTGAAGTGACAGTTTAGTTCAATATTTGCCAGAATTTCATTTTAAAAGAATAAAAAAATTACTTCCAAAGTGAAAAGAACATTTTGTTTTTCCTGAAAGGACTTCCAAACCTGAAAGAGTAAGTCCTCCAGGCTTTAGAACTTGTTTGCATTTTTTGTTTGGACAACTGCTACCTTTCAAACAAGAGCAAGTAATGAACAGCAAAACTGTCCTCTTTGGGTGAAATTCCTTCTCATCCTTCCCCTGCCCCTCCCTCAGAGCATATACACTCCTTAGGGAGCACTTACGAGCTCAAAAATGGGTAGAGTTGTTCATACAGAAACATGCAGGGTTTCTGAGCTCTCTGTGGGACACATTTTGTTCCTGAAGAACAACCTGTTCTGCTCTCTGTTCATCAAGAATAAATATGAAATGACCTTGGAGGTCTTTTCCAACATTAATGACTCTATGAGATGCACAAGCAAAACTAATCTGAAGAGATCTTGGTAATGGCAGAAATATCTGTGAACAGTTTCTCCATATCTGACAGCTTGGTTCTCCAGGACAGCAATGAAATGGTGTACCCCTTCACTGGGATTTATTTTTCCATATTGGACAGTGAGGATCCAAGTTTACAGCCTCAGTGTCTGGTAATGCCACTCTGCACCTTGATGCTCTTAGTACCGCTCCATTGATTTTCCAAGCTCCAGTTTATCTCCAATTCTACCTCAGTTTAAAAACACCGGTAGAAAATACCCCTGAAAAGGAGGTGTAATACCAGAGGTGATAAATTCTCAGGGCTTGCATGTCCAGAAATAACTACTTTGGATTTAGTAACCCACCTCTGCCCCATCAGAGCATCATGTTCCTTAGAGCCCCAGCACTGTGCGATGCTGCTGCACACACAGAGGCAGGCTCAGTTCCCCACGGTGCTGAGCAAGCTCCACTCGCACAGCAGTGAGGAAGGAGTGCATTGTGCTCAGGAGTTTAAACTCACCTGGGAAATGCCCTATTTCTAACACTTTGATGGAAATGTCTTGCAGCTCTAATGATCCACAGGGCAAAAATTGCAAGAAAATTGGAAAGAAAGTGAACATATTCCCTGGTTGTGTGCCTGAGCATGTCCTGCTCATTCCACATTGAGACTCTTGCATAGCTATGAACATTTCCATTCCCCACACCCACTCCCCCAAATAAATAAGACTGGAGACAAATCTCTGATTTATTAAAGATATTAAGGCAAGAAAAGGAATTAAAAACTAATTCCCCAGCTCATGAATTAGAACTGTCAAAGCTCCATCTCTAACAATTCATAATATTGCTAAAGAAGTTTTAAAAGGATAAAGAGAAAAACCCCATTGTTTCTAGTTCATAAACAGAAAATCTATTTGACACAAAGCCCATGATCTAAATTAATATTTCATCATTCAGTAGTTTTATTTCTTGGGAATAAATTGTTTTCTCTGTTAATGGACCTGGGCATGTTTCAGCACCAGTAGAACAAATATTTGCAGGTTTATCCTGTAGGAACATGTGAAGTGCTCTGTTTTTATTTACTACAAAGGTTTTTCTCTCTGATGAAATAAGGTAATATCAGCCCTGCTCTTAGCAGATGATTTTCCCCAGGTTTTCTGCCAAGGAGTTACAGGGAATGGCTCATCCTTGGTACAGTCACTATGCATCTGGGGTGCACAGCCAGGAGTGACAACTGTGTCCTAGGTCCCATGGTGCCAACACTATCTTTGACACGGAGACCATTGTGGTTGAGAAGGAACTGCCTTGAAGTCTTTCCTTTTCCTCATCTGCAGTGTCAGGTCCCATCAACATGCTTCTTTCTGCCTCCCCCCCCATAAAGTCCAATTTATGAACTAGAAACAATGGGGTGACCATGCCTTTGCACATGTTGACTACATCGAACCCACTCCAGCAATGGTGCATAATGCTGAGATGAAATCCCAGCAGTTATTTTCAATGCTAGGTTGGCATCCCACTGATAGAGCTGTCAGGACTACTTACACTCAGCAAGTTTAATGGGTAGATGTAGCCTGCAGTCACAAATGGAGATGTTATTTGCTTTCTGCTGTAGCAAAATGTAGCACTGAGTCACACTTCTGCTTGGCTTGTGGTTTGAGTCAAGTTCAGCGTGGAGCTGGGGATGACAAAGTCCAAGAACTGCTGGACCTGTAAAGGTCTACGTGTGATGACACCATTTTAGAAACTAACTGTACTTCCAGGAAGAGCTACCAAAAAGCTTGTTGTGTGAGGCACACTAAATCAGTAAATGTAAACATAATGTAGGGATAGAAAATCCCATGGCTAGACACAAACATAAGTGCAAAACCAACAACCAACAACCCAAATCTACAGCCCTTTGCCAAACACCTGAGGCATCTGAAAATCATGGAATCACAGAAAAGTTTGCATTGGAAGAGCATTTAAAGGTCATCTACCAACCCTCTGCAATGAGCAGGGACATCTTCAAATAGATCATGTTGCTCAGAGCTCCATCCAACCTGACCTTGAATGTTTCCAGGGATGGGGCACCTGCAACTTCTCTGGGTACCCTGTTCCAGTGTTTCATTACACTCACTGTAAAAAATGTCTTCCTTAAATGTAGCCTAAATCTACTCTTTTAGTTTAAAACTATTACACCTTGTCCAATTGGCAACAGGCCCTGCTAAAATGTTTGTCCCCAGCTTTCCTTTAACTCCTTTAGGTACTGGAAGGCCTCAATAAGTTCTCCTTGGAGCCATCTCTTCTCCAGGCTGAACAAGCCAAACACTCTCAGTCTGTCTTCACAGGAGAGGTGCTCCAGCCCTCTGATCATCCTTGTGGCCTCCTCTGGACTCGCTCCAATAGCTCCACGTCTGTTTTGTACTGGGGACCCCAGAGCTGGATGCAGTACCAGATGGGGTCTCAGGCAAGCAGAGTAGAGGGCCTGCTGGTAAGGATGCAGCCCAGTATGCAGCCAGGAATCTGATTGGCTTTCTGGGCTGTGAGCACACATGGCTGGGTCATGTCCAGCTTTTCAGTCATTATACACCCAAGTCCTCCACAGGGGTCCTCTCAAAAGTGAGGTCCTAAACGTTAAAGCATAGAGAGATGCTATTATACAGGCCTCAAACTCTCAAAGGAGATCCCCATGTTCCCACTATAATAATCCCTGAGATGATAATTAAGTGGGCATAATGCCAGATAGGCATTTTATAGGTACCTTTTGTGTGAGTGTGCAGGAGCAAGATGAGATTCAGAATAATGATAGAAGTGTGAAAATACTGCTGTGATCCATTAGATGGTGAGTGTTATATTTAATACACAGCTATAATCCAGTAAGCACATAAGCTTCCATGGATTTAAAATAGAATATCTTCAGGGTTTTCATAATAAATTTAATACTTGAAAGAGACATTGACTAATGGCTTTCAGATATTATAGGGAAGATGCTTCCCTATAGGAAATCAATTAAAGTTGAATTTTATTGATTATAACCCATTTCTCCATAGAGTGAAAAAACCTGGCTTTGAACTCTCTTTGTATATAACCCCAATAGTCTGTTCTTTTCAATGGCTGATGCAGGAGTAATTTCTAAATCAGATCAGATGAAAGAAACGAAATATTAGCCTATTAGTTTCCTCAGTTTTAAAAATCAACACTTTCTTCCATGCAATCTATTTGAGGGGAAGCAAGATAAATTCCAGGTAACCCTGAAACACTGAAAGCTGGAAAGAGGTATGATTTGCACAGGCATAAACCTGAAAGCTGATATGGGACCAAAGTGACAAATAGACATGGTGCTGATTCTTCAGTGAGATGAAAGTAATTTCCAGCCACCATTTGCAGATACAGAGTGAAGAATTGGGTTGAATCTTCCTAGGAAGTACTCTTGATGCCTAGCATTTCTATCAGTTTATAGTGGGTTTTTACTTCTGCAGGTTAAAAATTAGTCCACATGTTTTTGCTAGATTAAGTGGTGACTACCTCCAGTCTGTGAAGGTTCATCTCCCTTAAATTTTGATTGACCTGCCCATCCAGTTTGAAAGAAAGAGGCACTTCTGCAGGGTAGTTCATCTATTTGTGCTACACATCTATTTTAAGGGAGGTAATTCACATGATGCTAGACACCATTTCTCTCCTTTGACCATACAAGGATCACTGATGACTAATGCAGGTATAGACGTGCACTGCAGATGTCTAAAACTGGGCAGATTAATGCTATGCTGTGTACCTGTGTGGAGAGGAAAGCTTAATCTCACTGACAATAGCATAATAAGATTTTGCAGCTGGAAGATGAAGACAGATAAATTCAGGTAATGGATAAGGCACGAATTCTCAACCATTGAGTTAATTAGAACAATTGAGTTCAGGAGGTTGTGAATTCGCCATCCTCTGAAGAACTTAAATCAAGTCTGGATTTTAAAATGTGCTCCGGCTCAGCTACAAACTTTGGAAATGCAGAAGTTGCTGTGGGAGCTTGTTCTTGCAGAAGCCACCCCTCCAGCACACAGCCCTCCGCCCCGTCCGCAAACCTTGCCACACAAACCCAGAACAGGGAGTGAGGGAGGCCTTGGCGTCTGTTGTGTCAGAAAGTCAGTGCAAATGTCTGCTTCTGGCTCTCAGGTATTCTGGTTTGCCTGCTGCAGTTCACTCAGAAAACCCCATTAGAACAAACACCATGCTGACCTGATTTGGCTTCAGTGGCACATTGTAAACAGCAGGGAGGCAAGGGTGACATGACTCCTCCAACTCAGCCAGCAGCAGCCTTTGCTCCTGTGCTCATCCCTCCATGTAGCCTCATGCTCTGGTCTCTCTTGGTTGAGGGCTCTGGGAAAGCTGCCCTGGCCATGCCTTCGATATCTCTGTCTCTTTTTGGCTTATGACTACCTTGTGCTGTCTGTAGTTGGAAAATCACCGTTCTTGATTAGCCATCTCCAAAAAGCCATGTAAAATGCCACCTAGAAACCTGGATCTCACCAAAATGTTCATAAAAGGACTGAGCATAGCATAGATCTTCTCATTTACAGTAGGAACTAGCAGGAGCTTTAGCTCACTTGCAAGGAAGTATGTCCACACGTGAAGATAGCAGATCAGTACCTTTTAGGACAGCAAGCCCTAAACCTGTACATACCTGCTGTCTATCTCCACATGGGGATGGCCAACACAACAGAGATCAGAGTAACAGGCAGAGCACATAGCCAGGATCTTCCAACCCAGTTAAGCTTTGCTTAGCACAAGACCCAAGGACAAGCAAAGTAAAGATGATTTAAAACTCTTTTGTTCCCTCAGCAAACTGAGGGACTGTTGGCTCCTTACCATGTATTAGAGCAATTCCAGGCCAATTCTCATTTACATCAGCAGAAAAGGGCTCTCTGGCCTGCGTTGCCGGCTGACTACATGTGCTGGCAGAGGATGGATGGTTGATCCAGACACCCTCACTGGCAGCTCTGAGGACAAAACAGGAACAGATGCCACTTCCTTTTCCCAGTGGAGAGAGGACTGCAGATCCATCTCATTGCTCTCAAAACTTTGGAAACAAAATCAGCATTGGAAATAAATTCCAGAAGCCATTAATCTGTCTCGCTTCTGACATGAAAGGATAAAATATAGATCTGTTAAAAAAAAAACACACCCTGTGAGCAGTATATTTTCATTTTCCAAATTACTGAAAGAGCAGAACATGAATCCTTGTCTGCCAGCTTGAGAAAATATTTTATTTTCCCTGTGAAGGAGAAGCAAACGTAAGATAATGCCATAAGTAAATGGCAGAGAGACTGCCGTTAGATGAACTGCAGTGTGCTGCAGCCATCAAAAGAGCCCAAAGATATCTATTGGTAATGAGAAAACTTCACCAGACTTTTTCTTTTTTTCTTCTTGATTGATTTATTAGATCATTACACTACCAGAAGTCTACACAACAGGGCCAAGAGGTCCACACTGCACAGCCTCATGAGGGACAGTAGGTGGGATGGCATACAGTGGTACTCAAAGCCTTAATTACAGGTCCCATGTCTTTCATTTAAGGATCTTGAAATATTTTTCTCTCCAGAGAAACTAAACACTGCCATTTCCTGATGTGTAAATATTAGCATAGTGCCTAAAAACAGGCAACTGCTTCTTCTTGAGGGTATCTAATTATAGTAGCGAAGACTGGAAAAAATGCAGGTTAAGGTGTCAGAAGTTTGGATTGGAAGAAGCAGCCTCTTAATTAAAGATGGTTTTATCTGTGGAGGTTGTAGAAACATAAAATATACAGAAGTAGAGAATGGGAAAGCAAAGTATAAGTAAATTAATTTATAAACAAATGAATCATTGTCTCACTCAAAGTGGCAAGTGAGAGGCAGAGGGATTTAATAGGAAAAAAAAAAGGAAGAATTGCAAAGAAGAATAGGAAGGAGAACGGTCACAGTTTATCACATCTAGCCTTGGATCACTGCCACTGGGTGTAAGGCGACATGTCTGCAAGGAGTCTGGAGGATGGAGTGGGTGTTGTGGCCAAGAGTGGGTTTCTTTAAGGCATAGCCCTAAACTTGCATCCTCTGACTTTCAGAGGTGACCTCAACAGAAACTTTGGATAGCAGATGCTCCCCCTGTGGCAGTCTCCATTTGCTCCTCAGCCTCAACAGAAGGACTGAATCCAAGTGATGCAAGGACTTCCCCACCCTCCCAGAGCCTGCTCATGCTTTTGCTCCAGCATCACATGGAGCCACTCCTCTTCTAAGCAGACCTTGCTCAGGTGCCCATCTCACCTGGTACCCACCTGATACTGGCTGCAGGAGATGGGTGCCCAAAGCCCTGACGAGGGCATCCCTGCAGGGTTGCTCCCTAGCTTGGTATCAGTGCCCAGTGGGGAGGGAAGATGTGGTCTGACACAAGATGTCCTCAACAGGGACAAGGTCTGAGACGACACAGACATAGATCTGGTGGCTATCCCAGAGCAGCTGGCACAAGTCAGCCATGGAGCAGTCCACTCAGACATATTATGCTAGGAGCTCACACAATGTAGATGAGAATACTCTGCAGGTGCGTGCAGCACCAGTGGGCTGCTTTTCTGCCCTCCTTCCTTTGCAAATCGTGTTTCCCATCCTGTCTTCACTAATCCTCATGCCAAGAACAAGGGAACCCCGCCGGGAGGTGATTGCATTATTTTTTTCTTCTTATTCTTGAGTGTGTGTCACGCTGTGAAGACAGAAGCAGCTCAGCATACCTGCCTACAAGGGATAAAAATCAACATTTCTGAGATTCTCCTTCTGGCTGCCCTCCATACACTGTCTCCTGTAAATATTCTTTTTTTTTTTCTTTTAGTAGGGCAGTGAATGCCTGTTTTCCACGATATCATCCATATTAAAATATTTGCATATAAATACAATCCAGAAATTAATCTAGAGCCATGGTTTCCTAAAATTAGTAAGAGAAATTCTGATCTAATTCCATTTCCTGCAAAGCACTAGCTGCACCGTTGTGTGTCCTATGATTCCTGCTTTGATTTTAGGTGATTTCACACAAAGAAAATCCAGGCTCATAGGCTGCAGAAGAGTCTTCCAAGCACCTCCATTCCTCAGTGGGGTTATTTGCTTTTTCTTCCTCCTCTGCTGTGTTCATTGCCATTGCCCATGGCCGAACAGTGCATGGGAACAAGCTCCGCATCCCCTGATCTCTGGCCCCAGCAGCCCCCAAACTGTAGGACATACAAATGCCTTTGTTATGCAACGAATGCAAACAAGTAAAAATCTTTCAAATCCTTCATTGAGCAAGAAGAGTGGTGCAACCTTGTCTGAAGGAAAGGGGATATATCCCAATATATTTAGCAAACTATTAAAGTGGAAGGATGGAATGAGACTAATTTCCATTAAGGAAATTGGAAATGTCCTTTATGTTATAGGAAAATAGCCTGTAGGCAAGGAGAGGCATCAGCCTGTAATTTACTGGCAGTCCTCAGTGCTTGTGGTGGGCTCCTGCACAAGGGTGGTTGTGGTGGGACGTGGCATAGGTCAGTCAGCAACACCTACTCCAAGAGCCGAAGGACCAGAAGCCTGGCTGGAGGTTGTGGGGACGTCAGAGTTTTCAAGGACCCAAAAGACTGTTGTAAGACAGAAGGCAGTAATCTCTTCTTCATGTCTGGCAGTGATAAGGCAGGAAGGACGGTGCGTAAGTCGCAGCCGTTTCCTGCAGTGTGAGTAAAGTTTGTGGCTGATTCTGGGTCTCTGGGGGACCAGGGCTGAAATATCAGCCCTTTCTGATCTAACAAGAAAGAACAAATGATGCAGTTTTCTGGAGCATCTTATGGGACGCCTTTACAGTAAGCTCTAGGGCAAGGAGGAAAGTAACTGTCAGACAGGAAAATGACAGTGAAGGCAAAACCCTGAGCAGCCAGAAGAGATGGTGCCTGTTTGCCAGGGAAAGTGGCACCAAGCTAAGCAGGGACATGGGGCCAAGGTCTGCCTGAGGGGTCACTGCCCCCTCACTGTGTGGTCAGAGACCCATACACTGGTGTCCACCTGGCACTGATGGTCAGGCTGGGTGTTTAACATCCCTGGCAAGGCTTGTCCCGCCCTGAAAAATTAAAAGTTAGCAACTGATGGAGGAGTCTTGGAGCCCTCTTGCACCCCCTTTGCTGGTGCCATCTCAAAAAGGGGTTGGAAACTAAGCAGCGCACCCCAAAGAACCAGCATTTGCTAAATGCATGTTTCAAAAGTCACAGCATGTTTCCTGCCAAGCTGAGATGAGGTACATAAAAGTGTTGCTTTGAAATGAATGGGTTAATTTTGTTGGGGTGTAACAAAGTGGACTGCATCTAAAGCCTGTTGGCTTTTTTGTTTTGAACTTCTGAGAAGCTATTAACATGGTTTGTGGTTTGACCACATCTCCGTTCTACATTGATCTAAAGCCAAGTGATGCCAAGTTGTTCTTGCAAACGGCAAAGTCAGAGAGGCTGTAACTTTCATGTCAAAAGCTCTTTAGCAGCTGAACAGTTAAAGATTGTGCTCGCTGTGTTTTCCTGTCTTGCAAATTCCTCATTCATAATGTATGAGTGAGATCATTAAAAGCAACATATTGGCTGATACCATCACAGCTGCTACCTAACTGTAACACTTCATAGCAAGGAATAACATTACTCTTCTCTTACGTATGTGTTCAGAAAAGGAAAGAAAGAGACTTTTTAGCTGCAAGAAGACAGTGCAAAATGTTTAACCTCACAGAAAAAAAAAACTTCATGTGTTGGGAAATTACAGATTTGCCAGGAATATTCTCAAAACGAATAAAAAATACCAATCTCCTTTTGCCAACCCTTTTCAACCTTTGCATCTATCGCAATATGGCAGCACATTTTTACCCCACACAAAATCAATATCACATTAACTTCCCTAATAAAAAAAGATTAACTCCCACAATGAACAGAAAACTTCATCTCCATCCAGGGAATTTTAAACTCTCCAACCCTTCACTGTTTAGAAACATAATGATGATTATTTTAAGCCAAGGATAGGATATGTCAGTCTTAAAGGGAGAGAAAGATGTCTTAGGGCTTCCAGGCATAAGCTCTGTAGTTGGTGTTTTCATTTGTAGGCTGCCCTGGGTGCTGATCTGGTTAAATGCATTAAATAAAAGTGGATTTAAGTTGAGAAAGAGGAACTCTTTCAGATGAAGAAAGGCACTTTCTATTTTTTATGTGTTATTCAAATCTTTAAAAGCTTTGGGCCTACATTTTTGTTTTTTACATTTGAGGGAGAGGAATGAAAAGAACCTGCCATATTAAGCTGTCTCTTTAATTTCTAGGTATCTAGTTTCATATCCCAATCTATGAGAGATGCTATTCTTTATAAATCACAAGTCAGCTCTAATAGCTTTGTTGGAGGGTTTCTGGGATTAAAACAAACAAAAAAAAGCACAGGTCCAAACCATCATGAAAAATGAATTGGCTGTCTTTGGAAGAGGGGGCATTCCCTCTGGGCTTGTAGCAACAACTCTGAACATTACCAGCTAATCCCCAGATGGTCAGTCTCACTTTGAACCACCTCAAGCCTGAATTTGCACATATATGCCCTCTTCTGCAGTGATGCAGAAGCCTCCCCCTCCTCACGCCATGCTTTGCACCACAGTCACCCTTCCGACACGAGTCAAGATGTCCCTGACTTGCACTGGTGCACAAGCAGAATGGAGCCCCACGGGTTCATTAGTCTTAAACTTTGAGTCAAGTAGCTAAATCTGGGATGAAAGACTTCCTTCTGATGCAAATTCATAATTTGTTTTGAGCGTGGCACATGAAACATGGTCCTTCCTGAAAAATCTTCATTCGGGGCTTTAATTGTGTCTCAGAGGAATAAATGCAGGGGTTTTGCCTTCCTCCCTCCCCTTTCTTCCTCTGATAACAGCTTGGTTTTTACTAGCATCACTTATGGCTTCTTTTATAATTTCCAGCCTCTGACAGAGGCACTCTGCTTCCCTTTCCTGTTCAATAATGAATGGACACATTTGAAATTGCAAGTATTTGCACTGATGAGATCATCCAGGCTAAAGTTACAAGAAACATAACTTACCTAAACAGCAGCCAGGGGACCAAGTAAATCACACATGCTCCTATGCCATTCCTCTGCCTTGCTTCCAGGTACCATACCTAAGAATCAGAGGGTGACAAAGTCTTGCATCAGTTTTTCTGCTTTTTCTTCCCAGTCTCCAATCTCCTGCAGAAAAGGTCTCAGGGAAGTTGCATCAGATGTGCCTAGTTAATCTGGATGTATCTGAGCTCATCTTCTTTCATAGCCAGTGGAGAGCAACAGGGATTCTGAAGATGCAATTTATTTAATTAGGAGATAGGTGCCCAGAGCAAGTCAGATGAATCTCTTTCCCTGGAAGTGCCTGTTTCTCTCCAGGGATCTGCGACCACCTACATGTAAGTCAGAAGGAGACTAGATGAGCTTTGATGTCCCTTCCAGTCCAACCCAGTGTATGAGACAGTGAATCTGGGATTTTATGAAAGTTCCCCTAAGGGTTTCTTCCATTCAAAGCACAGAGTTCCCTCTTTTGTTCTAAAACACATCCAGGAGAGAGGCTTTTCCCTTGTATCACTGTCTAGACATTTATCTAATAGTCTTTAAAGGATGCACCTCCAAAGCAGGACAGCCAGGACCAATTCTGCTCTTTACCTGAGGTGGTCCAAGTGTCTCCTTTCCATGTTGCAGACAGGACCCTTAGTCATGGGGACAGATCCATCCTCTAAAATACTGAACACGATCAAGAATTGGTTGGCAGCCAAAACACTCTTCTGTAAGTCAAGGATGTTGGTCTTTACTTGCTTGAGCAGCAGGAGGAATTAAGTGGAGATCCCTCCCCTAGAGAGTGGACTAACCACAAGTCTACACCACGAAGGGAGCAGCCACCATCTGGAGCCCAGGCTGTCCACGTGTGCCTGGTCTGCCCAGGAAATGCTCACCAGCCCTTGGAGGGTCTAAGGCAAAAACTGATTTTGAATTCTTACGGGCCTTTGGCATATAGGAGACGCCATGCTGATGAGCTCTGTCAACACCTTACCTGAAGGACCTTTATGAGGACATTCAGCCAATTTAATTTATTTTAAAAAACCAACACCTTTGGAATAGGTTGCCACCAAGAGTACTGGGGGGGGGAGGGGACGGGAGGAGGGGGGCGGGCAGGGATGGTCAGGTGCAGAGCCATGGGACTTCTTACTATCCATCATCCCCATTCCTATGCTTCCTATCCATCCAGCCCCAGGTCTGGCTTTCATTGCCAGTCCTGGAGGTGTCTCTCACTTCTCAAAAGAAAACAAAAGAATTTAGCACTGTAGAATATGAGCTGTCCCCACAAACAAACCTCAGAAAAAGTCACAGCCATCGTGAAGTGCACAAGAGCAACCCACACCAGGCACACACCGTGCAGGTTTTGGTTTGTAAAGTGAAAACTTCAGAAACAACTTTTGTTAACTTCAATCGAAAATAGAAACAAGAAATATCCATGGAAAAAGAGAGATGATATATTCTGCTCCCAGACTGTGTCTTTTGAATTCCAAATTTTCATCAGGAAGGAATCTTCTCCAGCCAAGTCTGAAATCCCCAAAACTGGGAACAGGTGACAGTGTGCGTGTAGTTCCAGTAGCGCCAGTGGGCACCACTGCAAAACAACCCATGGCTGATATTTATGCAAAAGTCCTCCTTTTTCTCTCCCTTCATTCAGGCAAGCTTCAGAAGAGTTTGAAATGTAAAACACATTCCTATATGACAATGAAAGAAAAATCACTTAGAAGAAGACAAGGAGGAATTGAAGTTACTCACTCAAACAAGTCAGGCTGACAAATTGCTTCTTCTGTCTCCATTCATCCACATAATGGCTCCCCCATTCCCTGGCCAGTTATAGAAGAATAATTATCTCTTTCAGATCAGCTGCCTTGGCTTCATCATAAATCAATTCTTTCCTCCCTTCTTGTATTCCCCCTGCCTCCTTCCCCATTTTTATCAATGCATCCTTCCCATAAGAATTTCCAAGTCCAGTTTTTGATTGACTATGTGAACCTGATGACCGAAGCCTCCTGTGAACTCACCATTTTTGTCACTCAAACCAAAGTCCTTCTTTGCCTGCCATATCTGAGCAAGTCTATGCGTGCATTTGCAATCAGTTCACAGAGCCCAAAGGAGTACAAGTTGTTCATAAGACATAAAGGACAACATGAGATTGTTGAGGAGTGAAGCTGATCCAAGCCTGACTCTGCAAGGGGAGCTTCTGGCCTTCTCAAAGCTGCACACATACCTCACACTGCTAAAAAAGCCATGGCCCTTTGAGCAAAGCACTTATGCTTGTGTGTAGTCTCATGTAGAAGTCATTCCAGAATAAAGTGAGAGAGAACAGCCAAGGAATCAGCATGCAAGTTTAAGTTCATTGTTGTCGCTGGGTATTGGCAGAGTGACTGGATACAATCAAGTTTGGGAGAGAGTTGCCCAAAATGGGCGTACCTCTGTTAATTAGCAAGGGAGGAAATGAAGCCTGTCCCTGACTCCTGCAGGATAAATGCTGTGTCAGGGCCAGGAATGGGTCTCTGCTGGTCTCTTTGACATTGAGGGGACCCTTAGCTGGGCTCCCCTTGGCAATAGTCAGTCCTATACCTTGCACCACCCGGATAGTCTGCTGCTTCTGTCATCCCAAATTATTCAGTCCTGGCAGAGAGATGCTTTGACCTCCTCCTCCTGGCTGGTTTAATCCACCCAGCCAATGGGAACTTTCCCACTTTGCTGCTCACCTCTCATGTCCATTAGCCTCAAGCCTTCAGCAGCTGAATCACAGCTCTGCTGGAGTCAATGGTAAAAATCACAGACTCCCAAAAAACCTGGGTTTCACTGGAGCTGTCATCAGAACAAATAGCTGGAGGGCTGATCGCCCCAGTGATGGAAAGAGTGCCTTCGTGCTGAAATGCCTTTTTGTGCACAGTCCATTGGCTTTGTATGCCTCCATATTAAAAGCTCTTATCCATTTTCCTGTCTACTATTGTGTGAGGTTTTTAAACATTATTACAGTATCTTAGATATGTTAAAGTTTAAAAAGGCCTTTTTTTGTGCATTAAATGAGCTGGTCAAAATTCCATAATTTGCTGATGAGAAACAAGGTGGAAAAAAAATATCCAGAGGAATCCCTGTAAATTTTCCTTCTTTTCTTTCTTATTTCTCATTCAGGTTTCCTGAAATACATATGGCAGAGCAGAGCTTTTTCTCATGCCTGCCTGCCTGACAAAGCTGGGTAGAGCAAGAACTCTTAGGGGGCCCTGGAAAAAATTATGCTGAACATACTCAGCAGAAAATTTCGGATACCACTCTAATAGCTATTTAAAACCCAAAAGGCCAAATGGCCTCAACTGTGACAGTTTTTTCCCTTTCTTTTATTTACACATTCTGGTCCTCAGAAATGTAATAAAATAAGTTTGACACCCTGCTTGGGCAAAACCTGTTAAAACTAAGCTCCCACTGCTGAGTTATGAGTGTCTGGGAAAAAAAATTAAGACACAGACATATATTACCCTTTACAGAGACAACAGTCTGTGTGCAGGGTTTTGGGTGCCGTTGTTTTCTTCCCAGTGCCAAAAGCTGCAAGCTTTAATCTGAGAGTTTTAGGGACTTCTGGTTTTTTTGAAGGTTCAGCTACAAAGCCCTTTGTTTATAGGGTGCGTGGTCCTGGGTAGCAGTAGAACACTGCTACTGTGTGGCATGGCTGGCAGACTCCAGAAAGGCCTTTGAGCAGAGAGAAAAGGAAACAGGCGAATCAAAGCAGAGCTGACAGATGACACCAAATTCAATTGCAGCACCTTGGCTTGCTTTGCTCTCTCTGATTTCACACGACCTCTTTCCATGGGGTGTGTCAAGGGCAGAATGGGCTGAACCAGCACCAGGCTGCAATCAAGTGGAGTTTACCCATTTCCTTAGAGAGTCTGGGATGATTGCCACCACAGGGAAGGGGATTCAATAGGACTTTGGGAAGAAGCAGAGAGGTAAGCGCTTAATGAGCCTGCAAGGCTCTCAACAGCCACGCAGTAAGCTCCTCATCATTACATTCAGGTCTCTGATATGTATATTTGATGCTACTTCCTTCCTTCCCCAGTCCCTGCGTTGCTTAATTAGATGCCTCCTGCAAGAACAACAGGTAGATTCATTGTGCTTGTAGCTAAGGCAGAAGTAATGACATTATTTCTTTTTCTTGGCACCTGGACATACATTCTAACCCCTAAGTTGTACCTGAGAGATAAATCACTGAGGGGATGGCCATGTTCCTTCCCTCCATTGTGTCTCTCCCTTGCCAGATGGAGAGGAAACAGCTCTGCTGCTGCCTTCAGAGACAAAGCTGTGCAGCCATAGCAGCAGCCGAGGTACTTCTCCCATTTACCTGAGTCTTCTGAAAGAGTAGATTTATTCAATTTTACTTCAGCTACCTGTGAGGAGAGGGAAAGTACTCCTGGAGCTTGGCTGAGGATCAAGAAGCTTTCTCCCCACCTCGTGCACTTCTCATTGGCAGCTGACAGCTTCCCAGACATCCCCATGTTTTCTCCTGTTAAGTGGCATACAAAAAACCAACATGGCTGTTCCTGGCTTCAGGAACCTTTCAGCTGAAGTGTTCATAGCCCAGGACCACCATACCTACTGTTGCATGCTTAGTGTCCAGCGTTTGTCCCTCAGGTATCAGCCCCTGCTACAGTAGTGGTCTCCTGTGTGCAGGGAGATTCACCCCTATGCAGACAGACGGGAAGTCTGGCTCAGCCTGATGCAGGCATAGAAGCTAAAAAATCAGGGACTTTCTCTCTGGAAAGCAGATGCCAAGTTGGCTGAGCCCTGTGTGCATGACAGGAGCCCAAACTGGACAGGGTTCTCACATGCCCAGACCTTCCCTTATGTGCGGACTCAGGATGAGATACAGCTTTTCAGCACAGGAAAGAGAGGTTTTGCTGAACATAAACTGAACGCTTGGCTTCTGAAATAAAGAATGAACAAAGACATTCAGTAACACAGAGGAGGAATAGGGAGGATTTATAGCCCAGTCTCTCCCTCTACCCACTTCATCCTTCCTTCCAGGCTTGCACTCAGCCAAGACTCTCTGGCCCCTGGGAAGTGCTTTCCCTTGCATCCTTTAACCCTCATGCTGCAGAAAACATGAGACTTGCCACTATGATCTGAAAGGCTGTAGTTGTTCAGGACTACAGCTCTGCTCCTGGCTGCTATCTCCATTTGCAGAGCCGAGATCTGCAGCAGACTTAGGGGAGACACACACAGCTTTGGGCAATTGTCAGGACCCTGGCTTGACTTTTGGCAAAATATGCCCATCTCCATCAATCATCTACAGGGATTTAGGTCTCCATACTGAGGTGGTCTGGATTAAAAATTCAGTTTTGTGCCAAGAGCAGAGGAGAAACACCCAAAAGGGGAAGGAAAACACTGTGATTTTACATGGAGGGTTGGTTCCTTGCCTCTTCTGCACAAAGCCAGTTGGTGCAACACCACAAAACTGTCCATAGTAGTGGATGAAACTGGTTGTAGGGCAAATTAATTAGCCAGGAGGAGCAGATCCAATTCCAATTACAGAGGCAGGAATTTTATGGATAAGGACACATTAATTAGGGTGTAGCCACAAATTTGGTGTTTGGATTTTGTGTGTATTTTAAAAGCATCTTGGAGAATGGTCCTGAATACAGATTTGAACAAAAATTGCCACACTTATAGGCAGGGACAGGTCTCTGGCGCCAAGAGATGCCATCTTCCCTGTCCCTGGCCATCTCAGCTATGGCAGGTGATGGCTCTCAGACCTTTGCAAATTCCTGGTGCCACAGACTGAGAGATTTTGTAGTTTGATCTGAAAGGGAGAGACTTAACATCCATTGCATTTTTATTAGAAATTTGTCAGCTCTGATTTTCAGCAGTAATATTGAGATCCAGCCTGCAGCTTTTAAAATGTTTGAATGGGGAAAGTTTGAGGAATTTTGCTTGAGCATGATGCCACGTAAGAATATCTGCAATTCCTAATGTGTCTAAAGAACAAGGTCCAGCTTTAGTTATGCAAAAGAGCTGGCATACAGCATTGATCCAAGTAGCCACACATTCCAGGAGACAAAATACTTGTCTAGTAGGAGATAAATAAATAAATGTCTCATTCAAAATATTCACAAAACTCAACTAATTTTGTTTACCCAGGTTTGCTGAGCAAGTTGACCACATGACCTATGAAATAGAACTTGTATTTAAAATCCACTTCTATGCTCTATTGCAAAAAACCCAATTAGGGAATAACTCTGCAAAAGCATTAGATGTACCAGACTGAAACATATGCTCTTAATCACAGATAACAACAATATTTATGGGAGGGTTGGGTGTTGATATAAATTCCTCCTCCAAAAAACCCCACACAAGCAACAAACCAACACATTCTGCTTGGAGAGTTAGTGAGAGAGAAGAATAAATAGGATTTGAAAGAAACCACCAGCAGTTTAGCTAATGGTTTTGTACTAAGAATGAACCAGAGCCAAGCCTGCCACATTTGTGAAAACTGGTCTGTGTGGAATTAAATATATTGCTGGTAAAGTTGCAGTAAAGGCTATCAGCTGTAAGAAAGATTGGGTGGGGTACAAGATACTGCATCTTCACATGGTAGAAGATCCGATGAGGTGGCCTTCCTACTCACAGCCAGAACACAGAAAGAAGAAACAGTCTGGTTCCCCTTTTATGTGTGAGGAATTGGTGGGTGAAGATGTGATGGCCATTTCTAAAACAGGAAATAAAATACCATGTAGCCACTTCCCTGGGTCTGAGAAAAAAAGCACAGCTCAAGCCTATGCATTTAATTTCTCTCCAAAACACAGTTCTAGATAGCATCTGAGCATGGGATGTCTCCCAGCTTACAGCCTCAGGCTGGCTGGGCAGGGGTCGGAGGGAGCTCCCTGGGACAGGTTGGGCCATGCCAGAAGCAAGTGAGCCCATGGTGCTCAAAGTGCCCTGTCACTGTCATGTGTGTGCACGCTGATACCTTTATCAGTATCAGAGACATCTCACAACAGGCTCAGCCTCAAATCAATGGCTAGCAGGAGGCTACTGATACTCTTCAGAAGACTTTCATTGTGCTGTCTTTGCTCAGGTAAAAAGAGATGAAGTGTGGTATTTTTCTTGGGACAAAGTATGGGATTTGGTGCCTGGCCTGTAACAGGAAGCAAGGGGAGGATGCTAAACTCAGCCATGTTCCCTTGCTCTCCTGCCCAGCTTGGGTAAAGGATGCTTTACATGCTTTATCATGCCACTTTCATATTTTATTTAACTTAGAAGTCTGTAAAGTCCCTTTAAATAGAAACAAATATTTGAATAATTTATCCAAGATTAATTTCCGTTTCATATTTAAGTCTGCTGAAGTCAATATTGCCTGCTGCTAGGAGCTAGCAAAATGCACGTGCTGCAGGGTACCAGGAAGACCAGCAAGCACACAAACACATGTGTGCCCGCACAGCCTGCTCCTGGGCTGCATCCAGAGCCTGAGGTCTCCACTGACTGTTGGAGAGAAATCCTTCTCACTCAAGACCTGTGTGGGCTGCACACAGGTTCAGTTGGTTTGCTGGGGTGCCCTGTCCGCACCCCAATGCATCAGGGAGGAGCCATGATTCTTAAAGAGTTTGCTGTCCAGCATCTTCCCCGTCTCTGCCAGTTAGTGCTGCAGAAATGGGGGTGCTGCAGGGGCTGGGTGAGGACAACCTCTGCCTGGCCTGCCAGCCCCATCTCTCAGAAGCTGCGGGGTGTTCCAGGGAGAATGCAGACAGGGAGAGCATGGCTTCATCTGGCTCTGCTCCCACCATGCAGCTGCACCGACCTTTGCATCCACCCGAGAGAGCAGCTGGGAATGAGCAAGCAGGGACAGAGATGGATGAGGAGCTGAACTTTTCAGGGGTGTTCAAAACTTGGATTGGGGTAAAACAGCCACGTAAGGTGTGCAGTCTGGGCAGCAAAGCCCATCATGAGGCGGGCTGTATTTACCTATGTAACAGTGGCATTGTAGAAACCAATTAGCCAGGGCTTTCAAATTGCTGTGATAATACAATTAACCATGGAAGTCAAATTTGCCAATTCTGGGCCCTCATCCCCGTGCCTGTTCCTTGAACAAATAAAGCTTTAGCATCATGTTCACTCTACACAGCTTGTTGGGGTTATAAAGCGTTCATTGTGTGCTGTGTGTCGAAAAAACCCAACTGGTAAGGAGGAGTTTTTGTTGCTGTGTCATGGTTTGTGCTGAAACCTGACACTGCTACCAAAGAGCAGCTTTTCTAGGTATTTGCCATAATCAAATGAAAAACGTAAATATTCTTTCAGCATTGATTCCAGCTGCAAAAGCTGTCTGTGCTGTTTGAACCAGCAGTCTTCATTTTAGCTGAAAACCAAGTCACTCTTAAGAGACATAGTAGATATTTCACTTCAGGATAGAATGTACAATTTTCACTGTCTCATAATTTATCTTGCTAAAGGGCAAAAATATGCAGATTTGGTAAAGTCTTGAAGAGCTGTGCACAATCCAGAATGCTCCAAGGAATATGTGCATAACATTATTTCTGTCCCATTTGTGATCTTGAATAGACAGATCTTCTTTTTGCATTTCTTCTGACTGAGAAGTCAATGAAAGGGCATATTTTTCTGCTAATTAGGCTCCTGGAGATTGCCTCAACTCTTCAAGAACTACCAACCCTTTTTTTTAAACATCTTTCTACTTCAATCACAGAGAAAGCCTTTGTGCCACTTCTGTTTTTTCTCTAGTGAAGTGATTATTGAAACATCTAACGATTTTGCTCCTTTGCTTTTTCAAAAACCTTTTATAAGATTATGGTAAACAGGCTTGTAACTTAAATAGATGATCAGACATCTGAATTCTAGAAGAAGGTGAGTGGTAAAGTGTTTTCCCAAGTGGCTCAAGGATTGTGAGAAGAAAAATATTTGTCTATGGTACAATTTGAAAAGAATTAGAGTTTTCCCAGTGCCCTGCACCAAAAAACCTACGTACTCCTTTTCAGACGTTCTTGGTAAGATTTTAGGGATGTGGGAAAGAAGGGGTAGAGGTAAACCTGGATTCTGATGGCAGTACTACACAACTTGCTATTATGGCAAATGGGATCAGGGCACCATCAGAGTGAGCCGTGCTTGCGGCATCGCAGTGCTTGTTCTGAGAGCACACACAGCCAAGATGAACAAACAGATGTCATCTTTTGAAAGGTGCTTAGGACTTGTAATACTTCCTGCAAAGATACTTTGTAAGTAGCTAAGTTCCTTCACTAGGATCTTAACTCCTTTCAATCCTAGTCCTCAGGGGCCTTCATCCCACAGGCTGGTGAGAGAGTCTTGGTTCTGTCTATCCCTTTAGCGGGCCCTGTTTATGGTTTTCTTAGATGAGGTCTTGAAAATGAAGTTGCAGCCATACAAGATATTACAAGAGTCACAGGATCACAGAATGGTGGGGGTTGGAAAGGACCTTTGGAGATCATCCAGTTAAACCCCCTGCCAGGGCAGGGTCACCCAGAGCAGGTTGCACAGGATTGTGCCCAGGTGGGTTTTGAATATCTCCAGACAAGGAGATTCCCCAGCCTCTCTGGGCAGCCTGTCCCAGTGATCTATCACCCTCACAGTAAAGACATTACAGCTATTCCAGGTTCTGACACGCTTCTCCTGGCTGCTGAGTGTGCTAGTCCCAAGGTGGAACAGTAGGTCAGGATGTGCACCCACATCTCAGTTACCTCTGTTTGGGACTTGCTGGCAGCACAGTCTCCATCTCCCCTGACAGAGACACAGAACAATGGCAGAGGTGGGCAACAGATGCTGAGAGTGAGGATCTGCCTCACTGCTAAAACCATCGGGGCTCATCTGTATCATTTTGACACTACTGGGCTCAGCACAGCCACACTCAGACACCACTGCAACTCTGGGCTGTAAGAGACATGTTTGAGCTCATGCAGCAGCTCAGCCGCTGCCCTGCAGAGGAAAGACAAGTCTCCCAACCCAAGTCCAGCACTCCATCTGCTGCACCACAGCCTTGCTTTACCTTTGCTTGTTTTGTACTCAAAAGCATGGTTATTTGTATTCAGAGAAATAAATTGCATTGTAGATGCCTCCAACAGTACTTGTAAAACATCAGAACTCCTATTCATAAGCACATGATTGCACTTCTATTCTTCCATTTGTATTTCTTTCTTCCTGCATTTGTCCTTCACACTTTAAAAGGAATGGCAAAGCCCCCTTTCATTAAGATAGTAGTGAAAGTAACTAATGGCACATTCTGGCCAAACAAAAGCTGTGGGAAACATCCAGAATGTTCAGAATATTAACAGTGTTGAAACACAAGTATAAGAAAGTAGGACAAAAGCCAGGGTTGAGCTTCGGGCTGGTTCCTGGCTTTAAAATGATAGAACATGGAAATTATACACAGGTTGGAGGGAACCATAGTCCAGCAGTCTGCAGTGTGTATTCTGCCATGAGTTAAGTCTGCTGGGAGACCACCCTCACTGTCCCCACTGTCCCCATAGGTGACTCCCAGCAGACACTGGCATCCCTCTTCACACTGCCTGAGCTGCATCGGTCTAGTATCCTAACCCTGAACTGTTGTGCAGCAGCCTGCTGGGCCACTCTGGGTCGTTCAGTTCTGCTAGTCTGCGTTCACTGCACAGAGACACATAGCTCTGCCCCTTCTTTCTTTCCTCAAATGTTTTTATACCTCCCATTAGTAATAACTTCCAACTTTCTAGATGCTCTGCATGTACAGAGTGACTGTGGGCTACCTGGTAGTGTTGGCCAGGTAAATAAACCCCATAGTATTCCTTGAATAAATCCCCTCTTCACTGTAAGAGGATCCAGGGATCCAACCTCCACCTCTCTCCCAGCATGTCCAAAACTGAACATGACATGCCCTTCTTCTTTTGTATGTTAACGTGCTCTTGTCTGGTGAAGGCCAGAAGGAGACCCAAACTGGCACTTAGCTGCTTGTCAGGCTCCAGCCATGAGTCTGAGGGGCTGGTACTCCTTCTTGCATTTATTGATATTCATCTCTTTTTGTCAAGGGACACAGGTGAAAAGTTGCTGCTTCACTAAAGCGTAGCTACTCAGCTGGAGCTGATGCAGCCCGTAGAGCGTGGTGCAGCATTCCCTAGATGTCAGGTCCAGCTATTCTGGATCCTGTTGTCTATTTCCCTTCCAGTCTTGGTGTCAATCATTTCTTGGACACAGCACTGAGTCCAGGTCAGGAGGCAGAAGCTGATGGTATGTGATTTGGTCAGTCTTTTCTCTCAAAGGCTGTTTGGTCCCAGGAAAGAACTAGTACCTGTCACATACAAAACATCCGTAATGGGGATGGGCTCCATGACACCTGCCACATTCCAGTTCCCACCCTTAGAGCAATCATTTTCCCTCTGGGAGAAGCCAGATGAACATATTTAAAAAGCTTGTGCACCATTTCTGAAGTAGGGACAAATATTATCTCTAAGTACAACCTAAAGAGGGGAGCAGAGGAAGCCCCAGATATGCAAAGAAGGTGTCAAAAACATCCCTTTAAACATCAGGAACTAGGAGCTGAGTGGGTCAAAACTGATGCAGTCCCAATACTACCAGTGAAGCTCTTCCAGCTGTGGATGTGCCCCTCTCTTTACATGCTATGTGAGTACAGAAACCCTGTGGAAAGGGACAGGCCAGGCTTGAAGGGTGCCACCACAGCCCTTACTCACATGGGGTGCAGGCTGTCGCTGTGCGCAATAATGAATGAACAAAATTCTAGCTCAGGGTAACAGTGTGTATTGATGGGAATGTTTTTTATTTTGGTCAATATTTCAATGAGGTTCCTACCCGCTGGCAGGAATGGAGATTGGGGGGGGGGGGGCGGGGGGCTGGACTGATGCAGCAGAAGAAAGGAATATTGCCAGGCCCTGATTGATGCTTCATTAGGTTATAATGCTGGAAGTTTCTGCTTGCAAGAATCAAATGCTAGATCTTTCTCCCAGGGCTTTATTTTGCTACTACCTATGGGAACCAGCTAGGCTGGCTGCCTAGAGAAAAGACAAAGCAAACTAGTCAGGAAGTTTATGGTGATTTAAGGTAGATGCTGATTAGTGGTTCGCATTTGTGTGAATAATAAAATAAATACAGAGAAAGGGAACACTTGCTGGTGTATTTCTCTATTCCTTTGTGAGAAAAAAAAAAAGAGAGAGCTGCTGTGTGTATGTTGAAGCTGGGAATTTTCCCACCACAGCAGACATATTTTATTGCAAAGAAGAGAGTAATGCCCTGGAGAGGTAAAGATGTACAGTACGTCGGTGTTAGAAATTCTGCACTGAGGACGTTTATGTTGGTGAATTGATTGGAAGGAGAAAAGAAAAAAAAAGGGTTTTTTTCTCTGAAATATAAACAAGAAACACTCTCTTGGGAGCAAGTGATGCGCTGCAGAAATTTGGAACTAGGCCCCACAGGCAAGCTCTGGCAGTGGCAGAGCTGCATGAGTTTAACACTTAAAATCCAGCCCTGGAGGGACAGGTCTGGTGTGATTCCTCACTAGATACAGCCAACAGCACTGCTGCTGGCCTGGGCCAAGAGATAAGCAGCCTCTCATTATCTCTTTTCTATGCTGGAATTCAGTCCATTATAGGCAAATTCTGAGAAAAAGTTATTTGCTGGACTTCACTGTGAATCTTTTGAAATGTGCTGTCTGCTTTCAGTGTATGAAAGCGCCATGATTTGACACCTGAAGTTTTATTTCCTGCCTTTAAAGCAGAGCGGGTTATTTTTCAGCAGTCTGTATCATCTTCAAAAGACTATTGTACTGCAGAATTAAATGCCTGGCCTCAGGAAACAGCACTGGACTCTGAACTTCTTAGGGTACTTCATAAAATTCAGAGGTTAGGAAAGGAGAGATCTGTAGGTTTTTATCCTGGCTTGAGGAAAAAGCCTGTTTCTCTCACAGAATCAGAGGAGAAGGTCTGGAGTCAGGCAGACTGTCAGTGGAGAAGATCTCCCTTCTTGTGTGCTGGTTGATTTTCCGGTGGAGCCAGGAGACGTTGGACTGTGAGGGAGCAGAGCCACTGTTCTTGGTGGGACATATCACCAATGACACCTTTGGGTGTAACATGAAGCTCCTTTCTTTTTAGAGCCAGAGGTACCCTGCCATTGAGGCTGGGCCACGTCAGGTGGCAGAGAGTGCTTTTTTTTTGAAGTCACATTGTCATTAATTCCTGACTTGTTTTATAGGGCTGTTTGACACCCTGTACATTTTCAGATGGCTGGAATTGCCAGTCTTGAGGTCTTTTTTTTCCACATCTCCTTCCATCTGCAATTGTACTTCTTGATACCTTCTTTCTTTTTCAAGGATTATTTGAGCATATCTTCTGCATTGATTTTTCCACCTGCCTCCTCTTTTTGTCTTTCCCTGGTTGCATCACTGACTTCTGTTCTCTTTTCACGTTTTTTCCTTGCTTTGGGATTTTTCACCAGAACTCACTGAACGCAAGATTTTTCCAAGCCTGGGACATTGTTGCATGATCAGGGTGGACTCTAAGTGTGTGGAGAGATAAATCATAATGGAAAAATAGCTGCAGTATTCTAGTTCTGTTCACACAGATCTTAAAATAGAAAGAAAGGACTCTTTGTAGGCTGCAGTTCAGATATTTGTCTGATGCCATGCTAGAAAGACATCTGACTCATGAGCCCAGTCGGATTTAGCTGCAGCGTTTAGAGATGCCACCATGCTGAACTGTCTGCCCTCCCCTTTGACCAGCAGTTATTGTCCTTGTACCAGAAATAGAATGAAACGGATGTCCTCATCTTAACCTCTCCATCCTCGTCACTAGCCACGCTATCAGTTTAGGACACTGGTGATGACAGGTTTACTCTAAAAAACTGCTCTGGGAATTGAGGCAGAGACCTGGCATTTTTTCTGCTGGAGGGCCAGTAACTCAGGCAGAGGGGTGCACAGGGCACTCAGGAATCTAACAGTTTGTCTCCCATCCACTCAGAGTTGCCCACATACTGACAAAGTGTGCCTTACCAGGAGCTGGCTAGGTGTTTTTTGCATCTCTTCAGTGAGCAGACCTGAATACCAAGGGGAGTGGTTCCCTATGAAACACAGGTGCAGGCTTCCTGCAGCCACCTGCGCCTGGCTGTGCAGCGTGCAGGAGGCAGGATGGAAATGCATTTTAAATATGATTTGGACTTTGAGGTGATGATTGAATTTTTCATTGAATCCCCACGTGTCCAGCGTTGTAGGTGCAGGAAAGAAATTACGAGCTGTTGGCAGCATCTGCAAATAGACAGATGTATGTGAACCAGCTCACAGGGGTGGCACAGGCAGACTCCCCAGCCCTGGCTAGGGCCAGATGAGGGGTGCGTGGTTCTGCACCATTCCTTCAAGCAGCCTTTGTGTGGGGCTGGGGGGGTTCTCCTTTTCCACTGCTCTGAACCCGACAACTTCCATGAGCACTGAATTCTCTCTGCACTCAGTCTGACACAGATAATTAAAACAGAGACATTAATTTGGGTCATAGAGAATGAATAACGTCAAGCTAGAATGTAATTTAAGCTGCATAAGAAATAAGGCTTCAGTCTGAATATGAGTGCACCAGGCAAATGTTTTTCAACTTGCCCAAAGTGGCTGGACAGGCAGCCAAAACCTTGATTCCATCCATCCATCCATCCATCCATCCATCCATCCATCCATCCATCCATCCATCCATCCGTCCGTCCATCCATCCATCCATCCATCTTGAGTACAGTCCATGCTGAGGAAGAGCCCGGGTCAGTCTGTCTGTCCTGCAGATGCCTATAGGCCTCACAGTGTTCATTTGAAGCACAGGACAGGAATGAGGTGGTGTCACCCCTGGCATTGGGCGACATGGTGCCGTGGAGCCCAGGAGGGCTGGGGAGCAGTTTCATTGCCAGGGTGAGTCTGCTCCCCTGTGGCTGTGGAGGCAGAGGGACGTGGTAGCTGGTGACACAGTGCCTTGTGTGGAGAGCAGAGCAGGGCGGGGGGGGTACCCGCCACATTTCAGCTGGCTGACGATGAGCCATCTGGTGCTAATGACTTCCCCGGACTACTGATGTGCATTGGGGTTGAGTTTCCTACCCAGGGCTGAAGGGCTCCTTCACTTATTATTAGGCTATTAATTGTCCAAACGACCAGTCTAGTTCTGAAGTGACATTTAATGAGAAGCCAGAGCTGCAGCTTTTAACTGGGAGGAGCCTTACAAAAGAACATGAATAAACAGTGAAGGAAAGGGCTTAGGAGGGCATGAGATCTGGGCAGTTCATGCACCCAGGCTGTTGCCATGAGCTCTGACAAAGAGCAGGAGAAAGTCCCATGGGGCCTCTGCTTTAGCACAAGCTTTTTTGACCCTTTCCTGTACAGCACTTTTCAACAAAGGGAGGTCTTCAGTGTTTCAGTTTCTGCATTTCCATCCAAAGCCATTACACAGCCTGGATTGCCTCTGCTGTGTGAAGTCCACCAAGGTAACACAGCCAGGAATTTCACTGTAACATGCTTCAGCACAAGTCTGGGATGTTCCACATCAGGTTAAAAGGCACATTATTTATGGGAGGAGAGATTCCAGTGCAGTTTCTCAGGTTACTTCCCTATAAATTACATTTCTTTGCTATTCATCAGACCCCTTGTTCTCTGTGCTTTAGTAGTGTTCTTATTTACAGCGTATGCAGCAGACGTGCTCTGAACAGCAGGAGGAATGGGCTGAAACACAGGTTTTCACCAACTTACCCAGAGACGGTCTTCGGATGTTTAATGCAACCCAGTGCTTACCCATCCAGTGAAATATGCTCAAGCAAGCAGCTGGTATCTGCTCATGAGGAACACTGCTTAGATGCTGAGCCTGCTAGAGACACCTGCACACCCCCAAGATGCTGTGACACTCACTGTAACCACAGACCTTTTAGGGGCTGGGAGGAGGTATGTTCAAACACTGCATGACAATGGAGCCTGCACAGGTCATTAGGACTGCAGTGGTCACATTCAGTTGATCTTTTTATTACATATCTCTTTAAGCACCAGAAGAAAGCTGTTAGAGCTGCTCTAGAAGAGGAATAAATAACATGAAGAGTCATTTCACAAAGGAGCTGTCTAACCAGGTCAGCCCCCTGCCTTTTGGATGTCTGTTGTGTTATGGCTGTCATGTTGCAACTTGCTGTCTCTAGACTTAAATGGTCCAATGTCTTCTCCACTGGGACAGCCTCTGAGGGGCTCCTGTGTACTCTTGGAGGTGTGATCAATGGCCATGGGCAGCCACTGACAGCTGAAGGTTTTATTCAAAGCCTGCTCAACCCAGGAGAAAGATCCCTGTTGATTGCACAGCCATTCCTCTCCCTCAACATGGACACAGCCTCTTGTCTAGTTTCACAGATGATCCTTTTTAGCAGGAGATAATATTAGTGATGTTTTGTGGTGCAGGATGTGCCTGATGACTTGGGCAGCCTGGGAGACTTGCTCAGAAGACAGGGTGTCGTGTTTTTACCCCATCAGCGGCTGGCACCATGTAGCCGCTTGCTCTCTCCTCCTCCCAACAGGGGGATGGGGAGGAGAATGGGGGAAAAACACAATGACACCTTAATAGGCTGACAAAGGAAGATGATGATGTTGATAATAATAACAACAACAGCAATAATAATATAAATGATGCACAAATATCCCAAATGCTCACCACATGTAAAAGGAAAATAAAACAATCCAACACCTAGTCTTTTTCCTAGAAGTGAATCTGCCTCCCAGCTAGTGTCCCCAGTTATACATAGAGGGAGCATGATGTCATGTCGTAGGGAATGTCCCTCTGGCCAGCCTGGGCCAGCTGTCCTGCCTGTGCTCTCCCAGCTTCTTGTACACCAGGCAGGGCGTGAGAAGCTGAAAAGTCCCTGACTTAGTGTACACACGACAACTACTCAGCAACAACTAAAAAAATCTGTGTGTTATCAATATTATTTTAATACTAAATCCAAACCATGGAACTACACCAGTTACTAGGAAGAAAAATTAATTCTACCTCAGCTGAAACCAGGACACAGGTTCCCATATACAATACACATATAGATTTTTAGCTGCTTTTCCCAGCATTAGCCGAGGCCTGTACATCATTGACTTCTAAAGTGCTCTGGAAAGCACAACAGTGCCATAAATATAGTTCGTCCATCAGGTTTTCTGAGAGTCACAGAGCCACTGCTTTCAGACCAGTAGTGCTGTTAGGTGCTAGGGCTGTGTTATGAGGGTGAGAAGTTTCAGATCCCCCCCTAATGCGTTTACGTGGCTGCTATAGCAGGGCACAGCCATCTGCAGCGTTAGCGCAAAGTGCTTTCCCATTCTTTGCATAAATTAGGAGAAACATATTATTTCATGAACTGCTGCTTACACAAGTTTTGGCAGAGGATCAAAGTTCAGGAAAATGTATTTATCTTTTAACGCATGTGAAGTGAAAACCAAGGGTTGGGACAAAAATTCCACCCTAGAGCTATTTTTCAGGTTATGGTGGGGGAAATACATCATAATTTTACCAGCAATGAAGAGAATCCCTGGACTTAATTATAATAACACTTTCCCTTAGCTGGAGTGAAGCTGTATGTGTCAGCACTTCTGCTCCTTTCAGGGCTCCACAAATGGTGCCATTTTAGGTGCCAAGGCACACACAGATGCAAGATTTAAGGGGAAATCATTCTTAAAATTGTAATTTTGGAATGAAATGAAAACCAAAACGTTGACCACTTTAGTGCTGTTTTCTCCTTGTTTGCATTCAAAAACATCTGCACTGGAAAACGTGTAGGCTGGGAAACAAGGGCGGGGGGGATGCCATTAGCACATGACAGAACTTGCTGTATCTGTTTATTAGTGGATGCCACATGTGTGTGATAGGACAGGTGCAACACTGCATATCTTTGGCCTTTGTCCAGCAAACCCCCAAAGGGTGTGCTTCACTTTAAGCACCTTAAGCATGCTTCACTTTAAGTGTAGAAGTACTTATGTGCTTGACACAAATGGAAGAAAAGGAGATCATGAAAGCTGGTGTCACAGGGTTGGGGAAAACTAGTAAGAACGTGCAGGTGGAAACAATTGCCCAGTATGGGTATGTAGATGCATAAGTTTTGTCTGCATGAATCATCTGTAATTGATATTTTCTTTGAACTGATTGGACTGTGTTGTCTTTAAAATAGCCCACATTTCTAGGATTAATCACTTCTGCAAGATATAAAATAGATGCAGCAGAACTGGACACTTCATGTCTTGTTTCTCTCCATTTGCATAAACAAGAAAAAGTAAGATGATAAGCACAGTAAATTCCTGTCTATTGATTCTGGAAAGTCTGTTCATTCATTCTTTTACAGTGAAGTTGCCAGTTAGGAGATATGAATTAGCACAAACAACTCTTTATTGCTTGCATGATGTGCATGTTTCCCAACAAGCTAACTCCTCACTGCAGTAATCAGGGTGATAAGTTTAGCAGGCCAGAGCCAGCTCTGTTTGTTGCTGAGGGATCAAGACTCCATCGCCTTCCTGTAAAAGGATACCTTGAAAAATGTGACATACACCTAAATGAAGCCATCCCTTAGGTAGGACTTTCCTGTTAAAGGTCCATGCTGGTTAGGATGCCCTTCATTGCAAGTCCTCATCCTCACATATGCATGACTTCCACATGGCTCTTATTTGCCTCAACACTTCTAATTGTCAGCAGCTCTCAGCTGCTGCCCTTTGCCCACTGACACATTGGCCTGCAGGAAAGCTGAGGCCAGTGCCAGACCACCCTTCCCCACAGGGGCTTTATGGTGGTGATGATATGAATGCTTCACCTTCAGCAGCTCATTATTCCTAGCTATCAGCGTGCATATTAGATAGTAAATATCTACATTGTGCTCTTTAGCTATGGGTGGTCTTCATACAGAGTCTCTGCACTCCTGGTAAAGGTTGCCCAAGGGGATCCAGAGAGGGACAGCAAGAACTGCATTTGAGAAACACCAGCCAGCAGCCAATAGGCTCTCTTGGTCCAGTCATCGTGACTGATGTGTTCAAGTACAGGCATTTGGATTTGGAAATACCTGGCGTGTTTTCTAGCTCCAGAGTCATCATCTCAATCTGTTTGCACTGTTGTCACCAGCTAGGTTTCCTCCCGAGCTTTTATGGACACAATCTGCAGCACAATAAGAAACACGAAGGTGGTGCCAAGCCATGCCAACCCCCATCTCCTGCAGTGGTCACAAAATGCAAGGGAAATGTTACCATAACTGGCTTATCCCAGATCGGATGTTGGAGGTTGGATAGCTGGTCAGGTTTCCACCCATTAGTGCTGCTAATATGGCACAGAGAACAAACAAAGCTTCCCAAATGAAGCTGTCAAAGACTCCCCATGACACAGGAGCTTTCTTAGGTGACAACAAGCTGGCAAAGCCACCTTTCTGCCAGCCTACAAAATTCAGTATAATGAACAAGCCAAAGAGAGGATAAGGCAGGCTGTGTAGCACGCTGGCACGTCCTTGGCAGAAGCAGCAGTTGGAGGCAGGAAAATGAACACACTGCCCCATTAGAGGCACTTGACTTGCTGGCTTGTGTCCCTGTGGAGTCCTTTGTGGGAACAGCAGAGCGCAGACATTCAGGGCAGCACCCAGCCCTGCTCTAAATCACCTCTGACAGGACACTGCCGTTCCCCAGGCTAGGAGGTGATGAAAACAGGATGGTGCGAATCCCCCTTAATCCTTTCTACATTTTGCAGCACTCCTTGGTCTGGGACTGAGAGCAGGAAGGAGCTTCATGCTATGCCTGCTTGTCCTGCACTCTAATGAACTGAGAGGGATCCCAAAGCAAACCTAGAAACCAAACCCAAACCCTCTTATTGAGATAACCCAGAAGGCTTCGCTACACCTGAGGTGGGGAGATGACTTCTTTTCTTCCTTATTTCCAGGATCTGTTTTACCAACTATCGCTGCTTTCTCCCCTCTCCTCCTTCCATTGAGCAGCTGCCAAAGGCATTTTCTCTGCAGCTTGGCCCTTAACGCTTTGCCCTAAGAAAGCAGCCAGGACTCCAGCTGCCTAACTCCACTGCAGCTGGATGCTTTCAGATTCCCAACCCCGAGATAAGCCAAGATAGCAATGCTGAAAATATACTCAAACTGAGGCTTGTATCTGGGTCACATAGCTGCCAAAACCACCCCCGTTCTATTGAAACAGCTATTGAATTTGCTTCTAGAAGGAAAAAGACAGTAACATGCCAAGTGACACTAATTGTTAGGCTGCACTGAGCAAGTATAATGTGCTCCCGCGAATTATCTGGGAACATTTTTTATCCTGTTTTGTGATGCATTTTGAGAGAGGAATGGGGAAGTTGATCAAGGTGAATGCATAATCCATGAAAATCTGGGTTTTCATTGCTCTTCCAGGGGAACACTTTTAGTAGAAAAATGTTACCCACAAGTTAGATTATATGGGGAAAATACTAATAAGGTCTTACAGATTTGAGGAGGACAAAATCCCTCAAAACCACTAAAGCTATCATGAATTTATATGTCAGTGTTGTCAATTCATCACAGGTAAAAGCCTATCTTTCCTTTGCACCCCTGCAAGAGGTGTAGATGGCATTGGGAGAGATGCTGCTTGGGAAATGGTAATGAACCACAGAGAATTCAACAGTACCGTTCCTTTCCTTTCTTTAAGACATACACACAAACGTCTTTTCAGCATCAAGAATTTTGAAATGAGATACCAACCTACCAAAAAAGCCCAAATTCACTCTGGATTGGATTAACACCATGGGTTTATGAAAGATGATATAAACCACTCCTGAGCATACCCATGCCCAGCAGAAAAGTCCCACTGGATGTATTACTTATTCTAATAACAATTTCAGACTAGCAAATGGAGGGGCAGTAGGTTTTGTCTCTGTCTTCTTTATCAGGTCTTGATATAAATAATTCTAAATGTTCATCCGTGCCTCTGTCCCAAATTAAGCAGTACAGTATTCAGCCAGGAGGAATCTGGATAACTCTTCAGGGACAAAAGAGCTGTTCAACTTAAATAAAGGTGGCAGAACTTGGTGATTAATTTGTCTCCTTTGTTTCTGTAGTTGGAGAAGAAAGAAGAAAGGACAGCAGCAGAGTAATTACACTTAACTGCACCAGGAGAGTTTTGCAGTCCTGAATTCATGAGTACTTTTTGAGGTGCTTGGAGATCAGCAGCTGGGAGATGCTTCCTAAATACAGGGCAGAACTATTTGAAGGCAGTAGTACATGACATAGCAGCTGAAGATTGGTGCGTTCAGCTTGTTTGAGCTCATTTTTGCATCCTGGTCTTTTTTTAGAAAGCCGTATGTGTGAGCTGTGGTGGCTGTGGAACACGGCCTATGGAGAGCGGCTGTTACCCACAGCTTGCTGCATAGCACCGTGTGCCCACCCTGGCTGCCGGGCAATGCCAATTTGCTGCTGATAACGCGTGGATGCACTGTGGTTCAGGGTTTGAGATGAGAAAGGTGAGAGAGAAAGAGATGAGAAAGGTGATTTGGTTCCAGAAGTTGGGACAGATGCAGCTTCTGTTTTTCCACTACAAGTGCTGAGAGCTCCTGGTGACTGGTGAGATTTCCTCATGACCTCTTCCTGGTTTCTTCCAGTTGATAGCTGGTCCCTTCCAGGGTCAGTCCTGGGGATCACAAGCATCCAGAGATCAGAGAAAGCAGGAAGGAACAAAAATCCATCCACTGACCCTTTTTTTCCCAGACAAAAAGACTTTTGAGGAAGCATTTAATACATTTTGAAGCCTGTGGCTTAACACCCCCAGCTGCTGTTCTAAGCCCAGTAGAGCCCGTGGGAGACTGACTGTGGCAAGGCTACAATTTCATCTTGAGAAGCCTTACACAGACTTTTCACCTTATTCATCTTGCATTTTCATTTGATAGGAATGTGTATGGTCTCCAAGGTTTCATGACCCTTAACAAGGGAAAAGAAGAAGGAAGCAGGCTTCCAGATAAAGTATTAGAGAACATCCGATGTAAAATGATTTGTGATCTCTAATGTTTCCTGATCATGGCTGGTTCTCCTACAAAGAACTGGAGGCTGCTTCTGAAAAGGCACTGGCAGCAGAGCAGGTTTATTGCTCAACAAGAATTGACACCGTTTAGTGCAATGGTTAGCTGTCTAATGCTGTAAAGCACAGACTGATTTTTAACTAGGGAAGAAATGTGTTCTGGTGTTTAGTTTATTTTCCCATTTATTTACACTCATTTCTAAGTGGAAAACATGAGGAAATAAAGCAAAGAGAAACAGTAGTGGCATAGCTTCAAATCTTTTACAGTGAAAGGCAGAGATAATTAGGAAAAGGTCAAGTCCACCTTCTGAATCTGGCCCTGATTCAAAATGTATGAAAAAAATCTTGATTTGGATATCTGGATCCAGAGGACATTAAAAGGAAACACTGGACAGAACTAATGAGCCAGGACATGTGAATTTTAGTAATTCACTACAGTAATTTCCCATCTCTAAAAGTGACGGTGACTTTGTTTTCCAATCTGGGTTTAGAGAAGTGCAGAACACTGAATGTTGCTGTCAGATCTGGATGACACTTGACAAGAGCATAAAATAATTTTATTCCTGGGTAAGCCTGACAAATGATTTGGCCTGGGCAATTTAACAAGGCCATAAGAGATTGGAATCACTAGAGAATGATTTCATGGCCAATGGGCTAGAGGCAGCTCTGCTTTTTTTCTGTTTAAGCTGTGGGTCATTATGGATGTATGACAAAATATGTTTCAGGACTGAAGATTTGAGAAGCTTTAAGATGAAATGGTAGCAGCTGCTCATATCACAGACAAGGAAGAAGATCCTAGAAACTAGAGAAGAGTGATAGCAAAAGATCTATTTACCCTCCATTTTAAGTATATTGGGAACAGTCCTTCACTGTTTCCAGCCTTTGCTGAGGTTTAAAATTGCACTGTATATTTACACAAATATTCTTTGTTTTCTAAAAATGCTTTCTAAAAGCTTTTCCCAAGCATGCTTTCAATATGACTAACATAAACACCTTTTAAAAGCAATAGCCACCTGGGAGTAACATTTCTAAGAAACATTTCCCCTTTCCTTGCCCTGTGCTGTTCAACCAGCAATAGCTGCAACCATGAGGAGCAACAGAGCCTCAGGGGACCATATGCTGCTACTAACAGGCATTCTCAATATGTAAATTTAGGAGGTCATCACCTAAGACGTCTCAGATCTGTTACTTACTGCCTCTCATCACATGGTTCCTCTGGAGCAGGTGCCCAATGCAGTATCTTTACATCAGTCCTTTTCAACCCCTGGCAGAAACCTGCTCCCATTCAAGCAGGCAAATGTTTATTTTTCTTTGATTTCACTTTGTCTCTTTACACATCTCATCCGCCTTTATCCTCCTTTTGCTACCTTTTGCTTCAATGAACTAACAATTTTTCTCTTGTTACAGCAAATACTTTCTCAAGTATGTTCAAAGCTGAGCATGCTGGAATATTTTGCTGAATCAGAAATTATTTGCATAGCAATATCCCACAGCATGTGTACAGACAGAGGACTTGGATGGGGAACACTCGTAGCTACTGCTATAGGCAAACTGTGAAAAATTAACCTTTTTCTTTGAGGCAAAACTCCTTATTTAGTGTAGTTACTACTTTGCTCACAACTAAAGAGTTGTTATGACAAAAGTCAGCATCTAAGTCTCCTTGTAATGATAGCTTAGTTGCCAGTCTTCCCTAGTTGTTAGAATGGTTGGAAAAAACACTTAAAGCACTGAGGATGTCAGTCTTGCCCAGATAAAGTGTGCAGAATCACAGGATCACAAGGTTGGAAAAGATCTTTGAGATCATTGAGTCCAACCATAGCTGTTTGTTACCAGACCACATCCCTGAACACTTTCTTCTTCCTTCCAGCAGTGCAGACTCTACACTTCCCATCATCTCTGCAAAACAAAGTGTAATAAAATATAGATGTAGATATACTCTTTGCTGCTTGCAATGCAGCCCTCTATGGAAGGGAATAGCAGTCTGATGCAGAGCCTGCTGAAGCCCACTGGAAATATTTCTATAGAACTTGGAGTCAAGGAATATGTCTATACTACCTGATAAGAGGGTCCCAATCTAGACTTGTTATGCCTAATCTGTAAGCATGAGTGGAGGAGAGTACACTGCCTGGAGAGCTCAGATTGCTCCTGGGCAGTCACGTTCAGCCGTGCTTATGGGGACCGCTGGCTGGAGAACGGGATGAATGTGCAGGGGTCCTGGAGAAGGGCTGTTGTGGAGACTGTTCTATAGGTGCAGCTGACACACAATAAAGGCCACATTTGGGGTCCTGGAGAAGGGCTGTTGTGGAGACTGTTCTATAGGTGCAGCTGACACACAATAAAGGCCACATTTGGGGTCCATGGCACAGACTACCTTCTATTAAGTAGTCAGATCCTGAAACCAGTCAAGATGTGCAAGTTCTGCCTTGGGGACATCTGGGTAATTTACTGTAAACTTTCCTGTGATTATTTATTGAAAGTACAGTGAACTTTATAAGGTTATTTGTTATTATGATTGAACAAGGAGTTCATGTATCTAAGAGATGCGATAAATCTGAGTATTAACCCACAATTCCACAGATGAAACCCATTCTTCCTGTTGGGTTGGGTTTTCTTTTCTGCAGCATCAGGCATTCTTTTGCACATTTTGCTTTTTCCAATAGCTCCTCTTTTTTTTTTTTGGGTTTTTTTTCTGTTCTTATTTGATCTCAATGACTTCTGTATCTTCACTAAGAACTCTACCTTCCCATTTCTCTTGGGTTTTCATTTTTTCCCTTCAAAAGTTTTCCAGCATAAGGTACCTTTTTTTTTTTTTTTTTTTTTTTGCCTTAAGTCATATCTGAGTGCTTTATTTCTTTACCTATTCTCACAGCAAGTACAAAATACACCCCATTCAGCGAAGGAAATAGAGCCCACAGAGATTAAATGATTAGCCCCAGTACATCTGTCACACAGCAGAAAGCTGAGATCAGGACTTCTAAATCCGAGATTAGACCTTTACCAATTGAACAAATCACACCAGACAATTAAGGTCCTGTGAGGTTCCACATGGTTCTGATATGGCACATGGCCTTGCCAGATGTTCAGAAAGATGCTGGCAGCTGGAAACATATATCGCGCTTTTAAAATTGCATCATCTGAGCTGGCACGTCCTTAGGGTGCAGGCAACTTCAGGGCTTCCTCTGCACTGGTTATTTTTGGTTTTCTTCATATATTGCAATCCAGGTTGCTGTACAGGGTATGTTTTTCCTGTGAGTTCAGAGGGTTTCCAAAAGTGGCAAGGAAAGCTTGCATGTGACCCAAGGAGGCCAGGGAAAAAGAACAAAGTAAGCGCATTTCATTTCTCTAGGCAAAAATGGACCACAGAAAGCAAGCTGCACATTCAAGCTCTCCAAGTGAGAAGACAATAACAAGAATTATAAGAGGAATTATCAGCAGCAGCACACACAAAGGAGCTCCCAAATCATCCACTACGTGGCCTGACTCAAGATCAAATACATTGATATTCAAATACAGGAGAGACTCTCGTTTACATTCAACAGGGATGACACTAAGCAGCCCTTTTGCCGATGCTCTTAAAGGAGTGTTAGTTGAGATAAAAGTTATGCTATGGGACTTAAACAGCAGCTATTACTTTAAGTAGAGAGAAGTGGGGTGCAGATAACAAAGGGCTAGTGAGACATGATGGACTGGCTAAGGCTGAGAGAAAGAAATACCTGCAACATGAAAGGAGTCTCAAGTTTTCCTTTTGATCTTCTTTATGTCTTCCAGTATAATTTTGTCTGTTTATGTACTCAGGTGGCCTCCATTGCTGTAATGTCTAAATGCCTTGCTGGTTTATAGATGTCCACTCTCAAAATGCTCTTTTGAAGGAGGGGAATAGTGGTCTCACAGTTAAAAAGCAGCACTGGAGGAACAGAAAAGGTGATACCATTTCCCTCTGATGACAAAAGGATGCCCCAGTGACACAGGTTCATGTGGCAGAGCTCAGCAATACAAGGAATAGTATTCTGGAGGGGATACTCAAGAGATGTGAGATACCATGGAAGTGCAACGTATCGTACTGAGATGGACATGACTGAAGAGTGTGTACAGATAAGGAATATGTAAGCTTGAGAAATACATGCATGATACCCATGATCACTGATTGTGCTAATATCTTGCTTCATATGCCCTTGATTTTTACACACCCATTAGTATTGTAAATCTTCTTTGAGGTTCTAAAAATCTTTAGATTCAAAGCTGTTTCTTGACTCTTCAAGATATCAGCATGAAAGTGACCTCAAGAAAGTAGAAAGCCTCATGGGTTTCCATATTCTGGCACAGAGACCTGTGTACTGGCCCTTCAGCCAGTAGCTTCTCCTATAGCAAATCCACTGTGCAAAGTAAGGGATATTAAACACAATTCTGCGTGTTTCAAAACCCATACGGTTCTCAGGAGAAATTATCTGTCACCCTAATCCCTGCAGCTCTGTTTATCTTTGATCAGAAAAGGGAGAGCCAAATTGGCATACTGAATCATGTACCAAAAAAGAGCGTGCCTATAAGCACAGATCACGATTTGCATACTTATTAGCCTTGACTGCCAGGGAACATTCTGGTTCCTTTGTAAGCACAGAAACAGTAAAAATATGCTAATAGCAGCATATCAAATTTGGGCTTTAGCCAATCTGTCAATATTGAAATTACTTGCCTGTAATATAGTGGGTAAACAACTTGCTGTATAGGATGATCTGAGGCACGATTTGAACTTGTTGAAATTTAGTCATTTTGTGCCTGAAAAACTCACAGATCAGAAAGTGAAACATAAGCATACATGCAAGACAGATGTCACACTGACTTTCTATTCTGTTATCTATTTGCTGCCTTCTTTTCTTTGGGAAGTGGCTCATTCAAGAAGCAGGGGGCTGGGGTCATTTCTATTAAATCGCCGCCAGCGTACGTCCTCCGTAAAGACCCCATTTCTTTTCTTCCCTGCACAATAAAGACAAAATGTCTCCTGACATAAACTTGATATAAACCCAAGTAATCCCTTTCTTGCTACAGACAAATACAGCTTTTCCCCACAGCAACGATCATTAAAACCCATCAAAAGTTAATGATCTTATCTTAACTCTCACACCTCTGAAATCAGGAGAAAAATGGACTAGAGTTGTCCAGAGGAGAGCTCTGCCTTCAGTCCAGCGTGAGTCCAGCCCTCAGAAAACACTCTATCAGGTTAATGCTTGTAATGATCATCCTACACAAACTGATCCTTAACTCCTAAAAATAATTAGATAAAAAATTGCCTGCCTAGATTTGAAAACACAGTACTTCAGCCTGCCCAGTACCTCCTGCTTTGTTGTTAACACATGAACTGCTGGATCCACTCTACTTCCAGTTCAACCACAGTATATAGGGTCAGGACGGTACCTCTGCATGCCAGGACACAATCCCTGATCATCTCCACAGTAGTGCAAGAAAACCTCCAAGTCTGTGGGGTCACATGCGACTATGGTGGGACCCTCTCTTACAGTCTTGATGCTTTTTAGAATTCACTTTCCAACTCAGAGGCACAGAAAGGTCCCGGGGCAGGGCAGCCACCTCTCATGCCACACAAAAGCCCACCTCAAGTGTGCGAATGCTTTTGCAGCCATTGCTCAGCACCACTGCATGTGGAACAAGACACACTTCCCAGCTCTCCAGAACTCAGTGCCTTTTACCCTGGTACTCTTCTGCAGTCTCCGGGCCAGAGGAGCTCTGCCAACACAACTCTGTCTCAGAGAAGAATGAACCTTTGAACAGACATGAAGGTGAGACAACCTGGGCTACCCTGATGACCTCATTTTGCAAACACAATCTTCTGGCCAAAATGTTACTGACTGGAGCTACAGTAGGGCTGTGTTACCCTACACTTACCCTCTGGTTTCTCTCTGTGGGTTTATGTGGAAAAGAGGACCTATTCTCCATCTCCTCTGTTTATTCTTTTGCTCCATTTTTGGTTTTCAATTATCTGCCATAGACTGTGCTAATTGGGTACAGTTGCCTTTCCTTTCTTTGAGGACTGTTTCAGATAGAAGGGAGAAAGATGATGGTGTAGTTAATGAAACATTTTTGGCCTGATTCTCTTCATATTTAAAGAATGGGTTTGAAAGTCCCATTTGTCTGAGTAGAGCTATAAATAAAAACAGAAAAATAGAAAAAGACTCAGAATGACTCCATGAAGTTGCTTCTGTTCATCCTCAGCATATCTTTACAGACAGTTCTCCTCTAGCCCTGACAGGACGTGGAATTTACAGAGCCACATCTCCCAGATCCAGCACTACAAACCAGGAAAGCCCTTGAACCAGATGCACCTCTCCAGACCTTGCCACTCAGCCCAGCAACGTGGGCAGCACCTTGCACTATTTCCAGCTGTTTAACTCCAGGGAACAGCTTCATTGATTATTCTGTGCACCCAAGAAGAAGGTGACACAGACCTGAGGCTGAATTTTTGTGAGCTGTTGTTCTGCCAAATAGCCACACCTGGGTCCCAACCCTGGAATTGAGGAGAACCACAGGCATAGATAAGCAGGATGCTTTTAAGTCAAGAAACCAGTTAGCAGGCAGAAACCATTACCCTTCCTGGTGTAAATGTGAAAAGTCAGGCATACAAAGCAGCATGCAGAGTGGGACAGGGAGGTCACTAGCATCAGAAAAACAGCATGGAGCTCAGCAATCCCATCCATGATCTACTGTGTGTGTTTGCCAGAGACAGGAGGCATCCAGCTAATCAAGAGCAGCCCACCTCTATGAGTAATGCCTGGTTTAATGACAAGATCCAGAGGATTTAATGCCAACACCTCAATAGCTAGGATTCCAGCTACTGACTGGGATATTTCAGGGTTAAAGACAGAGCGTTTCCAGCTTAGTAGCTGCAGAGGAAAGCATGGAAATGTGTCCCCTCAAAACCTGAAAAACATGAAGCAGTTTCAAAACCCATGAAAAACTTTGTGATCACCTGTTGTTTCAGGTCCCTCATGTGTTGTGTTCTGAATGAGCCCAGTTTTTAAGACTATCCACCAAATTTTGCCATATATATTTTATCTGCATTCACATGCATGCCAGAGGGAGACAGCCTTGTTCTCTCTGCTTCTTCCCACGGGATGATTCTATGTTTCGCCGCCAAGGATAAAAAGTAAATTAACAGGATATTCTGTGATTTTCCATGCAAAAGGCAGTGTGGTGATATCTGAAGCACAGCAGGCCCTCCTTGTTCTTCACAGAGGTACTAGGTGGGGTATCGCAGATAGCGCAGGGTGGTAATTGTAGAGAAAAGTTAACTTGCTAATAGCAATCACTTTATCTTGTTTGTCAGTGATTAGCTATGTAAATTTGTTCTCCCCTTCAATCCCATACCAGTGCATCAAGGTGACATGCCACACGTGCATAATTACTGCCAGTGTTATTTCCAGACCTTGATCTACAAAATGCAAAGTGCCACTTATTAGAAAGTCCACACAATCAAAGAGGCTCCTTTCATTTCTCTACACATGTTTGCAGTTCTCTTTTGATAGGCACAGCATGTAAGAAGCCAGTGGGAAGCAAACACTGCATTCACAACGTGGCTTCTCCTTTGTTAATTAGCTAAATCAGGTGCATAATGTTGTCTGTGTAACTCCCAGAGAGTCTGGGACAATACTGCTCTTACAACACAGGGAAATGCTGCTTTATCCAAGGCTGTAAGAAAATAAAAATTAAAAGGGAAGATGAAAAATTATATTTATGTATTGTTTATACAGTACCATGGCACTTCACAGGCAAATGATATGAGACACTCAACCCCCAAGGAATTCATAATCCATGGGCCAGATTCAAGCTGTGCCACTCTTTCCTCCCTGTGTGGCCCCTCTGACTCCAGGTCGATTCAACAGAAGAAACAGCATCAGGATCTGGCTTTAATTAAAGAAAACTTCAGAGACTAATAACCAGGATTAAATAAAGTGATGTCGCCTCAGCCCTAACTCATTTAAACAGGAAACACAAGCAAAACAAAGCACCAAAGAGCTTTCAGCTGCAGCCACATTTTAGTCCTTGACATGCGGAGCCGTCATGGCTGAGGCTGTTGTGCAGAGTCAGTCAGTTGGGTGCCCACCATGTCTCGCTATAATAAAACCGAGCTGCTGCTGACCTAAAAGCTCCAGTTAGCAGATACTTCTGAAGAAACACATCCTATTGCTGAAAATCAGTAATAGGAGTGAGAACAGCATGTAGCTCACAGAAAGAGATGGCCTTTGTCCCAAACCTGTGTTTGCTCTCCAGCCATTGGTTTCATCATGTATCAGCTCCTACTTCCAGAAGCCACAGAGGTGGCATTCCCTGCTTTTCCCTCTACCAACAGCCCACCAGAGAGGTCACGCTTGGACCTGTGCAGCAAGGTTTGGATGGTATGACCATGGTCTCATCAAGGTTTGGCAAGTCAGAATGTGGTTTCCATGACGGGCAGAGGGACAAGGTGCTGTAGGCCAGCAGCTGCTGTTGTGGTAGTCATTATGCAAGGACCCAAATGCCAGCTGGGATTCTGCTTGTACAAGTTAAGGAGGAGAAGGCAGCTGAACCCATACAGTTGTGAATATCTTCTTTGGACCCAGCCCAAGAGGGCATAAGTTTCAAACTTCTTCAGTAAAGTTACCCAGCAGCAGGATTATTTAATGGGAGCAGTTTCCATCAGTATTACGTGTGACAGAGAGAAAAGGCTTCTGGGGAAGGCCATTCTAATTTGATTTTTAAAATGGTGTGGCCACAGAGAATCAGAGATCAGCATCACACCACATCACAGTGTTAGAAAGCAAGAGGCAGACAAATGAGGCTGATAACATTTAATAATGTTGCATAAGTCTAAAGACAAAGGCAACGTCACAAATTAAGTTGCCTTACTCTAAAAAAGGTTAAAGAGGACGGAGCCGGGGAAGGAGTAATAGGCTTCTTTAAGAAAACACATGGTGTGCTCTGTCCTAATCTGGGTAATCTGGGGCATGTCTGAGCGCCTTTGTGCTTTTATTTGCCAAATAATCCCAGAATCACAGAACATTAGGAGTTGGAAGGGACCTCAAAAGATCATCCAGTCCAATCCCCCTGCCAGAGCAGGATCACCTGGACTAAATCTCACAGGAACCTGTCCAGGCAGGTTTTGAATGTCTCCAGAGAAGGACACCCCACAGCCTCTCTGGGCAGCCTGTCCCAGTGCTCTGTCACCCTCACAGTGAAAAAGTTCCTCCTTATATTCACATGGAACTTCCTGTGCTCCAGCTGGCACCAGTTACCCCTTGTCCTATCACTGGCCATCACTGTGAAGACTCCGGCTCCATCCTCCTGACTCTCACCCTCTGCATACTTATAAACACTAATAAAGTCACTCCTCAGGCTCCTCTTCTCCAAGCTAAAGAGGCCCAGTTCCCTCAGCCTCTCCTCATAAGGAAGGTGTTGCACTCCCTTAATCATCTTGGTGGTCCTGTGCTGGACTCTTTCAAGGAGTTCTATGTCCTTCTTGAACTGAGGGGCCCAGAACTGGACACAATATTCCAGGTGTGGTCTCACCAGGGCAGAGTAGAGGGGGAGAAGGACCTCTCTTGACCTACTAACCACCCCCACTTCTAATACACCCCAGGATGCCATTGGCCTTCTTAGCCATGAGGGCACATTGCTGGCTCATGGTCATCCTGCTGTCCATCAGGACCCCAGGTCCCTCTCACCTGTGCTACTCTCCAACAGGCCAGTCCCCAACCTATACTGGTACCCAGAGTTCTTCTTCCCCAGATGCGAGACCTACTACTTGCTCTTGTTAAATCTCATTAAACTTCTCCCCACCCAGCTCTCCAGCCTGAGTCTTGCTGAATGGCAGCACAAGTCTCTGGTGTAGGTAGATCTATTCATCATAAAACCATTAAGATCAAGAGCTGGATTTCACAAATAATTTTCATTTTTCATTGAGTGGTGGAATTTAAAAAAATTCTGAAGCATATCATGCAGCTAACTCTCTTAGGTTTTAGGCACTTAACTGTTTAGGTATTTAATGGGGTTTTCAGCAGGCATAAATGCCTTTGAAACAATTAGTCAGATGACTAAAAATATTTAGTATTTCCTCTGGGGTTGTTGTTCCCCAGATGCAAGACCTTCTACTTGTTCTTGTTAAATCTCATTAAACTTCTCCCTGCCCAGTTCTCCAGCCTGTATAGGTCTTGCTGAATGGCAGCACGACGCTCTGGTGGCAGCCCAGCTTGGTGTCAGCAAATTTGCTAAAGAGGAAAGGAAATGTTACTATTCCAAGGAGGCAAATAAGTCACGGTGCAGCTGAGTGAAGCCCCACCAGTGATACTGCCTGAAAGTCTTTCACTAACACAACCCCATGGGCCCATGTGGCCTCCAGCTACTTGGAAAAGTGTCCAGTCAGTGTCCAGGGAGGGACAACAGACTAACTGGCAAGGTGGCCGATACCTAGTAAAATTAATGCTTCGTTGTAGGAATGATTACAAAGCAAGCATACTTTCCAGTAAGAGGGGAGCCCCTTTTCTCCTGTTTCACTGCCTTTGGCCAGTTAGTTATCTTGGACTTTCTGAGTTTTGTGATTCCTGCTGCCCAGTGAGTCAGTATAGCGCCATAGCTCAGTTCTCACCCCCTCCCAGGGTTGATGTCTGCAAGGGGAGCTTGTCTCCAGCCCTTGCCAAGCAGCTCCGTCGCAGTCTCAGTGCATCTGCTCTGTTCCTGGCTAGTGTAACTGCCTGCAGCCCTCTGGGCACAGCCCAGGCAAGGCTCGGTAGCATCTGGCTGCTTGCCCTCCCCTCAGACTCTATTTTGGGGACTGCCATAATAGCTAGCTTTACCTACTTCTTGCTCTCTGTGGTCAGCCTCAGGCTGAGGAGCTTTTTCAGCCCTATAGGATCAAGCTGCTCCCTATTTCCTCCAGAGCCAGGATGCAAAGGACAGATAATCTGGCCCAGCTTTTGTGATGCAGCTCTTAAATCCACAGGAACCTCACCCATCCCCAAATTCTGATCCTGCTGTGGGCAAACCTGATGACTCAATGCTGCCTGTTGCTCCTTTGCATTCAATGCATTGGCTCCGGATTTACACTGGCAGGAGAGGCCTCTAGGTACAAAGTGAAAGGGCAAAATGTCCTACAAGAGTGTTTTCCTTTCACTGAAAAGGATTCCCACAAGATGCCATAACAGTGGGATAAAGCATGGCTCCCCAACAGCTCCTGCCCAGCTGGGAAGAAGCAGCATCTTGCCCAGCACAGCATGATAACACTGACAGAGAAAAAAGTTCCCCCCTCTCTTTTCCTTCTTCTTCACTGCTCTGCTCCGGAGTGCAGCGGTGAGCTGGAAGAGGCTGTCCATATCTGTAGGCTGTCAGTATTGGGAGGTGCTGCAGGGCAGCAGGGCAGGGGGCTGCGTAGGCAGTTCTTCACCACCATGACCTGCCTCTTTCCCAGAGCGGGGAAACTGGGGTAATTGAGGGCAAGGAGCAAATGAGACTGAGGTCAAAGGCTTCAGAGAAGAAGTTGCCTTCCTCTTACAGAACAATTCAATTAGAAAAATCTTAATGGAGACCCATTCTGTAACTCCCACTCAGCCAGACAGGACTAAAGGGGCATATACGACCTGCTGCCGCATCACAAGTTAGGGGTCTTCACCCCGGTTCCCAGCAGGTCTCCAGTCAAAATCAAGAGCGAAAGCTGAATAAATGGGCTGCTGCCAAAGGGCTGGTTTAATAACTGATCTGGAGGGACAGCAAACCTTTGCTCTGACCCAGTCCACCTTCTAACCTCAATTCCACTCTGTCCCTACTAACAGAACTAATTGAAGTATCAGGAGATGATCAGAGCCCTGAAGGGTAACGCAGCAAAAACGCCTATGCTTTTACATGCTAACTTCTCCTGCCCCTGTGTGCATCATCAGGGAAATAGATCTGGGTTTGTGAGTTTTGGAGAGCGTGTGCTTTTCCCTGCTTTAAGGCCCTACCAAAATACTCCACCTGAGGCAAGGAATGCCTTGGAGAAACAGGATTTTTTGCTTATTGAATACATTCCTGTGTTTTTCCTGAAGGCTCTTATTAGGTTGTGATATCAAAAAAACCCCCACTAAAGCCCTCAAGGTGGCTTGGTAGCAAGTAGAGAAGTACGAGAGCTGAGCAAACTGTCTTGTCCAAACTTTTCTCACCCTTCTCTAGACGAATGGCTTGCTTGTTCTCCACAGAGTGCTTGCAGATAAAGTTGCAGTGGAGCTGGAAGTATTATTAGCAAGGTCTATTATAGCATCTCGCCTTGAATGGCTGCAGTGAAGGAATCCCCACCGGGTGACCCAGGGTGCAGACGAGTGTGGAAGCTGTGTGATTCATTGTGCACAGCGCAGCATGTAATGCTTGCAGCAAACCATTTGCCTGTGGAAGAACTGGGTTTCATTCTGTCTTAGGGGGCCTGTGGTCTAGCTAGCATTTCCTGGGGTCTCTTGCTTGAATTACACATCATGACCCTGTTTCCCAAACATGTTTTTACCTTTTCAAAGCCAGTGCGTGGTGAGACTACCTAACACCCCAGGCTCAAGCTTTAAACTGAATTGCTTAATAGGGAAGGTAGGTCAGGTAGGGCTATTTCTGTTCCTCGGCTACATAACAAAGTACTTCTAGGACAAGGAGTACATCTGGAGCATTCATTCATTCATGTGAATGAATTTTCAAATAATTTTCTAAGAATACTTTTTTTCTCCCTTTTTAATTTCAAACCGGGTGGGCTGTACCCATTCTCTGACAATGGAGCTTGTGCCAAACCTGCTATATTCACTCAGAGCTCAAGCCAGTCATTTCATTGCTTAGAAAGTCAGGCCTGTTGTGATTACTTTCCCATTAAGTTGGCCAGAGAGTAATTGATAGTACCTCAGTTGGAAATCTTAAGGCCCAGATAAAGGCCTTATGGTATGATCAATTTTGTCAAGACTGAGGTGCTTCTGAGTATTACAAGAGAACAAGGTTTAGGCACCTTAGAAATGATAATGCCAAATCCGATGGGTTTAGGCACCTCCAGAGACAAGCAGTAAGAAAGAAGGGCCTTCAAGATACAGTTTTGAACCTAGAGGCACTAATTCCAGTGTTAGTTTCTCAGTCCCCTTCTGAACATGGCCAAAGTCCCTTTCCAGGGACTAGTAAGCTTCAGAGCTGACCCTAAAATAGGTCTGAAGAAATGAGAATGAGTACGAATTGCCAGTGATGGTGGGGAGAGGACAATAGAAAGGAGCAAATTCAAAGGAAAATAGAGCAAAGAAAAACATTATCCTGGAAAGGATGATATTTCCAAGTTCCTGCCTTTCACAAGGCTTATCTTGGCAAGGTTGTCAGAGGCTGGATAAAAGCTGGTCCTCTGGCCGGCCATGCAAGGCAAGGCCTGTGAGGGATGTGCACATCAGCTTGAATAGATCTATTTTCACATTGTGTTGTCCATCAGTAATCAATCGAGCTCTCAGGAGAAGGGGAAGAAGTCACTAGTGCTTCGTAACTTTGATTGAAGTTACAGAGTCTTCCTAAGAGCTCATGGGCTGGCTGGAAGGAGGAGGGAAATAAAAATACCTTATAAGACATGATGAGGAAAGTACTGTAGCCTCAGGAAAGTAGTTCAGACTGGACATAAGTAGGACAAGGTGTTGGTGATGTGGGGTGGTCCATTTGAGGGTTTCTCATGTCACTTAATTTCAGGCTTTGAAGTGAAAGAATGGAAGTTTACTTAGCACAGAACTTCTGTCATCACAATGGCTTCTCTGTAAGTGACACAGGGCTAGATCTGTTCCCTGCCACATACAATAGGAAGGGACAAATCAAGGACTGTAAAGTAACACTCCCACATCCTAAAAAAAACACTATGGGCAACTCCAAGGGTCATTGATGACTGAGAAACTCAGCTCACATGCAACCACCTATAGGTACGGACAGCACAGCCAGAGGCATCCTGAAGACACACAGTCTGTGGAGGGACCCTTCTAAAGCGACCTTACCAAACCTCTACCTGTATCAGCCAGGAGGGCAAAACTTTGGGGCCCCAAAAATTCTCTTGAGGAGGTTCTGCGTTTCCTCCTGACCACACCGCATTCAAGATGTGTGGACCAGACTCTCCATAGGAGATAACAGCAGGATCAACGCCACTCCCATCAAGTTTCTTCCCTTTGTGGATGCCAAAGTTGCCCTCAATATCCATGTAGGCAGTGCAGTCTTCGCAGCAGTTGTTTTCCTCTCCTATCAGGTAAAAACACATACAGTTACTTACAATCTGCTCTGTCTTTCCTAACACTAAAAATCATTAAAGAAAGGGACCAAGGCAAAAATGACATCCTGATGACAGAGCAGAACACCTGGACAGTCCTTCTTTCCTTTTCCTTGTGACCTCCCTGTCTGCTCATAGCCTTTATTGCAGCTACTTGTCTCAGGTTGAAGTGCTCCATTTCCTTCCTAAAATCTCTTTCTTGTGCTAGTAATCAGGGCAATATAAAATGTTCCTTTTAGACCATCTGGAAGCCACAGGAAACATCAATTAACTGCATATATTTGAATCATAAGTACATTAGGCTAGAAATTTCTACATATTCTAAAAATTAAATCCTATCAAAATTTTCAAGCTGTGTGATATTCAATTCAATGGTGGCCCCAGATTGTGGGTATCAGCATCATGTCCCTAGGCCACGGTGCAGGGCTTGCCACAAATCCACACAAGCCAGTCCCCACCAGAACAGCATCTGTAAAGTTGGGGGGTTTTTTCCACATAGTGAGCTCCCTGGCTGGCTGGTGCAGCCACATCACAAGCATTTCATTTATAGCCTCTTTTGAAATGCAGAGGATTTTACTGGCTGTGTCCAGCAGAGATGCTGAAAAATAAAGGAAGTATGCTCTCTACTGTCTGGAAAACCCCAGAGCAGAACCTGCCAGTCTGATTCAAGCACACTGGTCTTAAACCACCAGCAACAGTTTAAAATTTAAGCCAACTCCTTTCTTTGTATGCCTGCAACTTGTCAGGATGTATGTGCACCACAGCCCAGCTTTCAGCAGGAGTAACTCAGCTGCAGTCAGCCCAGCCAGACCTCAGGGTGCAGCCCACAGCGCAGCCCTTGGGTGGCCTCGTGGTGTGAGAAGGGGAAGGGGAAGGAAGTGGACCATTCCCACCATTCCTGTAGGCAGCGTTGCCTGTAGCTTTGGTTCTTGCATTTATTAGTTTGATGACCTCAAGCAAGTTTCTGTGCCTCAGTTTCCCCTTCTTTATGATCAAAGCTAGACTTGAGAGCTGTTACTAGTAAATGGTACTGTAATCAATCCCGAAGCTCTGACTATGAGCTGGCTGTACACCAGCAAAGAGATTTCCCTGCCAGAGAGGGACGCACAGGTCCCAGCAACTCTCTCAGGAGGGTAGGAGGGAGTTGGGAGGGCAGGGCTCCACCACCACCTCTCTGACAAAGCCCTTCAGAGATCCCACCTGTGCTGCTTGGAGGGCAGTTGTACTAAGAGAAGAAATGGCATTGAAAGGAAAATGCTTTAATGGAGTGGAGCTGGCCAATTTTAAACTGGCATCAGGCCTGTCACTCCATAGGGCATCCGGCAGCTATTATCTCCCCACAGCCAAGGTCCCTCTCTCAGCAGAGAGGCATGTAATCCTGTGACAGCTGAGAAGCTGCTTCTGCACCACAGCAGGGGAGGGATGCTGTTAGTTTTCAGCTACCCTCTTAGGAAGCACCAAATAAATCAGAAAAATCTTATGGTGTGGTTGCTGTGGATACCTGAGTGCAGTCTCCTCTACTCTGGTCAGTAGTGGATTTCATCCTTTCCTACCACCTGGCCAGGAACAGCACAAGGGCATCATCACTCTGCAGGCAATTTCATCCTGGACAATCCCAGTCAAGGCTCTACTGCGAATGCTCCTTCTGGGGTTTCAGAGAGATGAATAATGGAAGACACTAAAGAGAGGTCGGGTTTGCTGAGTGTAGGTCCTGCCCAGCTCACCTGACACTGCCCTAATCAAAAGCAGCATGTCACCTCTGTTCGGACTTCATTTCACATGGGGGGGGCGAGCCACAAGAAACTCTAATAGTAGGGAGCTGTGTGGTGGATAAGGAGCTGTCCAGGAGGATGTGGCAATGGCTGATGTTAAGGTGGGAAATACCATGTTAGACAACAGTTATTAAGGGAGATTGTCAGGGGTGGTAATGATTAATGGTTGCATTACTGATCTGAAATAAATGTTAAGAGCATTATTAATGGCATCTGTTGATGACACAAAGACAAGAGCCATCACCTGCAGAGAAAAGAATTGGGGATGCTGTCTGAGAAGAACTGAGCTTGAGGACAGGAGTATTAACAAAAATAAGATGAGATTTGGTAGTAGAATGTTCAGGGCCTTGCAGTGAGGAACTGATGACAAAACCTCTTTCTGTAAGCTGGGAGTTCATCTGCTAGAATTGAGTGAAGCAGAGAAAGACCTGTGCATATGTGGTGATTATGGGATGATTACATGCTGCCAGCGTGATGTAGCTGTGTAAAAAGAAAATGTGGTCTTAAGCAGTGTCAGGAGAGATAGTAACTGTTGTGCAAAGTGACAGTAAAATGTCATCCCTGTGGTATATGCCGGGCCCTGCTGCAGGCAGACGAAGCGCGCTGGGAAAGATGCAGCGATCAAGGGGATGGGAAGTCTGTCTTCTAAGGGGAATCTCTGAGCATTTTGCCTTGTACAACCCGGAGTAATGACAGGAATGCAATTCCATCTGTACATAACACAGGTACCCAGTGCCAGAGATGGGGAGGAGCCAGGAAGGTCTGTGCACAATGTTGTTTCAAGGGAGAACGGGTGCAAAATGGCCATTAATAAGGTGGAACTGGATGTCGGGAGGTCAGAGAGCTCGGGGATTGGGCTGAGCCGGCAGATGAGTCCCTGGCAGCAGAGAGGAAAGGCGATGCTGGAGCGCCATCGCCTGCCCGTTTGCCGCATCGCACGGACCTGGGGATCGGCGCCGCAGGGATCGAGCAGGGAGGGATTCGTTTGCAATTGGTGTCAAATAAAATAATAATAAAAAAAATCCGCTTGTATGTGAAGCTTCGGACCAAGGCAAAGCAGGAAGTCCCGAGTCTCCCCTGACAGCACAGCCGGGCGCGCAGCTCTCCCAGGCAGGCAGAGGAGCAGAGGGACAAGGCACGCAGCCTCCGCAGCCGATGGCAGGGGCCATATCAGCCAGAAAACCAGCAAAATATCTACAGACCCCCTGAGAGGAAATTCAGGAGAAACGGCGTGAATAAGCCAAACTCCGCTCCTAACTCTAACTTTAAAAACCTGCAGTGTCAGAGCTGGGTGGTTTGCAGCAGCCCATCACACCCACCCAGCTGTGACAGTGGGGATAGCACAGGATGAACATCTTCCTGCCACTCGTCCCCTTTGTAGCTCTCTTACGTGACGCCCCATGACATATTAAAGAAAAACCGCAAACGTTTTCACTTGAAGTACATGCTCTGCTTCATTAGTCCTCCTCAGTATTGATTTTCTGTCTTGTTTTCTCAGTTAATTGTTCCAAACAGAGAGGGCCTGCCTAGGCTGCAGTGCTGATATGTATCCTCCTAATCACACACCTAAGAAGAGGATGGATAGTCCATTTTTAAGCTGCTAAGTGTAACTGTGACACAACTCAAAAACCAGACCTCTCTATCTGGCACTTGCAGGTAAGGGCCAGCCAGCATCTGCAGCCAGCCAGCTAATTAACAGGACAATTGCCTATGCAGCAGTTGCTCAATATTGACATATTACACCAGAGCCTAGATGGCTCTGCAATCAGAGCATCCATTTTCAACACCTTTTCCATATAGTTACAATATTTTCTTCTTATGAAGTGTGCTGCTCCTCCTCTGTTAAACGATGCATCAGCCATTCGGTGGAGAATAGAGGGGAGTGTCACTCAGCACCACGTTTCTCAAAGCAGTCTCATGGGTGATTGATTCTTAGCGCTGCCACTGAGTTTGTGTGAAAGGAGTGCCCAGGCAGAGCTTTGTGGCGTGCACCAAGTGAGGAGACCAAACCCCCTGAGACGCTGGGTCCTGTCACATTGCAAACAGCACTGACAGCCCTGCCAAGGATGAAGTGGAGGAGTGAGGGAATATGTCCCTCCTTGCAAAGACCGTGGGAAGCCTGGGATGCTGAAGAGTTCACAACAGTATGCAGGACCAGGCCAAAAAAAGGCTGGGTATGAAGTTCTCATCCAGGCAGAGGCCAGCTGGCAGGAGCTGTGGAATTGCTTGGGCACATCAGTATGGTTTTGGTACCTTGCACTGGCAGTACCTCAGGGTGCATGGGTATCACTGCAGCTGGTGAATGAGTTCTCAAGCTGCCCACCCTCCCTGCATGCTGATGCTGCTTCTCCTTACCTCCACAGCCCCTCCAGTCCTTCCTACCAGGCAAGCAGCAGCAACAGCAACATCTGCACAGTCATCTAGGCAGACTTCTGGGGCTCATGTCAAAAAGTGCAACTTGAACAAAAACCCAAACCCAAACATCCCTGAAGTGGCCACCACACCCCTGTGTGTGAGAGAAGCTGGGCTGCAGCCAGGCTGGGAGGGTCACCCAGGTCCTGCAGAACATCAGTAATGTGGCATCCCGATGGGAGGGCTGGATGTCTCCAGAAGAAGCCTATGAGCAACCTGATCTAGTGAAGGTGTCCTTGCTTACTGCATAAGGGTTGGACCTTTAAAGGTCCCTTCCAACCTAACACATTCTATGATTCTATATGTCTCTTGATCATCACCATCAACAGCTCATAAGACAGCAGAGCAAGTAGAGTTCAACCAACAGCAGCATGGGTATGAACAGACACATTTTACTAGTTTTGCTCTAACTACTGAAAGGGACACACAGACGGTTCTTTTCCAAGTTAAATTTCTGTAGTTCACCCTGATGACTTCATTGAACTAATCTCCCTGGGGCTTTACACATCTTTTTCCTTGTTTCCTGGCTCTTACAGGACATCTGCCTCTAGATGATTAAATAATACAGTCTTACCATGCCCAGCCGAAGCTCTGTCTTGCCTGGTGTCCTCCTCTCATTGTAGCCAGTAGACACAGGTTAGAGAAGAGCAAGCATGCAGCAGTCCTCTCCTGGAGACTGTCCTGCTCCCCTCTTGCCTGGGTTTGCTCAGGTACTTCCTGAACCAGAGATGGTTCCTTTGTGGGAGGATTCAGCTACCAAGGAGGTCGTTGTACTGAGTCTTGTTTCTTCCGCTAATTACTCTGCACTTTGAGTAGAACAAACACTTCACCTCCATTTCAGGGTTGTTGTTTTTTTTTCTTAATTACATTCCAAATAATGTGTTGATTTTAGAAAGTTGAAATTTTCCAAGATTTGTCTTCTTTGCTCATTCTTGGCTATACTTTCAGATAGGTATCGTTGTTGGGAAAATGTAGCTTTAGATCGACTGGAACACTTAGCAAGTTTTCATAAACTGGACTTAACTGCCAAAACCAGTGTATAATTACCAATACAAAGACAGTCCTTAGGTGGGACCTGGTCTAGCTCCTCTGCAGAGGGCATACATAGCTCCATTGGCATCATATAGCTGAGGGTATATGAATGATGCCAGAGCAGGATTAGAAGGCAGTAAGCAGGAGATAACACTCCCTTCACAAGCCCTGTGGTACTAACTGCCCTGCAGTACAGTCCACAGGAGCCACTGTAGGAAGCCATGCACAGGCATGCAGTCCCTGCCCATGTCACGTGTGGGCCCTGCCAAATGTGCAGTGCTTGAAATTCCTGCTGAGGAGTTTAAAACAACTGAGGTGCATTCACATTACTAACACTGCCCAACAGCATGACTGATTAAAAGGAAAGATAGGTAACAGATGGGTCAGCCTAAGTAAAGTACTGTCACACAGAGAATATGTTTTCACCATCCTGGGTGACTCAGTTTTTTGGGTTGCTTATGATCATAAGTGACATTACTCTCTGAACTTGATGTTTCCCATTCTATATAGGGAGGCATCGCTTCACAAATTGGAATACCTGCTGTTCTTTCCATTGGTAAAACGGTCTTTTCACTCATTGAAAAATGTGATGTTTTGCTGCAAACTGCCTGAAGCAGAGTAATTATTGAAATGGCAGATCAGAGTTTCCATACCGTCTTCCAAAAATATTTGTATATGGTGGTGGATGCTCTGCACTTAGAAGGCTTGGCAGTCTACTAGGTCTTACTGTGAGTCTGGGTAAGAGCACTTTTAAACCATGGAGAATATTTCTCTGCTGTCCCTGACAGCATTATTTCTGGTAACAAGTGAATAAAGTATTCTATCAAGATTTTGAGTTCAATGACTGTTATTTATTGGCTGTAGGAGAGTGTTCAGAGAGGTTAAAAATACAGTGGAAGTTCTATTTAATATGACTTTTTACTGTCTTTTGTCTGAAGGTGTATCGTATTATGCACGTTAGCTGATAATTTGGTCTTACTGCCATGAATAACAGAGCAAAAACCTCAATCACAAGGTAAAATAATACACTGAAACTGGCATCCAGGCACGTTCACTACAGAAGGGATCCATCATTGCAATATCTGGACAAAGAATTGGGATCTTGACGTAGCTCGTGTTTACAGCTCAGCCCAACACACTGCTGAGATCTGTGGCCCTGATCCAGCAAAGCACATGTTTAACTGTAAGCACGCGAGTAATCCCATTCACTTCATTTATACTACTTACACACTGCAAGGTAAACAAATATTTGCCTGACTTGTTGGATGTCTGGCTGAGCTGGAAGGAAAGAAAGATGGGTGATTATGCAGTTTTGTGGGGAAGAATGTTCTGTGATGGTTTTTTTTTGTTGTTCCTTCCAAAGGGTGCTGTATGAATGACAACCCCAATAAGTACTCACTTGGATACTGCCACTGAGGCGCTACTGGCTGGCAGGGACAGGAGGCTTTATGGGTTGTCTCATCTGGTTTTGTCAAGGTTTGCAGGGTTGTTGTCTTCAGTTTGACAGGTAGCAAGGCTTGAAGTTTTCATGGGTGGTTTTACTGGTGCTCTGTCTCCCTTATAATTAGGCAAGTCTTTCTTGTGCCTTGTAAGAGTATGCTGTTAGGCCTTATATAATGAATAATTTTCCCCCCATTAATACAGGAGCATGTGCCTGTATGCAATACAGCTGTAGCTGATCTCTCTATGTGTGTGTTTATTCCCATAGGCATTTTGAGCTGGGAGAAGCCTCTGTTGACTGCACACTTGATCTCCCTGCTGAAATGAATGACGTGAGGTGCTGTAAGCCACATTCTTCCCATTCTTGCAGCAGGGTGAATTTGCCAACGTTCACATTACAGGGAGACCACTTGACCCATCTCCACTTACAATGTGCACACAAAATGCAGTTCATGATTTTACTACAGAGTGTATGATTGCCTCCATGGGTCAACCTATCATCTTTCATAAATTCCAAAAAGAACAACACCTTCTGAGCAGCAGCCAAAATAAGGACTGCTGAGAAATCTGATATTTGCTTCATGTTTATACCAGGAGGAGTCAAGCAGTGATAGATCTTCTAACACTTCACTCAAGTTTCTTACTGTGGGTTATAGGCTAGGTCAGTCTCTCCAAGTTATGCTGTATAAACTTGTAGAAGACAGTAAACATTCCTAACTACAAAGCATTAATAGAAATTTCCTCCTACAATTGTTCTTTCTGCTTAAAACTGAATACAATTTCTTTCACTTACCATCTGCTCATTTCAGGGAAAAACAAAAATATGTAAAAGCAGATTTTACTGTTTTTTCTATTCACTCATGTGTGATGGAGTTCGCTGCAGAGGCTTGTTGAGATCTCCTGACTTCTGGGTTTCTTTTAGAAAGGTTCTTAACACTCTTTGCACTTTTTCTCCATAGTTGTACTGTGTTTCAGCATTTGTCCCAAAGAATAAGGAAAGAGCGTGAGATAGATATATCCTGATAATAGCTTTGCTATCTACTGTGGCTGCAGCTGGCAAAAGAGGTAATTTCTTCTGAGGTATTTAAGTTAATTTTTCTCCAAGAGCCCAGTGATGTACCATTAAACTCATGGTTTAATGAGATAGAGAAGGTGGTAAGAAATCTCATTCCCATGAATTAGAAAGGCATAAAGCACTTCCCAATAGGTCAAGTCAAACTTAGAAAAATTTTAAAATAACTTGCCATGATTTGTCCTTCCAAGATCTGTTAAAACTATGATTTAAAAGATCACATAAATAATGTCATGTGCACAGTTTTAACCCCCAAATTTTAGGCCAGTAGAAGACCTAATTAGGCAAATGGGTCACAAGTGAAATGCAAAACCTCAATCATTTTCAATGGAGCCAAAATTCCAGTTAGAAAATCTGACACTTTCATCCTTATAACAGAACTCTCATTTTAATCACAAATTTTCTTCAATTATTCATGGTCCAGTCTAAATGTCTTGTATAACTGGGACCTTTCTCCTACACAAACATGCTTAACTGCCTTAATTGTGCCAAGTTCTAGATTTAGGTATGTTTGGTACAGGAAGCAACACAGGCCAATCACTCAGAGTATGAAAATATTTTTTACCAACTTGAAACTTCTGATCAAATGAAATTTTGCTTATAAAACGTCTTCCATGTTAATTTACAAATGTCTGACTAAATAGAAAGCATAATTGACATGGTTAAATGCCAAAGTGGGTAAGATGAATGGCTGTGACAAGGGGTTTTTTTGTTATTTTATAGAAAATTGTTTGCATTACTCATACTTTGATTTCCTTTTTATTTCTTCCAGCAACTCTATTAATCTATTGTTAGTTTTCAGATCCCCTAAACAGGCTTTATAAGGATTTTTTTCAAAGGCAGCTCTACATCCATCAGTATAAGTCAATTCACCCTTATCGTTACCAGCAATTCTCTGGGCAATGTTCACTTTTAGCTCTTTTCATAGCTGGATGGATATTATCATTGTCTCACAAAAAAAAAAAATTATAAGCTTCTGGTATTTCTCTTTGCCTGGGTTCCTTTAATTTACTACGTTTTCATATGTGTAATCTGGGTTTTAGCCACCAAGATGTAACTATTTAAGGAACAGTGAGAGGTAAATAGTGAGTATTGTAAGGGGAAATTTAACATACAGCTTGCTTTCTTGACATCCCACCAGCCTCTGTTTCTCACATGAACTGCTGCTTCCCTCCTATTATCCCAGCATTACTCACGTCTGACCTGTTCCCCACCCCAGACTCCTTCAGCAGGTAGTTTCCACCACAACCTGGGCAATCTGTGGGCTGTGCAGCCACCCCATGAAGGAGAGAGTGAGTCAGCCAAGAAGTATCTGCAGGAAAATTAATTTTCAAGATATGGTACTTTTAAAAGGATAGATATGGGTTATCTGAATCATAGGTTATACATATGAAAATACGGCATCAAAGAAGCTCCCTTAACAAACATTCCCTCCACCTCTGCTTGCACCCTTTATCTGACTGAGAAGTAAATTAAGTTGCAGCAGCAGGAACAAGCCAAAGAGCTGTTAGTACAACACTGAGCACCTCTGAATCCCGATGAGCTGAAACCCCCGAGGACCACCACAGTGTAAATGCTCGACAGCAACAGTAAAATCTTGAGATCTGACGTGCTGTGTTTCCCTCTTCAGAGTCTACATAGATCTTCAACGCCCTCTCAAGATCTCTGGGCTAACAAATTCAGAGTTATAGGTGGTGTAATTTGGATCAGCTTTCCTCACATTAATGGAGATTAGGCACATAGGAGTAATCAGGCCTCCTAGGTTACTTATTCCATTTCTTTGCCACTGCTGGTAACCTTGCCATCCAATCACCGACACAAGCTTATCCCAATCCATTTTAAAAGTACTTACCTCATTTGGGAGAATATTCCAATATTTTAGAGAAACTGGACTTTCTTTTCATTTTCTTTTCTAAATTTCCACTATCTGAATTCTTCCACTCTGAGAGATCCTGTACATGCTGACTATGGTTTCTTAAAATGTTTTCCAACTACTTTCCTTTTTTTTTTTTTTTTTAATTTAGGAAACATTATCCCTAGCTCTTTAATTAACCACACTGACCATCTGCTCCGAGCTCTCATCAAATAACACCATTCTTGCGGCTGTGCTCTTCATCTAGTGTTCAGAGCTATCACACTATCTGGCCTCCACGATAGCCAACCTTCTGTTCCAGGCCAAGGAATCATCTCTGCTTCCATTCCCATGACTGTGTTACTCGCAGGCGCTTTGCTATTTAAAGCCTGCTTTCTATATCAAATCGAGCAGAGTCAGGATGCAGCTTGGTTCTGAGGACTCCTAAGAAACAGAGGCAGGCAGTATCGATGTAATAATAGCAGTGAGTCAGTAGATGGCTCTATTACAAGCCATTGCGACAGTTTTTAGGTCTGGGGTATGTGTTTGAGATCTTGCAGTCATGCAACTACCTTTTTGGAAACTAGGTTCATACCCAAATCAGTGTTTCTCCTCTGTATGTGTAGCTGAAGATGAATGGTCCAAAGAATAGAGCCTATCAAATCCCAAACAAATCAAATACATCAAAACATTACAATTCCTATATACTTTTAAGTCAAATGCTAAGAGAAAGTGCTGCAGCACCTTTGATTATTTCATCATCAGAGTGACAAAATTAAAACAAATTACCTCCAGCTTCCCTCACTTTGTCCTTGCTGATGTTGCCTGAAGTTTGAAGGTGTTAGGAAAAGCTGTAGCTTTTTAGTATCAAACTAGACACTGATCTATCTTTGATGCTTAATAATGTTTAACTGCATTTAACCATAAGAATGGCCATAACAGATTACATCCACGGTCAATATAGTCCAGTATACTTTTTCCAACAGTGACCAATAGTGAATGCTAAGGAGGACTATAGGAACATGTGAAGAAACTATGAGATGCCCTGGGTATTCCAACCACTTGTAGTTCAGGGATATTCTAATTTGAGGTAGCCTTTACATATTTGACATTCTTCCACAGATTTCTCTTGCATGACCTTGTTCAGCTTCACCTTGCACCCATTTAAGGCTTCCATACAAACAACATCCTACAGTTTGTCTACACAATCTGAGGTGTGCCTCTGTTCATTTGTTCAGTCTTTCCCTGCCATCTTTGTATCACACCCCTAGGTCCTGGCTTAGAAAAGCGAGTGAACAGGGAGGTACTGCTCCCCTTCTTACTGTAGCTCATCATTCAAGAGACTTCTGTTGAATTTTCTTCAGTCCATGTACTCTCTGTCCATGTCCATGCTGCATAGACAGTATTATGCCTAGATGTATACCCTGGCCAGGCAATTCATATCCCCATGTACCTTGCTCACTTCATGTAGCTCACTAATCAGGGTATGCTACAGCTTTGGCAAGAGGCCAAACCATGGTGCCATTCCCACTGTCTTGTGAGCCCATTCCCACTGGCACTACTGCACTCTCTAGCCCTAATAACATGTTTTTCTCATTTTATGTCTCAAACACTTGTTCAGTTTAATTTTGGCCCATGAGCAAGAGCAACTTTCACCACAAGCTGGAACCACTCTTGGACTATATTTCTTTTTAGACCCAACTGACATTTGATGCCATTAACAGGTAATGGTAGTTCAGGGAGTTCCTGCTGAGTAATGGGCATCAGGCACTCGTCTGTCTTTTGTATCTTTAGAAATGTCTCACTAATAGTAACATGGGGAAGAAAGGACCCTGTGGACCCTGATGCATTGCTAAATCAAGTATGATTAAGTACATGTGTTCATCAGAGCCCTGTTCCCTGCACTGTGTACTTCTCACTCCTCTGGCTTTGCTTGTTTCTTCCCTTCTTCAGGTTTATGCCCAACTATTCTGGCTGTGGTTCTGTCCTTTGAGACACATGCTTCTCTACTTACACAAGCCCTATGGATTCCTCTCCATGTAATGTTGATAAACTACCCACCCAATATCTGCCTTGATCTGCCTTTAGCAAGAGAAATTGCTAAGTCCCCAGAACTTATCTTCTGCATGGTAAAAACCACATCCAGAAAGATAAGGTTACTTCAAAACCACTCCACAAAGGGGTCACTTTCATAGTTGAATATCTGGAAGGAGGGGACACTGGGCACATTGTAGGTGTTTCAGTTCTTGTCACTGATATGGGAAACATGCAAAAGTTGGCAAGGGACCTTTATTGAAAAGTGGTTCGGCTCCTCTGGCTGTTTTGTTATGTGGACAGGACCTGTAAGGCTTTGTGCTGAACCGCTATAAACAGGAAACATTAACAATAGCTCTGAGACAAGAAGGCTCCCATGAAAGTCCATGGCCCAGATCTTTGGCTGGTGCTAATCAGAGTCATTCAACTGGGTTTTCAGGGAACTGCATTGATTACATAAAAACTAGTCCCAGCTCCCATGTCTCTCATGGAAAAAAACAAGTGGCAGCAATAAAATATGGAGGGGAAGCATTTTGTTGTCCAGCTATATTTCTCATAGGTCAGAAAAGAGCTCGCTCTCCCACATCTTTTCAATCCACACAGTAAATTTCCCATTTTCGTGGCATTTTTGGATCCAGCAGAGGAGATGCTAGCTTGGTGCATCCTCTGAAAGGCTGTATCACCCAAGTAATCAATTCACCACAGGAAAATGTTTCTCTTCTGTGACAATTCCCACGCAACATCTGACTCACAGTCTGCGAAACAAACCAAAGTAGCCTGGTACCCATGGTCAGCTACTCAGATAGGAGAACAAGTGCAAGATTGCACGGCACCAAAAAACCCTAATTAAAAAAAAATAAGTAAATAAAAATACATTTCCACTTCCCATGTGTCACCTTGCTCAGGTCAGTCCCCATACCTTCATTTTATCCTCACCTACTTGCCTGAAAAGCAAGAGACCTTTAGGTAGGTGCTGGTGCCTACACTGACTGGCTTCGGCTCTGGGCTACCCTTAGGTGCCGCTGCAGCACAAGTAACTACATCTGGGTTTAGCTCCATCTTCCTCCTATGGCCTGTCTGCACTCTAGGTGTGGGTGGAAAGCACTGAGTTCATCACAATCAACCCAAGCGAGAGTCATAAAACTCTGACCCATGTTCTCCCCACGGAACAGGCTGTCGCATCGGCGTTCCAAATTGTTAAATTCAAGTGCTTCTGATGGTTCCCAAGCTATTCCTTTACTAGGTGTTTCTTCTATATTTAACACATTTTAATTGTCTCTCCTTCCTAGAAATGAGCCTTCACAGCCCAGCTGTCCCATTCCTTGTGTGGACAGTCTTGGACGCTCCACCCCCCCGCCCCGTTGACTCCCCTACCTCCAGCTTTGCAGGCCCTGTGGGTTAGAGAAGTACAGAACACTCCAGACGTTACAAAGGGTGTCAGAAGCAGTTATCCTTCATTCTCACTGGCACCAGAAACACACAGGTGAGGGGAAATGGTAAAAGAGCAGTACAGAGCTCTGTGCTGAAGTTCAACCCTGAAACCTTCTGTAGGTTTTGATCCGTGATTCTGAGATGGCCCTCACTGCAGCTCATGGCTTCTTCTGTGGATCAGGGGATATTATTTTCCCCATCCTATGCAGCCAGCTTCTCTGATCCTTACCTGTGAAACTAGCTCCTTTGCTATAAAACCTCACCCTCCTGTATCTCTCTTCTGTCCCAGTTTCCTTTCCCTCTTTACATTTTTTTTTAAGGTGAGAACATCCTGGTTTCTTTGTTTCCCCATCTGAGGATTCTCCCTCTCTCTTCAAATAGCGGGATTTCAGATCCCAGGTGTTGTGGTTTAACCTCAGCGGAAAGCTGAGGCCACAAAGGTCAGACAAAAAACCGAAGTCCCCTACCACTTTAAGAGGTGGAGGATGGGCGAACGGAGCTAAGAAAGGGGCTGCAGAGCCAGAGGGAAAAAAAAACCCAAGGCCTGCAAGGTTAGGATAAGGATAGTTTACTAAACAACAGGGAAAAGTATGAAAATAACTAACTACAGTGCTATTATTATATACAGTGGATTGAGTTAAGGTCAAATCTATCGTTATCCCAACCTTTTTGCCCCCCTTGGGGGTCCCCCGTCGAGCCCCACGTTGGGCGCACAGTGCAAACCTCTCACCACACTATGTCATTTGAGCCGTGCCCGAACCGATTCAGATTCCCAAACGCAGCACTCCCTGAGCCCAGCACCCCCGAGCACCCCCCTCACCACCTCCTGCCACGCCGATCCCGAAAGAGAGAGAGAGAGAGCACCCGGAACTCCCACACGCCTGCTCAGACCAGCACTTCCCGTGCCCGGAGCAGGTAGTGATAGGTCTGGAGTCTCCCCCGGAACTGGCACTGCAGCTGCCCAGACCGGGACTTCCCGTGCCTGGGTCCGAAGTCGCCCCTGCAAGGGGGGGGGGGGGGCAGCCTGTCTGATCATGATGCAATTGGCATGGAATACTCTCAGGGCTAACATAGCCTGCTGCTGGGCTGAACCCAGGACACCAGGACAGATTTATCCTCTGAAACTCCAGCATCCAAGCAGAGCCCAGAATGACAGCTTATTTTCCTTGCTGTGCAGCATTCTACTGCAATACAGGGAAGAAGAGGGAAAGTGTCTCGAGGATATTTCCAGGCTGCAACAGGCTCAACCACAACATTCAACCATGCAGCAATTTCGTGAAAATAACCCACTCAGCTATGCAGAGCCTCTCCACAGCACCCCAGTGACTAAATTAATGAGGTTAAACCAGAACAAAACTCTGTCCCTAGGATAGGCAGTGACTTGCCTGCAGCACCGGAAAGAACAGAGCTCGATTTGTTTCATGCCCAAGGATATGCAATTTCTGTCCTTGAAATCATTTCCTAGAAGGAAAGACAGAAATTAGAGGCCCTGCTTCCCTCTCACTATGGGAAAAACTCTGATCTTCTTTTGACTGAGGCTGCTTGTGAGCTAGGGTCAAAATCTCTCATGTGCCCGTTTTCTGCTTCACTTGTCGAACCCCTCTAGATGGTGGGTGCTGCCAGCCAGGTCCCATCCAGGGGACAACCTAGGCAACAGCAGTGGCCAGATGCATCAGTACGTGAGACCACACCAGATACACATGGCTGAAACCAATCATATGGACTGGTTTTCTTCCATGTGTTTTCTTCCATGTTCAGTCCTCTGGGTTTATCCTTGCAGAACTGATGCCAAAACTCCAGGCAATGGCACCTCTGGGTGCGGAAGGAGCCTCTGTAGGGATCCAAGTACAAACTCTTGGTGCCTAATGTTGTGCATCCAAGTCTGCAAACCGTGGCCAAAGTATTTTAACTAGGCTGGGTAAGGGCTTGCTTCTCATATTGCTTCCTGTGCTTTTGTGCATTGTTACTTCTAAAGTTATTCAAAACATCTAAGGGAGGCTGAAGCAATTACATTGCAGCTAAAATAAAGTCCTAATTTTGTAATCCACTTCCCCCCTCACCCACACAGAAAAAATCCACAATGAAATATAGCGCATGAGAAAATACAGAATATTCCACCCACCCTTCTACAGTGCATGTATGAGCACAGCCCTATCACAACCAGCACCGGGCTGGAGTGCTTTCATTAACTCAGAATATATATGGGCAGGAGCTTGATAAGCAAATAGCAGTGTTCCCAGCACACCAGCCAAGCCCTACGAAAACGAAAAACAATAAATTTATTGAAAGCTTTTTTAAAATAGGAGGAAATTATTACTCATTTGAATTCTGTTCATGTTAAGGTCAATGGTCTTTTTTTTTCAGATTCTGATTGTTAATATTAGATGAAAGGACATTTCCTTTACATTGTATTTATGAACTCTAATGGCACAAGGATAACAGCCACATACATTGCACACCAGAAACATTTCTGAATTTTACATTGTTTAAGAATTAGTTCATTACTCATTTTCCTTTGACCTTTAAGTTAAAGCCAGGGTTATTTGAATATGTTGGACCAGGTTCTGGTCTGTGAGGCAAAAAGAAATGATACTGCATTTTTACATTCTAGAAGTTTAGTGTGTATGAGAATACATGGTTTGCATTCAGTGCATCTTAGACTATTCACATGGATAAAACTAAGGTTTGAAAAGCATTGGTCTGAGAGGATTTGCTTCTCTCGCATTCCATGTGATGGTGACAACATGTCCAAGAGACTGTAGGATGGGACCAAAGCTTCAGTATCTTCTGTTGACTTTAACAGACCAATCCCTGCTTATGCCCCCAAGGCTGAGCACCCCAGTATTCAGCTGAATGTGGCTAGCTTTGCATGCTGGGAAATACCTGCGTTGCCTAATTTTGGGGGCCATTCAGAAGTAAAGTTTTGATTGCTAATGCAAGAGCTTTCCAAATGTTGCATGAGTGCAGAATCACAGTCTTAGATTTGCTGCAGGTTTCTGCTAACAGCAAACATAATTTGACAGCTGTCCCTGAACCTGCTGTGTGGTCATCATTATGAAACAATTATCCATAAACCAATATAATCCTGGTGACATTACCAGTGCCCAAGAAATTGCCACCTTCACTCTGCTGGTGTTACTGTCATTTTATATAATCATTGATGACAGTCAAAAGCTTTCTGTTCATATGGAGGGGAAAAAAAAGCAAACAGCTCAGATCTACCTGTGTCTAGGAACTGGATGCTGCTCAAAATGCATCCTTACACAAAGGGACTGTTAACAGGGTCCAAAGGGTTATAAATTCTGCCAAACCTTCATCCAGTTGTGGAGCCATTTCAGATTTACCCTGGCGTCTGTGAGAACAGGGCTTGGCTGTGGGTATTCCCAAATACTCCCTCCCTTTGCATCAGCTGCCAAGACTGTATCTTTGTCAGCAAGATAATACAACTGCTTTCTTTGCTCCAACATTGCCATCAGCTCTGCGACTTCCACGAAACACCTGTGAGCTTCCTACTTGAGGCTGTGTCCATCTCCCCTTGGATGTGCGGTGCACCTTCTCCCACTGGGGAAGGGGATAGGGGTGGCCAAGTCCTTGGGGCTAGGAGGCCCCCCTTCAGCCCCTTGATAGTGCTATCACCGCCCTTCACTCCACCTCTGTGGCTGGAGTTGCGCTGTTTATTCCGGCAGTGGTTGTATGTCTTCTCTTGGCTGCTGAGACATCACCCTCATTTTCCTAGTGAGAGCGGTACCAGACTATGTCCTCTCCCTCCTGCATGCACAACAGCCTGCAAGCAGCAGGGCTGCAACTCTACAAAACAGAAGTCCAACTCCTTTTCCCTCTGTCTTCCTTTTCTTGTAATGACAGGATAAATTGTGATCTTCTTTTGCCACGGAAGGCAAACTAGTGCTGGGCAGCACGTGCTCATGTGCACACACCTCCATCACAGCCTTTGTGGTTCTGATGAAAAGGGACGTTATTTTGACATTTGTGAGTGGTTTGGAACTATTTAGAAGTTTCAGAACCCTACCCCATCAAAACTGACATGACACAGAAGCAGTTCAGTTTGTATCCTCCTGCAGTATTTGTTAAAGACTTCTAAAAATCCATGAAATTAGTAAAGACATTTTCTTGTTTGAATCATAAAACATTTCTGTTTCAGATTCAGAGTTCAGCAATAAATTCTTCATTTGGCTACCACAAACAAACCTTAAAATATGAAAAAAAATTATCAGCACTCTAAGAGATTCAGCCTTCTTTCACTTTCTAATCCCCTCTGCTCACACATGATGCACAACAGTAAATCTGCACAGCAGATTTTACAATTCTAATTTGTGAAGAACCCCACTAAAGTTTTACTCTCAAGTAAAGTTTCAGGACATCATCCAGATTTTAGAGTTTTGGACTGAAGAAAACATGGGTTGATTCAATATTAGGAATGGTCTGTACGTCCACACCCCATTTCAAACTAGCAATACTGTAGCCATTATGTTAAACAGTCATAGATTTTTTTTTACATTAAAATTTGCAGAAAAGGCATTTGGGGATGCTTTGCAGCCTTTTGAATTAGGGTAAAGAGCAGTGTTTTTCCTGTTAGCCTCCCAAACTCACATACCTAAGGGCAGCTTAAAATGAAAGATATAGTGAGGGTGTCGCTCTGCTGCCCTTGCTCCAAAATAACAATAATACACAAATAGTTCAGCTATTGAATAGGATTGGGTAATCCTTTGTACTTTTAGTATTTCACCATCTGCCATGACTAAAAAGAAGTACATGTAGCCAGGAGCACTGTGATAGATAGGCAGGCGAGGGATCATGACCCCTGCTTTTGACCTTGATGCTGAGAACTCACATCTCAAAAGAGATCTAGGACTGCAAACCTGTCACTAGTGCTGCCCTTCAGAGGTAGACAATTGGCAGGGCACAGATTCATCTCTGTAGAAATGAGAAACTGTTGGGGGGGGCTTAAAGCAGGGGGGAGAACACCATAGAACAACAACTGCATCTCAAAGTACCCGACTTAGTCCTCTCAACCCTCGTATCAGCATTTCCCTTCTCTCATTTCCATACTGAAGGCAGATATAAAGATGCGAAAGATGTTCAAGATGTGGCATCCATTTGGAAACTTCCCAGGCAGTTGTACTAACATGTTTTTAAAGACTGCCTGTAGGTCTTTCATCTGGATTAGCTGCACATTCTTTCCTTGAGTCTTTTTTTTTGTACTGAAGAGCTCACTCGCTTTTATCGGTGCAGGACAAAGTTCCCCATAACCCCCCACCTTAGAACTCGCTAATTTACACAATAGAAGTGGCTTTGGTACCATCTGTATTTACACACGAAGGGCACCTGGATCCAAGTGAAGCTTCTTTTGGGGACTGACTTCCCTTTGCAAATCAGGAGTGCATTCCAGAGCTTCTCTCATTTCAAGTTCACACCAAATATGCAAGTTCAGCTGGCTTATTCATGGGAGTAAGGCAAGCAAGAGCTGGCCTCCTACTTGACTTCACACATAAGCCAGGTCTGTCTTGTTGGTTTTTTGTTTTCCTTTTCCCTTTTTAAGTGCTAGAACAAGTAAGCAGAGGTTTCTGCTTTCAAAGAAAGGACTGGTGGATACATCACACCAATCATGTTGTCCATGTACTCTTTCATTAGGTTGTTTTTTTCTATTATTATTGAAGAGGAAAATAACATAGAAAAAATGCAGGAAGATCTGTGCCAGACACATAAAGCTGAGGTGTTCATGTTTTGCCAATTGTTTCTTCTCCTGTCTGCTTGTTGATAATGGAGTATTTGACACTAAGCCACAGAAAATCAAAAAAATATCGCCTGTCTTGGCCAACCTGTTGAAACAAAACATCTCCTCTTTCCAGTCTGTTTCCATTCCCCTCATTAATCCTTCTTTCCTGCCCAGTTTAACTCTCACATCCTGTTATCCTTGCTTCGTATTGTTTCACCCAAGACAAGGGTGATGCCTACCATAATAAATTCCTCCAGGAGACCTGGCAAAAAAGAGAACGTGACAAGAATCTGCAGGTAGACAAAAACCTGAGTGGCTGGCCAAAGCTATATTGATATTTCTGTCATGCTATATAAAGGCACTGCAGTAAAATGTTATACTTTTGGCCCAGTGGAGCCAGTTACTTGTTTTTAGATGTGACTGCTAATTGGTCTGTCATAGGAAGATGAAAAGTCACCGTATTACATTGAGCCCAGTGTAAATGCTACACAGAGGAAGTTTTTCCTCAACCTTACAAAATTAATAAGATAGATCATGCTTATTCTGGTATTGTCTTAATCCAAATACCTACAAATATTATCAATCAACATCAAATAACTGACTCTTACTCAAAATCCAGGTTAACAAATGTGCGTATGAGGATATGTGTCATTGGTCATGATATGTTGCCCTTTAAAAATTTTAGTTTTCCTTCATTTTAGAAAGGTTTAAATAAATGATCTGATTGTCTTTGACCCAGCAAAGGGAAATGAAATAAGAACAGCTGGGTAGGTCAAAGAGATGAGTCATGTAACAGTCAACTCCTCATCAGGAAGGGTCAGAGATCTGGACTACAGGAATTAGGACAGCCGAGTGGGAGTAAAGCAATTGCAAGTGTATTAGACTCTTATCCAAATCCCTTAAAATGGGTTTTGGTTCTTGCAAAAACAGGGACAAAGAGAAGTCAGCAGAAAACTGGTAATACCTTGTTGGAAATGTTTGACAAAAGTGGAAAAGAAATTGCTTTTAACACAATGTTCAGTGGAAAATGTCAATCTTTTCCCTGAAAATATGGGCTGCTGTCTAAAAACCTGGAAGGTTTTGGCTGAAGAATTGTTGCAGCAAAATCCAAACTAATTTAGGTGAAATCAACAATATATCAGAAATGCTGTCAAAAGATTTCCTACCCTGAATCAATGCAAACTTTTTAGGGTTTTTATTCCTGAGGTATATTATACAGAGCTAAATCAATACACACTGAAATACTGGCGAGCACCACGAACAATACATGTGCTTTCATTTATCTATTAATGGTTTTATGTTAGAAAGAGCAAGCTGTGCTCTTTTACGTGTATCTTATTACTTCCACTTACAAACATGGGTTTGCTTTAATAGTGATCTTCTACAACAGGACACACCCTTGAGTGCTTCACACTTTCCCCCCTATAAATCATGTGTAAACTCATTCCCCTTGCCAACATCATCTCTCTGAGACACTGCTCCTGATCAGGTCCAACATTTCTGTTTCTTATCCACTCACTTGATACTACAGTGTCCACAGTGATGTCTCAAACCAAAAGAAAGCCATTGTGGATGAGTGAAAGAAACTCTGAGTCCACAGGACTAAGCTCTAAATACAAATGTGCAACATGCCAGTGGAATAGCTGAAAACTCTCTTCAGGTCAGTAAATATCAAGTAAAATTGGATGCAAGCAAAGGCAGGCAAACAGTCTTTGGATTAAGCACATGGTTGGGTTTTTTCTCGATGATTTTGCCTCAGGTTCATTTTAAAGTTTACAATGTTGGGTTTTTTTAATTATAACTCCAGTCTTACTGAGGTCTTATTGGGACTTTTGGGGGGTTGATTTTTCTATTTTTTTTTTCTGGATAAAAAGAGTATTGAAATATGATAAATGCTCAGACAAACTGGTAGGAAATATTTCCTGAAACCAAGAGAAACAAAGATGAAGATGAAAGTACCAGCCACTCACATTGCCCTTGCTAGTTATTCCAGTGCTGAAGGTAATTGTCCTTTTCTCGAGGAACAAGCAGGAATCCATGTGCAACAGCAACATCCCCAAAGGACCAAGGACTAGTACAGTGTTGCCCAGTACATGAACTGCCATTAGCTCACTGCTAAATAGCTGCATGGTGGGACACATTAAAGTATCACACAACTTCAAGAGAGCAATGAGTGCTTCAGATCACTGAGTGTTGTGGAGTCTTCATCCTTGGAGATACTCCAGGCTCAGCTGGATATGACCCTAAGCAACCTGATCTAACTTTGAAGTTGCATCTGACTTTGAAGTTGGCTCTGCTGTGAGTAGGCGTTAGACCAGGTGACACTGAGAGGTCCCTTCCAGCCTAAACTGTTCTATGTTTCTCTCTAAAGCTGCTCAAATTAGTTACTTGTAGAGCTAGAGTGACATAAAGACTGACAATGATAATGCTTTAGTACAGAAGCTATAGGCATCAACGTGAGTAAAGTGTCTCTTCTCAGAGGTGAAGACAAGATGTGAGAGTTGCTGAAGTCATGATGATCTAATGATATAAACAAGGCAGTTGTTTGGAAGATAAGATAGAGTCTTTTTATTAAGCCAGCTGATAAGGATGAGACAACAAAGATAAAGTTTGGAGCATGTAAGCCTTTTTCAGGGTCGCTTTTTTTCTTGTTAGGTCATCTTCAGTTGATCATAATTACTGCAGTGCTAAACTATGGAGAGGTGGTTACTTTATGCATATAATTACTCAACAAAGTGAAGAATGTGAGATTAAGTTTTAAAATGTGTATTAAGAAGACGTACAGCCTGAAGCAAGAGGAGCATTGAGTTTGTTCTGAAATAAAATAAAGTGTAAAGGTAAATTCTACAAGTTGGATTTCAGAAGTCATTTTAATGTATGGGTTTATGTTTCATTTCCATGGGATACCCCCATTTTCACAGACTGTAAAACTACTGTTCAGTTCACTTGAAATGGTTGTGGCAGCTGAAGACCCTTGTCTGAGACAGCAGAGGACATTTCAGGCCAGAAGTATAAAAGTTCTCTGCTAGCAGTGATGGCCTTCAAAGTCTCAGCCCCAGGAGCCACTTTTACACAATCAGTGTATCCAGATTATATACACTTCAAGCAAGAAACCAGGCTTTACACCTTGTTTTTTTAGAGATGTCTTATTTCTTCAACTGTTCAGCATTAAGAACTGTCCCAAGAGCTGTGTGGCAGCTGTGTGTATCCTGCATGCAGGGAGCTGTCTGACCCGGTCAGGACTGGTCGGTAGCTTGGACAAATCTGAACCTCCTATATTTTTGCCCTTAGATTACCCTCTAGATTACCCGTTAAAAAGTCCTTGCCATTCAGCAGCAGAATGAGTAATTTGTTTAGAGTCTGAGGAGAACCCCAAAGCCTCCTTTCCTCTGTTTCCCAACGGTCTTCAACTCCACATAGCTCAGCACCCCTTTTTTTCTGCTGCCTCCCGCTCTATGTGCACTAAGGGTGAAGTTATCATGGTGGAGGGGGGCTGGGGAGCTCCTGAGACTTGTTTCCAAGTGCTGATATTTTTAAAGAATCCAAGGTTGTATGAGGGGTGGGCTATATGTGTCCAAAGTAAGGTAACAATTCCAAGAAAAGTCACAACATGCTGGTTGGAAAAGTCACAAAGGACCCACAACCAAAGCCCACCGGATCAATGGAAGGATGTGCAGCAACCTAATCTGATGAGGCACGAGGCAATGAGACATTCAGAAGCTGCAGCCTTTGATACATGAGCCCTGTAGCAAAGATTCCCTGGATGCCATGAAGGTGAATTGAGGTTAGCAGGGAGCAGATAAACATAGGAGGGTGAAGACTTCCATCCACCTGATGAGGGAACATGGTTTGCTTTCATCTAAGTGGGGCCCTGTGTTTTCTAAACATTTCAGATGCTGCATTCTTGTTTTGGTTTGGTTTTCATTATTAAAAAAGCAGCAAATGAAACCCCCAGAAAAGAAGCGGGAGGGAGAGCTGCTCCCACATTTTCACCTCTGGGTGGATTGCTTGACCCTGCCCACAGCCCCACCTCGAGTGACTAACGAAAACATAAAACCCTGTGGGACACAGGAAGATACTGTTTTTATGTATCAGCAGAGCATGCCTCAGGAGAGGGTATGAAATCATTGCCAAGGAATTGTATGCAGCTCCAAAGTAATCGCCATCCTCTGTTTATTGCCTGGGTAAAACCCTTTATTTCTTGGGTGCTGCATATTTGGGTTCCTACCTGCTGCAGATGAAACAGACCTTTTGCTCTTGTTGCAGCTGCCTCCTGCATGATCAGATCTGCCCCATACTCTCAAATTTTCCCTTCTTTTCTCTTTATTGACATAATTTTCTTCACTGAAGAGCTACAGAAACATTTTGTTTGTGCAGGAAACACTGACACATACCAGAGCTGCCATGAACATCCTGTTATCTGTAAGCAATGCTCCCTATGCTTATTTTTCACAAAGAGTGTTTCAAAATTTCCAGGCCAAAAAGGCTTGAAAAGTCATTAGCTAGCATGAAACCCTCTGGTATTCAGCAGGTCTGATACTTCTCCGTGAACAACACAGCTCTGTCATCCACCCTTAGTGAATTATGTCTATACATCATGGAGGGGCCTATAGGGAGGGAGGAAAGTTCCCCATAGCTCACAGCACGTGATTTAGGCAGGGAAACCTCTAACAGATGCCATGTCTGGAGAGCAGAGGCCAGTCAGGCAGCATAAACCACTCCATTCCCTGTGTACCTCTATTACATGCACAGCCGTTTCAGTGATGCACCAGGTTCAGCATGTAATCTGCAAAGCAACAGCTGATGGGGAACACTGCTCAGTCACCTACACAGACTCCACATCTTTAAAGCCAGATCTTTTCACTATGAGATGAGAAACAGCATCTTAACTGACATGACTTGTGCCTAGCTTCTTGTGACTCTCAGTCCCGGGATGCCAAGGCAAGGAGCATGCAGTTTAGGAAGATCAGGTTGGATGAGGCTTTGGGCAACCTGGGATAGTGGTAGGTGTCCCTGCCCATGGCAGGGAGGTTCAGACTAGATGCTCTCAGAGGTCCCTTCCAGCATAGACCAGTTTGTGAGTCGAATTCTAAGCCATGTCCGTGTCCAGACACCCTCAGTCTGACCTCAGACAACCTCAGGCAATAGCTGATTAACCAAGTTGAGGACATTACAGGGGGAGTATCTGTTCCTGAGAGCTACACAGGACAGACCTGAGGAGAGGTCAGCACAAATCACAATTGATCTGAAAGGTTTACTTGAGCAGCAAACCCTATTCTTTCATATCACAAGCAAGTTTTGCCCCAGATACTGCTTAAAAAAACTCAGATCTGTTTATGTGGCTGGTGCTTCCTGAACACATGTGGACTTGTGTGCTGCTCTCACAACTCAAGCTGTCCAAGAAGTTTGTCAATGAACTTCTGCATCCCAACTAAGAAGGCAGCACTGGCTGGATGTAGGTGATGTGTGCATCTGCTTAGACTATAGCACTCAGAGGGTGATTTGGATCACTCTTTCAGCAGCGTGCTATGATGGGAACACTGTAAAACATTTTGGTGCCATTCACAGAGGGAATGTTACAACTACTAAATGTCCCGAGTCCCTGTGACTAGCCAGAGCTCTAAGATTTCAGCAGGGATTCAATTTTTGAGCATGTCCCGAGGAAGATGTAGGAAATTCACCAATGGTAAAATTCCTTAGACCTTGGGGTAAACTGAGACCTGTGTAAGTATTCCATAGGATTTTTCTAGAAGAAGGTACAGACATTTGATACTTGAGCATTCTATGGCTAAGGAGAGATGGGGTTTATCTGTGGAGTCTTCCACAGATCCTGCCTCATGGGTCACATAGATTGGCTGGGGACTGCTGAGTGACAGACACCATCTTTTCTCTGGTTATATCCCAGAAGACTGGCAAGAATTACATAGGATTCCCTGTCTCCTCATCCTCTTATGCTTCTCCTCCACCCTCTACTTTTCAAGTCCAGTGAGTGCTGTCTGCAGCCGAGTCCCCGGAGCTACGGCACAGCTCTGCTCCTGGGTTAAGGTGGTAATGGCTGCAAAATGCTTCTCTACCAAATTCATGTTGCTTGCAGGTCCCCTCACTGGCTGTGCCTTTTCCAGGCACAAAGATAAGTTTTTGTTAACGCTGAGATAGCTACTACAATTTAAGAAAAAATAAATCACACCTTTTGCCTGGTGCTGGGAAATCTGTGGGCGTTGGAGCAAGATATATATATATATATATATTTATACACATACACACATATGCCTGTGTGTATGTATGTTATATATTCTGCATATCTGTGTGTATCTATATATCCGCATCTCCTTACATATGCGTATATGCACAGCCTAAGTCTTATCTGCAAAAGCAGGCTAATACACCCCTTTTTTTTGAAAAACAAACATTTATTGCTGACTTGTCAGGCATATTCCTTTTTGTTGTTTTTTTAACTTGGCCAGTTCTTAGAGTACAATAGTACATTGGCCATCTGTGCAGAGGAGAAGAGGGGTTTAATGAATAGACAAAGCAGGGAATGATTGACTGATTGGGACTGTTTCCCAGTCTCATTCATACCAGCCATACAATGGAATCACTCCCCATTTACACCACCAGAAGTGAAAGGAGAATCACGTCTGTTTTGAGTTCATTCCTCAGAAGCTCGGATCATCCTCCTGGGCAAAAGACTTTAAAGCACGTGTTGCTGAAGCCAGGCTATCTAGTTTATTCAGAACATGCCCAAGCCTTTTATATCTGCTAGTAAAACTGGCTTCTCCTCGGCCCCTCTGATGGTGTCACGCAGCAGACGTGGCCTTTGTATAGGGCTAGGACAGTTTGTGTCCGGACAAACTTGTTTATGCAACCCAGTATGCCCCTTCCTTTTTTTGTCCCCACATATAATGACAAAGTTCTAGGCACGTGGGCAGATCACTTTCTTTCCCCTTTTGTCAGAGTACAAATTTACAACAGCCTGTTTGCATACCGTGCGCTGGATTTTAATCGAGTTCACTGTAAGGAGAGATAATAAAAATGAGAACCATGATTACTTCACAGTTGATTTCATTTGAATAAAGAGCTGCTCAATGACAGATGGTTTCTAGAGCTGCTCTATATGTGAGCTGCCATGATGTTGAATAGTAAGAAGCACAAGAAAGTGTGCTGCTGTGGTCTTCGGGTCCTTACTTTGTCTTATCTATATTCATGTTTTATTCAGAGAGGAAATTAGATTCCACACCATTTTTTATTCAGAAGAGAAGGTTGGAAAGGCATAATACACAGTATGCAAACCTGCCAGCGTCTCTCGGATCAGGTCCACATCCCTCTACTCTGCCAATACAGCTTTAACAGTATTCTCCACCAGCAAAACGCCCTATTGTGAAAGTAGCTTAAATCAGGAAAACTGCGCTTTTGGCAGTGTGACTTCTTTCACCTCCACCCTCAGCCCACAGGCAACTGTGTTATCCCAGAAAAAGAAAGCAAGGGGGTTTGTTTGTAAGACCTGTGTGAGGAAGGGACACCTCTATGTGCTGCCCGATGCAGCTACAGCAGCAACCTTCTGTAGTGTGGACATGATCTGTGAGTCTGGCTCCACTGGCTCTGCATTTAGTTACTCCTGTCATATCCATATGCTGCAGCATTACACAAAATTGCTGAGGACTTTGTTTTCAGAGTTCTGTTCTGTGGCAGCAGCACCTTTCTGAAATACATTGAGAGTTTTTGTAATCTGTCCAAAACAGAGACAGATGTTTGCAAACTCTTCTTTGCCTGAAAAACCAGAGGTCTGATTGTCACAACCATCATTTCTTACCTCAACTTGCAACATCTTGGTGAAATGTCCTAGTTGGAAAGAGTGTTTTTTCATCAGGAACATTGGGTAGTTTTTTTCTTCTTAAACAGAATATTCTTTGTTCTCCCTCACCTTTTCTAATCTCTCCCTGATTGCATGCTTACCTGATCGCAGCTCCATTATTCTGATTGACTCTCTTCTGAGTTGCAATGGAAAATCATTTACTCGATGAATTAAAATGCTAGGCTTGCTTTGCACTTGGAACTTTTCCAGAAAAAGAAGAAAAATCTGAAATTCCTGAGCATCCAGTTAAGAGTTAGGAAGATCAATATACATAGTGAGAAGGAATAACTTTTACTAAACCAGCTATTGTGCTTGGAAGGGTTAGACAAGTTTTTAAACTCACTAGCAAACTTCAGTTCAGAAAATTCCAGTCTTCAAAACTAGGTACAGGTTGGAAGTGATTGTTCTGAATTCAGTAAGTATATCAGGAAGCAACATTTCTTGCGATGAAAGTTAGTTGGTGCCTGCAGCTTGCTGCTGTCAGAAAGGATTCCTAGTAAAAGGGAGTCCAGAAGGGCACTAGCCCTTCTAGCAGTTCAGAGGGAAAGACACAGGTAATTTATCACCTGAGGAACGCAGAGGTATTTGCTGAGAATAGTCACTGAGGGATTAGAACATGCATAAAACCTCTGTCTTTATTGTATCCACAAATTTTGCATCCAATAATGATTAAAACCAATAGGTAAATATTTCAGCTTCTCAGGCCTCATTAATGGCTTTAAAATGCTGTGAATTGTGCTCACATAGAGCACATTCATCTTGTAAGCTTTTGGACTGAACTTTTTTGGCTGTTGAATCATGGGTTCAGCTAGTGACCACCTGTGACTCTTGAGATCACTGTGATTATTAGCTTAGGCAAGTGCACTTGTCTTCCATTCCTCCTTCCTGTCTCCATTTATCCTACCGGGGTATTCACCTGTTGTGTATTGTCTGAGTCCTTGATTAGGAGGTCTCCGGGTCAGGGCCTGTCTTTGTGTCCTTTGTTAGATCTCTTCAATATTAATCCCTTTCACATTGGCAGTATATGAAAGGTGGATTCCTCACAAATTCTTATTAAGTACCCAATTAATAAGAGCAAGAGCGTGTTAAGAGCACAGCAAAAAGACAATGCTCCATTCAGATGCTGCATGAAATCTTGATGCTGATACTGTCATTTGAGTGAAGCATGTCTAAGGCTGTGGATGAATCCCATGATGAGCACTGAGGATTATTATGAGAGATAGAGGGGGGGTTATTTACTTATTTGGAGTTTGGTGTGTGTATGATGAAATAAATAGCAAATGTTTCCTTTATTTTTCACCATGCACTATTGATATAGATTTTATTTTAGAACTTCAGAATTATCCTGGGGAAAAAAAAATAAAAAAAGTTGTCCAAAATATTAGCACCCAAACCTGAGCATAACCAAGGACTTAATTCTGCTTTACACCTTCTCTAGAAGCATACCACAACACAGAGCCCTTTTCTGGCCATTTGGAGGAACCGCTACATCCAGCATCCTCTCCTGGGATACCTTTGTGTTTCTAAGGAACTCAGTGGTTCCCATGTGTCAAATAATTAAAGCACCACAGGCCCAAAATCTGAGTAGGGCAAAATGCCCAAAAGCATCAGCAAGGAACCTTGGAATAGATAAGCACGGAATGACAGGGGGTTGTGTTAGACTGAGAGGAGAGCTGGGAGCAAGATGACTCTTTGTGGGCAGTGACAACAGGGAACTGCCAAAGGCCAGCTGATCATGATGGCAAGCAAGATGAAGGGAAAGGTTCTAGCAGGCCCACCTGAGACTGCAGGTAGAGAGAAAACCCCGTGTTTTACCTGAAACACCAAACTAAATAAGGTGCCAAGCTACAATATTCACTTTCAGAATAGACAGCTCCAAGTTTGTAGCAGAAGGCTCCCATCTGAGGTTTCCAGTGGGTCCATACTAACAGGTGCCAAACTGTGAAGGCTGACTGCTTCCAGGGTCCTTCCCCTTGCAGGAGTTCAGGCTTCCTTCTTCCCTCTCTGAAGTCTCCTCAAATGCAAATGCCAGAAAGCACAGTGCATGGAGTGTCTTGAGTTTCTGACTCTACCATAGCAGTGCCTTGAAAAAATATTCCCACGGTGCACCTCCGGCTCTGGATGTGAGGTGATAAAGGCAGGCCTCTGTGTGCTCCCAAAGATGCTGGGTCCTCGTTTTGCCATTCATTGCCCTATAGAGCAGCCTTTAGCCTGCTCTGAATGGTAACAGGTGCTTCTGGCCCCATTGTGCCGTCCCAGCTGTCAGGGATTTCTGGGGACCAGTGAGTGAGATTGTGTAGGAGTTGCTTTAGTGGCTCTTTGCCATTCAGGAATTCTTTTGCGCCAAGGGAATCCTCCAACAGCTGTTTGGGCTGGCTTGGTGACAGCTTTGTGCTGCCGGAGCTGGGCAAAGCAGCCCCAGCTGGGCCAAGGATCTGGCTTCTTGCGTGTAACTTGCTTATTTAGGCCTGTCGCCCTGTTTCATAGGTAATCTCTGCTACTGTTAGTGAATGCAGCAAGCTGCTGAAGTTGGTGGCCTTTGCCAAAGAGCAAAATACCAACTGATGTAATTGGAATGTGAGATCTGCAACGCTTGAAAATTCTGCCAGAAACTAGTTAAATGGAGATGGCATCTCATTAAAGGAAAGAATGGGGTCTCTGTGCATGTTTTCTGTCCTTAGTCTAGGCAATGGATCTCCATCAAGTTTCCTCTGTGAAAGATAAGAATTTTAAAGAGAGGATATAGAGGAACTGCATCTGTGGGTGAAGTGCGTAGGTGCAGGCCTACTGTACTCGAGGATGCGACATCCAGGTGCAAAAAATGAAGACCTGGCTGAAGGCTACATGTCCCTTGTAAACAAAGATATACTTTGCCATGCCATACTTTGGGTTTGTGCAAGCGCCTTGAATGTCTTCCCTCATCTCTTTGTGCTATTGCCTATTCAGTAGCCACGAGGAGCATATCATAAGGCCAGCTAGCGATAGTGTCTCCATATCTACAGAGTCATGACTGGCAATGCATGCTTCGAGGATCAGCTGTTTGATTATCCAGAGAGCATGTGGCTTTACTCAGCTGCTCCAAGGAAAAAAAGCCAAGAAGGACAACTGACTGATTGTCAAGAAGTGTGGACAATGAGGCAGGAGGAGGAATCCATGTGACTGGTTTCTGAGTACGGTCCTTCAGTATCCAGTCAAAATAGAATTAGCTTGAGCTATCTGATGACCTGCATATGTAAAAATATTTGTTCTTATTCAAAAGGGAGTGGACACCATATACTGTGAATGGAACAATGAATGCAAGCATTTGGGAATCCAAGATGTGCCTTGTAGCTAAGTCATATGAAATGACATCTCTCTCATCAGTGTATTGTTGATGGGCAATCAAGTCCAAACAACACTGTGAGGAAAATAAAAGTGGCACAAAATAAAATCCTAGTTATCTGTCTGCTGCTTAATCTGTAAATACTGAAACAGGTTAAGCAGCTGTAGCTTAGAAAGAGATATTTTTCTGTTCTTTTTCCTGCATTTTGTAACCCAGAGGATTAAAGTGCAAAGCTGGCAGGCTGCTTTAAAGAGATGTTCCTTGGGGGGCATTAAAAAGTCTTTATACCATACACTGGACAAAATAACCGGTCACCTCACTGTCTTCACTCTGAGTGAAAATGGGGCTGCTTTTTACATCCAGTGCTACTAAAGGATATGCTTTATTCCAGCAACTGGGCAGAGGAAGGATATGCAATAGAGATAGATATGACCTAGAAATGTATTTTCTAGGTGATATCTATATGTTTGCCATACATAGAATCACAGAATGTGTAAGGTTGGAAGGGACCAGCCCCCGTAGCAAGACTTCACCACGTTGACCATGTCATGGATAGGAGCCTGGGCTTGGATGATGGACACCCTCCGGATGCTGACTCACCCAGGGGCCTTGGCATCCCTCTTTCACACTGTGGGGGAAGCCAGTGCCTGCATCTGGGGAGACAAGCTGGGGGGCGGTTTCTCACAGGAGGCACGAGAGGCTGTGTGGGTTTGGAGCCAGGACTTGCAGCTATTTGAATGAAGAGGTAAACTTCATCTGCACCGGGAGCCAGTGTGTTTAAGGGTTGGAGGGAGGGAGGGATGGACTCTCACTGAGGTGATATCCTCCCTGCAAGGGACTCTCCAGGGTTTTTAAGTGTAGGCTGCAGAAATCTTTTTGACTCATAGATACGTGTTGCTCTTTCAGAGAAAACAATCCTCCACAACTTTAAAATCTCCCTTGAGGACTTTATCCAAAGAGAGAAGACTCCTCATTGTCTTAAAGAGAGGCCTGCTGGGTGAGAGGCATTGCACCAAATTAAAAATAAACCTGGAACATACTGCCAAAAATAATAATAATAATAAAGAGTCTCTGTGGTGTGAGAAAACATTTCGCAAGCAAATTAAAATAGGAAAGCAAAGGGGAACTTTCCTGAAGTGGAGCCCAGAGGATGTCTTAGGGCAAAGCCTGAACATTGCTGACCCAGCTTCTGCTCCTCCACTCCTGCTCCCATGATACACAGAGTCCTCCCAAGTCTCCTGGCTCTTCCTCATCACACACAGTGCCTCCTCTGCCACACAAACCAGGATGTCGGATCCATCCCACTGCCCCCATTGCCACACACCAGAAAACATGACATCTCTGTGCTTCTAAAAGATTGTTGTTGCAGATTTACCCAGCTTCAAATTTAGAGCATAGTATAAATTGGGAAGGAAAGCTCTGCACTCCTCTGAAAGTCTAAGTTTATGTCATCACAACCTGCTAATACAGGAAGTGGGCCAACTATTATCTTTTCATGGGGTGCTTTTTGTCAGCTTGAGCATGGGTAATGTCAGCTCACTGGTATTTGTCATGCTGTAACAAAATGCAACCGACACTCTGGGAACAGTATGAATTTACTTCATCTTCCTCAGTCTCAACCACCTCAAAAATCAGCAGTACCAAATGCTAGGCAGTTTCCACGACCGGCTTACAGTCACTGGTGGTGATGGACCAGATAGGAGAGAGAACACCGTTTTCTCAACACTACTTTTATCTCATACTTTAAACCCCCATCAAAGAATTTCATACATATTTCTCTACATATTGCAACTTGTTGTAGGGGCTGGACTTGGATTCTCTTTTTAGTTAATTACTATTTCACTGTATATTTTATTTAAAATACACTGGTTCTAAGAAGCTCTGCTAGGAGGTCATTGTCTCAGGTTCTGTGTAAAAGTCAGCTATGTTTTTGTTTGCTCTTTCATTTCCTCACCCCCCCCTTTTTTTTTCTTTGTTAGGATTTTCCTCCAGGCCTTCCCCCCTTGAGTTTCAGAGTCCTTGAGCCTCTGTTCCAGTTCCTTTACTTTTCAGCTGAGCATCCTACTATCACTAGAGATGTAGTTCCAAAGTGCACACATTTCTTACAGCTGGGATGAGAATCTTTGGGGTTTTCTTTTAGTAGTGTCTCTTCCTTCAGCCTCCCACAAAAACATTGTCGTTCATAGGCAACAAGTCCACAATGCTTCAATTCGCAAATTTATCTCTCCTGTCCTTGTGGACCTAATCCTGTAACTGGATCTAGACACAGAAGCTACATGCACACTGGTTAATTAAACATGCCCAGCAGTGTTCTTGGGCGCTGTGGCCAGTTGGCACAGAAAAGGCAGTGTCTGTCTCAGTGAGCTGCCTAGTTAAGTGTGTTCACGTGGCAATTGCTTACTGGAAATGGTCCTTGGACTGGTCTAAGTGCTGTGCCCAGAAGCAGAGTTAGAATGGGCCAAATTCATGCAGGGATGCTCTAACAGTCCGGTACAGCAGGCAGGCGGTCACAGCTCAACCCCTGGGGATGCTGCTGCCATACCTGAATTTACTAGCATGCAGCCATTGCTGCCTGAGCATCTTCACCACAGAGACAGTGCTGAGGGAGCAGACCATAGGGTTCAGTCCACTACTTCATTTGGATGAGTTGTTAGTACTGCAGTGCAACCCACATCTGCTGTATATGACAGCATACCACCTGTGGCTCAATGGCCTGCCAAGGTACGTTTGTCTTGAGTACCATAAGATACACTATGCAGCTTAAATCATTGCTAAATTACACATTATCTGGATGAGAGAGGACTGGGTGGAAGGGATCTCGATCCTCACTGCTGAACAATGATATAAAAATTCTTATACAAGATCACCCACAAGGCCAGGTGCCCCAGGTCTATGTCTCTGAGCTGCAGCAGGTTCATAGAGAGTCCAAAGCAGAACAGGATACAGCAGTCCTCCCGTGGGCATAGCCTCCTCCCAGCTTTTAGCAATCAACAACTTCCTAAGCCTTTGCATTCAAGAGACGCTAAAGGAATTTTTCATCATGAATGCTTCTATTCCTTTTCTGAAACCAGTTATATTCTTGGCCTGTGTAACACCCTGGGCAAGGAGTTCCACAAATCCATTAGATGTGGTATGTAACAGTATTTCTTCTTGTTTGAATTTGCTGCTTGATCATTTCTTTGCATGTCTCCTGGTTCTTCTATTGTAAGAACAGCTGTCTTTATTTACCTTTCCCATGCTATTTGGGACTTGAAACATTTTTCTCAGATGTTGCCTTTCATCATTGCTTTTTTCCATAAGGAAGATTCCAGTCTACTTGTTTGGTCTTTGCTCAGAAGTTATTCCTCCATAACTAACATACCCTATTCTGTCCCAATTGCAGGCCTAGTCTAGTTCTTCTCTGTGCTCGAGATGGAGGGAACAGACCATTTGTGTGTACTTGGATTGAAGTAATGGCTTGTATAATTTATTTTTTTCTGCATTCTTTCCCCAATAATTGCTAACATCCCAGTTGCCTTTTTGATCACTGCTGAGCACTGGTGGTGAGCCAGTTTCATGGGACTGCCCGCAGCGGCTCCAGTTTCCCTTTCCTGATTGGTAATAGGTATATTAGAAGCCCTCATTATGTATGTCATATTCAGACTGTTTTTCTCTGAAGTACATTACTTTGCACCTTCCAACACTGAATTCTATGTTCTGTTTTATCATCTGGCCAGTCAGGAATGACAACCTCTTCTGCAACTCTTTGCTGTCAGCTGTGGTTTTGACAGCCAGGTCCTACCAGATCCAGTGGAACTGCCCTGTGTTGACTCTGTTCCACATTTGATTCCTCTGTTTTAAAGAAAGCCAATTCACAGAGGACCCCATCCATCCCTTTGCAGACTCTCTGCAACCTACACACTATTGCTGTCATCCAAATAGAAGTCCTGTCATAGACTTGCCATTCTTCTCCAACTGAGGTTGGACTGATGAATTAAATCTCTTATGCTGGGAATAAGGTTGGGCTTCTCCCACTCTATAAGCAATATACTGTGCTTGATTGGCTCCATGGAGCAGTTTTCATCTCCACATATCAAAGTACTTGTAAAGATGGGGGAGTATCAATGTCTCCAGGTGACAGCCAGGGAAACTGATACCCCTTTTAGCAGTAACAGTATGCAGTGTTCTAGAGTGGCCTGAATGCTATTTGTTGAATAAATTAGTTAATGAGTAACAGCAATAGTTGCTAATTAACATAGGCAATGAATATTTATGCTGGCATCTCGCCAGTTGTACATCTTATACAATGTGTCTTTCACTCTCACTTTCCCCTTATTTATTTCATACCATGAGCTCCTATCAGAAACGACCTACCCTGGTTCTGCCTCCCCAGCATCTGTTGCAGGGAAACCGACTTCTTCTTCCCACCCTGCAATGGCCAATCACAATCAAATGCAAACCTCAGAAATCACCCCCAGCCTCACTGTGCTCCTACTTCCCAACCCAGCAGTTGACCAATGTGCCCCACACAGACCCCTAGGATTTATAGAGTCAAACTGTGTTGAGAAAACAAGGTTATGGGATGAGACAGAACTGGAAAGTAACCTGTGGGATTCAAGGTTATACCTGACCATTTTTTGCCACTGCCACAGACCAGCATCAGAAGAGCTGTGCCTTCGTAATGGAAGTGTTCTGGTATAGTGAAAGCTTCATACAGAAAATCAATGTGGAATCCAATCTTCAGCCTGCATAGCTCCAGGCCCATCATGGTACCCCACAGTCTGGATTAGCCCCAGTGCCTGGCATAGCCCCAAGTGTGTGCATTACACCCATCTCACTAATCATGCATTTCAACTCTGTACTCCCTGCAGGATGAAGAGGTAAGAATCCGTCTTTGTTATTCAAGAAATGAGGGAGTCTTTTGGTGTCATCTCTCCTTTTGACATGTCCAAGACATCTTTGCTGCAGAGAAGAGCATCATACAAGCACAAAACCTGAAGTCTGACCACTTGTGTCCAATACCACCCTTAGAGATGGGGGTCTAACTGTTAGATTAAAGCAACTAATCACAGAATCACAGAATTGTAGGGGTTGGAAGGGATGTCAAGAGATCAAGTCCAACCCCCTACCAAAGCAGGTTGCAAAGCAGGTTCCTTAGGACAGAATGCTGGTTGCTGCAGAAAATCTTGCTCCAGCAGTGACTGTGATCTCACATTAGCAAATGATAAAATAGCAAATAAAAGTTTCATGATAACAAATGCAAACTCATGCTTACAGAGGAAAAAAAAATCCACCCTAATCATGTCTATCCAGTAATGGACATTGCAATAGCTATTACCACTTGGGAAAGCCACCCTGCAGTCACTGGGGATAGTGCTGTTAAGTACGTAACTCAGAGTCCAGTAGCAATCAGAAATAAAAACTGAACATCAGGAACTATTAGGAAAGAAACTGGGAAAACAAAAACATGTCTTTCCCCATCCCTGTGTTGCTGTGTACGCTGATGGCATGTGTCTTCTTCACCACTGCAGGCAGGGCTGGTTGCTGTGCCTGGAAAAAACAGAGCGGGACCAGAAATGTTCACAGGAGATCAACAAGGATGATCAAAGCTACAGGAAACTTCTGAAATAAAGAACTATCATATGGGCTGGGACTGTTCAGCTGGAAAAGAGACCACTGGGACAGCAGATGAGAGAGGTATGTGAAATCAGGAATGGCCTGGAGAATGTGATAAAAATGTGTCTCATAGTGCAAGGACTGGGGAGCCTTTATGTGATTAAGTGTCAGGTTTAAAGCAAACACACCCAAATGCATAACCACATTGTGACACTCGTTGCTGCAGGATGTCTTAGAGGCCAAAAAGTATAAATGGGTTCAAAAAGCAATTAGAAAATTCTTGAAAGAAAAGTCCATCAAAGGCTCCTAGACTGCAGAGATGAAGATACAGCCCTGGCTCAGGAAGTCCCTAAACTCCAGATTGCCAGAAACTGGAAGGATGAAGTGGAGGAAATATCAAAGTACTTGCCCTGCTCTCGTGCTCTTTTGGTGAGCATCCGCTGCGAGCTGGTCAGAGACAGGATATGGTCTAGGTGACCCCTCAGTCTGACTCAGCACTGCTGTTCCTGCAGCCTGGTTCTTTTCCAGCTGGGCTATTTCACCCGATGACTGCTTGGAGGCTGTATTTCTTCATGTGTTATTCAGGTTATCCAGAAGAGACGATTGTCTCTGACAGTGAGGGGAGACCCTTGTTGGGATAAAGTCAAAGAGGCCTAAGTTTTTGGATACAATGATGGGTGCCAAGGAAGCTGGGACTATGAAGTCAAAGGTCCTAACATGTAGCTGCAAAGGAAAAGAGATAACAAGGACAAGAGCTAAAATGAACCCCGGGCCTGCTGTGGTCCTCTGGCAGGACCTCATTGGGGTGTAGGAAACCACTCTAAAATCAATTTCTTCTGAGACAGGTCCCATCTCCAACCTGCACCACACAGCAAGGAATATAAATGTGTAAGGGATTTTGGATCCACGCCATACCCAGCACTTTCTGCCAACTTCACCTTCTACCAGGGAGTAAGAACTCTGGGCTTTGCACTGCAGTTCCTCGCTGGATGAAAGGAGGATGAGCATTGCTTTAGCCTCCTGCCAGTCTCTTCTCCAAGACTTCCCAGACTTCCCCTGGCAGAAGCACAGAGCTGCAGGAGGTTCAGGTAAGGCCTTTTCCAAAAAAAAACCCAACCCCCAAAACAACCAAAGCACCCAGGTTGTAAGCAGCACCTGTGCACCCCTAGGCACACGGCACTTCCAGCGGAGCCTTTCCACAAGCTGGAAATGCTGCCTGCACTTTGGCATCTGGCTGTATTAGGGTGCAAAACCGAGCAGAAAAGCCCTCCCTTGCCTCACTTTGCAAAGCTACAGTGTTTGTGACCATTTTGCTGCAGAGAATAGTTTAAGTGCATTGCAGCAGCGCGGCTGGGTTTGAATTGCTAAATCCCAGCACTAAAAACTTTGTTGGTGATAAGCCTAATCTCCTCTTCTCATCATTATCATGCTAGAAATCATGCTGGAGGCCTCTACAATCTGACTTCATTTGGCATTAACCATAATTGTGAGAACTTGCTTTCTGCATGCATGTTTGGGCAGAGATTGTTTGCCAATGACTTTATACAATTATTTTACTCCCAGAAGTATGCCAAAATTAATTTCTTTTACTTGTTTTAAAAAAAAATTAAAAAGGAATTTTTCCAAGGAAAAAAAGAAAATGAGAACAAAAGAAAGTGCCTGTTGTACAGCCCAACTCTGAAGTATACAGTAATAGCCTCAGCAGCACGAGTTACTACGTTTGCATACAGAGTAACCCAGCTTCTCCACTCAGCTTGCTGTCCGCTGCTTCAGTAACATTGCTGTGGCAGATGAAGCCCCTACAAACCATCTCTCAGTACGGGAAATACATAATGGCATGTATTGCAGATGTATCTTCACCTTTGCTACTCTCTAATTAATACAGATACACTGGTGGGGTTGGACATCCTTTTTTCTTTTCTTCCACTTTACCAAAGCCGTCTGTTCCCTGAGTACTTTTTTCCTTTTCTTTACAGACTGTCGAGTTTTCCTTGCCTCTAGGGACTAATCCTATCCCTACTAAACCAAGAGACCTCACAGGAGGCACGGGACAGGGGCAGGAGTTGGGATGGGAGCTGCAGAGGAAGCTTTGTACTGCAGAGGGTGTGCAGACTATGCACGGGCTGACAGTGTTCAGGAGCCTGTCAGGAGCTACAGGGCTCAAAGAGCAGAGCCAATATTTGCAGCTGCAAATCAGACCTGATGCTGATCCCAACACTTTTAGATCCCAGTCTGATACCAGAAAAAAAAGTAATTTCATAGTCTTTCCATTAAACACCTTATCAGCTATGTTAAAGCATCTGGAGTGACTGAAGGCTGAGGAGGAGACACTCATCATGAGAGAGGTTTATAAAGAGGAACACCTAAGAACATGAAACCAAAGATATTATTATGGCTAATGAAACAAAGGCATTTGATTAATTACTGACATCGCAGAAGTACATTTTTAAAAGTGATTACTATAACTAGAGATGTCGAACATGATAATATGCACTGAACAACATACAATAGGGCTGGAGAAGATTTATGAGATTCTTCTGCACCTTGGCTGCAACAGGGTAAGTTCATTGAGTCCCAGGAGTTCACAGTAAAAGACCTGAAGAGCTATGAGCCTTCTCTGAATCCCTAGAGAGGCAGATTAATGAAGTGAGATTGTTAGTGATGTAGATAATATACTGTGAGTCACCTAGGAGGGGGAGAAGGTGACAAGGCTGCTGAGCTGCTGGCCTGTTCGCAGTAGAGGAGCTAAAGTGGCTTGTCCTTGACTAGAATGTCCATGGAATTGTCTCATGGGAGGCACATGGGGCAATCACAGTGTTCATTCTTCTATGTGGCACTTTTTCCCACCATCCCATGGGGTGGTTTGGGAGTGGCAGGGCCTTCTGCCACAGAGGGGCAAACCTGAGTTTTCCTGAAGGGCTTCACCATGGGAAGACCTCCAGTACACGTAAACTTAGCTGTCTGCTGGTGCTTTCCACTGAAGTGGCTGAGGCATGGTGGAACCACACATTGCCTTCCAGCAGTTGGTCTTGTGCAGTTTGCTCAGAGAACACTGTTACGACCCAGCCTCACCTGCTGCAAGGGGAGGGGATGCATCCAGCCTCCATTCGCTGGTGCAGCCCCAAAGAGATGGGGAAAAACTCACCTAGGGAGGGGAAGCACTCTGAAGAAGGGCTCTTTCAGCCTCCCCTTCTAGATCAATATGCCTCCAAAAGCTGGGGGCTGTTACTCGCTTTATAGAGACAAGTATTGGAAAACGAGTAATATTTCATCAACCCATTACCAGTTGCCACACATGGGTCAGATTAGTCACTGGTGGCTAGCAGAGCAATCTGCAGGAATCCCACTGTCTGCTGCCCCCCTCTCCTCCTGTTCCACAGGCACCAGTCCCTGATTAATCTCAGAGAATACCAACACACAGGCAAAACTAAGGCTACACATTGCATGATCATTGGTAAGCTAATTTTGCTCTCTCTGCTCTGATTGTGCTCTGGTGCTCACAGCTAGGACTAGCCACCCTAATTTAGGCAGTGACGGTAAGGAGGGGACAGCTCAGCACAAACAGGCAGCCGTGTCTTTGACGTTTCCACCCGAAGTCAAGTCGAGGACAGCACCTAGAAACACTGCTCCTCTCTGCATAGAAATAAGGATTTCTCAATTGTAAGCAAGGCAGCAGACAAAGCATTACTGAAATGGCAAACAAATGGTGAGCACAGTAAGGAAAACAAGTTATAAAATAAAAGAATCAGATATAAGAAGGCAAGTTGCAACAGCGAACCCTGGGGATTTGTCTAAGGGCCAAGAACTTGGTAGGTGCTCTTGGACAACTGCAACGTTCAGATTTGGAGCCAGATTTTCCATCGGGGTAAGCAAGCAACGAAGTAAATTGCGCTAATCTGATTTATAGCAACAGAGACTCTCTGCCATGAAAAGCAGAGATCCCTCCAGAAGAGCAAGGGGCATCTTTTGTGAGTCGCTGCATGACAGCAATTCCTTACACACTGGAGAGATATCTCAATGATTTCACTGGCAGACATATGCCCACAGGGACGTTTCAAAAGGTGAAAAAAATAGCAATATCCTTAAGCTACCTGTTACAATTGCTAATTTCCAGCTACCTTCTTTTTTAATCATCGAGACTGGCGTATGTTGACATTCCTTTATCATCACTATTAATCAGCTCTTACTATCTCTGTTTAACTACCACCTTCACATGCCCCATGGCATTTTTTCTTGAATTTGTATGACAGGTCCATAACCTTAACTGTGTTGCCCTGTGCTAACGACACCGAGTGTAATGCGATAGGTTCAGATAAAGGTGCTAATAAAATATCCTCGCTGATGCTGTTAACCCAGCGGTTGAAGGAAGGTTACTGATCCTGCCCTTGCCAGAAGAGGTCACTACAGAATGGATGTGTCAATCACATCTAAAAACCATTTAAAGTCAAATACCTGAAGTCAGTTGCTTCTTTCCTTCCCAGGCACACAAGCAAACTCACACACATCAAGGGGGTTTTTTTTGGGTTTTGGGGGTTTGTTTTTTAAAAATAATTTAGATGCATGGAGTTGTAAATCCAAACAGAGCCAAAGCCTCCAGGTAGCAGAGTGGATCTCCTCAGTGCTCAAGTGGCCAGACACAAAGTATTTTGAAAGCTTACCTCTCCCAATTGGCTAGATCGCACTGGTTTTAGGTGAGGATACCCACTATTAACAAAAGCAATATATTTTCTAAAAATAGCAATGTACTTTAATGCCATTGCTAGAAGATAGGTTACTTTTGATAGCAGATGTATTGTGTAATTTTAAAAAGGGGGTATATATATTTTTTTAATATTATTGTTCTTTATCTCAGTTTCTGAGGCTGTGGTGTTGAATGCTGTACTCACAGTGAGATTTAAGTCTGATTACCCAGTATGGAAACTTTTTTCTCATTCGTCCCTCTGGGGTACATAAATACAATGTGAATATGGACCACGTGGATTTCCCAGTGCACCCAAGGTCACACAAGGGCTGCCAGGGTAAGAACCAAAGGGGATTGGCGTGGAGGATCAACTCTGCTGGACATTCAGTTTTGTCATGACAGCTTTCATGATGATCACCTGGCCTGCTGTATAACCCTGATAGAAAAACATTTCCCATGAGCTCTTCTCCATCTTCAGATGTTGCAGAGGAAATTTTGGGAAGTCATCTGCCCTTGATTTAAAGAGAAACCGAGAATCCAACTTTACTCTAGCAAGAAGTGGTCAATTACCTTCATTTTTTTTACTTGACTTGTGTTCTGGATGTGTCTAGAATCAAAAAACAACCACTGGATTTTATTATGGGGTTATTTTCTGCTTGAAACATCTGTTGCGTTTTCCCCATGCTCATATTCGTAGACCGCAAGTCACCCCTTTGTTTCTTTCCAACCGACAAAATTCCAAGTTCTCAGTCTCCTATGGTAAAGCTGTCCAGATCTCAGATTGCTCATGTACCTTTTCCTGATGCCTTTCCAACCTGTCAACACCTTTTTTGGTACGGGGACATGAAAGCAGGACAAGAGCGTTCCCGCAGCAGCATCATGCTTTTGTACACCAAAATCAATCCAGGTCATGGCTCCTCCTGTGTGTGCTGAGGACATTCTGCACAGCAGCAGCACACAAGGAGCTGATATTTACCTGGTTATTTCCTATTGCCCCCACACTTACATCTACAGCACGGGGAACTGCGTCCTTTTCAGAAGAATCTTTGACTCCCTCCAGCTCCATAAGCTGTAATGAAAGGCTGGCCCTGAGCTCAGGGAAGAAAATGCCTCCTCTGCTCCTTGGACCATTTGGCTTGGGACCAAGCCCAGGTTTAAGTTAGAGCCTCAAGGGAGACTCCCCAGCTGCAGCAGCACAAAAAGGATGGAGCTGGGAGCAAGGGTGGAGCTTGCATTCCTCAATCTAACAGGAGACTTTTAGTCTCTTCCTCGCCTCCCTTTCTTTGAAATGTCTCTCAAGAGATGGTTAGAGAACAAAGGCAAGGAATGAATAAAACACATATTATCAGCACTTTGCATGAGTCCTGCAGGGATAGGTGGCAAGCTCTCTCCTTTTCTCCTCCCTTTCTTGTTCTTCCCTTGCCATAGTGGCTCTCCCAGCTCCAGTTGGCTTGGCATCCGCCCTGCAAATCTTTGCAGATCTCCCCTTGGAGTCACAGGAGCTGATGGCTTCTGCTGCTTGCTTTGCTTTTACTGGCATCCTGGTTAAAAATGCCTCCATCAGAATGACACAAACAGCAGTAGCAGAGGGAAACACACAAGAATGGGAAAAAAATGCTGCACAATGATAAATGAAAAGCCATAGTTGTCGTGGGGTGGTGCATGCCACTGACTCACTGGGGACCAGAGCAGAGTCTTACCACCATTAGGAAAATCTGTAAGGACTAACACTACATCTTAGAACAATGACATTTTTAAAATTAATATATTCTTTCTTTTCTGTCTCTTGAAGCTTACCTTTGAAAACTACATGATCCAGTGCTGCAACATGCTGCTGCTTTTCTTTTTTTTAAACATAGGATAGTAATGGAAATTACTTCCTTCCCAATCCACAAGGCTTTACAGTTTCTCCAAGTGTAACTCCATTAGTGCCACGCAACAGAAAACCAAGCCCTACATCTTGTCCTAATTGGTCAGAGTTATTTGTGTAGGCCAGAAAATCTTTTGAATGCATTCTTTTATTAGCTGTTAAGAGGTTTGTGCCTTTTCCAAGCAAGTTCTGCAGAAGACAAGCATTTGCTAGCCTGGAATATGTCAGCATAGCTCTGTGAATGATGTAAAGCCAAATCTGAATAATGCCATCGGTATTAATTTGCATGACTGCTTAATACAATCATGGAAAAGGTGGATGGGGATGGATCATCCATTGTTCTCTGCTGTACATTAACTGGCTTCAAAACAAGAAAAAAAGAAGTAGTAGTTTTGCATGCATTAGATAGTAGATCTATGGAATTGCTTTCCAAAGGATGTTGTGGGTGATAAAGTTTAAAAGGGTTCAAGCAATGACTGGACAAGTGAGGTTACTAAACATACAGAAACCACAGGGAGCTTAGGGAGTCCCTGATCTGTGAATAGCTGGATGCTGGGAGAATACCAGGGTGACGTATCTCACAGATTTGCCCTTTCCTTACTATTCCCATGGCATCTGTTTATGATTACACTCCAAAACTGGATGCTGGGATAGATGGACCTTGCTGTGATCTGGTATGGCTACTTTGCTGGTTTTCTGTTTGTGGCACAGGTAGTGGTGATAAGGAGGCTGTACTTGTATTTCTATTTCCCGAACCATTTATTTCTCATAAGAAAAATTATCTAGATAATTGTATTTATTTCTACCATTACAGTATGTTTGGGGTTCTGCATGGCTTTCAAGAAGTGATGTTGGTCAGTGGCAATATTGCTTATATTTTCTGTGGATGAGTCACGCCTTCTTTATTCAAAATCTCACAAACAAATCAGTAAGGAGAAAAAAAATAAAAGGAGAAAAAATTAAAAACAAAGAAATGTAGTACACGTGTTATTTTGACCCAAAACAAGCCCATGACAGCTTAGTACACACAGACATTTCAACAGGCATGTTGGCTTTACAATTCCCTTTTTGGCGTCAACATAAGTGATGAAAGGTAGCCATGTGTCCAGATAGCTCCATTTGAGTGATTAGAAAACCTGGTCATTTTTCCCATGGCACAGCCCCCTACCTGCCTTTTTAGAGACAGCCTTCATCCAAGATGCTTGCTGAATGCCAGCTTGTTGGGGCATTACCAGTAATATCACATACCTGTGAACATGCAGCCCAGCCCTACAAAAAGCAAGTGCCAGGGAAGAAGATGAAAAGCAGCTCCTAAAAAGCTTGAATACTCCAGATGGGCAGGCTGTCCCCAGGGAAGAGTTCTCCTCTTGTTTCTATCAGCAAGCAGAGGGAAACAGTTAAAAGAGACAGGCCTTGTTTGCATTAATGTTTAGAGTGTTTTGGCCAAAATGTAGCTAAATAATGAGTCTGAAGGTACTAAACACTGTTGTGTGAAGCTGAAGCTCAGACCAAACAGAGGAAGAGAGGTGGCAGAAAGGCATCTTCAGCATGCGGGGGCTCAGCTCAGCCCTGTGTGCCATCAAGGTCTCTCTGGAGGACTGCACAGAGATCAGACTGCAAGACTATGGTGAGGAGAAAACACTGGCGCCAGATAGGTGGCCAGTGGAGAGCTTATACTGAAGCAGCAAAGGACTGAAGCTTAGCTGAGAAAATCCAGAGAGGGCTTATCTATCCAGCAAGCCAGAATCACCTTGGTTAAATTAACCAGTGAAAGCGGGAGAGGCATTGCTTCCCTGAAGGGCCGGAGATCACCTGAACTTCCTCACTTCCAGTCAGCAGGAGTGGTGAAGGGAACAGGAGCTGAATGAACACCACCGTACGGATGTTCAAACTACAGGTGGAGAACTGAGCTCAAAAGCTGCTGCCAAGATGCTGCTGGGGGTGGGAAACAGTGAATCTCACTTAGCAGCCACAGATTAGATCTAGATGCAGACACAGATATTGTTGGTTTATTAATGTGCCTGTTCTCGAACTGGGTGGCACATCCCCCCAGGGGGGCTGGAATGCATAGGGTTGAATAGTTTACTTCTGCAAGGAAGAGAGCAAGTCTGAAGTAAATCCCCCCCACTGCTTCCCTATGTGTTACTACCTGGATCAACCAGACCTGCTCTGGCCACATCCAATGTCCACAGGCCAGGCAGGGCTGGGCATGAAGCCGCTGCCTCAGCATCAGCTGTCCTCCCCCAACCAAGATATGCCCAGCTGCTCTCACCGTGGCCTTGGCACTGGCATGGCCATGCTCCTGACCCTGCACCAGGCACTCTCCAGCGATTCCCCCTGCTCCCTATTGCTATGTCTATTTGTTATAGCAATTTATGACAAATAAATACAAAAAACTGACCAAAGCCTGAGATACCCTGCCTGATGCCTGTTGTTCATCCCACTGCTGAGAAAAACAGCCAAATTAACCAGAATTCATCTGTTCCATTTACCGCCACCCATCTGACTTCTGTTCACACAAGTATTCAAGTCAATTCTTCTGTTTATCACACTGTGGTGCAAGAGATTGGTCCTGGCTCTTGGTCAGGAGGGTGTGCTACCATAGTGGTCTCCTCCTCATCTTTGCCTGGGGTGGATCCAGTGAGCTAGTCTTCACTATCTGGACACTTCAGTCCTGCATGAAGAGCATGGATTCCCACCTGCCCTTGCTGCATTAGTGTTCCAAACACACCTGCAGTGCCTGGGTCATCTGGGAGCGGTGTCGATGCAGAAGATGTGTGAGGGAAGTTCATTTGTTTCAGTAACTTGATGCTGGCTGAGGTCCTGTCTGAGCCCATGTTTTTTTTATTGCAGCCCAGTGGTTCAGCAGAAGCTGCCACCGGGATTGTCTGAAGGGCGACTGAGGCCAGAGGTGGGTTTAGGGACCAAGGACCAGATCAACTCACCAGGATCACAGTAGTGGAAGTGCATCAGTCATACAATAAGATAGGTCACTCAATGCTGGGTGAAAGGAAGGAATTATTCTGACTAAGCCGCTCCTGTGGATCACCACAAGTTTAACTCATGAGTGTAGGTTCAAGAAGGCTCCTAATTTTGTGGTGAGAAATGCAGAGGTTCTATTTGATGTTGCAGAGCTCAGTGCTGGAGAGTTGTTGCCTCTGAATAAGCACCCTCTATCAGCAAAGCCTGACACGACTCTGTAAAGAGCTGAATTTCATTCTAAATGGATGTATTTGTTTTGGAAAGGTGTCTGTAAAGCCAAACGTGGTGCAAGCGTGCTGCTGGCAGTGAATTTTCTGGCAGACTCCCTCTTGGCATGCAGCAAAATTACTAGTCCAGCTCCATCATTCATGCTGGGCCTGAATCACCAGTGTGTTGCTGCTGCTTTGTGCTGGTGCCATTCCAGAGAAAGGAGTGAGCAGCTCCAGAGAGACCCAGAGCCCTGCTGTGCTCCTAGTTGCACGACAAGGACAGGGGCAAGCTGCCTGCCAGTGGCTGGCTCCGTGCAGGAATGCCCCTCCAAGATCCTCACAGTGTCGGTTGCCATCTGCCCATCTGTGCCTCCTTTTCTCCCCTGGTCCTACATCAGGCTGGGCGGGCAGGGAACAGCCCAGTGGCAGGGATAAACAGCTGCTGTGCTTCCCACAAACAGCCAGAACTTAAGTCCCATATGTGTTAAAACATGATGATGACAGGGATGACACAGTGGAAACTGTGAGGAGAGGCACAAATCCCAGTCAGGTTTGCATCCTACTTATGCCCAAGGTGAGTATTGCCCTGATTTATTGGGGGATAAAGTCAAATGGTTTAGAGTCAGATGGATGCTTGGTACATAGAGGCAAAGAATGATTTCAATGCTAAGACCATCAACAAGGACTTGAAATAATAGGATTTAATGCTTACCACTGTCACAATTCTCCTTTGTTGCCAAGCCACATTACTTCTCTGGGCTGCAGCTCCTTCCCTGTGGAATGGGGAATTTCATCTTCCTTTTCCCATCGTATGCTGTACCTGTCTATTTAAACTGCAAGTTGTTTAGAGGGTTGTTGGTTCTAAGGTGTGTGTACAGGGCATATGCCTAACAGCAAAAATGGGAACTTAGGACAACCACAAAACTATTAAGTCCCATAAAGAAACATGCTCACCCTTGGAGGCTGTGTCTACCATGTGGTCACATATGTGGCCAGCGGTTTGAGAGGCATTAATCTGACGTTTCCTCCTCCTCTCGGTCTCTTTGACCCCGTGTGATGCCAGACATCCATGGCTGCAGCAAGTCTCCCTAATCACTAGCTGCTGGCAAATACACAATCAGCCACCAGCCACTTTTGAGGCATGCCAGACACGTAGTGGAATATGTGCTCCTCTCAACCCATCTGCACAACAGGCTACAGATGCCAGCTGCTTTCCTCGGAGTGACACGGACGGGAGAGAAAGAAGGGAAAAGGAGAAAACAGAGTAGCTGAAAACCATATTCTCCATGCTTCTTTTAACTCGTTTCCATCTTACTTCTTCCTGTTGCCTCATTTTTTCTCTCCTTTTCTTTTTTACTTTGACTAATTAGGCTATCACTGCGTTAATGAGGTTAGTGAGTTTTTATTGTATGACAATAAAATATGACATGCTCCTAAAGTGTGTCCATACCGTTCTTTCAAAAGACAGGATTTTTATTCAACATGTGCCCTGCTTGATGTTTGAGATCAGTTGAAAAGAGAAGACAGGAGCAGCCAGTTCTGAGAACTCCTCAGTGTAAGTCACTCTTCCTTCACAAAGAAAACAGCCGCTGTGGTTTTCCATGGGAATATTCCCGATTTAAAGAAGAGTAAGATACAAGAGAGCACAAATAATCCTAGCCTTATTCTGCTTTATACTTACCCAACGCTGCTCTGACCCCACTGGCCATGATGAACGTCTTGCTGGCTGATGCTGGCTGGCAGCAGTTGAAATGGAAGTTGGGTAGTCTGAAATGAAATCTAGCTGGTCCACATCAGGGACACATGAAAATGGGAATGTGCAAGTCCTGAGGCATGTTCGTGTGGCAAACTGTTGTGAACCAGGCAACTAGGTAAGCAGCTGGACATCATGTTGCCACAATATTAACAGGGAAATGATATCACCATGACTCTTGTGCAGGATCATACAATCAGACATCTTTTATGCCAATATTTTAGGAAGAAAGTTTTCTTCTTGAAATTTTTATCCTCCCAGTGCAAATGTAAATGACAATTCCTTTTCTTTAAAAATAAATGAAGCTGGGTATGATTTTGTGCACGAAGGTGCATGAGCATGGCTGTATAACCTGAATTAATTCCAGTCCAGTGAGGGACTGAACTAGTAATAGAAAAAAACGTGCTTTGGACACCTTGGATATAGGAAAAAGGAGGAAAGAGGTCCTCACTGTGTACAGCTTTTCCATCTGGAAACAAAATGAATGAAAGCAAGCAAAGGTTAATCATTCCATGTGCCCTCAGATGAAAGGTGGCTGGTGAAGATAAGAAATTACCCTAGGAGTTTGATTTTTCTAGCACTCAAGATTTTGTGAAATTCTGAATTTGGTCAGCATCTCCCACAGCAAGCTCCTCAGCTTATCTGGGAGCCCTACAGACCCTCCCCACATGTGTAATGAATAAATAAAGGTTGTGAACAGCAGAAGCCACATTTCTTCTGAGTGAAGTCTGCCTGCACAGACACACCAGCTGAATGAAACCATTTTCAATTCACAACTCTTATTAATTTGGTGGCGGAGGGGAAGAACACAAGACTGGTAGGTACAATGAGCTAATTGGATAAAAGGCATGTGAAAACACTATACCAATAATATACCTTGTTAGCATATGCAAATGAGATAATTATAGAGGCTGATAGCAGTTAGGCACAGTAATACATAGTCCATGTGAACTGTCCACAAATACTTGTGAGATCAAGAAATGAAAGTAAATGCTTTAAACATCCTAATTGGTTGCCAAAAGGAAATTCATTCCAGCTCGAATTTAATTCAGTGTAACGTAACTCATTTGATCTCAATGAAGATCAAAAAAACACAGCCATATCCAGACAATCTTGGATTAGGACGCATTGTTTGTATATATTTACTACATAAAGTTGTTATGCAAAGCCAACCTAAATGAGATGAAGGCTCTGTGAAATCATTCATTACTATTTCTCATGCGTTATTAGTGAGCTGAACACTGTCCTGTTTGTGCAAGGAGGCACCAGGTCTTCCTGAAACCTGGGTTTGCATACAGGATTTGTACAAGTCAAATGGATAGTCAGATGTTTCTCATTCCCTCAATTGCACTCAGTGATTTTGCACTTCAAATGCTTTTTGCTTGCAGAAATTTAGGCCAGCCTCTCACCTTTCAAACTATTAATGCACCTCTGAGACATTTTCTAGGGGATTATTCAGGTAGACAACATTTTTTTCTACTTGATTTGCTATGAAATGACAAGCACTGTTAAACCAAAGGTTAATCATTGATTAAGTTTAATGACACTAAAAGAAACAGGTCATGTGAGAAAGCAATTGCACTTTCATTTTTGCTGTCACAGGTCATTTATAGCATTTGATTCAAATTCCACCCCACGCAAAGAGTTGCTAACAACATCCTACTTCAAATTCTAATGTACTACAACTGCAGAGCAAGCATGTGAGCTGGCAGTAATCAGGCCATTTGTAAAGCATACACAGATTCTTTCATTCATCCTGGCCATTAAACTGTTTGAAAAGATTATTTTATTGTTCCACATTAAGAGGCAGTGCTTTTGACAACTTGTTTTACAGCAAAGTGCCCCATTTTATTTGTTCACAGGACTATTCTGCCACTTTTCTGTGTTTAAGAATTTAACCTCTAACTCATTCTCACCTGCAGTTCTTCCCACATTTGTATGGACTCAAAACAAAACTCAACAACAACAAAAAAAAGTAAAACAGCTTGAACAGAGAGCACTTATTTTCTCTGTGACCAATAGCTATTGTGCCCTAAAATACATGAAGAGCTGAAAAGTCAACTGTAAGTCTCTACAATTCATTCAAGGATGGCTCCATCAGCAGGGAGCTGCTCATAGTGGTAACAAGGTTTGTGTCTGATTTCATCCTCCTTCGTACCGTGGTGTATCCATTTGGTTCCAGGACATGACTCTTCCTTTGGTTGCAGGTCGTGACTCTTCCTTTACACCAGCATCAAGGAGATCAGAATCAAATCTTCCACCTGCTGAGGGAGAGTTAATGGGCATTGTTAATCCAATATGCATCTATGCTTTGGCCTACTAGCTAAAATAATTAGCCCTCTAACAAAGAAAGGAGCCTTTGAAAACTTAGATGTGGGCAGGAAATAGGCAATAGAAGTAGATCATGAGGCTTATAAGGCTATATAAAGCCTCTGTAAGTTTTCTTTTCTTCCTTTTCATCCATGTAATATGAAAAAGAAGGGCCTACTGCTCTAAGCTTTTGGGCCCTCACATCAGGACCCACATATTTTATGCCCAAATGTCAAAGAATTTTCAAAACTGACCTTGTTTGAAACAAAAACATAAAGACCACGATATTGGCTTGAGGTAATAAAAACACTTCATCAAAGTGAGGGTTTCTGTTACTAAGCATCTACACACAAAGGGTGACTGTGCTTTCAAAAAACCAATGGTGGGACAATAGAGATGAGCTTGCCTTCCTTTGTAGATTGTACGTGAATTCAGGGATGAGTATGGCTCTTTGGAACTAGACCGTGTCCAGATGCAAAGCTGTGGAGAACGGCTTGCCTCTGAGGCACAGCACTGAATCTCCATGCAATGGGCAAACCAGTGCAAGCAGGACTTGATGAAAACGGGCTGTTGGCACAGATCATTTCCAGAGTATCACCAGAGTTGATATCAGGAAATTGGCTTTAAAATGGTACTAGAACTGATGCAACAAAAGCAATGCCTTGAAGAATTAAGGCATTTCTCTTTTTGAAGAGTGCAGTGAGCATCATTAAAAAACATAAAACATGAAGAGAGGTCTAGTTCTGCAACATTGACATGGCATGATTTTTTCCCTTTAATTCAGGGATGATCATAAACAAATCTGCATTAAAAATTCTCATTTTCAGTGTTGTAGCATTGGAGCGCTGCCATGGGCATTCTGAAGAGTCACTCTACATCCACAACTATTTTCACCCTTTCAACCCAATTCTATATTGTTATTGCTGAGTGGTGGAGCTGCCTTTGAAAACATACAAAGCAGGTGATTTTCAATTGTGTAAAGCCATGTTTGACTATAGGCATTTGAGTTCATGGGAATAGCCTTTCAAAGTGCCTGGTCCAAAGCATAGTGAAGTCAATGGAATATCTCCAGGTGACTTCATTGGGCCTTGGATCCAGTCCAAACTCTGGAGCCTCAAAGTCTGGACGTCTCAGCTGGGCTCGAAGTTAGCCCTAATTGTTTAAAAACAAATTTTGCAAAATCAACCTCCTCCACACATGCCGTGTCTGATTTTGCAATGACTTGAGGGCCTCCTTGAAGGCTGCAGGCATTCAGCAGCATGCAAAATGAACTTCCACCTTAGGATAAGCCTTCTCACAAAAGTCACAGCAGTAGATGTGCAGTAGATTCATTATGTTGTCTCAATCCTTCTCTGTCAAAATTCCTCCATCTGTGCAGTTTGGTCAGCTTTAGCCACAAGTTGTGGTTGCAGCTCACTGCTGAACTTAGAAAGCCACATAGAAATTCACTTCTTGGAGCCTATTTCCTCCAGGAATCAGCTAAGAAAAATAAATAAATACATAAACCCCAAAATACAAAAAATTAAATTTGAAGTGTGATCTGATCTCCGAAACAATTCTTTATCCATAAAGTTCCCACCCAAGGAACTAGTTATATGCGTGTTTCAAGGAACTATATTGTTTAAAGAAACTGTAAATGTCACACAGTTAAAAGAGAGAGATGCGGCTAGATTTAGTTAAACAATTGACCAATAACTCAGTCAACAATATTCTTATCCTAGGTAGTAGTTATCAGCTTAGACAGCTGTTACAATCTTTCACTGTAATACTTAAAAGGCAAAACACCAAATTCAATACCATATTGTTTGTGTAGTAGTGTTTGTTTAAAGGTAAATCACTCATAAAAGTGTAATTTCCTGCTGATACATAATGGCGGATAGTGGCAGGAAGCCGGCCCGAGCAGACTGAGACCCTGAGATATGCAGCACTAAATCCTCAAGCAGTACTTTACTCCAGCTGGAAAATGATTGTGTTTTTACACCCCGTCACATCTAAATTAGCCCCGGCATATTACCCCTTCACGCAGACGCCTCTCTTCTCTTTGTGCAACAGCACGAGATAAGAAAAAGTTCTACAATCGACACAATGAAGTTCGTGTTTCTTCAAATAAAGATTCCCTTCCTGCTGGGGAGACCCTGCTGGGCAAAATTCCCTCCCCAGTTTGTTTTTCTTACTGATTTGTTACTGAATCATACTTATATTTTGGGTTTCCTTCTGCTTGCGTTCAGCTGGCAAGCTACCTCGTAGGATTTCATCATTTTTGGAACAGCTAATTGAAGCTCCTAAACTCACAGTGGTTCATTCACCGGTTTCTGAGCATCAGCACATAGACAGGGAGCAACCATGGTTGGCTTTGGAAGGGATGCTCTAGATTCGTTTCACTAACACCAAAAGCCCAGCTAACTTGTATGCACATACTACCTCTGCGCCCTGTGGCCCCTCAGACTCTGCAGGGGTTGGCAGGACCAAAGTGGTGGAGATGATCCCAGCCCTGAGAGACTGACACGGTATCAGGTGTAGGAAGAAACATGTCCTGAGAGGAATCATACACTGTTCCCACCCCGGTCCTTTGAGCTGAATGTTTTTTGTCCAACTTCACCTGCCTAAATCTCAGATTGCTGAGTCCAAGCCAGCTCTCTATATGCTATCTGCCCATGGCAGGGGGTTGGAACTTTATGATCTTTAAGGTCCCTTCTAACGCTCACTGTTCTATGATTCTACATATTTTAAATTATAACCGGTGAAAGGAGAGGTAGAAAGCAATTCATGCTGTGCACTCTCTGTACCTCTTTTTGGGTGGAATGAATCAGCATCCATCTCTTAGATGGTCCCTAGTGCCCAAGCCAGTTGGATATGTATTTTACTTTCCTGCATTTCTCCAAAGAGATATCCCAGGATGTCATCAATATGCCTTGATGGTCTGATGCGAGAGAACTCCCTGTGTGCCATAAGAAAGCACTAGATAAAATCTTACTGCCTATGGCTTAAGCCCACGCAGAGCAGGGAGAAAAGGACTTGCCCTGCATCTCTTGCCCTTTCTCTGCCAAGAGCCTAATTGCTCAGACAGCTTAAGAGAGGAAGAACAACTTGTGTCCTCTGCTCTCTCTTACCCGTCTGTACCTGAAAAGCCAGACCCAGCCAGACCTGGATCCAAGCCACAGTGTTCAGAGGAAGTTTTGACAGAGTGAGGATGTTGACCCTCACTTAGTAGGAAGGGCAGTTGCTGTAGAATTTTTACTGGGACTCTCTTGTTCTTTTGGACTTCTGATATGTGCATACGTAGGTATGTTTTACTGAATTCCTTTTAGCGGTCCACAGAAAGGAAACAGGAGTCCACAAAGATCACAGAAAAGTGAACTACTCTGCTAAATTTAAAATCATAAAACATTAATAGAAGGCTAAATTGGAAATCAGTTAAATCTGCCTCCATCGGCCAAGCTCTGCTTTCTCAGCAGCAAAGCATGTAGCTCAGGGAAATTATCCCATCTCTCTCTCCATTAGGGTTTGATGTTATCAGCTTTTTCCTGTCACATACAAAAAATTACCTTTAATTAGCTCAGTTTACAGCTATACTATCCAGCCTTGGAAACTAGTTGTTTTCTCAAGTGTCTTACGAAGCATCAGCAGCAATAAACAGATTAAAGTCCCGCAGCTCAGGAGGGCTGTCTTGCACAACCAAGTTAATACTTAGTCTTGGAGCACCATTGAACATGCTATTCCTCATGCACAGTCCCACATCCAGTCCTGTTCAGCCACTGCTGCCCCTCAGCTATCTCAACACTGAGAGGAACAAGTGCAAAAACCCACCTTCCTTTCTTATGTCAGCAAGCATATCCCAAATTGTGGTCTAGATAAAGGACTTTATTACCTAAAGATGCCTTTTTATTTTCCTCAGGTTTCTTTGGCTTTTTTAAACATAAATGCATTTAGGAACATGAGTTTCCAGTGCAGTGGGAGCTGCTCACATTCCCTGAACTTCATGTTGTAAGAAATGAAGGGGGATTCATTTCCTGATAGGTCGGATGAAATCTTTTTGCAGGGTGCATAGTTCATAACTAAATATAGCATGTCAATTCTTCCCTCGCCTGGAGGAAGAGAAGATTGTCTATTGGTTTCCTCTTCATTGAGCAATTGCTAAAATAAAACGTCTTTGTTTAACTGAATGCCTCTGCAGACTCAGTCAGGTGCAAGTCCCATTTCTTCAAACAAAAGGATAACAAAGGAAACATGCAACTGCCATATAACCTTGTCGTTTGCTTTGAGGAGAGGAAGAGTTACAAGCCAGACATACGCTTCCCTCAGTGCTTCAAGGACAGAAGGAACAGCTGTCAGTCTGGGGGCAGCAGGATGGAGGAGGATCACACACTATATAAAAGGAGAATAGGATTTGGAGTTAAATTACAATCAACAGGGGAATGGTTTGGAAAAGGTTGTGATGGACAGAGTTTCGTCATGGGAATTCTCTCTGCTGGACCATCAGGTTTCTGCTGTGGCAGGTGGTTCCTCAACCAAAAAGTTCTCTTTCAGCTAAGTGAGAATTTACAATGATGCTGCTGTGAGTGAATACGCCATAATTTGGCATTACTTGTGCAAAATGGATCTCTTTGGTATGTGGGTTGGGCTACCAGCCTGAGTCAAGGATTGAGCAAATGTCTGTTCCTTTTTAAAAGAAATAATATTTCTTATTACTGTTTGTACTGCAACCTTGACGTAGAACAAGACCTCTTCATACTTAGAGGCAGACCCTGCTCCTACAAGACTTGTATTTGAAATCAGTGGAGAGATGTGGAAAGGAAAGATTCAGATCATCAGAAATCAAAGAAGAGGTTAGCAGCAGTGCCTGATGCTGGTTTTAGGATGCTAATGATAAAAGGCAGGAATATAGGGAAACGATTAAGGAAATCTCCCAGAATTTTATCACTTAACTGATTATAAAATTCAGGGTTTCTGAATAACACTGCTATTCATAACAACAGAATTCAGAAAATTCACCCTGTCAATAACTTATAGACCCATGTTTTTGCAGTATAAACTCCAAAAAAAGCACAGGCTTTTCTGAATTCATCAGGTCTGAATTTGTTCTCCCCTCAATCACAGCAAGGATGACTGTGGAAATCCACTAAGTTATACCAGAACGGGATGCAGCAGAGAGCAGAAAAACAGCAAGACTGCTTCCAGTTGTGTCAAGACTGCCTGTGTTGCTGCTGTAAAACTTTTACATTTCCTAGCCTGTAAATACTTCCCTGTGAATGTGAATCTGCCCCTCTCCCTCCCTCTCTTAAATGCTACAGCACAGGCAAAGCTCCACGCTGTGGCAGCCTGAGCATCCATAGGTCCCCAGGCCTGAACGTCTTCTCGATCACCTGAAGAGGAAATCTGGGTCTGAGAGGCTGTCATGATCTTGTGATCTGATAATCTGGCCTTTGGAGTAACCCAGGGCAGAGAAAATCATACAAAAGTTCCTGTAGAAACCCTGTGGTCTCAGTTTGTGGTTGGTGGCAGTTTAGAAACTGTGGCTTGCTCCAGTCTCCTGGTGATGGAGAATCACCACATCCCTGGTCAGGTATTGCAGTGGTTTGCTACGCTCTGTGAGTCACTTCACCACAAATGCTACTGAGCCTCACAAGCCTCCTATCTGCTTCCAAACCTGGAAAATCTGCAGATTCTGTTTCTGCATGATACAAAAAAAAAATAATTCTCTTGTTTGGTCTATTGCTCAGCCTAAAGTATCCAACAGAAACCAGAGCTGGTGCTCAGAATATAAGGGTATTACTCTATAAAGTGTCACTGAAGACAGGAAAAATGTACTTTCTACTCAGATCACAAATTTACAAACAGATGTCTTTCCAGCCCAGACAATGTTATTTAAGCCAGTCTTCACCTCAGAGAGAAGGCCTGACTTCACCAAAAGGCTCCTGAGGACATTGAAACTGAATTTTTCTTCCTATTTGAAAACATCTCACTCTTTGAGGGAAATCACAAACACAGGAAACAGCAGCTACGGTGCCTCGTGTTTGTCCATTTAGAAAGAATGCGATGATATCATTTTGGAATGTGCTTTCTTTCTCAGGTTTTTGTTTTGGTGGTAGGAATGTCACTTTCTTAAAAAGTAAAGCACATTCTTGGCTGTTCTCTCACTCCCTCTGCTTCCAAATTTTGCCTACAAATCAATATTCCCATCTCCTGCCATGTGTTTTTCCCAACCTGTCAGATACCGTTCTCATGTTACTAGCACAACCATCTGATGTCAGGCATCCCAACAGGCAATTATAAATAGTCATTTACTATTAGCTAGAGGCCCGATTTCTATAGATATACGTTTCAAGATGTTCTTTGCTATTTTAACTTGAAAGCAGTATTTATTTGCGTTTGGCAGAGAGGATTTGACCATTTAAAGCATGTCCATTTCCATAACACTGTGGTAAAACCCCATGTGAAACCTTAGCCCTCTGAAATGAACTGTAAATACCTCACATTATACATTTGCAGAGGAACCCAAAGGCATGTGATGTCCCATTCTCTGTGAATCTGAGTGGGCACCTCTCTTACTGCTGTGCCTGAGAGTGCCATGTCTCAATGGACATGTTCTTAGATAATATTCGCAGTGCAGATGACACTGGCCAAGACATGGAGGTCCCTTTTGCCATGCTTTTTTGTGGAACTGTCTCTTCTTTCCCTATTTATACCTAATCCAGGTGTTATGAACTTCTACTACATTACCCAATTACATCATGCTTTTTTATTTCTGTTCCCAATTGTTGGTAAGCCTAATTTAAGGTTAACTGATATCCTAAGCCAAGGCCTTCAAGGACCAGTATCCCAAAGGGACTGAGAGGCCGTGACTGCACCTACCCTCCGAAGAGGCCAACCCTGTCTCACCATGCCAAGCTGTTGTCCATGGGAGCATGGAGGAATGAAAACACAAAATTGCCCAAGAAACAAACATTCTGGATCTGAGACTTTGGCGCTAGTTTTTCTCATCTAAAGTTGTTTCCCACTGTGGATCTCAGTGTGCTTTGCAGCTGATTAGGACAGAAGTTAATTTGGTGTCCCCTTTCAGGAAACAACATGGGGAAAGCAAGGTTTTCTTGTCTACATGGAGAAGAGGAGTGTACCTTTACCAAAAGACAACACTGTGCCTCAGGAGCTTGTCCTGCAGCAGCCTGGCACCTCTTCAAATGGCAAGTGGATCCATGCTGATCAGAAGGACAAAATGAGCTTCTTGTATCCCCTAGCAGCCAGACTCACTGTGTTTAAACTTTGATATTGAAAAGGGAGATATGTATCAAAACAGTGAATTACAAAAATGCCTAAAACCAACATGTTTTCTGAAGTGTGTGCTTCAGCAATGGACACCTGGCAAAGGTAGAAGAACAGCAGGGTATTGCCAACAGGGAGTCAATTCAAATGCAAACATGTTGATTCCTGTGTAAATGAAAGCTGACCCCAGACAAGAAAGTCTTATGTCTTCTTGTCCCAGTATATCTCATGTCTCAGAGATGACATGGTGTGTTTCCTAGGTCTTTATACTCACATAACATTAACATTAGCATCAGTCAGACTACAATTTCTGATCAGGATCATCATGTCTACATAATGAACCCAGCACTACTGAAACCAAATTCACTGCCCTTGATCTAATGTTCTGTCTGATCTCCGTGGTCATTTCCAATGAATGCTGCTGCATTTTTTTTAATCATAAAAGACTCCTTTTCTTGAAGAATGTTTGACAAAAGGCCAAGGATCCGTAATTGGACAGAGAATCAAAATTATCTAACACAATCAAGGACACTGCAAGATCAAATACTGTCTTTGCACTAGCGGAGCCGTAGCTACAAAAGAATTAAGAGGCCTGGTTGGGCAGATGTAATCCTGCAAGCATCAGCTAATATATTTTCTTAAGTCTTCTACACTGGCTACAGAATGATTATGCAAAACCAGAGGCTTCCTACTGACTTAAATCAGGATTGTGTGTGGGTGTAAGGGTGTGCCTTCACTGGAGCAGTTTACATGGCAGGGGCCAGAAACCCAACTCAACACGTCTCTGTATTCTTTAGCAATTAGATAAACCAGTAATAAGTTCATAATTGCAATTCCACAAGGTAATTTCATGTGCCTGGGAGATGACAATATGCATGCAATTAAAAGAAGAAAGCTTTTCATCCCTGCAAACTATATTACTGAATACTCCAGTCTTTTCTATTTGCGGCACACAAGCAAAGGGAGGGCAGGGGTCACCCTGAGCAGCGTGGAGGTACCAATGGGGAGGAAGAGGGAATCCTCAAGGCTGTACATTCACTGAGTTCAGTTAAACAGAAAATAGGGAAATGCAGCTCTGTGATATGCTACCTCTTCATAGGAATCTTCAGCCCTTTTTTTTTGGGTTGTATGCAGGAGGAAATGTCTTGGGATAAGGTTCTCAGATCTAGTATAACAAATAGGGTATGAAAAATCCCTTTTGCTCTGACCATCTTTGAAATAACAAAGCAGCTCAGTTTCTGAATTATTATATTTAAGCTGTCTTTCAACTCTCCTTTTTCCCCCGACAGCTTTAAATCTCTCTGTGGGTGGAGGTCTAATGTTGGCACATGCAATTCTATACTTTAATCATTTTTTAACTACAAGATCAAAGCAAGTAGGTTTTTATTATTCCAGTGTCCAATACTTCATAACTTAACTATTGAATGTCAGGCAACAGCTCTTCTCTATGCAGTCTGTAAAAATAAGTCTTTCCAGCTACACTCCTCTTCCAACAAGAAAAGTGCTGGGGAAGAAGAAAGTGTATTTTATTAATAATATGAAAATTAGTAGCAGTACAAAAGAAGAAACCCTGTGGCAGCCATGGTTAACATCTTCATCTTATATTAATTTCTGACACTTTTCCTCACTTTCCCTACTCCAACACTGGAACCCAGAGAAAGAAATAGCAGGCCTGTAGCCAGACCCTCTGGGTGAGTACTCCCCTGGGGTATTATTCCTCTGGCCATGGAGGTGAAAAGCCATAGCACCAGAAGATTGAAAGCACCTACCCCTCCCTGGTGTCAATTGCTCTGTACCTCTGCCTGAATCCTGTCTATATTGCTGGTCTTTATCTGCTGCTTTGTATATGGGAATTCCTCCCACAGGTTTGTTAGTGTCTCACTCTCATGGCTGGGTATCACGGGAATAAAGTTCTCTGGACTGACTGCACACTTGTTCTTTTGTCGACATTGGTGGCTTTGAGCTTGGACAATAAGTGCAAGACAAGGTAAAATTTGGTTCATTCCTTTATATGACTGGAGGAAAGATTCAATCACACCTTTATACTTAGGGAGAAAAGATTTCACTGTTTACCTGCTCACTACTGCTCCCAGGGAAGTGACTTAACCTCACTTAGCAGTCTGGAGGAACTTAAATAGCGTCTTGCTGCAACGTAAGCTCTGAGTTTTCTGCAGGGGAAACACCTTGGGCAGCTGGGCAGTGTGACTGACCCTTGCTGTTCAGCTGCCCTGCACGTACACAGATTCCCCAGGTAGCATTTCCATCGGAGCAGAGCACGCATGATCCTTGCACTTTGTTGTCAGGTTGAAATCCTCCCAAAAACTTCTCTGTCACAAGCTGTTCCAATTAAGAAGGCATGCAATAATGTGCCTAATTACATTTTACTTTGATGAGAGATCTAGGCATTTTTTAAAAATGTATGTTGTATAGGGTTAGGAGAAGATCGTTTCAATTCTTTGCGTATTTTGGCAGGGGCCGTGTCTCCGCCCTTCGGCGGGCTCCAGGCCCTGCGGGGGCACGTGCATCTCTTCTGTTACAGCAACCCATGCTCTGGATGCCAGACGCCAGAAGAACAACGTGGGGTTATTTTTTTGCTGACTCACCCCAGCGCTAAATCTGCCAGCTCTGATCGCTCCAATGCATGATGACAAACAAGACCCTGAACAGTCCAGGGGCTTGGACAGAGGGGTCCCGCTGCAAAATGTTCCATTAGAGCTGTCAGGTTCAAGCAAGCACTTAGAAGGAGATTTATATTTCGTTGATTACAATGGTAATAAGCCACAAACACAAATTCAAAGAGTAAGAGTCAACCAAACCCATGTTCTTTTTGAGCGAGATAAGATCTCTACCTTTTACACGCCTATCTATTGATGTGTTCCTGGATAAAATGTGTATTTTTAATTAACTGTAAGTACCTGCCTTTTATGATGAACTTGGTGCTAGAACCAAAGAAAATCGTATGGAAAAAATGCTGTGTTGGCTGAGTGCGTCTCTCTCTTGTGCTGAGAAATTGGGAGCGCACTGTTTTCCTCTCAATCAATACACATTAGTGTCTAATTGGGGACTATAAAAATATCCACATCACTTTTCTAATTCCCTTGCCAAACAGGCACAAGCATTTATATATGTTAAGCTTCTCTGATGCAGGTTCAACCGATAAATTTCTTTCTATTAGCTAAAAAGCTATGGGGAATGCAATTATCCCTAAAATTAAGGAAGGAAAAGAAGAAAACCTGAAAACAAATGCATCAATACAGAACTAAAATTAAACACAAGGAAATTAGATTTTTCATTGTAATTGTTTAATACTATTCCAGTATGAAATGCTTGTCTCCATTATTTAAACTATTACATCAAAAACTTCTCCATTTAACAGATATCCAAGTACAGATGGAGGTATACTTGTTATATTTATCTATGCATATCTGTGTTTTTGCTCAATGTCTCAGATTTATTTGGTCAGTACAGAGTTCTTGATCATACTGAAGAAGAATTTTAGGTTTGGAATTTATATTTACACTGAACCAAAAAATCTGAGCAGACGGGTATTTCATTAAAGCTAACTTTTAATCTCCATCCAGACCCAGGTCTCAAAGGCCCCTTCCTGGATATCCTCTGTTGTCTCTGCCCAAGGCTTTTGCCATCTCACTCTCTCTTTCGACACCACCCTGTTGTTTGGCTAGCGAGATGCGTTGTTTCTCTAACTAGATCAAGGATTTTGCCAAGTCCTGTTGCTTCCACTTCTGTAGCATATTTAGAATTCCTCCAGCCCTCTCTATCTCAAAATTCTTGGCCCTGCACAACTGTTTTATTTTGGCTGCTAGAAGCCCACACTAACCTAACCAGATTTTGGTTGGCAACACAGATCTTTTTAACCATGTCTGGTTTTCCCTGGGCATATCCTTGTTTACTGAGTCTAGTGGTGGTGGAACCAGTGTAATAAAACTTAGCGTATAAAGACACCAAGGAAAATCCATGCTGAGTCTTTAAAACAAATAAAGGTGCCACAAAACAGAGCTGAGGACATGGCTTAGCCTAAGACTCAGGTTTTCTTTGATTTGGTTGTTGGTTTTATTTTTGAGGATACCTGTATCTGTCTACTGACTACAGCCTCTTTTTAGTGTTTCCCAAATGTAAGCAAACGATGTATAATTTCAATTTTTCCTACCCAGTTTGCACACAGGTGAATGCCCACAAGCAACTGTCTCTGGGTAATGGCAAACACGACGCAGAGACTCTGTGATTCCCCCATTAAAGCTGACTGAATTGTGCTATTACAGCTAATAATGTCTGTTAATATATTAGGGGACTGCTGGTTTAATGTACACTGGTAGATAAATGTACATGGTGGTATTGGTGATGGCAGTGATAAAGATGTAACTGTACAAACACACTGTCTGCTGCTGCAAATCACTCCTTCCTCTATATACCTCACCCACTGTTTTAAGTAAAATCCAGCTTAAATTTTAGCAGCAAAGCTTTAAGCATATCTCAGATAACACTTAACCCATGACCATTTTTATCAGTATGATCTCCCATCTCTGACAGGTTAGATGGAGCACTAACTTCAACAGATTTCCTATATGCAAGATGCACAAGACTGCTTTCATTTAAGACTTCACTCAGTGTTTTACTAAAAGACAAAGTTCATCTTTTTTCTTTTTTTTTTAAGAGCTTTTTATAAAACCCATTTTGGCTGAACTTGGAAAAAGTGACTATACAATGGGAAAGGGCAGGCCCTCCTCTTTTATTTTTTGTCTGAACACAATGGCAGGATAAGGGAGGCACCGCTCATTACAAGGAATACACTTTAATCAAGTTGCCCAGCACCAAGTATTCGTCTTCCACCACTGTAGATGCCAATGTTTGTTTTCTGTCTGGGAGAAGAAACAGACAACACTTTTCATTTTAATAAAAATCTTTCAGAATGAAGCAAACAGATGACCTAATTTCAAGGATCCACTTCTTTACTTGATTTGCAAGTGACTTAGGAGGTAAAGAAGACTGGAGCTTCTCCCATTAGAGCATTGCTGGGGGACGTTTAACACTTTCCTGCTCAGATTGTGGCTGAGAGGTATGAGATCAGTTGCAATGGTGTTTGATTTGACTCTCACTGCTTCAACAACATCGCCGTTAGTATCACATACAGCTTGGCTTGGGAACTGCAACATGTGTTGCTATGACTAATACTGCAGTTGGAAAGGTGGAAATCTGGTTTCATTAAACGCATGTGGGTACCTGTTAAAATGACTTCTGTAACTAAACCCAGGACACCATCTTCAGCTGCACAGGAGCCCCAGTCTCTGGTACAATAGCATCCAGTCTTGGTGGTTTTAAGGATATCAGCAAACATCTTCTGATGGGTTTCCTTTTCCTACAGTACTAGACATCAAAGTATATGAAGACAAGAAATCATAATCATAAAAAAGACTCATCTTTCACCAAAATAACTCACTTCAAGCCTCCAAGTTTGTGCAGAAAAACGTAAAATCCTTAAAGACTCATAATGCAGGGAAACTGAAATGCTTATTTATTTTGAATAAATCACAGAAAATCTCCAGGAATTTGGGGCTCGAGTGCTTCGTTTTTTGTTGTGCTTTAACCCCAGCCAGCAGCTACACCCCAAGCAGCCACTCGCTTGCTCCCTGTTTGGTGGGATGGGGGAAGAGAATGGGAAGAGTAAAAGTGAGAAAACTCATGAGATGAGATAAAGACCATTTAATAGGTAAAGGGAAAGCTGTGTGTGCAAGCAAAGCAAACCGAGGAACTCATTCCCCATGTCCCATGGGCAGGCAGGTGTTCAGCCATCCCCAGGAAAGCAGGGCTCCATCACACCTAACTTGGGAAGACAAACGCCATCACTTCCAATGTCCCCCCCCTTTCCTTCTTCTCCCCCCAGCTCTATATGCTGAGTGTGACACCATATGATATCCCTTGGGTCAGTTGGGATCAGCTGTCCCAGCTGTGTCCCCTCCCAACTCTGTGCACCCCCAGCCTACTCACTGGTGGGGTTGGGTGAGGACCACAAAGGCCTTGGCTCTGTGTAAGCCCTGCTCAGCAGTCACTGAAACATGCCTGTTATATCAAGACTGTTTCCAGACAAATCCAAACCACGGCCCCATACAACCTACTGTGAAGAAAATTACCTCTGTCCCAGCCAAATCCAGCACAATTTTTTATGTTGTTAGCTGACAGCATATACTAATAACACTTGAGGGCTTCAAGCATCGTGTCCTGTCTGGGTGTAGCATCTGATTAAAACAGCAGAGACTTGCTCTATTATCAATGACAAGGTAGAAATAATAGCCTGAAGACTCCTGTTCTGTTCTAGGATTCATCTCCTTTAAAGCCAGATCTCCATACCATTTCGCCAATCAGCACTTAACTCCTCAAAATCCAGGGAGGAAAGGGGAAGAGGAAGGGTGAAGGGGTAGAAACATGAAACCAACTCCTCCTTCCTCTACATCACATTTCAAGGGAGCATCGCTGTAGTCACTGAGCTGCAGGTACAAAAGTCACTGGAGTTGAAGTTCTCCCTTCCAACCCTTACAATTCTGTGATTCTGTTATGAGCTAGGGAGCTGCTTTGGCAGGGGGGTTGGACCTGATGATCTCTCGAGGTCCCTTCCAACCCCTACAATTCTGTGATTCTGTGATTCTGTCATCCTCCTCAGACTCTCTGCTGGGAACATGGGAAAGACACCAGGGAAGAGGAGACAGAAGGTAGTAGTGGACTGGAACCAATGTTTTTTGCCACACACTTCTCCCCTGCTTGCCTTGTGTCATAACAGCTCAAAACAGCTGAAACTTGGTGGAATCTGTCAACTTCTCCACAAACCTCCAAAAACTATGGTATTAACCATCAGCTCCCAGGAGATAGTTTCCCTTGGAACTTGTGCTCCAGTGGTGAATGATCCCTCACTGTCACAAACACAGGTCACATTTCTCATTTAAACTTGTTTCACTGTAGCTTACTAACACTAATTCTTGGTATCCAGTGCAAGACAGCACCTCCCTGTATGGGTCTCTAGGGGAAATCCAGGCACACTAAGATGCTGCAATTCTGAGCAGAAGCTGGGACCTGAACTGGAGGTATTACTGACAGCATGGAGCTGTCTTTGAGGCCCAGGCGAACTTTGCAAAGTAGCTAATGTAAAAAATAGATGGTCTGTTGCAAAGATCTTGCAGTTCCATCTGGCAAAAGGTATACTGGACACTCTGTACTTTGAGAGGGGCATCGACCAGTTGAAGCAGGGGATTCAATCTTTGTGCCAGAGCCATCTGAGTCCCAGACCTCCTTTTCATAAAATCTTTGCTTACTTTACTGGCCTACTAATTGCTACTATTAAAGCAAATGGTACCTGTGTATAGTCTTGCATGGGCATTACTAAAAGCACCAACACCCTAGAGCTGCCAGGCGCTGAGGTGTGCTGCAAGCTAATGCATTCAAATGTCTACACCCATCAGATGGGCATTTCTGTGATTATCCTATTTTTTTACCATTTCAGACGTGACATCCAGGAGAATGTAAGCATTGATTTTCCCCTACCAAAACCAGAGACACTTTGTCAGCAGAGGGTTTGTTCCATGGGCTGGATTGGAGCTGGACATACAGCACTCCTGGTGACATGAACTTCTGGAGCACATTCTGTAGAAATCCAGCTAAATCTCACCCACAGAGATGGTGATCAAAACAGTTGCACTCAAACATCTCATCATTTATTAGTCATGATCTTTCCTCTTTTTTTGTAATTCTGAGGAAATGTTTTTCTTCTACACAGAGCTTTTAAAACATGGGGTTTTTTTTGTTTAGCACTCTCTTGTTCCTGCTTGGGAAGTGCAGAAAACAAGTAGAGAAACACAAATTTATTTTCTATAGATTGGAAATCTTTTTTTTCCGGTCAGCTCTGTTACTGACTCAGCTATGTGTGTGCATTGCCAAAGGAAGTAATGGGAGTTGTCTATACAAAACAGAGGGAGCACAAATCAACAGGAGAGAAAATTGGGTTTCTCTTGAGCCACCGGCAAAAACAAACCCATCAACGATGTAAAACGAGACAGGGCTCACTGCAGACTTGCAGATTCCCTGTGCTGGACCGATGATATCTAAGTTGCATGACAGTAGCATGACGCAGCTCTTTTTCCTTTAATCCAAAGAGTATCAGCCTGCAGACTGCTTCTCAGCATAGCTCTCTGCTTGCAGACACTGCAGCATTGATTTCCATCTGGTGCATGTTTTAAAAGTTTCCTTCACAACCTCAAGGATTAACTGCCCCTTTTTTTAAATAAGGGAAGTTTAGATTCTGAAGTACGCTGGAGGAAACAATCGCAGCAAAGAAGCACCAAATCTCTTGCAAACTCTCCCCTGATCATTGGGCATTCAAAGATCCACCAGCAGCTGTTAATGTAACGTTATGGATGTTTAGCAGGACTTCCTGTAGCTAATGAACGTAGCTCTTTCAGTGAGGAGGCACAGTACAATGCTGTCCCAGGAAAATAAAAGCGATGTAACATTCAGTCAGGAATGCACTTACTACATGGGCCGGAATGGTGAATTGATCTCATGCTTGTGTAACAAAGATCTCATCTGTAGTCCCCATGCACTGCAGGCACTGGCCCAGGCTCGGAACGAGCGCAATGATCCTGATCCCAAAAGGAACTGATTAGGAGGGACATTCCAGGAGCTATTTGATACAGGCAGCACAAATCCAGAATGCCATTTATAGAGTAAAAAAATAGCAATACAGCAATCTGCAACATTTTTATGTCTAAGGATGCCAACAGCATTATCTAACTGACAGTGAAAAGAAAGGCTTTTTAAGCACTCCTATAAACATGGCGTTCCTGGATTTGAAGTGGGCAGAGTGGATGGACAGATGTTTTAGTGTGAGCACGACACATGAGAGAAGAATGCTCAGTTTGTTTTCCACTGCTTTCCTCTTGATTTGAACAGAAATTATACATGTAGGTCCATTTAAAATCCTACTGCTCATTTCTCTCTGCCTTGAGGCACACAGTGTGTACCCCAGGCTATGTGGAGCAAAACGTAAAGTTGTGAGGTGAGCTCGTGCTGCTGGAAACAAGGACAGTGGAAGTAACACAGACAACTTGCAAGAAAGGCTTTCGTCATCCTTTGCCAAATATCCAACTTGTGGCAACTGTGCAAGCAAGTGAAAATGTACTCAGAGTTTTGCTTCATCAATACTATAAAATAAACTGAAGTTAAAATGGGTGTTGCCCAATCCAATTGTCAAACATTGCAGCCGCAATACAAAGACAAATGTTTATTGGCTTAACTTTGAAACTGCAGTAAATGCTCTTCTATTCAATTAGATAAACAAATACAGTACTGAGTATATAATAGGGCCCTTTCAAGTAAATTATGCTTCCTAACTCATGTGTAAAAGAAAAATGACTTTTAATGTTTATATTCCTGTAAAATAAGAAACCATCAAGGCTATCCTTCTGTTATAGTCCCCATATAAAAAATAAAGAAGGTTTAAATGATGACCATTTTATGACACCATGAGCAAAGCAAAGAAATAAAGCCAGGCTGGCATTCCAGCTTTTCTTCTCACTATTAAGAGAGAGGGAGAAGAAATGATCTGTTCTGTTCTCTTTTACAGTAGCCCAAATCCTCAGGAACTGCCCTGACTTCAGTTGGTTATTCTGGATTTATGGCAGACTGAGATTAGAATTTGGTCACACACGAATGAAGAACCGAACATCCACATTCACTCTCACTTGTGTTTTCCTTTCTTACGTACACAACATAGCAACGCTGTCCTTGGCAGGGAGAGATTACCTTGCCCTTGAGTTCCCTGCCTAGTGATATTTATGCAGGTACCAAGCAGGATGCCTCCATAAAGGCAGCACTTGGCTGCCTTCTCCAGCAAACACATCCACATCTATGCCCGGAAAGAACTGCATCCTCTACAGGATCAGGGCGTCAGCAAAAGGCTAAAACGCATACATGCAGCATTATGCCTCCAGTGATGAGAACCACCTGTTTGTGAGTCTGCTCTATTGTTTCTGCCAAAGATTGGCTCTAAGTCACAGCAATCTCTCATGCAGATATATTAGTGTACATGGATTCTGTATCTTTAAAATGCCAAGTAGAAAACTGTAGTAGGTATTGTATAGCACTATGGTTAACACAATATCCAATTCCTGGTCTTGATGAAGGAGAGAATTTTCTTCAGCCAGTCTGCTTAGCTATGAGAATCTCAGATCTAGGCTCAGCAAAAAAAGCAAAGCAGTGAATAGCTCCTTTTAAATTTAAAAGCAACGATACCCCGTGCGCAGCTAATGCCCCATGCCTGGTTAGTCTTGTTCAGCTGTGGTACAGAATCCTTACACACAAGCAGGTTACCACACAGTGTCCTTCCTCTGGTCTTGATGCCTACCAATATTAAATACATCCACCTCTTCCATTCTGCAGGTTTTTTAATAAAGCAGCTGCAGGCAAGGAAGAGGCATTAAGAGAAGGAGCACTGCAAAAGTAAAGTGAAAATAGGCTGCTCCAGGAGATCGACAGAGATTAGGGTTGGATATCCCTAGGCTCAGCTTTACTGTGAGCATACTAATGCCCAAATCTCCAATTGAAATGCTCTGGAAACCTCTGCAGCCTCCAAGAACAGAATGTGAAATAATAAATCCAGCAAGGTGGTTCACAAGTAGGAAAGGGGGAAGGGCTGCATTTTATGCTGGGTTGTTTTGAGTTTTTTCCTTTTTTCTGAACTATAACCAAAGAATTGAAAATGTCTAAGTAAGCAGAACATTTATTAAAAAAACCCAACCATACGAACCAACAAAAAACCAAACACCACCGCTGCCAAGGTTTCAAAGTCAAGCACTCAAAAGTCAGGAAATGTCAGTGCCAACAGTTTTGAGAGTCTGGTGTAGGATGCTTAATGTTTTGTTTTTCAGAACCTTCTTAAAGACCCTCTTAAATAATCTCATAAATACCCAAACTCTAACTTCACAGTCAGCTCACGACAACAGGTCAGCTCAACTGCTTGCAGGTAACTTACTAAATCATTCAACTCAACCGGTCCAATCCCTATATTGGTTCCTGATGTCAGCTCTCCTATGCTGAAATCCTGCTGCCCTGTGCCTCCAGCCCACATCCTGCACTGCCACAGCACTTCCAGGCTCTGTTCTCCATGCTGTCCTTCAATCACACTCTCTGATGAAAAGTTACACCTCCTTGAACTAAGCTGTGGTGAGCTTAGGCTGTCCTTCCTCAGAGCTCTCCTCCAACTCACTTCTAACCACAAGAATCTCACAAAAGCTTTTAGGCTGCTTCGTTCTGTATTTTGATACTGATGAGCACAATGTCTTGGATTCCCAAGCACTGCTGCAATACAAATAAATATGAAAGTAATATAGTCTGCCTATTGAAGAAGAGGTAGGAACATGGCCAGTTGTATCTCCTTACCTTTCTACTTCATAAATCACATAAATCATAATACATACACATATATATATTCAGATATGTCAAAATTAAAGCCAGGTACCTGCTCCCTACATCTGGTGGAAAAAAAACCCCAAACATCTGACAATTTTTTTCCCTTTGGAATGTCTCTATTTACCGAACAGAAACATTTCATACAGACAAGTATTCAATTAAATTCCTTTGGAAAACAGGCAAGCTTCCACTGGAGCTATGCCAGCCCCGGCTTCTGAGCAGCCCAGCTGGTTATCTCTTGAGGTTTGGGGCTTCCAGCTCCCACAGCTTCAACAAATCTTGCTAGGCAAACTGCCTGCAGATTAGGGACCCTGGGCTTACAATGCCTGCAGCCCAGGGCAGGCTACAAGGCACAGTACAGTGTCATGGTGACTGCAGAGCCCAGAGATACCAGGGTCACGGCTAAAGCCATGGCCAACATTCAAGCATCCAACGACTTAGGCTCCAGCCCTTTTTACAGACAATTTCCAACTATTGGAACATCAAGGTTCCCTCAGAAATCAAAATACTTTTCTCCTTCCAGCTCTATTGCATACATATGGGGCAGGAAAAAAAAAAAAGCAGATTCTTCTTATTCCTTTAGTCTCCTTCAGCTGTTACTTATTACTGTACGTTAGCCTTGTTTGTTCTTTGTATGAATTAGCTTGTGGCTCTTTTGGGAAAGACACCATTTTTCTACCTGTATTTGGAGTTTCTAGCATAATGAGACCCAGATTGTAGCTGTACATGGCACTGTAACACTAACAACAAGGTGTTAGAATTTTCTTTTTTCCCTCATTAGGGAGTAGCTTATTGAAAAATCAGTCTTCCCTCTAATCATTTTCACTCTGTTAGCTGTAGGCAACATTTGTTGGATAGTAATTAAAATAATTTAGAAGTATCTAAATTTTGCATGCATATTGTTTCTTATTTTTTCACATACTATGTGTTTGTTCTTTTCCCAACTGAAAAGACAGAAATCAGAATTTACTTCCCATGTTCTCACCTCCCTCTCTCTACTTTATACCATATTGCAACTTGTCATATTATATTATGAATATCTTATGAACTGTCTAATTGACATATTAGTTACATATTTATTATGAAGAGCTTTTTTTCCTCCACTATTTTTAAAGATTGATTTTACATGTCATGGTATCCATATCTATATTTATAATGAATATATTTCAAATGTTTTTTCTTACCATATTTAGTTCAAGGATTTTAATGATGATACACACTGAAAAAAAAAAAAAAGAGTTTTGTATCTGCATTTCACAAGGCAGATGGATAAATTTCAGCTTTTCTGGGAATTCACATCATTGCATTAGACACAGGTGAGTTTTCCACGACAGCCACAAGACGGTACTTGACTTTGGAAAGCAAGGACTGAGATGGTTCTTTCCCATTAAGAGAAACGGACACACTGTGGTTTTTCTGAGAACAAGGAGGAGCTAACCAAAACATCCAAGGGAAACTAATTGAAATATTCCTGTAACTTGGAGCGGTGCACATCAGCAATACACGCGCCCCTCCCGTTTTGCTCATGCTGTTGGTCCTTCTGAACCAAATGCTGCAAACCCATACAGAAATAATTATTCTGAGTTCTTCAGACTGAGGCTATTCGTGTGATTAAAGCAGCTCTGAACCAACTGATGGTAAATAAAATTGTTGGAACATAATGTTACGTACTGCAGTGCAGAACTCTAATTTTATATTTTGTAATCAAAATGTAAATTATTTACAAAAATGGAAAGAAAAAAAGGTTGCCTCAGCAAACTTGCTACTAAAATAAAAACAAATTTCTCTAGAGCTCTATTTACAATGCCAGAAGAATTGCATAAGCACGATTCCTGACTTTCATGAATGTAACCAGGGTGGTTATGCCCCAGAACTGAATAATAATTAAAAGCTAGATATTGGCAGCTTCAGGCTTGCTTTTCCACAGGAGCCTAAGGGGTAAACTTTAGAAGCCAAACTTCACAACAGCCACTTCATTACAGAAAGAGCCTGCATCTGATTCCCAGAGAGGCACTCAAAACTAATGCTCTGTGGCAATCCACAGATGATTCACATGAAGAGGACAAGCTTTCATGCTCCCAACTGTAAGGAATCCTAACACAAAATCACAAAACATACGTGATTTTGGACATTTTCATCCATCTTTCTCACTCAGCCTCTAAAGAAAAGCTGTCTGACCTTCCTGTTACCCTCATGTGAACTTAACAAAAATTGCTTGTGGCCCAGGGAGCTGAGGAGGAAGTTCTGGGACCAGTTTCCAAGCAAAAGCCAATGCCTCTACAGGCATCCCAGCTGTCTGCTTCTGGATGGGGCTGAACTGGGAACACAGCTGGATCCTGGGTCAGCCAGCGCCCATTGGCTTCAGCAGCTTCTGCTGGCTTTCTTCTGCGCAGAGCTGAGGATTCAGGTTATCTGTCACTCTAACATAGAATCACACAAGCATAGAACAGTTTGGGTTGGAACATCGAAACCTTTCTAGTCCATATGTGGCACAGGACATGTATTTAACAGCTCACAAACCACAGGTTTGCCATAGTTTATATTTGCTGTCTTTTTTTTCCCCCTATAACCAGCAGCTATAGAGAAATACGAGGCTATATCACAAAAAGTTTTTAAAAAAATGAAAGCTGACAGTCGCAAGACAGTGTGCCTGTAGCTGCTGAGGCTTGTACTTGCAGTATCTTAGTAACTACAGTACTCACACATATATAAAAAGAAATATAAGAAAGTAATGATACTCTGCAATATATTAAGGAGCCCTCTGGAGTTAAGAAAGGCTCAGGACTCAATGATTTTTGTTCATGAGCAATGGCATGTTAAAGAGCAAAGTGAGCCAGATAAGGACTGGCTGAATTTAAAAGCACGTGCAGACATGCACAGAGACACACACACACAAACCTCTGTGGAAAACATGCTACCAAACTGCCTGAACAAACCCAGCAGCTCAGGCACTCTGCTAAGCTCCAGCGAGAAAGGATGTTCCTGGGTGTCCATTCCCAACAAACAGTGGAACTGCTGCCTGAAGGGGTGGGCAAAGGTGGCAGAGGACTCCCCAACTCCCTGCACACCCCTGCCCATGCATGCAGGTGGAAGCAAGAGGGGGCGCTGGCTTTGAGAGCCGTTGTGGGCAGGAGAAGGGCAGTAGCGCCAGGCTTGCACGGGAAACATTCCCCATCGTGTCCCAAAGCAAACAGCAATAAAACAAACTGCTAATGAGGATGCAACCTGACCCTCTGCAGGGTACATGCCCAAGGAGTGTGTGCCTGCCTGTGTTTAAGGGGAAGGGAAGGACCCTGACGGCGGAAACTTCAAGCTCAAGGGGATTTTTTTCTCTTTTTTAAACAACAACAAAACCAAAATTGCTTGGATATTTAGCTGGTGATAAAAATTACTCACAAAGTAACACAGAGCAAACACTGCTTTGAAGGAAAGAGAAGTCTGTTAAACAAAGAACCTTACCCTGCGGAAAGAATTCCTCTTTAAGGCTAGTGTTAACATTTTGGGTTTTATAAGAAATCCCAGTGAATCTTCCCTTAAAGGATCTTCATCTCCAGACAGTACACTTCTTTTTCCTCTTTGACTGTTGACCTAGTCTGCTGGTCTTTCTTTCCGTGTTTAAGTGAATCCAGAGGCAGCCACAAAGAAGAACAGAGGGCTGGAGCACCTCTCTTGTGAAGGCAGACTGAGAACATTGGGTTTGTTCAGTCTGGTGAAGAGAACGCTCTGGTGAGACCTTATAGTGGCCTTCCAGTACCTGAAGGGGCAACAGGAAAGCTGAAGAGGGACTGGGTACAAGGGCAGGGAGTGACAGGACAAGGGGAAATGGCCATAAGCTGAAGGACAGCACATTTAGATTAGGTATGAGGAAGAACTTCTTCCCTGTGAGGGTAGTGAGGCCCTGGCACAGGCTGCCCAGAGAAGCTGTGGCTGCCCCTGGATCCCTGGCAGGGTTCAAGGCCAGGCTGGATGGGGCTTTGGGCAGCCTGGGCTACTGGAGGGTGTCCACACCCATGGCAGGGATGGGACTAGATGAGGTATCTTTCAACCCAGGTTGCTTTTCTTTATTAAGGTGTTTATCATACAGTTACACAAAACATTCTCTGACCCTCCTGCTCATTCACACAGAACATGCAGACTTTGGTATTTTACAGCAGGAGATGAACAGCTCCAGGAAACTGAAGAACCCATGAAGAAACCACTCATGACAACCTTCACAACATTGTATCTGTTAGTTTAATAAGCAAGAAAACAATATGTAACACAGAAGCCACTTCTAAGGAAAGTAAAAAATGTATATAATGGAGTGAAAGGCAACCTGTCACTCTGACACCTTCCTGGTAGATGTTCTATTAGGAGTGTAATGGTAAACCTGGATACGCTCTGCAGAGAGACTGTGATAGCCAAAAGTAATCCAGGGTATGAGAAGTTTTGGGACTGATGATCTAGAAAGAGTATCATAGAAATGTAGATGATACTTTATGGAACAGTGTTAATCAAAATTAAAGAAGTTCTAAAGCAGTTAAACGTAGACTTAAAGTTAAGCATTAGACTGACCTCACTGAAGCTAACAGCTTGGAATTATGAATATCTATTTTCACAAGTTTCTGGAGGAACACCATCGTTCATACTTCTGCTTTAAAAAAGCAGACACACTGGGATGTCAAGTAACACACAACAGAGTAGTTCAGAGATCTGCAAGCTGATCATTATCTGAGGTTATAAATCCATCCCAGGCAGTGCTCTGTCTGAGCAAACACGTCTGGCCTCTCAGTGTCCTTTGGAATCCAGTTACTCCAGCAGAAGTGGTGAGTGCATGGTGGGCACGTCTGTCCTGGTGGGACTTGACCTGTGAGCAGAGCTCTCCTGACCCCCAAGCTGTGCTGCTGAGTAGCATCTCTGCCCTGTAACCTCTTGTACTTCTTGCTGTTAAGGCAGTGCACTTAAACGCGGTCAGAGTCACTGTACCAGTCACCACAGGCAAGCTAAAAAAGGAGTGCAAGGGGACAGGTAAGGAGAAGCACATAATCTCACCATCCAGAAGTCATTCCCCCTCCTACTGCCCATTGGAGTAAGCACGAGCTGAGGGGCATTTCCTTGCCAGGGGTGTTCCTGGAGTAGCCACTTGCTGCATTCATCTCCTAGGCCTTCATGTGGAAACAATGAAATTCAGGTCCAGCTGTTGGACACTAGTCCCACTGTGCAGGACAGAGTCTTCCCATTTCTTTTCTCACTCAGATTTCACCTGTAAAATTGTAACACTAAGGCTGCTCCCGAGCCTCAGCCTTTTAAATCCTTCGCTCAAGGAACATATTCACAAAGAACACTTTCCTGTAAAGAAGTCTGCCACTTTCAGTTGTAACACCAGAGAGGCCTGAAATGTGTTCAGCCGCTCCAGGTACACAAGCAAGATCAGGTCTGCGACACATCACAACCCCAAAAGCTCCCCACCTAAGAGCAGGAATGGAATAAGCAATCCATCACATGCTATGACACATTCCCCAAAACACACACACACTCAAAACCTTAAAGCGGTGTCAGAATGTTTAATGAAGAGGGCAATCTAACTGGCTGAACCGACCTGGGTACCCGGTAACTTTTAACATAAGCAAACAGAGATACTGTAAACTCACTCTGCACAGAAACTGTGTTTATACTTAAATTGGACTTGGAAGACTGAAATAATTTAGTAGAAAAATATAGCTTAAGTTCCCAGGAGCTCCGTTTGACCTCAAGATCAGAAATATAAGGACATATTCAATGATGCAAACAGAGTTACATAAATATTTTCAACATCAGCTAATAAAATGCATTTAGTTGCCTATTTGTTATGATAGCTTTGGAAATAGACTTTTAAAAACACTCTGTTCAGTCCTACAAACCTTGCCACTTGGGTTACCAGAACTGACAGTTAAGTGTTCTGCAATGTAAGTGCTGCCTCATTTACTTCTAAGTGAGCTGTGGAATTGCAGGATCTGTTCTTTTTAGCCATACTGCTAAGATTCTTCATACTACATGCCAAGGTCATAAACTTTCTTAGTGATGCTGTGGAAGCAGAAGAGAAAAATTGGATGCAAGAAATTTCAATTATTCTCAGGGCCATCAATATATCAACAAAATAATTCTAATTATATAGCGACTAAAATAGCTGTACACTGGAAAATGTGCAGGGAAAGTGAACACAAATCAGAGATATTACTGACCAAGACAAAGGGCAAGCTTTGTTGCTCATGAATCTAGAAAACCGTTACCAAGAATGTTAAAACACCAAGGAGAATCTAACACAATGTTGCGTAACAATGACCAAACTCCTATGAAAATCAGGAAATTGTTGAATCTAAGAGCTATTTGTTAAAAAAAAAAGGGAGGAAAAGGTAATTATTTTGCAATTTTACTGCTGAAAATAGCCTCAGGAGTCTAATGAAACTGTATCAGTGCATGGCCACCAGTGGAAGCTGACTCTGATAGGGAGTTGGAGAAGCACCAAGTGATGCACTGCAGGTTACCACAGAATCTATTAATTTGTACCTGCACCTTCCACACCACTCGTACAACTCCCATTTTGACATAAGACCACCACACAGGTATAAGAGATCATACTTCTAATAGCAAGGTCCTCACAATGCAAAACCTAACCTACACCCAGGATGGTAACAACCTGTGGTGCAGTTCAGTACTTGGTTGTATCATGTCTTCGGAGGAGGGCCTGTGTTCAGTGCAGGCCTACCCCACAAATTTTGATACGGTATGCAGCGTAACGGATCCTCAGAGAACACTGAGCAACCACCTGCCAAAGCGGCTTCACAAACAGGTGTTTGTGAGGAGTCAGGGCTCCGGTGTGCAGCTGCCGCGACCCCTTTTTGGAGGTGAAGCCCGGTATTTCGGCTCAAGTGGGAAGAGGGAGGCAGGAGAGCGTCGCAGCCCCGTCCTGCCACCGCTCTGCGGGCCCACCTGGGAGGGAGGGAGCGAGCTGCCAGGGCGCGGTGCTGCGTTACAACCGGCAGCCGCCGCAGCCTCTAAGCGCACCGGGGCCGCGCCGCGCCCGGCCTCGCTGGGCGCTGCCCGGCTCGGCCCTGCCCGCCGCACTCGGCCCGGCCGCCAGCGGCTGCGCACGCCTCTCCCTCCTCCTCTTCCTTCACCTCTTGGCAGCCGCTGTCCCCGGCAGGGATGGAGGCCATTGAGGAGCTGGCGGTCAAACCCTGCACCTCCTCCTTCTACCTGCGGCCTTTCCGCCTCTGCTACCGGCAGGTGAGTGGCGCCGGCGGCTCGGCCCGTGGCGTCCGCCCAGCCCCTGCCCTCACGCCCGGGCCGGGCTGGGCGGTCCCGTTCCGTCCCAGCCCCCCGCCCTTCCCTCCGCCGCGGCCGGTGGCAGGCCCTCTCCTGCCTCATCCTGGGGAAGCGGAAGACTGAAGGAGAAGGGCCGACCGGCCCGCGGGTCTCCCTGGCGTCCTGCGCCCCCCGGCCTCCGCCATTTTGGGACAGTGGCGGTGTCGCCGGAGGTGCGTGCGCCTCCGCCTCATGGCGCCCTTCCGCCCCGCTCCGCCCCCAACCGCCCCTCAGGCCGCGGCTCTGCCCCTGCCCGTTCTGGCCCTCCCTGGCCGGCAGGAATGTGGCGCTCTAGGTGGACAGTGGCAACACCGGTGCTTGTGGGGGGCAGTGCTTTGGGTGTGCCACCATTTCAGGCCCCTCCGTGGGTGCGCCAAGTCCCCGGTACCTCAGAGGGGTTCGGGGCTGTTTCCTTAGCCCCTGTTTTTTCAGTTCACCTTTGAGCGGTGCAGCCCCTGGCAGGGCCGGTTGTTACATCGACAAGGCGTGCTGTGGCTCCGCAAGGCCAACCTCGGCACTGGCATGTGGGAGGCAGGGAAGGAAATCCCTTTCCTTACCATGCTTCTGTCAACCTGCATCACCTTTCACAGCATCCTTGGGAACTAGTACCTCCAGCATTGGAGGAACACACATCGTGCAAAGAAAGTGCCAAGGTTGTGCATAGGACTGATTGTTTCCTTAGTCAACAACGCAATGTTGACTGGTCCAGGCTGTGCTTTTACTCAGGTAGAAGGATGGAATTTGGACAGCCCAGCATGCTGGAGATCGCACCTCCTCACTCTTAATTCCTTCTTTACTTTGCTTTTAAGCACATCAGTTGAAAAGTCAGAAGAGGGATTACACATGGAAGAGGCGTATTTAAGTCCAGCAGTGACATGAAATACAGAAAAGGAAAAGCAAGGGTTCAAACAGCTTGCATCAAATCAGATGAAATTATGTTTTAACCAGTCTTTAATATATTTTGTACATGATTTTCCTAAAGAAAGCTCTCTTATTGGTTAAGTAAAACATTTTGATTTGGGAACAGCTGAAAGTTTTACACTGAATTAGTTATTTCTTCTTAGGTTCCAGAAGAAAACCTGAAGAACATTCTCTCATGTTCTGGGTTTCCACTGGCTTAGTTTACAAATGACAAGAGTTACTTACTAATTTCATTTTAATTTCTGAGTCATGCTCCTGTTTGCATGAAAAATTAGATTTAATTAAAATGTACAAAACAGTATTAGAAGATTACATGTAATTAAATTCAAGTGCCTTAAATGTGATGAGTGTTGTAAAGAAATAAGGATGTGTTTGGTCACATGCTGGGATTTGATAGTGACCACCACTGCCACCAAAAGAAGTAGACTTGTCCTTTTGGCACACCTTCCTACATCCCCTTCTTCACAAGTGTTTGTGCAGCAGCACAGTGAGCTGAATAAGAATCTGGTCCAGGTCAAACCTAATCCGGTCAAAAAAAAGCCTAGTTTTAACCTAAACAAGGTCCGATGCAGTTCAAATGCTTATTCTGGCAAAGGAGAGATAGTAATGTGGTGGTCAGGGATGAGGGTTTGGGGGCTGGTTGAGGGCAGAGATTGTTTCTCTTCACCACAGCACTGTCTTAAAATGAACGTGAAAATGCTTTAATGGCATCTCTACAGAAACTGGCTTACATCCAGACTACTGAAAGCCTGAGTTGAACAAGTGCACAACTGTCTGCACCAGGCCTGGGAGACAGGCCTGAAGTTTATTAAAAACACACTTTGCATGTAAAAAAAGACTTACTAACCAGAGGAAATACTAAATATTTTTAGTCATCTGACTAATTGTTTCAAAGGCATTTATGCCTGCTGAAAACCCCATTAAATATCTAAACAGTTAAGTGCCTAAAACCTAAGAGAGTTAGGTGCATGATATGCTTCAGAATTTTTTTAAATTCCACCACTCAATGAAAAATGAAAATTATTTGTGAAATCCAGCTCTTGATCTTAATCACAGAATCACAGAGTTGTAGGGGTTGGGTTTTATGATGAATAGATCTTCCCACACCAGAGACTTGTGCTGCCATTCAGCAAGACTCAGGCTGGAGAGCTGGGCGGGGAGAAGTTCAATGAGATTTAACAAGAGCAGGTAGTAGGTCTTGCATCTGGGGAAGAAGAACTCTGGGTACCAGTATAGGTTGGGGACTGGCCTGTTGGAGAGTAGCACAGGTGAGAGGGACCTGGGGTCCTGATGGACAGCAGGATGACCATGAGCCAGCAATGTGCCCTCATGGCTAAGAAGGCCAATGGCATCCTGGGATGTATGAGAAGGGATGTGGTTAGTAGGTCAAGAGAGGTCCTTCTCCCCTTCTACTCTGCCCTCGTGAGACCACACCTGGAATATTGTGTCCAGTTCTGGGCCCCTCAGTTCAAGAAGGACATAGAACTCCTTGAAAGAGTCCAGCACAGGACCACCAAGATGATTAAGGGAGTGCAACACCTTCCTTATGAGGAGAGGCTGAGGGAACTGGGCCTCTTTAGCTTGGAGAAGAGGAGCCTGAGGAGTGACTTTATTAGAGTTTATAAGTATGCAGAGGGTGAGAGTCAGGAGGATGGAGCCGGAGTCTTCACAGTGATGGCCAGTGATAGGGCAAGGGGTAACTGGTGCAAACTGGAGCACAGGAAGTTCCATGTGAATATAAGGAGGAACGTTTTCACTGTGAAGGTGACGGAACAATGGAACAGACTGTCCAGAGAGGTTGTGGAGTCTCCTTCTCTGGAGACATTTTAAACCCACCCTGATGCGTTCCTGTGTGATTTAGTCTTGGTGGTCCTGCTCTGGCAGGGGGATTGGATATTTTTGTGGTCTGTTCCAACTCCTAACGTTCTGTGATTCCCCCATCCAACATTTTTTATTGACTAGCTAGGAAAAAAACCTGCCAACTTCTCAGTTTCTAACTGTTGCTGTATCTTAGAGTAAACTTAGTTTCCCTCTTCTGCAAATTTGCTTAATGTAACACAAATTAAAAAAAAATAAAAGTCTGAATAACAAAATAATCTAAATGAGGAAATTTGAAATAATGGCATTTGTTACACTGTGAAAACTGAAACTAGTTTGGATACTTTATGAAATATGTAGCATCATACTGTAAGTGGAAGGCTTGGGGCAGTCTTATAGTTACTTCTTGTGAAGCTATAAAATGCCCCCTATAATTCATTACAGTCTCAAGAAGATTCATTGATGCGTATTTTCATGTTGATATAATATTGATGAATGGTAATTTGGGCTTTGAAGATTGAGATTTTAAAATTATTTTTAGATACATTCCTAAATTAGGCATTGATATTTCAACACAACTCCTCTGACCTAGGACACAGTTAGAATGAGAGGGCTTTTTTATTTTACTGGTTTGGGTTTTTTAGAACTACTGGGGTTTTTTTAGAAACAGGAAATTGAAAGAAGTTTTACAGATAGTGTGTGATTTTAAGATTATTTCCAAGCAATCATGAACATGTTATTACAGTCTTGATTCTAAGACATTTCATCTAAAAATTTTTCTAGTTGTGTGGAGGTAATTTTAATCCCAGCTAAAGCAGTTTAGTCTTCAGCAGTTAAACATAAATGTATATATAGGTGGTTTATATAAGAGTTTACCCTGCTAGTCTGATTTTATCCATTCAACCTGTACCCTGCTGAGCTGTAAACCACAATTGTTCTGGTAGGTTTATGGACCACCTGAAATCTGCAAGATACCAGAAAGGGATCTAAATCTAAAGAAAATGCTGAGTAAATATTGTTGTAAACCCACACAGATTATGCTTGTGAAGAAGATTGTGGTCACACCTGATCAAGAGGGAAGCCAAAGACTTGGATAGTCTCCTACCTGTTAGTCAGAGGAACTTTACACAGTCAGTATTGTAGGCCCAAAGGCTGGATTAGTGTTTTGGCCAGCTGAGTATTTTTCCTGGGTATCTGGATATTCAGATAGGGAGTGGTTGGCACACAGAGCAACAGAGTTGTATGTCCATAGAATCAGGTCAGGCAGTTACTATCATGTTGGAGAAGACTGTCTCTTTATGTAAAAGCTTGAGTTGTCCTTTGGGTTGAACCTATTATTGGCTACATTGAGAAATGCTCTTCCAAAAGACCATCAGAAAAATGTCAGTTTCTGGCTATTCAGATAGAGTGAAATCATGGAAGTTCCTTAAGGTACAGCAATTTACAGTGGAGGGTCATGAGGTATTTTCCTGTAATGCCTTTAATCCACTTTTTAAAGTTACTTGTTCTGCCTTTGTATAGTGCCAAGACAGAAATGGAAGTGCAGTAAAGGAGTCGTGGAAATCAGCAAACTGTAGGCAGATTTGGTTACGGCCCATGTGGAACAGTTTAAAAATTACATTCTTCAAAATAGGCATCTAATGGCTCCTCAAAGCAGACCTCACTTTCTGCCTGGGATTTTCACCTGTCCACCCTTTCCTCCAGGTGGGGCCCTCAGTCAAGTAAGCCATGTTGATTTGAGTGGGGTGGCCCGAGGGTGAGAGATGGACAAGATACCTCACCTATCCTGATGAATATCCTCTTTCATTTTGTCAGTAGGAACCCTGTTTATGTATTTTTGTTCTGCTTGATACTGAAAGAGGAGAACTCATTTATCTCACATATAGGATAGCATCTGGCTAGTTTTAATGTGTACTTGCCCCCAAAGTGCAAATTGATTTGTTGTTGAAAGTGGCTTTTTTTTTTCCCCTGAACATATATCACCTCCTGAAGAATTGGCTTCTTTACCAGGAACTCCATGGTAAATCTCTTTTCACTTTTTCCTATTGAAGTTTTTCTGCTTTTCATAAATAATTTATTCAGGAGACGAGAGGGATGGCTAATGAGAGATTAACTCAATGCCCAAGGGCTAGGGCATTTCCCTGGGATGTGGTAGAGTCAGGCTGCAAGATCTTGCTTCAATTAATACTGCTTCCCACATCACAGGACACTGCTCTCACTGCTGGGAAACACATTTGTGTGTAAATCTTGAGCTCTCTTTTGTGTGTTAGCCAGGCACTGGCCGATGTATTAGACAAAAAAAATTTCCAAGTTTAAGAATTACTCTGAACCTGAGTCCCAAAGTAGACTCTGAGTAGTAACAATTGATCAGATTTGTTAGGACTTTAGGCAGCATTAAGTGTCCAAAGAAGAATTTGGATTCAACGTTGTCATAATCAGCACCTGAGCAGGGATTTTGGTGGTTCTGTATGTTAGGTTTGGTCCCTAACACAGAGCTTCAACAGACAGCTCGTGTGAAGCTTGCTGTCGAAATTTAAGAAGTTCCTGTGTGCAGTTGTTTGTCCCCATGCTAGCAGTTATTACCCTCTGAGAATGAGCAAAAGGGAAAGTTAGTTTTGCTCCAGCTCTTACTCTGCTGTTCCAGTTCTAACCCACCTCCATCAGCCCCTTAAGCTAAATTACTGAGCTTTGCATATTGCTTTTGGTGACCTCTGTGCTGCAGACAATATTCTTCAAGGGGAAGCAAAGCATCAGCAGGGGAAATAATATCTTGAGCTGTTACAGAAACTTCTGCCCAGAGCTCACATATCAAAGTCTTTGTGGATCTAGCCCAGACTCCTATAGCTTTGTTTTTGAAAGTTGTTCTGGCAAGGGAGCTGTTGCCACCGTTTCCTCGCACTATATAAACATGTATGTGCATTCTGTCCAGGAACTTTAAGAAGTTCACTACTAGATGAATATCAACTGTCAGTATGTATCTAAGTTAGTTTATATTTTGAATCTGTGGAATGGTGAATGTGCATCTGTTTCAGTGATGTGGGATAAACGTCAAAAACTCCGTGCATATTGACCAAACCATACAGTCAGTAGCAGTAAATCGGAACTGTTTGCTCCTTTCTGATCTTCCTGGTTCCTTCTGTACTTCAGAGTAGTCCAGTACCTGAGCATCACATTTCCTCTATTGCCTTAATGTTTAGAATCATTCATTTTGAAGTTAAACGTGAAAAATTCTCCTTTCGGTTTCATTTTAACATATGGCATTTTTGTTCAGTGTTAAAGGAATTCAATTATAATCTCTTTGAGGTTTACAGTCGTTCTAAAGGCATTTTGAAGACTATTGTAGATTTTAACACATCATGAACTTTATAACAGGTAGAAAATGTTCTTTAGGAGTAGTGCACAATTCATCAGTGAAAAAGGATTTTCTTATATCTAATCTTAGATTTGCTACCACTTTCTTTTGTGACCATAACCATCCACTCTGTTTCTGTGCCTTATAATTCATCTCTCTTGGATATGTCATGAAGATTAAAACATTGATTCTATGTATGCATGCAGAGAGAAGTGAGGCCTGTATCATTGGTGTAATAAAAACTTTGAAGATGAATAAAGCAAAGCCTTGCAGTGTTATAATAATATTAACAACCTGATTTTACATTCACAGTTTGGATTGTTGGGTTTTTGGGTTGTTTTTTTAAATATCATAATATGCCCGGCTGCCTGAAATATTCTCTGGAACTTCCGTCTGCTTTTCTATAAACATAAAACATTCTTTTCTGTTTTGACAGTTAAAAATGTTGCTGTTGAGGGAGTAAACAGATTTTTAAGTTACCTGTTCAAACAAGTAAGTCTTCTGTTGAATCTTCAAAAGGCTTCACTAGTAGGAAATAGCTACCAAGTAATACATTTATTTGCAGTTCATTTTTTTCAAAGCAGCAGTGTAATAGAAGGAGATGCCGTTTTTGCTGCAAAATTTGTCTCATTTTCTTCAGCTTGTCAAGTCTGTTATGTCAGTATATAGTATTAATCTTAAATGCAAACATACGGTTTATAGCTCAGGAAGTCCCTGAGCTGCAAATTACAGGAGGCTGAGAGTTTTTTAACAATATATTCTTCCTCAGGCATCTTGGCTTCTGTCAGAGGTAGGATCCTGGATGAGACAGACTTTTGATCTGACAGTTGCTGTGTTAACCAGAAATTATGGTTGAAGTGCAATATCATTCTCTAAATATGGCTGAAAGAAAATAAATGTGAAGTTTTTGCAGTGATGGCATTATGGAGTTAAATTCAGAGGGAGCACAATTTCCTTTGAGAGAAACAGTGTTCTTTGCAATTAGAATACAGGTTTAAGAAAAGAAATGAGGGAATCTAGGCGTATCTGCTTCTGGCCATATACCTTGAATTCAACTCTGGAAATTCGTACAAGTTATTTTTGTATGAGATGTTTATGAATTACTAAAGGGGGAAGTTAGAAGAATTAGTTAATGAGTAGTAGTCGAAAAAAAACCACTAGTACTTGTTTCAGTGACTATTATGTTGTATTATTCTTAATTTCTTTATCCAGCATGCTTTGACAAGTGAATGCAGGATTCTTTGAAGTAAATACATGAAAAGTAGTTGGCAGTAACAAAACTTCACATTTTTAGGTCAGTCATACTATGAGTTAAGAAACTTAGGGCAGCAAATGTTACTTACTGAAAAGAATGAGGCTCTGTGGAGTGCCTATTGTATCAGCCTTCCACAGAGCAGAAATGTGTCTGCACATGCATAAATGAACAGTAAAATCATATTTAATGTCATCAGTAGCTGTACTGCTTGGGTACCTGTGCGGTAGCTGTGAAGTTAAGACTGAGTACCAGGAGGATGTATGTAAATTCTAGTTACCTTCACCTGTATTTTTCAAGTTCTGATACATGGCTCATTGAGGGCCACTGGACTACTTGCAGGTCATCCATGTGTGTCAGTGAGGAAAAGCAGCTCAATTACCAGCAAGTTTTAATGTGCTGTCAGGGTCTGCAGCTTCACTGGAAGATGTTTCCAGGTCTGCAGACGAAGGGGTTGAAAACCATTGGCTTTGAGGATACCACTCCAGTAGCCTCATCTACAAGGGCGTGTCTACACAGGACTTTCCTGATTAACTCCACGTCTCATTCTACAACAAAGAGTCTGGTTCTGTTTACGTTAAACCATTTTCAAAGTACTCTTGCACTTTGAATTCTTACCCTACCTTAATCCACGTTAACTTTCCAGTGCATGCCCTAAGGGAGCAGTAAACTAAACTGAATGACTCTGTCTACACAGGGGTTTAATGGAGTTTAAGTAGCAGAATTCAAGTTCATCAAGGTACTTACTTCAGATTCATTTTCTTGATGTCCTGGTATAGACAAACCCTAAGAATGAAAGTATTTTAGTTCTAAGTGAATGAACCATGTTAGAAAATCCATCAATGAGATTTTATTATATTTTTTGTTTGTGAAATGCAGTTACTGTAGGCTATAAAGTAGGCTTCTTTGACTTGTTTGGTACTGTCTCTTTTGTAGTGATTGCAGTTACATCTGAGAAATAACATAGTATTCGTGTTCTTCAACAACTAACTGCTTGATTTGTTTTTCAGTTTGGATCAAAATAGGTATGTTTGCTTAAATAGCAACTTTGCTTAAACAGAAACTTCTTTTTCCCCAGTCCCCATCTGAATCATAATTTCAGCTATGACATTATATGTATTTGGTATGTTTTAAAGCACACAAACACTAGAACAGTTTGTTTATAGTGAATCTGAATATTATGGAAATTAAACATTTTCTATAAATGGGAATGTTCTTTAAAATGTCTGGTTTTGATGGTCTATATGGGATGAATCTATGCTGTATTCATGGAAATACAAGCGTTTGTTAGAGAATTTTGCCTCAACTGCTGCTACATTTTAAATACATTTGTATTTTCAGCTGTAACTCATAAAAGGTCAGCTCCTGTGCTTTGGACTCTACACAAGTCGATGTTGCATAAATAAGCATGCTTTACACAGCGGGCGTATAAAGTTAACTGCCCTTCTGACTTTCGTTCAGATTAATTGTTCTTCATAATTTTTAACTAAAGCAAGTTAAAGAACTTAGTTTTTTGGTGGCGTCCTTCAGACATTGATCGAAATCTTGTTAATACAGTACCACTACAGTTTACTGAAGTTTAAACAAAGTAAAGCTCAGTTTTTCTTAGTGGTCAGCTCGTGTCACACTAAAGCCCCGATCACTGATCAAAACAGCATTAATTATTTGTTTCACGTTGCGGTTGCTGTGTCAAAATCCTTTAAATACCTCTCGGAGCTGAGAGGGAATCTTACAGCCTGTGACAGAGCAGCTGGTCTGGACATGGGCTGATGCCCCAGTTGACAGGTTGTTGGATTAGAAAGAATATCAAAGGCAGTGAGTAAGATTAGGGATAAGTGAACATCTGACAGCAGTTTGCAGCAGGGGAGAACAGATGATAAACAATGGGAGTGGGGGGTGTGGGGGGGGTGAGAGGTGAGAAGGCCATGGGAAAAGTGTGGCGGCAATCACTAAAGCTCCAGGTTGCTGAGCCTCATGAATAGAACAGGAAATGGGATTTGCTGGGACAGATGTGCTGAGCAGTGATGAATACATTATAGGGAAATGAGGCTAAACTCCTAAAGGTGGGAGATGTTCTTTCTCTGAAAATAGAAAATTTGGGAGTGTGTGGGGGAAAGTTTACCCTCCTGGAGAGGTAAGTATTAATACTTGAAAAGTAATACAGAAAGAAGTAATGCTAATGGTAATTTTAATGAAATGTTTATTCCTCAGTACCATTCACGATGAACTCTAGGTCATGTACTTCTAGCATAACAATCTTGCAGTGCTAGTACATACACAGTATTGCAAGTATTCATTTTAAACCTCAAAATTGCACAAATGGTAGAACAGTTTGAATGATGGAACAGCCTGAATGGAAGCTCTGGCTGGATAATGCTCAGAGGCATACTCTGTATCTGGCATACATTATATAGCACTCACGTAGTGTGTGTTTGATCCTGCCCCCGTTAAGAGAGTTGTACCGAGTGATCTTGTGAGGTCCTTCCAGCCTTACATTTTTTCAATTCTGTAAAGTGATTGTATGCTTGTAGAAAATTATACATACATAACTGTTCCTGTTCCTTAGGATATCGTTTCTGTACTTCTCAAGCTTCTTTAGTTTATATTTTTGATGGATCCTTTTCCAATATTTATGATATAATTATCTCGGACAGCCAAGAGAAACTTTTTGTATGTTTGCTGGAAGGACTGTATATCAGCTCACAGACTTAGAATTTATTCTGCCTCTTTTTTTAAAGAAAATCGCATTTAAAAGCATCTCACATTAACATTATTCATTGTGTATTACTTTAGTAGAAGGGGGAGGTACAGAAAGTATGATTGCTGACATCTCTCTAAGAAAGTATCAGTAAGGTTTGTTCTCAGACATCTAGAAGCTTATTCCACAATATATTCTCCCAGTTTGTTTTACAAATGCAAGTTCTCTAAAATAAAGTAGAAATACAAACTGTGAGCGTCACCAACTGGAAAACATAAAGCTCAAAGGTATAAGGACAAGAGCTGATATAGCTGTAATGGGAATGCCCACCATCTGTCTTTCTTGACCTCACATCTCTCATATGTGCTGCCTCTGTCCTCAAGATGAGGAGACATGTATCTGGCCTCCTTTACTGCCTGTTTGCTCCTCGTCACGTGGACTTTAGTTCTAGTTTTTAAAAGGATGGGGGATTGTAAGTGGAGTCTGGGATGACTTCATGGAAGTAGCTGGTCATGCTGCAGAAATGCCACTTGTGGAGGTTCAAGAATTTCCCCAGAATCAGTGATCAATGACTGTGCTTTAAATGGCCATAGTAATAAAGAAATAAAATGGTGGTGAGCACAGTGGAACACAGATAAAAGAGCATGCTTTAGTGATTCTGATCAGCTCAAGTACTGCTTTTCATAAACCTTTGATTTCTACATTTGCATGAAACGATAACCAAAAAACTTAACCAATTCTTCATTCCCGTTTTTAAAGAGTGAGTGAAGATTATTTGCAGTTGACTTGCATAGTTCTTTATATCCCAAGATTTAAACTGTTCCAGGGTCACTGTCATTATTAAGGTTTCAGCAATAAATCATCACTAATTAATTAATTGAATGCCAGTTGAATGTGGCTTTTCGGTAACAGGCACATTTCTCTGTACTAGTTCTGTCTTCAGAATAGATGACAGGTTAGAAGATGTTCCTAAGTTACTTCTTGAATCTTTCTGTGTATTGTTTTTTTGCAATGGGAAGATGTGGAAGAGATGACCACAGCTATGGGAATCAGATTTCAGTTGAGCCCATCAAAATTGAGAGGAAAAAGTGAAATTAAGAAAGTAGCAGAACCTGGAGCTAGTTGCATCTGTCACTTTGAACTGATTTTTTGGGGGGTGGGGAGAAAGGCGAGGATGAAAAGCCCTGAGGATCTTTGTGAGGAGGGTCTGTGAGAAAGTCTTAGGAGAAAAATCTAAAGATTGTTACTAAGCCTTGGCTTCTATTAGCCCCCTGCTGCTGTTCTTCATCAAGTTGTTTTAATGGCTTTCAAAGCAAGTGAGTGGAAAATGGTTTCTCTGGAACTTTAAGGAGACTGAACTGAAAACTGTCATTGCTTTATAAGTAAAACACATCAAAGATTGATGGAAGAATTGCTTGTTAAACACACTGTAGATTTTAATTTAAAAAAATGGGAGATATCATAAAAGAGACATCAGATCATCATAACTACTTAAAGGTGAAAGTTTAATAGCTTGTCATCTGCTCAGGAACCTGTGTTTAGTATCTCTTTCATAGCTTTTGTGACCCTCTGTGTGGGTGTGCGTGTGTACAATATTATTTTTCCTAGAGTGGTTGGTTTTTTTTCCTAACGTACTGAGGGAAAAGCACACAAGTGTAAAAACTGAGGTGGTGGTTACCATGCTTTTAAATTTTCTTTCCCCTGTATTTAGGGATGCCTTCTTCTGGTATTTTTAATTACTTAGTGCTTCAAATCCTTATGCTTTCTGAAATAGCTATTTTTAGTTTGTGTTGCAGAGAATATGATACATCCTATGTGTTCAGTGTGTGCAAAATGCATTTGTGTATCATTTAGTAATTGTGTGATTGTTTCTTTTGGAACCCAGTCCTCTCCTTTTCATCTCCTCTCCCCACCTTCTATTCCCTCCATATTCCTCACAGTCAGTAAATAGTGTGTTTTTAGAGCTGTGTAATAGATCGAATTAAAAAAATGGGGGGAAAAAAAGTGTGCCTAGAAAATGACATTTCCACTCAGACTTTGCTTGTCATTCTCTAAAGCCAAATGCTTGTTCCACTATGTCATGCTACTTATGATCAAGGTGCATATTTAGTAAGCAAATACGAACAACTGTTTTAAAAGACTAGAGGAGTTTCACAGCAAGCTGGCAAAGCAGATTGTGTGTTATTCACTATCCATCTTAAGATTCTGTACAGTATGAGCTAGGGAGCTGCTTTGGCAGGGAGGGTTGGACCCGATGATCTCTCGAGGTCCCTTCCAACCCCTATGTTTCTATGATTTATGAAATGTTCGATGTCATAGCTCCAGTTTTAATTCACAAGTTCTTTCTGGAGACAAACAGCTACATCTATGCAGGATTCTGACTCTGGATCTGATTTGTAATGTAGAAAATTCGTTTTCCCAAGAGCCTAACGTGTGATGACTCCAATTACTGGATTTTCTGCACATGATATGCCTAGAAATTATATATATCTTCAAAAAGATATATATCTGTGGTGTTTGTGTGATTCTGTAAGATTTTCATGACGTGCAAGATCATTTAACTTAGGAGTAGGGGTATCAACTGTGCAGTCAACTACATAGAATTTGATAACTCGGTACTACTGTTTGAAGGTTTCCTTTCAATATTTGTCATTTAAGCAGATATTTTAATTAGCTAAAGTAGTTATCTGTGAACTAGGAATGGATGTAGCATTTTGTTTTGCTGCAGAAAGAGGTTCTAGAGTATAAATGGGTCTGGCCAGATTCTAAGATCCTTAGCATGTATTTTTATAAACCTTTGAAATTCACACCTTGCTGAATGAAATAATTTTGATACTCTCATTGATGAGGCCAAGTCTCACTTGCATAATTTCTACTTAATCCTAGTTCAGACAAAGTCTAAAGCAAATTGACAAGTAGATTATTGGGTTTTTTCTTAGAGTGTAAGGTGATTGGAGTGGCAGCAGTTCAGTGCTTTTTGACAGAAATGACATGTTCTGACAAACTGAACTGCAAGGTATGGGGGAAACAGGTAAATTTGTATATTGAGTGTAACATTGTAAATAATTAAAAAATATTTAAGATATGAGGTTCATATATATTCTTATCTTGAGCTGTGAAATAATCGCTGCTCGTTTCGTTTAGCTTCATTTAGGCTTCAAGACCTACCTTTGCTGTTATTAGGCCACTGAAGCTTGTTGAGCTTTTCAAGCAGCAGGATTAGAAGAAAAGTTGGCTATCAGATCTTTTGGCAAATCTGCTTTAGAATTTCATATGTATACCTGTGCTTAGTGCTCTGCTTCCACTGTTGTAACATTTCTGATGGACATACGTAGGCTGTTCCTGACCTACTTTGTCTGCAAGGCTTGTGTTACTTTTTAGAGCGATGTTTCCATAGCACTGTAGTCTGTATGGCCTAAAATTTGGTCTCAAACTGATCTGATTCGTACTGCTCAGATATGTTAAAGAATAATGTGAGATCACTGGCCTCCTATTCAGTGAAACCGGTCAGTAATCATTAGTACAAAAATGATGACTAGAGTCCTTTACGGGATAGCTGCTCCAGATTTCAAACCTGATGGTCTCCCTGATTGTTTCTATAAACCATCCTTTTTTCCTTGTTGAGAAGAGATGGTTGATCTGTCACCTGTCAGTCTGGAGAACCCTGCTTCTTTTTATCTCCTTTCTCTTTGATCTGTCTAGGAGTTAAAACCTCTTGGCAGACCTCTCACAATACTCAAGGGAATGTATGAGCCTCCCTAGAGCATTATGGTGCATTTCATAGAGAAAGATTAATTTGTAAAAGTAATAATATAAATGTCAAGATTTAAATGTAAGAATTATGTTGGGGGGAGAGGGGAGGAGCAGAGATTTAATCACACCCAGGGGGTGAAAGCAAGATAGTCAGGGAAACTATTTCACTAAACGGAAAAACTGTTGGAATATTTGCTTTTGAAGTATTTCTCAAAAAACCCCACACGAATGCCAGTTGGCATTGTGTCTTTCCTCCCGCCTGTACATTCTTCTGCAGCCTTATGGTAGAGCAGTGGTGTACCTTCCAGTACTGCAGCATGTGGGATGACAAACCACACCTAACAGTTGTGCCTTGGGGAAGAGGATGAAAGGGAAAAGAAACAGCTTTCTGTAGTGCTATGTTCTGTGTACTTTTTGGTCAGAAAAGTGTATCTTGCTCTTGCAAGGGAAATCTGTGCAATCATCTGTAGTGCTTGTGGAAATCAATCCTCGGTTCTCAGACCAGCCCTGCTGAATCTCTGGAGAAAAGTTGTGAATTTCATTATTCATCTAAGATTTTAGGCTTTTATATGTATGCTGGGTTCAGTATAAAGTCTTGGAGTTTAAGGTGTCTCAGTATCCTATTGAAGGAGCTGACAGAAACGTAGTTTAACATGCTTAAAGCATTCGGTACCACTAAGGGGACATGCTAAAAATCCCTGGACCTTGTCTGTGAGAGCACTTGTGTTTCTGTGAAACTTGCTGTGCAGGAGGCGTCCTTCTCTGCTCGTACCTCACCATGGAGACACCGCGGTGCTGCATCTGGCTTTGTTCCCAAGTTTGTTGAAACTTCGGATCTCCCAAGTGCTGCTTGTTAACCTTGGTCAATCTTGTTAATGCTGGTTTTTATTGGCATGTATCAAACCGGTGTGTGATGCAAGCTGTACAGTTCCTTCAGCTATATTGTTCTTGCATTGATTGGATTTCTGCATCAGATACATTTTGTCTTTTGTAAGTTATAAATACATGGATTTGTTAATTCCTTTTAAAAATCATACTTACGTGATCCATACTATTGATTCACAGGTGCATTTTCAAAACCAAGTAACTTGAAGTTATGCATAATGGATTGTTTTCTGTGGTTTTTAAATTCAGTTTTAATGATACAACAGTCTATGCGCAGAGTTTTCTTACCGTGTTCTGCTTCAGGTGACACAGTAGGGTTTGTTTTGGTAATTAAAACAGCATTCCTCAACGGCATAGTTTTTGAATGCAGCTTTATTATCTATCTAAAAATGGAGTGGTCCAGTACTGTGGTAGAAGAGGGATAGGGTTGGATTTTTTTCTGCTGGCTCTTTGTCAACCAGAGAAGATTTTAATCAGACCATGTAAAAGTTGCAATGGAATTTGTTAGAATGAATAAAGAGGTAATGAGAAATATTAGACAATTGATGGTGGTGATTAGCATTTGGCTGAAACACCAGTGGCAACTTAACCTGTGGTTTTATGGTGTTGTCAGTGTTGTTTTCCTGAATGGCATAGTGAAATTAATGATGAAAGGACAGTTTCTTTCCTTCCTCTTCTGGATGAGGGTCATGACCTAGGGTAGCAAAGAAGACAAAATTATGCTTGTAGGCGTAGTGGTTGCCTTGGGACTGATGCTTTTAATTCATCATCATCTTCTACTTACTGTAGTTGTGTTTGCTTTTCTCCCTGCTGTGCCTGCAGAGATGTGATGAGAGCCCTAAACCCCAGCAAAGTGGGGTGGAGGTCTTTCAAAGTCAGAGACTGTACAAAGTTGTCTTAAGCAGTCCCAAATTCTTTGGGGTGTTATACCGGTAAAAAGCAGTGTCTGTCCAGTATGTATTATTTGGAGAGTCCCCTTCCCAACAAGTTGAAAGGGTATATTGACTAATGAGAGCACAGGATGAGTACAGGAAGGAGTTCAAAAATTTTAAGTGAGATTTCCCATCTACTGCAGGGTCTCAGACTCGCAATGGGTACTCTGTATCGTATCTCACTCTATCTTGAAATAGCTACTACAGACATAATTTGGATAGGGATGTTATGATGAGTGCAGAATTATTTCCCCTGTGAGTCTGAAATTTCACAGTCAAGCTCTTTATCTTGGCAACTCTGTGGTCAAATGAAGCAGTTGCCAATGGACCAGAAAAGATTAAAACAGGGTTCCTGGAGACATTTTTCATTCTTTTGATCTCTTTAAAATTTTAAAACAAAGTTTATGTTTATTATAGTTAGCTGTATCTCAGTAAAATTTAGCAGTTTGGGAAATGTCTTTAGTGACCTAGGAGTGTAAGTGCCATTTTCCAAAGGAATTTGCAGAAATCAGTCTCACTGAATTTCACAGAGGCTCCATCAGGAAGCAGAACAGAAATAGTTTTGTAATCTTAGAACAAATATTGCAGTTTAAATCCCACTACAGAATGTGAAATTATTCAGTGAACGTGTTTAAATGTTACTTGAACATTCGGGCGTTTGCCTGAAGTGACAGTGGTTCAAAGTAAAGTCTAAATTGAGGTCTTCCAGCTTTCCAGTGAGTGTCTTAAAAGTGAACGTTGAATGCTGCAATGTGCTTTCTCAAATCTTGTCTTTTGGGGTTGTTAATTATTAGAAATTGGAGCAGGGATACGAACCCATGTTTCATGCTCCCCAGATTAGTTACTGAAGGATAACTGCCATCTTTCCTTGTTTCTAACACTATGAACATATAACTTATACAAATAAGGAAAACTCTAGAAATAGAAATGAAACACAGGCACCTGGAAGTTCTCAGCATCTCTCTGGTTGAAGTATTTCCTTGACTTTTAATCTCTGAGCTGGAGCCAGAAGATGTGCCTCCTGGATCTGTGGTTCTCAAGTTCTTAGGCTGTTCAGGGAATTTTATTTTTCTTTTCCCTTGATGTTCACTGGATGCATAATGTGTACAATAAACTAAAAAACTAATAAAAACCACAGTTCCATGCTCCTTTTACACAGGGATGTGCTTTTAATGTTACTATCACATTTGCTTGCCCTTGTACAGAATTCAGAAGACAATTTCTCATCATGATTTACCTTCTTTTTTTTTTATCTTCTATTTTGAGCTTCTATTTTCTGATCCTCTTCAGAGATAGGTTTATTAATCCCACTGAATGTCATAAAGTCTAGTATGTCTTTAATTATTTGGCAGATCAGAATTGTAGCAGGTGAGATATGACATTACAAGTACAGTTATCCCCCCTCTTGTGCAGCACATAACTTTCTGCAGTGGCAACGTGGCTGGCAACGGAGAAGCTTTATATTTGTGCTGAATTGGTTGAACCGGGTGGTGTCTTTAGTGTGGCTCAGTGTGTGGTTGCAGAAATGTTTGTGCTGCTTGCATGCAGGAGGCCATGCAGAAAGCAGGGAAAGGGAGGGTAATACTATTCTGATGGAAATGCTGATTTAGGTCAGATTAAGCAGAAGGTATGGCTAAAGAAATCTCACTGGTTTTCATTTCCTGAGTTTGCTCTTTGTTGCTTTGACAGTAGTTTTGCAAATAAATTGTTACTGCAAATAGTGTGGGGAATTTTTTATTTCACAATAGAAGAAAACACAGGGAAAAGATTATGAAAATGTCCTTAGCTTTGCAGGTTTTCAGCAAGTATGGATATAAGTGGCAGTGTGAGATGTGTAATACATCTGTTTGAAAGTACAGTACTTAGTTCCATAAAAATATTTTGCTGTCACATCAGCTGAAGGCAGGGTTTGTCATGGTATTATCTCCATTAAACCACCTTTCAGGATTAGGAATATATTCCTTAACCACGTCCAGTCAAAGTTTCAGATGCACGTTCCTTTTATCCCTGCAAAACAAGAAAGTGTGTTGCAGAATTCAAAGGGAAAACATGGTTTAATGGAACCACGTTCAGCAAAAATTAGTAATGTGAAAGGAATTTAAGTAAAGGACAGAGCAGTTGAATAATTGCTTTAATTTCTGTCATTTATATACAGTAACACAAGAGTCTGAAAACTCCACCTATTAGCAATTGTTCCTTTGAATAGAGCTGGAGTTAACTTAGTACTAGGAAAGCCCCATCTGTATCTCAATGTATAACCTTAAATTCTGTGCTTACCTGGCAGTAAAATTATGTGAGAAAAGTCATAAATTTGACCTTTGTACATATCCTGTTTCTGAATGCAAGCGCTGTATCCTTATTCTTTGTAGTATGGATTTCAGGATCCTACTACGTTTGCCTTGGAACAAAGTGTGTTTGATATGTATATGTAATTGTGCTTAATAATAATGTATATTAAAAACAGAAAAACAAGGAGAGAAAGGAGATTTGACTTAATTTAGTGTACTTATATATGCTTAATTCTCATGTTTTATAAATTTCATTCAAAGGTAAGTGATCGTACTGATAGCTGAATGCCAAGCTAAACTGCAACAACTCCATTGTTGAAAAGTACACACAGAAAACAAACTGTGACCTGAAAAGTAAACTTCCAGAGGATTATACGAGAAAGTTTACTTACACATCAAGTATCTTAGTTGTAATTGTTCTGGCAGTTGATGTACATAAAATGAACAAAGTGGCTTGGCCCAGCATTGCATTAACAGTTGAATAAATTAATGCATTCTTCATTGTTTATTTTACCTCCTAAAGTGTTAAAAAATTGCACCTTTGAACAGTAAACTCTATTGCCATAACCATCTGTTTGCAGTTTCATTACAAACTCCTACCAGAATAACCCTCACTTTGAAGAGAAAATTGATACGGGTTGTAAAAATTACAGTCTATGACCTTAGGTTTTATGTCTCTTGAGGTATCCCTGGTGTGGTCTCCACTCACATGCATTATTATTCCTTCAAGAAGTATCTTTATGTCTTCCAGCTAATTTCAGATGAGATGTCAAGTCGATGCCTCAAAGAGTTTGCTATCACAAAGAGCTGAGCACCTCTGTGTCTAGTTCAAGATCCTTAAACATGAAGTGAGTGTAGTGGACACCGCAGCAACTTTCCCCTGCTCTGCCCAGAACTGCTGTGTCAGCTGGAGCTGGCATGTTGTTCTTCAGTGTATAGGAGTATTTGTCCCCATGAACTTTACTAGATTAGTGTTACTTACAAATTTGGTCATATTGTCAATTAAACCTAATTGGCAGCAGTGGTATTTGTGCTTCAGGTAGAAAGTTCATTTTTACTGTTGAGAAAAGTCATCAGTTTATGTGTTTTTGGATGCAGATTCCACAAAGGCAGTAAACCCAGTCATCTCTAAATGAAACACTTGAATATGGATATGTTTAAAACTGCAAAATGCTATTATTTGTAATCATTGTGCTTTTAAAATAAACATTCTGGATAGTTTAGTAATGAAGTAGCTTTGTTTAAAAAACAAACACCCCCCTTCCTCTTGAGCTTAAACAGTGGCTTGTTTAAAAAACAGTAAAATTCCATAACACTTAAACTCTTTTGAAGTAGTCCTTCAACATCAGCAAGTAATTCTGCAAATTGTTTTTGAAGATGAGGCTTCATTTACTCCAGCGTGTGCAGTCTGATGGAGTGGATTAGTGGGTGGGGTTTGAAATTGCAATTTAGGCTTTTTTGTGTGCATGTGTCTTTCTCTAAAACACTCCTTATCAGATACATCTCTATCCTCTTGGAGTAATTTTGTATAGACCAAGGCTGTTTGGTTTAATAGTCACTGGTGAAAATTTGGTGTGTTTATAATGCCATTACATTAATCTTAGCTACTAAAAATCAATTTTTTTTAAATCAGGTTTTATTGCAGAGTGTTTTAATCAGATGGGTTCCCAGAACCAGCTCGCTGTGTGGTTACACCAATCCCAGTGCTGGAGTAGGGATAGAGCAGAGACGTCGGGCAGCTGGGGTAGGAAAAGGGGCAGCCTGTGTTTCAACTGACTTACACTGTTGTGTGGCTGCACCCTAGGACTGAGTAAGTCTAATAACATTTAAATTAGTAGTTGTGTAATATGATAGCCAAGCATAAGACAGTTCCCTAACACCAATGTTATACATCCAAAAAGAAAAAAGAAGGCCAGGCACTCAACTAATGCGAATGATTTTATTGATTTTATTGTATTTTTTTTAATAGAGTTGCATGGTTTTATGCCTGCTGAAAGTGCTGCCTTTCATTTTGAAAGATATGTAATACTTTCTATGAAATCTGTAATTATATAAAAAGAAGACAGCTTTCTCCTGGCTTACCACAAATCAAACTTTTAAAGGAGACAAAAAAACCTGTGATAAGTCATCATTTCATAAGATTTCATATGCAAAATAGTCTGCTCAGGACGGGGTTTTTCTTGTAGATGATAAAGTTGAATATTAATTATCCTTGAATTTTTGACTGTTTCTCTGCACTGTTTTTTTGTGGATGAAGGTTCTTACATACACCATAGCAGCTCTCTAGCTTCTATAAACAAAAAAACACCCCACTTTGAATATTTTTATTTGATTAAAATCAACAGGAAGCAATGAAACTTTTAAAGTGTATGGAATGGGTATTTTATTTTTATTTTGAAAACCTTGCAGTTCCAAATTTGCTTTAGCAATCTTTCTCTGTTTGATTTCTGTTCTTCATACAGGTTTCACAGTATCTTGTTGACTGCTGATGTTTTGTTTTTTTTAAAAAATCCCAAACTGTGGAATTTGGGCCATCAAAGCTGGTGGTTTATTTCTCACTGTATTTTTTGTATGTGTCATAGTTTGAACATTCTATGAAAAATATTCAGACAGTGCAAGGTAATTTTATTAGTAATTGTATGATAGGAAAGTGAAAAGCAAACAGTATTCAATCATTTGAGTTTGGCCTGGAAGTACAGCTTCTGTGGGTACATCATTGTGGACACTGAAATACAATGTATTGATTATATATAACAAAGAGTTATAGCGTTAATAATTCAGCTGGCAAGAAATGGTTTATATTAGATTATACATCCTCATATGTTGCCACTGAAAACTGCTACAGATGTGACATCAGATTCCATTAAGCTGAAAAAAGAAATGTAACAAGGAAATCTCAACTGATAGGAGCACTTCTTCAACTGAGGGAAAAGTTCATTTACAAAGGGGTGGGGACTTAACTTTTATCGTCTGGTGTCTCCTGTCTTGTTGGATTTACCATAGGGTCAACTCCCTTTAGCCCAAGAGCTGTGATTCAAGGAGAAGTAGCAGCTAATTCAGGGCATGTTTTCCCATTGTTGGAGCATGTATTTTATAAAGCAAAAAGGAATGAATTACTGAGTTACTTTCATTGGAAATTTAGCTCTTGGCAGCTTTCATTGGTCATAAAAAGGTGAATATGATTGAAAAGCATTAAGCTAAGACCACTTACGGAAATAAAAGGTGGCGGGAGGCTGCAGGAGCTGGCTGCATTGGTGCAGATTTTTGTCTGTCTTCCATGAGTCAGTTACTGGATTCCCCAGCGTGCTACTCATCTGGATTAACCTGTCAAAAACCCATCTAATAGAGTGACAAGTTTGGCATGCTTTTTCCATGAGGTTCTGGGGGACAAGGAGACACCGCAACAAGAGAATGTGTAGTGAATTTCCAGATAGATGCATTGCTGTGCACATTGATACTAAACTGTGTAGATAAATTTATAGAAGGTTGGTTGAATGCAAAAATTAGGGCAGTAGAAAACCAGGTTTTATGCATGCTTTTAAAGAAAAAAATAGCCTCAAGCTGTTTACAAAAGTTTTTGAGGAAAAAAGAGCAAATTCTGATTATTCCTCTAGGGAGTTTTAGAGCTTTGTTACATGTAAATCATTAATCAGGGACTGCACACTTGCTTGGTGCTGCTGACTCTGGTTAAGACCGTTATTTGCCAATTAATTCTCAGCTGTTTTCCTTAATCTATGATGTTGTTATTTTATTGCATGAAGAATGGTCATAATGTGTTTCCATCAAGGCTGTGAATTGCTTTTGTGTCTTAGGAGTGCAGAAACAGGGTATATGGAGAAGTGAGGACAGAGTTATTTTTATGTTATAATAACTTCAACTTCTTGAGTTGGATTTTTTCTCAAACGTGGAACGCACACTTCTTGGCTGACTGCTTTAAACCCAGTCCAACTGGTAGAGGCTAGGGGATCATGACTGTTGTTTGTTTTTTAGCCCTCAGAAATTGTGCCTGTAACTTATCTATACCATAATGTATTTTCTTTTTTCCTTAACTGCCTCAGTTTGTTTACACCAACTTTTGTCTGGGTTGTAACTGAATTGTAAGATCATTGAACAGGAACTGTTCCCACTACATACGTTTAGTGCCTATCACAATGGCTCGCCAGACCTCATGTTGTCTCTCCTGTAATGTAAACACTAAGAAGTTAATCATTGTCATGGCCAGGTTTTTTTTCCTCTTTTAGTGGCATATATTAAGTTAGTGTGGACATGCCCCCCCCCCAAGTTTAAAGTGACCTGTCTGCTTAGCCTGTTACTAGTATCCTCAAAACTTTTAAATATGAGGTATGAACCCTTTTTGCTGAAGTGATTTTGATGTGAGTTTACAGTTCTTGGCAACTTGGTCTGCCCAAGCAGAAGTTTTCTGAGGAAAAACATGAGAGATGACAGTGGCCAGTGTCTTCAATTCAGTAGCTTGTAAAATTGTTCGATACTATTTAAGGCAAATAAAAAAGGAGAAGCTGTAAGCAGATATTGGATGAGTATCATTTCTGCTTCAGTCACTTGTCTGTCCAGAGCTCATTACAAGAAGATCGGCTATCACTTAAATCAGTGCAAATTCAACATAAATTTTGATTAGTTGAATGGTTTGAATGGAGTAAAACCGCATCAAATCTGTGACTATAAACCTTCGTGTCGAGGATTTACTTTAGACACCCTTGTGTAATGTTGTGTTACAATTATGACACGGATTTAAAGGAAGAATTTAAAGAGGTTTAGCGAGTGTTCTTGCACCTGTTACACTAACATGTCTTCAGTTTCCTCTTCAGAATAAAACTTGTAATAAAATCTAAGAAGTACAAACCTTTAAGTATGTGAGTACAAAATGTATGTTTAATACCATTTGCATGTAGGTGTTTCAGAAACTGTCAATTCTCTTAGAACAAGGAAGGCAAACTTCTCTGTGCTACTGCTGAACTTCAGCACTGGCTTCTTGAAAATGCACAGATAAGCCTTAACTTTTCTCCACAGGTAGTCAGCTATGAGGTAGTGCTCTGCACCATGAGAAATAGTGAACAGTTTCACATTCACCATCTCCACATCACCTATGATTTTTATAAACTTCTGCCATGTCAGCCTTAGTGAGTCACTGTACTTAGGTTACCTTTAGCTGCATGGCATGGTCTGCTGCACAGCTATCCCTTTCTCTTCCTCATCTCACAGAATCACAGAATGTTAGGGGTTGGAAGGGACCTTGAAAGATCATCTGGTCCAACCCCTTGCCAGAGCAGGGTCACCTAGAGTAGGTCACACAGGAAATTTCCCAATGTTCAAATTAAAAGAAATACAAAAAGAACAAAATAAACCATATGAAACATCACTGATTTCTTTCATTTTAAATAACATAAAACACTTTAACATACTTATTTATATTTTCTTTCAGCACACAAATGCAGCATTTTGTCACTGACCCTTACATTGAGGGGTCAGTTTGGAGTGGTTTGGGCCCAACCATTGTACAAAGACCCCTGTGATTGACTTACATAGTGACGTTATTGCTCTGCATATGTATTTATCTGAGCCAAATTCATTGTTCAGTTAATACTTTAGAGCAATTGGAAACTCAAAACTCAGTAAGATACGGGTTGTCTTATTTGTAACTGGGACACCAGAGCTCTGATTCATTGCCATTATTTATAAACAGATCCCATTCTTTGGGAAGGTCCTTGAGGAAAGGCCTACATCTGTCTCTCTAAAATGGGGTTAAAGTCCTTATCTACACAGAGAATACTGGGACTCACAGCAGGGCTGTACACCACAAATAGGGACCACTGTTAAACTGAGGGGGGGGTGATTTGGGGTTTTTTTTGAAGGAAGGCCCAGGATGGTACCAGTGTAATGCTGAGCTGAGTGTTGGTACCTATGCAGACATGTTTATGTGATGTATGAGCTGTTTCAAGAGCTTCTCAGGTGGCACACAATGTATGGGTGCTGCTCTCAAGGAAAAGAGGGAGGAAGGCATTCAAGCTGCCCCAAATGAAGACCAGAGGGAAACACCGAGCTGACTTGTGTCAGAGCACATCCAGGGTCTGTCACATGTAGAGCACACCCAATATCACCATAAGATCAGTGCCAATTAGTTTTTCTTCCTACATCATTAACACAGCATATCCTTTTTATCATCTTGGTGGGTTAGTCTTATGGGCAAATTTTTCTAGTCAGTAGAAGTCATCCTTTTTGTAGGTATGCTCACAGCAATTTGACCATGTTGTTCAGATGTTGCTCAAGGTGGTGCAGGAAAGCAGAGGGCAGTGATATCCCTGGTGCAGTGATTCTTACAGCATTTTAGCCAGAGATAGAGCGTAAGTGGGAAAAAGAATGGTAATTTGATTATAGGCTGCAGACAATTCCAACTTATCCATAACAGACAGTGTGAACTTGCTCCTGCCTGTAATTATGGCAATGAGCATGTGCACGGAGTTGTAGGAAAATGATTTCAAGGATGGAAGGAATACAGAATGTGGAGATCAGCGCTCTGCTGTTAGGAGTCACATTTGCTGAACTTGTATCCGCTGTCAGCACACGTCTAGCAGAAAAGTCTTTGCAGTGCATGGTTGTCCTGGAATCACTTAACTAAAAAGGATCGAGTTCTCGTGCAGACTGCTAAAATTGGTAGTGTAGTGTTGTAATTCTAAATTGTCAATGCCACTATTAATTCAGTTTTGTAGACAAGATGAGCAGGACTTGTGACTCGCTATCGAACATTCAGGTAGTATAGAAATGGCTAGGCATGCTTGCTTTTTGGGGCTCGGGGGAGGACTGTGTTTAATTTGGATGCCTTTTTGAGGGATTTTGAGAGTCTTCAGCTGTCAGAGGCTTGGAAGAATATTCTGGGGAAGTGTCGCTGTATGCTTCCTCTGGTTAAATTTTTCTTGAGCTGTTAAGAGACAGGGAACTAGACAAGATGGACATCTCATCTGACCTGATACGGCTTTCTTATGCAATTTGTGCTTATGTAAGTAATCTGTCTTCTGTGTAATATGAAACGAAGTTGTCTCACATGCTGCCTCTCCTGGAATACAGCTTTATTAATTTACACATACTATATGCACTAGTTCAGCATTGCAACATCATGGAACCTGATCACTGAGCACAGAACTAGAGTGTGATTACTTTGTGATTAAAGATTTACCAAATCAATTATGTGTTATACAAGGTTGTTGCAGTATCAGAACTGTATTCTGAACAGATAAAAATGAATATAAAATACTTTTGACACATTTGTCTTTATGAAACACCAAAGGACAAGCTGCCTATTTGAATAATAATTTAAAAAATCTTTATCAACTATAGTAATATATTCCTTTCCTCTTCCTGTAGTCAGTGTTTAGGTCTCCCAGCGATCATTTATACTTCTCTCACTTCATTGAGATGCTTTGATTGCTCCTCATTAGACATTGGCAAATGGACAGTTTTATAATAATGCAAATATATATGTTTATTAAATTAAGAATGTTAAGGGTTTGAGAGAGCTTTTGTGTTTCACAAAAATATTTCTCTTTTTTGGGACTGATGTTGACCATTTGATACCTTTGATTCTTTCCAACTACCTGTAACTGTAATGATAGGAGAGCATTGTCAAAGACCAGGATATATGGAATGAAGCAGTTTAAGAAGTAATCATGGCTATTTGGCTTTTAAAAGCACAAATCTTGATCAGTTTTAGCAATTAATATTTTTGTCTTAAAGATAAGATAGAGATATTTCAGCTTGATATAGTTGGTTAGAAACTGGTTGGAATTAATGTTCTGTAAAGTATGTAAAGCAGCATAAGAAGCATTGGTAACTGTTTACATGCTATTAATAATTAGCAACCTTCATAGTAGTCTGTTAGGAAAGAGCCACGCTTTGGGTACAACAGAAACTCAACTCCATACAGTTGGGTTCAAATTACATTTGACTTGGACAATAGGGCATGAATGAGGCTCATTTGAGTTTCTGCCACTGTAAACAATGAGATGTTGGAATGTTTCATTTGTTTATTGATTTATTTATTTGGACAGGTGCAGGTTGATCATATGAAATAGTTTTTTATTCAAATATAGGCAGAAAATAGTTTAACAAACATTGTCCAGTCAGAGGGTATGATGGTAACATCTTGAATGGACAGTCTCAAATTAATTTAGCCTGTGGCTGCTTTTGAATTTGGGTCTTAAACTAATCAAAACATGTTCTAGACAGAATGGTCTATGTGCTGTCCTGTCCCTTAGAAAATACAGATTTTATGTTCCAATTCATTTATTTTTAGGTACTAAGTGCCTTCTTTTACTTTCTGTTAAAAATTATGTGCACGTCTGTGAGGTAGATTCTGTTAATGCTAATGGAGCTCATCCTTAAGAAGAGGTCATTCAGATCTGATGGATCCCATCTGGATGAGGATGATTCTCTAGGGTGTAATTTTCCTCAGCTATTTGAAACCCTTTCCTAAGTGCTCCAAAGCAATCAGGTTCTATAATTTGCAAAATGATGGCAGGAGGAAAGAGCCAAGAAGATTGTTGCTAGGATCATACGTTAGGAAGTAGTATCACAGGACTAATAGCGTAATTAATGCAAGGAGAGCCTTGACTTAGGCTTTTTTGTCTTCTCCATCAGCTGGGCACCCACGTTTCTCCCATGTGGATGCTACAAAGGGAGAATGGATTACCATAGTACATCTTAGCATTTAGAGCATGGGAAGGTTGAAACTAGAGAAACAGTATGAGGGTACGTGCAGAAGACATTATCCTTGGTCCACAATTTCCCAACTCACATCAAATGGAAAATTGCACAGCAATCTGCAAATAAGAGAAAATCCCATAAGTACATGTCTTACAAGTAGAAATAAACCTGTAAAATGATTGAGTGGACCTTGCACATTTAGTATTTTGAATTATCTTTCCACACAACATAGCCTGTGCTCTTAAGTTCAAGTGTTGTGACTATGTGTTGTGTTGTAGTCCTTTCAGAGCTGTTCCTCTGTCTCTAACCAGGTGGAATGAATTGGATATACACTCAGCTTGATAAACAACAGCTTTCATATTTCAGTTTCCCCTGAGAATTTTCTGTCTTTATTTCTCTTTCTACATTATATTGTGTTTAAACAATGACGGGGTTTCTCTTCTAATGCATGCCTTTGATTCCTGTCAGTGCTAATGGAAGGTATGCACAGACACCATTGGAAGAGTAGAGTTTCTCTTGAGGTGAACAACTGTTTATAATTAGAGTTAGGATAATGAAGGAAAACCCAGCTAGTAAGCAAACAGTCCCTCTTCCAAAAAGCTTGGTAAACTCATAAAGCTCAGGAGCTTAATCTCTGAACCAGAGTGCTTGTTATCTAATCCCCACCAGCTGTTGTGTACTTGGTAGCCATGACATCTGTAATAGAGCTGAAGGGCCTGGCTACATTGGTTGGCACCTTTACCCACCAACTGAACTTGATTCTTCTTTCATTGCTCACATTTACCTGCTTTAAATCATTAACCAGTTGTTGAGGGTTTGATCATCCATTTAACCATACTTTATAGTAGAGAACTTGTGCTGCCTTTCACATTAAGCGTATTTTAAGTATGTTGGTTTTCAGCAGATCTAGCTTCTGCCCTGCTACTAAGAGAAAGTTATCAAGCAAAAGAATTTCCTATGGTTGTGTAATGATTCCTTATATGGACTTAAAACTAACCTAGAACTTAAATCCCTTGAACTGCATTTCAGCAGAAAAATAACATTGTGCTTTGAATAAGCAAAGTAAAGAATGATTTACATGTCTCTGTTAACTGATGTGTATGAATAAGTGATTATAAAAGAATATGAATATAAGCAAGTGCATACATGTTCACTATTACTGTGGAAGAATGCTTTTTTTCAGGGATTGGTTTCACCTGTGTTGTAGTGCATGTTCTTTTTAGGATAGCAATGGACAGAAACTGGCCCAACTTGAAAAAATAATCCATTTTGTGTCTCCCAGTCATTGGGCGAGTACTGTGGCTTCAAGCCTCTGGTTAGAGAGGATCCTCACTCCAACAAGCAGTGCAGAGTAACAGCTGTTGTGTCGGGCAGAGTGTGATCTCTTCATGCTAAGCATATTGTGGACAAAACTACTATTTTGGGCTTGTAAGGGGTTAGAGGGAAGGATGTCTTCTTGTTCCTGGTTCCCAAATGAGTTTAGTTATGAGTGATATCCTAAGATCAGACTATTTCTAGGCATTGAGGAACTTTGATCTGTGGGTTACTTTACTGGTTAAAACTTAGCTTATAGTTTCCTAGCACCTGAATGACTAGATATGGCACCTGGAGTGGATAATTTTAGCCAAAATTGGGCCCGAAGACTATCATAGTATTAAATTAGCTGCCAGCATAACATTATGGATCAAAGATTTTGAACTGTCCTAAGACAGTTCTCAGCATCTACAATACTTACTGTTAAAATCCAGAATAATGGTCTCATAAAGAAAACCAGGTGTATAAAGTTTTCAAAGAAATCCTGTTAAAATTTTGTTAAATTTCATTATGGTTGGTTTGCAGTCAGAATTAATTTTACTGATTGATTTTTTAAAATTTTTTTTTCCCCCCAGAATGGCACTAAGAAGTTCTGGGATTTCATGAGGACACATGACAGGTAACACATGGAATTACATTATTTTCTTTTGTCTTTATATTGTATTTCATACTGCATTTTCTTCCACTGATTAAACCTTATTGATGAGGAGTCACTTCTTTTTCCTCCAGTTTCCTCTTCAATTCTCACTTCTTGTATAATATTTCAGTTAGTTCCCTACAACTTTTGACTGACTTAGTAGACATTTTAAAATCTCCTCATGGTTTATTATGTTTAGTAAGTTTTCTGTCTGTGCTTGACTTTTCAAATATTAGAGTTTTGGCACATGATGTATTGTGCACGTAATCAGAAAATCATAGAATATATGGAGTTGGAAGGGACCCAATAAGGTCCACACAAGACCGACCAATGATTACATGGAAAATGGAATTGAAAGTTTGGATTGTATGAAATTTTCTTTTTTCAGTGTGAATATATCACCTGAAGGAAGGAATCTGCCCCCACATACTTAACCCTGTTCTTATTTGTGCCATTTAATGGTCTAATCCCAAGGATGTCTGCGGCCCCCAATACAAGAAAGATGTGGGACTGTTGGAGAGGGTTCAGAGGAGCCACGAAGATGATTAGAGGGCTGGAGCACCTCCCCTACAAAGAGAGGCTGAGGGAGCTGGGCTTGTTCAGCCTGGAGAAGAGAAGGCTGCAGGGGAACCTCACTGCAGCCTTCCAGTACCTGAAGGGAGCTTATAAGCAGGAGAGGATTCCACTTTTTAAAAGGATAGACAATGGCAGGACAAGGGGGAATGGATTAAAACTAAAGGAGGGAAGGTTTAGATTAGATATTAGGGGGAAGTTTTTTACAGAGAGAGTGGTGAGGTGCTGGAACAGGCTGCCCAGAGAAGTAGTGGATGCCCCATCCCTGGAAGTGTTCAAGGCCAGGTTGGATGGGGCCCTGGGCAACCTTGTGTAGATCCAGGCCTGGAGGTTGGTGGCCCTGCCTGTGGCAGGGGGGTTGGAGCTTTATGATCCTTGGGGTCCCTTCCAACCCTTGCCATTCTATGATTCTATGTCACCATACTCTCTCACCTGTGAATATACAATCCTAGGTATTGTCCTAATATAAAGACTGTTAAAAGCAATCTAAAGCTATGGTCATACTGTTTGATTTTTTTCACTAGAATTTCTTGGAATAAGGTAGACACTGTGTTTTATGCTTGCACAAATCTGAGTGTTATGCTAACTTTTAAATTCTAATCCTTTCCATCACTAATTTTCCATCCCTGTAAATTTTCAGGAAAAACCCAATTCAAGTAACTTTACAAATGCCTGACACCTTTTCAAGCCCTCTACAAAACATGTTCCTAAGCATATGGAAAGAAATGGATAGCCTCAAACATGTCCAGAGAAGTGCAACCAGGCTGGTGATGGGGCTGGAGAGCAAACCTTATGAGGAGCGGCTGATGGAACTGAGGGTGTTTAGGCTGGAGAAGAGGAGGCTGAGGGGGGACCTTACACCCTCCTACAACTACCGGAATGGAGGTTGTAGAGAGGTGGGCGATGGTCTTTTCAGCCAGGTAACAGGTGATAGGACAAGGGTAAATGGCAAGCAGCTGTGCCAGGGCATGGTCAGATCAGATGTTAGGAAAAAAATTTTCACTGAAAGAGTTGTCAGTGCCTGGAACAGGCTGCCCAGGGAGGGGGTTGAGTCACCATCCCTGGATGAGTTTAAAAAAAGAGTAGGTGAGGTGCTCAGGGATATGGTTTAGCATAGGACAGGAACAGTTGAAATCAATAATCTTAAAGGTCTTTTCCAACCTCGTGATTCTGTGTTTCCAATTGTATTTCTCATATCAGGGCACTTTAATCCTGACTTGAAAGATCAGTTTGTGCAAAATTATAACAAATATAGTATATATGAAACAGACCCAGTCACAGAGTAATTAAATACCAAAATATTGTGTCTTTTAAAAAAATATAAATATTTAATCTAGTCACTGAAAATTCAGTACTGGAAGATAAAAATAAAATAAAAATGCAAAGGCAGCAACTTTTCCCTAGGAAAAGCTTTTCTAAATCAATTAAATGTAAAAATACAGCAAAACACTAATGGCAAAAGGAATTGTGACCTAAAACTGGCACCATGTTGAGAGATGTATTCTTCTACTGCCTGAAATAGGTAGGTAAAATCAACTGTATTTTTGAAATTCTCCTCTGCTGGAACACTCTAAATCCTTAAAGTGAGTCTTTGTGTGTAGATATCTGGAATGGAAGGAAAATGATAGAAACGCTTTTTAACAGCACAAAGATTATGAAGGTAAAAGTTCCAGGAAGACTGGCAAAATATTAGATTGATTAAAAATGCCTGTACTGCTTGAGAATGAGGACAGAAAAGGGAGTGATATTTCAATACTGAACTTCACACTTGCTTTTGGAATTTGCCTGGAAGACAGTTCTGTCTTTGCACTTTATCTATCCATATGGGCATGTGCCTGGATTTATGATGGCAGATACAAAGGCTGAAATGATAATTGATTGCTGGAAATTTGATATATGCCCAATACTTTCAAGCAAGTGAATCCAGCCTCAAGTCACAGTGCTGAGAACTTGACTTCCAGATGAATAATTTGCGTTACCATTTTTGTTTAAACTTTCGATTATCGCTCTGTGATAATGTGTGAATATATGCAACTAACTGAGTGGGGTAAGTATTAAAGGATCAGCTTTCCATGAACTTCTTGGGAACAGTATTTCTGAAGGACTTTTGTGGACATTTTTAAAATAGTTGAGAACATAACTATATAAAAAGGCTACAGCCACATGTCATGCCAGTCATCTCTGGTCACATAACATTTGTTAGCTTCAGATGTACAACAGCTGCCATCCTAACTTATTAGTGACTACTGTTGAACTGTAAAATGTCGAACACTCTTGCACAACTAAATCCAACGCAACTTCTGACACCGGAGCTAATGCGAACTTTCTGCATAGGAAATCCATGGCTTCACATAAATTCTGGTTCTCAATATGAAGCCAATTATTATCAGATAAATTAGTCAGGTTCAAAATTCCTTATAAAGGATTAAAACCCTGTGTTTTACTCTATTTTAATAGGACAGCTGTGATGCTAGTTAGATGGAAAAATTATGTTGTCTTTGTTGCTACAGATTATAGAGGACTTGATACTTAAAGGACTCTTCGGGGTTCATTACTCTTAATGGAGGATAGAAACCTGAAGAGGAGAAGTGGTTTTCAGGGCACATGTCCTGATGCTTAGGACTTCCTAGGACATATGTCTTATTCAAGAAGATTGTAGGGTTTTTTTTCCATAATTAAGATCCTTTTTCCATAATACATTTTTTAAAGTATTCAAAACTTACTTTACTTCTCAAAATACTGTAACACACTTAAATGCTCCAAGTTTTTTTTTTTATTACTTATCTGTTTATCTAAACTGAACAGAACATTGACAGGTCTGTACACAGAATCACAGAATCTCACAGAATCTTAGGGGTTGGAAGGGACCTCGAGAGATCATCGGGTCCAACCCCCGCACACATGTACGTATTACATATTTCCATAGAATTGATATGTAGAATGACTTTAATGATTCTTAATTAAAAAAATACAGTGTGCTAATCATATAAAACCAGACATTGAACCTAACTCATGTCTTTATCTGTCATCCTCTTTCAGCAGCAGGAGTAAACATGTGCTTAGGACTGTCTTCCTTGCCGTATGACAGTGAACTGAGCATTTGTGTGCTGAGTTCCTTTGGGACCCAAGTGTTCTTTCTCATTTTAAATGAGGTCAACATAAGCCAATATTCAATCGATTTGTATCAGAATATACACTTGATGCAGGAAAATATTTAGCAAAAGAGATTAAGATGTTTTTGTATAAATTTATCGTTTCCAACTGTTCAGATGAACAGCTGATTAAATTTTACAAAGACAAAAACATGAGGACTGCAGTAGTCATTTCATTTGCCTTAAGTATGAGTCACCTTTTAAAGTCTCACAGTATACTGCAGTGGGACAAGATCATTTAACCATATGCAAGCTGGTGTAACACTAGTGCAAGGTGAAATGGCAGAATTTTTGTTAGATGCTACTTCCTTCCCCTGCCCCCCTTTTCTTTCTTCTTAGCTATTGCAGGGCTGGACTTGAGTCTACGGTGTGTGGCTCCTGAGCTTTCTTAAGATCACAACCATGCAGAACTAAAGTATCAGTCCTGGAGTGACCTTTGCTTACATAGTTTGTAGTTTGTGCTGAACAAATAATTGATTACTCCAAATCCTTCCATGCCACTTAGGCACACAAAAAAAGCAAAATTATTATTGATCACACAATAAACCATTAGCAAGGCAGACCTTCAAAACCTGTGCTGTCCAACTGAGTGTCAGTATAGACAGAAGAAGTGGCGTATCATACCATATAGAGTTTTAAATTCTAACAGAAGGACACAAAGACATACCCATAATAAATAGTTATGTCTTGGAACACTTTGCCCAAAGAGGCTGAGGAACCTCCATCCATGGAGAAATTCAAAGCTTGACTGGTTTTCTCCTAGAAATGTGACCTAACTTAGAAGTTTGCTTGATTTTGAGCAGGAGGTTGGATCAGATGATGTCAAAAAAATCTTTTAATCTGAAGGTTTCTGTGATTTTAGAAGTAGATTAAATACTCAATGAATGTTACAGTTCCCATCTCAAAACTGTGAAAATTGTAAACTTACCAAGACATGTCAAATTAAAGTAATGCTTTTACTATTTTTTTTGTCCTGTGAAGTTACTTTTAACTTAATGTTTCTTCGAAACATGCAGATGAACATTTGCAGAAGTTACTGCAAGGTTTTATTACATCATTAGAAACAACAGTGAAGATTGCTAAAAATGAATGAAGGAAAATAAAAATCTGTAATTACCTCTTATTTAACAAGTTTATTGAAGTGGTGCTCCATAGATGCTGCATAATTCTGGCCTGTGTTAGGCAGCAAGACACAGCAAGAGATGCTTCTTGCTGTTATTTTATGTAGTGCTTATTTTCTAACTAGAATTTTCTTTTCCTCTGAATATTCAGCTGATCTGTTTGCTCATTATTTAACATATCCTTATGAAAATCAAGCAGAGTGTGAGTGATGAAAATTTAAATGCAAAGTGTATTTTAAGGTGCTTCTTGGACTTGGGACTGTGGGAGCTAGTTAGCAATTTGTGGTGGTGTGATTTGAAGGAGTTATTAGGGGTTTTTTTAAGGTCACAGATTTTAAAAGTAAAAAACTTGATCAGAAGGACATTTTCTGCCAGAAATAAAATATTTATTTTCTGACAGAAATGAAAATGTATAAAATGTTGCAAAGTAATCATCAATGAATCCCTGTAACAAAAAATTAATCTCTAAAACCCAACTCACATTCTGGTTATATTTTCCCTCACCCTAATTTTACTATATTTAGTACAGTAAGAGCCTGAAATGTAATACTTAAGTTTTACATTCATCTACTTTATAAAGCAATAGACAGAGTTTGTTTCAGGTTTCAGCAGCTCCTCTTAAACAGATTCAAGGCTTTTAAAAAACATAATTTGGGTACAGATGAAGGTCAGCGTACAGTCATGTGCTCACTTTTGTGCTTTGAGTAATAATGTTTAAGAACAGGAACATAACTGGTCCTTTTGCTAGTTTACAAGTAGAAGGGCAGCTTTCCAATTGCATTGTGAATGGATATAAAGCAGAATTATGACTATTTCTCTATTTAGAAGAATGAAAAATTTACTATAGTGTAAGCTACATTTAAAGGAAAACAATTTTGAGAGACTGACTTGCAGTCAGGTTTGTTATGTGAGTTCCTCTCCAGCCTGAAAGTATCATGTGACAAGGAAAAGGCATTTGGAGTAAAAACCTTACAACTCTGTATGTGCATTGTACCCTTTTTATGCTGTGTTTTTTACCTACAAAACATGGCACAGCAGCTCAGTAGTAGTTCCTGTCTTAAAAATGCTTAATGGAAGAGACTTTTAAGTCTCTAAGAAGAGGAGGAAATAATATTCCTGCCTCCTAAGATTGGCTTCTTTTAAGTAAAGAGAGTAATTTATTTCACATTTAAAACAAATTAATTCATAATTTAATTTGTTTGCACAGAAAAGAGGCTTTTTATTTTACCTATTACAAAAACAATTGAAAAGTTATGTTTTCCATCAGGAGGAGTTTGCAGGCTGAAGGGAACCAAGACAATCTGCACCTTGGCATGTTGCCTCCTGCAGGTACCAGCACGGGGGGTAAACAGAAAGAGGCCAGTTAAAAATGAACTCAAAATAGGAAGATAAGTATACTCAGCCAAGTACTCCATGCTCTGAAGTTAGCTGGCCGATTGCTGGCTTCTGGGTGCCACTGAAGTCGGGGAGCATGGAACTCTGCCGCTGAACAGCTGTGGTGGGAGCCTGCTGCATCCTCGGCCCTGTCCGTGAGAGCCGGCCAGGTGATGGGTCGATGGAGCCAAGCGAGTGGCCTGGAGGAGCCAGGGATGCTATTCTGGCTCCGTGGCTGTAGCAGGCAGCTATGGAGACAGGGTGGAAGTCATGTGCCCTGACCACATTATAGGAGTGGATTAAATTCCTTCTCCGATTTCATATGCCGGATCATTTGGGCTTTATGGAAACTTAATCCCATATGTATTTTACTGGTTTATGTCCTAGTGTGTTATAAGACACCATGAAATTTAACTCAGATGCTTCCTTTGTGCAAGAATTATCACAGGAGCTTAAAAATGGGTAAAATACAGTTTTTTAACATCTTTATAGGTAAAAAAAAAAAACCAAAACAAAACGTTTTTCTTGGGTGGTATGTGCCTTTTATGTGCAATGATATGCTGTTGTGCTGTAAACCTCATCTGTCTTTGTAATGTCTCCTCCAGGGTGTCAATGGTGTGGAATTTTCATGCTTATCTTCAAAGATAGTGCAGAAGATAATGCACTGTTTAAAATACACTGGATGTAATTCAACAAACAACAAAAACGATGAAAAGTTTAGGGAAATAATAGCTGAGAGAAGGTAATGATGGCTGGGCATGTTCGTGCAAAGGATAACACAACTGAAGAGAAAAATTACTACTTATCACAAAAATGTAAAGGAATAATATAAAGCAGTCTAGAATAATTTTAATTTCATCAGTAATCAATGATAGAACAAGCAATCGTGTCTCATGTGGAAAGTATTTTCTAAATTAAACCCTGAGAAACCATTTTTACCAATAGGCAATAAGACAATCTAGGAAGGTGTGTTTTGTAATCACTGTCATTGAAAACACTCACGTCTAGACTTGATATCTGTCTATCAAGGATGCTATCAGGATAATGATATTTTTCCTGCTATTAGAAGGAAAAAATGTAGTAGCCTATGAGTTTCCTTCAACCCAGGTAATTACACGATTTCTTTGCATATGATATTTGCAAATAAAATGCACTTAAAGGTTCTGCTTTTTCGTATTTCATTTTAGGAGCTTTTTAAAGCAAAGACTTGACAGATCCTCTGTTTATGTGCCAGGAATTCTGCAGGCATATTAACTGTCTTTTAAAATGTCTTCTGTTGATACCTTAAGATCCAATCTAAATAAAAGCATAGCAACAAGGCAAAAATAAATGTATTTGATGCTGTAAAGTTATCAGAGAAAAACACAAAATCAAAAGCCAAATTTTCAGGTTCTCACTTTGCTTTCTTAAATATACACTATATGACGCCTTCACATCTCATAAACTCTACAGCTGTATCACTGAAATAGGGCAAAATGGCAATAAAATTCCCAGCAATACTGAGGGTATTGCTTCATTGGGAAGTTAAATGTTTGACTAATTTTAAGAATGGGATCCATAAAAATTCGTAAAACTAAGTAGATACACAAGAATTTTGGCCGATAAGCCAAAATTAAATTTCTAAATCCAGGTTTCCGTTAACCAGAATTGAGGCATCTTGGTTTTCCAACTTTAGGATTTTAATTTTTTTAGTATTTACAGTAATACTGTGCATTATTGTGGGTATTTTTATTCTCTTATAGTTGCTGAAATCAAGGAGAGTCTTCGCTCTGTTCCCAAGGGGTTTTCAATTAAACCTGTTCTGTCTGAAAATGAATGCCCAAGTTTTACATGGTCTAGAGACAGTAGCATGGTCATGACCTGCATTTCGGATTGGTAAAAATAATCTTAGGAAAGCTCAGAAATATTCTATCATTCAAGTGCCTGTATTTTTTCAATTCTACCAGAAAATAGCTTTTGGAAAAGAGGGAACTGTTGCAACCATTATCCTCAAAATGGGGAAATGAGGTCAGTTGTGAACAACTGACTTTCTCAGTCTGTGTTTCTCACTAATGGTTATGATACTATACATCTATATCTGGCAAAGGATTGTGTTACTCCCTTCAAATCTGGGCTTTAGTAGGTAAGAAATAAAGTTGTTGGTTTGTCCTTTACTTTTGCTAGGGCAGAACACTAAGGCTTTTTATTTTGTGAACTGTCCCTGAAACCTGATACTGTTTTAGAGCTCTGATTTTTGCCACTTCAGAGTGCAGTCATACTTATGCCTTTGAGATGGATTATTTATTGGTCTTATTATGTGATAGCATTTATAAATGGCAGTTTCACAAATAATTAGGAATTGGAACAAAAGCCCATCAGGCTCTGACATCTGTTGCACATAATGCCCGCAGAGCTTTATTTAATCAAATAACTTTAGAATAAAACCTGAATTTATTTATTAAAATATTTTGGTGAAAGAATCCCATTGAGATGCAATGTGTCATTTCCAAGGGTATCCTGGGATACGGGCCAAGATATGACACTTAAAGAATGTTATTGAGAGCAACGTGCTTTGATGTCTCATTTATTTTGCAGTTGAATTTGCTTGCTTTTTTTTTTCCTTCTTTGTTATATGAAAACAGGGTGCTGGCAGGATTGTTTATTCCAAAGTTATCCTGCATCATGTTCTCCAGTTGGGTGAAAATTACTGCTTTACAAGTAGATAGAGATTATGTTTTAAAAGTGCATGTATATGGATTTGTTAGCACTTCTTAATTCATTCTTCCACCGGTCTGATGATTAACCAAACATATGCTTCCTGCTTTATGGTGTCATGAACAACTTCCTGCTGCAGTTCAGTTTACTGAACCCAATCTTCCTTAGGATTTTTTTCCAAAGTAATAATTATTTTCTTAAGCATACATGTCTCACCACCGTTTTCTGGTTTTACTTAGTATTAAATATTTAAGTTGCATTGGAGAAAGCATTCAGATTTAATCAGAATACAGAAGTCTTCTAGACGTCTCTAATTATCTTTTGCCAAATCCACTTTATCTGTGATTAGTATGAAAGGCTGAATGTTTTTGTCAGGAGCTTATAGCTTTGCTTTTGTAATAGGCTGCATTTTAAGCAGCCAATTGGATTGGTGTTGGCCTTTGAAAAATGTAAAATGCTTTGAAGGAAGACTTAAATGAACCAGTAAAGATTGTGCAAGCACACACGTTTAATCTCAGCACTATCTGCATTATAGTTAAAGCTCTGGGAAACTAAAGGAATTGCACTGGAGAATAATCAAAGGGTACAGCTTTATTACGTGTCTGTTCTGAAAACGAAGGGATTGTTTTCTCTGGCTGAGATGCTAGGTGCTGCTCTGATAAAAGGAAGAAGACAGCACTCAGATAGCACATTAGAAGTTTTCAGGGATGTGTCCAACTGTGAAACGGATGGTTAATTTGAATACAGAAGAGCCACAGGGGCTACCTGCAGTTCTTTCTCATGGTCACTCAAAATAATTATGAAATAACTTTAAGATGAAGTAGTCCCTCCTGAAGGATGAATCCTCCCAAATAATTACTTCTGATTATTTGCTCTCAGACAAGTTTGGGGTTTTTTTGATTATCACTTTAAGATTGAAAGCAATTTCAGGTTTGATCAAGAAAAGGACACTTGTTAACCAACATACTTTAATCCTTAATCTGAGCTGTTTCTCATACATATTTTAAAAAGAGTAGATGGAATTATAGTCTTGACATGGAAAACAATATGAACGATCAATTTATCACCTCTGTATGAACAAAACCAAATTCATGTTACTTCAAGAAGCAAACCAAATTTATACTTTAAAACTAAAATAATTATAGGGCTTCTAAATGATTTATTTCTTTTCTTACTCATTTTCCTTCTTGTATGATTTGTAAATCTTGACATTTTTCCCTTACAAGTGATCTATTTTATATTCCTGTGCTCTCCAGTAGAGACTAATACATGTCTCTGAAATACTTATGTGGTTGCACGTTGTGTTTAATTATTTTCTTCTGATTGTATCAAAGGGATTTTGGAGTCAAGGGGTCTGATTGCATGAATTAGTTGCTTTTGTTCCTATATGCCATTTTGCTGTTTCTTTTTCAGAATCTGCCATTCTTTTTTCATTGTCATCTTTGAGAATGGTGACCGAATTACCACGGGCTCTGACAGTGTTGTGGGGAGTTTGGTGCCTTCTTTTGGCTTCCTTCTTGCATTTTTTTAAAAAATCAAGTATCATTATTTCCTGAAGTCTCCAATACAGAGCTGAGATTATTGTTTGTAAGCAGCACAAACAATATTACAGACTTGCAACTAATTTTGAGATAATTCTTTGCCTTTACAAGTAGGTGGAAGTGGCTGAGATTAAGAGCTGGGAAGCCCTGGCTTTCAATGCTAACGTCAGTGGGGTTTTAGGTGCTTTATCTTCCATTATTCAATTCTGATCACAATTTCTGTGTGACACACACACATACCCATGCTAGACACAAGGAGATCCTGAGTTGCTCTTAGAATGATTAAAGAAAGGTCAGCTTCTTTGCCCGTGTTACCTCGTCAATTACTTAGCATACTGTGGTATTAGTACAAGATTATCTTTAAAAATCCTCATCTCCAGCCTTCAGAATCTTATTTCATTCCCAGAAACTGAAGAGAATCTTGTCCTTTGCTGTTACTATGCTGTGATATTTTTTTCAATTACTTTTTAGTTTTGCAAATTCACATTTGTAAAGTATGTATTAAGCTCACATCTAAGAAGGAAAAGCTGAATCAATCTTTTTTTTTTTTTTTATTAAAGGTTTTTAAAAGTTTGTCTTATGAAAAGCAATTAGCAAGTGTTAACAGTTGCTTGTGGATTAACTGTAACCTAGGTCAACAACTGACAAATCATCAAGATAGAAGATTGCCAAACTGATGAGTACAAGGTGAAATTGCATTCCTGCCTAAAAAAAATCCCACCAACAAAAAGCAGAGAAGTCCTTCAGATCAAAAGAACCCTCCCTAGACCCACAAAAAAAACCCCCAAAACAAACCAGCAAGCCAAAACACCCAACTCCTATCCCCCAAAACCTTCCTTCAAATATTGGAGCTCTGGAATTACATGCTCTTGTAGCTTTGGCAAAGCTCATTTGCTGATCTTAATTGCTAGGATCTATTTCAAAAGAATTAACTTTCTGCCCATATGTGTGCAAACATTTTAACAGGATGTCAGTTTTCATCTGTCCCCTACCTTGCAACTGGTCAAATGCTGTGGTTTTCTCTTGCTCCTAGAAAAACCACCTGCCTTTCCCTGGTTTGCCTGTCTGAGTTGTAGTAGTATTTCTATACAAATATCTGCTCTGCTCATCATCAAGCTTCAGTTACCAGGAGTTCAATACATACAGAGCTGTACAGCATTTGGGGAAGGAAAAAAAATGGGAAAATAGTTTCCTAGGCCAATGGCACACAACTGAGTAATGTTCTGAACACTTATAAGAACTGTTTTCTACTATAGAGGTTGTGTTCAGGTGGGTATCTTCTCTTTCAATGAGTGTCTGAGAGGTACTGGAGGAATAAAGATTCTGGACTCGTGTGTTGCAGGGCTGTATGTAATTTCTGCATATTGGGAAAGTCAAATATCTCCATTACATAATCCTATTTGACTCAGGGTTTTCTTTGAAGTTTAAATGGTTAAATTCTGCATTAGATCCTTGACTGAATAGTTGGAATCTCTTAAAGAAAACATTGTTTTAGATACCAAGAGCAGGCATGCTTTAACTGCAAGAAAAGGTCTACTAGAGGTTAGCTGGTCTGTGTAGATAGGTCTTGCTGATATTTTAGGTATGTCTGTCTTAAAATATTTAAAGGCTATCCTAATTGTTCCTGTATTTATAGAAAGAACAGCATCCTGCATTATTGCACAGTAACCTGCTCAGATGCATGCTTTCTTGGGGGAAAAAGTCTCCTGTAATTGGAGTGGTGATTTATTGTATGTATAAAATAAGCAGGAGCTACTGCAGGGGAAAGCCAAGGAGGAGTTGTACTGAAAGCTGAGCAGCCCCATGGTCTTCACCAGCTCTGAAAGACACTGCACAAACCTGTGTCATCTCTTCATATGTTGCTTGGTTGTGCTTAAAGCAGCCACTCACCGATGAATTGTGATGTGGCCAAGTCTCCTTCATTGGTCCTAAAAGGTCTAGGTCTTACAGAAGCACATTATAGCTCCTGAATGACACATAAAGCACAGTTCAGAGGGGTTCCTTCTCAGCCACCTCTTGTCTTCAGAGGCAAGCCTACCTACCAGTCTGTCAAGACCCGTCTGGATGCCTATCTGAGTGATATGTCCTAGGGAGCTGCTTTGGCAGGGGGGTTGGACCCGATGATCTCTCGAGGTCCCTTCCAACCCCTACAATTCTATGATTCTGTGATTCTACAGCAGCAGGTACTGAATGCCCTGCAGCACTTGTGCTGTGTGCTTGGTGAGTCCCAGGTGCAGGTCTGTGACTCAGTGGCACTGTGTTTGCGTAAATGACCTGTCCTTTTGCACCAGCAGTTTCCCTGTGTGTCAGCTGCTGGAGCCAGCAAAGATATACAGCTGTGGAGTTCTTCTCTGGTAACAAACAGCTTGGACTTTGGTTTTCTTCTGTATCTTTTATTTGTGGAGATATTCCCAAAAGTAGCTGTGAATGTTTTAATTTTTTCTTATATGTTTACTGTTTCTTGATCACTTTAAAGTTTATAGATGCATATATAATATTTTAAAACAGGATTGGCTGTAATGTGTCAAGGGGAATTGCTTCAAAATATAAAATACACTTGTACTACCTCATGGTATAATACTACTGAAAGATGTATTAGTAGTAGTCTTTTTGTTAGCCTATATTATCTGTAAAAATACTAATCTCAAACTAATTTTTTAGTGAATTCTTAAAGGATGATTTAAAACTCCAGCAGATAAATACTTTCCTTATCTTGTAGGCCAGACCAAAGAGCTGAACCCAGCAGTAAGGAAACCCATTGAACGCAGTGGATCAGAGGATCCTCCACTTAACATGAATTAAACTGTCTTGCCCAAACTTCTCTCTAATACTCAAATAGCTGTCCTGAATGAATTTCAGATAAATTTTTCAGAAATTGCAGACCCAGTGACTTGTGGAAATGTTTAATGTTATATTGTTTCTTCTGGAATAAGAAATACCAAATGGCATTCGTAATGTCACACTCCTCCTAAGAAGGTGTAATTCTGAACTTTCTCTTCCATGACTCTCCAACTCTGACAAGAAATAATAGAACTTGTGTGTTGTGGCTTGTTAAAAAAAAGTAAATTTGTGTTTAAAATTGTTTGTCAGTCTCTCAGAAAATTAGAAGTAATTAAAAGGAAAGTTCTGCAGATTTGTGCCATATCTGTACCCTCTCCTTTCAAGATGGTGTGAGAAGCAGACAATTGTAATAACTTGCTGCTACTCCTTTCCAGCTTAATTTGATCTTGTTCCTTAATTCTGACAGATTGTTTTTAATTTTCCCATCTGTTCCATAAAAATCTCGAGTGACTGACTCTGAGGAAAAAATAATGTCTAATAGCTGAGCCATTTTTAATGAGTTGGTATGAGTTATTTAATGAGACGTGCTGAAGAAGGCAAGCCAAGTGAAAGATTGGGCCTGGGGTGGTGGATGTAAAGAAAGGTAAAGGGCAACCATATGCTTCAGGAAGTCTCTACTCCTCTTTAACCTCAGCTTTGGATCACTGCTGTTTGCAGTTTCAGGTGTTGCACATCCTTAGACCCGTGGACAAAAACCACAGGTCCAGTAGCAGTAATTCCTTTTCTCTTTCTTTAGTACAGTGTCTACCCTCAGACAGTACTGCTTTGGGGAGAGGAAGAATATTCTTCTCCAGCCTTTCTGAAGGCTAAACCCCTTTGCTTTAAAATTGCCTGCAAATGACATCTCCTGGGGCAGGAAGCCATCAATATGCAGCACAGGTCTTTGAAAATAGCAACCATGAATATATAAATGTTAACATCTGGGCTTCTCCCTTCTGTTTTGGTTTTTATATATTATTATAATAAACATTAACATTATTTTTAATAATCATCAAATAGCAGTTTCTCTGGCAGCTCAAGACTTCATTATTAAAACAAATAATGAAAATAAATATGCAGCTCTTTTACAAGGAAAGTTTAAGTTTGACTCAACTCTGCAAATATGCCATTGTTAGTCTAATCTATTGTAGAACTCCTAGAATAATGAATTAACTTTCCAATTGCATACAATGAGGCATAACAAATGAGAGAATGCTACCATGGTAATGAGCAAAATATATACTTGTTATTGCATGTTTTAATGGGCTAACAACTAAGGAGAGAGACATTGTCTGCTGCCTTTTTTTTTTTAAAGAGGAAAATCTGAGAGCAATTTAAATGAAGAAGCAGGGAACACCAGTACTCTCCACTTCTAGAGCACCTCCACATACTCAGCCTTAGGTTTCCCTAAGACACGTATCTCAAACAACCAAAGAGGGCCAGGGAAAGATTAAAGTGTGACTTTTAGACCACTGCATGTGGTTGCAGGTAAAACTGCTTCTGGTTTAAATTTCTACAACATGGATGGTGTCTGGTTTAAGGCCCAAGCTCAGCAAGTAGTCACAGACAGGAGATGCTCTATGCTTATACAGAAATTTCTGGCTCTGAAGGAGACTAGACTATCCTCATCTGGAACTGATATAAGGGAAGAAAACATTTTTATTTTTAAGGAATTTTTTTTTCCTTGTTATTACTATCTAGTAGCAACATTCTTAGAGATGGACTTTTTTGGGGATTTTTGTTGGGGTTAAGGAATTGATTGGTGGCTTACTTTGTCTCCATGGCAGGAGACAAAAGTGACTTCATTTCGGGTACATTCTCATAGGCTTTGGGAACACAACCCATTATCTACACCTCTTGATGGATTTTGGACAAGGATCTTGTTACTTTGTGGCTTTAGAAATAAATTTTCTGTGTATTTATGTAGTTAAAATGAAATTCACAAGATGTAAGGTTAATAGTTCTGCATTAATCCTTCATAAAGCATTGATCTTTTGGGTTTTTTTATCTTCCCCAGTGTGTCAATCCTGATCTTTAACACTTCTCGGCAGTGCTTTGTTGTGGTGAAGCAGTTCCGCCCAGGTAATCCTCTTTTTTTTTTAAGATTTACTTTTGCTCTCTAGTGAAGCAAGCTTTTAAAGGTTTAGCAGTTAAAAGTTGGTGCATCTGTGGTGATAAAATCTTTGTTCTGTATTCTGTTTCTTTGTATGGTAGCTCACTCTTTTCAGTTGGTCAGAATTTCTAACCAGGGAAATTTCCATTACAGATGAAACGAATGACCAGGGTAGCCTTATGCTTTTGGGCTAGTCATTGTACTCTTTTGGTTGAGATTACAAACAGCTCTACAATGGTCATGAAATAGATTGGTTTTATTTGAAGTTCCTTCTTGGCCTGCTTAGTATTTGTGCACAGAAGCACAATATTCTAATTTTTTTTTGGAGGGGGTCTTAAATATTCCTTGCTTTTAATACTGTGTTGTGCCTTGTATACTTGGGAATTTTTAAATGAGGAAAATTTAGGTCTGAATGCTTTCTCATCAATATGTGGACAGCTTCATTTTGCCAGTTGTTATTAGGAATTTGGGTTCCTTTTTTTTTCCCCCTCACTTTTGTATCAGTTATTTTAATTCAAAGCAATATTTACTGTTTGGAAGTTAAAAATAAAATGCATATTCTCTGCATGTTAATTACAAAAAAATCACAAGATATTTCACTGACTGTTGCTAAGAGACCATTCCAAGACTATTCATGGTAGACTTCATAAGAAACTTTCTAGGGTGGTGTCATGTTGTCCTTTCTTACCGACAGTGATTGACAGGCCCTTCAGCGATGTGCAGCACTGTTATACTGACAGTGCATGCTTCTCATGAAGCACTCTACTGACTATTATAAAGAGAAAGTGTTTGAGGACTGTTTACAAGGCATAAAGAGATTGGAAAAGAGGCAATGGTTTTAGACTTAAAAAGGGGAGATTTAGATTAGATGTTGGGAAGAAATTCTCCCTTTGAGGGTGGCGAGGCCCTGGCACAGGCTGCCCAGAGAAGCTGTGGCTGCCTCTGGATCCCTGGCAGTGTTCAAGGCCAGGTTGGATGGGACTTTGGGCAACCTGGGCTACTGGAGGGTGAATAGCTTTGAGGTCCCATCAAAGATGAGTTTTGAGGTCTTTTCCAACCAATTGGATTAATAATCCAATGTCTTTTATTTGCCAGCCAAATAAAATGGCTTGTATAGCTGTTGCTGTCTTGGAGGCAGTCTTAGGCAGGAGTATATATATATACTGAACAATAACATGTTTATTACATCATCCATACAGAAATGTCAAATCTGCCTCAAAATACTGGGCTGTTGTTGGAGTTAAACTGTTTTGGAGGCTGGAGCTGATCGCAAACCTGTCCTTAGGGACAGTAGTCAGTCAGATATCCGATAGTTCAGTGATCACAACCATACCCTGACATTACTCACATCCCTATAATTATATGGGCATTCCATAGTGATGGTCTTCTTTCGCTCCTGTTCCATAAATCAAAAATGAAGGCCAGGACTCTTCTCATTGCTTGCTCTTACCCAGGTCCAGTGAGAAAGGCAGTAGCTTGTTAATTGTGAGCAAACAGCTGCCACTCACTCACCAGTACATGTGTGCTGTTTAGCATATGTGCTTGTCTTGCCTTAGGGCGTGATTTCCCATTGAAGTCCGTGCTGCTTGTAAAGGCAGTCATCCCTCCCTTTAAGTACATTCCCACCCCATTCCCTTTGGTAGCACCAGCCCTTATGCAGCTACTGCATAAGGTGGCTGCAAACAGGTAATTTTGAGGATCAGGCAGTTTATCTGAGTGGTGTGAAAGAGTTCACACTGGCTTGAGAGATGGCAAGAGTGCACAACCAGGGTGAGGCAGACAGGACCATATTTTTCAGAGTACTATGGACTTAGATCATCTTGAATAATCATAAAATCACCCAGTTGGAAAGCACTGAAAGAAAAAAGCTACACCTGTATCTCAGTAGTTTCTATATTAGCTACTCACCCATGAGCAGTTGGCCAAGGTCTTGGTTAGTGCTCATTTTGGTAGTCAATTGACCACATTTTCAACTATAACAAAACAGTAACTTCTCAGGAAAGGCTTAACCTTTCAGTGGTTTTGTGTTGTCTTAAACAGTATCAAAGATCAGAATCACAAGCCATGTTTTATTTCAGGAGGTAGAAAACACTACACAATCAAAGAGAAATCAGAAGGTTAAAGAAAAGCTAGCACATTGCCCAGTTGCTGAACCCCACTAACCCCTCAGTCCTAGCCATTGTTTTCTTCTCTGTAGGGACAGCAAACAAGTCCATGTGTATGAGTCATCTAACAAGGCTGCTTTGAATAACAGTTACGATCTTATTTGATGAGTTTGGTCAAGCCCTCTATCCTTTCTCCCAGCTTTGCAGAAAAGAAAACAAGTACATCACTTCTACTGGAGTTTCCACTCTGAGACTTCCTACAGCTGAGTGGTGCCAGGGTAATTAAACAAGATATTTAATGAACACTAGATGGTTGTGTGAGTCCTCACTGTGCTGCTGCTCATTGCATGTGTCCATCTGATGAAGGAGGAGACTGCCCAGTGATGATGAAGTGGCAGTTTCTGACCAAAGTAGCAAAAGGCATTGTAAGACAAGAGAGCAGTCAGACAAGGGATGGGTGACTGTTGTGGGAGCTGTGTTCTCACTTCCATTTTCTGCTCTCCAAACTCTTTGTACACTTGCAATAAGCTGACAAGCTCTGATGAGGAAGAGGAGAGTCACAGGTTTCCCTCCGAAGAGTGGACCCTAGCCACAGACTGCTTCTCCATCTGGTACCTTGTCTCCCATGGTGCATCACTTGTGCAGTCAATTTTGCACCTCCAGGAGAGGTCTGGGGGGCTCCCCTGTTCCCTGACACTGGGTGACAGCGTGTTTTTCTAAGCTTTGCTTATCTATGAGAGATAAATTGAGTCTGAACCTTTCTGAGCCTGCTGATCATAGTGTGATCCTCTAGTGAATGCTCTGCTTTTGGGACTCTTACAGAAGTGGTTGGTACTGCTTCTTTTCTCCCTGCAAAGAAAACTGCAGAGAAGAGCTGTTAACATGCTTTGAATGTTGGCTGTTCTCTGAGGAGGACTGCTGCATTGGGTCCCTTTAGGAATGTGGGTTTTGATCTACGTGGAGCCCAGTTGTGCTGAGGGAGAAGAAGAATGGCAGGTGCCTGCTGAAATGACAGAATGGGTTTCAGGGATTTGAGAGATTTGTAACAGAAAGTTACTTTAATCACAGTTTTGTATTTCTCTACCCACAGTTACCTGTGTCCTGTCTTGGTGCCCAGGTCCTTTATTGGGATATATGTATTATTCCTTTTTGTAGTTACTAATACAGTTAAGTAAATATTGAAAAGACAATACAATTATTTAAGTGTATTTGGCTCATCTCAGATAAATGACAGCTACCTTCAGGATCTATGCTAATTGTCATAGCTTTTAGAAGTGTTTGGAATAATGACAAAAGATGTCCTTCAAAGATCTGTCCTTCAGACTCTTCATGGAATTTTTTTTTTGCCACTTTCTTGCTGCCTTTTCAAAATGAAGCTGAGCTCTAGTCATGGTTTTCAACTAAGAAATAGAAGTTCTGTTGCTTAAATTTTTGAATCTCACAGGTCTAGATGTATCTACCACAAACAGTTTTGAAAGTTTTAAATTCTGGGGGAAGATTAATTTTTGGGCAAACTTCTGCACTTCATCTTTCTTTTTAGACTGATCTAGACATCTCCCATTCAGATGCTGCTCTTGGCATACTACACTTCTGAGGCAAGTGTACTTCTTACCCAGAGACCAAGTTCCTCAGAAGTCACTTCTAGGCAGCAAGGGACCATGTTGTGTATCATGGTTTGAAGAAGTAACTTCCAGTAACTGGAAGAAAAAAAAGTTGTTCTGTTAAACTTGAGCTTTTTTATATACTAGTTCTGTAAGATTTAGAACAGGAAAGAAAAGCTCATTTGAAAACCATGTTACGTGTATTGCAAATATGCAATATGTAGAATATTTTAATGGAATAAAATAATTTCAGCTTTTAAAATCGCTTTATTCAGGGTGTTTTAGAATACCCTCATGGTAGCCTTTCATGAAAAGCAAAGGGATAGACATGAGCAAATTTCAAAGTAGAAACAAGTGGGATTATACCTGTAAACTAAAGTTACAGTGATTGGAAATGTCAGCAGTGATTCTTTGTTTGCTTTAACATCCTGTCCTGCAGTTCTTGCTGGGGCAAAATTTCTGTTCTCACATCAGTGAGAGCTTTTGGTAAATAAGGACTAAAATCTGTCATTTGCACTTTTCTTTGGGAGTGCATTACCGTGGCAGCTGTTTGTAGATTAATTCAAGAAGTCTTTTTCAGGCTCCACACAGGAATCTCTGCAAGGAACTATATGTTCAAAAGAGGTTCTTTTTTCTTTTCTTTTTTTTTTTTTGAAACAAACATACATGCTTTTCATACCCTTTCTGAATAACAGCTGAGTTGACAGGCTGAAAGACTCATCGTTGTGCACATGGTATATAATGTGCAACCCAACTTTCCTGCATGATAACTGCATGGTTTAAATTGGATCCTGGTATCCACATTTCCCAACAAATGGAAGCTGTATGGCACTTCTGAGACAGAGACTTCTTGGATGAGATAGATTCCTTTTTTATTTTTATTTATTTTAAGAATAAGTTCATTCCAAATTATATAAGCAGGAATAGAATTCAAAGAGTAATTTTACAGAAATGGTAAGTTTCTTTCTTCTCTAAAATTCCAATTTCAGCATGTCACAATTTTAACAGATAAAACAACTTAGAATCATAGAATTGTAGGGGTTGGAAGGGACCTCGAGAGATCATGGGGTCCAACCCCCCTGCCAAAGCAGCTCCCCAGCTCATACTGCACAGATAGGCGTCCAGATGGGTCTTGAATATCTCCAGAGAAGGAGACTCCACCACCCCCTTGGGCAGCCTGTCCCAGGGCTCTGGCACCCTCACTGAGAAAAAGTTCCTCCCCATGTTGGTGTGGAACTTCCTGTGCTCCAATTTGCAGCCATTGCCCTTTGTCCTGTCTCCACAGACCACTGAAAAGGAGCTGGCTGATTCCCCCTGCATCCCCTGCTTCAGATAATTATAGACATTAATTAGGTCTATAATTCCTTGTTACTCTCAGGTAGCCAGTAATAAATTTCCAGGCAAAATTTGTATACCATATGTTATCTATTTAATATGAATAACATCACACACACGGTTTTTATTTTGTGGTGTTTTGTTTGTTTTGGTTTTTTTAAGCTGTCTACATGTGTGAAGTAGAAAGGCATCATCCTCAAGTGTTTCAGCCACAGGACAAGGAAGGCTTCTCTCCTCTAGCAGATCCCTTACCTCCTGTGGTAGGAGTGACCTATGAACTCTGTGCTGGCATCGTAGACAAACCAGACCTTTCTTTAGAAGAAATTGCATGTGGGGAAGTCTTAGAAGAGTGTGGCTATCGTGTTGCCGTTACAGACCTAAGGAGGATCACTTCTTACAGGTAAACAGCAGTAAGGTAAAACACTTTGTCTTTTGTTGTTTCATGCACCCATGAAGTGGCTTGAATGTAAATTACAGTTCCTGTTGCCCTATTTAAGCAGTGTGTCAGAGGAACGTGGACATCTGAAAGTGTAACTTTCAGCAAGCAAGAGCAGTATTTACAGAGACTTAAGGAACTATAAACTCATAATTATGGGATTGAATTCCCAGGAAGAATGATACCATTGTGATTTATTCCAAAGGCTCTTAGAACTGGGAAAAGTTGCATTGGGGTCTCCAGAGCAGTTTGTCACAGTGCTAGAAAATAGCTGGTATTTCTGTGTCAGGCTTTTCGTCTCTCATTCTGTTTAACCCTAGAAGCTATCCCAAGATGGACTCTGATTTACCATTAACACAATTTTTCAGAAGTATAAGAACTTGTACCATTAGCTCTCTTCATAATATTTGGGCTTTCAATAAACCTTCTGTACGTGGGACAATAATTAGTGTTATAGTTTGTATAAGTTTTTGCTGGTTTGACTGTGAAAATGTTTACGTGCTATTTTTTGCAGGGTTTTTAGTAGCTATTGAAATAGATTTTAACATGTTTTAAAACATATATTAGGAATGAGAGGAAAACTTAATATGTAAGAGGAGAAACACAACATGTGACTTGTTGAAAGGGGAGAAAACCCACCACAAAAAACCCTCAGGAGAAACGTTGCACACAGCTTTAATCCCATTATATCTCCTTCCCAGCTCTTAGTATTGTTATCTAAAATGTATGTGTGTTTGTATTTTACAGAGAAGGCAGCAGGGTTTTTTATTTCTTTATTTTGTTTGACATCTCCATTGAACTAGGCCCTGTCATTGGTTTTTAATTTGGGAATTGAATACAAATCCACAGCTGTCAATCCTGACAAATGTTATTTCCTGCTGGATTAACAAGCAGTGCTTCTGTTGAGGGGAGGGGGTGAATCAAAGGAGCTGTCTTTCGCAGCTTCTTGAAACTAGATTAAGGGTTTGTTCTACTGAACGAAAAAGGTCCTGCTAGATTTATGAGTGAAAGCTGTCTATAGAATTTCCTAGGTTGGGTGACACTGACAGGTCATAGCATGCAGATATATACATGTATATGTATGCCTGTATGTGTGTACAAAATACCTCTGTAGCTGTAGAAGTCTCTAGCATCAGTGTAGATGTTTGACTCAACATTGATGATTTACATCTGGCTAAAACACTGTATGTTTTTCAGTTGATAAATGTCTTTGTATCTTACAGGTGGTTGTTCTTTCAATTGCCTTTTTTTTTTAAATTGCACTGACTTGCAAATAGAATATACAATTGGAGTTTTCTCTGTTGAGCCCTGTGTAAAGGATGCTTAATATGTTAATCCCTCAATCTGGCTTTGTCTCTGTAGGCACAGCTTTCTGCCCCTGGAGATCCATACCAAAGTCAGAAGAACCTGTAGAGTATTTACTTTTTTAGATTGATATGAAAGCTTGAATTCTCAAAGGTGATATTTTACAGTTTATTTTGTTGTGCTCTGTATGAGATTTTTATTCTAAATGTTTTAGTTTTTTCTGATTAGGAGTGCCCTTCTTCCTTCAACCAAAGACTGGCATATCTGTCTGATCTTTGAGGTTGGGGTGCAAATATGGGAAGTAACTGGCTCTCTTATGATCTGCAAAGAACATTTTTTTCTGTAATGGCTATATTAGAGAGAAAAATTTCAGGGCTTTTTCTAAGTGTAACTGTTTTTCTAATGGGTTTAATCTGTTTCATGCTGTGACTGTCAATAGAGAACATTGACATAAAGTGTTACATTACTGCATACACATCCCATTAATAACTGCAATACATCATGTGTTTCAGTTATTATCTGTCATCCCAGCGATCTACGTAATATTTGTTCTATATTATTTATTGATCCAGTGCATCAGATCACAGAGAAGCCTTAGAAACAGAATTGGGAGGAATTTGGGGAGGATCTCACCTAGACCTCTCTGCTTCCAAAGATCAGGCTCAGCTGGATTTAAATCATTTCTGACAAATGTGCATCTGCCCTTTCTCTAAGATCATTTCATAGCCTCTCCAAGCGTTATCACTGAAGTGTGTCTGCACCGTGATCAAGTTTTTCCTCAAGTCTTGCCTAAACTTTGCTTTTCTCACTTCAAACCTGTGACTTACTACCCTGTTCTCAGTGGACATGAAGTACTTCTGCCCCTTCCATGTATTTTTTTTGACCATGTCTCTCTCCCCTTTTTATTTCTGCCTACACAAAACCATCTCAGTTGATTAAAGCTTGCTCTTTAGACCATGTTTTCTAGCAGTCTGATCATTCCTTCTGCTGTCCTCTGCCTTCTCTCCATCTGGTCTGCACATTTCATAAAAACATAGTGCCCAAAATGGATTTTAGCAGGGGCTTTACCAGTGTCAGCTAGAGTGGAAGCATTATTTACCTAGTCTTACAGATGATTTTGTTTACACACTGTAGTTTGAGGTTTGACTTCTTTGCAGTAGCCTCGTGTTGTTGACTTACAGCCCACAATGCTCGCCCTGTCTCAGAACTGTTCTCAGCAGGGGTACTGCACTGTCATTCACCTTCCGCTTGTATTTGTGCTGTTGACAAATGAACACAGAGCCTTCAACTTGCCTTTGCTGAACTGTATCCTATCTTTTCAGTCCATTTCTCCAAGTTGTTGGGATGATTTTGAACACTAATATTCACCTGTAATTTCTTATTAATCTATCCCAGCTTTGCTACCTGCAGTTTGTATTTCAACATAGACATCCCCAGTGGAATCCTATATCCAGTACCATTTTTGTTCTAGTTTGGCACCTATTTCAGAGGTTCTTTGATTTCCAAGTATATTGTGGTGTCCTACCTTTATAATGAAAATGTCACAATAGTTTATGGAGCCACTCCAAGCCTCCATAAACTGAAGTTTGTGTTGCTTCCCTTATCCACAAGACCTGTTCTCCTATTCTTGCTGATATTTTCTGACTGCACATGATATATTTCTGACAAATCTGTTAGCTGTTGTTGCTTTCTTGAGGCAAAAAAAAAGCCACATTAAAATATTTAGATTAGCTATAATTCTGAACTATTGAGTTAAGTCCAGATCTTTACAGAAAAGATCTCAGAGTTGTGTTCACAGTGAAGAGGCTTTTGTACAAACAAGGGTTTCTGTGTCATCACACCCTTTGGTATGAAAGCAAGGAGCTGTCTTGTATTCCTAATGATTCCTTTCTGGAGTCAAGTCTAAGAGAAGGAAGTTGCCTGACTTGGGTAGAAGCAGGACTTGAGCTGGACCTGGCAGAAGAATAGGGGAAGCAGAAGACACTTCAAATATAAAGGAAGAAATGTTTTTTGGGTGAGGAAGGTCAATACAGTTCTGTGGCTAATAGCTTGAGAAGGGGAGGTCATAGGCAATATGTAGGGAGAACCCAAAGCAGAGGAGAAAAGGGGGAAGAAGTCACGAAGGCACAAAACATGAACTGACAATTTAGTGGCCTTAGAGAAAGTACATTCTTGGTGGTGGAAAAGAATGCTCTAGCAGAATGAGGGAAGTACTTGGACTGTGTTCAAACAGAATTTTGCTCTGTTTTCTCCAATAAAGGTGGGAGGTAATGTGAAGACACCATTTATTTTTCTCATTTATAATCTGCAGCAGAGGTTTGGGGATCTATCTTTTTTTTTTAAAATGTTTCTCAGCTAACCAGAAAAGCTTAACTACAATACTACTCCAGATACTACTACTAATGCAACTAGAATGCAATTATGATACTAATACAGATATAACAATACAAATAATAACTATAATGCTACTAAACAGCTATTTCAAAAAGCACATACAAGTGAGCCATAGGACTCTGTCAAAGCTCCTGTGGCATGATACTCATCAGAGAGAAGTCAGGCACTTGAATTAAGTAGATCTCAGACTTAATTACCTTGAATGATCCACAGAGTAGCTGTTAAGTCAATGAGAAATCAGGAAAGAAGCCAGGACTCAGGGAATTTATGCTTGTTGAGCAAGAGTCTTAGGAACAAGTTGTTCCAGCGACAGTCGGACAGTATGGTGCGGGTGAGTGAAGGAGACCGGGGTTGGGGGCAGATAATGAGAAAGACAAACATGTTAAGAGGGACTTGACTGGAGGAGGACAGAGGAATCACACTTTGAAGAATCAGAAATATCTATTCTTATAGAATAATGCCAACCAGTAGGTGAATTTAAATGGACATGGTTCATTTTGCTGTGTTAGATGGGGACAGGAATCATTCTGGGAAGAAATCTGTATTGTTTGCAACCTGTGTGGTGAGTTTCCTCTTAGCATGGCTAAACAACTTGCTACTTTTGTGTTTGTTGTGCAACAAAGGACCTCATTTTGTGATTAGAAAAAGGTTGATTTCTGTTCTGGCAGCAGCTAATCCACTTTTTGAAGCTTTATGAAAGTTTTGACACCTGCTGATGGGTTGAATTCTCACCAACTGTATGGCCTCTGACAAAAATAGCACAGATGGTAGATGCAATGGGTGTAGAGGAACAATTTAGATCAATACTAAAATGAAGTTAATACTATAGTAGTATCATTGTAAACTGAGGCTTCCTGAAAATGGTTGCAAATTAAATTCATCATTTTCATTTTTTAAAGCTCTAAAATGAATCTGCGTTTTTTTTCCCAAATGCAGAATTTTGTAAATCAATGACTTTGGAGTTCATAGTGTATCAGATACAGCAAATTTTCGATCCATTATGGTATCCCAGCAGTTTTCAGTTTGAATCTCATATGAATTTCAGCCCTGAGTTAGTTTCTTAAGGAAGACAGCTGGCAGTACTGCAACCAGAGACTTGTTTCTCTACATGACAGGGGCAGGGAGGATTTGTTGTTGTTTTTAAATATGATGTTACTGACATTACAACTGACAGTATTTTTGTTCGTGAAATATTTGGTCTTGAAGAATATTTATTTAATTATTTGGACTTAAATAGCACCTGAGAGCATCAGGATAAAGTTGAACCAGAGCTTCAGAGCTTCTTTTTCCCTTTAATTCCCTCTTTATTTTCTCTCAGTGGTTGAAATAAACTCTTGGCTGTGAACACGACTCAGTAGGAGCTGCAGGTTCTCAGCCCTGCTGCAAAAAAATCAGGTGGATTACTTTAAGGGCCTGGCTATATTAACATAGGTACTTACTTTAATCTTCCTACAGTTGATTTTTTTTTTCCAAAACTATGCAACAAAGGAGAGTATTCAGAGAATTAATATTGGATGTTCCAATTACTGTGCTATGGCTATTAGACCCTCTGCAACGAGGTAAAAAAGGTTTGTATTCATAGGTTATTATGTAGAAAGAATAATAGCCTTGAAAATGTTGGAGTGCATTATAATTAGAAAGATCACCTGCTAGTACACCTGTTGGGTGATGGCATAATGTAATATAATTTTATGTTAATTACTTCTCTGCTTTTTTCCTGCACCTGCTGCTTATAATGTCAGAACTGTACAAAGGTCCTAAGAAGTGACAATAGGAGCTGCATGTCACTGTTCATCAGTTTACATGTTGCATGCCTAAATAGACTTTGATTTCAGCATAAATGGCAGAGATTTGCTTTGCTTTTATTTGTAAACATGAATTATGTATTTACTGTATACCCAAATCCTGCATCCAAATGCTTTACATTTTACAAAAGGACATATTGTATTTAAAGAATTTGCACAGTAACTGAGATGAAAACACACAAAAAAATGTTTGTTGTTAGGAACAGGTCAATGCTGATTGTTTATAGATTTTATATTTGTTAAATATTGAGAAATTATGAGAAATTCAGCTTTTAATTGCTGTCTATCAGAAATCTGAATCAAACTAATAAGTCCTCGCACAGATCAGTTGATTTGTTCTCTCTCCATGCAGCAGCAGAGGAGTAGAGTATACAATACTGTTTTATTTTCTCAACCATGTTTGTTCCTTCAAATTAAAAATGTAAAACATATGAATGCAATTATTATGAATGTAACAATTGCACCCAGACATGAGAAGGTGGCAGAACTACTCTTGAGTATGTGCTGTGAATTTTGACCCCCCTTACCAACGTGCACATGTTCATGCATGCACACATGTACACACACACAGTCTAAAGAGGCAGCTCCCTGCTCCTGAGCATCAGCAGACACACAAGGTGGCCTTGGTCTCACGTGTGGCTTTCAGGCACTAATAAACATTATTAATTTTTTTCAAGCAATAAGATTCTGCTGACCACTTGTGATCCAGAATGGATCTTTGTGCTTATGAGCTTACACATGCTGAATGAGAAGTCTCGGGGTTTTGAGCTCTGTTTCATGTGCTGTTTCTTCATAGAGAAGAGCTAACAAAAGCTTAGTGATAGCTGCTACTGCCATGTTTCAAGCCAGATTGGAGTGGCAATCTGTCTCTTGTGTTTTCCCTAGTCAGAAAAGGAAGTAGATAGAAAATACTCTAGATATAGCCCTGTTCTTCTAGTCAGTCCCACCCCTGGGCAAGAGGTGAGGAGAAGCACTTTGAAGTCCTTCTGCAGAAAGTCCTTCTTGGCTGTGCTGTTGCCTACAAGTGTGTTGCCCACAGCTTTGAGTGCCATAACATGATTTAATCACAGTGTTTGAGTGTTTTATTTAAAATTGAATATGGGAATGCAGTGTACAATCTTGTTTTGGTGTGTTAAACTTACGTTTAAGTTACTGTTGTGATGAGAACCATAACACTTTGGTATCCTTGCTTTGACAGGCTTACATTCTTAGACTTGCTGTTGTCAAAGGTAATGGAGGTTTCTAATTGTCTCTGAAGCAATGCAAAAAGTTTAGTACTAATAGAGTTTTGGTTTTCAGAGTCTCTCTGTTGAAGTTACAGGGTTTGTGAGTGTTGGGGAAGACAGCAGGCCTGCTGGCGGCCTAGCTCTCTTCTCCCAAGACATAGGCCCTGACAATATTCCTCTGTTCCCATGAGAAAGGAAAAGTTACTCATGCTGAGAGGATCCTAATAATCACATTCTCAAAATACAGCGGCCTTGCCAATAAGGGTACAGGCTGCCCTAAACCAAGAAGCAGTTATGGGAAGGTATTTGGGAGTAACAGAACATGTTAGGAACCAACCATAACAAGATGGTCAAAACAGCAGGTGTGCGGATGCTTTTAGGTATTAAAGGTAAACTAAGGATGTTTAGCTATAAGATAGGTTTATCAGAACTCGTTATAATTACTAACCAATCAATATGGTGTGAACAGTGTGTGTAACCAATTAGCAGTTTTTTAGCTTTTTAGCTTGCCACGTTGGTAGTAAAAAAGGTATAGAATCTGGGTGATTTCACCTAATAAATGGCTTCACCTACAATTCATATCAAATTGCGTGTTGCTCTCTGCCGGTCGCCACATGTGAGCTTAAGTCCTAATGCTTTGACAAAGAGTATTTGTCAGGCACCTTGCCATTAATTGAAACAACTATAAACTTCTCAGAGGAAACTGATCCTCGCAATAAAGAGATGAGGAAAACAGAGGTATGTTTTGTATAGATCATTTGCATTTGTCCCACAGTGGTAAATGAGAGTCAAGCACCGTACAGACACATCAAAATACATCTGGAACAATCAGCTGGGTCAAGCCAGGCTTAGGAGGTCTGAGTCAGAATGAGCCCTGACATGCCTGGTCTGGGCAACCTGTGGAGTGAGCCTGAAGCCTGAAGTCTTGCCCTGGGCTGGGCTGTGAGTTCAGAGCCTGCTTGCCCTCCCCTAAACCAAGCCCCTCTCAAACTGGGAAGGGGAGACACCTTTATCAAGAAGGTGGTTTTCCCAGGGTGAAACTCATCACTTTCAGTTTGGGTGTGCTGACCCCTGTGATTCTCACAGATGCAAAGCTAATGAATATAGCTGTAATCTGTTAATAGGTGACTCATTTCAGGCCATGGAAAAAGCATTTTATTTGTAATGTAAAATACTAGGGCAAGTTAAAACATATGTCACAGACTTGGGGTAGAGGAAGAAGGTGACAGAAAAATAAACATAACCACAAATAAAGGCACATCAAAATTCCTTAACCGCCATGCTCAAAATACAGATAAGTGTGCAAAAGCATAGGGAGATCCTAGTGACAGATAAACCTGAAAGCATACTGAAAACATAATAGCTATCTGTTGCCTATTTACCAGTCAGACTTACCTTCTCCTGCTGTCCTCTCTTCCTCCTCTGGTCCCATTCCCAAAAATCACTGAAATGCATGCACATTTTCCAAGGGTTTGTGTTAAAACTTGTGTTATTACTTCAACCAGACAGAGGTTGAACAGCCTCTAAGCACCAAACCTCCTAACTCTTGATTTCTATAAAAATCGAAGGTACTAAGAGAAATGAAATGTCAGTAGCATTGATTTTTGGACAATTTTCTAAGGACAGGCAGGATACATGAATATCCTAGAGTTTGGAAATGTGAAAGACAGCAGTAAGTAATACTGGAGAATATTACATGTAGTAAAGGGTGTTCTACATGGGTGGATCCAGAAATAATCAACTGACAGAGTAAGCCAGAACATTTACAGAAAGAAATATGAAATGAAAAAAGGTGAGGAATATGCCCTTTTTTGATGAATTGAAGTACATTCCTGTATCTTTCCACCTTTTTCTGAAACCATTGAAATGGATGAGTAGTTAGATGATAAATAAAAGCAATGAATACATTTGTAAATAATGCCATGCAGCAGTCTCCAAAGTCACCCATATAAATAGTGTGAGGGGATTCTAAGGAGTCTTAAAAGTGTGGTTCTGTGCTTCTATAACATAGCAGAGACAGTGAGGCGTGGGTAGCACATCAGTGGTCAGTGACAGGTATCAAAGTGACTGAGCTGGTGGGACTGTTCACTGAATGCCTAGAGCTAAATCAGCCACCTGTGATGGATGGTGAAATAGATGAGCTCACTCTGAATCAGCCTTTCATTTCCAGTGGTGCTTTTTGACTTTATATACTCTTGTTTGGTAATACTAAGAAAAAAAAAAGTATTTTAATACAAAGGGAATTAGGAACATGTGCTGTCATCTTCGTGGCAGAAGGGACACTTGAGCATGAAAAGCATCTTTCTAACTTTTGAGAGCTGGTTACTGATAGCAGCTTGATGAAATATGGTTCTTCTTCTACTGGCAAGCCACCTCTGATTGTCATCAGAATAGGGTGCAAAAACCAAGGGCAGCAGCTGCAGAAAACAGGTCTGTCTTTAGAGAAAGTAAGTACTGAATCAGATTAACTGAGGAGGGAGGCCATGCACTGTGGTGAGAGTGGAAGAGAGGGAAAACTGTTAGTTTGGCCTCTTGCTGCATCCTGGTGGGTCACCTTTTGTTGGTTAACATGTGTTTATAAAAAGCCCATTACTGCCACTAAAATAAAGTGATGATCCCAGGATGAAAGAAATCCCATAACAGCCTTCAAAGTTCCTGGAAGTGCCAAAGGTGCTTAAGCTTCTCAAGCACTTCTTAGAGATACAGAAATGATCCTGGAGTAGTGAAACACCCTTCCCAAAGTCAAAGAATGTATCAGTAGTAAATTTAGGAAAAGAATTCACTGGTTCACTCCCTATTCTGTGTTTAAAAGAAGCCTGTGTATTGATGTAAGAAACCAACTTCAATAATCACTATTAATTCTCCAATCAAAATAATTGCCAGTGTTCTTAGAAAATTGAGAGGCAAATGATTAATTCCTGCTATGGGGTGTCATTTATGCTGGATTAACTGAAAGGTTTAGTTGACTAATGGTTGAGTAAATAAGGATATACACTCTAAGATCATAGCACTGCTACAAATCTCAGACTCCCATAGATGTATCATAATATGGAAGCTAATTTTTCAGCTTGCCCTAATGCCTGATTCATAGTTTCAGTGAACTTTGGGTCCGGATTCAATGTGAAAAGTCACTTGTAATCATGTGAAATGAAAAGTTGTGATTACAATGTGAATATTTTCTTGGGAGGACTAAATGAGTGGATTATGTACTTATCCCCTATTTAATAATACCTAAATGAAATAGTCCTAAGGAAATAGGGGATTAACAAATAAGAAGTATAATACACAGCAAGCAGTCTAGCTGAAGAAAGACTACATAATCTAAAATATCCTAAACTAAATCCAGTGTAGGAAATTCAGCAGGGAGACTGAATTACTTCAGTGGTCCATTTGGGTCAGGGCTAAAGTTCAGGAAGGATAGAGAGAGACCTTAAGGCTGCCTTTCTGCTCTTGTACCTACCCAGTCCGTGAGGAGACGACTCCAGCTGTGAAAGGACATAATCTTCTTAAGAGTAAAAGATCTGAATATTTGTGTAAAACCAAGCAAAAATGCAGCATGAGAGCTTATAGATACACCAAGGAGCTTCATTCTGTTGTTTGTAAGTCTGTGGTGTTTGTAAGTCTCTGTGATGTTTGTAAGCCATCCGGCTCTCACCAAGGTCAGTTGAAAAAACAGCTATTGGCTTCAGTCTGCACAGAACAAAACCAATTCAAAAACTTTTTCTTTTTTTAAAATTTTCTCCTAAAGCAATGGTTTTCTGAAGTTGCAGAATATATTTGAAGACATATCCATCTCATGTGCAGCTGTACTCAAAGGGTTGATGTCTCTGCATGAGAATTGCAGCCGGTTTCTGTATTAACAAAATTCCATTTATAGGTTCTACATGGCAAGAACAGAGGTTAAGGACGTGCATTTTGCTGTTGCTTAGAGAAACAAGCTAAGGACTCAGGTTTCCATTCCTAGTTCCTAACTACCTTCTACACCTAAGTTTCCTCTATGCTTTTTTCCAGGTCTGGAGTTGGTGTGACAGGTTCGAGGCAGACACTGTTTTACGCAGAAGTAACAGACCAGATGAGAACCAGTGAAGGAGGTGGCCAACCTGAGGAAGGAGAGCTGATTGAAGTTGTAGAAGTACCTCTGGAAGATTCCATGAAGTTTGCTTATGATGAGACTCTCCCAAAAACAATGGGTGTCATCTTCAGCTTCATGTGGTTCCAAAACAACATAGCACCCAAGCTACAAAAAAAATAAACCACCATGATTTTAAGGGAAGTTTTCCTGCTGGTTCTGTGGATACAGAAAACTGCAAATCTACCTGCCTTGACAATTCAACTTTTCACAGAGTTTATTTCTTTCTGGAAATAAATTTGGGAGTAAAATCTGAATAGAAATCATCACCCAGTTTCTACCACTAGCAAAACGCTGCCTTCGCTGTGGCCAGGATTTGCCTCTGCAAGGCAAATGGTAGTTCCAGCACAAGGACAAAGTAAATGTGTCCACTTCTCCTTTCCCCTGGCACTGCTCTGGCACTGCTCTACGAAGAGTTGCTCAGGACCTCCTCAGTGCAGCTGCTGTACCAGCCGCTCACTGGGGGCTGTACGTACTGAGAGCTGTGTATTTCTGTAGTTTCCAATTATTAGTTGGGGGGGGGCGGGAATGGGAGGAGAGGCATCAAACCTGAATAGTCACAGATAGCCCAACTGTGTTCCCGAGTTCTGCGCAGCTCTCAGGGTGCAGCTTTCCCTGTGGTGTGTAGCTCCTGTATGGATCAAATGGAAAACATTTGCATTTCTGAACATGCAAACCTTCATTTCGTAGGCAAACGTGCCTGTAAATCCTTCTGCCAATGTGTCACTGTGACAACAGACCAGCTGTAAGATTAGGTGCCTCTGTTTGTTCCCACTATAATGCTGAGCAGCAGTGATGGTGATACAGGCATGAATGATGGGGGCTTCTACAGCAACACATGCTGCTTTGTTTGTTTTATGGGCAATACTTGATTAATTAGAGCAAACTTTGTCCCCCAGAGTGGGACTCAAGAGGCCAAATGCTTTTAATTTAACTCTGAGGTTCCTAATGTAAGTTATTTCTCTGAGGTGTTCTGTGGTCTCAGTTTCCATATCGCCCAAGTGGGAAGAATGGGACTTACCCCTCGGATAACGCTCCCTGAAATGTAATGATTGGAAGTGCTTTATTGAGAGATTTTATCATCATTTGAGCAATTTACATCGAGGCTGGAGCAATCTGCACAGACGTACTGAGCAACACAATTTGATTTAATAAAGTGGTCTAATTAGAACGTATATTATTTGTTCTGTCAGCATAGTTTAGATGTGGACTGCTCATCATGTGAAGCTGTTAAGAGCATGAATGAAAGAGAATCAAGTCTGGCAATTTAATTATGCTCTGGTTTATGTTATTCGCTGAGTTAATGTTAATTAGCGACTACGTTATGTGTGCTTCTAGGATTAGTGATGTACTAAGTCTGTTTAGAAGATGTGTACTGGGAACACACAACCTTTCACATCGCAGCTGGGATAAATGCAGCAGTATCCACTGGCTGATTTAGAATCACTGAATGTCTAAGTAGCTGTATAAGTAAATAACTTGTGTGAATGTGGAGGCAGGTTTGGATTGAGCTGTGCCTGGGCTGTGGAGAGTCAGGGGCTGAGTTAGGAAAGAAATTCTGCCTGGCTGCTGTATTTACATTGGAAGGTGTTTTTGGGTGGGGTCTCAGCTGCCCCATGTCTTTATGGGTGTCAAGCACAATGCGTCCTGATCGCTGCTGAGGCCTTTACAAACCACTATATATGTATAATAAAGAATGCCTTTTATTCCAAGATGCAGTTACCAAGGCATCTGTTTGATTCCCTCATTAGACAGTGGCTTGTGGATCTCTTTAGTGTCGGGCTGACGAGTGTGTGTGCATATGTGGGAAGAGCCTTGCTTTTGCTGCATCATGCAGTAATTTGTGAGGATAAATTTGTGGGGAGGGGAGGCAGGGGCAAGTTTGAAACTTCTCAAAGCAGCATTTATGCATTTATACCATTCGCCCCAGAATTACAAATGGACAAAATCCCGCGTCTAATGAGGTGCTCTGTGTGATGCTGAGAGCTTTCCCCAGTCAGACATTCCCTCCCTCCTGGATCCTGGTGCTTCACAAGTGCCCTCCTACCCCATTAACAGCCCTGGGGAGAGAGAAGGCTTTGACCCACCCATGTGGGTAACAGGCTCTCAAGGAGAGTGACTCACTGGACTAAACGCACGTTGCACTCATCAGCCTGTCTGCAAGTGCCTTCAAAACTCAGCACCCAACCTCAGCTAAGACTCAGGAGAGCCAGCGGGGATCTGTCGTGCCACCACACAACGTGTGCATGATGAACTACCAGCTGCCAGAGACAGCACGCACCATTCCTAGTGAGCAGGGGGATGAAGGTCCTAAAATCTCTATGTGGAGGGACTAAGCGTGTCTTGGCTGCACCTCTGTCAGCTGGCTGCCAACATCTGGGCCAAATGATGGTGGTTGGTCAGCAGAAGGCTGTTCCCCATCACTCAGCTGGGTGGAGGGCTCTCAAGCTGTACATCCCTGAGGCCTTTCTACATCAGAGCCCAGCCCTGGGGCTGTGCAGGGTGACACTGAGGAGCTACCTCTGCCAGAGCAGCCAAAGGGCTTCCCTGGGCATGGGATGAGTGGAGAGTCACGCGTGGGAAGAGGGGATGCCCGTGTGGAGCAGCAGTGAGGAGAGCTGTGCAGGGAGGGCACAGGCACAGCCGCTGCACCACCCTCAGCCATGCTCGGAGGCAACCTCACCAACACAAGCTACACACTTCAGTCTAACCCTTTTTAGTCCAATTGTCACAGACAACCATGACAGAGGGCAGTGGTGCAAGCAGGGCAGTCCCTCACCACTTTTCAATGATCCAGAGGACAGGGTGAGAAACTGAGCAGCATTGCTCCCCACCTCCCAGTCTGTCCCTCTGCAGGGGTCTACTGGGCAGGCACCTGCAAAACTCTGGGAGACTGTGGTGGCTCTGAAGCCTTTGCACTCCAAGGAATGCTACACCCATCTATCCCCAGAACTGTTCATTCTCGAACGCATCAGTCAGTCAAGGGATTACTTTGGTGGCCTTCCACAGTTTGAGAGTTTAAGTTCCCTTCCACAATTCGAGAGTTTTCCACAGAAACAGCAGTGATGCAACACAGTGAAAGCTGTATGCAAAGCAACACTGTACCTGGTGTTTGGCTTTGTACTATTAAATATAAACAGACATTCATCCTTTCCCTGTTAATTTTGGTGGGGATTTTTATAAGTAATTAGAGAGGTTTGAAAATGCAGGAGAAAGGGCTTGAACTTTTTTCAAACAGTAGATGATTCATATTTATAAAAATAAACCCAAAGCAATTCAGATGCTACTTCTCTCATCAGGGCTCATTTCAAAGATCGTAATTAGAGCAAATCCGATATACATCAGCCAAGCCCAGGCAGGAAAAAAGTTCTAATGGAAGCTGAAATCACGTCTGTGTTTTAGATGCATCCTTTGGACGTGCCACCACACTTATGTCCATGGAGAGCAGACAGTTCAGAATAAAACAGGGTCGCCCATTTGCTGGTAATGAACACTGACTCCAGCTTGGAAAAATCTCATCTGCTCTCATCCAGCTTTCCCCATGAGATCCGTGTCTTTCCTTTATTGAGTACAAGCCAGTGGTCCACATTTAAGAAACGAATTGTAGCATCTCTCTCATCTTTATGATGTGGCTTTGGGATGCACAGTTAATCTAATGAACCTGAAATTAGGACTCGGGCTTCTAGAGAAGGCTGAGATTACAAAATCCTGCATGTAATGTCTCTGTCAGGCTTCCTATTAGGTGGCAGAAGAGACGTCACCAGCACCATGCAAGTACATTGACCTTGTTTATTATTGTTGTTACCCTGTTTGTGAAGCACCTACAAGCCCTGAGCTGCTCCCAGGTCTCCTGGCAGTGAGCGCTGAACACTGATAGAATTAAAACGCCTTCCCTAAAACGCTGGCGCTTTTAGGAAACGAGCTGAATTACATGGTGGGGTAGGTGGGAGCAGGCGCAGGGACGGGGTGCAGGGTCCCCCATCTACCCACACTCCCCCTGGGTTGGTGGGGATGCTCCATGTGCTGCTGGGAGCAGGCAGCCGATTGCCTTTTCACCGAGTCCCTCATTACCATCCCTCCCCGCCAACCATAAAAGCAGCGCTCCCCGACTCCCTGCAGGGCCACGACCGGGGCCAGGCCAAGGGCGACTGATATAATTGCTCCTGAAGAACACGTGCCGCCCGAGCAGGGTGAACCCGCTGGACAAATAGGATTTTTTTCCTAAATTAGGACAATTGCCACACACGCCTCACCCCCTCCACGGGGCTCTATAGATAGATGTGAGGCACACCCAGTTGTGAAATCTGTTGAACCGGCACACCTGGTGCTGTCTGCAAGTCTATTCACAACCGTTAGCAGGTGCGATGTGGCCTTTGTGGCCATAAAAGTCTGGCTGCCCTGCTCCCGCTGCGCTCCCTGCGCCTCCGCTGCCCCGCGCGCTTCGCAAGGGAGGCTGTCACAGATTAATGGGGTCGTTTGAAGCTGTTAGGAGCCACCGCCTGAAGCATGTAGCGGCTTCAGAGGGATCAGGGTAAGGCCCGTGCACACAAGAGGGATTTGCAGCTTTAGCTGCACTGGGGCTGAGGTAGCAGGCAGGGCAGGGGTGCTGCCTGAGCGGAACGTAATGTGGCACAGTCCCCACTGTCACAGGTACCAGTGATGTGCAATCTGCCCCCCGTTTGGGCTCAGCCTCTCCAATAAAAAAAAGGGTTTTGCCTGTTCTGCTTGGCTACATCTCAACCAGCACAGCACTAAGAGGGAGCTCTGAAAGCCCCAACCCGTATTCTGGTTTAATTTGAGGAAGGATGCTGTGGACTGGAGCAGGTTTCCAGCAGGAGTTTTCATTCCCACTGGTTCACAGAGGATTTGGCTTGATATGAACAGAAGAGTGATGCCCATACAAATCCTGCGCTGCCGCAGAAGTTACCCCTCGATTTGTCTAATCCTTCAGAGCCAGGCTCTTTAATTGGGAACACAGCTTTAATTGCTCTCCAGATGAATCACGAGGGAGGAGGAGAAGTCATAACGTGGCTAAATGGCCCAGATTTGCAGCGCTCAAAGCTCTCTGGCCTGCCTCAGGACTGGCTTCAGTGCATTTCTCGTAATTGGAAATACAATCAGACAGGTATTAAACCCTGCCAGCCACCCACTGTATTGCTCTGCCGCTGCAGTGCTCAATATCCTGTGCTGGCCTAGGTCCCTAATAAAACATTCAGAAGCAGCAGTGCTCTGAGAAACCCTTTTCGGATACTTGGTTACAGGGAAAATGGGCTGGGAATGGAGGGTGCAGAAAGAGCTCTCAGCCTTGCCTGTTAATGGCTACCTTCATGCTCCAGCCTCCTTAACAGAATCATCGCTGGGTTCTTCTTGTGCCCACCTCTGGGTCGGCATTTGGGTTATGGGTGCAATGGGTAGGGCTCTCAACAGTAAGGTAAACATGATTTTATCATTTTGCAAGAGCAAAACGTCGTTATGACCGCTACAAATATGCCTGTGGCAGCCAGGATCTACCCCTGGCTCGGCCACATCTGAGTGCATGTGTGTGCATGGGGACCTTCTGGGGCCGAGGCCACTGCTGCAAGAGCCCAACCCCTCCGAATGATGCCATCCCAGTGCATGTCCATCACGTTGCAAACACAGCCTGGCTTTAACCCCATTCTCTTGGAGTTGTGGAGTGGGGCTTGGGGAAAAAGAGCAGGTAGCCCCCCTGAAAGTAAGCCTGGGAGGACAACATCCCACCTGGCTCTCAGAACAGTGGAAACACAGAGGATAAGCCTTGCCCCACTGCTTCGGGGTGTCTGGCACATTGCTGGTCCCATCCCCAGCCCTTTCCAAAGTCTTCCATGGGTGCTGTTGGGCAGAGCCAGGTGCTCGTGCTGCCCATGGGTGGCACAGCCCAGTTGCCACCTCTGAAGCTGCCCCAGGAACCACAGGAAGGGGCCAGGGCTGTATGCTGTGCTCCAGCTGCTCCTACAGGGGATAGGGACAGATTTTGGAGCAAGAGTCTCTATTCCAGTTTCTGATGAGCTGGGCCAATGGAGGTGGTGATGGACACGGATGCCTTCAGCTCCTGCCTGCCATGTGTGTCACCCCCAGGAGACCTGCCATGTGTTTGTGGGGACAGGTTGCTTGAGTACCACTTTTGCTGGGGCAGCAATCACTAAACTAACTGGACAAGGCACAATCATGCACTTGAGAGTGCTAGAAACAATTTCAGAAATGTTCTTGGGACAAACAGCGGGCACTGTGCAAACAGCTCCCCGGGGTTTGGGAAAGGGGCCCCGGCTGCTCCCCCCCCCCCCCCCCCCGGCCTTGCAGGAATGCACTTGCTCCGATAACCTGCTCTGCTCCTTTCGTAACCTCCTTCGTTTGGTCCTTCAGGCTCCCCCTGCTCCCACCCCTGGGTTTCAGGGTGCTCCTTTTGCAATAAAATCAGGAAAAAAAAATCCAGTGGTATGGCAAGCCCAAGCCACACTATCTCCAGCTGCTCTTTTCTATTAAATATAGATTGAGCGACTTTACATGGACTTCCAACACTCCCCGTGGGTCTTCCAGAGATATAGCTTGGGTTTTGCCCCTCTGTGGCTTCCTGACTTCAGCAGACTTTAGGCTGAAGCTTGGAGGCCCGGCCAGGTTTGTACCACAGCCCAAGTGCTCCTGACCCCAGAGCTAGCAGTGCAGTGGGGATGTGAGGGCTTGAGTTACAGCAATCCATCAGCTGCTAATCCACTCTGCCAGCCCCACTGCTCCGTGCTGCTATCAATCATGTGTGGAGCCCTGGGGAGGGTTTGCAGTGTGTTTCCCCGTTCCAGGGGGTTAGCAGGCTTGTGGCAGCACAGGGCAGCTCCAAGCACATGGGCACTGTATGCAGCCCCCAGAGTTGGGGGGCTCCAGAGGCAACAGGAGAGGGAGAGGGACATCCACAGTGTGTGTCCCTGGCCTTTGGGACTGGTGTCAGGAGCAGTCCCACCTCTTCCCATTGTGGCTGGGGATCTGGCATCAGTGCACCTTGGGATGGGGCAAAGCGGCTGAGGTCACATTCAGAATTTCTGCTTAGTCATGGAAGAGCTTCAGAAAACCCCATGTGCTGTGGTAGGCAACTTCTGCCTCTGGTACTTCTGTATGACATTTATGAAATATCTTTACAAAGCAGGGAGAGGGCTTGCAACAGGCTCCCAGTGCAAAACAGGAGTGAGCTGGGCCAATACTGGGTGCGTATGAACTCGCACAGCCTCATGCTGTCTGTCCACATTAGCCACGACCCACTGCATCCCTGACCAGATGATGCTGTGCCAGCCACAGCAGCCACAGTGTCACACTGAGCAGCCTCTGCGCTGCACACAGCCGGAGTGATGCAGAGGAGACGGCCAAGCCAGGTACCAGCTTCATACCCAACTATCTCGTCCTCTACATCTTCATGCTGCCAGCTTCATCCTTTCAAAGGGCTTGCTTTCACCTCTCACGACTCTGTGTGGGTTTAGGGGGAGGGTTTCTCATGTTTTTTCCATCCTTTGATTACTCTTACACACAAGGAGATGAGGACAGCCAAAATAATACCAATGTATCAAAACAGTACGATCTGATTCCAGGGACACCGCCGAGCTGAGGCACCAAGTGAAGGCTGTATTGATTTCAGCAGGGTGACAACTCTCTCTAGCAGAGGCTTTAGCTCCTAGGTGGACACTGATCCATAGATTTGTTTTTTCTCGCTGGCAAAAGCGACGTGTAAATATCCCATGGGTAAGGACCCAGCTCTGCTCTTAGTCCAACTAACACAGGAGGTGTCAGCAAACCTGAAAAGCAGCAAAAAGATTGAAGTGAAGGTCTTGCTGCCCAAAGCCGCCTGGCTGATCCTAATGCCCTGTCCTTTTTCTATCAATCAAGGCTGATTGGCAAAGCTTTTTAATTCAAGTCTCTAAGCAGGATGATCAGTGTTTACTTAGCCAGGGTTGATTTCCACTTGACCAGGCTGCTCCAGAGGAAGGTATCATCTTAGAGCACAAACCCTCTTACAAGGGATAAAGAAACTGAGATCTCCTAGATCCTCCTCGTTACCTCTTCAGACCTAACGATCATCCCGAGCAGCTCTCATTGGGGGTCAGGGGTAGGGGGCTCCCAGGGGCACCAGGAGAGCACCCAGCGAGGACCGTGGCTCAGAAGGAAGGGGTGCAGAGCGCAGAGCATCGCATGCAGCCCCAGCCCAGCTGCAGTGGCTGGCTCACGGCTGCCCTGCCCCACGTCATCCCCCCACCCCAACCCTCAGCTCCTCTCCCCCAGGTGCCATGCATGGCCTGGGCCCGAGTCCCAGCACTGCTGCAATATAAAACAAACCTGGCACCGGCAGCACGCAGCTTTGGCACTTCTCTCCTGGCTATTTTTAGCTGCTTTTCCAGAGAAACTGGACTTATGAGGCCTGTCTCCAAACGCAGGGACACCAGCTACTGCCCACCCCCAGCACCTCTGCCTCTCAGGTGGGGTAGTTGCTCCAGGATGGGTTTAACAATGCTACAGGAGAGGGCAAGCCCATGGAGCTGAGACACAAGCATCCCACAGACCTGACCCCAAGCTCTGCTGCTCACAGAGCGACACATTTTTTCCAGTATTTCTTCTGCCCTCTGCACCCAGGGCTGCCCCTGGGGAGGGAGGGGAGACGGGCACATGCCATGCAACTGGCTTAACATTAAACAAAGGGACTCATCTTTATGTAACAAAGTAGTTTCCTTGTAAAACATGTTGCTTCCTGTTTCTGGAAAAGATGTGAAAAGGTCTCATGGTCAGAGCTGAGTGTGGTGGTTGGGCGGTGGACAACTTGAGCTTTCAGGGCTAGTTTCTCCTCACTAGCTTCACAAAGCACATCCTGAACACACATAAAGCCATGCAGCTTAAACAGGGAGAACTTACTCTTGATAAGAAAATTAGAAACTTTTTTTCCCCTCAGCTAATATAGTTAGTCCTTTTATGTGGAATAAGAATTTGAGGGGGTTGGAATTTTTTTAAGGATAGTAGAGGCCCTGTGGTGAGCCCCTGGAAGCAGGTAGGTCTGTGAGGGAGGTCTGGAGTGAGGTGGGATCACTCAGTATGCTTTGGGGGGCTCAGGACCCACCTACAGCTGAGACTGCCATGGTACGAGGAAGCCCATGATGCTGGGGAAGAGCCCATGAGGCCATAGGGACAGTAGCTGGATGACTCATGCAAGGTGCCCTACTGCTACAGATATCCTCTGGCTGCAAACATCCATCCCATACCTTGTTCAAAACAAAAGCGAAGTGCTCACCTGCAGGAAGGCAATCAAATGCAGCTTGGGACACCTCACAGCTTGTTTCTTTTTGGCAACAAAGCAGCACACATTCTGCCACGTAACACCAGCCTGAGCTACTGGGATGAAAGAGGAGTCAATGGGAGCTACCCGTGCAGGTTAGGAACTATTTTGTTCCCTTCTACCAATTTTGGGGCAGCTGAGTCTTTCTAGGGCACAGGGGGTGTGTGTCCTGGTTTTGGCTTGGGTAGGGTTAATTGTGTTCCTAGCAGCTGACGTAATCCTGTGTTTGGGATTTAGGATGAGAAACTTGTTGATAACACACTGATGATTTCCTTGTTGCTGAGCAGTCAGGGACTTTTCAGCTTCTTGGCTGCCCTCCTCAGAGGTAGGCTGGGTGTACACAAGAAGCTGGGAGGGGACACGACCAGGACAGCTGACCCAAACTGGCCCAAGGGCTATTTCATACCATATGGCATCATGTTATGTATATAACTGGGGAGAGTTGGCCAGGGAGCACTGCGGCTTGGGAACTAGCTGGGCATTGGTCAGTGGGTGATGAGCAACTATGCTGTGCATCACTTGGTTTATAAATATTTTTTTATCAGTATTATGATTATTTATGATTAAATTGCTTTTATCTCTGTGCAATATGAGCTAGGGTGCCTGCTTTGGCTGGAGGGTTGGACCCAATATCTCTTGAGGTCCCTTCCAACCCCTATGATTCTATGATTCTATGACTCTATGACCTCAACCCACAAGTTCTATTTTCTCTTTTCAAGTCTCTCCCCCATCCCATTGGGCAAGGGGGAGTGAGCAACCTGCTGTGTGGATGTTTCTGCCACCGGCTGGGTTAAACCATGGCAGTGTGCCTGCCCCTTTGTGACACCCAGAGCAGCACCCAGTAGAGAGCAGATCAGCAGTATTCCAGGTCATTAAACTGATGCAATGCCTAGCCCACCCACCAGCCATTTTTGGGGAGATCACGGGTGCTCTAAATCAATTTTACTGCTCAAATTTCTGTAATGTTCAACATTTGTTGAACAACATTTGTTGTTGAATATTTGGACATTTGTATTGGACATCTGACTTGGCCAACAAGTAAAAACTGTCCAGTGAAGAACCAGGACTTCAGGAACTGTGTTGCAGTACAAAGGAAGGGATCTCATTTTCTCTCTATGCATTTCTTTGATCCTGCAATCTACGCTCTGCTATGGGATCTGTGATTGAGCATTGACATTTTGAATTGAATCATAGAATGTTTTGGGTTGGAATGGACCTCAAAGATCATCTAGTTCCTTAGAACATTGAGCTGTTGCTGTTTAGTGTCCTGGTGAGTTCACATATTCACGAAACGATCATGCATCCCAGCTCATAATGCTGCCTTAGCTTACAATAGTTTGGCATTGGCATTCAAAGAAATGCAAATACTAAACATGAAGAATATGAGATGATTCCTCTGAGTGTGTGTGTATTCCTCTCAGGCTACAAAAGATGCTACTTAGCATGGAATGACTATTACACCATTGCCTCTTATAAAACCAGCCTGAGTTTTAGTGCTCAGAAAGCTGCTTATCTGCCTCTTTGGACTAAGAAGACTGAAATGCCTTTCAGTCATTAAAGGAGCTGAGTGATGTCTCTGTCTAAGCATGGAAGTCAGAGAAGCCATCAACCCCTCCAAGATACCTAAAGGAAGAAGAGTCCTTTAAACACGAGCTCAGCTTTTCAGGAAAAGACTATGACCTCACGAGGGATCCCTTGTTTACTTGTTTGTTTCCAGCTGATTTCTAAGCGATTTGCATGGACATGCTTTACAGGCTTGGGCTTTTCAGTCCTTCCAGGAAAGTCCCAGGCTCAAGGACTGTGCTGTCCCAGATGATAACAGATGGACATGCAGGGAGGGACTTGGCACCCAGCCCTGTGTGTGCCGCTCGGTCCAACTCCCTCCCAGCATCACGTCACCAAACACCCTTTTCTAAGGGATGTTCTTTTCACCTGAAAATTTGGGAGCTGGGAAGCCCAATCTGCTTATTTAGTGCAACCTAACGCAGAACTGTAACCTAAGAGGTCTCAGCATCTCAGCAAAAATTTCATTTGCAAGTGGCTAAAGATTTACAAGTGGAGTTTTTTGTGGTAGAACACCAGCCCTGGGGGAAAGCCAAGGTCCTGAAGGTTAAAGGGCGATAGGGAAATACAGCAGACCTATAAGGATACTGGATATATTTTCTATTTGCAGATTTATGTGTCTGTCCTGACATGTGGTTTTTGTCATGCATACAGCATGAGCACTGTATTTGACACTTTAAATCAGGGAACAAAGGACTAAAACAGTAGAGGGGACTAAATTGAATTGAATTAATTTGTTTATCCTGCAAATCAACATCTGCTCAGACCTATTTCTTTCCACTCTGAAGTTGTCATAACAGAATAGTTTGCCTTCTGCTCAGTCTAATTATAGACACACAAGCCAAAAGCTCTTAATTTTGCTCACAGCCATGAGCAGGAGCTTTGCTGTTGCACTCAGAGCGAGCAGGGTTAAACCAAGCTGTGTGTAAAAGGCTCTTTTTCAGGGAGGTGTTTTCCCCAGTAAGTCACGTGTTGGTTCTCATCAAAGGGGAGGGTGGTTAATACCGAATTAATTGTATAACTTCTTTTCAGCACTGATGGAAATCACCCCAAAGAAAGACATCAGATCCCAAAGGATTGGGTCCGCTCAGGCTGGGCTAGAAAGAAAGTGTGTGGTGGCAAACAGCTCTCTGTCATCATCACCCTGCAGTGCTGGGGCAACCGTGGGGCTGGTGACTTCATTGACCCCAGCAGAAATTCCTGCAGGTTCAGTGGCATTAGCCCAGGGAGCCTGAGCCTGGTGCAGGCTTGTCCACACACCTTCAACTGCAGGATGTATATGACCTTAGACATCATGGCCATAAGGTTGCATTTCTGATCATCTTGAATGACATCCTTTTCCTGCCATCTCCATAAGGAGCTCAGGTGTCCTGCATTGTGATGATAAAGAACTGAGGCTTAATCCTTTCAGGTTTCATCAGTTTTCTTGGAAATATGAGACATCCCCACTTCAAGAGATCTCCAAAAACAGTGGGCAATTTTCAGCTGCTCGCTGTCCTGATGGAAATTATATGGCTTTATTTGCAGCAATGGGACCAAATCAGGTTGGATGCAAACAAATACAGCTCTATTGTTGTCAGAGAAGGGTCTGTGTTGACTTACACTACACAGGAAGATAGCATGACTTTTCTCTGCCTTGATTGTTTTGGCACAGCTCCTGACATGACATGTCAAACTTACAAGGAACTGTCAACACTGAACTCCAGACCTGCTGTTGAGGTAAGGGAACACTCACAGGGTTTCCAGGGCTTCTGACCACAGAAGCGACCAGGAAAAGGGCACAGGGATGGAAACATGCTGCAAAATTTTTCTTCCCTCCCTCAAAAACCATACCTGGCTCTGAGCTCCACCCAGGACCTTTTTCTGGTCAGGAAGGTGTCTCCAGCATCTGTCAGTGGCTGCTCCTATGGAGGCCCTGCCCTGTGGCTCCTCAAGATGTTGTCTGCCTGCCTTACCACACTACTGCTGCTTATCAGCAGCCCTGGCTTGAGGCTACCCCTGTAATTCTTGGTTTCAATGCCTGACCATTATTTCCTCTGTAGAGCTGCAGAGCTGGGAAAAACAACCAGCTATTCCCCATGTTTGATATTCACAGCTGTGGGTTGCAAACTAATTAACTCCCCTATCTAAAGCCATCTTCAGCACACCAACTGGATCTTCTCTAAGTAGGGGTCAGTTAAAAAAGAGCATCTCATTAGCAGTACCAGATCATTTAGGCATTTTTGGAGATGATGAGTTCTGGCCCTCAAGTTACAGTCTTCAGATCTGTGTGTGTCTCCATTAGAAATATATCCTGGGAAACTCAGCTGCTGAAAGCAATCCCCATGCAAGGGTGTGTATTGGTGTACACACAGGAGAGGTCAGGATAGCTGTTTAAATTCTCTGCTTGGACCTACAGCACCTTCCATACCTGATGGCTCTTGTTCTTCTGTGAGAGTTGTTGCCTCGAACATCCTGTGGATCTCATCATAACACACTGGGCCAGAACTTAGGGCAAAAGTTTAATATGGCCATTTAAATATAAAGAGGAATATGTTAAAAAACATCCCTCATTCACACCAGGTAGCTTAGGGGCAGGTTCATCCTCTGGAATCCCCAGAGCAGCAAAAGTCCCTCAGTGAGAGCAAATGCAGGAGTGGTCCAGATGTTCCCTGTAAAATGTGGAATAGACAGCCATAGGGAAGTTATTGCTGTGGTTAGCTATTGAGATTGTGCCTAGAAAATGGGCACGAGAGACCCAGGACAAAGGGACATGGTAACCATCCTTGTTCCTCCAAACATTAGCAAAAGTTTGCATTAGCTGCATGGTGCCTTGCTGGTCTGTTTGGTTGGATTTAAGTTGTAATGAACAATGAAAAAAGGTATGAAGTAGGGGAGAAATGTGCCTAGTGAAAACCTGGCCGGCTCAAGTCAATCCAGTGTTTTTTATGTATGTCCAGGATTTGACTCTCTGATGGCTGCCCTGTGTCTATAGTCCTGCCTAAGGTGGGTGGCAGTGGTTGGATGTAACTGCTGTGTCCCAAACATCTGCAGGACCTTCTGTGCAAATGGCACAGGCTTGCCCCAAGCTGAAAGGCTTGTAGAATGAAGATATCACTTAAGCAATATCCTCTCCCAGAGACCGAGCAGGAATTCAGAGCACTTGAATAGTCCACCCCCAAAGAATCCTTTCCAGGTCTGACCCTAATCCTGGTGCGTGCTGAGACAGGACTATGCAAATTCGTAATCAGGGCTGTAGACATGATTTAAGACCCTATAATATGTATCTCACTGTCACATCACAGTGCTTTGAATTGAGGAACTCAAAGTATTGTGTTTTCATGCATATAGCCTGCCTCTCAGATAACTCACACCACTGTAAAAGAACTGTCCTTTGCAAACAAGTTCTTAGCTAATCTGCATCCTCAGATAACCCAGGGTCATCTCAGTGTATCAGCTATGTATGTGAAGCCATGAGTATAGGGTGGCAAGCAGCCGTCCCCTTCTTCCTCTAAGCCTCCACCATCCGTTCCTGCTCCCATCTCCTTCCCAGAAGAAGACAAGTTCTCTGCAGTCCCCATCACCCTCCCCATGCGCAGCAGATGTGAGATGAGACAGCAGAGCCAATGGCACCTCTTGCTGGTCACACCTACCTTGTGGTTCGGTTTTGTTTCTACACGTAAGAGGTGGCACCACCATGGAACACTGCACGGTCAGTGCAGTGACAGCTGGCAGCTGCCAGAAGCTGATGTGGGGAAGGTAAAAAGATGAGGGAAAGTCACAAGTTTGGCCCTAAAAGCCATGCCAAAGACCCAAATAACTAATTCTGTCTCTATTGCATAGGCTGCCCTCTCAGAAGTAGCTCTATCCATGTGATCTTCCTGAGTCTTGTTTTCTTATTCCCCACTCACAGTGCAGACTGTAAAGCCTCCCTGATGCAAATTTCCACGGCAGCCTACAGAAGCTTGGCAGAGGAGCTGAGCATTTACAGGGATGCTTGCTGCAGCCAAGTGCCTAAAATTAGACTTTTAATGCCACAGCCAGCACCCAAGTGTTGACCTGATTTTTCAGAAGTGGGGGGAAATTTCAAAGCCTGGTCCACACATGGCTTTATGCTCCATGGAAGCAGGTCGAGTCAGCAGCTGCTTAAACCCTGTTTTGCACCGCTCAGGCAGGTCTGCAATACAGAAGGAGACCATGCATATTAAAACCCAAGTGCCCTCTCATTAGGGGACGTGCCTGCAGAGGTGCTTCATCTGTGGTGAATTTATTCTCCCACTTTGCTTCCTCCAAGATCTTCTCACTCGGAAAAACGACCATCCCTTTCGAAGTTCTGCAGATGAGCAACTTTGCACACAGGTTTATTCAGCTGATGGGAGAAGGACATAATGTCTTCGCAGACATCAGCTCACAGGGACATAAATTTGCCAGGCCATGGAGTTTCTTTAAAAGCCTAACTGTATTTCATGGCTTTCCCCTGAGCCAAAGGAACTGCTACTGTCCCAGATGGCGGCAGCAATGCCACTGGGTGTACACAAGGCCAGCCAGCTTCGGCAAGACACTGACACATAAAACCCGTTTTAGAACAAAATCTGTGAGTATATGAACCCCTTCTGCACATGCTGCACCTTGGGGCCTGTGTTTGTTTTTGACCAAGGTCACCAAATGAATTATATCCTCGTCGCGGGGTTTGTTAGCAAGGCCTTTGAAAGCAGATGGGATTGTGAAACACTCTTTTACTACACCTAATGCATTGCAAATAACAGGGAAAAAACTGACAGCAGGCTGGAATGCTGAGAAAATTGCTTTGATAAACTAAAGTGTTTAAAATAAACTTTAATGTTATTGATTTTAAGCCATGTCAGGAAGCTGAAGCAAGAAACATTCTTTCTAGAGTGAGTGAGTTCGGCTTCAAGTCTCTGTGAAATTGAAAGAACAACACCACGTGGAGTGAGAATTAGTCTGTGAAAAATGAGAGATGTGTGGGCCATCTCAGAAGAAAATAAACACGGGCTGGGCATCCCTTAAAACTTGCTCTGATTTTATGATTTTGTTTCACAAAGGAATATGAGCACCCAAGCTAGCACCACGTGCTGTATCTTGGGAAAGGTGGTGGATGGAGGATGCACACAGTTGAAGCACACTGGCCCTGGCAGCACTGCCCTTTGGGCAAGGGAGAGCTCATGGAATGTCTGTGCCAGGCATCATCTGTGCTGGGGCTGAGCGAGGTCCTTTCCAGGCAATGTGGTTTAGAAGACATCTTATGTGATTTCCATTACAAAGCCATCTACATGTCTTTGGTAGCTTATCTATTGCCACATGGAGATGGTGTCCCATGGCTCAGTCTCTGAAACTGAGGTGATGCATCATGTTCACCGCCAGGGAAAGGCAGTGGAGAGGACAGGGGCCCTGTGATCGCGTCAGATTGTCTATTAAAGCTGTGAAAAAAGTTATCAGCATTCACTGAGTACTGCCCACAGAGAGCTGCTGTCCTGGCCCCCATCTCATCCCAAGCTTGGGGACATGGAGGTGGTCTTTGCGTCACTGCTGGCTGGTAGGAACAACACTGACAATCTCTTGTGGGGAAATTTCCCCAGATCCATCAAAATACATAGAATGATGAAATATCTTATGTTGGAAGGGACCCATTAGGTTCATTGAGTCCAGTTCCCTGCTCCTTGCAGAACTAACTAACAATAAAACATATGACTAGGAGCATCATCCAAATGCTCCTTGAACTCTGACAGGCTTGGTGCCATAAGCACTTCCCTGGGGACTCTATTCCAGCGACTGACCACCCTCTCCATGAAGACCTTTTTCCTCATGTCCAACATGAACTTTCCATGACGCAGCTTCATTCCATTCTCCCGTCTGCTATTGCTTGCATTTCTCCTGTCCATAGAGACACGGGAGTGACTGCAGCCCAAGGGACCAGGCACTGCCCTCAAATACCTCCTGCAGCAGAGATGTCTGCTCCAGGGAAGGGGCAGCACACAGTGCAGCTGCTCCATGAACATGCAGCTGGTGGATGTGCTGCATGGGATGGACCAGTAGTCGTGAAGGGTCAGGCCCATTGTGCACCAGTCCTCTCAAGCAGGCTAGAGGGGCAGCCAGCCCCATCCCTGGGCATTGGAACGTCCCCTTTGCCAGCTGCCTGTGTCCTCTGAGCTGTCCCTCCTGCCCCAGAGGACAGGAGGTTGGGACTGATGGAAGCTGCCAGGCCTTCTCTGGCTGTTGGTGTTTCTTATCAACACAGCTGGTCCCTTGCTTTCAGATCTGAAAGCAGAACATACTGCTCTCTCCCAGGAACTTTTCTGCTGCTCCCCTTATACCATCCCTCCCTTCTGTCCCTTTTCTACTCAGGGATTGTGTTAGGTCCAGACATCTCTGTTCAATGGTATTCCAAGCAGAAGACACAACCTTTAAACAGACACAGAAACTATCAACAGCCCAGGAAAGCTGGGAAGTGTTACCTCCTGCACAAGCCATGTCACAGAGCTGGGCTGAGGTCTTTGAACAGACCCTGGATTTGAGGCTTTAATGCCTCATCATGCCCTGTGTCCAAATCTCCCTGAATAGAGCAGACTGTCAGACTCATAAAGGCTGCTCGCTTGCTTCTTTTTCCTGGAAATCTCCCAGCCAGCTGCTGCTGTGGCCTCGTCTTGTTTGGCTCATGATGTCTGATAGGATCACAGCCCGAGATAGTACAACCGCAGGCCAAAATGACTGGTGTCACCTGCTCCTCACTTGTAGGAACGAGCCCCCCAGGACCTGATAGTGACAGGGGTTTCACCAGGGTCACCAGGGTCTCTTTGGGCTCCTCCTGTCCACACCACCCTTCTCTGCAGAGAGGATGTTGCTGATATATATTCTGGGTCCCCTCTTTCAAAAAAAAGCACAAAATAACCCTTTATTTGTCTCCAGGCTTTGATAGATATTGTTATGTAAAGAAGCTGCTTAACCCCTGAGGGCTCTGTGCTTTCTTTTTGGCTCAGAGTTTCAGGATGTGGAAGCAAGATAAAACCAAAATCTCATGATGAAACATCTCTTCTGGACTAAGGGACTGGGGACCCGTGGTGGGAGCCCCATCTTGCCATGGGCAGCACAGTGGTGTCCCCCCTTTTGTGACTTGATCTGTGGCCGCCACATCCTCACTCCACTTTTCCACAGCAGCTGAGGCTTTGCTGCTTTGATTTTGCACGTGCCAACGCAACCCCTCTGGCTATTAACCCTACGTCAGGTCCAAGTCTTTAAAAATATGTATCAATATGCACTGTTTCTTGAGTGCTTACTGCAGACAGGGCCCCACGTGACAACGTCCCCCATCCCGTCCCATCCCAGCATGTGCTGGGGGCTGTGGGACTACCTACATTGGGAACTGAGGAGCCAATTGTGGGCCAAAAATTGCAGAGCACAGCATAAAAAGAGGGTGTGATTTGGCCTGGCAGATCTATTTTTAAACTTTCTATTTCAGACTACTCATCTCTAACATAACATCTGCTGGATCATTTTATAGCTGTGATTGTTTACTGGTGACCGGTTGACACTGGCACTACAGGGATCTGGTACTAGTATTTTTCTCTGTGTATCTGTGGGTACATGCTACTGGAAGGCCGTGGGCTGTATTTAAACACCACAGCAAGGGGAATACCTTTATAAATCAATCGTTTTCTTGCTTCTTGTAGGATCACCTAGTCTGTAAAAGACAAAAGAAGCAAGCTCCAGGCTAATGGTTGTTATTCCGAGATTACCTTGAATTTGACCCTTCTGCTCAATTTGCTCCATAGAACCTGCTGAAATGATCATGTCCAAATGCCACGGAGTCAATTAATCTGGGCTTTGCAGTTGCAACTCTGTCCAGGGACTCCACAGTTTCTGCACTGTCAGTTCCTGCAAGAGTTTTATCTGCAGGGAACATCAGACAAAGGAGAGTGAGGGGGTTTTTAAATGACGAAATTGTGGTTTATTCCAACAAAAAAGGAGGGAGAGAGGCAGAGAGGATGGGTGGTTTCCATGAGGGGAGAATCAATCCAGGCAGAATGTCCAGCAAGGCACATTCAGATGCGGCGCGTAATGGAGATTACATTGATTTTCCTCCATTTACTGTAAGGTAACTGCGAGTGAAACTGTAACAGGAAACTTGGAAATGCTCTTCACAGAAGCTATATTTAGGCAGACACACTGACATGATACGACTGAATAAAATAAACATGCAGGAGACAACCAGTCCTGAGAGACTTTTCAGCTTCATCCGCATGACATGCAGCAAGGGGAGTGCGGTATTCCCAAGCCATCTATGCGACCTTTACTGGAGAAACCTATAGAAAGACAGCAGGCTGCTGGGCAGCAACCTGGGTAAACTGGGGGCATCTCCCTTAAAGGCGAGGGGTTTGCCCCTCCCTGCTAAAACAAAACGCATGCTCGCCGGCCAGAGCACAGCTCCTGGGGCTGCTGGTCCCTTTTATATAACAGGATAATTTATGGCTTCTTGTCAACAGAAAAAGCAACAATTTGTTTGCTGTGCAGGCTGGAAGAGATGAGTTTTCTCAGAAGTCCGGGTGATTTCTGGAATTAGGTGGCAGCTGCTTCTTTAAAGCCTCTGGCATCATCTCCTGCATGAAACTAAGCCGTGCACCAGGTCCAGCTGCCAGGTCCTGGTGATGCCATCGCAGTGGACATCAAGGGCCTGATTTTCCACGGGGCAGCCAAAGCTTTATCCAGTTGCCTGTGCTGAATTCCGGTACCACTCCTTTCCCACTGGCAAGGGACACCTTTCCCTGAAAGGACATCTCCCAAAGTCTCAGGGCAAGAGCAGCCATGTGCCCTGGGGCTCCACTGGCTTTCCAGTACTGCCGGGGTCTTTCCAGAGCAGCCATGGACAAGTCACTTAACGGCCCTGTAAGTGGGAGCGATGATGCTCTCTCTCCTCACAGTCTGCACGTGACACACGCTGTGTAAATATTTAGTATTTGAGCCAACTAATGCTTGCCGAAGCAGCACAAGTGAGTATCAGATCTGCAAACATTACGTCCAGGAATGCAGTAGAGAACACTGTTTATTTTTATGAGCTAAGTGCACACCTTCTCGTCTTGGCTGCAAAGGCTGCTCTGTGATGGGAGAGGAAAGTGAAAATCTGAACACTGTCCCAAATATCAGCTTATTCCTCCTTGCAGGGCATCAACGCTAAAGTTAACCTGGAAGGCATTAAGGACAAGATGTGAAATGACCTTCCCATTGGGCAGGGTGCCACCACCATTCCTGATAGTGGAGGAAGATGGGGAGCTTTGGTAGGTAGCAGTGAAACTCTCTGCCCAGGCTCTGAAGAAATGGGTGCCAAGGCCAAATACCCTCTGAGATGAGAAAGCAAAGTCAGAGGATGCTGTGGAGCTGTCAGTGTCTGGAAAGGAGGCGTGGGGAGCTATGGCAGCTGGTCTTTGCCATAACCCATGCTTGAGGATCCCTCTTGGGCAGCTGGAATTAAAGATAATCCACATGGGTGGAGGGTATATTCCAGCCCAAGAAAGTGACCTGTGTAAGCTACTCTTCACTATCAAATAAGCCCATTGTTTCCCATCTCCTGGTTTATACGAAGTGCCAAAATGATGGATCCATTTGTGGGAATCAGCCACGTGAAATCAAGCCCTTGTTTTTACATACCTGCGGTTAAGTTACTTTGCCGTGCATTAAAGCAGGCTTTATCTCTCTGCCCACCTGAAAATAAATTCACCACTCTTGACCCAAATTGATGGCCAGGTGGAGGGGGCTGCACAAGCAACACCTTGCTCCATTTCATGCACACGCTCACCATTTGGTTACATTAATCACACACAGCCAATCGCTGGGTCATGTCTTCTGCCAGACCCTTGCTCCATGGTTACAGGCTGCAGAACACGCTCGGTGCTGAAGACAACGAGCTAAGATAAATACCTTGCGTGGATATTGCAAACACTTTCAATGGCTCAAAATCCAGCTCTTTCCAGGATGAATTTCTGTGCAAGTTTCCCTTGTTACAGACAAGTGTCTGTAAGGTATCTCCAAGGCTTTTCTCCTGTGCACGCTCCATCTTTCAGATGACTTCTGCGGTAAATCAGCACGAGACTTCTACTGTAACAATCTGCCGCGTGACAATTAGATGTGCTTGCCGGTGCCACTCAGCCTCGTTATATTTAGCAACATGAGCACCAGGTGGGCCAGCAAGGGCTGACCCGCTGCGAGGGAAAGCATGGATGACCTCACTCTCCTGCAGTCCAACGGTGCGGGAGGGGAGGAGGAGGCACCAGCAGAGGCCGAGACGGACAAAGGATATATGGCATTTTTCAGTTATCCTGCTGTCTTTTTTTATCCTTTGGTACAGGTCACAGGGAGGCCACTGGCCAACGCGAAGAGACGTCGCCACCGCCTCTCTGGGGAGGGTTTGTTCTCAGCATCAGTAGCCTTGATCCAAGTGGTACCCGCTCATTAGGACCTTCGTCCACAAGCAGCAGCTGTGTATCTTTCAACTGGAGAAAGAGCATGGTCCAGCGGTTTCACCCCAAGAGATGATGTGATGGGACATGACGCTGGGGGAGGGAACTGGAGCCCTGAGAAAGGTAAAATGTGCGCGAGGAGTTGCGGACACAACACAAGCCGTCGAGTGCCATCTGCTGCTATCTGGAGATCATGTTAGCTCTGCGAAGGGCACGACACTTAGGGGTCTGCCTAATATGGAAGGAAAAGCAGGAATGAGCTCAGTGGTGCTGCATCTGCTCTCCCAGGCTAAGGACAAGCAAGGAAGGGGTCTGGAAATTGTATAGATCCACCGGCTGGCTCAGTGCAGCCCTGATGCGGAGCGCAGCTGTGCCCCTGTGCTGGGGAGGAAAGTCTTTCCTGGTGATGCTTTTCTTGCCACCAAATGTTAATAACGTGGTGTGAGGTCCTTGCAGACAGGCAACTGCTGCCCATTCTCCTCCCTCTGCAGAGCTCTCTGAGGTGATATTTTTTGCTGCTACAAACGGATGGTTTGCATGGCCCTTGCTGATGCCATGCAGGGACCCCAGGAGCAGAGAGGGTAGAGCAAGACTGTCAAACCACTTACGGTAGATCAGGAGCAGCTGTAGCTCCCAAAATAGTTGGGATGTGCCATTTCAGTCCCAGTGGGCCAAAGCCAGCATCCATGCAGAGCAATTTGGAATCTGTTTAGGCAGCATTCACTGCTTGCACAACACATCCTTCAGACAGACGGAGCTGTTGCACCAGGATGTGACCGGTGGACCACCAAGAGAACATCACCGCAGAGAGGCTGTGTGACACGTGGTAACTCACTCTCCTCTCCCATAGCCCATGGCACCCCAAATCATGCCTTAATCATGACAGCAGAACCACACCACAGGTAAAATCCACTTGCCCATGCCTGATTCAAAGAAATGTAACCCCTTCCCTCGACTTCCTCCTTGACATCTCCCTAAATGCAAAGCGAGGTCCATCTCTGGCATCCATGCCTTGTCTGTACATACAGGGCTGAGGCTGCCAAACTTTACTCTCAGGCAATACAAGACCTGCAGCTTTTGAACAAGTGCTCCAGGGATTATTTCATGACAGCACGGTGGGAGTTTGGCCCCTCCTGCCATTCCCTTAAGAAAGACTGCCTCAGTTAGGAGGGCAGGTTCATTTGTCAGTGGAGTAACAGCTGCGCTTCCACGAAGTTCTCATCCTGGCCACACAGCTGACCAACTTGTTCACCCTGAACCCCTGTCACCATACCACAGCCTGCCCCATGCAGCACCCAGCAATGAAAGGGGGATTTCTTTAGACATACACAAGTATCACAGAAGAGTTTCTGGGTGGAAAACGCTTTGTTTTCTGATACCAGAGTCCCCTCATGCACTGCAAATCCTTTCCTTCCTCATGGAGAGCTAAAGCAAACAAGTTGCGGGTTTTTTTTCCACCTAGATGGGTCTCTGGATGTTGTGAGCTATTTCATGTCATTGTTTCTCTGACCCCACTGGCAGCAGGAAAGGGCTGGGCAGAATCTGTCCCCAATTCTGGGGACAGGGGATGCTGGGGGAACAGTGCTGGGGCTTGGTATAGAGGCAGGGGAGGGGAAATTGGCATGTGCTGTCCCTGCCAGCAGCACCTGCTCACGTGTGAGTCAACCGTGGAGCAGTAGGCCCTTGAGAGAGCATAAGAAGGAAAGCAGATATTTAAGAAATTAGTCACAAACATAATGGCTTGATAAAGAGCTTGTTGGAGGCAATTGGGCTTCATTTCACCAGAAGCTGCTCTGGCCACCTGGGCCAAGATGTGGGGGTGAAGAGTCTTGTTCAAGAGCACGGCTGGCTATTGGTGTCCCTGCATCTCTCCCCACCTCATCTAGTACTGGGGAAACCCTCCCACCACATACCTGGCATCTTTGTGAGCCAGCCCAGGGAACTGTTCCAGGTGGAAAATAACACGCACACACACGCACACATCACACTTACCCACAGCCAAAACTGGTCTCTGGCACTGTCCTCACCAGACCCCAGTCCCTTCCTCTGTAAGCATGGCCAAGAGGATGGAGCAGGACAGGAGCAAGTCACTGGGAGGTAGGAGTGAGAAGGGTTGGTTTGCCTGAAACTCAGTGTGGCTGGAGTTAATGAGCCCCGAGCTGGGTCACTGGCCTGGGCTGGTGCCTCTGCACAGGGTGTCACACCACTGCATACCATGCTGGTACCTGGGCCACCACGCTGAGCCATGCAGGCATCCCCTTCAGGCCCCCTAAGTCTCCAAAAGACACAACACAGTGATGGCCTTCACTGCCCGTCGCTGCTGCTGTCTATTATAACAGCAGGTTGTGTATGTGTTCCTCATGACAGCCTGGGTATCACTGCAGTACAAACCCAGGGAACAGAGCAGGGAGATGCTCAAAAGCATTTGCATGTTTATGCTGCTCACACATGGCAACTAATTAGATCTTCAGTGCAAAAAGGACATTGAAAGTAAAGTAAATGCATGTCCTGAACAGGAAAGTAAGGATTATTCCAGGAACAAAGAAAATTCAGTCTGGATCATCTAAAGATAAGAATTCAGTGGCTGAAACTACATTGTATTAATAGCTGTCTATTAATTTCTAGTACTGACTGGAATATATCCTACTAATAGGTAGGAACAGAGGGCATATTGCTATTAGGAGATGCAGTTGAAACATTTCTGCTGAACCATTTTTGCAAGCAGAAACAGTATTTTTTACAGAAAAACCCTTTCTCTATTCCATAAAATAAATCCATTTTTTCTGAGGAAAGCCAAGATGCTTCAATGCTGCTGAAACTTCATTTTGTCAAAAAATATCTCTGTTGGAAAAGGGGAGGAAGAGATAAGAAGAGGATTTACCTCATCCACTCTACCCATTAGCCACTTTGTTGCTTGATATCTTGATTTCATGACCTCTAATAAAAAGTTAAGCTACAGGACAGGGAAGAGTCCCTGCACAATAAAGTTTTTTTCTCTCTCTACAAAAATGCTTCAAGAAATGTTTGGCACAATGCAAGAAGTTCTGATAAGAGATATTGCCAATAAATCCCCAGCTGCATTGAGATATAAACAAACAAACAAAAAAATGACAAGCATTACCCCCTTCCCCCACAAAAGAAAAAGGGGGGTAAAAAAAGGGTAACAATTTATGTTAGAGCATTTAGGATGAAAAAAGCAGTTGCTATAAACAAAGCTAGTGGTTTGAATTAGATCTTTCGTTTGGTTTGCCCACCTACTTCAATATGGCTCAGAAACTGAAGGCAGAATCTGGCTTTTTCAGTGCACATCTACTATTTGCATATCAGGTCTATGAAAATGTGCTATCAGTCTTAAATTGTTATTTCTCCCCAATTGCCTGAACACGAACCCTTTGCACAAAGAAGTGAGATTACATAGCCACATTTTCCTCAGAGTAAAACAAATGAGAGCAAGGAGGGAATAAAAGCCACCAGCAAAACCCCACTCCTTCTGTTTAAAATAATAGATGTAAGCAAAGAGCCCAGGGAGCAGCCCATATTAGGCAAAGTGCACTCTTTTCTTGTAAAAAGTTTGAAGAATTGAAGGTCTGCTGTCCCCACTTCCAGCCATCAGCACGCCTGTGTACTGCAAATGAAAACAAGAGAAGATGCGAGGATACCAGAGCAAAAGGAGGGGCTTTAAACTCCTTGCTTAAGGGACTGAGGGGTGGATGGGGTGATGAGATGTGCACAGAGGGAAATCATGTGGTCACCCCAGCCCCAGCTTGGTACCTATGGCCTAGCTGGGGGTAGCGTCGCCGCTGCATCCACTCTGCAACCAAGAGGGGATGTTTTAGCCAGGTTTCCCCTCAGAAGGAGGAGCTGCAGGGTCCAGGTTGCCCACCTCTGTGCTGCAGGTAGCAGTGAGGGGCCATGCTCAGTCCCATGGCCGATGGCATTTTGCTTGGCAGCCCAGCAAAGAGCACCCTGTGCTCCCAGAGCACCGTCAGACACCCAAGACACAACAATCTGCCCATCATGACAAAAATCAAAGCTCGTTTTAGCTCTGAGAGCCTCTCTGTATGTGACAGTGCTGGGTAACCTAGCGAGGACATCACAAGTAATCAAACCTGTTTGAAGCACGGTGTAACGCTATACCTGGGTCAGGATCCCAGGTATGATTTCTGCCAGCTCTGCAGCTGAAAATGTGCTTTCTGGTATCTGGTCTCTCTCAAGCTTCAGGGATCAGATTGGTTTATGAACCTGCTTATATTAAGAGCAAACAATTTATCACTGCAGATTTTCCGTGGAGTCTCCTTGCTGTTGTTCCTCTGGTTTAGCAGCTACCTGCCCCAGAGAGCTCGAACCTTGAACCCACGGCTTCAGGGAGCTGTGCAGCCGGTGGTGACTCTGTGGGTACCTCTCTTTCCTTCTTCTCCCAAGACACATCTCAAATCTGGTATTTTTAACCATTTTAACTTTTTTCTTTTCCTGCAATTCTTCCTGCAAGGTGTTTGTGGTCACAGACGTTCCTCTGGTGCATAACGTGAGTGAGAGCGGTCCGTCTGTCTGTCCTTTACACACAGTTTTCTTCTTTACATGCCATGGTTTGGGGCTGGTTACACCATGATCAATAAGGTGTGTTTTTTTCCAGATTGACTCCACATACCATACAGTATGTTTAAAATTGCTGCATCAACAAATCAAAGTAAACAACCTTCTCTCCTCTGTGAGATGATGAAAAACATAAATTATGTAGTCTTTAAACAAATGGTAAAGAGTTTCCTTATTAGGCTTCAGGGTCCTGTGTGTGTATATGCCCCTTGTAAAATCCTTGTCATTCCTGGGTCTGTAGGTCTGTATAATGTTCCTCACAGGTTCAACTGAGTGGTCAGCATACCATGCTTGGGCTGGGGGATTTGACATACCTACACACACACACACACATATATATGTATAAACTGCAGTGAAAAAGTTAAAAATCTCTGTTGATTCTTTTGCAGAAATTTTCTTGAAGGGGAAAGCTTGCCTTGCTTTCAGTAGGAGATTTCCTCCTCCATTTCCCTTCTGTAGCATTTGCTCCATTTCTTGGCTTGCATAGAAACGTCTCCTGTGTTCAACTTCTTGCTTTGCTAGATAAGAAAGACATAGGCTGGGAACACAACCTTGTCCTTCCCAGCCATGCAAGCTCTAGTCTACCTTCATGTCCCTCAAACAACGAACCCAGTCACATCCTCACCCACTGCCCTTCCCTGCTCACCACCTTCTCCAACGCACCTGAAAACTGGGGAAGACCTTGGTTGAAAAGTCAAAAGACACAGTGAGAATACTGAATAAAAATGTACCAGCATCTTTGCTCAGTCTCTCCATGGCAAGAGGGGCTGTAGCAGACATCTGGGTGAGCTTCCCAGGGACCATGGGTGAGAAAAGCCATGAGGTGCTGTGCTCGCTGCCCCAGGCAGCTGGCGGGGCTATCCATGGGCAGAGGACCAGGGCAGTTTGCTGCAGCCCTGAGGGAAATGCCCCCTTCAAAAGGGGACATCACTGTGACTGTCGGCTGCCTGAGAGCACCTGCAAGCATGAGAGGCACACCACCAGCCTTCCCTACATAAATAATTTTGCTTAAACAAACAGCATCTAGTTCGTTGTACTTGTTATGGGAAATATCTTGGATAAGGCAAGTACTGAGGTTATCAGAGAGATATGTCTTATCTAAGGCAAATGGCAATTTTTAGGAGGGTCATCACTGTTGACTGATTAAACATGATTCTGATGGGATGTCTGGCATGTACTTATCCATAGAAATGCCTCACTTTTCTGGGTAGCCTTTGACAGCAAAAGCCTGTCCTGGTCTCTTGCCCAACTTCTGTTTCCCATGCAATTACCTGTTATCACAAAGCAAATGTACAACAAAGGAGGAGAACCAACAAGAACTCTGCAAAATGGGGTGCTGAGCCACAGCTAGGCCTCCAAGGACTACAGCAACACAGATAAGAAGTGTGTGTAGCCACTCAATATCTCCCCATCCTTTTCATCCATCTCCTTCCTATAGCAGCTTTTCACTCATTTGAGAAGTGGCTCACATTAGAGGTAGAAAATCTTTCAAGCTACTTTAACCAATGAACAGCCATCCCAAGATCAAACCATGAAACTGCAATCTCTGAGGATGATCTCCCCCCCACATCCCTTGTCTTATTTCTCATGGCCTGTTAAGGAACTGTTTGTATCTTTGAAGATATAAATGGGACTGGAAAACCAAGTACTGCACAGGCAAAATGAGAGGATTAAGGGTGGTTTTAACTGCATCACCACCTCAATTTTCTTTCCCTATTTCTAACAGTTGCTCTTTACAGTAGCTGAGTAGTTTGCTAGCATTGAGGAGGGCACCAGCATGACTCCCTGAGAGACCTGCTGGCATTATCTCTTTTTGTAAACTGGAAAAAGGAGAAAATAGGAGATTAAGGTCAAAACTGCCACCCTCCCAATTACTAGGAGTGCTCAGCCTGAGATATTTTTTTTAATGCTCCACGGTTTGGAGGTGCATTCTGCACCAAGCAGACTTTGTGGTTTGAACATAAAGACTTTGCACTGGCTACTCAGACATCTAGGAATCTGAAGTCAATTATTAATCCAACACTTGTGCCTTTACATTCCTACTGAAGCACAGCCAAGCCAATGCCCACCATCTCCCACCTCTCCCCTCTCTCCTGCCCCAGTGCATGTGTATCCTGCATGCTCTGCAGACCTGTGAAGGGACAGGAGAGACATGAGAGTGGGTAATGCAATGATTGTTCATGTCCAGGGACTTCACCCTGGGTCTTCACTTAATGTGGAAAGCTCTCAGGTGCTATAAAGTGTGGTGGCAATGCATGACAGAAAAATAAATGAATATCTCATGCTGGGAAGGTAACAAAATGAGGAATACACTAAAGAGTTACATGTGGCTAATTTGCCACATACTTTGTGCAACTTGCATGATGGGAGGTGCAGGGGAAGAAATGGTTTCTCCAGCCTAGTCCTCAGACCACCTCTTCTACCTCATCTCACTCACAACCTGCTTCCTTCAGCAGACACTGAAAAAGCCTCCCAGAGCCCTGCGTGCTCCCAGAGAGCCCCCAGCCCATCCTGGAGCACCAAGACTGAGGGGCTGGAGTGAGGTGGCATGCAACACAGGAGGCAGAGTCTCCCACCTCGTCTTACAATCAACTGAGCTTCCAGAGAGCTGTGTTTGCCTCGTGTCCAGGAGCAAAACAGAAGAAAATCCCCTCCGTAGCTGTCACTGGGCAGGGCTTGCCCCTTGCACCTTGCTTGGCTGCCCATCCCCAGGGTGTGGGAGAAACCAGGGAGTAAAAGGGACATGGACACCAGGTTGTTCACCATGCCACAGGAATACTGGTCATGGGGAAGATATTCCCCTGTGTGATGAATAAAGCCTTGGCCAGATGGCATGGGGTCCTGACTGAAACCACTTTCTGAGTCTAGTTAAGATTGGTTTCAATTAAATGAGCATTTTCTAAGGTAATGAGTAATTTGAAGGTGATTTTTGGCACATACCATAGATGGCTTCTTTAAATCTCTGCTTTTTAAAACCCCTGAAGTAAAACTATCCACAGTTTCTTCTCTGCTTTCAGCACTATCATCAGCCTTTCATGGTGCCACATTATTTTGTTATCTGATTACTCCTAATTTTACTTGTCCTGCCTGGTGAATACGCCCCTGGAGTAACAGCCCTCACATCCTCACCCTTAGCTTCAGAGCAGAAAGGTTTGTGATCTGGAAAAGTAGGTAAAGGCTTAATTACTGGGAGAAGAAAAGCATCTCAGGCAAGAGAAGCTAGAGATAATAGCTTCAAAACTCTGAAATACCTGCCATTTTACCTGAGTTGGGATTTTCTGCCACGGATAATTCAACACAGTTTAACATAACATTAGAGACCTGACTTCTGCTAAATTTTCCTCACAGAAAACCCAAGAATAAATCCATTCTATTCAGAGGAACTAAACGATTTTGAAAAGGACTGGAGGTCATGGGTGGGTATATGAAATCTAGGCAAATTTACATGATGTAGGAGTCCCCAGCTTTTCAGCCACAGGGTAGCTATGAAGTGAACCATCAGCAGTTCGTTATATTAGTGTTGGCATGCAGTACAAGGTAGCAGGTGACAGGGTAACACATTTCCAGTGATCACTGTGAATCAGATTTAGCTCCTGCTTTCAATGAGGGCTGCTCACCATTATCTCCTGTGGAGATCTTCTTGAGCATCAGCTCTGGGGGAACGTGCACTGAAATGCTCTCTCCTATAGATCAATAGGTGTAGAGAGAAATGGAGCAGGTGGTCGATGATCTACACCTAGCAGGACCAGGCACTACAGAAAGCAATGGACCAGCTGAGCTTCAAAGGCTCATTACAGCATCTCCTACCCAGGGTAGAAAACACTGCACATCCCTGCACTGCCAGGACAGTTCTTGCTGGGGTAGGGCAAATAAATAGATGCTGGATATATCCCTGCTTCCTCACTCTAACAGTCAGGAGGGTTATGGAGTGGGTTTTGCTTCCATGCACAATGTTGAGGAGGTGCATCCCATGTTTCCTGCTCAGTTCTGCCCCAAGCATGCACTCACTGTGTGGATACCATCTTATCTTTATCCCAGCTAAGCTTTTTAATCTGTTCTCTGCTGTTTATTGCTTAATACATACCCATTTGGGTTGTCATTTGGTAGCTGAACACAAGCCTTGTGAAAGGAAGGAAAGAAGTACAAGGGCACTCACAGTAGATTTAGGGAATAATAACCAGCAGTTGGTGCAAGGCACTGATTATACAGCTGAAGCATTTAACAGGATTCCAAAACCTACCAAAACTCAGGGATTTTAGTCTGATTTTTCTATCCCCCATTGCTGGCCCAAAATACCCCTTTTCAGTGACCAGACTTGTACCACACCTGTAAAAGACAGACCCAGAGCACAAGCAGGCAGGCCTCCAGCAGAGATAGGAATCTGCAGCTCTGCACCTCCAAACAGCTCCCCTGCAATGATGGTGGCGGGACCAAGTGCTCCCCTGAATGCTCAGGGAGGAGGAACAGTGCCCATGGCCCAGCAATCTGCCACAGAGAACTGCTAATGGCATTTCTTATCTCTTGGCAAAAGCTGCAGGAGATCACAATTTCCATTTCCATCCGTTGCCACCTCCCATTAGACCAAATTGTCTCCTGCAGCAAAGTAGAATTAAACATTTGTGGCGCTGGTGCACTCAGACACCTCTGTGGCCAGCAAAGACAGCCATGAAATGCAACTTACTTAGCCATTGCCATGATTTAGAGATGTTCTGGCACTTTCTTTGCTTTTTCCTCACTCTTCTTCCTTTATCCCTCTGGTTTTTTGCTATCAGGACTGCTGTCTTCATTTCTGGCTTCCACTATGGGCAGAGACACCCTCAGCCTGGTGAGCTGCTCAGCCTGAGCTGATACCTGCGCGTCTCCTGGAGCAACACTGTGTCCCATCTAGGGCTGACAGTCAGGTTACAGTGTTCCCTCCACATCCAGGGGAGGACTTGGAAATAGTGTAACTGTTGCTGCAACCAGCATCCAGGTCCAAGAACAGGGCTTACAATCCAAAGCGGCCACCTGACCTCTCCAAACTGCTTACTGACTTGTCCCAGCTCGCAGGCCCTCCCATACCAGGAGGTGCCTTGGAGAGGAATGCTGTCAACAAGATTGCAAGATCTTACGCCACAGATCCTTGGCCGTGCTCTTTGGTGGTGAAGGCAGTTGCGCCAGCTCAACGGATGGGTGGGATGGTGAGGATGTGGGAGCCTCTGGGGTCATGAAGACTCTTTTTGAAGATGCTGTTGTCATTTCTACTACATTGGGTGAGCCACAGCTGCAGATCTGACCATGCACTGTGCTTTCTTTACCTCCCAGAAGCTGGGTGCATAAGACAGCTCTCTACACGCAGCGGCACTGCTCCTTGCTTTTCTTTTCCATCAGAGGGAGGGCAGGTAGCTGGGGATCAGGCCCTGGAGGCACGCCACGCTGCAAAGCTGGGGCTTGGAGCCCCTCAAAGGGCAGTGGTGTTTGGGTGTAGGACCTTCATTCAGCCTGCGGTGAGGACAGAGCCTGTTTGCAAATCTGGATTTCAGCAGGAACCCCAAAAAATACCAAAGTAAAGACATTCTGTGATTTAAATAGGGCATGGCTTACTTAAACACTCACTTGGAAAGAGTTTAGCTCTTAATCTCCCTTCTCCAACCAGAAGGGCAGGATCAGTCCCCTCTGTTTTCCTCCTTTTGTATAGCATCTTCTGAAAGATCATTAGACCCTTAGTAATGTTGAGATATAGCGATGACAGGCACATCACAAACTCCTTAGGAAAACAAATTTGCTCTGACTGTTGTGAGTTAATTGGGGATTTATTTTCTTTAAAGCCTGAAACCCCACCTCCTCGGCCTCTGGGTTGGTTTGAATAGGACTCAGAGGCCCAACACTCAACCTGGGCTTTGAATAGGATCCCACAAAACATTTGCTTCGTTCAGACCCCGAACGTGATGGCGAGTGCCCAACAAGTGAGTCAGTGAGGTTCTGTGAATCTGTTTATCAGACAGCAACAATCATTTGTGGAAATGTCTTTTGTAGCAACAGAAGAGTCTATTTGATGGTAGAACTGACTAATGTAAATGAGGATTAATTAATGTTTTCCTGCAGTGATGTTGGCACTGATAGCGCCTTATTCATGTAATTTAATTTCTATTGACAGGCTGCTAATGGAAATGGATAGCAATGAGTGTCTCTTCCATCAGGCACACTCTGCCACAAAAATAATTCTCTGAACTGGCAGTTGGACTCATTCATTGCTGAAAAAGTGAAGCAGTAAAAGAGGACGAGTCAAAAACAGGAGACAAAGGGACTTATTGGTGTCTGAACTGGGATAAATGTAGGGATCGGGTCTGGTTTGGACTTCGCTCTCCCTGAAGCCAGGCTTCTATTCGGCTGCAAATCATGGATGTGCACCTTCACAGTGGGAAGGAGGATATTTACAGTGGGCAGAGGGATGTGCAAGCAGTCCCATAGCTCAGGGCCAGGGAGGAGAGAGGTTCAGCTCCTGCGTTCCATCCACTTCCCTTGCAGCACAGCTCTGTGGCCAGGGGAGGAAGGGTACAGCAGGGTTAATATGCACCTAGTGGGGAAACCCTCCACCGACAGATACAGAGTAGTCCCCACACTGCACAGGTCCCCAGGAAAGGGGATGTTCTACAAGCAGGAACCAGAAACAGCTGCTGGTGTTCAAGGATGGTTTGAGTTCAGCAAAAGTCTCAGGTTGGGACCCCCTTGTGAATGGAGAAAATGGGACACTTTTCTTCTGGAGTTCCACTCCACACTTCTCACAACTGTTCTCAATATTTTGAAGCACAGTTGCAGAGCCACAGTTCATCAGAAACCATGGGATTGGGAAAGCAGGAAGACGTAATCTGGAGAAGGAAATTTACCCCCTCTTACCTAGCTAATTCATGTACTGAAATTAACACACAGGTTGGGGGCTTTTTTCTGTTTAATGTAATCAGTCCTGCACATTGCTTACTTCTTGAGCAGACACAATTTCTAAGTGTCCTTTTGTCCATGGGAACTTAGAGTGAATTTCCAAAGGACCATGATTTTATTCTGCACTAAGTCCTACACAAGGCTGACAAAGTTCCTCCAGGTGAGCAGGGAGATACCACCCCACCAGAGCCTGATGCCTGCCATTGCCCCTCTCCTTGCAGAGCTGAATGGCAGGAAAGCATCTTTCAACATCTCTGTATCTTCCAGGACCTTCAAATACCTGACTCGACTCTGAACAAATTTTGGCTGTTGAAGATTTTTCTTACAGTCACCCTCTCATGGTCAAGGCATCATTTTGGGTCGTACTCCTGCTTTTGTGACAGACAGTAGAAAACACTTTGAAATGCGAAATGTGCCTGGGAAGGCTGGAAGAAGAGCGAAATACCAACCTGCCACAAACAACTCGGACACAAGACACAGCAGCATCTCTCTGAGAGGCAGGAGCAGACAAAGCAAGAGCCCCATGGCCAGTAGCTGCCCCATAACTCTGCTTGTCCCCACATGCAAGAGCCTCCGGCTCTCCCTCTAATCTGATCACCCATTTAACTGCTCGCCATTAGCATCTGCTTAGACCTCATAGCTTCACTGCACTCCATCCCTGTCCCTTCAAAGGGAGAGCAATAACCTCTCCCCTCTGGCGATGCTGCTGCTTTCCCCAGTCTCTAACCAAAGGGCAGGATCTAATTTGAGGATTCTGCTGTGCTCTGCCCTGACCGCAGCAACGGGGAGAGTCCAGCGCCCCAGGAAACGAAATCTTTGCCCTCTAAAGTCAAGCACCCAGACTCAGAGGATACTGGAGTCACCAAGGGCTGCGATGTCCCAGCGAACCGTAACGCTACTCCACACATCAAGGCGTGGGTCTGGGGGAGATCAGCTGTGCCCTGGGTGGTGACAACAAAGCCGTGGTGGCCCAGCCGGCACAGCCTCCCCCTCCCCGTCCGCGTCCCGTCCCCGTCCCCCCCCCCGCCTCCCCCGCCCGCCCCCGCCCCGCCCAGAGATCCTGGTAGCTGAAACCATTGCTGCTGCTGCAGCAATTTATTCCCTGCTGCCTTCCAGGGCATCTCCTTGCTGCTGTGAACAGGGATGAGCCCAGCTGTGGGGAACAGTTTCCCCAGTTCCCACCATGGGCACATTCAGACAAGGAGCCAAACCTGGAAGTTCCCCAGGAGGGCACCCACGCCTGGCTGGGATACAGCGGCGTTCTCCATCCCTCCTCCCACTGATGCTGAATTAAAAATAACCGAGCCTCTTGTTAGCCAGGAGACGAGTGGAAACAGCTCCTCAAGGGTGTTCAGGGCATCCTTAAGGAAAGCATCCTGCATTTAAAAATTAATCAGATGCTGAAAGAATTGGGGATCAGGGGTGAGAGCGGAAGGCATTCCTCTCCCTGTCATTAGGCAAGGCCAGGGTTGCATGGAGCAATAATGCCCCTCATCGCACAAGCTCACATGGCTAGAGAAAACAGGCAGGTTTCCAGTCCTAAAATGCCTTTTTCATATTTGAAAGAGAAGGAGCGGTTCCATTCCCAGGATATCTATGCATCATTTCTCCAGTTTAATTTTGTTACTTCAGGAAAGTGAAAAGAGGAGTTACAGCACCAGCGCAGAAGAGAGGAGTATTAGCAAAGCCATAAGGTGGGGGGGACAAAAGAGCAAGAGTTACTGCCTGAGGTAGGGAGAGAGGTTAATTCAAGGTAAGACCTGAGGTAAAGTGTTAATAAAAGCCTGTGGAGTCCTTGTTTTTTTGCAGTCAGCAGAGCCATGGAGTCTGTTTTCCAGGCTCACCTCTGTCACGGACATATTCCTCCCCTTTGCCTTCCTTTCCTGCACGAAGCCCTAAGCACCTCGTCTGTGACCAGACAGCTAAAGTGCTCCCCTAAAAGGTGAAGGGAACGGGGCTGGGACCCGTCCCTCTTACAGAAATGCTCCGATGAGGTGATGGCATGGGAAGTGCCTCCCGCACACCTTCCTTCCTCTCACTTTCTGCTGGATCCATCAAGCTTCCAACAAGCGTGCCTCCCAGTCTTCTGATAGTAACACCGTGTCATCCTACATCTTCAGCACTCCTACTGTACACAGGCTTTCTGTATCAGTTTCATTTGCAGAGAACACAGTAATTAGCTGTTTTACACATGAAGACACTAGCAGCAGCCCCACTCGCAGTGCTTCACTGCGGGCCATAGCCTACTCTCACAGCCTGAGAGGTAAACAAACAGCCTATTTAATAAGTACCAAATTCTGTCAATGCTGGTAGTTGCTATGGTGAGAATTCCCGGCACGGCGCTGCAGCCCTTGGTCACTCCAGGCAGACAAATGTGGGCGTTTCGGATCACAACACTCTGTTTACCAAGGTATAGGTCTGAAACGCATCAGAGGGCTGGGGAGGAGGTTGCTGGAATGGGGGGGAGCCTGCTAAGGAAACTGCCAGAAACAAACACCGATGGATGGGAAGATTTAGGAATCATCAGAAAGCCAGCCCAGGTGGGCAGCACCGGATTCAGCGCTGGCTGAGAGCTGGAGGGTTTGTGTTGTGTTGGTATTTTTCAAGGCAAGCCAGGGAGCAGAAGGATCCAAAGCACAAAACCCCTCGGCACAGCAGCCAGCAAAGGCACCAAGGAGCAGCTGCGGATGGAGAAGTATCTGCTCTTTCAGCCCGCGGGGAAGGCTGCGCAGAAGAGATGAGAAGGCTGATAGCTGCTGGATCTGCCTGCTGCATCCTCCCTGTGCGAGGAAAATTGCAGGCTCCGGGGCTGTCAAACCGTCAACCTTCACTCCGTTTGACAACAAACTCGCTTCACATATATGGTTACATTTAAAGAAAATACGAGGAGGGAAAAAAGCAAGCTGTTGGAGCAAGTAATGTCCACAGATGCTTCCTAGAAGTAGAACATTATTCTGTGATCTGGCACCAACGTTTTAGCAGCCTATAAAAGGTAAAGTTGGTACTACAGCCAGCCATTTGTACTGTACAAATAAGAGCTGTGAATATATTCTGGAAGTAATGTCAAAGAGGACCAGATGGGAAATGAGCAGCATTCATTCTAATTTAACAAAGACAGCTAGCCCAGAATATGCATTAACATGTAGCATTTTTCGTCTGCCTCCATTCAGAACAGATTCTCAGTATCATTTCCAAGCAAAGGAAATTGAAGGAATACTTACTCCTTGGTGAATTACTGTTCTCTCATAACTGGAAAAGTTTGGCATCCAAAGCTAGGTGTAATATGTTTTGCCTGGAAATGTATGCAAGGACACAATACACCCACAAAACCCTGCGCTTGGGCGTGCAGCCAGCTCTGTGTGTTTTGGTCCATGCTGGATGGATCCAGGGTTTCAGAGGCCCCGGGCATGTTGCTGGCCTGTGGAGGGAGATTTCACAGGGCATGGCAGCGAGGGGAGGTTGTGCTGGCTGAACGGTGGGTCTGACACAGGAGCTGGGGGGGGGGGGGTCTCTCTCCAGACGGGGCTCAGTTTCCACATTAAAGTAACAGCAGGTACTATTCTGTGTTTCCTCCTGTACATGCATCATAGCTTGTGCACAACACATGCTTTGGCCTCCTACTTTGAGGGCCAAAACCAAATTTGAAGGCTACTAAAGCCTAGGTGTACAGTTCTAAAACAAAAGCTAATTTTTGGCTCTTCCAGGACTGCATTGAATTGTGTGAGACTGTTTGAGGGGAAGGATCCCAGGGTACAATAAACTGGGGGAGGGTTCTTCATGTGTTTAGTAGAATCTCTGATACAATTTTTAAATATAGCACCATTTCCATTCCCTTTCAGGGTTTTTTTTTTTCTGCAATATTTAGAAGGGGTTAAATGCAGAAGACAAGCCGTACCCTCAATTCTGTCTTTTAATCAGAATTGTTCATTACAGGACTCTTTCTCACCTTCCAGGCTGCTTGGTGTAACAAGTCCTTTTCTGAAGTCCAGAGCAGCCACAGTTCCCCGAAACCTCGCACCCCAATCCATTACACACCCAGGGTTTTATAACATTCTTCTCAGTCGAGCTCTGCATTTAAAACCCCATTAATTTTTGACAGCAGCACAACTTCAGCACACAGCTAACGAGCAGGTACCTGCTCCACCTCAGAGTGCTCTTCCTTTGGGAGAAATGCACAGGCACAACCTGTGCCAGCTCCTGGAGTTTCTTCCCTTTACTCAGCTCCTGGGCCAACTCCTGCTCAGTGAGTGGCCCTTCCTGAATTGAACCCAGGGAGCCCTGCTGTAGAGACTCTCTTTTAATAGCAGCAAATGGAGCAAAAGCCTGAAAACCAGTTGAGGTCAGACCGGATGACCATCAAATTTCCATCTGACCTTGAAAATCTGATCAAAATGCACAGCTCTGACTGTGAGTTGACACTGTACACAAAATGCTTTTTGTACAACCGAAGCATCTGGTTTAATGGTCCCTCAGCTTTTTCTACACAGAATCGCATTTGGATCAGCTACACGTAACTCCTGGCCAGAGTTCTGTGTCTGCTGGGCACAAATCCTCTTTCTGTCTCTCTCAGTAACACACAATACACTCAGCTGGTATGTGAAGAAGCCACTTTCAGAAGCAGAATGGGATCTCCAACTTCCCAGGCGAAGGCTCTGCCCTTGATCCCAGGGACAGCTGTGTTCGCCCGACTCTGCAAGGGACTGGGTGCGCTGGGGGCAGACCAAATCCTGCAGCAGTCCCCAGCCAAGGTCTGCAGCCAGCACCAGATCCATCCTGGCAGACTCCCTGCTTCCCCAGCTCCATCATTCTGCCCTGTGTGCCCCCATGCCGCTTCCTACGGGATCATGGCACTAACACATACGTGCTGTGTAATCCTCTGTGCACCAGACGTGGCAGAGCCTGCTGAAAGCAGTGACAGCCTGTTTCACTGCCTGCTTCATCGCTGCTCCGTGTGCTGGGCTGGTGTGAAACTGGCGCTCAGCAAACGAAGCGAGGTGCACGCTTTGAGCCTTGCTGGTTCATGGCTTTGAGACCTGAGAAAGCAGTAGCAGCCAGTGTGAATACACTGCCGTGTGAGCATGATAGGGATCATCATGGCCAGGAACAAAAATGTGGGCTGGAAAAAATGTTATCCTGCAGTGTAGCGCAGTGTAGTGTACCAAATCTTCTACATGCTCCCACCTTTTTTCCCTCCATGCTTTCAGCCCCCGCAAAGCTAAGGTGCAGGTTAAGTCCTATTCATTAGGACCAGAGTAATGACTTGCAATAGCTCCTGAAATTGCTACCCTTGCTGGCTAGGGCAAAGAAAAAAGCATGAATCTTTATAGGCAAGAAAGACTAATAATCTCTCTCCCTTCTCCCTTCCTCTAAAATACTCCCTCACCCCTCCTCTCCCGGAACAAACACACTTTTAAAAAGGCTTTTAAATAATCTCATGTTCCTTAACAAAATTACAGCAGCAGTTTCCTCCTTTAATAGCACTCTTCTTCTTAGTAATCTTGTTTTAGCTACAGTTTTTGATGGGAGAGTGCTGGTAGATGAATCATCTGTTGCCCCTCTCAGTTACTTTGCCTGGCTTCAGGAGGAAGGAATTCTGTCTCAGAGCAAGGTCTCTTGTTCAGAAGAGGAAGCTCTCATTTATGCCTGCTTTTAACTAGGAGTGATAAAAATTTTATTTGAATGGTTAATCAGGGCATAAACAGATGAATTGTGAACGTGACTCTGATCCAGCACAATGGATAGCATGGTTCTGGCTCTGAGTCACTTATCTCAAATGAATTGAGCTGTCTTCTGCAAGCTGGAGGTCTGCTCCTGCACATTGCCTTCTCACAGAAAGCACTGGAAGGCACCGGCTCAAAGACGGGTCAAAGGCAGACTGAGATTTGAGTGTTAATGGAGACTGGGGACAGTATTCTAGTTCAAGAGCTCTGATGTGGATTATCACCTCTCTGACAATCTCATAAACCCAAGGAAAGAATTTTTTAGAAAGAGATCTGCATTTGTTTATCAAAACACAAGGGCTGGAGGTGCCAGTGAGGGAGAAGAAAGATTGCATCAACATGCACATCGGATCAAATTATGCATCAAGCAGTGATTCAAATAAATGCATTAGTAACTGGAAAAAGCCTATAGGAATGACATCATTCTTGGTCTTTCCTTTTTTTCAGTGCCCCTGTGTTAGTGCATTGCTGGGCCTTTGTGCTGGAAGAGCATCTCTGCTGCTGAGGCTGCACTGGCATGGTGCTCAAACTGGGACATCACCAGAGGTGTTCAGCAGCGCCACGTACAAACCTGCATTTCCATAGGTCTGAAGGCTTTACTTCCAAGCACACTGTGTAGCAGCAGTCCTTACATGGCAGAAGGCCATAGTGAAAAACAATCCTTCCTCCTTTGGTGTTGTGTAGGTTTTCCAGGTAACCAGAAATAGGGAACAGTATCAGCTGAGGATGCTGCAGTGTGACAGCGAGAAATATGTGAACCCTACCCCACTGACAGCAAGTAGGATGCTTTCAAACCAAGATGGAATAGAAGCTTTAAACACCTCATATTTTGTCATCTACCACACTCTCCATCTTACTCACATTGAAGTTTAACAAGCCATGAGCCAACCACATGGCTAATGTGCTGAAAGGAAGGTCTTTGTATGAAGAGAAATGTACCATTATATCTATGTACGTACATCTGATACCTCAACGTGTTGCACCTTAATACATCACATAGATACACAGCTCCTTTCCTCCCAGCTCACTGAATATGCCCCTTCTGCAGACATGGATATTTTATTCCATTTTCCTGAATTCTGCCACCTTCTTTTGGCAGAACAACAGCACCTCCTGGTCAGCAACAGCTCCTGCTCTGCCAAGTGGTCCAGATGCAAGAGAGGGATGTCAGGCCTCCCTCCTCTGACAGCAGATTATCCAATATGTCAATGGCTTTGTCAGAATATAGGTTGAGATTCAATTAGATAAACTTTTAACTGGATCTTGGATAATTTCCCTATGAATTTTCCATGGGAATTAAGAGATCTGATATGTTGGCAGTTGGCTAGCATCAACATATCCAGAGTAGTTTTTTTAAGCAATGGTCAGACCAATTAATGTGTGAAAGGAGGAAGGGAAAATTCCTTCCATAAATAAAGGACTAGCTATTTTGGTCACAAGTGGCATCAGCTGCTTATAACTTTTCCTGGAAATAAATGCATGGATGTGCTGGTAGAATCACCAGGAAGGTTTTGACTTGATTGAAATTGGATGGGTGTTCCTAGAAAAGGAACTGGTGGTCAGACCTAGCGTTCAACTCACAAGGCAGGAAGAGTATCTCATGCCTTGACCTGCTGAATTAATGCAACTGGGATCTACAAGGACTGGTTTCAAAAGCAAACAGGTAAATACAAGCATCAAGTACTTGGGCATCAGTATATAAACTAGGGGAAATACCATTACTCATAAGAAAATAATTGGACGGATGCTGAAGAGGATAATGGGTCACCTGATGAAACAACATTATTCCTTAAGCAAACAGCTTAAGGAATAAATAAGAAGAGGTTTTAAAACCTTGATACATAATCAAAATAAGAGCTGAATTTGACTCTAACCAAAGAGAAGGAACTGCTTATAACATGCAAGAGGAATGCAGCTTGGGTGAGAATGACCATGAAACAACAGAGTTCACAAGTTGTAGGAAAGGAAGGAAGGAGAACAGCAAAATAAATACAATGGACTTCCAGAAACCATATTTCAAAAACCTCATAGAACTGATAATCATGAGAAACAAGACTCAGAGAAAAGAGAATTCAGGAAAGTTGGCAGAACCTTAAGGGAACAATGCTAAGGACATCAATTCAAACAATTGCAGCAGAGAAGGGAAAGCAACTGTTGCAGGAGACAGGTGATTTGCTTAAATCATACCCACCTCACTGACCTCTAATGCAAAGAAAAAGTGCACCCAGAAAATGGGAAAGAAATTCACTTGCATGTGTATTTAAATGCATAGGCTGAAGATATAGGGACCAAACCAGAAAAGTCAAGATGTAAAAAGAAACATGACCAACAGGATCAACAGGACATTAAGAGAACATGAAATACATCAGCGGGGACATGAAGGCCATGGAAGAACAGTCCATCAGGGAAGGAAAGCTCGCAATACATGATGCGAAGACAATCAAAGCACTTGCCTTTTTTACTTCAGTTTTCAGTAAAAAGGTCAGTTGCACACCATTAGTGCCATGGGTGACAGAGAAAGAACTCAGTGCAGAAGGAAGAAAGAGTGAAGAATGCTTAGCTGCTTAGGCTGCTTGTTGAAGCGATCTCACAGCTGCCAGCAGCTCTCTGAGACCCCGCAGAGAACAACTAAGGTGTCAGAAGTCTGGAACAAATGAAGAAATGTTCTATAAGCAACTGGAAAATAACAAAGAAGTAACAGCTAACACAAATTTGTTAAATCACCCAGGTATTTTTCCTATCACCAGGGTACTCAAGAACTAATAGATACCACAAACCTGTCCTTTATTAGGGGTTTTGACACATCAAATCATCGTAACTAGAAAACACAATCTAAAGCCCCCAGCATAAAAAAGCTGCTCAGTGAAGGGCAAACCAAACTGAAGACAACAACATCGCTCAGTTGCAAAAAAAGGGGGAAAAAACAAAGAAGAAGAACATTAAAGCAAGCGTTATCTTTGCACACATAGCCACTAGTGACTTCTGTTTGGTCTGTGATGGATTCCTCCACTTCATCCAGCCTTGCTAAGATCTCTCTGGAACTCTGTATCTAATTTGGGGCACTGGATTTTAAGAAAATTGAGGAAAAATGGCAGAGAGACTACAGAAGGAACACAAAAATGATCAAGGAAAATAGGATCTATAATCATGTAAGACCAGAAATATTTTTTTTAATTGCAAAGAAGAAACATCAGAGTGAGACACAACCATAACCTTCAAATGCATAAAGGCAGCAGCAGGGAGGAAGGGAATGTCCTGTGCTCCACATCTGCTGCAAATAGGTCAAGAAGCAGTACCAAAGCACAGCAATGCAGGAGCACACGTTTTCTGATGGTTAACCACCCTAACAGCTTATTGCAGCTATGAAATCTCTGTCTGGGGATGTTTTTCAGAAGAGATTGGAGACCCATCTGTTATGCAAGAAGCAGGCACTGCTTGCTCTTTGTGAAATGGAAGAAACTAGATAATCTCTGGATATCCCTTCTGACCTTATTCTCTGTGATTCAGGCACCAGGAGAGTCACAGGTAGAGGTTTCTTTGCGGATAACTGCAATGTGTGTGGCTGTGGGTACAGCACAGTGCAGTTGGTTTTGAGAAGACTTCTCAGATGAGCTGTCTTCTGAAAACCCACAAAAAGACAAGCCAGTAGAAAAGCAAGAACTTCACCTTTAAGGGAGCAGGTTGAGCCTCAGAAGTCACGTCAGCTGAGCTGCTTTTCTAATTACTTTTTCCCAAGTGACCAGTTAACACCTCCACCCTCAGCCCAAGTGTTAACATTTTGGTGATCAGCTGAGAACTCCTAAAGATTGTGTTCCATAGGTAACCTTCATTTTGTTAATATTGCTAACATTTATACCAGGCCATACAAACAGATACCAACTGACTTCTAGGGCCAGGCTCAGCTTGTGCTTCTGCTAGCAGAGGCCAGGCCCCAAAACCTGAAATCATGTTGGGCAGTTAAGTTGAAACACTAGGAACCCACCTTCTTTCTCCTTTGGAGTCCACAAAGACCAGTGCCAGCTCAGTGGGCAGCCACTGAAATAAGAAAAGGTGGTGCCAAGATCTCAGCTCTTTTCCTGGCAGAAATTCCATCAAGAATGACTTTCCTAATAGCAGTCAGGAAGGAGATCAGATAGAAGCACTACCTTAGGCCATCTCCCCTTGGTCTTCTCTTGGACTGTACTGGCAGCTCAGTCCTAATTAAGAGAAACTACTCCCAGGTTTTTTACCAGAAGATATTTAGAAAGGACATGTTTGCAGCTCATGTGAGTATGCTCTGCTTCCATGAAGAGCACACATATGCATGTATACACTCATTAGACATTCCATGAGCCATAGAAATCCAACAGCACTCTGAAGTCCAGAAGGCACACCTTTACCCTGCCAAGTCCACAGTAAAGCTTGAGCTAAATTCCACAAAGAAGAGAGAAAGAAAAATCCTTCTCCTCTGGTTAACCTCTAGCTCTCCTCCTGAGCAGTCTTCTCCATTCATACTGTTAGCCCCAGCTCACAAAGCTTCTCAAGGAGGAGGAAGGAAAGGAATTAATTCTTCACAGCTGGTTCTGTCCTGCAATGCCTTGCTCTCAGTACAGGCAGCTGTAGCCTTTCTGGCCAGAAAGGGAGGGTTAACTCCTACCCTGCCAAGTTTCAGATGGACATCATCCAAAATGATCTTCTTGCCTTTAACTTTCCCAAGCGGATGTGTTCTGGCCTGGGTAAATGAGGTGTATGTCCATATCCATATCCACACCATGCTGACAAATGACATCCCTATACCTCTGCCGTCTCCAAGACAATCAGATCAACCCTGCCCCTTTCTAGCTGTTAGGAGGCTCCAGGGATGTTTTATGCAAATTGTTTAATGAGCATACTTGCAAAGGATTTGCATGCAGGCATAAACTTAGCGCAAGCGTGCAGCCAGAGCACAAAAGCAAAACTCCTGGCCCAGAGGGCTGGGAACGCGGAGGTGCGGGGTGCCGGCACTCCACCCTGCCTGAGACTGGCGGTGAGCGCGTCCCACCCCTGCCAGAGGGACCGATGTTCTCCAGTCGCGTCCCTAGTGCAGGATGAGTAACTGCTGACTGCAGGCTCAAACCCTGGCTAAAGTCAAGCGGGAGTTTCCTCAGCCCTATTTCCACTCTTTTCTCATGCTCAGCAGCCCCTGATTCCCACTTGCTACCGTCAGCAGGGGTTGCCAGAGAAAGGAGAAGGAGCAGCAATGGGAGGAAATGAAAGAGCCACAACGGGAGAATATTTATGGGGCTTTTATCTGCACCTTGATAGCCCTTGTTTTGGTGGGGAGGGAGGGAGGGAAGGAAAGAAGGAAAGAAAGAAAGAAAGAAAGACACCTCAAAGCTTGTGCTCAGCAGCAGGCAGCCTGCATAGAACTGCAGGGATGGCCCTGCAACGCAGAGGCACAGGGATGCTTCTTGGGGGAAGGCAAAGGGAGGATGTATCTCATGGGGGGAAGGAAAGGATGGCTGCCAGTGCAGGGCACAGCCAGATGCAGGATGGCTAGAAAGACAGCGGGTTGGGTGACAGCAGGCTGGGCTGCAGGTGTGGGTGTAAGAGGAGACACGTTACACTTGGCAGCCAGGGCCTCAAGCAGCCATGGAGAGTTCAGCTGATTGGGAATGAGTTATGGAGCTGGATGCCTCCAGCATGCTTGCTCGGAGCTGGGGAAGCCTGATCCTGCAGGCTGTCCTGTGGCAAGGGTCCGGAGCCTGTGAAATGCTGGAGCTAGGCAGGGGAAAGTCCTGCCACCGTACTCCTGGAAGCAAAAGAGTTTGCTGGCCTGTTGGAAGTGTCCAAGGCACCCCAAGAGCTGCTTTTCATCTTATCTAACTTTATCTCACCCAAAATGTTACTGGAAGGCAGCCCCCACAGGAAGGCAAGGACTACATTGGAGGTGGGACTGTCCCCTTCAGGGATGGCTCTCCAGGGGTTGCCTGATGGGGGTTGTCCAAGCTGCAAGGTATGGCTCCTCTTAGTCTTGCTCAGCATTCACCTCCAGGTCTGGCTGCTGGACTTTTTTAAAGCCTCAAAGTTTGTATGCTAAGAAATATTTGTGCTGTGTTTCCAGAAAACAGTAACTTTCATCCATAGCCTTAACGAAACAGCTTTGCATACCTGCAGGAGAGTCAATGTCCATGGCACTTGAGAAATAATAACCACCACTGTGAGAGAACGAAGGAGTTCAGGCTGAAAACGGGGCTGCAGCATCAAGAAGAATAAAATGAAGATTTCCCTGAGCGGTCAGAATGCCTGGAAATAGCTGCATCTCCCTGCTCTGAAGCCAGGTTACAGTAAGAAAAGGCATTTTTAAATGGCACCAGAGCTTTTGAGTACTGTAGAATATTCACAAAGGCAAAACCAAAGCAGAGAAAGAGCACGCGGCACGCTCAAGGTAACAAAGAAATTCTGTGATACGGCAGGTAACCGAGCTTGGCTCTGTAGAGACTCAGCATATGCTGTAACTACTGGATCATCTTTCTTCTGTATTCCATTTGCTTAGTTTGGTGATAAAAATATGCCTTCCTCCACAGGCATATTGACCGCCTAATGCTGAAGGTAGATTATGAGGTTTGATGTTTGTTTATGATGATATGTGCAGACAAAATACCTGTCTTGCAAAATATTTTGGCTGCCATCCACAGCAAAATAATTGTTCAGGCAGAAAGCTAGGCTAAGAAACTCCTTCCCTTCAGCCACCAGAAAAAATAATTAAAAACCAAGGAGCATTTGCCAGTCTATTTGGAAGCCAGCAAGGAGTGCAGCTAGGCAAGGGTAGGGGCCCAGAAAAGTTTCTGATTAGGAAAACGTAGTGACTTTAAAATAACTCCTCAAACCGAGGTCTGGCCCTCCCTCAGCTCCCCCTGCTTTCCCTTTGCCACCTCCTGAAGGTGGTTAACCAGGGGTTATCTTAACCAAAAAAATGCTTGAATGCAGTTATGTTGGGAGGCACGGGTTTCAAAGAGAGGACACATGAAATAATTAAAAGCAATATTCATCGCTCCACTTCAGAGAGCTCTTGTTTGAGCTCAGGAGGGATGAGAGGGAAAGTATGGGATGCTAACCGGGGAGCAAGTAAGGTGAATCAGGACAGCAGAGGGGTAGGTTCGGGACAGCAGGGAGGTCGGAAACCGGAGCGGATTGAGACGAGTGGGAGACATGTGAGGCTGGGGAAGGAGAAGCAGGTCTGTAGGTGGGGAAGCAGGAAAGCAAGGGGAGTGGGGCGGACAAGAGGATTTTGGAGAGCAGCTAGCCAGCTGGCACACATATAGCAGCTGCTGCTGTGTCAGCCTAGGAGAGTAGCTGCAGCTGCACGCTGGCCATGAATAGCAGAGGAGCAGCGTGCCGGCTGGCTGCTGGAGGGATGGGAGGCAGCCGGGGCGCTGAAAAGGCAGGGGGAGGCTCTGTGAAAGGTTTTCCAAGCAGGGGTACATGACAGTCCTTTGATTTCTGAGCTGTTTGTTCTCCAATTGTCCACTCTGGTGGATGGTCAGTAGTAAAGAGTAAAAATGAGGAGGAGGGGAAGGGAGTGAAACAGAGTGAAAACTTAGGTCCTAAATGAGGATCTAGGCTTTGATAGCATATCTATAGCGTGCAGTTGTCTGGATGTATAGCTTTCATAGTTGTCAGCAGGGATCAAAATCACAGGGTGCTTAAACTAAAGGAGAAATCTGCGCTTGGTTACTCTCATAGTTGCCTGATCCACCACTGGAGGAGGACATGATCCCACCACTTGGCCATCTGCTCTGTGTACCACACATGACACAGAGCACACTATAAGGAATCCCCTGTGAACATGCATGAAATCTTTGTGCTTTTGCATGGGTGTGGGTGCACACATCCCTTGTGCTCCTCCACAGCCATGGGTGCATGCACAGAACACACTCCTCTGGGGCCGTGGGTGCTCCCACCCTTTGTGTTTTGTAGTCACTGGTGCATCATCCACCCTGTGCAATCCTCCACAGTTGTGGGTGCACATATCATGCAGGCTCTTCCACAACTGTGGATGGTTCTACCCCATCTTCTCCAACACTCATGGAGTGGCACACACCACGTGTACTCCTACATGGCTGTACTCCCAACCAACACAACCCCCCCAGCACTGTAGGCACACACATATATCATGTGTATTCCTCCACAGCTGTGGGTGATCCCACCCTGGGCACTCCTCCACAGCTGTGGGTGCATGAACTATACAGGTTCCCACATTGCTGGGGTGCTCTCACCCCAAGTGCTTCTCCCTGAGTGTGTGCTTGCACTACGTGGTCTTTCATCCCTGTACATGCATATGCTCTGTGATGCTCTATGCGAGCATGGATGCACGTACCCCACATGCCGTTCCATGACCAGAGGTGCGCCTCTCTATGCACTCCACTACAGCCACGGGTGCACGTACCCCACGGCTGCTTCCTCAGCTCTGTGGGGGCACACACCCCGCACGCTCCTCTGTGGCGGCACACGCACTCCTCCTCCCCCCCCCCCCTAATATACAAGCGCAGGCACACGTACCCCGAGAGCTCCGCTGCGGGTGCTCCCACCCCGCATACCCCACTCGTGCCCCATCCATACCGGCCCCCACCACCTGGGGCTAGTAGACCCCCCGCTGCCGGCGGGGCAGGGCGGGGGCCACCACCGCCGCCCGCCGCCCTTTAAGAGCCGCGGCGGGAGCGGCGCTGGCCCCACCCGCCGACCGCGGGGCCGGGCCGTCCCCCTCATTAATATGAAGGCGGCGGCAGCGGCGGCGAATGGGTAATGAAGCTGTCACTCCGGCACCTACTTGTTGGGTGTCCGCGGAGCCGAGGCGCACAGAGGGCGAGCGGAGCCCGCGGGAGGGGAGCGGCGGCGGAGGAGCGCTCCGGGCGGCCCCGCCGGCAGCCCATGCCCTGCGCCCCCCGGCGCGCTGCGGGCGGCTCCCCCGCCGCCCATGCCGCGAGCGGCCGCCGGTCCGTGGCCGGTGGGCTCGGCGGGCTCCTCTGAGGCGGCCGCGCGGAGCAGCAGGCATGCGGGGCGCCGGCCGGCGGAGCCGGGTCCCCCGCGCCGCCGCGCTCGGCCTGGCGCTGCTCCTCGCCTCCTGCGTGCAGGTAGGGGGGCGCGGGGGGGGGGGTCCGCTCCCGGCCGCGGGGCGCGTCTCCCTTCTCCCTTCGCTCCTTTCGTGCCCCGCGCGTTTCTGGCGTTCGGGGGGATTTCTGATGCGGGAGCGCGTGTGCCGCTGCTGTGGGGTTAAACCCGCAGCCGGCGAAAGTTGGAGGGGGTGGAGGGGGGAACGGGAGCGGCGGGGCGCCTCGCTGCAGCCCTGCGCTCCCCGCGCTGCCCCCGGCCGCGGTAGTAAGTAACGAGGCTGTCTCCCCTCTGACTTTTATTTTTAGGTGTCCCGGTCCACGGGCTATTTCGAGCTGCAGCTTAACTCGGTGCGGAATGTAAACGGCGAGTTGTTCAATGGGGAATGCTGCGATGGCATGAAAAGCCCCCAGAACCAGGGCTGTACCCGGGACGAGTGCGACACTTACGTGAAAGTCTGCCTCAAGGAATATCAGGCCAAGATCACTCCGGTCGGACCCTGCAACTACGGATTCGGATCTACCCCCGTTCTCGGTGGAAATATTTTCTATTTGAACAGCAACAAATACTCCCATCAAGGCAGAACCCCCGAGACGGGCAGGATTGTTATCCCCTTCCAGTTCGCGTGGCCGGTAGGTTGATGGTCGCGGTGCCGTGATCGCGCTTTTTATTGTTATTTGCTTGTTTGTTTGCTCCCTCCCCTCCCGTCGGTTCCCTAGCGCCTGCCCGCTCCCCCGTTAGGAAGCCGGGCGAGCTCCCGCTGCGCTGCCCGGGCGGGGCCGGCCGCCTTCCCGGGCCGCGGGGCACGGCCGGCGGAGGGAGGTTGGCGCGGGAGATGCGCGCCGCCCTCGCCCCGCGGAGGGGTGCGGGGACCGCGGCAGCCTGGCCAGGGGCCGCCGGTGGCGGGGCGCCGGCGGGGATGGCGCCGGGGAGCGGCCGCGGAATAGTGGGCGGCTGCGGACTGACCGCCTGACGGGCTCCCGCGCGGGCCGCAGGTGTGGCTCGCCGCGGCCTGCGCGCGGAGAATTAGCGAAAAGAAGCGGAGCGGCGGCGGTGGAAACCCGCCCTCGGGAGCCGGAGCCCGACGGCAGCGCCGCGCCCCGGGGCTGCGCGGCTCCCGCGGCTCCGCGCAGTGCCGGGCTGCCCCCGGCAGGGGGCGCCTCCGGGCGGCGTGCGCGGCGCAGGTGGGGGCGCGCCGCGGGGCGCGTGCCGCGGCTCGCGAAGGGCGCGAGCTGCCGCCTCTCCTGGGGCGCGGGCGGGGCCGCTCGGCGGCAGCGCGCGCGCGGGGGCGGGATGGAAGGGCGGGCGCCGCCGCCGCCGGTGGGCGTGAGGGCTCGGGCGGGGTCCCGAGCGCAGCGAGCCCCCGCACCTGCGCGCTCCGCCCCCCGCGGCGCGACGGGGGGGGCTGGAGCTGCACCCCCTTCCCCGCTCCGTCCCTTCCCGCGGCAGCTGCCCGAATCCGGAGCCCCGCGCTGATCCCCGCGGGGGCTGGATCCGTGTCTCGGGTGCTGTCCCCGGCCCCTCTCTGCCGTCCGCTCGGCTTCACGGGGGTGCGGTCACCCGCCCTCCCCATCGACTCCCTCGACCCCCATCTCCCCCTGCGCCGCCCGGCCGAGGCGACACATCCTTACGGGGCTGTGGGCCAGCGCTCGCCCCCCTGCTTGAGGAACGGGTTGCCCCCTTCTGCTTTTTGGGGTGGGGGGCGCAGGGTGCGACTCAGGCTCCGTGCTGGGGAGCGGCGGGCGGGAGGAAAGGCCGGGCCTCCTGCCCGGCTGCAGGCAGGTAGGATCCTGCAGGGCGCTTCGCAGCTGTTGCTCTCGGCCCTTCCAAGTGGGCCGCGGGGTGGGAGCTGGCAAGTTGCGAGGTGCTGAGGAATGGGGATGGTGCAATGCCCTCGCTCCGGAGGGAGATGAGTATCGGAAACCCCGGTACCTGCGGAGGGCGTTTGGCACACGGTGACTAACGGATGAAACCGCCCTCACCGACCTCTTGAGATAACGTGGCTCGCAGGATCTTTGTTACTTGGAAAACCGCTGGTGGGAGCGGTCAGGAGCAGCGCTGCCTGCTTGTGTTTTGTGTTGAAGGAATCCAGTCTCCCCAGTTTTCTGGGGCTGCCAGGGACCTTCCAACCTGATGCTCGTGAACCTCCACTTAGGAACTGTTTGAAGATACGGGTCTTGCTGGAGTTAAATGGCTACACCAAAAAAAAGCACAACCACTGCATGCACAGAGGCACTTAGTTCTGGTTGCCAAGTTGGGGTGTTTTGATTGCCTTTGTTAGTCCTCTGGCCTGTTGAGTGTGGAAAGGTATTAACAGGTCCCCGCCGTAAAAACAGGGTAGTTGGAACTCTGCTCTTAAGTTGTAAGATCAAAGGGAAAATTAAGATCCTTTCTCTTTATTGACCATTTAATACAAGCGTGATGAAATCATAAACTCTTCAGTTGGAGGTTTTGGTAACGTTAGCACCTTGAAACTTGTTGTCTGCATGAGGAAGTGAAGGTAACTCAATTCATGCTTTTTATTCTGCTGGTTTCTAGTATTGCTACTTGAAACAAGAGGAGAGCTTGATAATCCTTACAACACAGGTCCCTAAACCCAGCCTTCTTTGGTTTTTCTCCTTTGGAATAAGCACATTCCTACCTTGCAGCTGCCGGATATTGTTGTTCTATGCTCATCAAGTCCTAAGAGAGGCCTGTTTGACCTACCTCTTGCAGGTAAATTACCACAGTGTCTCTAGCATACAGTGCTTTGTCTGCTGCTGCTCGTATCGTTGCCTCCAGCGTTTTGAAGGATTCAAAGTCTTTGGTCTTTCCACTGGTTATTTTTTTTTCTTTCTTTCTTCTTCTTGCAGCTGCTGCAAAGCAGCCTGTAACTTACTTAAACAGTGCCGCTGCACTTTGGTGGGTGGCTGGCTGATTTTTTGGAAGGTTTACTGAATACTCTCCCTGCCCACCCTTGATTCTAAAAATAAGCTGTGGAGTAGTTGTACTTTTAAAACCAGTGCCTGTATTGCAGCCTGTGGATGCACGTATGGAAAGGAGCCTCTCCTGCATGTTGTAGCTACATTTTGAACTCTGGATGTTCAGCCTGTTGATGGGGAGCACGGCATTTTTGTCGTGCATAATGCAACTGCATAAGCTGTGCAGACTCTGCAAGGAGGGGCTTAATTGTAATGCTAGTTTAACACAAGGGTTTTTTGGAAGTAGATTGAGTTCCTGGATTAGGTTTTAACTCCCTGGGGTAATCAAAAAAATATTCTCATATAATATTCTTTCTCCACTCAATTTTACAAACAAGAATATAAGCATAGTCTTTTCTTAAGGTTTGTTTTTTTTTTTTGCTAAGCAATGCTAAGGAAGTTAACATTCCTTTATTGAATACGCTGGGAAGGGACAAGACTAATGATAATAAGAAAGTGTCCTTCACTTAGCCTTGGTGCTGGCAGTGACTGAACAGCTAGAGTAGTTTTAGGTTGGATTTTTTAAGACTTGGAGAACTCCAACCCTAATGAAAGGTAACAGCAGTATATGTGGAGCTCTTACTGAATCCCATCTGCGTAACTCCCTTGCTTGAGGAGACTAATGTGTGAACGTGTAAATCGCTTCAGGGAGGTTTCCTTGATGCTGTTTAATATTGCAGTGTCCTGTGCTAGCAGTAGCTGTAAGGCAAGTTGTATCTTGAAATGTGGGGGTTTTATGCTGGTTTTGTTATACATTTATATATTTAATTTTAAACAGCAAACTTGTACTCTAAGATTTGGTCATGTGTCTCTTCTGTAAAGATGTGTTAATAGCTCAGTGACTTTGGCTGTTTGATACAGGGTCGGTTATCTAGTTTATTCCTATTTCCTGTCTTTTTAAAATATCATTAGTATGATCTCTGATTTGCAAGAGGAGCTTGGGATATTGCCAAAAAGTTCTTAAAATTGCTACCTTGGGATACATCATCCACAGAAATCTGGCAGTGGGAGAGGCTGAGGAACATCTAGAACAATACAGCTGTCTTCACCCACCTATTTTTTTTTTTTCCTTTGCCTCCTGCTGTAAAACTTGAAGATTAATGGTCACTTGAGATGGTTAACAAACAAATAATGCAATTAAGACTTATGTGCAATTTTTAAAACAAAAAAAGATGGAAGAAGCTTTGAAAAATCTATTCCAATCACCTACACAGTTTAGGTTCATTAGCCTTGAGCATTTTATTTTGCCAGCACAAAGCTGTTTGTTCAGACACTGAGGCTTCAGAAATACCTTGCACAGCATTGTTTATCAATAACAATCAGGTTACTGGCAGATTTTTAGGCTTGGGTTTAATTGAAGGCTGCTTCTGAAGATGGAGTCTTAAAGTTAGAGGTGTTCTGCTGGATGGGCTGTGTGGAACCACTTCTCATACGTTATGCAGCTGGAATGAAATGGAGCTCTGTGTGTGTTGGGGGGGGGGGGTTCTCCACCCTGTTCCTTCCCTCAGGGAACTCACAGCTTTTCCTGCACCCTAGATATTGGTATGGCATCCATTACTTCAGTTAATTAGTCATATAGAGGAATTGTTCTGACTAGTTGTGGATGTTGAAATCCATGTATTGCAGTGTGCATCATTACCTTCCCTCATGCCCTCTGTTTCTGATTGTCTGACCATCAGTGCAGTGTGTGTGTGAATACAGTATACTCAATACTCCACAGGTGAACTTCTGAGTTCAGGGCCTTGGAGATAAGTAGCAGAAATCAGCAATTTCACTTCTCTCTCTTTCTCCTATCTGCATACCTATCTGAAGAAGAGGTTCAGGCAGGCCTTGCAACTGGCTTGGATAAAGGGTTCCTTCCCCACTAGACTGTGGGCAACTAATTTATTACCTTTGTAAGCAGTGATCTTAAGTTTTTCCTATTTAGAATGTGATTGTAGCACTTTCTAAACTTCTGAAGTACTCAAGTTTCAGGTAGATAAGTGTGTGAAAGTACATTAATTTAATATCCAGGCTCTGTGTGAGTTTCATCCATATGCAGTCCACATGTGGGTCACTTCCAGATGCCTGGAAGGGTTCAGTCTTGATCTAAAACATACACAGGAGCATGAACCATCAAATATGTAAAGCTGCTGGGAGGATAACTTGGCTGCAGTAGTAAATGTTGAATTTCTTAGAAAGCAACCCCTTCCCTGCCAAAACCTGAGCAGGAATTCTTGACCTTATAGCATTTATTACTTAATGGGTACAGTGTTCTGTTTGGCACTTGGAGATGTTGTCTACTTTGGTATAGGATTCTGCATTAAGCTCTTTCAATCCTAATTTGAAAAACTAAGGTGGTTAGGCCCTGGAAGGCATCTAGCCTTGAAGCCTGCTATCTAGGATCCTTGGTGTTAGATATCTTGACTGTAGGAAATGTTTTTGTCTATTTTTGTTTGGCTGGCAGATCTACAGTTGGTCTACCTTCTGTCTTAACACTGCCATCACTACTCTCTGATCAGGATCTTGAGGCTTTGTGATGAAAACATCCTGGATTAGATTACTCTATGCCCTCTGATAGACTAAACTTGCATCCTGACAGCTTGAATGGCAAGCCATCGTGACAGAGATGCTTAAATTAAGCAGGTTAAAGTTAGGCCATTTAACACTGAAAAAGGTGTTTGAACACAATTGTACCCGAGAAACACTATATACACTTATGAAAAAGATCAGCATTTCACAAATGAAACATTCTCAAGTGATACATGGCAAGCTTTATGTCTAAATAGTTGTTCTTTGCTTTGTTGAAATGCCTTGGGGGGGGAAGCACTTTCAAACACACAGTCCCAAGCAAGACCTGAGGGCAGAGAATGAAAGTAAGACCTGAAGTCAAAATGTTAAATTGGGGTACAATGTACATGCATCACACCTTGTTAGCAGAGGAAGTCAGTGTGGAAAAAATAATGTAGTCATTAACCATATATTGATGAACTACAGAAATGTTTCATGTCTTTTTTTGTCCTCAGATTTTTTTCTCCCCGGTGGAAGGCTCTGCTGATGGCATAAAACTTCCTTTGTAATACAATGACTTTTTTCTGCTTCCCCAAACTTGCTGCTTGCTCACTAGCTCCTCACCATTGGCTTGTCAGTAGACTCTAGGACTGCTGTGGTAACTGGCATGCCAAGCTGCTGCTTAGTTTCACAAAACATCCATAGTCCTTCGAGGGTTGGACCCGATGATCTCTTGAGGGTCCCTTCCAACCCCTATGATTCTGTGATCCTTGTGCCCAAGAAACGTTCCTCTACCTGTTGCAACTCTAGACAGGTGTATTATGGCTCAGGAGACTTGGGTTCAGGAAACTTAAGTTTCCTTGGTCTTGGAGAAGAATGTCAGGGAATCATCTGCTTTCACCTGCTCAGTGGTGTATTTGCCTTCGAACTTTTTTTGATCAGAAAGGAAAGGTTGGAGGAATGGTTTATTATATAAATTATATCCCTTTAGTTTCAAGTTACCCAAATGCAAAGAGTAACTTGTATGTTTCGTTATACTCTTTCCTAAAAGAAGACAATTGAATGATGTTTTAGAGACTGGCTTTAGCAATGCTGGGCACTGACAACTCCAGTTGATTTCAATAGCAGCTGCAGGTGTCACCTCTAAAAAAGAATCGATGCCTTAATGGTGAACACTTCAGAAGCACTCTTTGAAAAAGGGATTTATTATTGGCATGCTATGTGTGCCAGCAACTATTTGCAGCTTGCCTAGAATAGAAAGTCTAAAGACTTAAGTTTCATGTAACTATAGAAAATCTATCTTCTAATTTTAAGCAGAAGCGTTTTTTGCACTCTTAATCTTTCATACATTGATGTCACTAAATCTAGAATTTCCTATGTCTTTGAAATGAATATGCCTCAGAGGACAGTATTCTGCTAACTATTCAAGCTTTTATACCTCAAAGTTCTGGGGGGTTTTTTGAGTGTGACAGAGATGGTCAGATAGTAAATAACACTTCTATTTATACTTCTTGAAAGCTTCCTTAAATAAACACTTGCTTATTTATTAGAAACACTGAGGCTGAACTCAAAACTTGCAGACTCAACCACCTTACCTCCCAGACTGAGTGATATGCTTAGATACCTCTTGTCAACTTTCTAATCTTTATTCCAGAAGGTACTCTAGCCAGCCTATCAGTGAAATGCTACACTCTTAGCTACACAGCTGGTGCAGGCATTAAGTCTTTGACTGTAGATGGAATAGGTATTAAAGTAGACAGGATTACTCTTACATTAGAGGATGTGAACTGGAGAAGAGGCTGAGGTAGAAAGAGCATGTTCAGTTCACCACAGTGTGATGTGGAAGCTTTGTAGCACTGACTTTGGGTTGTTTGAAGAGGTTTCAAGCAGTTTTCTTAAAAAAAAAAATAAAAGGTTGCATAGGAATTATCTACTGAGAACATGAGTGCTTGTAGTTTTTAACAATCAGGTGTATCTTTAACGTGGTTGGGGTAAAAACATAATGGGTTGTGCTTGTATCAGGCCTGTGATGTTTGGCCTGATTGGGCTGTGTTCCCACTGTACTCTGAGTACAATGGACTTTGAGAGATCCTGTGAAGTTCAAGGAAATATACTGGTATAAATGTTGCTTTTTGTTGTAAAAGCTACTCGTATTCCTTGCAGAAGCCTGGCTTGCTTTGGGTTACTATTAGAGTTCACTGTCAGCCCAAAAGTGGCAAAAGTCAAAGTTTCTGTCAAACAATACATTGATGTGAAACAGCTATGTTTTGGGGTGGAAAAAGTGTCCAAAACAGGTTTAGTATGTTTTAATCTTTGTCATTAATCAATTCCAAAACTGGGGTGGGTGCTTTTTGTATGAGAAGCGCTGTATTTGAGAAAGATGTGCAAGGTAAATAATATTTTTTTAACTTTTAAAATGGCTTTTGTTTGTGTTATCCTTGTGGGCTGGTGGCTGACTAGCCCCTTTCTTGAGCATCACCATCAAGTGTAGGTGGGATGAGTGGAATTAATTCTTTCTGTGTAGTCTGACTCCTTCACTTTCTTCCCCGTAGGTGTTGCTTTGTGCTGGTGTTGGCTCTGAAATACATGCTATGAACATACCTTAGAAACTACTTTATTAAGTTTATAAAGCAGCTATGATCGCATCGTAGACTTAGTCATCTGCAAAAGCTTTAAATTACTGTGTGCCTGAAAGCTTCCCTCCCTCCTCTTTTGAAAACAAGCCAATGTTTTGTCAACTCTGTGTGGGTCCTATTTGCATTTCTTCTGCTAGTTCAGAGCTGCTCAGCCTGCTGAAGAGACTAAAAGGGAGGGTCACTTTCCTGCTAGCACTTCAATTTACTTACGCTTGGTCCTTTCCAGTTCTAGCTGCTAATAATCCTCTGATATGAAAAAAGCTTGGGAGCAGCAGTTTGAAAGGCAAGAGGCTACTTCAAGGAGTGAGGAATAAGGGTATGCTGGCATGGCTTCTGGCTCCTTAATGCTCAGCCAGATACCCAAAAGGCAGTTGCTACTGTTCTTGGCAGTGGCTCCACCATTCTCCTCTTCAGCACTCTGATATGCCTTTGATGGATACTTTCTAGAAAGCTGCTCTGGCTTCTGGTTAGTGATCAGTCTTTTGCCACTGGCTGTTCTGCCTGCCATATCCCCTTGATGGCTTTTGAGATGCATATTCAGCTGTCATGAGCGGGAGGTGGATATCAAGCCTGGCCACTTCCTTCTTCCCCTGCTCCCAGGGTTGGGGAAGGAAGCAGTGTGGACAGTTAAGAGCATCTGTGCTAGGTCATGTTGGGCACCTGCTGAACTTCTGCATCACACAGGGTGGTGGGACCCTCTTAGAGCTGCTGCCTTCCCCTGCTTCATCCACACCCATGGAGATCTGTCAGGAGGGAGAAGGCTCAAGGGAGGTGTGTGTGGTGGCTCAGGGAGGAGTGGCCACCCCTAATTTAACTGTGGTGCCTTTGCTTACAGTGTAAGGAAGCATACTCAATATAAACATTAAGCTTTGCTGTCTTAAGTAGAGACTCTTTCATGTCCATTGATATTGTAGATGAGCAGTGAAGATAGACTAAGAATGAACAGATGAGTTTACTTGGATTCCTTTGGGTGTTTTTCCTGGTCTTATGGCTGGAGTTTTGCCGGTTTTAGAAATCCAGTGTGTGTGTAGCATAGTAGATACATTTCAGCACCACTTAAAAATTAAATACCATCCAGCTCTGTGACGTAAATGTTTGCTGTTTCCCTAAAATGTCTCTGCTGCTGCTTTGGATATTGAGAATTTTTCTTGCAAGTATATTTGGAGAATGCTTTACTGTTATAAAACATTGCTGTTTGAGTTGGGCTATAGGCTTATGCTTATTTAAAAAATGAATCTGCAAATAAAGCTTAATGGAATTGTAATTAGCCTTTATTTTGTGTAAAAGGGATCAATTTTTAAAGGTCTCCTTCATTGATTGCTGTTTCAGATACACTTTTTACATTTTATTTAGTATTTGACATAAAGATCTTCTGATAGCAAGTGCTATGAGGAACTCTCAGCTGGAACATACAGTAAGGCTGGATTTTTCTGTGGTTGAAAGGTCTCCCCACTCCTCAGTAGTGGTTAGAATGCTACATTAGATGGAAGGGGCAAGGCATTTCAAGGCTAAATGACAATCTTAGTCTTACTTGATTAGAGCTTGCAGAGGTTGCTAAGAAACAGCCTAATAGTCCTTGAGTAACCAATTATATGCCCCTTGGACAGATGCACAGGTGCTCATTCTCTGAAGTTTTTTTTTTTTAAATCTGAGATAAGACTGGAGTATTAGTACATAAACTGCAATCTGTTTACATCCTGCTTTGAGCTTGAAAGTCCTGATTATATATATCTTGTTCCCAGCAGGATGTGTTCTGGTGGTTTTTTGTTTGGTACATTACTATTTGATTATAATTACACTTAAACTATTCTTGCAACGCCTCTTCTGCTTCTAGATAGCCTGCTAGGTCCCTAGTCTCTCCTATGCTTTCTAGTACTCTGAACATACCAGCTTAAGTAACTTTATCCAATGCAAGCATTAGATACTTAAACTTTATATTTCTGGACTTACAGTGAATAGACAATACTGATGTGGTATCCCATAGTTGGTGGAAAATTCTAGTATTGGGTGGAGCTAGCTTTCCTTTTTCCTTTTGAAGGATTTTTGTACATTGAGATTGTAATTACATATCTTATGATCTGACTTAACTGAAAGAACCAACCAGGATTCTTTCAGTCTCTTTTTTATTTCCCTGCATATGTATAATTTATAGCATCATAAAGTTGAAGTGTCTGCCTCAAAACACAGTCTGCACTTTTAATACAATAGGTCCAGAACTCCATCTGGAGAATTTAGAAGTTCAAATTAGGGAGCTTGTCCATCCTTGGAAGGCTTGACTCACATGTGCTTTAAGCAGTAAGTTGAGAAATAGGTAAATAGCTTAATTATTGATCTACTCCAATCAGGGCTGAAGTAGAAGTTTTTTAGAGCGTGCAAACTTTGTACTGTGTACTGGTTGAGTGCAGTTTCAATGGCACTGGTCTGGTAACCTGTGCTGCTGCTAAGTAGATTTTTAGTGACACTTCCTTTCTCTTATGCAATGTACAGAAATTTAGGGGGGGGGGGAGGAGGGTGTGCTTTTGGTAGTTTTATTTGTTGTCTCCTTTATAACATGATCTTCCTTATATCAGAATATGGAGTGTTTACTGTCACTGGGTGCATGTAATCAGCAAAGTCTGAAGTCAGACCACGTTTGCTTGGACTATTAAGAGCAAGTATAGTCATTTGCTGCCCCTCACTAATTACTGTTTTCTATACACGAAGAGCTGGTAACACCTTCTGTATTGCTTATGAACTGTTGTTTAAACAATATGTTTCTATATAGGCTTCAAAACATTATAGCGTTGAATATAGCTGTTGGAGACCCTTGTAGAACAGTGTTGTTTCCATGGTTTGTTCACACAGGACAGTGTTTGTCTCTATCAGAAAGTGAAGAAGGGGAAGAAAGTAGAGAAACTAAAATGTTTTAGACTGGTGTACACTCCTGAGATGTTGTCAGGTATGTTAGGGCTCCTGCAGTGCCTTTTGATGTTTGCTGCTAAACTGTGATGGCTTCAGGGTTGTATGTTTTATAACTTTGTAGTCACTTCTAATCTCTTGCTCTGTAAGAACTGAAGGGTAAAGTGGTTGCTCAAATCTAGCTGGTGGCGAATTTTAATGACTCTTTCAAATTAATATGGAGGTTAATTTCCAGAATTAAAATCCCTTCTTCAAACACTACATGTCCCATGTCCTGCATTTAACCTGTGAACTGTTAGAATCAAATTGTGACAGGGCTTAGACAAAGGAACAAACTGTTGCATATCAATAGATCTTCTCAAACTGTTCATATCTATTTCCAGATGACTGCAAATGTAAGGTAAACAAAATAGTCTTGTCTTGTGGCAGCAGGTTATGTGTGATAATTAGTTGGTCTCCAAGCCCTTGGGATGGATTTTTAAGACTTGGTAGTCTGTGAAATTTCAGCTTGCCAAGGAATCTGGAGAAGACAGGACAGCAGAGGAGTCAGTGGCAAGTGAAGTGCTACAGAAACTGGAAGTATTCACTAGTAGATCTTCTTGAGTTGCAGGTCCAAAGCTGTACTCATAAAATTAGCCTTCTAGTTCAATGTTAGCTTTCTTTGTTGCTTCATGCTGTTGTGTGTTGATACTTACCTTGTGAGGAAAGCTGTGACATCCATACACACCAAAGAAGTAACTAGGGGACAACAATTAAATCAACTTGAAGACTTGCTGAGATAGTATCTTTAGTGCTTCCAGATCTAGGTCAGTATGAAGAGATGTAGTGGGGGGAAAAAACAGGGAAGCACTCTTAATTCACTTGCTTAGACTAAATTTACAGGGCAAGCATTTCCTTTCAAGGGATGTTCCATGTGTTTTGCTACACTGGTTAGAAATGTTCCCTCACAAAGGAGTACCAGTTTGTGGGTTTTGTCTGATTTTTTATTAATATAAAGCTATATCAGATCTCCTCCAGTTTACATTAATGTGAGAGAGATGACTTGATAATAAAGTTCTGAGGCTGCTTTGGTTTGGTGGGATTAATCAAGTCTTGGTTGCCATATATTCAAATGGGATTGTAGGCTACATAGACTGCTGTATGATCTATTTATTTGCTGCTATAAGCAGCCACAAAGTACTGTTCAGGAGATTCAATCCTGCTGCTGGAACAGAACACCAGTGTTTGTTTCAGGAACATGTTTATAAACTTACTTTGTTTCACAGCCTAACTGTGGTGCTACCATGTATGTTTAACTAAATGTGTATGTCTGTCCAGAATCCCTCTTTGAATCTTTGTTCCTTGCACATGTTGATCTGTATGAAGAGCTTACACAATCTCTTAATGGTGATGACTTATTTCTCTGCTTGACTTATTCCTGTAAATTTATGGAGAACAGCAAGGTGTGGATATAGCATTGGCTGTGTTTGCAGTGTCCTGGTTCAAAGAGCTGAGGAGGTTGTAAGGAAAGGCCAGCTGCAACCTATGAAGTGAAAATACAGTGTTTTCTTTTTTTTCCTCTACCAACCTCTTCAGCATGTGCACAAATTCAAAACTGAGCTGGTGTTCAGTTTGGGGCTGAAATGAGGGACAGCTTAAGTATGTTTCCTCTCTTCCTGGATTCATGACAATTCTGTCACTAGCTATGGGGAAGTCTATAATCTAGTTGATGATTCTTTTGTGGAAATGTGAGGTTCAAATTGACTATAACTGTCATACAGCTCATGGTACAATAAAACCTCATCCCTTGCGTTCCTTGTGAAAAACCTGTGAGGATGCCTGTGCTCAGAGCCAGTGCCACTAGGGAAAAACGATGTCTCATTTTTGGAGCTATATGAATGCTTGATCAGCCAGCTCATGTCATCACTGTGGACCAGCGAAGCCTTTGCCTTGTGTGTCCCCTTTTAAATGTGACCAGTGCTGCCCTGCCAGCTCTAGAGTTGACTCACATGGGTAGGACTGATGAGATGAGAGTTTGGATGGGAGAGTTGAAGAGGATTTATAAAAACAGTGCCCTAATCTCTGTCCTCCCTTAGGAACAGAAGTTGACTATTGGTGCTTCCTAGGGCAAGGCATCTAGGCTCATTAGTTTGAATTGGTTTTGTGGGCACTTGCCTTTTCAAAAACAAAGGGAAAGACTGTAGTGCTATCAACAGCTGAGATTATTTAAAAGGGTTAAGATTAGAACACTGTGCTTTCTTCCTGGGAAATTTGCATGCATAGAACTTGAGGGCATATCTGTTTTTTCCTGTATTTGTCTGCCTTCTTAGTATGTGTATTTCCAATACAAAAGAGACTGCATGCAGGTGTTCTGTGTTTAGAACAATAATTAAAGTATGTTATTACATAGTTGGTTTAATTCCCTCTTGACTTTAAGTTGAAATTATAATGATGCATGTCTTGAAGTGCCCAGAGGACACTAATATATCCATGCCACATGGAGCGTGGAGGGGAGGGGAAGAGCAGTATTAATTACCAGCTCATCTTTGAATTCTAAATATTAGCATAAAACAAGTCTTGCACTAACCATTAATGGGTTTTCATAGTTGTTGCATACACTTCAAAAGAGACAATCTAGCTGCATTTTCAGTAATGCAACAAGAAAGTGTACATATAACGGGCTTAATTTATCTTGGACTTCTTCCAAAGCTTTAGGAAAGGAGTAGGACGTGGATACTTGGTTAATATCAAGTTTGAAACAGTTCAAAGGTGGTGGCAAGGCTGAAAGCTTTGGTTTTAAATCTAATAATATGTGAAGATGGTACCCAGCTGTCTGCATAGTATTGTACATCTCTAAGAAGGCTTTTTTCTCTGTTCTCTAATTTCATCAGTACTTCTGTTCTGTGCTAGTGGATTAACTCAGTGGATTTCTGCTAACTACTAGTGCTAGCTTCAGCTGTGGTGGAGAGGTCTATATCTTGATAGCTGAGAAGTCATGGAAATATCCCAGATGTGAATAGCTTGTCTATTTCCTGTTACATAATGATCAGGCAAAATACCTATCTAAACTTAATCCTGTCACCCTCTGTCTAAACCAGTGTTTTCTGGTAGGTTTCTGACTACTTTTTGTCTGCCGAAATTGGTTGCTAGAAGAGAAATATGTGCTGAAATTGCTAGTCTTTCTCTTGCATATAATTTATGATGTAATCTCAATTAAAAATCAATACCATGTGTTTTCCCTGAGTAGGATGGAAGGGAGAGGCTGTTAGTTGAGGTTCTAGCATGTTTGCAGGGTTGATGCACATGGAGTTAATTGTATTTTCCTTCTTGCTGCTTCTGCTCTAGAGCTGTCAGACAAAATGTGAGGAGGCTACACCAGGCTTTCCCATCTGAGAGGCAGGTCCAATGCAGACCATGGCACTTGTTTGACTACCCTCACTTCAACTTGTAGGATGTTGTCTCTTCTTTTTGCATGGTTATAGTATAGAATGCCAAGTCCTGTGGGCTTGTTAGCTGTTATATTTAAAACAGTTTTGTTTTGGTAACTGACTGGCATTGCTACTGATTTATTCTAAGGTATAGAAGGGGAAAGCTTGCTGATGCTATTTTATATTCCAACTTGCTTTCCAAAAAACCTCATTGGAACAGGCACATTATTAACACCTGTATCAAAGGATGTTTAAAGTTTGGTTACCTTTTAATCAGATTGGTTTAGTGATTGTAGATATCTTGGGTAAATTAACTAGCAAAAGGGAGCTGTGTCAGTAGAAGGATGAGTAATGCAGCACTGGTGGAGGCTGGTTGCATTGAGCTCTGATCAGCTATGGAAACAAAGCTAAGTGACAAGCAGGATGGTTTAAGATTCTGTTTTCAGGTGGATTTTACTTTGTATCATCCTTCTTTTTAGTGTCAGTTGTTCTGCCAGGGCAGCCATGCATTGCAATGCTTGGGCATCTGTGGAAGAGCTGACAGTTGGCAGAAACTGACCTTTTTGAGGCCTGTTTTCTATATGTTTAAAGCTTTTTGTGGGGCCCTAAGCCTCTGTCCAGCAGATCTAAGGATCACCTCCAAGATGTTGGCAAGTTCTGCCCAGTGTTTTTGTTGCAGATTGCAATGTGTGTGATGTGCTTCCTTTACAGAAAAGAAAAGCAGTTTTACTGACTGTCACTCTAGGCTCAGTCCAGGGCTTAGATAACACAGATTCAGAATTTGACCTGAGCTCTGTAGCTGCAGTGGCAGATCCAAAGAGCAAAGCAGACACATCTACTGTTTTCCTTTATCAGGAGTACAGTAGGGTATCCATGTGGAGTGTCTAGGAGTGTCTGTTAAAAATCTAGGTAATTTATGTTGCTTTGAAGAGACTGGATCTTCTAGCTTGTGTCTAGAATATTGAATAATGAAAAGGATTCCTTACAATACCTGAAGATAGGCTTTACAGATAGCAGGGTTGCATTTGAGGTGGTCCAGTTAAGTTAGGGAAATATCTGCAGTAGTTCTATGACCCCTCTTTTTCCTCTTGCAGCTTTGAAGTTCACAGAATCACAGAGTTGTAGGGGTTGGAAGGGACCTCGAGAGATCATCGGGTCCAACCCCCCTGCCAAAGCAGCTCCCCAGCTCATACTGCACAGATAGGCGTCCAGATGGGTCTGGAATATCTCCAGAGAAGGAGACTCCACCACCTCCCTGAGCAGCCTGTCCCAGGGCTCTGTCACCCTCACTGGGAAAAAGTTCCTCCCCATGTTGGTGTGGAACTTCCTGTGCTCCAATTTGCAGCCATTGCCCCTTGCCCTGTCTCCACTGACCACAGAAAAGGGGCTGGCTGATTCCCCCTGCATCCTCTGCTTCAGATAATTATAGACTTTAATTAGGTCCCCCCTCAGTCTTCTCAAGGCTGAAGAGTCCCAACTTACCCCTTTCCTCATAGGATAGATGTTCCAGACCCCTAATCATCTTTGTAGCCCTTCTTTGGACTTTCTCCAGGAGATCCCTGTCCTTTTTAAACCAAGGAGCCCATAAGTGGACACAATACTCCAGGTGGGGCCTGACCAGGGCAGAGTAGAGGGGGAGGATCACCTCCTTTGACCTGCTGGCCACACTCCTCCTGATGCACCCCAGGATCCCATTGGCTCTCTTAGCCACCAGGGCACACTGCTGGCTCATGGCCAACCTGTCATCTACCAGGACCCCCAGGTCCTTCTCCACAGAGCTCTTCTCCAGCAGGTCTACTGGAGTTCTGACAATTCTTTCTTGTTAGCTGGCATTTCCAGACTCTTGCAGATGCATTTGCACCAGTCATGCCAACCTAATCTTTACCCTTCCTATCCTTCCCTGAATTCCCCCCGGGAGAATATAGGTGGTGTTTTGAAAGCTGTTTTGCTCCTTCCTGGGGAGACTGGCTCCTGAGTGACTGAGGGGGAGGTGAGGTATTTCTTCCTTGTGCATCAGCTAGTGTAGAAAAACATGTCTGGCTGGAACTGGTACTTGGCTCAGCAGCATACTGAGTGCAGAGTCACTTTCTTAGTGGAGTAACTAGGAATAGCAGCAGCCTTCAGCTGTGCTATATAGATGCCAATAGGGATTCATTTTGACTACACTGACTAGACTAGCTGAAGCTACCTTTCTGTGTAAACCTCAGTTTAGTCTTCTGCAAGACAAATACTGGTTTTCTTATGGTTCAACCAGGATTTTTATCACAAATGTGACATTCTTGTGTGAAAAATTGTTATAAAACAAGTAAGCTTAGTATTTTATATGACACTTGTCAATCTTCAAGCTACTAAATGATAAATTCTTGCTGTATTTGTGCATTTCTCTTGCCTTGGTTGATAGCATGTTCTGCTTTGTCACCTGACTATTCTGGATCACATTTTCTTTAGGGGAAGTTTCAGAAGCCTGGGAGACCTCTAAACCTGTGTTCCAAGTAGTAAGATCTCCTAGTTAGTATCTGTAGCTCAGCTTGTCCTCTGATTAGCATTAGCTGTATCTACTGCATCTGGTACATGGCTTGCTATGGATGTATGCATTACATGGTTTGGTCTTTTTTTCAATTTTATATAACATTTCAGTATTGTGGAAAGGAGACTCCTGATCAGACTTTTCAATTAGGACTTATTTTATCACAGCTTTCAAAGGGGAGTTGTGAAGCATAATTAAATCTAATTCGGAACTGTTTCTTGTTTCTCCTGGCTTCCTTTTTTTTTCCTACTAGAGGTCCTTGGTCAGAATTTTGATTACCCTGGGATAGATGTTAGTGGCTCAGACATGCAGGATTCTACAGTGTAAATTCCTTTTTTTTTTGTCAGCCATCAGAAAAAGTGGAATACTTGCTTCAGAGCAGCACTTGTACTGAAATCGGAGTTCAAGAGTATAAATGTGCATGGAAAGCTAAGGGCAAGAATATAGAAAACATACTTTCATTTCCCCAAGCCTTGCTTTCAACCTGGGAGCTTCATGAACTAGTTGTGACTGGTCTCTCCTAAGTATTTTTGCCAGTCTGCCCTTGGACCCATGAAACCATGCTTTTACAAGGGCAAGGTGGTTTTTTAGAGGTTGCCTAAGCTTTGCATGGAGTCCCATCTTCTTGTACTATTTTGATCTGATGATGGCTTCTGTTAATTTGATGTCATTTAGTTCTCATCAAGAACAAGGAAATGGATGATCTGTTCCTACACAGGACCTTTTGGTAGCTTCATATAAATCTAACATACTCCAGTTGCTTCCAGCCTGAGGAGTTTTGACCAACTATTTCACTCTCATGGAAATAATTTGGTTCTTTGTTTCTTCTTGTGCTGTGTTGGGTTGGGGGTTTTTTTGGGGGGTTGGGGGGTGGGTGTGTTTTTTCAGACCTTTGATTTGTAACCTCTTCTCTTGGAGGATGCTATTCATCTGATCTATTGGGAGAGGGGGAACAGGAGGACCATGCTGCTTCCCTCAGTCTTTGGTAACAGAGTAACACAGTAGCATTACAGGGAAAGAGACGGTTTGTGTGTTTCCTCCTCTATTTCCCCTTCTAACCAGGGTGCAGTTCTCAATAAGCTTCTGAATATTAAATAGTCAAGATTCAACAAGACTGTGAAGACCTAAATGAAGTGGGAAGTAGATGTCTTGGTGTGATCTGATGAAAGAACTTGTCTGAAAGTTGTGAAGACGACTCACTCAGCTAGTTGGCTTTGGATTGAAGGAGTAGCTGTTTATGGAACTGACAAGTTAACAGACATATTTGTGTAACCTTGTTTATCAATAAAAATTTACACAGAACAACAGTCACAGGTGTCATTAAATTGGGTTTATATAAGGCTATGAAAATTAGCTTACATACAGCAAGCCTGGAAGCTTAAATTACAATATTTAAAATACTGAACAACTAAAGAATTCTTTGTACTAATTGCATAGCATGGAAAGAGAAATTGTTGGTAAGATTAAACTGTTCAAATGTTAGTTTAAGAACCAGTTTAAAGGCTACCTAGAGTGCCACTATTCTAGTCATTAGGATGAAATTGTAGTTATGGATCATTCAGCTAAGATTAGATATTTTTAATGAGAATTATGCTTGCTCAGCCAGCTGGCAAAAAAATAAATCTCTTATGATGTATTGATTAGTTTTATAAACCAGTGCATTGGATGACACTTTTCACATTGGAGATGCCTAGATGTGGCATATGCAGAAGGCATTTACAGCTAAACAGAAGTATTTGAACCAAACTGGCAAATGATAGCTTGTACTTGTGTTGGTATTGAGCATCTATAAGTCTTGTTTCTTGCTGGAGAATATCAGCAGAGGCAAGTTATCACAAGAGCCTGTGTGCTTGAGTAGCTAAGCTTCCACTGATGCTTTTTTGTTTACTATGGACCTTAAAAGGAAAAGAAATTATTTGGAAGCCTATCCAATGGTGTTTGTTCAGATTTAAGTGATGAAAGTTGACAGCTTGCACTTCAGAGCTGGAATTTAAACTCCCTGGGTATAGCACAGATGTGTATATGCTAGGATCAGGGGAGAGGGAATGAAGTTGGGTGGCGATGAATAGCAGGGAGCTGTAAAAAGCAGAAGCAGGAATTACTTCTAGTCTCCAGGACTGGAGTTGCTGCTGCTGTGTGTAATTGTGAAATGTACTGCTTTAAAATAGGGATGGGTTATTCTAGAACCTTGAGTGTCCTGTGAACAGAGAGAGTAGCAAGCATAGAATCATAGAGTTGTAGGGGTTGGAAGGCACCTTGAGAGCTCATCGGGTCCAACCCCACTGCCAAAGCAGCTCCCCAGCTCATACTGCACAGATAGGCGTCCAGACTAGTCTTGAATCTCTCCAGAGAAGGAGACTCCACCACCTCCCTGGGCAGCCTGTCCCAGGGCTCTGTCACCCTCACTGGGAAAAAGTTCTTCCACATGTTGGTGCAGAACTTCCTGTGCTCCAACTTACAGCCATTGCCCCTTGTCCTGTCTCCACTGACCACTGAAAAGGGGCTGGCTGATTCCCCCTGCATCCTCTGCTTCAGATAATTATAGACATTAATTAGGTCCCCCCTTAGTCTTCTCTTAAGGCTGAAGAGTCCCAACTTAAAGCAGATCAGCTTTTCTTCAGATAAGCCCTGACATGACTACTGCCTGGTCAGATCTCCCACAGCTTTTCTAAACAAGCTAATGACTTGCTTCTGGCACTGTGAAAACCAAACTGTTAGTGTTGTGCATGCTTCCTCTTTACTCCAGGAGGAGGATGCTGCTCTGTCTGCAGCAGGTGTCTGACAGTGGTGTGCTATTAAAGGTCAGGGCCAGTGCTGAGGTATTGGAACAAATAGTGTCTCTAAAACTTGTCATTTGTCACAAGGTGGAATCTACTGAGATTAGGTTTGAGTCTGTCTAGGGTGCTAAGTCATGAGAAGCTTGTGGAGTCTTTTTTCTGATGGCTTTGCTTCTCATATGTAGATGGATTCTCTTTGCTCTGTATGTGGTCCAGGGTGACTGTATTAATGTTCTCTGAGGAGCTCTAGAAACATGGCATTTTGGCCTGTTGTGAGCCAACTGAACATGGATCATTGTTTCTACCTATTGTGACTTCAGGTTTAATTTTTTTTTTAGAAATTTGCAGCTAAAATATGTGCTCTCCCATGATATATCAAGACCCTGTCATATTGAGAAACTCCTGTGGCATTCTACCATTGCATCAGGATTAGAGTATCTTCAAATCTTCTTGTGAAGACTTTCCTACAGATATGTCATCTGGTAAATTATGTCAAGATGTAGTAACTTGATCACCTTGGAGAGAAGCACACTGTGCTCCTGTTTCACAAAGCACTGGGCACTGCCAAATAAATGCTGTAATATTCCTTTGAGTTACTCCTTCATGTTTTATCTTTTAGATGTATGCAGCTGTTTGGTAGGATTCTTCCACCTAGTTGCTGGGTAATTTTCTTTAACTGGAGATGAGCCTCTACCTAGGTGTTAAATTTGATATATCAAATTCCAAGACTTATTCACCTGTTGTTTTTATTTGTGCTCCTTTTGCAATGAAATGAGTCTTAATAGTCTAGACATCTAGATTCCCCCTGCCACCCCCACATGCATATACACATACACACCCCTCCAGTTTTGACTTTGCTTAGTTTGGGGGAGGAGTGGAATGAAGTGTTCAAACTCATGTAGGTGGATATACCAGCCTCTTGGCTGTTAACCATGGCAAAAAATATCCCCTTCTCCCTCCCTGGTTTTGTGGACTTCCTAAAGATTGTCAGGTGGGGCTAATTCATAGAGTTCCCCTCACACAATGGTATGGCTCCAAAGTTTGTAAACATCATCCTGCTTTTGTGACTGGGCCAAGAGGAGTAGAAGTACAGTAATTGCTCTCAAAGCTTCAACTTGTTCAGCTGCTTTCTGCTATCTGCTGCTGCTGTTTGCAGTACTCCAACATAGCCTTCCACAGCACTCCTAACAAAGTGGGATTGTTTGGGCCTGGTTTCCAAAGGGAAGACTTCTGTTTAGGACTTGCTATGTCAGTAGTGCTCATCTCTCTAAGGAGAATTGAGGGTTTAGAGGACAGGTGGCGTTAGGATTGTGTGTGGTGGAATGGCTTCTGTGTTCAGAAGACAAGCTCTTGCATGTGAGTGTGGTTGACATAGCCTTCAAGTTTCAAATACCAAAGCAGCCCCCTTCTCCCTCCTTTCCTGAAATGGGGAATGTTTTTTGCTTCAATAAAGGTCTCCATTATGTCTTCTACAATGTCTGCTTCTAAAACATCAACTTGCAGGTTTGTTCCATCAGTCTGCTCTGTGTTTAAAGAGGAGTCCTGGACCCTCTCAGAATCTTTTTTCATTCTTTACCCCTTTGTGCTTATGGCTTATTCAAGAAGTTCTAAGAACTTGCCTAGCTGCATTACTCCTGGGAAAGGAAATGGAGTATGCTTGCCTTTAAATCAGCTTTTTCCTTGGCAAATAGGCAATTTGGAAGCTGGGGTGGAGGGGAGAGAGGGGGGAAAAAAGGGGAGGGAAGGCCCCCAAGACCATGTTTGCTTTGCTTGTCTAGAAGTTTTAGGAAAGCAAAATGACTGTGTTGATTGAGACTTAATGGACTTATTAATGACCAATGTTTCTTGCAGTAATTGCAGAGATTACAAAATTTAGGCTATTAAGAAGAATAGTGATATGCTGCTGCCTGACTTCATTTAATACATGGTTTTAAATATTCAAATCAAATGTTGCCTATCCTTGATTGAGGTTTGAAAGGAAATGGCACTTACTGGTGATGAGATCCGGTGTTTACTGTGTGGCTGTGGAATAGGAAGATAACGTGAGCTCTGGATTTGTTCAGTAGCTGTTCTTTTTCTTAATTCAAAGCTGATTCCTGATTTCTTCTGAAGTTTTCCCTGTAGAAATTCCAGTCAGTCCTTTTATTCAAATGAAATTGATAATTCTTTTAGAATAAAAAGATTTAATGCACAATAGCTTGTTACCGATGCAGAAAATGTCAAGTATTGATTTCAGCTCAACCTTAGCTTTTTGCATTTTTCAGACTGAGTTGGAGAATTTAAGTTCTATACCTGATTGAAAGTGCTGTCAGCAAACTGATCATCTTTCTTGGAATGAAAAATCTGACATACCTGGTTTGCAAAAAAAAAAACAACCCCTCAAACCCAACCCTTTTGAATCGATTTGCACATATCAAGGTAATAGTAACAGTTTGTGAAAAGATAATGCCAAACCAATATTACAGGTCTTGTTTTCCCCCCTCCCCAGAAAGGAGGTCGTTTGGATGGGATGGGGAGTGTTATGTTTAGTGTAAACAGTGGAATAATGCTTTGAAGTTGCTTTTGTCAACACCAGTCCAGAGAAAAACACAACTGAAGCAGTATTACCAGGATAAACAGGCTTAATTTGTACCTTTCCAAACTGCTTGGCATATCTACTTAGTTAACTCCTATGAAATGGTTCCTTCATAAAGCTCTGCTCTTTTATATTTCTCTGCAGAAGAGTGCTGATGCCCCTATTCTGACATGTTGCCTTTAATATCATCTGGCTTTTGATTTGATGAGCACCAGTGTTCTCATCTTGTGTTTCATTCTTTCCCAAAGGTAAACCTAGACACTAAAGTCAGTAGAAAGAAGTGTATTTTCAGTGCTGCATGCTTACCCCCATGCCCTCCCCCTCCAATCTATGCCATGGATGCTTCTAAAATACTTCCTAAATATTTTGCTAGTTCTAGTTGAAAGGAGCAACAGATACTACTACTTGAAAGCTTTTCCTCTTCTGTGTAAGAACAGACTGGAAGGTGCGTGTCCTGTTGTTGTGAGGTGCTAGCTTTATCAGCCTACAAGAGTTTTCTGCAAGTTAGAAAGGTGTGGTTGTGTTATGTATAATATGCTCATGAATTTATGGCATTTTTAGGATACTTCTTAAACTATAATTTTCTGTTCAAGTTCCTGCATAAATTTGACTTGATTCTGGTTTTATCAGTAGCTGTTGTGGAGAATTTAAGGCTACGAAGATGATTAAGGGCCTGGACCTCTACCCTATGAGGAAAGGCTGAGAGAGCTGGGGCTGTTCAGCCTGGAGAAAAGACGACTGAGGGGGGACCTAATCAATGTTTATAAATATCTTAAGTATGGGGTGCAGGGGGAATTGGCCAGCCCCTTTTCTGTGTCTGTGAGGATAGGACAAGGGGCAATGGCTGCAAATTGGAGCACAGGAAGTTCCACACCAACATGGGGAGGAACTTTTTCCCAGTGAGGGTGCCAGAGCCCTGGGACAGGCTGCCCAGGTTGTTGTTGGAGTCTCCTTCTCTGGAGATATTCAAGACTCGTCTGGACGCCTATCTGTGCAGTTTGAGCTGGGGAGCTGCTTTGGCGGGGGGGTTGGACCTGATGATCTCTGGAGGTCCCTTCCAGCCCCGACAATTCTGTGATTTCTTGTCTTAAATAGCTTTTAAGCTACCCTTTTCTTATTAAAGGTATATCAGAGCCAGTATTCAGATTCAGGACAAGAGCCTGAATTAAAGCAAGTTCTGTAATTATTTTCTTAAAGCACAATTCAGAGATGTCTGGTGGGAGTATCTATGCTACAGAAGAGGTATTAGCAGCTGGTGCTTGCTAATGATGCACCGGGTAGTTCATGCTACTCTTTGTTTCAGAGTACAGACAGGACAGATGCAAACCAATGGTGGAACTTCTTTATATAAAGAACTATATCCTATAGTTCCTGTGGACTATATGGACTATGTCCAACTAAGCTAAAAGTATTCGTCAACATTTATATCCATTAGTATTATTCAGCTTATAGCTCTTATTCTGGAAGGATTACAGTATGTGTAAATCTATGGATGTAAAAGTTTCCACTAATAATATTTTTTAACAATCAAATGTTTCTGATAGCTGAATATTAACTGGAAAGCTCTCGGTGCAGCATACTATAAATACACTCAATAACAGAGATGCTTCTTTGTAAGCTTTCCGGTGGTATTTTAAAGGGAAGTGCAAAATGCAGAAGAATTTAAGATTTAGTGCAAGACTTGATACGTGTAGTGGGAGGAAGAGGGGTGTTTTGAACCAGTAGATTAAGGATCTGCTTCCTGTTTTGAGGTGGAGTAATTGTAGCATGATGGATCATCATGCTACTGCGGAGAGGAATTCCTCTTTAGTTACTGGCTTAGTTGTAGGTGAGGAAGAGATGACAAGTTGTGTTAGTAACCATCACTGTCCTTTCTGGATGTAGAATAGCCACAAGGATCAGTTTCTCTTCTGGTTACATTCTTACTATGTATGTTGAGGGTTTTTGAAGGGTGACACTATCAGGGGAAATCAGGAAGTTGCCTAACTGAGAACTGTCCTAGCTGAAACAGATTTGGTTTTTTTCAGTAAATGTGTGTTTGTCCATCAATACCAATTACTGGTATTTGAATAACATCTCTAATCTTCCCCAGGTGTGACTATTAGCCTTCTTAAACTGTTACCCCCTCTATGCTTGCTCACATGTAAACAGCCAAGTATTTGTCTGTAAGCCATTAGAGATGGGGAAACTGAGGCTATGGAATGCCAGTAAGTGGAAGGATTTAATAGCATGGGTCTTGCTTCTGTTGTGTGTGTTCTTTAAACTTTCTATAGATGGTTGCCAGTGAGAGGTTCTTGATGGTCACCAGTGGGAAGAGGGCAAAAGCCAATGTGTGGCACCAAGTCCTGGCCTACGAGGCACTGTGTCCTGGCCTGCTTGCCACCAGGAGGCAGCAGGCGCTGTGCAGGCCGCAAAGGTCAGTTCCTTGGCCACAAATTTGGTTGTTCCACATCTTGGAAGAAGAGCTGTGCACCAGTCACGGTTGCTTGCAATGTGCCATTAAGTTTCTATAAAGGAGTAGAGGAATATTTTCAATTCCAGAGTCTATGCCATCTTAGATGGTCAGTTTTTCCAGCAGAGCTGTGGGATTGATTTTAGGCATCTTCAAATTGGTAGAGTACCTCTTTATGCCCATTTACACCTCCTTGTGTGTATATGCTGGAACAGTGCACTGCGTGCAGCTCTCTCCACAAAAGGTTCCTCAGCATTCTAGGCAAAGATAGAAATCTGCTTTCAGTTGGAGCGATGGGAAGGCATAATTGACTGATCTGTTTCCTAAAACAGCAAGTCCAGATTAAATTCTTTCTTTCTGCCTTAGCCTGTGTGGGCAGTCAGATGCAACAGCCAATGGCAGCAGGAAAGACCAGCATTTACATAAGATAAGTGGACATCTGGAAGCACTTGAGCACTGTTTTGTACTTCTAATGTATCCCTCAGTTTTCCCATGTTCTACTGATTTGTATTAGAACATCAGTTGTTAAAAGCGGGGGAGACAAATGACAGAGCTCTGGATCATTCACTGACTTGCAGAATTGTGCCTAGGTTAACACTTCTAATTTTAACTTTGACCCCAAATAAGGAGACTTGCAAACGGCAGCAGAATGTTAAGGCAGTATATATAATACTTATTTTCTGGTACTATTCACTTCAAACTTGTCGGGGAGCATTTTAGAAGAGGGGGTGACAGGTAGTGTTTTCAGAATGCAGTAGGATCTTAACCTGCTTCCCTGAGTGCTGAGACTGGGGGGATGGGACAGCGGGGAGTTGGAAGGTGAAGCTACTGAAATGCTCCACTAACACTTGTTTTCCAAAAAAATTGTGTAGTTGAGTTGTTGTCCATACTTCAGAAGTAGAGGCCTTCAATTTCTCAGCTGCTCTCCGTCAGTTGTGGTGTTTAAGGCAGTTCAAGCCCAAGTGTGCCTCTGTCCATTGTAGTCATTGCTGAGCTGCTTTTCCCTTGAGTGTAGTTTTATTTACCAATAAACCTTTCACTGTTTCAGTAATAGAAAATCTGCCCTAATATGTGTCTGAAGGCTGAGAGTACTGAAGAAATGTTTTTCAAAGGCATAGCTTTTGGTTTATATGTTCATGCAACTAACTAAAAGAAAAAGTACATGCTTGATCAAGTGCATTTCTAATAGACCTGATCCCTTGCTGTAGTCACGAAGGACCTCAGGCAGAGCCTGTCTGCTTAGTGCTGCACTGATCTTGCTGCTGCTGCTGTAAAATAGGGGGATTTCAATGTTATGATCAATGCTTTTCAGTGGGTTGGCAAGGGACATACAAAGCGCTTCTGAGCTATCTCAAAGTAACAATGTACATCACTTGATGTGACAGTAAAATAGTCCTAAGCACCATATGAAAGATAGCTGAAGTCTTACCTGATCATCTTCCAAAGGCAATTCTCAGTTTCTTGGCTGATGTCCCCAAGTCCATGTGAATTCTGTGCACATTAAACACAGCAGAGCCAAGTCTTAATGAGCTTCAGTTTTTGGTGTGGCTTGCCTCTAAGCACAAAGATGAGGGTTTTTGGATAGTGGTGCAATAACTCTGCTCTTGGAGGGTTTTCCCTTGGTTTTAAATGTATGTGAGAATCTCCTTGTTAGCTTGGACCATTTGGAAACTATCAAAACTGAAGGGTTTGACAGCTTTTCTTGCTAAACTCAAAGCAGGTAAACATTATGTGTTACTTTTAAGAGTAACTTTTTCCTAAAGAAGTTTAATATTCAAATATCAATGTCTGTCCTACATATTTGGTCATAAAATCAAGAAAAATGCCTGAAGTCTTGCTCTCCTAAAGTAAAGCCTTCACGTTGTGTCCAAATATTTTTCAAACTGTCTGAAATCATGCTTTTCTTTCCTTGGGGGAAGTATGCTATCAAATGTGCTTCCTTTAACAGTTTATGTTTCTGCTCTGTCTTCTTTTAGGTTGTCTTTTCACACCACCCCATTCCTGAAGAGTCTAAAATCATCATAGATGTAGGGTGGATTTTTATGTTTCTCTTAGATTTTTGTTTTCTAGAAAACAGCAAGCATTGTTAGTCTGGTCTGTTGTGTGCTTCCTAAAGGATGGCTCTGGTTTTATTACTTTTTCTGGGTTTTTTTGGTCTTCAGTTGCTTAAGTCCTAGCTGTTTCCCAATGTTCAGAACCCCTGACTTCATTTGAACCATTTAGGGTTACTTCTGAAGAGGATTTCTGTGGCTAAGCCAAGCTGAGAACTAGGTGCAGTGGGAGCTGAAGAATAATAATTCAGTCCTTGGTGTATGGGGGAATGGTTTTGTTTTGTTGTTAGCATGGCTTGTCCCACAGTTTTTAATGCTGTTGTATTTCATGCTTTTGAGAAGATGCCTTCAAGGGCTTTCACATGACAGTAGAGAAGTGAAATTCTGAAGTGAAAATGCTTTCAGTTGGCTTTCTTGTAGCAGCAGTACCTGCCTGTTCTGAGTCGTTGTTTGTCTGATGTATAAAGGTAGGGTTTTTTATTACTATCTAATTGGTGTCTTGTTTCTTTTCAGAGATCATTCACATTAATAATAGAAGCATGGGATTGGGATAATGATACAAAAGCCGGTGAGTATTAATGTAAAACTTGTAGTTTTAGCTTACTCTCTGTTGTATGTACACAGACTGGAAGAAATGGCATACTGCTGCAACTAGCCATCCTTCCAAATCAGTCTGAATGCAAACATACTGCATGCATAATTTATCAAACATGCATTTTAAATTCTCCTGTTTACCTACTACAGCCACACTGTACAATAAGAATTCTTGCTCCCCATAAAGTAAACCTTGGTGGATGGTTTTGAGGAAAATGTTCTAAATCATGGTATGAGTTCTCCTCAAGTACTGAAAGTTACCTTGTATTTGTGGTAAATGCTAATGCTCAGTATCAGAGCAGGGCTATTGATCTGAAGGAAAAACAAGGTTATTGTATGAATACTTCAAAATCACATCAAGGTGCTGGTTGCCATATTGTTGCTAAAATGTTACTCCAGCTTGACCCTACTCTTTGGTAATGGTTTAGAAACCTGTCTTAAAATAATCAATGCTCTTTGGCTACAAGTGCTAAGTGAACTTCAGGTTTCTATTGTGGTTAATGATGCATTATTTAATCTTGACTGGGATCAATGTAGAGGAAGATAAATGTTTGGCCATTAAGATAACAAAGGTTTATGTCCCAGATCATCAGTTTATAATTATAGGCTCCCTTCTCTGTTGCTTCGCTGATCATCCTTACCAAGATGCATCCAGCATAAATTGACAAAGCTCAATTGATATTAAGACTAGAGTTTCAAGGTACTTTTCCTTGAAGATTTGCATTTTCCTGACAGACTTTCCTAACTTAGAGATTTTTCCTAACATACTCTGTGTCCAGTGCTAGGAAATAATCACAAGCTTATAATTTGTTCCTGAGCCTGCCCTCTGTTAGAATTAAACTTCTTTTGTCTTCTTGTCAGCTTCTTCAACCTTCTCTAGTAGGTATGTTTTCTTTAGATCTCTGATAATGTTGCTGAAACCCATCAGTTGATCCACAGCTTTCTCAAATGACACTTTCCAAAGCTGGATATGGTATTCAAAATGAGGTTTTGTGGGCAGAACAGAGTAAACTTGAATCTTGAATCAAGTTTAGTTATCCTTCATAGCAACAGATTGGAGGTGTCCTCTTGAATGCTTCATTCAAAATGTGCTGCATGTAGTTAAGTTCTTCAGATAGCTTCCAGTTTGGGAATAGTTTACCTAGGGGCAGGTAGTACAGTGAATATTGGAATATTCATGCCCTAGGTGTAGATGGCAGATGAACTCATGAGGTGGTACAGAATGGAGTGAACATGAAATGCCTATTCTGGGACACAGATCTGTATGCATTTAAATACTGAATTTTGTTTTTTTGATAAGCCACTTAGCAAGCTAATAAATAATGCTGTCTTATGTTTGCCTTAAAATCTGCAGAATCCTCTTGCGGATATGTAGCTTTAAAAATCCAGATGTTTTTAACTACACTTGATAAAGGGGCAATCACTTTAGGCTTGTGTTAAGCCTTTAGTATGCCTTTTAGTTCAAGATGCTCTAACAAATCTTTTTACTTGCATTGATGTGTATTTGGTGTTTTTCCACCCCCGAACTTCAGAACAAAAGGATTTATAGTGTCTTTTGAAGGCCTGGTGGGCTATGTCCTTAATTTAACAGTTTCCCTGAGCCACAGGAGTCTAAGTGTCAGATTGCAGTTTAGCTTTCATGAGAAACTAATGGAGGTGAACTTCACTTTAATACAGGCTGCTTGAGAGGTGCTGCTAAGCTGTGTTGTGCTTGAAACTTGGTATGCTTGTCATGTGAATTTTGGAAGGCTTTCTTGGCCTATAATTTGGCAAAGACTAGCTAAATGCTTGTCTTGTTTAAATGTTTCTGTGGTCTGTTTACTGAAACATGATAGAGATCTGTTGCTTTGCCACACTGCAATTAGACTTAAATGTTAACCTTCTAGAAAGAATTCCTTAATGCTGGAGACTCTTGAGTGGCCTTCACAAGGAGTCTTCCAGTAGGTTTTATCTTGTGAATCTATCAAGATGTGAAGTCACTTTCCTTGTTTTTCTGTAAGGACTGCTGAACTGTCAAACAGGGGTGAGAAAAGACAAATAATATCATTATCCTGGAGGGGTGAAGAGAGTATCTGTGGAAAGCTGAACTCCTTACCATAACCTTAACACTGAGCTGATCTCTGTTGTATATTCAAGTTATGTGTGTCTTCTGTTGCTACTGTAAGGAAAATTAATCAAAGTAGTTGCCAGTGTCTGTTTATAAGCTGATTAATTAGTTCCAAAGGCGGGTTTTGCTTCCCTTTAATGGGGATGAGCAAGACTGAAAGTTAAATGCAGGTCCTGTATTCCTGCTCAGATTTTAATTTATTAAAAAAACCCCAACAAACCCACAGAAAATCCTAAACTACAACAAATAAGCAAAACAAAAAGCCCCACCAAAAAAAACCCAGGCCAACAACACAAACATACAAACCTGGAAAAGAGGGGTTTCTACTTAACCACTTGGAGGTTTTAGAAGTTGTCATTCTTCTCTGTCTCTGTCCCTAGCATCCTATATTCATCTTTACACCCATTGAAAGCACTGCAGGGGTGCTCGGAGATGATCTGTGTGAAGGGCAAGACTGCCAGTGCAAATGCTTCCCCAGTGTTTACCTCAAGCTACAGCCTCTTAAGGAGGGACTTTCAAACCCTGGTTCTGGAACTATTCCTCCAATTTTTCTTCCTCTCTCAGTGCAGCAGGGTTGGCAGGGAGGAAAGCTTGTGACAGTGTAGTGTAGCCACTTGTTTGCTTTGTGAGGGTGGAGGAGGGGGAGAGGAAACTACCATAGATACCGAGTCATGGTAAAGGGCCTGTTCTCTGTCATCTGTCACAGGTAAGTCATTTGCCTTGGCAAACTTGTAGCTGTACAGCAGAGGTCTTGGCAGTGCCTAACCCAGTGCTGCCATTATGAAGCAAGCTGGAATCTTCACATGTGAAGTAGCTTTCTGTTTGACAACATGTCTCCTGAGGGAATGCAGTGGTTGCCTTCCTATTGCATGTTGTCTGTAGGAGACTAAAAAAACCATAAGGACGGCTTGAATGGCTGCTTGAAAAAGGCTGAGGGTGTAATTCAGAGGAGGATACCTCCTGTTCCTTTGGGCATGAAGTTCTTGGGCTACTGTGTGTGCTTTGCTGCAAATAGCCACTGGCATCACCTTTTTATATTGCTCTGTGAAGGGCTGACCTCTGCTGTGAGTTTGTGTGTTGCTGAGTAGTGTTATGACTACACAGTAAGACCTTCTGATTGCACAGTTACATACTCTTCAGATGAGGAGTCTTCTTCCAAAAATTAGATGCTTAAATAAAGAACCACCTTTTAGCCATTCCCTGTTTTTCTGTAAACATCTGTGCCACTCTGCTTCTCTAGGGAGACTTGTAGAAAACTTCTTAGTAATGAATAAGTCTTGTTGCTTCCAAGGGGTGGGGGCATGTGCACAGGGTTGTTTTACCAATAACCAGAGAAATTAAGTTATGCAGCTAGCTGCCTTTATTGAGAGTGAAAGGTAATGTGAGCACCTAACATGAATGTTAATGGTACTGAGGGGGCAAACTTGTCTCATCAAAACAGTTAAATGTGAGAGACTGAGTATCTTCAGAAACACTCTGGCATTGTGGGGGAGGAAGGAGGAACCTTGACAAAGACACTACTCCCTGTGATTACACATCTTTTTGGAAGATGCACACTCTACTTAGGATCAGTTTTAAACTAAAGCAGAGTTCTCATACTTTGGTACTTAAGAATTTAGTATTAGAAACTGAATGACTTGGAGCTTATTTCCTGATGCCTTTTGCAGTTCAGGGTAAATTACTTGGCTTGCTTACTTAGGCTGTTACAAGACCTACTTTTACTGATACAAGGTAGGGGAAAAGTTCTTAAGACTCAGAAGACATTGAGGAGTGTGTGAAGATAAAGTCTGTTCAAAAAAATGCACTAAGGGGTTACTTCCCTTGATCTTGACCCCATTAAGAGGACTGTTCTGCACGGGTATATTTGCAATAGCTGTAATGCTTTTTCCAGTTGTTTAACTGCCTCTGAATCTGTATTAGCCTGAAGATGCTTGATAAGATTTTAATTATATAAGCCACTCCTTTAATCTCAAGACCTGTGCTTCAGTCTATCTGATACACTTTGAGAAAACACTTTTATAGCAGTGGCTGTTACAGCTGTTTTTAATGGGCCTGTTGCTTGTTGGTGGAAAATAGCTCTATAATGTGTATTTGCTGTTCACATTTCCTGACTGTCCAATGATTCAGCATTTTTCCTTAGAGGTTTTATCAAGGTTTTCAGATCAATAATCACTAGAGAAGAATAAGATTATGAGAGGATGTTGTATCTCATCTGCATCATTTAACGGAGGCTGGTGGTGAGGCAAATACCCTGTTAAGTTAAAAATAAAATGCAGGCAGCCATTTTTAGCATGCAGGTTCTTCATCCTTTGTTATGCTGCTGGATGATAGAGAAGTTCATGTATAGGAATTTGAGAGTTAAGAACCAGGATAGACTGCAGTGTATCTTGTCTAGCTATAAAATGTTTTAGGCAGACTAGCCCAGGCAAGCATAAACTGTAGCTTATACATTGCAATACCATTTTTAATATTAAAGGAGGGAGATGCTTTACATTCTTAATAATTGGAGATCCTTTCACTGCTGAATTCATATGGTTTTTGTGGTTTTTTTAGTTCAGTGTTCCTTTGTTTTAAGAGGAAAGAATTTCATAGTAGAAGCAAGCCTAAAAAAAGATGTGAAAGTAATGCATTGCAGAGCCCACTACTTCTGGGCTGCAACCATGCACTGCCAGCTCACACTGAGCTTCTTATCCACCAAGACTAAGTCCTTCTCCTCAGGGCTGCCCTCAATCCATTCTCTGCCTGATCAGTATTTGTTTGGGATGCCTCCATGCTGCTGAAAAGTTTCCTACATTGGAAACCATCACTACTTTGGTTTTTTTTTCCTAAATTGATGAGTTCTAGAAAGTATGTGAAACACATGCACTGAAAATTATAGTTTAGTATTGTTTCCTACTGGCTTGGTGTGTTTTATATTATTAATAATCTGAAGTTTAGACTTCTATCTCACTACCATTACGCCTCTTGCTGTGTGCAAGTTTTTGGTTCTTCATTCCTTTTAACATTCATTTTAAAGACTCCTTACTAGTTAAAGAAAAAGGATGCTGAAGCCCTGAGCTGACAATACTATAGCTGTTTCATAAATTGGTATGAAATTAATGTGTACAAGTGGACCTTCTGTACTTTTTTCTTAAATAATGCTTGGAGTTCCAGCTGCAGCTTGCAGAATCACCTACAAAAACTCTTGCAGTAGGATGTTACCAAATTTGAATAGTGAAAACATCTGACAACTCTTATGGCTAGGGTTGTTCACTGTCTGCCTTTACTCTGACTGTGACTTATTAATCTTAACATTCATCAAAGAAATAATGTAATTTCATTGTACTAACAATAATTCTCATCTCCTACTAGTGATATTTCTATACCAAGAATAAAGTGGATACTCATAAAAAGGAAAATACTTTGTGTTTGACAGTTTCATTATCTTATACACCCTTTTGTCCCTTGTGGCAGCTAATACTTGGTGAACATTTGGGCTTGGTTAATGGAGCCTGGCAGTAGCAGTGCTGCTGCTTTCTGTGAGGGCAAGGCAGGATGCTTATAGAGTGTGTATTGCAACAGTGACCATAATGATCAGTAGTTCCTCTGGGGATGAGTATTAGCAGAATAGACATGTCAGAGCAGCCCCTTGACACTTTTGGGTTCACTTCTACCTTTCTCAGTGTCAAATACTAACCCCACAAAGTGTTCTATGAATGCTTAAAGATGTTTCCCTTTACTGCAGAGAGGGTGATAAAATGTAAAAAAGCTAGTTAATATACATAATGCAAACCTACCAGAGCATTCATTATTGCCTGGTAATTTTGCTGCAAATTGTGTGTCTTGCTTTACTTTTAAAGTAAAACTTGTACTAGAGCACTTCAATATTACAGCTACTAGGTTATGCAGATTTTGCAATTTTATAAGAACAAAAAGGAGGCAAAAAGAGCCTCAGATCAAGATAAAGCTGCTGGTTGTCAGCATGTGGGTGTGATATGTTTGGCTGCCTTGAAAAATAAGCTATTTCCTATGGATTATGTTCCAGAGTTTTTTAATACTTCCTTTGGGACACTCTTTAAAATTGGCCTTCCTGTAATGAACTTTGCAAGGTAAAGGAAAAATCAGTTATACAGTAGATCTTTATCATCTTAACATTTTCTTTACTAGGTTTTCTCTTTAACCAGTTGAATGCTTTTGATTTGAATGTATATGTTCTTGAGTGGTCTAAAATAGGATCTCTTGAATTTGCCTTTTTTTCCTAAAGGTGAAAACCTGTTAATAGAACGAGTGGCACATGCTGGCATGATCAATCCAGAAGATCGATGGAAGACACTACAATTTAATGGTCCTGTTGCCCATTTTGAAGTACAAATAAGAGTGAAATGTGATGAGAACTACTACAGTGCTCTGTGCAATAAGTTTTGTGGCCCTCGAGATGATTTTGTTGGTCACTACACTTGTGATCAAAATGGAAACAAAGCCTGCATGGATGGTTGGATGGGAGAAGAATGTAAACAAGGTAGTATTGTTTGCTTCTTATTAGATGAATGTATCTATAATAGGTAAACTATAGTTGTCACTTCTTTAGTGTTGGTGCTGTAGCATGTTAGTTTAATGCCTGCAGAGTTTGTCCTTTGAGTTAAAAAAAATCTTTTGGGGGAAAAGAAGAAAAGAAAATCCTCTGTGAAGATTGGAGCCCAGGGCAGGATACAGTGGTGCTTGTCCTGTCTGCTGTGGATGATTCACTGAATTTAGTAAAAAGAAGTTTCACTGTTTCAAGTCCTAATTTTTATTCAGTGGTGGTGTTACTTCACAGCAAAACGATGTATTACAACTGTTAATGTAAGATTTTAGTGAATAGTGATGATACCAGTAATACTGTAGTCTTTAATCTGTTAAAAATGCCCTGATAATACTATTTTCACAAATGAAAGTTTTAAGTGTAATGCATGCAAAGCTGAAAGCTTTTTGATAGCTCTTAATGTGAACAGAAATTCAAGTGTAGCCATCATTTTTAATGTACGACTCAATCAAATCTCTTGCCATTTTGTCTTCAGTCTTAGTAATTAGTGCTAAAATGACTTGACGTACTCTTCTGTTGAGGGCTTTTTGGTTTTGTTTTCTGATCCTTCTCAGTAAAAAGCCTGTTAATGAGAGGAGAGACCTTTTTTAGGGCTTACTCAAGGTCATATGTATCTTTTGAAGCTTGGGACTTCCAGCATTAATACCAGGCTTAAGTAAATAAGTGTATCTAACAAGCATTTCAGTGCTGACGCTGGGGTTACCTTATTTTTGTAAACAGTTGTAGTGGGGTTGTGTGTTATGCAATGGCTAGCTGGAAGCAACAACCCCTGGAACGCATCTGCTTTGCATAAGCAACAACAGGGTAACTGGCAGAAGCCCTAGCTGAACTCTTGCCCCATCCCTGGAGGTGTTCAAGGCCAGGTTGGATGGGGCCCTGGGCAACCTTGTGTAGCTCCAGGCCTGAGGTTGGTGGCCCTGCTTGTGGTAGGGGGGTTGGAGCTCTACAATCCTTGGGGTCCCTTCCAACCCTTGCCATTCTATGAACTCTTCCCTGTCGCTGCTGTACTGATAATGGATGCTTAGCTGGCCAGATTGATGCCAAAACCTTTTTCTGTTTACAGCTGTATGTAAACAAGGATGTAATTTGCTCCATGGGGGTTGCAGTACACCTGGGGAATGCAAGTAAGTCTGCATGCTTAAGTACCTTTTTTTAAGTCCTGATCTTACGAGTATTTTCTGTGAATGTTGCTATTCTTAAAAAGTGTATTTTAAAATGGAAAGCATTCTATACAAAAACATGGATTGAAATAGGTCTGAAGTAGCTTTCTTGAGTTGTCTGTACTTTATACTGTGTTGCAATCCTGTTCTATCTCTTGTACATATCAGATTTAACAGATTTGCTTCACTTAATCCAAAAATATGCCTTTATCAAATGGCAATCTTTTTTACTCTGAAAATCCATAGGACCCTTGATCTATATGTATTAGCTGTTGCCCTCAAATAAAAAGGGTAACTTGCTTGTTGGACTGTTAGGACTAGGAAATGCTCACAGTGCCAGAACATTCTCAATATATAATTGATCACTGAAATACAGTGAACTTTTCCAGGAAAAAGGTTTGGTTTTCAGGGGTTTTTCTGGAGTACAGGAGGTTAGCATCCTCAACCTAACTTTTCTTTCCCAAGTGAATGGTTTTTTTGATCCCTAAATCAGAGAGAACAGTCTGAAGTGTTCCCTTAACTTTGTGATGAAGCCTAAGCAGCCTCTGTGGTAGCAAGAGGAGTTCATTATTTCCTTGTAGAAGTTCAGGCATCTAGCACAGTAGTTCGAGGGGAAATGGGTGTTATTTTCACCCTGGCTGTTGAAGTGATGGGCCAGGTGTCTCTGCAAGTTGGGAATCCATGCAAGTTCTTGAGTTTTTGTGGTGAGTTGCATGCATCATTGCAGGAGTGGATTTGTGCAGTGTTTCTTTTGTAAGCTGTACTGAATCTGTGCTCTTGGAGTAACGTGAAACTGAACTAGCTGCCAGAACCCCTGGGAGATGACAGATAGCATTTGTGGCAAGCTGTGATAGTTTAAGGCAGTTCTGCTTCATAGTTTTCTTAGTAACTACTACAGACATCATGGAAGTGGCAGAAATAGGATGTGGATTGTTGAGCTTCTCTGGGTTTAGAGCTAAACTGGGGCTGAGGTGCCAGTTTGTGACCCGTGGCAGCTCACATGGGAACAAGTCACATCCTGCTGGGCGGCCTGCAGTTTCTGACAGTGGGGTATGATGGATAAAGTCAGTCCTACATCACTGCACCAGAGTCATTTCTTATCTCCCTGAAACTTCCATCAGGTGCTGCTGACTTGATGATTTGCTTTGTTGTAGCACTCAGATCTGACTGAAAACTGTGAATGCCAGTATATGGAGTGCAGTATTTCAGGGCAAATGCAGTTTCACTTCTGAAGAGCTACAAAACCTCCCTTAAAATACTTTTTTCCAAGACAGATACTTAAATCATGGCTTAGTTTTTGTTAGTAAGACTATTCCTACTTAATGTTATCTTTTCATATCATTAAATATTTTACTTGTGATTCCAAGTATTGTATGCTCCTATTTCTCTTGGTTACTTTTTTAGATTACAAGTAGAGATTGTGGTTGAGAGCTGGGCCAGTATCACTTCTGCTGAAGGAGTAATCCTTCCCTTGAGCCTTCCAAGAATGCATTTCCCCCCCCCCCTCCCCCCCCCCAAACAACCTACTCTAATGAATTTTGATTCATGTAAGGGTTTCTGGAGTCCTGAAGGTATCAAAGGAGTGTCCTAGGAGCATGTAACTTTTTACTTTTTAATTTTTTTTTTAATGCATGGAGTCTTTGAATAAAAGTGGAAAAGCTCCAGATTTAAGCAGATGCAAAACAGTACCCTTTTTTTTTGGGGGGGGGTGAGAGGGGGTGGTGCAGTTTCCTTTTCAGCTTTCATTTCTCTGATACCAGCTATATCTGGGAAGACAGAAGTTAGAGAGGAGGAGGAAAGTTTAAAGAAGTGAAAACAAAACCTTTGAAGGTGGGGGCTGGGTGGCTGTGATACCTTAGAAAAAGGTATCTGTCAGGAGGTAGCCTCCTATGAGCAAAGCCTTTCCTTATAGTGTGTCACTGATGTGAAGAGGCATCTAATGTAAGTCTAGGTGCCCTCTTCTAACCTGCCTGACTAAATATCTCAAAAATAACACTATTGGAGGACTCTGACCCAAAATCTCACTCTTTGGTGTATGGATTCTTTCATCTGAAAGAAAATACTGAGGGAAGGAATAGGGACTTAATGTTTTGGATTAGATACAGTTTGCCTCATTTCTTAGTGCATGTCTGCTGAAGTGAGAGATATGTGATCTTCAGGTTGAAGGAAACAAATGACCTTTCTATGTATGGCCACCCTAGTTCCTGTATTGCAGAAGACTCTCAGCTACCTCTTGTAACTTGGTATCTTGAGCTCATTCACACATGCATCCTTAGTGCTTGTATTCCATAACAGTAATTAGGGTACAATAGAAATTCATTTGGGTTAAAAGCAACATAATACTTTCTGTAGGAAAATGATGCTGAACTAAAAATAAACAAGGCTTACAGATATGACCTTTATCTTGAGCAGTACAAAGGAAACTGTTATTTAAAAGAAACTGCTGTGTTTGGTGCCATTGAATTATAATCTAGATTCCTTCATCCTGGTTTTTGGACAGTTGCCACTGTCATTTAACAGGTGAAAACAATGTCCTTTTTTAATTCAGAAAGAAAATGAAAATGTGAGAAAAACATGGGTGTGAGATGTATGGAAATCTACTGGTGCCAATAGATACCTGATTGCCAAAAATCTGTAGTGGCATTTATAAATAGAAAAGTTGGAAAACAGTTTTAATCTTCAACTTGTATGAACATGCAGGTAACTCAGGCTGAGGCATGAGAGCCGTTGCTTAACTCCCATAGCAAGGATCTGCCCTCTGTGCCTTGATGTTCCAAAGTAATTTGGAGCTGCTCTTGGATTGTGTTATACTAAAAACAGATCTTAAAAGTCGCTAATTGACTGCAGACTGTTAATAAGGATATGCCATTAGCACTAACCGTACGTCATCTGTTGGGCAAGTTCAGGTACCTCTTGTTTTGAGGAAGTTGCAGTGTTGTTGAGTTTGCCATTTCTTTTGTTGAGCTTTGGTCATAGAAATAAAAAATATATTGGGAGATCACTTGCTGTCTTAGAATGTTTTGATGTGGAAATGATTTTTGTGGTATGGCTGGGTCTAGGTGATAGGCTTTTGTCATTGTCACAGCAGTTCAGAAAAAGGAGTAATTCACTAATAGGCAAAGTTACATTCTTGAGGAAAACAAAAGTAACTTAGCTGGATCTTGTAGAAATGGGAAATTGCAATCTAAAAACAATAAAAGCAAACCCAACCTTTGTATCTAGATTCTAAGTGTTTGGCCACTGTAATCTTTTTTTAGCCTGGAGTGGCAGACCAAATGGTCTTACTGACTTCACCAGCCCAAAGTAGTGGGAAGGATGGTCAGTGAAGCAACACTGACAAGCCATGATGATGGGTGCTTTTTGTATGCTTGCATAAATATCAAGTACTCTGATAAATTCCATTAAGCTGCCTAGAGACGAATAAAGTTTGGTCTAGTGGTGCATTAGTGGCTTAGGCTCAAACACATTATGAAGTTATCAAAGTGAATATAGAGAAACTACAAGTGACAAGTCTCCTTCCTTGATTAAAACTGCTGACTTGAGTATGTTTGGTACCACTCATAAACTCAGCAGGCTTAACAGCTTTAATCATTCCCTTCCTTGCAATCCAGAATGGTATGGGTTTGGCAAAAGTCTAGATAGACCTTGTATCTCTGCTTCATTGTCATGTTCCTGCTGCGGTGATGGTATTTTCAGAAGTCTTTCTACTTTTCCTGTTACCTTTGGATGTTTCAGTTTCTCTTCTAAAGCAAAGTAAAAGGGAATGAATCCCTAACACTACTCAGCTTATGTTCAGCTTCTGGAGCTGTGGTAGGACCTAGATTATGTCCTCAGAAATGCAAGGCTTACTTCACACAGCTGTGATACAAAAATGTCTTTAGAATAGGTAGACTAACTGAAAAAAAATTAGAACTGGGATTGTTAATAGTACTTCAATGTGAATATTTGTTAGGTGAACAAAGCAAGCATACAGTTTTTAAAATTTAAGTAAATAGATTGTTTAATCTGTGTTTGAACTGCTGACAGTTTGAACTTGTCAGGCTTTGAACTATCTTCAGTCTTGAGTTACTGTTGATGGTCATGTGTCACAACTTTGGGTTTAGATGTTGGTGACTTTTTGATTTAATCATATACTTATCACAGAAATGTAGAATCTCCTGAGTTGGAAGGGGCCCATAAGGATCATCAGGTCCAACTCCTGGCTCCACACAGGGTCAGCTAAGTCATATCATAGGACTGAAGGCATCGTCCAGCCACTACTTGCACTCAGCCAAGCTCAGTGCTGTGACCACCTCCCTGGGGAGCCTGTTCCAGTGCTCAACCACCCTGTCAGAGAACCAAGGTGGTAAGTGAGTAGAAAGGCACAGAATATATCCTGAAAGTGGATGCTGCTTCCAAGGGAATGGGAGTGGGTGTACACGAAATAAAAACATGTAGTACTTTAACTTGGGTCTAATAGTAGGTAGTGGCAGACAAATTAGAACAGTAGAAAACAGCACTGACAACCCAATATCCATTCTAAAAACACTTCTCCCTTTGTTTTTTTAATTTTAGTCTAGCTCTTGTCTGGTTTTGTGGTCTGAATGCCTATTTGCAGCTGGATCACATCAGGTCCTGATATACATTCTTAGATTACCTTAGTTTAACCTAAAAGGAATCCGGTTCCTCTGTTCCAAATAGCTCTGGTGTGAACCAACACACCATCAACAGGAATGACCAGGTAGTTCACTTAGAAGCACACTGCTGGTGTGAGCTAATGCAAATGTGATGCACCCTGAGAGCCACACTACAAGTTAACTGAGCAATCTTCCACCGTACGTTCTGAGTAAACGATTTTGAACCATCCCCTCTATCAGGTCCTTCACAAAACTCTGAATATGGAGGGATAATGCTAGCTTTCAATGATCTTGTAAGTGAAAGGTTTGTATCTTTTGGTCTAGTAAGAATGCTGGGGGTGACAGGACAGGATGACAAATTTTCAGGTGATTAAATCAGTTGAGTTCAATAATGAGCATCTTTTCCTTCCCTATTCACAAAAGTGTCATGCTTATTTCCAAGGTAGGAAAATGGAGAAATTGGTTCTCTGACTAAACTTAGTGAGTACCATGCTAGCTGTGACATTGAATCTAGATGCTCAGAAACGTAGGATCTCCTAGCAGTGAGACCATATTACTGCCTGCCATGCAACAATTAATCTCTTAAAAGATTAAACAGACTTTCTTATAGTTATTTTAAGTAAATCACTAATATAAAGCTATTGTTCTGGCCTATGTAACACCATCCTGTTCACGTCATCAGAAAATTTAGTGGTTTTCCATTTAAGAGGGCTACTTCTCCCCCACCCCTGAATGATGCATTTTGCTTCTGCTCTTAATGTCACTGTTTTGCTTCGTTTTCCTGTGCTGAGTGTTTTGGCCACAGCTTCCAGTTGAAATATGAGTGGGAGAAGCTCCTTGCAAAAAGATTGCTTAAAAAAAATGATGTGTGACTATGGCACAATGATCTTTACTTCAGCTTCTGTAGGATGTGCAAGATACTAGTACAGCATAACCTGTAGTAAATACAGGCTTATATTGCATTGCCTAGATCCTCTTTAGGATTTTTCCAGTTTATTCTGATCAAGACTTGAAGTAATTTTGTTTTGTTTTCCTTCACACTCATGGTTTTACGTGTGCTTGTACATTAAGTGCTGAGAAACCTCTGTAGCTAGGTGTAGAAAATAATGTATTTAGGTATCCTCCCATTCTTGTGTAGAATAAACCTTTTTGTAAGGTTAACCAGAGTAGATGAGTGATTGAATGAGACCTGTGATGGGAAGCTTCTCAGGCAAACTTCCTGCACAGAAAGCTCAGGACTCTTACAGAATCAGGGAATCCTTCTCAAATAACCAGAAGAGACTGAACCTGGAAAATAAACTGTATCTGAAGATAGCACAAAACAGCTGAGTTAATATTGACTGTTGAGAGGACTATAAGGTTTTGATATGTAATAAGTGTTTTCCTTCTGGATAAGGAGGCATTAAGCCAGGTTGTGAGGGACCATGGCTTACAGGCCTTCAGGATCTGGGTACATCTCTTTACTTTTCCACATTACTTTCCATAACTGCCATTGTAGTATTTACCCTAAAATCCTGGAGTTTTGATGGCCCCACATCCTGCCTAAAGGAAGCCTAGTTAGGCCGGATTGCTTAGGGCCTTATCCTCACAAACTGTTTACACATAGCAACATGGGATCTTTTGAACACCTTGTGCGTCTCATTCGGAAATGCTCAATTTAAGCCTAGCTTTCACTAAGTAATTCTAACACAAACATCCTCAGAGGAAAGCAAAGACCATTATCAGCTTTTTCCTTAATTAGAACTGTTTCAGAAGAACATGGGAGAAGCACAGTTCTGAGAGAAACCTATTTGAATTTGAACAGTGTAGTTTTTTTAATAGCCCCAGGAAAGAAGAAAAGTCCCAGATCTACGTTTTCCTTTCCTCACTCTCCCCATCCTTTCCCAGCTCCTCTCTGTACCTAGGTATCTCCAAACTTTGTGTAATGATGGGTAGGATTCCTTGATGCTAAAATTACTACTTGAGTACTACAGAATCACTGTAGAAGCTCTTCCTTTCTTGTTCTGGAGTTCAGCTGTTTGAAGCCTTGCTTGCCTTTTGTAACCAAGTGGACTCTGAGTTGAATTATTGCAGCTTTATCTACTTGTCAATGGCAACAGTGTTTTTCCTGCACAGTTGCAGTTTCTCTAATCTCAAGACTGAGACCTTATCTAGAATTTTTGCTAATGTTGACTCCTGCCACCTCCCCTTCCTCTAGCCTTGTATTTAAATTCACATTTTTCTGCTGCCACCAGACTGTCCTGTTGGGAATATGTAAACTGTAAAGCATGTCTGTAGAACTATCAGGATCTTTTCTACAAGTTCTTGGTTTCAAGACAACTAGAGATTGTTCTTCTGTTCCTATTGCACACTCTGTGTTAATCCTGACCTGAAGGGACAGTTTGGTCTGTGAGCAGATGCCGGTACTTCAGCCTTCCATCAGGAAGTTACTAAACTGTAACAATCTATTTATGGCAGCTTTTGTACTGCTAATAACCCAGCAAGGGCTGAGATTAAGCCATCACTGATTTTTTGGTTATAAAGGCAAGCTAGAGCTGATGAAGTCAGCAGAGGGGAAGGACAAAGGAAGCAGAATCTTGATTCCAATAAGAGTTTTCTTTGTCCCTTGAACAATGGGAATCCTTATGAATTCTCTAAATTTGGCTTTTTTATTCAGATGTGAAAAGTGTAAGATTGCAGAAATTGCCAATAACTTGCTCTCAACTGGGGGAGCAGCAGGGAAGAAGTAACTTTAGCCCACCTTTGACTGCACTAGTAGTTTCCTTTAGGCTGTTACTTGAAAAGGAATTCTCTTGGGGCTTTTTATAGATGATGTTGCTCTTGTATCTGTACTTTTGGAGCTTCTTGTAGTGGATCACTATCCTTTTTTATCTTTGGATTTATTTTTCTCATAAATTAGAATGTGCCCATTTCTGGTATCACTTTATTGATCACAGCTTGCTCTTGGGGTGAGTGGAGATCCATGTAAACATTATCTTTTTAGAAGGAAGTGGAATCAAAGCTGCTCTAGCACCTGCTAATGTAGGATGCGACCAGACTTCCTGTTCAAGAGGAAATCCTAATTTATTCTTCCTTGTAAACTGAAGGCTGATCAGCTTACCACATAGTAACCTTTTGACTTGTAAACAGTGTGTTCCTTTGGACTGCATTTAGCTTCTAGAAATTATTTCCCTCGGCCTTGGTGGTGGCTTTAACAGTAAACTTTGACAGTGCTGAACATCAGGAAAAAGCAGCACCCCTTTTCTGCTATGCTACTTTTAATGCAGTCAGGCATACCTACAAGCTCAAGTAGGTCCTTACATGCCTTCAAGTTCTAAGAAGGTGGCTTTGTTTTTCTTTGCATTTGTAATCACCAGTGCAACGTTAAACAAAAACTCGTTATCCGTTGGGTATGGAAAATAAGTTGAGTTGTTGTGATTATTTACTTTGTGATGGCAGGCTTTCAGCCCTTGAAAATGCTTGTTACATGTGGGTAGGGAGTTGGCTCTGGCTGGGATAGTGATGGTGAATCACTGGCATTAGTGCTGGGCTTGGCATGGATGGAGATTTGGGTTGGGGCCAGTAAAATGAGTTACAGTGCTTTTTTTTTTTTATTGTTTATTAACAGCCCCTGAAAAGATTTTTCTGTCCTTGAGGAGGAAGGAAGAGATCAAATTTAGCAGGAGCAGTATTTGCTTCCTCTTACTGCGAATACAGCAAAAGAAAGCTGCTTCTGAAATACGTGTGTTCTCCAAGCTTCTTACAGCCTTGCTTAGATGAGGACTTAGAACCCTCTGGGCTAGGTACACAGCTGGAGCTTTCTTTAGGGATTCTGTAACTGTGAGGTTTTGAATGAGAAGCAGATACTGGGACAAAATACTCCAAAGTTGTTCTAGAACTTCCTATAAAAAACCCATCTCTCAAAGATCTGTCTCTGGATGCCTTCTGCTAATGTGAATAGTAGAAATTTATTTTCTGTTGTGTTTTGGTATTATGACATTCAAAGCATGTTGGTGATAGAATGGTAGTGTTAAATCTTTTTTTAAAAAAGTACAGTTTTCTCTCTAATGGCTTTTTTCCCCCTCTAGGCATTTTGGCTCTCCTGGCATGCATGTGCCCAACTCCTGTTCAGTGTTTTTATGCATCTCTCTGTAGCTAGTGTGGCTCTCAGATTGTTTATAAGAAACACTCTTAAAATAACAGGCTGAACAGGTTTCTTTTGTTGGCCCAAAAGAGCAGCCTTACTATTTCTTTTTGATTAAAAATTGTGAAATCTATGGTTTTTTTAAAAAAGTCATTAGTATTTTTCTTTTAAAGTTCAGACTTTAAGCACTTCTGCAGCATGAACAGTTGCTTTTGTTAGCAGAATTCTGTTACAGGTAATGTAAGGATGCTGGACTCTAAAGAAATCTTGTGACAAAATTTCAACTCTGTTTAAAACAAGTTAATCATTAATGGCTTTTTATGTGCTCTCTCCTTTCTCCAAAGACCACTCTTTTCATAATGTCACTAGAGAACACTGAGGATATGATAGAATAAATCTGTAAAAAAGGCTTCACTTGAGAAGCTAAATGCTGAGAAAATTCACAAGACAGCTGCATCTCTGATTGTCCTGGTTTTTTTTCAAGACTGCAGCACTCCAGAACAAACTAGCTAATAGCTTGAAAGATCTCTTCATAGAGAGGAAAAAACCCCCTATGTTGCTTGATGCAGTAAGCCCACAGTCATCTTTGGAAAAGTAATTTCAACTTTTTTGTGTCAATCACAATTTTTGTCCTAGGGTGAGATGATGTAAAGGTGAGATTTCTTGTGAAAAAACTAATTTATGTACAGTTCTCATAACACAGTGCTTGGCATTATTTGTTGCCATGGTCTATAATGCAGTTGGACAAAATGAGTTTCAGTGAGGATGTTCAACAGGACTAGTATGTCCCTCCTGAACAGGAGAAACAAAGTTTTATTATCTGTTGCACATTGAACAGTAGACCTTGTTCTTGAGAATGGTAAGTGGAGTGTTTTAAATACCTGTAATGCTGATAATTTAGCATCATGTTGCTAACTTTTAACATGTGAACTTACATCTTAGGTGTCATTATGGTTGGCAAGGACAGTTCTGTGATGAGTGTGTCCGCTACCCAGGCTGTGCTCATGGGAGCTGTAATGAACCATGGCAGTGTAATTGTGAAACCAACTGGGGTGGCCTGCTCTGTAACAAAGGTACTTAACATTAATGTATAGAAAAATAAGTAAAGTTGCATGATTAACTGATAACTCATTAACCATTTTTTTTTTCCTGCTAGTGTGCAACTACCTGAGTATTTCTGTGCTTAATTCTTTTTTGGCAGATGGTGCCTAAAAAATAAGTATAGAAAGTTTAAGACAAAAGGCTTGGAATGGTCCTAACTCATGCAGTTCTCTTGCTCATCATTCCCTGTTTTGTGATAGTAATGGGAAGACAGACTAGCTGATGGAATATGGGGCTGATGTGGGGGAAATATGTTCAAGCCAGAAAGGAATCTGTATATCTGACTAGGGATTAAAATGGTGAGACTTGTGTTCCCTGTTGACTGACACTTTTCTCTGTCCAGATCTGAATTACTGTGGGAATCACCATCCCTGCCTGAATGGTGGAACCTGTATGAACACCGAACCGGATGAGTATCGCTGCGCTTGTCCAGATGGCTACTCTGGAAAGAACTGCGAAATTGGTAAGTCTGGATACTGCACATAACTTCAGAGGTCTGAAACTCTTTCAGGTATGGCTATGTTCTAGTTAGATGGGTGGTGTTTTTATACTGTTACCTCTTTTTTTGGTAGAGTGGAAGGCCTGTTTTCTCCCTTCTAAAAACTAGCATGTTGATTTCTGAGAGGGGAAGTATGGAAAGTGTGCAGTTTGTCCTTCCATCTTGATTGTTACTTCGGGTGACAGTGGGGATATGCCAGCTCTTAGGCTGGCTATTCAAAAAAAGCTGAAGATAACAGAAGTGATGAAACCAGTTTCACTTGGATTTAGACAAGACTGCAAATATTTCTCCCCTTTGGTTTCTTCACTGCCTTAATCCAAACATGCAGTTGGGCTATAGTCCCGTGGAAATGGGTTACAGGTGCACCTTTCTTTGTTGCCTTTCTCTCTGCTTAGCCACTTTCTCATGTTATGGCTTGCTTGCAAACATGCATCTCACAAAAGCTGGGGACTAAGGTGGTAGTAGTGATGAACGCCACTATCCTTTTTGATCAACTGACACTTAATTTTTAAAACCATCTTTTAACATTTAATCCACATGTTTTAAGAGCCCCATAATGCAGATGTGAACTATGGAAACATGCCCAACGCTACCTACAGAGCTGTTTAAACAAAAAATTCTTTCCTGCTCCCACTAACTAAATGGAGGAAGGCGTTTTAACTGTACTTCTAATGAAGTATGCCTTCTTAACTAAGTCTAACTGCTCTGGGTCTATCCAACATGGAAAACTGCTTCCTATATCAACAATACTACAAAGATAATGTCTTGCTCTTTTTTAATGTGTATTTGTGTGTGTATTACACAAGGAGAATTTTCATACTGGAGACTATTTTGATGTTTGGCGACTGGAGACAGACTGACGGTTCTGTCTCTAGAGGTAAAGGGTCAAGTGAACAATGTCCATTTCTCTTTCTATGTTGCTTTAAATATTTCATGTTTGGAGAAAAGTGAAAACTTTCAGTTGGATTTTTTCAACCTATAGTATTCAGTTGGGTGTTTGCCACTTTCTTTACAATGCTGGATTTTTAAATTATTTTTTTTTAAATGGGATATTCCTAGTTTTCTCACTTTGAATTTTGCTGTTCCTTGGTAGTTAGCATAGATGTGAAAAGAACCTATTTTTTTTCTTAACTCTTTGGCCTTAAGTTCACTGAACTACTGTCAGCAGAAGGTTTTAACACTTATCAGGACTTAGATCTTCATTGCACTTCTATTGTGTGTTGTGTGGTATTAATGATACTTCAAAACTTGAATTTTGTTTCATCTGGTAGAAAGTGATGCACAGTCTTGGCTAAAATGGATGGAATCTTGTCCTAGCTTGCCGTGAAAGTTGTGGGGAAGCACCTTGGCTCTCTAGATGATGAGCAGCAGTAAAAGGTTTCTATGCTGTTTGTTAGCAGTAGGATGGTATATGAGCACCTTTAGGTACTAGTACATAACATCCTAGAGAGTGTGAATTGTAGATTGTAAACTAGATAACATCTCTGAAAGAAAGATTTTGAAAGAGAAGTGCTGGCAACAATTAGAAATTCTTACCTACTAAAGGGGGGGTGTTTTCAGAAGCTTCTTTGGCTTCTGAGAGGGAAAATACCAAAGCAATGGCATGCAACTTGTCCCTGTTCAATTTGATTGTTGCTTAGTGTAGCTTCTGCCAGTGTTACTGCTTGCTGTTACTCCATGTAGGGCTGTACTACCTGTAATTGCAAGCAGCTCTGTTTGCTGTTTCCAGGGAATAGTATTAGAATAAAGCTAAACAGACCTTTGGATACTTAACTACTACTGCTGTTCAGACCTCTGTGTACAGCTTATCTGGTTTGTCTCATTGAAGGAAAAAAAGTTCTTGGTGCACTCCAGAGGTGTAAGTGTGTGGCTGGAAGCAGTACTTAATGGAGGGCTTATCCAGCTCTTGGGATATTGAGATATGAGTGACTTTCCTGCCTTCAGGCTTTCTAGTCAGTAGATATGAAGGATGATGCACCTCCCAGTAAAATCCTGCTTCAGACTCCTACTAGGAGTCTTACCCTCTGCAGCTGGGAGAGGGAGATTGCAAACTTAGGTACAGGCACCTCTCTACTCCTCATACTCTTAGTCACTTTAGTCAGAATTCAATCTCTAACCATGTAAATTCTTGTTACTGGAAGCTTGTTTAGCAGTAATTTATTTCTCTGTTTCTCCCCAGCGGAGCATGCTTGTGTATCTAATCCCTGTGCTAATGGTGGAATTTGTCACGAAATTTCATCAGGCTTCAAATGTCACTGCCCATCAGGGTGGAGTGGACCAACATGTGCTATTGGTGAGTATGTGGGTTTAACTGATGACTGACCTATTGGGGCTGGAAGGGCTGATACAGCTTGCTCAGCAATTGTATTCTGTGGGTATGTAATTTGGTAGCCTTTTGCCTTACCTGTATTAACAGCTACGTACTGGGAGCTTCTGAAGAGATAAATGGTACTGTGTGGCCTGCAGTATCTGTTTGATGCACTTGAGGTCTGTGAATTATCAAAAGCACAGCTGGACCCTGTTGCCAAAGCTTGTCAGATAACTTCTGACTTGAGCTGGCCAAAAGCAAAATAGTGAATGGATTTGCTTTAAGAGATATAAAGATGAACATGAAAGGTTCAGAGGTCTGATTTGGAAGACATTAAGGACCTATGTATCTGGTTTGCATGTTGCCTGTTGTTTGGAACACAAGATTTTTATCAATTTTTTCAACAGTAGCTGTCCTCAAAAAAAAAAAAATACTGGTTAAACCTGTCTCCTGATACAGGGAGCTTGACTTTCAGACAAAGATGTGAGAAAAGCTTAAGTAAAAATTAGGTTAGAGGTGTTAGTCCATTCTTAAACTTGCTTATTTTGAGATGATGGGAAAGAATGTACAAATAACATAAACCCCCAAAACAACCAGACACAAAACCCCATGGGTTAAGCCAGACTTTAAACCATGTAACAGAAGGTATGCTTTGACTTTCCAGATATTGATGAATGTGCATCTAACCCTTGTGCTCAAGGAGGGACCTGTATTGATGGTATTAATTCATTTGAGTGTATATGTCCACAACAGTGGATTGGAGCAACGTGTCAGCTTGGTAAGTTAATTACCTTCTAAAACTTTGAAGACCACTGGATATTATTCCTAAATAAATAATGAATAATTCTGTGTGCTTCTGATAGGATTTTATTGAAAATGTCTGTTGTATTTGGGTTCTTAGCTCTTCTTTAGTAATCTTAAAGCCAGAAGTTTCGACTATTCAACCACTTAAACCCCAATTTAAGCTAATTTATAATATTTCTAGAATGCCCAATAACTTTTCTGTTTCAAAACGCAGCATTGGTGATGGTAGCTCCTTCTTTGTGGTGGCAGAACAGTGACTATAAGCTTACAGAGGCAAGGAAGATTTGCCCTCACTAACATACTACCTGTTGAGTTTGGGGAAAGGGAAATACGTTATAACGTGCATGTGCTTCTATAGATAAGTGTGCGTTAAAAACCTGTGGTGTGTAAAAGGTTTTAGTGCCCTACCAATGTGTAATAGGAGCTTCTGATGCTTGGTATGCAGGGAAACTTTGCTTGGTGCTGTGGTAATCTGTTTCTGGGTTTGTTCTTTATTCTCTTCTTTCTTTTATCTTCTTTCACAGATGCTAATGAGTGTGAGGGGAAACCCTGTGTTAATGCTTACTCTTGCAAAAATCTCATTGGTGGATATTACTGTGACTGCATTCCAGGATGGACAGGAGTAAATTGTCACATCAGTTAGTATTTCTTTAGTGTATATATGTTGACCTTAGGGTGTTTTATTCCTTAAAACAAGGGTTTTATGAGAAATGGTCGCGTACATACTCGTATAAGAAACAATAACTGCTGTCAGGATTTTCCTAACTTCCAGCAACTAAATAGAAAATACTGTTTGAGAGTTTTAGAGGTGCAAGTAGTATTAAAATGAGCTTAGATCTACAATATATACCTACGTAATTGTAATAAATCTCTCCTTGCTGATGCAACCCTGATTTGAAGTGATATCAAGTACTGATTCAATTTAAAATACTTTTTAGCTAAAATGTTAGATATGAAATTAGCTGATAGCATTTGATTTAATTACACTGCAATAGAAATATGTAATACATAATTCTCTATTACATAATCTTTAAAATCAGAATCTGTTGAGGCATCCAGCATCCTAGCTTCCTATTGAAACATCTAGAAAAATCCTTTCTGGAAATTATTTGATCTGCATTTTAATGCTAGACCTGTACTTTACAGCTTAGTCTTCAGTGTAAATTCTAATGCCTCACATTTTATCCATAGATATCAATGACTGTCATGGACAATGTCAACATGGAGGGACTTGTAAGGTAACTCTTGTTTATTACATGCCACATTGAAAATAAATCTAGTTCTGACTAGTTATGAATTCTATAGTTTGCAGTTACGGGTTGGTTAAATGTTAAAAGTAGCATGGGTCTTGCACCATTTCACAAAATAATTTTACATGGTGCTACTGCTGTTCAAAAATCCAGAATATAGAAATAAATGGAATTAATTTGTGCAAGCTTCATCAGTAAATAAATCTTTTTGCTTTTATTTACTCTGCCCTCTCCCCCACCCTGTGAAGGATGAAGTGAACGGTTACCATTGCTTATGCCCTCGTGGCTTCACAGGAAAAAACTGTGAGGCAGAAGTCAATGAGTGTGAAAGCAATCCATGCCAAAATGGAGGCCGTTGCAAAGACCTGGTGAATGGATTCAGTTGCCTGTGTTCACAGGGCTTCTCAGGAGTCTTCTGTGAGGTGAGAACAGTGGTGACATTACTGCAGTACTTGTCACGGACTGAATTCTTGAAAGAAATACATCTCCAGGTTTAAATGCAAGTAACCTAAGGCTGAAGCGTTACTGACTAATGTAGCTGTTATTTGACACTCAGCACTGCACAAGAAGTTTGCTTATTCAGTCACGGTAGCAGTAGCACTTGAATTTGCAGCCTGATAAACTGCAAGTTGTTTCACATAGGTGTTGGACCTACTAAATGTTTTAAGGCTTAAAGTACTCCTTAAGCTTAAAATGTTTTTCTTTTCCTGACCTGTGTCCTTTTGTTATACTAGAATATTTTTAGGTCTTCATCCTAGTAACTCTGGAGTACATAATTCAGTTAGTCCTACCAACAGCAGTAGGATTACCTGAAATGTATCTGCATAATTAAAGGCAGGCAGATACACAGGTATTAGCTATCAAAGTTTCTGCTTAAAATAATTTTAGGAACACATCATTCTAGTGTTTAAATAAGGGTTTAGATCTGAAATACTGAAATGCTAGGGGTAATTCATGAAATATACTTCATGATAATGAAAACCTACCTCTTTACCTTTTTATAGTGAAGACATTAGACTTTTCCATGTAAAATTATATTGTCCAAAGTGTAGCTTTTGGTGTTCTCTGATAACCTCACATTTCCATGAGTTTGGCTAGCAAGGTGGTGTCAGCTGGAGGCATTGGCTTAGGATTTGGTTGTATTTGCCCCAGAATTTTTCATAGAAGACACTGGAGTGATCTCTCCAGTGCTAAAATAGCTTTATTCAATATTATTTGCATTTGTTTTGCAAATAAAATAAGCCTACTTCTATTCAGTATTAGAAATACTGACCAGTTTAAAGCTGTTGTAGTACCTAATAGCTCCTGTTACCGTTTCTACATAAGGATCATAGCTTGGGTGCTCTACTTCTGGCTGAGTCATACCATACTGTGTAATTAAACTTTTATCAAATCTGTTTGAGTAATAGGGGGGAGTTGGCTGCTTGCCTTGTGTGTTGCAGGAAATATCTACCATTGATTCCAGATGCTAAAGTACCAGCTACTGAACTTGCATTGGGAAGGGGAAATTTACACTAATGGAAGGAAACAAATGGAGACATCTGATAGAGGAGATATGATAATCTTTCTCAGACCTTAGCTATTTTTTGTAGTTTGCTTTGAATGTTCCATGTAAGACTATGAAATAGCTTGCTGAAAATCTGTCTTGCAGCTAGAATTGTATGTGCTTCTCTGAATTAAATACTTAACACCATTTATGTTTGTTCTGCTGTGGTTAGTTTTGAATTGTTTCCTATTTAGCTATGGAACTACTAAAGATAGTGACCAAATCCACTGTTGGACTTACACCTTACACAAATTTACCTTTCTCAAAAGACATATGAAGAGGGAAAAATTCACTTGAGGGGAGGAAAGCAATTGTTAAGAATAACAATTTGGAGGAAAGATGCTGCAGTGCAACAATATCCCTTTGGGGGCTGGTTGTTGCATTTAAAGGCTGGCTTTGGGCTTCCCTAGTGATCTTGTATGTCAATCTAAGATGTGGAAGAAACAGAATTACTTTGCTATAGCAGTTTCTCTCTGTTAAGGGTTCTATCACAAAAGGTAGGTTTAAATTTTGCTTTTTTAGCCACATGGTGAGGAGTGTTCAAAATACACCTAGTATTTCTGTGTACGAACTGGCAGGGTGATAGTGTTTGTAAGAATAAGCAGGTTGGTGTAACCAGACCCGCTTTGAGCAGGAGGTGGGAGTAGCTGACCTCTAGAGGTCCCTTCTAGGCTTTATGGTTCTGTCAAACTCTGCATGAGAAAGTGGGAAGGGAAGTTGCTCTGGAGAATAGCTGGTTGTGTTTAAGATTCTGTGTATTTTAGTGTCTTACAGACACAAAGTTGAGAAGAGCACTTGCTTTAGAGCACTTAATATGTGGGTGTGAAGGACAGAAAATTAACTTATACTGATCCAGAGTAATCAGTGAGATGTCACTTAATGGTTTGTTCTTTGCTAGCTAAGTTATGGTAAATGTGCTTACTCAGCCACCTGCAAAGGGGAGTCTCTTTTTAGCAGGATCAGAAGTGCTTTGTGTTAGGGTTGACTAGCACAAAGCATTTTTGTCTCTGTTGCAGGATGGAATGCAATATATATGATTCATAAACCTTCTGAAAATGTAAAGCTCCTTTTAAATTATCTTCATCTGTGTCTTTGGCAACACAGATAATGGTACTGACTCCTGGGAAATGAAGCAGCTGCTGCTAACTGTGGTCTCTCTTACAGATGGATATTGATTTCTGTGAACCTAACCCTTGCCAGAATGGGGCTAAATGCTATGATCTGGGAGGAGATTATTACTGTGCCTGCCCTGATGACTATGATGGAAAGAATTGTTCTCATCTCAAGGACCACTGCAAGAACAATTCTTGTAAAGGTACCTGCTGTTCTACAGAAACTTGTTTCAATATGCTGGCAGTACATTAAAAAAGAATAGTATTTCTGGAAATAATGCAGATTTTTATTGTACTCACTTAACCTTTGTGAAAGTGTAAGGCAGTGAGAAGAAATGATTATAAGAGTCTTTATAAATAAAGATCTAGATGATAACTTATCATTAACTTTTAAATTGTCATTATTCTTAATTTTTTGATAACTCTTTTGAAACAACTGCTAAGTGATGCTGATTATTAGTCTCATGTCATGCTTCTTCCTAGTAATAGACAGCTGTACAATAGAAGTCTTCACCAATGCTACCCAAGAAGGAATCCGTTTCATTTCATCTAATGTTTGTGGGCCTCATGGACGGTGCATTAGCCAGCCAGGAGGAAACTTTACTTGTGCCTGTGAAAGAGGTTTTACTGGAATATATTGTCATGAAAGTAAGTAGGAGTTTCTCAATGGTTTTATTGCTCTAAAACTTCCTTCAAGTTTTTTTTATGAAGCTTTACATTAAAACATTATGTCACATAGTGTTTCAGGTGTAGTGCTCAAAATCTGGTTTCTTCTGGTAAACAGTTGTCTCTGTAGAGGTTCATGCTTCCTCTGTGGAGAAAACCTCTGATTTTAGTCCAACTTCAATGTGAATGTCTCTAAACCTTTATGTACAGTCTTGCAAGAAGCCACGGATTTCTCCAACACGAGGATGACAAAGAAAGGACGGCTACATTAACACACAGCTTAAGTGCCTGTGTTGCTGTTCTAGGTATTTTTTGAACACCTGGATATTTTTGTCAGGTAAACTTAATGATCTGTATTGGCTTGCTATGTGAGAGAGAATACATCTAGAAACCTTACCAGGCTTGAAAACTAATGTTTGATGCAGTATAACTGTGCTTCTTTTCCTAAAGACCTGAGTGTAGCATTCTTCTAGGTAGGTGAAGAGAGTCTTGAGCAATAATTGTTGACTTTCTGTCACAGATATCAATGATTGTCTTGGGAAACCTTGCAAGAATGGTGGGACATGCATCGATGAAGTTGATTCATTTAGATGCTTCTGCTCAAGTGGCTGGGAAGGAGAATTGTGTGACACAAGTGAGTACTGCTAAGTGTTACAGGGTCAAATATTACAGCTTTGCTGTCACAGTGGTGGTTGGTACGTGGTTAATAATCATGGGCTAGTTTCTGTTCTATAATTGCAGTCTAGCCAAAGTTGTTGGCAAGAGTATTTTCAAGATGATTTTGGGGAAGCAAATCTAAAAGGCGCAGTTCTTTTAATAGGGCAAAAACCTGATTCTTTAGTGTAGCTCATGATATGTCTTCGGAGGAGAGAACTTACTTATCTCCTGAGGAGAGGCAAAAGTGCTGTTAAAAGGTCTACTTGTTATATTGTTTTTATTGCTGTAAGTGTATGTACTTAGTGCTTACTGTAAGTAAAAGCTTTACTATGTATGCTTAGATTAGGTTAGGGCAAAACTTAAAGCTTTTTAGCTTTGTCAGTGCAAGCTATAATGTGCTTCCACCTTACTGCAGGAATTCATAAAGCTTTCTATTCCTTTATTAAGACAAGAACTGCTGAAACCTGAATTTTTACTTGGTGAATACGAGTTGGTGTTCTGTATTCTGGTTCAGTGGGCCTTGGTTGACAAAGTAGTGTGCTAAGGCAGTTCATAGTTAAGTTACCTCAGAGGAAACTGCAGCTGCTACTTTAAATGTAGCCCCTTCTAAAACATGATAACAAAGGTTTGCTGAGACTTAGAATGGAACGTGCACCAGCTGAGATGTGAAATAGAGTCTAAGAAGCTTTTGGCAGTTATTGCTGTCAAAATTGCTTTTAGTGAGGTCTAAATGAGGTTCAGTCTATAATGATTATGTTCTACTTATTAAAACGTTTGTTTGAAGTTAAAATAATTTTCTGTAAAATTCATGTATGTGTATGTACATGTTTATGTGTATACACACATTGTAAGTGTGTGTATGTGTATGGCTAAGTCATTAGATGACTTTAAAACTCTGTATTTTGAGACACGGGAGAGGGAATTGTAACTGTCTCATGTGGGTGTCCTGTGTTGGGGTTCCTTCTCTAGATGTTGTGGTCCCTACTAGAAAGTTTCCTGTGAAGTTCAGAATACAGATGTTAGCTTGAATAACGAAACTACTTTGGTGCTCTACTTAAAAGCCATACTGAATGATACTATTTCTTTTAAGCTGTCAGAAAATCTTTCATATTACATGTTGTTCACTGTTAAAGGAAAGGGCTTTTCCTTGCTTACACAAAGATAACCCCATAATAATAGAAAAACTTTTACTGAATAGAACACAATTTATTTCTGTAATGAAGAAGTATTTTATACTTTCTCATGGCCTTGGCTAGGCTACATCATCTAATTTGAGTAACTTCTTCTAGATTTCAATGACTGTTCTCCAAACCCATGTCACAACGGTGGCCGATGCATTGATTTGGTAAATGACTTCTATTGTGAGTGTAAGAATGACTGGAAAGGCAAAACTTGCCATTCACGTAAGTGTTCTTTGCTTTGATCTTTAGTTTACCCAATGATTTGTTTTCTTTCTTCTCAAGAGACTAGAGTTCCTGAAATTTAAAATCAAACAATCGCAGTGAAATAATAGGCATATTTTCATTACCTTTACCAGTTTCCCAGCAATGAAATGGAATGTTCAGAAAACACATTCCTTCGTGTAGCGAAATAGTGTTGTAAGAGATGCCCTTAGATGCCACTCTTCTGGTTGTTTATTGTAATACAGTGGGTGGAACTATGCTTTCTTAGTACTGTTGTATTTAAATATGTCTCTTTAAAAGTAATTTTTGATGAAAAAGTACCTGCACTTAAAATTCAGCAAGACCAATGGAAGCTAACACTGGTTTAACTGTTTTATTTTGGTGTGTAGGCGAATACCAGTGTGATGCAAATACTTGTAGCAATGGTGGAACATGTTATGATGATGGAGATACATTCCGTTGTTCGTGTCCTCCAGAATGGATAGGAAGTACTTGTAACACTGGTAAGCTTGTTAAATTGTGTGCAGATAAAGCTGGAAGAAGTAGAGAAGTCTTTAAATAACATTGAGCTATTTAGTAAATAGGCATGCTGTTCTTGCACCTGGGGAGGAACAACCGCATGTATCAGTACAGGCTGGGGGTGACCTGCTGGAGAAGAGCTCTGTGGAGAAGGACCTGGGGGTCCTGGTAGATGACAGATTGGCCATGAGCCAGCAGTGTGCCCTGGTGGCTAAGAGAGCCAATGGGATCCTGGGGTGCATCAGGAGGAGTGTGGCCAGCAGGTCTAAGGAGGTGATCCTCCCCCTCTACTCTGCCCTGGTCAGGCCCCACCTGGAGTGTTGTGTCCAGTTCTGGGCTCCCTGGTATAAAAAGGACAGGGATCTCCTGGAGAGAGTCCAGAGAAGGGCTACGAAGATGATGAAGGGCCTGGAACATCTATCCTATGAGGAAAGGCTGAGAGAGATGGGGCTGTTCAGCCTAGAGAAAAGAAGACTGAAGGGGGACCTAATCAATGTTTATAAATATCTTAAGTATGGGGTGCAAGGGGAATCAGCCAGCCCCTTTTCAGTGGTCTGTGGGGATAGGACAAGGGCAATGGCTGCAAATTGGAGCACAGGAAGTTCCACACCAACATGTGGAGGAACTTTTTCCCAGTGAGGGTGCCAGAGCCCTGGGACAGGTTGCCCAGGGAGGTGGTGGAGTCTCCTTCTCTGGAGATATTCAAGACTTGTCTGGATGCCTATCTGTGCAGTATGAGCTGGGGAGCTGCTTTGGCAGGGGGGTTGGACCTGATGATCTCTCGAGGTCCCTTCCAACCCCTACAACTCTGTGATTCTTGTTGGCTAGTTCAAAGCTGTTCCAGCTGCTTGGTGACTTAAGATCAAAGTGACTTCTTCCATTCACCTGACATGGTACTGGTTTTTAGGAAGCTGTTCTCCACAGGCTGCTTGTGTGGTCTTTTACATAACTTCTAGGCAGATTTGGAACACTTGGACTTGACAGCTCTATTAACCTTCACACAGGCACTCTAAAGACTTTCTTGGGAACTTAATCCCTCACTTTGCTTGAAGATCTGTAATGTGTTTAAGGCTGTGATGGAGAGGTGTTGTGAGCAGACATAAAGAGGAAAAATGAAATCTGCCTAGGAGTTTTGCAGGTTTTTGCTGCCTGCTTCAGGGATCTACGCCTGGTCTTTTTGGGGATTGAATCTAGTCTCCATGGTAGGTTTTCCTGAATAGGTAGCTCTCCATTAGGACCAAGAAGTTGGCTGAATGTAACTTAGTATAGTTTTTCTATGTTTTAGACACAATTGCAGCATTTCCTCAATCTGAGATTTAAATACTAGTATTTTACTATGAAGTACACCTCAAGACGTGGATGAAATGGGAATTTAGCAGTATATGAAGGATGCTTATACAGATGGGGGAAGTTAGATATCTTTTTACGAAACTTCATGATTCAATCAAACAGAATTGGGATGATGGTGAAGGTAAATGAGAGGTGATCATTTAATGTGAGTCTTTTGGAGTCCTGACCTTGTAAGTCTTGCACTGTTGACTTAAATGCAACTCAGGATTGTGATATTGACATATCCAGATGATAGATACTTTTTGCTTTCTGTGCTAAAATGAGACCTCTTCTGTTTTCAAAGCTAAAAACAGCAGCTGTATTCCAAACCCTTGCATGAATGGTGGAACATGCGTTGGCAGTGGAGATTCCTTTTCTTGCATCTGCAAGGAAGGATGGGAAGGACGTACATGCACACAGAGTAAGACTCTTCTTTCTTCCCTTGCCTTCTCCTGGGATATCAGGAATGTTTGGCAGAGAGCTGTTAACTGAAACAAAGCAAGTTTATATAGTTCATGTGCCAAAATATCTGAATCACTTAGGGTGGGAGGTAGGTAATGAAGAAGATGCTCAAGTAATGAATGAAAACTTGTTATGTTTCTTTGTGGACCTAGTGTCTGCCAAAATAAGACCTATGTCCTTCTACAGAAATACAATTTTGGGAACATACAGAGTGAAAAAATAATTACAGAAACAATTTCAGTAATGAACAGTATGTGGAAAGGCAGGCAGTAGTGTATACTTCGTTTTCTTTGAGGGTAGCACTTAACTACTTTGGATATACAGTACAGTGAATTGATTAGGTGGAGTGAAGCCTGCAACTTTGACTACTTACTTTTTCCAAGGTGCAGCATTAGGGGAGAGGAAATCTAAGCAGGAGCTGTGTACTTTAAATCTACTGTGAAATTACCGTTCTACTGATGCGTGCCCTGACTAGCTGTTTTAATGTTGACAGTGCTAGTTATAAATGCTAACAAATAAATTGGAGCCATTTATAAAAGAGAAGATTTAAGAAATCTGCTTAGATGCATGTATACATGTGAAGTGTCAAAGCAATAGTAATTCTGTTAGAGCCTGGTTGAATTACCCACTACCAACGCATTCAATACCCTGTTTTATTTCTGTTATGTTGTCATCGTGCTACCTATTAGTCTGTGCTGTTGATATCTCAAAATACACTAAAGTTTTAAAACCTTGCATTTGTCAATCTCTTCAATGAAATATCTTAATTTTATGATCTGTTATGTCTAACTGAACTTTCTTGGCAAGTGTAGAAGACAATATTTAATTCTATATTATTTTTCTTTGCTTTCCTTATAAAGCAGTGTCTCTTGAACTATAATATTCTGCTTTAGAAAATAAATATGCCACTAGTCACACTAGTCTGTATTCTTTTTCATAGATACCAATGACTGCAACCCTCATCCATGGTAAGTATGTGAACTCCAATTCTGTACCTGCTGTGAAAACAAAAGTAAGCACAGTAGTATGAGTTACCATTCCAGATTAGAACTAATTCTACCCTAAAATAATTGAAGCCAGCCTCAGTAAAAATCTTAAAACAATTTTTCACTGTGCCTTATCTGTCCTTTGACAGCAGCAAAACCCACAAAATAGTTCTAAGCTGATTGTATGAACAGACAAAAGTGTTTTAGTGTGGTCTTCATGCCAAAACTGACTGGAAAATTACTGTGATATAAAATTAATTAGACTTGATAATTTTTTTTAAATCTGAGTTTTATGATAAAAATTAATTTGCAATAATTATAGAATTTTTTTCCTTTTAGATTGAATACTATTTATAAATGTGTGTAAAAAAAAAAAATTAACTTTTGGAAGAGACAATGGGAGCATTTTAAATATAGAGGTTGAAAAATACTGCTGTGGAAATGAAGCAAGCCATCTAGCTTATCTTACTCTGTCTGTTGTGATGCAATAATCTGTACTTTAGCCAATGTATTAAAAATGTGCAGAAGTTTGGACTTTCTCTATAGTCACTTTACAGTGCTCTTGGATTTCCTTCAGTTCTTTTGATAGACCTCTCCACACATGCATGCACTTCTGCAGTGTTGCTGTTTTAACACGTGAATTACTAAGCAATACTGTTTGTTTGGGTTATGCTTTCTCTCTTGATGGGAATAAAATGTCCCCCAAAACAGCAGCAAAAGGTTTAATTAACAGATCTTTAATTAGACCTCAGTGAAACAATGTTTGATGGCTTAAGTAGATTTGTATTATGATTTAGGGGGGACTTTTTAATTCTGCATTGTTGAATAGTGAGAAAGAACTATAAATAGGGACAATAGAAATTTGTGTTTGAACAAACAAAATACAACAAAACTGTGGGGTTTGCTCATCTTTAGTGAATATACCCTGAGAATGCTTGGTGTAATGGTAGGTTTATCATTTTTACAGTTACAATGGAGGCATCTGTGTTGATGGTGTGAATTGGTTTCGATGCGAATGTGCACCTGGGTTTGCTGGTCCTGACTGCAGAATTAGTAAGTACTTGTATGGGTAAAGACCTGAAAGGTTGTACCATTCTGACACACAAATCAGAATGGCCTGTGACCCTTTTTGCATTAGGTTAGCTAAATTCCTAATAATAAAGCAGAAGCCGCCTGTTAGGCACTGATACCTTGTAAATAATAACAACTTAAGTTCCTTTCTTAACTGCATTAAATAGAACTGGGGGGGGGGGACGGGGACACTTTTTTTTTTAATGGAATTATTACCATTTTGACTTGCATGTGATACCTTATTTTTACTTTATTTCTAACTCTTTGGAAGAGGACACTTTGAGTCTTCTGTAGCCTCAAGCCTGTTGGGCTTGGTGCTTCTGCTCTGTTACTATGGTGGTGTACCTTGAAGTTGAGATTTCAGCCTTGTTCTGGCTGATAGCAAAGGAGCCATGACCTCAGTGGAGGGCAACTGTAGCACCTACCATGCATCAGCTTAGTGCTCTGGATGTGCAACCAGAAATGACAGATAATCACATATTTAGATCCAGCTACACAATGAGGGATACTGAATTCTCCTTCTCCAGACAAGACATGGAGAAAATGGCTATTTGTCATCAAAGACAAACACTGTGCGCTTGTAATGGGACTCCAGGCATTTTTCTTGTTTAGACCGTATATAAAGGAGTAGCTCTGACAAAAATGCCTCTTATGGTGTTTTAATAGTCGCTTTTTTCAGCATACAGAGGCTGGATAATCTTAAACCACCCTAGCCTGAAAAGAGGAGGAAAGAGTAGTAAACCCTGTAGTAGTTTAAATATGTTTGCATAAAACTTCATGTCAGGTCACTTCTGAAAGAAGCTTGAATAGAACCAGAGGCCATTCTGCATTGATGTGTGCATTCATGTTCTAAGTCCAGTCCTTTCAACACAGATGAGCTGATACTGTACACTAGTCAAGAGTTGGTGTTTAAATTGTTTCTCTGAGGGTTTGAAGTGACCATTTTCTGTGGAAGGAAATCTTTTGAAAGAAGGTTTGGAAGAGAATGGTTATGGTTGACAAGGAAAACGGTTAGTGGCTGTGGCTCACAACTTGACAGGTTGCTTTCTGTTGCCTTTGTTGGTAGACTGTTGAAGTTAGTATTGGATAACAAGTAACACATTGCTGTGCATCAGATTGGACTGTGATTCCCTGCCTTTTTTGATAGACTTCTGTGGTTAAACTTCTGAATATTTGAAGGTTAAGAGGCTTTTGTGCTAAGTGTGTATGTACTGAATTAGTCTATTGACTATTTTGAGGTTACGAAAAGTAGCATCAAGTGCCTGTTACTTCAAAAGTCTATTCCTCATGAGGAACTATAATAGTTTAGTTTGAAAGTCACTCTTTTGAGCACTGTTGAGCCAGTTCATTGTTCAGCTCTTGCACTGTGATAACTTCCTGAAAGCATGTGCTTTTCTAGGAAGCCTAGATGTCTGAGATTTAGTGCCAGAATGGGATATGAGACTTCAGTTCCTCAGCTGTATGTGGAGAAGGCATTAGCACCTTCAGCTGTCCAGCGGCTCTGTGAGATGAGTCAGCATGAGTGCTGCTTTGATCACCAGAATTTCAATTAGGGTGCAATTATGAGAATCTGTTAGAGGTTACAGTTAGAATCTGTTAGAACTATCCAATTGGGAAATTAATTCTGAAGTCAAACTGTCTTTTGCTGCTTAGGAAAAACAGGTATTGTCAGATTACACCTCAGTAAATGTTTAATTGTGTTCTGTGTTCCCACCATTGAGTTTTACCTATTTTCTATCTAGATATTGATGAATGCCAGTCTTCCCCATGTGGATATGGTGCCACTTGTATCGATGAAATAAATGGATACAGATGCACTTGTCCCCCTGGAAGAATTGGTCCTAGGTGCCAAGAAGGTATTGCTATATCTACTATCAACCTTTACCTTAAAAACAGTAGGGTACAATGTAGCCACTGTAGAGTTCACATATAGTAGTCTGATGCATAAGGGATAGTAGCTGCTATTACTTAAATTTGTATAGCTTAAGTAACTTGGAGGTGAAGTTTGAGAGTGCTTTTTTTTTTCCCCTCAGTGATTGGAATTGGAAAGCCTTGTTGGCTTAAAGGAATTACCTTTCCCCACGGGAGTAGGTGGGATCAAGAATGCAACAACTGCCACTGTTTGGATGGTCGTATTGACTGCACCAAGGTAGACATTTCAACCTGTTCTCTTAAATCCTTCTGGCTGAAAAAACCCTTAATTGTTCTTTACATACAAGTTACTCTTTGTGTTTTTTCCATCAAGACTTTTGCATAGGTCTTGCCCAAACTTTCTTTGTGTAAGGAAAATAAGTGTGTAATCACTTTCTCTGCCAAAGTTTTGCAAGCACAGGTTTTAGAGCTCCTAAGTTTGTGAAACACTTGTTCCAAGAGAAAGGTCATAGAGGAAGAAAAGCTTCTTCAGTGGGTAATAATTACTGTCTTTCAGGAGTTTTATGAATTGACAAGTTGCAACCTTTGTATATTTATTATGGACCTATATCTTGGAGGTTGTGACTTGGAAAAAAACCCTAGCCTAAATGCAAGTAGAATCATCCAAGTGATACAGTTCTCCTGAGATAGAATTTTTCAGTGGATTTGTGGTACCTGTGCAGCTGGAGAGAGAAAAGATCAGTGCTGCTTACAAACTGTAGGGCTAGGTGGGTGGCTCCAGATGAGCACTTAGAACACAGCATCACACAGCATTCTTCCATGTTTCACTTAAACCACCAGTTTAAAAAAAATTCTTAGTCTTATTAGTCTGTCCAACCTTAATCTATATGTAGCTAGGTATGCACCGTAGGCAAAGAAATAACTAAATCTTTCAGTTAATTTAGAAATATTGAGTTTAGATCCTTTAATTGTGGTGAGATTTCAGGTTTGAGATGTGTTCAGAAGATAACAGTACATGAAGGTAACTGGAATCTCAGTAATGGTGGTGTGGTAAATGCAATTTATCCATGTATGTTGTTTCACTACACGTGAAAGAACCAAACAAATAAGCTTTCTTGCTGAGAATTGTGCTTTAAGAAATCAGTAAGTTCCTAAACTAACAGCTGTATAGTATTGTATAGAATCTTACATAATGAAATGGAGCTGTGTTTGGAAGCTAACTGCACCTCAGTAACTTGGCTATCCCAACATACTGTTTTCTTTTGGGACAGTGGTTGAAGTGACAGTGCTTATCACCAACATGCATTAGCTTTTAATATAATCAACATACTATAGCCAGGACTTCATTATCAATATTGAAGAGAAATTAATCATTGTGGAGGTATTTTTTCTTCCAGATTATAGAAGCCTAGGTGACTGATACAAAAATTCAAGCATTTACTTTTAATAACTTAGTGTAGGACAAATTTCTAAGCCTCTAAAGAGATATGCAGAGTCACTGGTGGCTTTAGTAATCTTTGTACAGTTTTTACTCTTTCATCCATTAAAAAAAACCCCACCCCATTGTTTTGTGGAAGAGGAACCCCATCTACTACTAGAACTACAGCACTATTGAAACATGTATATTCTGTTTTGCAGTCAGTAGCAGATCACGATCATCTTCTGTGAATTGCTTATTTTGATTTGATGTATAAGAGCAATTAACTGTAACATGCTTTGTTCTTTTTAATTTCTAGGTGTGGTGTGGGAAAAAACCTTGTTTGTTACACAAACACTGGGATAATTCAAATCACCAGTGTCCCATGGCTCAAGAATGCCAGGAGAAATACATGAAATGTTTTCAGCCACCGTGCACGGACTGGGGAGAATGCAGTGCCTCTGAACCTCTGCCTGCTAATATCAAGTGTCTGCCTAATTCTGGATACTTGGACAATGACTGTGCTAGAATTACTTTAATTTTTAATGGAGACAAAGTCCCTCAGGTGAGAACAGAATTATTAATGAAGTATGGCAATATATGTAGGGATATATTCCATGTCAGAGCATGGAACATTAGTGTTTCTTACTCCTTGCTGTCATAAACCTGCAGAATTTATTATGGAACATCTCTGTTGCTATTAATTGTGCTTTGTCTGAAGTGTGAGGCAAAATTAGGGTTTGTGCTGAATACTTTGTTTTCTTTAAATACCAAATAGCTCAATTCTTTCATTTCAAAATGGGCTCAGATAGTGATGCAAGTTCAGTTTCTCACCCTTCATTCCAAAACCCTGTTCTTCACTTTTCTGCCCTTTCTTGCTGCTCTTTGTTGCCTTCTTCATCAGGTCTCAGTAACTGTAAAAGCTTTGAACATGTTTCTTTTTATGAGCTTTTTTTTACTTGAACTGATGTCGTGCCATCTTTGCTTCTAACAGGGCACTACCACTGAAAATATCTGTTCTGAAATTCGGTATTTACCAGCTACTAGGACTGTTTCTAGAGAGAGGACTTTGATAATATTATGTGATCTGTCTTACTCCACAGAGAATGCAGTGGAAGTTGCTATTGTAAGTATGAGACTTGTGTTACTATACATACGAAAATGTTTTCTTAGCACTTTCTGCTAAGGAAGATATTCAAGCTTGTTTTACTTCAGTACAGGTACTGCAGTCTGTGCTCTGGGCTGTAAAGCAGTTTTTTTGATCTTACAATTGCCTGTGATGCTGGATAGCTGAAACCACAGGCAGCCACTACAGTCTCCTGATAAATTAATTACTGTAAAGACCAGTTCAACCCAAATTAGTGAACAGGTACCTGCCTGTTCTGTCAGAAGTCTTGGTCTATTGACCTTCTCAGGAAGGATACCTGGTTGCAGATGGCTCTTCTAAAGAAGCTTCTGCAGTGGCTGCTGCATTAAATACATCAGAGCAAAGTGGGAAGTAGAAGGAGGTGCAAATTGAGTAGATGAAAGTAACTGTTGTCCTACTGAGATAAAGACTTGCTTTAGAGGTAGTGAGGTAGTTACAGTCCAATCACTCAGTGCTTGCATATTGCTTATTTTCCAGGTAAAGAGTTAATTTTCATAGTAAAGTGCTCAGGCAGAAGTTGGACTGTCTGTCTTTACCAAAAGAACATGCTGAGCCATGATGCAGGAAGCAAAGTGTTACGGTATAAATAGAGCAGACTGTTATTAGTCCAAGCTTCTATCTAGATAATTCCCATGTCTTGAAGTGCTCCAAACCATGACTAAGTTTAGCTCAGCATCATAAGTAACATGGAAGTCAGCTGCCTTTTATTTGAGGTATGTTAGATTAGTAAGTAGGCGTGTTACCCACCAAGTCTGACACTGCATCTGCAGTTTGGATAGAGCCAGCCATACCTACGTTGGGACTGTAGACTCCTAGGGTACTGTTTGTAACTCCTGGCATGTAAACTCAACTTAGTGAACTCAATTAAGATGTAGCTGGATTTACATTGTAGATTTCCACAGTTAGGTGATTGGAATAACTCTTTGGCTTTCCCCTTCACTCCCTTTAGTCTTTTGTCCCCCACCGAGATGAACAAGACAACAGTCTCATACAGAATGCTGCCAATACAATAGTAAATGCAATCACGAAGCGGCAAAACAGCTCCGTTATGTTGGCAGTCACTGAAGTCAAAGTAGAGACTATCGTTGTTGGGAATTCATCATCAGGTAAGGTTCTTGGTGCATACTTCTAAGTGTTTTCTCTTCCCTAGTCTTATTTTTCTTTATGTAAAGTTATAGAATGTGTAAGTTTGGAAGAGCCCTTTGGAGGGGACACCTTTGCTAGATCAGGCTGCTTAGAGCCCCATCAAGCTTGTCCTTGAATATCTTCAGGGATGGGGCCTCCACTACCTATCTGGGCAACCTGTCCCAGTGATCTACCACCCTTATTTTGAAGAATTTTTTCCTAATAGACAAGCTAAATATACCTTTTTCTAGCTTAAAACCCTTACCCCTTGTCCTATTGCTACATGCCCACATGAACAGTTCTCCCACAGCTTTCTTATAGACACCCAGATGTTGGGGAAACCAGCAGCAATTAAAGAAATACCCTGATCTATCACTGACTGAGAAAGTGGCTTTGAAATCAAGATTCTATGCTTCTGCTAGTTTAAACTTAACCTCATCCCTAGTGTAATAGCCCTACCTACTCTTGCCACTGACTTCAACCTCATTCTGTAACTCTTACAAGATCAAGGAGGAGTTCTTGTGTCCTATTCAAATCCTTTCCAATTCTCCTATGTTAACCTTAACCCAACCCTGTCAGCCCTTGATGATGCTGCACTATAGAAACTTGGTGTGAGGTGAGGAAAGTAGGGGGAGGGGGAGGACACAGTGCGATGTCATGTCTCTTCTGAAATACTTATGTGTTGTTTACCTTAAGAGTTAAAGATGTCCAGTATCTTCAAGTACTTGGCCATGATAATGTAAAACTTTGCTTTCTCTTTCAACATGTGTTTCTCACTAGTGCACAGCTGGCTTAAAATGTAGTGTTCGTTGTTCTTAATGAGGATATGGTGTGACTGGAGAGACCTTTATCTCTGAATATTGGCTCTCTAAGATTTATGCTTAAGTAAGCAGTCCCACGCCTGTGTTCTGCCCCAGGATGGCAGGAGGTGGTCTTGTGGAAGACCCCTGATAGCTTCCAGTTCAAATTAAGCCCTAGAGTGGTAGGAGACTCTCCCAACTTTTTCCTACACCTCCCCAACATAATCTTCTGGAAGATCTTCCAGACATAGTCCAAGCAAAAAAAATTCCTGGTTCCACTTCCTTGCATTTCCCTTCTTGGGGAATGCATTTCGTCTTTTAAAGCCTTGTGCTATTTCCTCAGCTTCCCCTGAAGGGGAGTGCATTGGCTTTGTTCTTGTCTTAGAACAGAAATGTCATAGATGATAAAGAATCAAGCTGAGATTCTGTCATACCTCAGCCTCTTCTGATTGTGCATTAAATACTAGGGCAAAAGGGATTGGAATTACTTTGCCTCCTACCTCAGTAAGATTCAAAGATTCTCCTAAGAAAGTGGATAGACCTTGATGTCTCCTGCAGCTAGCACTAGAGAATGATTTCCAGATTAATAATTTTAATGTGTGCTTGGTATTGACCACTGCCCATAGTTCTTTAAGTGGAGCTGTTATGAAGTAAACTGTAACCTGGACTCTCATGTTATTTGATTTGGTTTGTTGGTGCCCCTTGATTGAGTGAGGTAGGTAGAAACCTATCACAAAATGTGGCATAAAGCCCTTATGTCTGTGTTGAGAATCTCATTTCTGTGGGATGTTCAAGTGTGTAGGTGGAGATGATCATTTAGACACTTCATTAATTTCCTTTAGCTAGAAGCAAAAATATACTGAATTTGGAATCTATATATAGACAGCTCTTTTTATAAGAGCCTTCTGTTAAGTAAACTTGGATCCACAGTCATATGATGAAATGATAAATGTGATAGCAGTGAGAATGCAAGCTTTGTATTTTAATCTTATAAAAGCTGGTATGAAGAGCTCCTTTTTCCTTTAAGTATTCCCCCCATTCATGGTTTATTATTAGATTGCTTATGAAAAATGAAGAGAGAATAACAGTTACTCCTAAGAGTACAATCCTTCCTCAAACTGCTGAAGTAACATTTTTAGATCACTTAAACTGCAAAACATGGTTGGCCTCATTCATTCCTCTTTACCAGAAGGAAATGTTTAAGAATGTGTCATATTCCACATAACAGTATGTTCATAAGACACTTTAGAATGAAAGACCGTGGTGTTGAAGCAGTTGATTGCTTTTGTACAGCCACTTGCAGGTTATTCCATAAGCAGTTGTCTCTAAAACTGCAGAGGGAATTTATGTGGATCAGAGATTAAAGAGGCAGGTTGACAGCATTTGTCTGCTAGAGCTTTTGGGCAATCCTGCTGTTGCTACAAAAAGGAAAGTATCTCATGCCTTATTGCCTCTCACCATGTGTGAGTTCTTGCTTATTAAGGAGAGTTAGAAAAATGTTGTTGTTCTGTCCTAGCTGTAAAGCCCTTGAGGATGGGGAGGGGGGAACTATACACACAGATAACTATTCAGGAGTGGTTTCCCAGGGAAATAATCTGGGTCTGCATGGCAGGGAAAGTACTAGTGAGGTTTGTGATTGGGAATGTGGAGAAAAGCAACTGCCTCAACTCCTTTTGTTTGTTCACTGAGCAGTGAAGACTCCTGTCTGTAGTGACAATATTCTCATGGTTTATTCTGAAGTACAAATGGAACATCCTAAGGAGTGTGTCATTGATTTGGTTACATCGCTCTAACCTGAATTGGCTTTGAGATAGTTGGTAGATAAAGGTCTGTGCACTTGATGGTAAAGGACTCTTCTTCCTGATAGCAAATGCAGGACATATTTCTGATTCAAGTGCCAGTAATTCTAGAGCAATTTAAAGGCTAGTACTCTTTATAGCCTTCCTCCTACAAGGATAGACTTTTGGTTCTGAAGGGTCAGTCCAGAGGTTTTCTGGGCCAGCGTAGCTTAGGTGCATGAAAAAGAGGTAGTGTTTCTGTGATGAGTTAATCTGTTGTAAGGGGGGAAAAAACCCTCTCAAATGTAAGCATTCCTACCCATCATTAAGCAGGGAAAAGTCTTACTTACCTTAAATTAGTAAAGAGTATTTTCTAGACAGACTAATGCATTCAGTTATCAGTGTGCTATAATCATGCCTTACTTTCTTCTAAAGATCTTTCTAGAACGCATCTAGTTATATATAGGTAATTTTCTTGCAGATATCCAATGCTTTATATCTAGTCCTGTTAACTCAAGTCTTTTTTTTTTTTTCATTCGCCCTCTAGATTATTTGGTTCCAATTCTTTGTGCTGTATTTAGCATTGTATGGCTGACTTGCATAATCATCTGTGTGTGGTGGACACGGAAGAGAAGAAAAGAGAGAGAGAGAAGTCGTCCTCCCAGAGAAGAGGGTGCCAATAACCAATGGGCACCTTTAAATCCCATAAGAAATCCTATAGACAGATCTTACAGTAACAAAGACATTCGTTACGAATGCAAAAACTTCATATCTCCTCAAAAAAGAACTTGTGATGCAGTAGAGGAGTATGTAGAGTATGAGGAAGAGGAGGATGAAGAGGAGGAAAGAGATGAGGAAATGGACAAATTCCTCTCTCACAAACTCACAAAGCCTTTGCCGACAAAGGCATCTGACACATCAGAGAGTAGTCCAGTAAAGAAATCCCATCAAATAGGTAAAATGGACAACAGATCTGTAAAAAATGTGAATGCATCAAACTTTGAAGGCAGTAGAGACTAACCTGTATTGGATTGTAGGCAGACCGTGCGCCTACGCTTACTGGGGAGGGGAAAAATTGACATCTCCACTTTGCATCAAGGACTAAAAATATCTGGAGTCAAATGTTCATAGTTTCTTTATTTTGCGTAAAAAAAAAAAATTAAATAAAAATAATAAATAAAATTTATTTTCTTTCTTTAGCCTTGTATAAATTATTCAATGACTGTCAGATGAAAAAAAAATGAGTAATCTTTGATAGTTGCTATTTTTGTAAAGTTTACTTATAATACACTCGCTGTGTGGCAGAGGAGAGGTTGTATTTTCAATATGTGTAAAGTTTATTACAAAAGACTGTACACTGTTTACAGAATGTATTTCTTTTTATTACTTGCTCTAATTTAATGGTGGCTTTAAAACCTCCTGGTTGAGGAAATTTGTGTGAACTTTAAACTGCTTTCTTGACTTTGAATCTCTATTAATGGCAGCTCACTGCACTTGTTACGTTAGTAGCTTCTGTAAGATTTTTTTCCAAATTTGCCTTACACACTTTGTAATAGGAACAAAAAAAAAATTATAGAGATCTTTCAACTGTGGTTTAAAAGTGGCCTTTTTATTTCTGTTTAATTACTTTAGAATTGCAGTATTGAAGCATGTGACAAGTGCCTTGAGATTAAACTTTTTCTATAGCAACTGTCAAAGACTGCCATATCAATATAGTAAAATTGTGAGAACTCTAGGTTCCCCAACTGACACAGTTTATTTTCTAATAGTGAAAGTGCTTTTTTGTAAATATGTACATATTAAATGAATCACTCTGTATATTTGATTTAATAACTTAAATATTTTGGTCTTTTTTTTTTACATGTCATTCCTTTTAATTTATGTTGCAGAAAAGGAGGTTTTATGGCAGTTTATAAGACTTTTTTTTTTTTGGTATTATGTCCAGATTAGAAAATGATGTTAATACAATCAATGTTAGGAATCTGTTGGTCATTTGTATTTACATAGGAACATAACCACTTATGTGTAAATAGATCCAGAAATATTTGTTTATCCCCATGTTCAGCCCATCTCAAGAACACGTAACGGGTGCATCTACTGTACAGTACCAACATAGCGAGGCATTGTTTTTTTTTTTCTTTTGTGAATATGTTAATTACATGTGGTATTACTTTTTATTGCGTTTAAATACAGGCCTAATGAAGGGAACAATATTTTCCTCAATCTTGTTTCTGTTGTGCTTTGTTCATCTTTCGCTCTAAAGAGAAAAAAAAAAAAAGAGGCTGGTGAGCTCAGAAGATATGGGAGCATCTCACTAGAAATGGTTACTTGTAATGGAAGGCTTAGGCATTTTTAAAAGGCTTTATTATTGCTATTAACTGGGCAAACTATACGTTTACTTTAAATACTGAAGAAGCATAACACTACATACACCTGGTTACCCTACCAATGAGAGGAGCGGATGTTTGAGAGTATAAACTCTGGCCCATGAACAATGTAAACATGAATGTTTTGAAACCAGTTATTTTATACCGGAACGCAGGATTTGCTTTGCAGGATCTTCTGTTTTAGTACATTTTTGTTTGACATGTTCTTAAAAAAATTTAAAAAAAACCTTTCAGAAAAGAAACTATTTATTAAAGCATTTTATAATGATGTTTGTTGTAACTTTTTTACTTGTGCTAAATATTCAAAACTTATTTTGATAACCTGGTTAGGAGTTAGTTTAGAAAAGGGTACTATCCTTCTCATGTTCCCCAGTATAATCCTGAGTATTTAAACCAAAAACACTTTTTCTGCTACTCTTGTAACTTTTTGTACTGTAATGCTGCTGTCTTCCATAATCTAATAAAATGATTCCCTCATTGTGTGTAAGATACCTCAGAGTGTTTGCTTTCGAAGTGTCCGGCGTGGAGCTGTGGAAGGAGGAGTGCTGCGTGCAGGGCGCTCCTGTAACCAGAGCTTGCAGCCTGCATCCAGGCCCTGATACTTCCTGCGCCAGCTGGGCAGCCTTGTCCCCTGCCCACTGCTGCACTGCTAACAATTTGTGTGGGAGGTGGCATCCCGCCCGTAGGCCAGGGACATAAACGCCTCCGGTACCTAATCCGGAACCTTCCGAACGCTGCCTCACACTAAGGACGAGGGCTGGTTATAGCTGACAATTACCAGCCATGCGTACGGTGTGTCTGTGTTGAAATGGCTCTCCTCCCAGCTGCCAAGCAGAGGCTTGCCTAGCTGTATCATTTTGCTTCCTTGGGTGATAAGAGGACTGTCTGAGCACGCAGGGGCTCAAGGTATTCTCGCCGAAGAGAGTCGGTTTTTTAAGTAATACCTTTCTCCTGTTCTGCAGTCATTCAGACCTCTTGTTGTGCTCCAATTTCAGTTTAGTAGGTCTGTGCCTGTTCCTTACTGTGACTTCACTGGCTTTTGTGTAGTAAAAGGTGAACTCTTGCATAAGATAACAAGGAATATAAAACTTGAATTTTTCACAGTAGCTATCAACTTCCAAAGCAGAATTCTACAGCCTTTGTTACCCTTTTCCCTGGAGTATTGGTTTGTCTTTGTCTTGCTGAGAGCTGTATAAGTCTGCTCTCAAATCAAACTCTATTGTTATCAGATATCTGTGGGTGGGGGAGGGGAAATCCAAAGCTGAGACAAGGAACCAATACTTGCCAATGATGACTTTCTAAAATTAACTCTGTTCTGCCTCAGGAAAGCTCAGTGGCTGCTATTACCTCCTCAGAAATAGCAGGAGCAACATGCTGGCCATTCAGGATAGTGTCAGGCCAGACAATGAACTTGTGTGAGATGTGCTATGCCACAGTAGTTGTGAGTACCTGCTGCAGGGAGCGAGTTCAGATACTTGCAATGTACTTAAAATAGCTGAAACAATGGTCCCTGTTGGAGGCTTTACCTGAATACAAATAAACGTGGTGGGTGGTGTTGCTGCAGGCTTAAGGAGAAGTAACAGGGATTTCTATAGGTACAGAATGAGGCTGTGCTGTTCTGGCATGCAGCAGTGAGCTGGCTTGCTGCCGCCTCATCTTACTGAAATAGTGCATGAAGTATCAGAGTCCCAACACCGCTTGTCATCCAGTGTGCTAAACAAGGGCCAAAGCGTTCCCCCATGGCTGATACTGTGCCCAAGGCTTGTTCCCATGGATTCCCAAAGGCCCTGTGAACAAGTGTGCAACTTGGTGCTGTTTGCCTGCCAAAACCAAGTATTGTTTTACACCACCTTCATGTGATGGCCAAGGATGAGTTATGCAGACTGAGATATGAGAGGCCAGATGGGTAAGAGAGGAGGGTGAACAAGAAGTAAACTTCTCAACTTGTATGATTTAACCTTGATCTGTTTTAAGCAGATCCCATTTTGGTGCTGCTCTTTAATTGCATCCTTTCTCTGCTTGCTCCATGTCACCCTATTCAGTAGTTTTGTTTCCTTTTGACCAAAATTTCTTGTAAAAATTTGTACATCTCAACTCCTTGTTGATCCTTAGTATGTACTGAGCATCCTCTTACTTGCAGAATCAAATCTGTTATAACTGCGTAACGAGGAAAACCAGTAAATGGGCTCTTCCTTGAGATGTTTTTTCACATAGCAAACATTCACATGGTTTTCTGGTCTAGGGGTTCCCAGGAGAGGCTATTGCTTTCAAGCATTCTGTCAAAAACAAAAGCAATTTACTGCTGCCTCATGGTTTTTTTAAGAGAAGTTGAAAGGCATCTTCGTCACTGCCTTGAAAGCTGTGGAGGATGCTAGTTGCAATGCCAGGATAAGGGATTTGGGTAGCATGGAGTTAACTCCTATGGGAATTTGGGTTGGTTCAGTTTGGTCACAGGTAGATCTTTCTCCTCATTCTTGAGTGCTGATGGGTTATCATCTGCCTTTGGATGCAACAGGAAAGATGAGCCTGAAGAAGAGTTCAAGTAGCTTGTGAACCTCCCCGTGGCGGTCAGCATCCCTTCTGTTAGGCAGTCTGGCTGTGATCTTTGGGAGCTGCTTGTGAGCCAGGAAAGTAGACATTTGCTTCATTTTTTTCTCCTTTTTTCAACAGTAAAGGAGGTGTTTTGAGTCACTCTTGGTAGGAATCTTACTCTGCTCAGTGCTGCAAAGCAGTCCCTAACTAGCTGTTTGTCCTTATTTCATCACAGATGGTGGAATAAAGAGCAGGCTTCTAAAACAGTAAAGGATCAAATGGTCCCCTTGGGAATGAGATGTGACTAAATCCTTCCCGTGTTCATCCCTCTTACAGCACCATTTCTCATGCGCACAATGTTTTTATATGGATATGTGGGGCTTTTGCTCTGTATACAACTGATTTGTTTCAGCAAGAGAGGTACAAAAATATCTCTTCCTCAAACACTTGATTGTAAACATCTGCTTGCAGTCAAATGTTTATGTCTCTCTTTCTGTGGTTTTTTTCCCCTGCAAGTATCACTAATGTTTGCAGTTTGTTGGGTCACCTTTTCCATTGCAAAAGCCAGTATAATCTGGGTGGTTTATATGAGTCTCCTCTCTACACCGTAGTTACAATCTCTGGAGCAAGAGGATGACATTGTACAGGGTGGTGTCTGTGTCCATAGAACTAAGTCACTCTTACAAATTTCCCGGACAGTGACCCAACTTTCTTGCCTCAAAGTTAAAGATCCAAGTTATTTGCAGGGAATCTTCCCCAAGGCTGAGTAACACTATCTTAATTCCTGCATCCAGTGATGAGTGCCATTGCTCATCCCCATAGCCTGTTCCTACAACTATGCAGATGGAGCACATCCTTCTCAAAGGGCACTCTGTGATACCTTTATAGAGGACTCTGTAAATAAACTAGTTATGAGTGAAGCTCTCAGGAGGAACTTTAATTCCTTTCCCTGGCAACAAAGCTGCTTCTGGTTTTTTTTTCTTTGGGGAGGATATGATGTTATGCTTTTGTTCATGTTAATGATACTCCATCCCTATTACTCTTAGAACCACAGCTGCATGAAGGATGTGTACTTTTCTGAAAAGCAAACTAAGCTTTCTCTTTTTTCCAGTGGTGGATCAGGATGAAGGATCCCTTCTCAGGTGTAAATGTGGCAGTCCTGTATGGATGCAAGACTGTGACCAGGGAGTCTTGCTGTTTTCTGGTCTAGGGGTTCCCAGGAGAGGCTATTGCTTTCTGTCAAAAAAACCCCACAAAACCAACCGAATGCAAATCCTTCTGTGCTGCTTAGTAGGGAAAGACCTGTTAACTTGTAGATCTTTCTCATCTGCTGTCCTATCTTTTCTCCCATCCTTCTGAAGTAGGCTTCCTTGGAGGGGACTTCTCCCTGTGGCAGATTGGCTGATAGCCTATGTATGAAAAAAGGTTGATCAGGGAGCTGTGGAGCAGGTTTGGAAAGTGCTGTGGCAGCTGCGTGAGGCCTTTGAAGGCTTGGCCATCTGTCTGGAGGCACAACTGTGGGCATAACCCCACCTACTAATTAACAGTTACCTGTGGGCGGAAGTTGATTAAGCCAACAGCCGTACTGGTGCAGATGAAAGGTCCATCTAGTCCGGTACCCTGTGTCCTCCAGAGGCCAGTGGAAGATGCTTAGAGAAGTGCAAAAAAGCAGCAAATTGGAACACAAGAACTTCTTATAACCCATCCAGCTTCTGTGGGTCAGTGGTTTAGGGGCTTCCTGAGCTAGGCATGGTTGATGAGCACCTCTTCTCCACAGCATTATACCATCCCTTTAATGCTTTAGGTGCCTGCAACATCTTGTGGCAATGAGTTCCACAACTGTACCATCAATTGGGTGGAAAAAGTGCTTCCTTCTCTCTGTTATAAACCTGCTCTTTGATAGTGTGATGTGTAATACAGCAAGCAGTTGTTCCTTCTCCACAGTAGTTGGGATTTACAAACACCCCTCTTTCCCTGTCTTGGGATTCATAATCCCAGTCTATTTCATCTCTGCTTGCAGAAATGCTTTTCCATGTCTCCAGCTCGCTCTTCCTGCATGAGCTTCATGCTCTCCCAAATTATTCTCTGCCACTTTTAAGTTGGGTTGACCAAGAAGCAGCACTGCTAAGGGGGTCCATGTTGGGCCTGGGCATTGCAATCCTGTTGAGGGGGGGATGACGACAGAGGACTTGTGTACACAAGGCTAGTAGAAGTACTGATAAGGTGAGTAGAAGAACTAACCCTACAGCATCAATAAATCAGAGATGAGTCAGAGAGGTACCACATCACATTGCTTCATCCCTCTTCAATATCTCTGCTGCTGAAGAGCCATGCAGCAAGGCATGGTTGGCACAGTCTTTCTCAAAGGTGTGTGTGTGTAGTAGCTCTGTGCTATCTCTGAGATGAGGCCAAACTGGCTGTGCTCATGCTGTAACTCCATCACTTGTGGTTTGCTGCTGGAGAGGCAAAAGGAGGAGGAAGAGAAAGAGGGTTGGGTGGCCGATGGCCGTTGTCCTGTGCCCAGCCCTGGGCACACACATGGTTGCTTGAGCCAGGAGGAGAGCAGTCTGGGCAGCTCCTGGCAGAGAGGAGCAACTCCTGTTCATTGCTGTGCTGCTGTTACTAAAAGGTTGCCCATGACTCAGAACTGCAGCAGACAGCTCGTTTTGGGAGCAGAGGAAATACCCTGGCAGGGCTTTTTGAGGTCCTGGTACCTGCCACTGCTGGGCAAGGCAGCAATGAAATTCCATTTGGGAACAGATCAAAATTACAGTTTTGTATGTTTAGGAGAAGTAGTTTTATACAAGTTGTATAAAAATAGTATATGATAGATTTGGGGGTGGGGGGGGGGTGTTCATCCTCCTTTTGCATCCTTGTTAGAGGCAGTCCCAGGACCCCACCTCTCTATGGATTAGAAACTCAAGGCCAGTTTGTTTCTCCTTTTGCCAGGTGGCTTATCTAGTTCTTCCTTCTTTAGTGGTCCCTTCACTGATGGACGTCTACATGATGGCCTCATTCCAAAATCCTTCATGCATTACTTACAAGGAGGTGTAAAGGGATGGAAGAAAGGGGTATGTGAACCCCCAGTCAGCCCACACAGGAGATGCATGAGCCAGCCTTTGCTCCAGACAGCCAAGGGGACATCCCTGACCTGGCCTGCCTTCTGTGGGGCTGAAGGTCCCCCAGGCAGGGCTGGCCCCTCTGCGGGGCACCGAGTGTTCAACTGCTGCAGCCTTTTCTAATCTCTGTATCCCAAAAGCAACATGTAGACTGCAGCAGCAGCTTCTCAACAGGAGCCAAAATAAGGCATTGTTGGAGTTGAACATTTGGGCAGATTAAAAGGTGAGTGTGGATCAGCAGGTTCTCCTCTCTGTATCTCTCATTTTACTGCTTTAAATAAAATGTGCCTCTCCATCAAAAAAAGAAAAAAAAACGAGAAGAAAAAACATGGTAGCAAAGCACTCTGCCCTCTCATAATGTCCTCTGAGCACTGGGAAGTGCGAGGGTGCTCCCTGGACCCTGTTGGGCTGCTGATGGAAGGGATCCCAGATGCAGCAAACCTCAGCCTGTCGGGAGTCCCTGGCACGGTGGCATGGGGACAACCCTCGTACATGGCCCTGAGGCGCCAGGGACACGGTGGGTGGGTCTGCAGGGAGGTGTTCTGACAGCCCGCTGACATCGCTTTCAGTACAGATAAACCAGCGAGGTTATCTCAAGTGCAGCAATATCCTCTAAAAAAGTGAGGAGGAGAACCTACTTTGCACTGTGTCACCATGGATAAAAACCTGTTACTGAGCAGCGGTGGTGGGAGCTGGGACCCTGGTGCCTTCTACGGGCATCGTGCAGCAGCAGCCTGGGTGTGCAGGACCTGCAGCGAAGCGCAGCAGTGGCACTCCGTGGCCCACATTTTCCAGCCCGGGTGTTTAAATTTTGGTCTATATTTAGTGCCCTAAATGAGTGCTTTGATTTGCAGTGTTTCCAAGCACCTGCTGCTTCCATTGACTCTGGTGGTCTATATGGGTCCCAGCAATCCTCGGGGTTAAGCCACTCTTTCTACATGCCTAAATTTGGGTACTCGGGTTGGGAGCTGCGGGCGCCGCATTCTGCTTGGGTCTGTGTTTCTCCTGCTGTGGGGTACGGTGCTAACCGGGGGTTTGTGGGCAAAGTGTTTTCACAACAAGGGCGGCTTTGATTTGCAGGTTTCTGGTTCAGCTCATCGGAGTGATTAATCCCTTATTGGAGCAGAGAGCAATTAAAACTTCTGGAAATAAAAACTGAATTGAAGGTGGACTACTCTTCCCCAGCAGCAGAGGCCCACTGCCTGCGCGCCGCTGCGGCCCCTCTCTCTCTCTCTCTCTCGCAACGGGAGCAGTTTTCACAGCCTGTGCCCTGCAGACCTGGTGGGAACACTGAGGTCTGATGCCGAATTGCAGCCACTGGACTGCACAACCCTCCGTCTGCCTGCTACAGCTCCACAGGGCACCGCTGCCAGCCAGGCCGGCACTTGCCTTTTAAGGAGCCCTGGCCTGGAACAGGGCATAAACAGTTCTCCCTTTCGCGCTCCTTTCCCTGGCAGGTAATTTATGTATCTAGGTAAGCACTGGCAGCCATGTCCACGTTCCTGTCCCTCTGTAATATCCTGTTGTTGCTTTCCAAAGAAAAATACCAGCAGATATTCAAGGTTACTTCCTTGGCATGCTCTGTGTGCTTTCAGCCCGATCATATCTGTGCTGCTTAGACATTTCCTGACATGCTGTGTCTCCCCTCTCTTGCATCACAGGCTGAGCGTTAGCTGCATGCTTTGCTGCACCAGACCTCTCTCCCCTGACCGCAGCCCCGACTCTCTTTCAGAGGCTTGTTTCCAGACATGTTCCCTCCTTTCTGCTACCCCCACTCCCCCAGACTGCTCCCCAGGTACTTCTTCACGTGCTCGATGGACATTGGATGCTGAAGCAAGTCTTTACCCAGGGCAGGAGATGAAGATCAAATGCGGCAGGGATCAGATACCCACACAAATGTGGGTGTTGCAAAGGGCCCTCTACGCTCTTGCTTCAAGGGAAGTGGTGGTTTGACAAGTCTCACTCTCAAAGGTGGTTTGAAAAAGTCAACGCAGGCTGACTGCCCCAAGGCTGCATCCAGACCACGTCGCTCTGGTTCTCTGCAGCATCTGGATAATGTGGAGCAGCCCCAAGATCCTCACTTTTGCCTGGTTCACCGATCTGATGCTGCTCCCTTTTCTCATCCTGTCCCTGAGAAGTCTTGGTCCAGCTTTGTGAGTTCCTTGTTGCTCCAGGATGTATTAAGAAGATGGGAGCCCGTACCCAGCTCCACTCCCAGGCCTGGGCTTCTGCAGCACAGTCCAGCCCCCAGCACAAAGCCTGTATTGCGCGTGATGCTGCAGATGAAAGCTATTGTTTGTTTACAAGCTTTCCTCAATTAGAACTCATTTGCTGCTCACACACTATATTTAAAAGCTCATGTTTAAATCAGCAGTGGTGATTTAGGAGTGCCTGTTTTGTTTTCTTTCCTAGATACATATGATAATTCCTCCACCTGTTCCTCAAATCTGTTGTTAATATCTGCTGTCAGGTCCTTCTCTTTCTTTTCTCTTTTCTTCTTTTCTTTTCTTTTCTTTTCTTTTCTTTTCTTTTCTTTTCTTTTCTTTTCTTTTCTTTTCTTTTCTTTTCTTTTCTTTTCTTTTCTTTTCTTTTCTTTTCTTTTCTTTTCTTTTCTTTTCTTTTCTTTTCTTTTCTTTTCTTTTCTTTTCTTTTCTTTTCTTTTCTTTTCTTTTCTTTTCTTTTCTTTTCTTTTCTTTTCTTTTCTTTTTTTTCTCTTTCTTTCTCTCTTTCTCTCTTTCTCTCTCTCTCTTTCTCTCTCTCTCTCTTTCTCTCTCCCTCCCTCCCTCCCTCCCTCCCTCCCTTCCTTCCTTCCTTCCTTCCTTCCTAACTTCCTAACTTCCTAACTTCCTAACTTCCTTCTGCCCTCCCTCCTCTCTCTCTTCTCTCTTTCCTTTTTCTTTTCTCTTCACCAGGATAGCCAGAGGCCTACCACTGTTTATTTAACAATAGCTGTTTACTTCTCATAAATTTCCCTGTCTGCAAATCCATTTGGGATCAGGCAGGAAAAAGCTTTGCGATTAAGCTGGATTTTATCAAAATATACAGAAAGTTTCAGTTTGAGCACTTTGGCATCCCAGGATCTACTCAGAGCCACTCACTCTCTCAGTGAGGCCCATGGCCCCAGAAGTAGGGAGGGGACACATTCATGTCTCTTTGCAGATCAGTGACCTGGCCAGTGCCAAGGGTCCTGGGTGGTGGGGCAGTGGCAGGAGCTGTGCCCCATGGGGTGCCTACTTGACCCCCTTTCAACCTCAGGGCCACCATGCCCTCACACTGGGGCCCAGCACTGCAGGTCAGGTTTTTTTGTTGTTTCCCAAGGTTTTGGTTTGTACAACTTTCCTGTCATTTTCTTTCAAATGGGTTTAATTTCCATGATGCCTTTTTTGTTAATTCATTATAAACTCAGCACCTGGTGTCTATGCAAACATCTTTCAGAACATCAACTCCATCGGATCAGATTTACCCACAGGAAGATAACTTCAGCCATTCAAGAAAAGTTTCGTTGAGGTTGCAAAGCCCTCACTATGAGGCTTGTCCTGTGTTTGTGTGCACTTCTACCTTCCCGTGAATGAAACCTGGGAGAGCTGCTTACCCAACTTCCAGAGTGAACTTAGGGGAACCTGGGGTAAGCCCAGGATGAAAAGACAGGCTTCCCTGCTGTATGGGTGAACTGATCCAGCAGACTTCCTGGGAAGGGGAGCATGCCCAAGATTTCACACCTGTGGTTTTGGGTTTCATCAGTCGTTCCTCCCAACTAAACCTGTCCTGCCACTGTCCTATTTGTAGCGTTTTCCATTTTAATATGCTCCTGTTCCACCCACTGAATTTTTATGACACTGAGTGTTTTCCAGAGACCAGGATGGGTTTTCTAATGGGCTGTGAACTGGGATGCTGACAGAAATGTTCCCGCATAGATCTCTGATTGGGACATGACATTTCTTTCTTTCATGCCCCTGAAACCTCCTTATATTTCATGCTTTAACCAAGCAAGGGTCAAGTGCCAGCCCCTATTTCCCAATTCCACACCATGGAATTCCGCAGAATCATTCTGGATTTTCTGCAATGTGCACGAAATGTTTTTTGGTCCTTTCATAGTTTTTGGAACAACTTGAATGGTTTTGTCAGGAAACATAATCTTGAGTAAGATAGAAACAAGAAAGTTGAGTCCTTCTTGTATCTTCCATGCTATTTCCATCTCCAATGTACTTCCTTTCTCAAATTGCTTCTCTCCAGAGTCATACTCTGCCAGAGATAACTAGGTGGCGGTGAGTGAAGAAAGGAACCGTATAGTCTACAGCTTTGAACCATGAATAGCCTTTGGAAAAACAGCAGAGAGAGAGATACAAGTTCATGTTGATAAAGCGGGTTGCCAAGTGACAGAAGACTTGATCCTGTTTCACTGAAGTTGGTGGAGATCTCCCACGAATGGCACTTTTATCTCTGCTGCCGGCCCATCTTGGTACCATCCACCACCAGCCTGAGCAGAGCATGGGTGGAATGTGGCTGTGGGTATGGGGCTGGCCTGCCCAGTTGAGCATCCTTCTGCCGTGTCTGCTGGGGCAGGGTAGTGTGCACCCATGAGAAGCAAGGTTGGTTAGCTGAGGTTCAGTGCCATGCCGAAGCTCTGCAGTGTCCTTTGGTTTTGTGTTGTTGAAGGAGCATACAGATACATGCATCATATTTATGTATAACAGGACCTCATTACCCACCAGTTTTTAAGCAAAAAAAATAAAAATTTAAAAAAAATCCCCACTGATGAAGACTGAAGCTCTCAGCTCTCCATTGGTACCCTAATTCATCCTCAGTTCTGGCTCCCATCAGCAAAAGCCACCCCTCACTCTGTCAGTCCAAATCCCAGCACAGTTCTTGGCACATCAGGCCAACCTCACATGAAGGGCTCACCTCCCCTGCCCTCCACCAGACCCAACGCTGTGCCATTCACCAGGTGATGGAAGAGGGCAAAGCAATTTAAGGCCATTTCAATAGCTACCCACTTCCCTACTACCCTTTCTGCCCACTCGGTGTGCATGACACGAAACACGGGGCAGCCCCGCGGCGCGGCCGCTTACCGCTCTCACCGAGGACCACTCGTCAAAGCCCTGCGTAATGTCAGCTGACAAAGGGAACCGGTTTATTTCGGTGCCTCCAAGGGGGCCAGATGAATAGCTGAACTGCAGCAGCCTAATGGATTTGGGAGGGGGGCAAGGGCAGGGGGGGGAAGCGGCATGGGACATGGCAACAATTTGCTGGGAGGCGTGTGGGGAAATGTTGTCGCAGCGATGAGGAGCGGGAGATGGAGCAACAATGGCTCCGGTTTACATTGTGCTGCGCCGGCGCTGTGATCTGCTGCCAAGATCAACCCAGGAGAGAGGAACTTGAAAATAACACGAATAGTGTGGCAAGAGAGATACCCCACAGCATATCCAGCTCCCTCAGACTTTGTCTTTGAGTCAGGAGTGAAATATTGGAGCTATTGTGGTAAAGTGGGACTTAAAAATAGACGGAAAAAATGCTGCCTTCTTTTTTTTTTTTTCCCCCTCCAAGGGGCCATTAATTGTTTCTAAGTTGTGCTACTTCTAGTTTGAGTCAAGAAGGAAAACACTTCAAGGCACTGAAAGGGCAAGAGAACATGTCACTCATCAGCTGCGGTGTGAGGGCTGCCCCTTATCTCCATTGCCATAGCGATGCTGCTGCTCTGGTTACTCTCCCCGTTGGGTTTCACACTGCTCCCAGCATTACCTCCATCCCCGAGATCCTTTTGCAGGAGGCCTGGTTGATACCACAAGTTTCACAAAATTACTAAGCTCCGCTTTGGGCTTGGGGGTAGCATTTCTGGTTACACATGTGCGTGCTCTGTGGGGACTGCAGAGCTGGTGCCAGGGAGTTCTGCAAAGAAGGAGAAGCTGTCTTCCAGGGAAAAGCTGGGAATTGCCCTCTGTCTTGCAAGAGCAACACCCTGAAACCAGACTGGGTCAGGGGAGTCACAGAGCTTATATTTCTGCTAGTGTTTTAACTTACCTCTGTTATCACGGTGATTGGTGAGGTGGGGATAGTGTGGTTGGCTGGTAAAGCTTAGGGGTCTCTGGGTGTTCAGAGAATTGCATTTACATGAATATGGGGTGAAGCAGACTGTCATCAGGTCTGGTCACAGCGATGCTGCTTATTTATCATCTTCCGGAACGGCACACACCTTTGCATTAGGCTCCTCTCCAGGCACTGCAGGATTCTGCTGCTGTTGGATCTCTTAGAGGTATCTTCCTGGGCACAGCCCCCCTCTCCTCCACACCCCCCACCTCTGAGATTCCTTGGAGCAGAGAAGCTGGTCTGGGACATCAACACCACTACTACCCTGGGACAGCTGTGGGCTTCCAGCCACCCTCCCAGGGGGTGCCCCCCCCCCCCGCCATAGCAGACCTTTGCCACCCTTTGACAAGTGACTGCTGCCAGTAACAGGGCTGCTCCTCTACAAGGAGAATGCTGTGCTGGTTTGTATAAATATAGCACATGACATTTATGTCTGAGTTTACCAAATTCAGTCCTTTCCCACCAGTAAACTGTGAGAACCAGCAGGGTCACAGCTTTTATGGCCAGAAGGAATTGCTAAATCTGGATTTGCCCAGATCACTAAGATCAGTTGCTTGAGCTCAGTAGTCTGGTCCACTCAAGCCCACATTGCTCTGAAGATGCTGAGAGACAGAGTGCATCTTTCTCTTTGTCACAATAACTTGTCACCATCGTTGTTCAGTCATGTGCTTTCCTTCTGGTTCAGATATGTGTGTCAACTCTCAGACCACCAATGCCTTTGGGAATATTAAAGATCCCAGCAGGACTGAAGGTCTTCACCCCTTCAAAGCATGTATGTCGGGCTGTCTCAGTCCCCTTTCCTAAAATTAAGGAAAGAGTCAGCTTCTTAAGAGACTTCCTATAGGGTCTGCCATCCTCCCCTGCCCTCATATTGCTGCTGTGCCTGTTATGTCCATGGCAGACAACATACATCCCTGGCATTCAGCACTGGAAACCTGGCCGCCACCAAACAATTTCCAAAACTGAGGATACTTCATTTTTCCTCAGGCTCTCAAAAGGCACCATGACCAAACCAGATGTTTTGGGGTGGGATTAACTGAAGATCCCCATATGGCTGAGATCCTCCCAGCAGCATGTCCTGGGAAAGCACTTCTGTGGGAGGTGGCCACCACTGAACAAGGACCTGATGCCAGATGGTGATGGATACAGCTGTGCCTTGCCCAGGTCATGTCTCCTCCAGAAGCTCAGAGGAGCCACTATGCAACGGCTCATTTCTCCAGCAGATACAATCAACAGAAGGAAGCAAATAAAGAACAATCAATCATTTTAAAAGGTGGGAAAACCAGCCTCTTACTGATGTGAGGCCTGACAAAATACCCAAGTGATGTTCAGAGATGGTATGACTTGATAAGGTGATGAAAACACAACATGGGGGCAGAGAAAGAACTCAGGGCCCAGTATTGCACTGGACATGGGGGATGGCATCCTGCATGGGATCCCTGGCCAGCTGGGACAGGTCTGATGACACTGCTGGGGGAAGCAATAAGTGGTGTTTTGAGTCCATCACATGCCCAAACACTGAAAGAGAAGCACCCTCAAGTCCTTACCATAGGGGCTTTTCAAATGCCCTTAAAAAGGGAGAAAAACACCAACAACACCCAAACATTGGAGTAAGAATGAGTCACTGTCTAAAATCTGGACATTCATGTCACGTTATGGCAATGCTTTTGGGCCCCAAAGCTCTGAGACATTTTGGCAGCATGTGGTCCTCACCTGCAGTTTTGGATGGAAGAAACCATGAGCCACGCTTGGGAGAGAACAGGGGATGTGTACCATGGGGCCACACTTCTGGAATTGTCTGTCTACCCAAAGGAATCACTTTCCAGCTACAGCTCCTTCCCTGAGCCTGACTTAGGTCATCACAGGACAGAACTTTACCCCATTAAGCTCACTTGATATTAGTCTGTTGGGCTTTGCTCACTCTATGGAACAGTGGTGTGTTAATGTCCTGGAGCAACAATGTGTCAACATCTGGAGCAATGATGTGCAAACATCCTGAAGCAATGACATGCTAGTGTCTTGGAGCAGCGACATGCTAACGTCCTGGAGCCATCTGGAACCAAATCCTCACTTAAGCCATGGTAATACTTATTTTACCTGGGGACCATCAAACTTGTGGCTTGTCAGTTTTGGCACACCGTAGCCTCATAGAAACGTGCAAGACTGCCTGAGAAACTACACTGCATTATTTTTATTATTATTATATTTTCTATTTTTCTCTTTTTTTTTTTTATTCTTCCATGTGGGGCCCAAGCAATTCAGTTCATCCCCCATTTCTAATCCCAAAGCACGATAATTTATCCCCACTAAATTCTCCTTTCCACTACAGGAAGTCCTCTCTGAACGTAGAGCCTTTGTGGAGTTTTATTCGGTTCATCAAGGGACAGAAACATATGTCACAGCCTGTGTTTCCCATCAGAATGCACCTGAAATTCCAACTGTGAGCAAAAAACTGCCCCAACAAAACTCCCCACCCACAGCCAGTCAAGAAAAACCCAAGCCCATAGTCAATAATTCCAAGGAATTCACAGGAACCTCACTCACACTCACCAAACAAATTCCTTGCTGGGAATTATTAGCTTGTAAGTGTTTCTCTGTGCAGCATTGCGTCTCAGATCACAGTTTAAGAATCATTTGTCCAGAGTGGGCTGACTCCAGAGATGGGCAATTCACCATTTCATCCACCCATCCAGAGGGTAATGTCACTAAAAGAGGTCACAGCGTGGGGTCTGTTTGGTTATCAGAGAGTTTCTCTTTTAAAGTGTAAAGCCATCACACAAGAATGCCCACACCTTTGTACTCTCCTGCTATGAATGATTAGGTCTTCAGAAGAAGGGACATTTAACACTTGCTGTGTTTCATTTGGACAGGAGGCCAAGCAGCCTTCTCCTGCAAGACTGAGTGAGTGCCACAGAGCAGCCTATGGCTTACAAACATGAGAAACGTATCTTCCTCATCACTAATTAACAACAAACATGACCCATCTCAAGCACAGGAGTGCAGTGATTCAGCAAATGCTCCAGCAATGGCCTAGATGGCATTAATCAGCTCTTGTGTCAGAGATAATGTGTGGGGTCATTTCGCGAACCAAGTCCGTGGCAGCAGCTCCTGCACACCTCTGACTCAGCTACAGCTTTGAAACCATGAGGTGCCAGATTTCCCAAGCGACCTCAAGGTGGTTTCCCAAATGGGGAATCAAGTGCAGAGGGTTTGGAGCCCACACATCTGCAGTGGGACTGAGGCTCCATCCAGCTGTTCAGTAAGCCAGCCAAAGGGCCCTTTGTGGAGGATCTCACACAAGGGGAAGAATGTCATAGGAGAGGAAAATGTGCAAAAAACTTATTCTATGAGGCCAGTTTTTAGGCTTGGACCTGATGATCTCTCGAGGTCCTTTCCAATCCATATGATTCTGTGATTCTTTCTTCTGCCTTTCCCCCTGTATTCAGAAGATGAGTTACTTGGTGGAGAGTCAATGAGACCTCCTGAGAGCACCTGCTTTGTTTCTGCTCATACAGAGAGATGCTCCCAGGCTTGGTCCTTAGGTCTGGACTTGTGCTTGGGTCTGGAGCTTGCCATGGGGGAGGGATATCCAGCCTGCCTTTGACCACAGAGCATGCCCAGCAGCCCAGCTCAGCCCTGTTGCTGTGGGACCAGGCCCTGGCACAGGCTGCAGCTGTGCAGCATTGCTTGCCACAAACATTGTGGTGTGCAGACACTGTCCACAGAAGCCCTCAAATTTTGATGGTGCAGGTGAGAGAACCTGTTTGGCAAGTGCTCCATGGCCCAGGAATTTGGGTCTCTTAATCTGATCTCCACTTCATGACTGCACTGGTCCCATGGCTGCTATCTCCTTTGCAGAGAGATTCCTTCCTTGCAACTGTATCGCCACGCTGGGCACTCTGCAGCAGAGCTTCCTGATACCCCGTGTGCATCCCTGGGTGTGGAGTCACACCAAAAGCCACTGAAAAGAAGAACCTCTCAAGATTCCCCTTCTCAGCATTTTTTCTTTCCCACCACAGTGTGCACAAAGCTCAATTTTCCCAGGGCTCCATCTCCAGCCATCTCCTGTTTCCACTTCTGCCTGCACCAGGGACTACACACAGGTTGCCTCCTTTCAAATGTCAGCAGAAAGCAGGGTTCCTGCAGTCACAGATCTGCAGAGCAGCCCTCAAGCCAAAGTCCAGGCCACGAGCAGCACTGGGCATTATTTGGACCAAACTCAGAAGAGGTCCTTGCTGTCCTCACAGGGGGATGCTAACAGGGTCACTACACGCCACTGCCCTTCACGCTCCTCACAGATGTTCCCCAAGAAACATTCTCTGCAATCATTTTCATGCTAAGTCAAGCAGATATCAATATATTTACATCACAGGGAGATCTCCTGTACTCTGTGTTTGGATACTTGCAGCTTTTTCATTTAAGAACATCCATGTTTGGAAGCAGTTGGTGATTTTTCTTTCTCACAGGCTCTGCGATTCCCCACAGCCCCTAAGTGGCTTTCTGCCAGCTCTGCAGCTCCTCACCCCTCCGCCTGACAGCAGCACTGGCCATGACACATTTTGCAGGTCTGTGGGGGAAATGAACTACATGGGACAAGAATTTCCTTTTGGGGGAATTTCTGTAATTTTGAAATTTACCTGAGTTTGAAACATTAGTTCAAAACCAACATGTAATTGGAAAAAAAAAAGTTTCAAATGTCCTTCCAGAAGTACAAGGGGGACTTCACACAGATGTCAGAAGAACAATCTCCATCAACACAATCAGTGCTCCTCATTCCAGGACTACTCTTTGTAATAGAATATGCATTAAAAATTAATGAAAATTTGTTTTAAAAAAAGGGAAAAGAAGCTCTTTCTTGGGAAAGGCTGAGAGAGTGCCCTGATCTTGACAGGAAAATGCCAGTGTAATTTCTTGCACAGTCACTTTTGGTTGAAAGCTCAAAGTTCCCACAGAGTTTCAAACTTTTTGAGAAATGGCACTTTATCCTTTCCTTTCCTTTCCTTTCCTTTCCTTTCCTTTCCTTTCCTTTCCTTTCCTTTCCTTTCCTTTCCTTTCCTTTCCTTTCCTTTCCTTTCCTTTCCTTTCCTTTCCTTTCCTTTCCTTTCCTTTCCTTTCCTTTCCTTTCCTTTCCTTTCCTTTCCTTTCCTTTCCTTTCCTTTCCTTTCCTTTCCTTTCCTTTCCTTTCCTTTCCTTTTCCTTCCTTCTTTCCTTCCTTTCTTTTTTTTCCCCCTGACACAAAAGAACTCAACCTGCATATTTGCAGGCAGCTGTCTAAATAAGCTATGTCAAAAATATCTTCTTGTGACACTGAAGAATGAGCCCAAGTATTTTTGGTCACTGCAGGAGATGTACTTAACATCACACATTTTCCCTCTACACTTTTCCCAGTGCTTTTCCCAAGGCTACCAGGCAGTGCACGTCTCTGCTCCGGAACTTCATCCTTGGAGGTTTTGCTCCCCATCTTGGGCCCATCTGAACCTCCTGCTGTCATTTCATCCTATTCCCTCTCCTCTGACTCAACATGATTGCCTCTTCCCTCTTTTTTTGGCAGATAACCTTCTCAGGGACTGCAGCCATTTGTTCACAAAGTGCATATCGGTGCCCGCAGGCAAATTTTAAGTCCCTAAATCCCCTCTTAGGTGCCTCAGTGGTGCGATGAATCTGGTTCAACACTCTCTTAAGCAACAGACCCTCTGTAAACAGCCAGGGGACAGGCACATCCCTTTCTTTCCACTGCAGCTTGCCCTCCAGGATGAATGGGAGCATCCCAGCTTATTTTTTTTAACGCGTAGAGATATCTGCCTGGGAAAGAAGCCGCCTCCCCAGGATCCGCACGCTTTTGTGCATCAGCTGTAAGTGAATGGAGGGCAATTTTCCAGAAAAGTGGCTGGGCGTGTGTGTGACAGCTAGAAATTGCAGGGAGGCCCTGATGGATCAGGGAGAGAGGCTGCATCCCATAAATGGCCTTTCCCAGAGGAGGAGAAGGAGGAGGAGGGGGAGGGCAGCAAGGAAGGTGGGTGGGGGAAGCCGATACAACCACAGTGCCCTTTCTACTTCTGCAGAGAGGAAAGGCAAACACCATTCTCAAATGAAGCTGTGAGCATGGGGAAATCCTGCATTCAGTTCCAAAGACATGGCAGATCTAATGGCTGAGTGCCCCAAGCCCCAGTTTTCTCCCCGCCCCCGTGCACGCAGCTTGTCCCTTGCTTGCCACGTCCCCCCATGGCTCAGCCACCATTGCAGGGCTCTGCAGTGGCTTTCCCTACCTACATGAGTCGTGCTCACACAACAATGTGACAAAGGAACCTTGTAAAACTGGGAGCAAGAATGGTGTTTGGGCATCCGACCCCTGACCCTCCAACAATCTAGTTAATGATTCTGGTTATCAGATATACTAGCTCAGCAGTGCATCCATCACTGGGCTGACAGGGATTCAATCCTATAAGGGGAGGGAATGTGCAAACACATTCAATCCTGGCCCCTCCAGCCCCCAGTGTGCCTCTCCCCCAAATCAAAGAACAAACAGGGAGTTTCCATTAGTGGAAGATCTGCTGTGATTTATTGTAAAATAATACACAAGGAGGGCCTGTAGATGATGGCAATGCCACACATGCAGGATAAACCCACGAGATGCTGCTTTAGCTGCTAGTGTTCCTTGCAGTACTCTGTGAGAAAAGCAAAGAAGCAATTGGGCTTTATTTCCCATGATGGTCTTTGCCACCCATTTCTCTGCAATAGTGTAATTGCACTGGGTTCAATCTGCAGCCCAAAACTGAAGCCAGCAACTTCTCTTGCTGAACCTAAGGCTCACACCTTGTGCCTGTACTGTTTTAATATTCTGGCTCTGCACTGAAGCTTCTCATCCCATTTGTTTTCAGGCCCTGCCCAGGACATTATGACATTCCCTCCGCCCCATCCGGCCCATTTCCTCCAACCCACTTTCAATTGATTATTCTGCAATAAATCACAGCAGTCGTCACATGATGGAAAAGCTCTGCTTGTTCCTGGGTTTGGGGGAGGTTGGTAACGAAGCTGTCAGCCACAGCAGCCCCAAGGGCACCAAAGTGAGGATGAGAAAATTAGTCCTGCAACAGCCCCAGGGTTGATTTGTCCACACTTGGACCCAGAGCTTCCCAAGGCTGCCTGTGACCACTAGCTTGCCCTTATATTTTTGGATGTCACAGTATTTTCATGGTAAGCAAGGTCTGAGACAAAACACTGAAATGGGGCTGCTTAGGTCACCAGCTTTTTTCAAGTCTTGAAAAAATCTGGAGACACTTCTTCTGAACAGGCATTGCAGAAACAAGCCTGAACCCAGAGTCTCTAAAGACCTTTTACTCAAATGCCATCAGAAATCCCCACTCCTCTTTCATTTTCTTGCCTCATCATGTCACACGTGCGTGGGATGGGTGACAGGGAGGCATAGGGCATCTTTCATGGTGGGAATGTTCACCCTTCCAGCTTTCCATATGGAAGAAACGCCTCCAAAGGAGATGTCCAGAGGAATCTCCATCCAACCCTGGCTATCCAGGAGTACCATGAGACAACTGAGTGCATGCATTAACCAGCCCAGCATGCATCTGTTTTGCACAGCAATTATTTCAAATAAGGCCAGGGTTAATTAGTTGTTCCTGGTCGCTGCTGCCTGAAACAGGCCACCCTCTGTGCAAAGGGCTGCAGCACAGAGCAGGTCTGGCATTTGCCTTTGCCCCTGATTAGAGACTGGGCAGCTTTGGAGTGGTGGCAAATGCCATGCTGAAGTGGTTTTGGATCCCATAAGCTGCCCAAAACCTTGGCTTAGCTTTCCTAAAGCTCGCTGACAAGCAGATCACACAAGCACAGGACACAGGACAGCTGCCTGTAGCAGGGATAAGGCAGCACAGACACCCCTGGCTGATGGGTACTCCCTATGGTGCCCAAGGCGCAGGCACTCTTCCTGGAGGACCCAGTGCTCCCTGTACAGGCTCAAGGGCAGTCAAAACCCTCTTCACTGTGGGGTACAATATGGCCAAGAGCATCATCTGTACACAGCACTGTTTACAAGGGAGAGGCTGGCCCACCGCCTTGGAGCAGTTCATTCTCCCCCCTGCTCCCTGCACACTTCCCTACCCTCCATGCTTTTATTGGTTTCCCAAGGGAGCAGAACACAGCACAGGGAGGACAGCCTGAGTGATTTCTGGGTAGTGCTGCAACTCTGGAGTTTCTGGCTGGGCTCAGAGGGAGGGCTGTGTTAGGGAAGCTGCACTGCAGTCCTGCATGATAAGAGCAGATAAGAGAGTTCCTGCTGTGATTATGGCATGACCAAACAAGTTTCCTGATCCCATACCTAAGCCTGCTGCTCCTTGAGACAATACTGTTATCCCTGGCAGGAAAGCACAGGCAAGCAGGAGCAAACAAGAGCCACAAGCCCAAATGCCCTGGAGCAAATAAACATCAATATGTACCCTTGTCCAATACAAGGGGTTGGCTTCAGGATTCAGAGCAGGCAGATTTCCCAAGGAAATTTCCTGGCAGGGCAGAGCATCCTCACTGCATCAAATATGGAGGGACAGGGCAGGGGACATTCAAAGGTACAATGAAAAGAGAACAGGATGTGAACCAATGCTGAAAATATGACAAAAGAGTCCTGAAAAATAGGCTTAGCTGCAGTTTGCAATTGGATTCTGCAGGGGAGGTGAGGCTCACAGGAATGGAAATGTTCTCCGCTACACCAGCTTTTCCCAGCTCCACCGTGGATGTCACGACTGCTCCAGTGTGGTAGTCCAGCATGCTCTGAGCTAGCCCCAAACCACCATGGCCTGACCACTTTGTCCAGCAAAACATGCATGCAGGGGCCCTCTGCAGTACTGCATGTGTGATGTGGGCTTGGGCAAGAGAAGAGCCTGGCTGGGCGACTGGTTCAAGCCTTGGTGGCACAGTCCCTGCTCTCTCAGGACCCGCCAAGCAAGACTGAGATCTCTCAGCAGTGTTTTCTTGTGGGGCTGGCCATTCACTGGGCACCAAGCTGGGAAAATACTTGCTCTCAGCGTTAGGCTGGTATTGGCATTTTAGGGTAGACCATGTGCTGACCCACAGGGGAAGACTGCTGAACTGGGACCTCACCGACAGGGTTTTCCCTGCCTGATTTCCCTCTACCTTGAGGGGATTATGGCTTTCCTTTCTGGTGAGCTAAGGGCTTTATGGTGCTTTATAGCTTGCTGGGCTGCTGTCCTAGCAGCAGACCAAAGCAGAGACCTCAGGGCACACTTGGGACTGTGCTTCTCCGGTATCTTCCATACAGTTGCTTGAAGGAAACACTCCCAATTTTAAAAGCAGATATATTGCACCACTGTTGAATATTCAACTCCTACTGAAAGCATGTAGCCACTTACCATGTGATTCTTACCTTGTTTATACAGCGGTGAAGTCGCTGGGGCTATGCCAGTGGAAAACAAGTGCAAATGCAGGCCGAGCAAAGGCCATGCCTGTGTGACTTGGTGTACAGCTCAAAGTGTTTCCCAAACCTCTTGTTTTTGCAGGTTTGGTGTGTCTGCACTCATTTAATTGTAGTGCCCAGCCTGCAGTCTGGACAAACAGCATAACGTCATGCCCGGGTGTGATTCAGCGTGTACAGTCAGTACAAAGGAGCACATAACGACCCGTTCGACCATGGTATTCAGCAAAGCCCACAAGAAAGAGCTTTCCAGCTATCTCAGAGGGCTCATTTGCATCAAGAGCGACGGTTGGCTTCTCTGAACGCTTCTTGGCCTGCCCGAACAGTGCCACCCCAACGGCTCTCAAGAAACATTTTAATAGGTACCACTGGATAAAACTCTGTAGCTGCTAATCAGAAAGCTGACTAGAAAAATTGCTCTGAAATTATTTTTTTCCCCATTAGAAGCTAATTTGCATAAACACATAGGGATCACCAGGAGGTTTTGCTGTTTTTCAAGCCAGTTTCTGCAAAGAACCCATGAGGCAGAGAATATGTTCTGGTAAATACCTCTGGCCTTGTCCTGAGGTGCAGTGGTTGGACATAGGGTTTTTTCCATGAATCTCAATGGGGTGTTCACTCCTGTGAAGACCTGCTGGGTGAGCTACATCCTTTCATTTTGAGAGTCAGGTCAATGGTTGTGGTAGACCATCTCCTGGTGTTTTGCCTCTTGGGTACTGCGTTTTGGCAAGGGGTTGGCAGCTCAAAAGAAAAGAAAACCACGTGTGTCTTTTGGCCAGCTCAGGCCCAGGAGATCAGAAGGTGTGTGGAAATAAAAGACATTAATTATATATTCAAGTGGTGGTAGTGATTTCTACTTAACTAAGGAACCAGCTACCAAGTCTCCTTGTCTCTACCACTGCTCAACCGATCAGCAATTCTAGTGTCAGAAGAACACCAGTGATAATTTATCACGATTAAAAGTGGAATAGGTCTCTATAGATGTAATTAGGTATGCTCTAAAAGACACTATAGCTAAGCCTTGCAGGCATGTGTACTTGACCACAGAGGGCCCTCATCAGAACATCAATTACTAATATATTATGGCTAATGACGACAACCAACAGTTTCTTGTCCACATGAATTGCAATTATACATTCTCATTTGGCTGGAGAGTCCAATTATCACGAGAAAATTTTTCACTCATACAGGACAAGAAATACTAGTAATGCCTACAGGCTGTTCTTTCCTACCTTACTATTATTATTCTGTTTTCCACTGCTAATATGTCTCAATATTATTTCAAACATTATTAGATTGGTATGGATGATCACCCACCACTTCTCTCTTTCACCATTTCCCATGTGTCTTTAGATGCTCCACTTTTTTACCACTAGCCTGAAGGCAATATTCGATCTCTTAAACTGACCATCACAAGAGGGTCTGCCAATCTTTATTGCACCACCAAACATTTTTTCAGTCTGACATTTGACATCTGAGCTACGTGTTCCTTTCACCTCGAGTTCACCTTTGCAAATGTTGCTTCTCTAACAAGCATATTTTGAGGGCCGCTGCCCCTGATATCCTATGCTGTGTCCTACACTTCACAAATTGCTCTATAAAGATCATAGGAGGTTGAATCAGCTTTGGAGGAAGACTACCCATCTCCATCTAGAGGTGGCTATTACCCATGTGTAATACATATAAGCAATATAATACCATATGGTAAGCGATACCGTAATAGATCCTCCAGAAGTAGTGCATCTTAAGAGGCTCTGTAAAGCAAAGATAGCACCATCAGCTCTTCTCACAGCTGGATGTGAAATGTGTTGAGGCACTACTGTGAAGGGAGCTGTAGAAGTATATTGGCTAGACCCCAAAACAAATGAAATGACACAAGGAGGAGGCACTAGGAAAGCTTGAGGCTGTCTGAAGGGGAAAGTCATCGCAATCCCAGCAGACTCAGACAGGCAGTGCTGATGTCCTGAGGTGCTGTGATGGATGGGGAGGTAGTGCATTATCTGGCTGAAACCACTTCCCCAGCTCTGGGGAATCCCAGCACATCTGTGAATCATATCCTGAAGTGTACAGACCAGAGCTCAGTGATGTCTGCTGTCACATCCCACTGTCTCTCTGGACTGCTCCCAGGGGAGTACAGAGGGCTGGCAATGCCTAGGGAAAGCTCAACAATATCCGATCCAGCAGCCAGCACCTAGTCCCACATCACTGTCACTGCTAGGGAAACTCCTTCTCAACAAGATTTGTCTTCCTGCATCTGTAAGGTAGTCTCCAGGCATAGCAGGATTGCTTTGGGACACTGTTCTATCACTCATCTGTCTGCTGAGGTGTGAAGACACGAGTATCTCTGTGCCAAATTTGTCTTCTGCTGTGATGCAGAGCCTGCATTTCTGGTTTGCTCTCAGAAAAGCTGCTGTTGGGTTGGGTCTTTGGATGCTAACGCTAAGCCTTTTCTTGTAAATCTAGAGAAAACCTTCTGTCTTCCCTACCATCACCAAATTGTCACTGGGCCAAAAAGCTGCCTAATTAAAATAAAAAGAAAAAAAAGAAAAAATATTTAAAAGAAAAAAGAAAGGAAAAATAAAAACCAGGAAAAACCTGAACAAAACATGCCAGTGAGCTCAGGAACCACTTTTCATTCTTTGAAATGTCCTGACTGATGACAGCTCCTGCCCAGGATGCCCAGATATGAGCTGCCCATTGTGGCAGCCTCTTCTCCATGGGGAAGGAAGATGTTGCATTCAGTGATCTCTCTTGTCAGGCTGAGGGACTCCGCCTCAGGACTGCATGTGCCTGTTTGCCACTCAATCAAAGAACAAGTTGCTGTCTAGAGCGAGGCCAGGGGCTGTGTCCTTCACATTCACCTATCCTGCAGAACTGGAGGGGAGCCAGCACTGGGCCCATTGCTTGTTTCACCCCAGACATTATTTTGATGCATCACAGAGAGCTCACACTCAGCTCTGAGAGCAGACCGAGGTTTCTGAGCCCAAAACATCCCTGGCCACAGCTCCAGTCCTAGCAGGAGCTGCTGTGCTGTGTCATACCTCTCTACTCTGATGACTTTTCGGCATCCAGCCTTTCTAACCCTTTCTTGCTGAATAACCCTCTGCAGCCACATCCTGCAGTCATTCACAACCCTTTTACTCCAGTCAAACCTGAAGGCAGCTTGTCACTCGTTTCAGCCTGGCAGCTGGGCCTGACTTTCAGAAAGCAGGACATTGCAATTAGTAGGGTTTTGTTGCCTACAAAACAGAGCCGAACACCACTTATGTTTTTCTTGGAGTCCTCACTTGGCTTGAAGGTCCTGGTCCAGCCCACCATGGAGCCTGTCTCACTGAGCAGTCCCCTCCTTCCCGCCTGGAAGGGACGCAACACACTGGAATCTCATTCATGCATCTGCTGTTGCACCACTGCTGCCAATCCAGCCTGGGCTTTAGGAGAGGAGAACATGATCGCTTTGCAGGGCACTGGTGGAGTCACCGCACAAGCGGAGAAGACCATCTAATCCTCACATTCCTGCAGGAAAGAAAGCCCCAACTGAGCTAAACATAAATGGCCAACGGTGTGTGTTATTTTTAAGCCTGAAAGCCTGAAGGCAAGGTTTAAAGGCGAATCTAATGGCATTTTTTTCATGAGCTGTCTTAAGTCCCCTTGTCTCTTGCCTGGATTGCGTCAGCCAGCAGTGACATATTTCGGTGTGGTGGCTGTCTCTGTCCCTGTTCTTATGGTGCTTTAAGCCTCCATACACGGCTGGAGTGGGCAAACTGAGACACAGAGCAAATGCTGGCTTCCATCTACATGTCTTGTCATCCTGGATTGACAGAGCCGGCAGAGCGGCCTCACGAAGGGATAAAGTCAAACGATATGCCTGCCTGATGTTTGGTGTTATACCCTGCCTCTCCTCCCTGGAGCCAAGGGGAGGCTCTCTATGCCCCGTGCTGATTTCCCTGCCCGACAGCTGTCTGTCACAGACCGAGGGATGGCAAGAGGCCCTGGGCAGCCCCGCTGTGCCGCACCACCTCTTCCCTGCCACTCCAAGATGGAGCTGAGGATGCAAAAGCCTGGCATGTATCCTACTTCCCCTCTCTGCTCTATGGCCAAGGAGAGCTGAGCCTTCCCAAGTGCCTGGGAGTATCACCGTGCTCCCACATGCTCCCCTCCCACCACTGTCAGAGCACCACGCACACCCCAGCCGAGACAAAAATCCACAGCTTCACACTATGGAGATATCTAAGTGCAGTATTTAGCCACTTTGTTGCTGTGCTGAGCAGTGTTAAGAGATGAAACAAGGGAAGTAGTAGCACAGCACAAGCTCCCCAAGGAGCCCTGGGGAGACAGCTGGATGAGGGCATGCATCCATGCACCCATAACACCCAGGTGCAGCAACCAGCTCCCACCGTGCTTAGACTGCAGTGACTGAGCACCCTGGGTACATACTGCTATTGCATGGCACTAAGCAATGCATTCCTGTTCCCACTGCAAGCAACTGCAAAGGCAGCTGAGCAGTCCCCAAAACCACGCAGTATCTGCCATACTGATGCTCTGATATCCCAGCAATCATTTCTGACAGCAATGCCTTTTTTTCTGAGACTGCTCCAGCCAACTCTGCCATAACTACAAAATATAACCAGCTTCGACTTTTGCGATGTTTTACACTCTAAAATGAAGAGGTTTTTGTTACAGTACAGATGGCTTTTGCTGAAACAAGCAGCCATTCGATCTGGGATGAAATCTGGAAAGTAGGTGGTTGGGTTTGGAGGGGTTTTTTTTGGAAGGAAAGATGACTCTTGGGCATAAAGAAGCTCAGGTCTTTCCCCTTATAGAAAGGATTGGGCCACAGTTGAGAATTGTCATGCCACAATGCCGATGAATGCAGCTAGACGGGCCCCAGGGATGAAGGCTGAGCGTGGATTTCAGCTCATCTTTTGGGATGGTCTCACCTGCTTACACATCAACACTGACTGACACTTGAGCCTGAAATCCCAAAATCCCTGGCCTATGTGCCCTGCTGCTCCCATCCTAGTTTCTCCGTGTGAGGAAGATAGAGCCATATGACACACAAAACCATCCCTGGTGCTTTGTTTTCTGAACACAAACCTTTTTGAATGAGCTGTCTTTTGTTTGTTGTTTTTTAGCTTTGGCTGCAACACCTTCTCAATTGCCCCAGCTCCTCTTCTCAGTGACCTCACCTGCAATTTTGCTTTTCTTAGTCCAGGTTTTTCTGTTCCCATCCTCTATCAACTGAAGACCCTAGTTCTCATGGACAGCAAAGATAATGGACATTGGATATATATCCTGCCCATCAGGTCAGCTTCCAGAATTCCCTCTCATCCACTGCTGTCTCAGGCTGGCACCAACGGGGCATCCTGCACAGCTGGATCTGAAAGCAACGTCCCCTGTACGAGCCAGGAAAGGGACTCCTTGTGCTGAGCCCCGCACCTCTAGCAGCAGCTGTCCAGAAGCAGCACTGACAGCTCGAGGTGGCAGCGCTGTGTTCATATGGGAGCATTTGGGCTTGTAACCAGGCTCTCGTCCCAGCTGGGTGAGGGCATCTGGGCAGACTTCAGCATCTGGACATCTTCTTCAGACTCCCTTGGAACAGAGGACTTCTCCTGACTTGGTGCAGAGAAAACAAAGGAGAGGAAACACCAGCATCGCTTTGGGGATGGAGGCGAGGGGACCCGTTTCTGAATTTTTTAATTAGTTGGATTATGAAAGGGAAAACAGTATCACCTTAAAGAAGCCAAACTGATCTTATTAGCAGTATGATTATGAATGCACTGCCTTCCCAGGCAGAGGAAAGGTGCTCATCTTCAACACTTTCATTAAAATAATGACTTCCACCACCTTTCTCCCCTCCCTCACCCCCAGCCCCACCATAGGTCTTCCCTCTCCCATGCTGGTGACTCTGCTGGGATATGCCCCTGATAATCTTCTGCTATCCTGGGGGCCTGGGAGGCAGGAGGGCCATGGAAAGAATCCCAGCATTTCCATCTGTTGAATTCCCGAGCGGCAGAAACCTGACCCCGCAGGGAGTGGGTACTCGCTGCATTATTGCTGCTGAGGCAGAGCGAGCAGCCTGTGCTCCTTGTCATGCATTATTAAGCAAGCTCAGAGAGAGGGAAAGACACCAACGGGAGGGTGAGTGAACCTGAAAAGTGGAGAAGTCAAATCTATCCCCACAATAAAAGAAAATTTAAAAGTAAATTTTCAACCCTGAGCAGCCTCTGTAGCCAATGCAGCAGCTGCTTCCATGGGCAGAGCTGACCAGATCTGAGACAGAGACATGACAGCCATGCTGATGGTTTGCTGCAGTAGCGTGGGATTTTTCCATGATTTTAGCAACTTCCTAGAAAGGGAAGGAGCCTGTGTGAAAAAGGCATCAGTAAAAGTGAAAGCCTGCAATGCCCTTGTTTCTATCTTAATTTGCTCAGAGCTGAGGGAATGTGAATACTTTGTCGTTGCATGAGCTGCCCCAGAACCAAACCCCACAGAGGTGGTGCAAGCCCATATAGTGACGTACGGGCTGCAAGCCTGGCCATGAGATCCTGGGGTGGCACCATTGGCACATGAGACTGGGGCACACCAGGCCTGGAGCATGTCAGCTCAGCTTTGGCTACCTGGGCAGCACATCTCCTTGGTCCCAAACACATTTGGGAGTGGTTTCAGAGCCCCCTGCCCCATGCAGGGCCCTGACATGGGCACAGAGCTCCTAGACCATCAGCCAAGACTACCCTGGGACCCACATTTAGCTGTGCAGGTGCATCCCTGCAGCTGCGCTCCCAGTGAAACAACTGCATAGCATAAGTATGAGGGCAGGGTTTGTCTTCTGGGAGTCCATCACCCATAGAGGTGGATGGGATTTGAGGGGAGTTTGAGGTAGGGGGACCCCGGAAGTCACCTGACTGTCCAACTGATCACTGTCACAGCATAAGCAGGATGGTCTCAACCAGCAAGCAATACTGAGCTCACCTGCGGGGAAAAGCCACCCAGAAGTGGAGGTCCTGGTCCAGAGATGGAAACTGGACCAGTCTTTCCCCAGGCATGTGTAGAAACAGATGCTTTTGCCCATTTTCCAGTCCAGTGGCAACTATTCCTTATATGGAAAAACAGGAGCATAGAGGAACTTAATGTATATCTAGTTGCTTTTAATGATATTTAATAACTTTGGCAAAGAAGCAGAATCATTCCAACTGATTCTTCATGAACCTGGAGCCTGTAACTTGAAAGTCTGTCTCAAACAGAGCAAAAATGGCCACTCCTGTTATTTGCAGAAGAGGCAAAATTGCAAAGGGCCAAGTATTGCAAAACCCCAGGCTCTGCAGAAGGTGATTTATAGTTACCTGCAAAGATGTGACTAAGGAGCTCAGGAATCCCCAGCTGAACAACAGTCCATTGATAAGCCCCAAGACACTGCGGGCCAAACTCTTGGCTACCCCCCATCTGACCCCTGGCAGTGTCCTGGGCTTGCCCGAAAGGCGAATGTGTGCAGGTGAGAGGCAGCTGGGAGCACAAGAGGACACTGCTGCAGGCCAGGGACTCCACACACCAGGGCTGATTTGCTTTTGTCAGCAGAGGATAGACCAAATCCATCGCTGAAGGCAAGTGGCCTCATTGTTGCCAAGGGGCCGAGGGTCAGACCTCTGCTAATAGGGTTGATTTTTTTTTCCAGGGAGGTTTTCTTTCCACTTGTGCTCCTGGAAATGCAGAGGCACACAAATAGAAGAGGACAAATCAATAAGCATTTATGAGCCTTGAAAAAGCTTTCTCCTCACTCAGGTAAAAATCCTAGTTGTGCTCTTTATGCGGCTGTGATGATTCATTATGCTTGCCCTCTCCCCCACAGGCAAGCAGAAATAAACAGGAATACTTTCCAAATTCAGGAAGGACACCCTCTGTCCCTCCCTCTTTTCCCCAGAGTTAGTGTAATTTTCTCCTGTCCGCTCCAATAGCTGTCCCTGAAGACATGCCAACTCCTGAACATACTTGCTTTGCTGTAGCATAGCCTGACATAAAGGCAATCTTCCTTCCTGGCCATGGACACATCCCCAGTGGACAGCTCATTTCCCTGGGTGCCAAAATACTCCTCCAGCCCTCTGAGTTCTACTTTTGCTGTCACTGGAGTCAGAGGCAAAAACTTCCCCCGGCTCCAGCAGGAGCAGTTTTCACCCAGCAGATCCACGCGTATGGCCGTATGCTGCTATCTCTCCCTGCTCTATTTTCCTTTCGGCCCTATCTGCTTCATCAAAGAAAGGGAGCTGATCAGGGCCGTGGCACGGGTGTTTGCACAAAGGCAGTAATTCAAGCTGCCGTGCGAGCTGTTTTGGCAGCGTAGCCTAGGCACCGCTTGTTGTTTCAGCTGACCTCTTTGGTAGGGCCCGGCCCGGCTGCCTCACCGTGTGCAGGTGGCTCTCACACCAGCCTTGGGTGATAGTGGTTTTAAAGCCATTTTCTTCTGAGCTGCATGAGGATGAAGTGGCTCATGTCCTCCTAAGCAAGGCACACAAAGGTCCTCCTACCACCAGACAGCTTGTGCCGTGCACTGTTTTTAAGACTCTGCATGGCCAAGAGGCTCTGGGCTAAGGCAGCAGCCCAGTAATAACACTAAGAGTGAGTGCTGCCAGGAATTTGCCTGGAGTGGGTGCTTGCTTGGGCAGGACAGCCACACTGCTCACCGTCCTGCTGCACATGAGCACACATCCATCACTCTCCTGGGATGGGGCCATCAGTGCCTCCACCATCTCCCTCTGAGGACAAGCATGGCAATTCAGAGGAAACCATGATTTTCTTTCACGTAACTCTCCCTTTTGTAGGTGAATCCTCGTGTGGAGGGAGACACCCAAGCCCCTGTGCTCCTCCTTTGCAGTGGCCTGTGGTGGTGCTCTCTGGCTCCTGCTCTGAGGCACTTTATTCCAAACCTGTTGACACCATCCAAAGTCTTTGTAATGAGTTTTCTGGCCCCCAACGGGTATGGAGAAAGTGCAGGGTGAAATTCCCTTTCGCTGCACGCCTCGGTTTGGTTTCTCCCCACTGAGAGAAATTCCAGGATGGAGAACAGTCAGATCAAAGAGAGACAATCCCAGCTGAAACATGCACAATTTGCATATTCCATTAAAAAAAAAAAAAATCAAAGGGGAGGGTGTGTAAAATATTTGCACCCTGGAGCATATACAATGTATGCCCCAACAAGATGCTCCATGCAGGGCTTATACTTATTTACTCTTATGCCTAATAACAGAAAAAAATAAAACCAACCCCCCCCCTCAAAAAAAACCCAACCCCAAAAAAGAAAGAAAGAAATAGAGGCTGCTGTAATTTTCACATCCCAAAGGATTCTGGCTCATCTGGTATGCAGACCATCTCCTTGAAAGAAACACAGATAGCCCTAAAAATCTCGGGCTGATTTTTGGCAAATTACTTACTTTTGAAGGTCAAACTAAATACATTCCTTGTGCAGTGAGAGGTCCCCATTGATAGAAATCTTTATTTCTCTGGTTCTGCCATTTCATTTAACATTTGATAGGCCCCAAACACAGGGGAGGTGACTGGAGGATACATGTAACTTTCTCTGCCAGAATTTGGAATGGTACTGTCAAAAGTCAAAATGGCAAAGCTGAGTTTGTTTTAGGCTGAGAAAAGGACAGGTTGTGAATTTAATCCTGCCACTGGCTCTGCTGCCAGCCAGCTGGGTGACAGTGACAAGGTCATTGCTCTGTGTCTCTGTTTCTCCATCTGTAAAGAACGTTATTGATCCCTTTTTGGAGTATTTTGAGATAGACTGTTAGCATTAATATTCTTACTGCCTTTTATTACTGCTGTGGTGACTATTAACACTGCTAGCCCACGCTGCACCAGCCTGGTGTTTGAGTACCAGCACACCCTCTTGCAGCAGCAGGGGTGGTGGCACTTATTTGCATGGGGAGATGTGACCAGTGTTGCTTATCTGAAGTCCAATGACTGTATTCTTCCTACCTGTCATTTCAAAGTCAGAGCAGGTCTGCACAGCCTTCTAGCAGGGGATGAAAAATAAAACAGACTGACTGGTCAGTACCCCCCTTGGAACAATGGCTTGCAGAGTTCCTCTGCCGACCCCCATCCATGAAGCCTTTCTCCCAGCAGCTGGTCCAGCTCACACATCAGCATGCCCTGAGGGATGCAGCAAAGGCTGCAGGGCAGCACGTGGAGAGGAGAGGCGGGGGAAGACAGCAGCGGGCACACACCCAGATGGGAAAGCACCACTGGCAAGAGCAGAGCATCTCCTCATGATCTCGGCTGCCCCAGCCCTTCCCTGGGCAGAGGCAGAGCTGTTGGGTCTCCCTTGCAGAGCTACTGGCTGGAGGAGACACTCCATTCGTCTTCTCCACAGAGAGCCCTCCTGTGCCACCCCTCATGCTTGCCTGAAAATCCAACATGCTCCGTGCCTCAGCCTCAGCCGCAATGCCTCCCTCCAGCTGTCCTCCCCCTCCAAGGGACCAGGCATGGTGTCTGTGCATGGTAATGCCCTAAGAAAGATGTTTTCATCCTCCCATTGTGTTCTCCTGGCTGTTAGCATGCCGCAGCAGCGCTGTATTGATTTGCTTAAAGGCAATAGTCGAGTCCCTCATAATTTATTGAAAACCAGCCGGGTGGTTTTTGCTGACTCCCACGCCTTCTGTGGCTCACATTAATAGTGATCAGGTGCCAGCAACGAGTCGTTTTTGAGAATACAATCCCTCTCACAGAGCATCTTCCAAGAAAAAATAATACTCAGGAAGAATGCACCTCAAGACATCAAGCGTTTTAGCGCTGGTTTGTTTGCTTTTTCCCAACAGCCTGCCTCTAAGGTACATCATTTCTGGCATCAGGTTTCCTCACGTAGAGACCATTTAAGTACTTAAGGTGCTCTCTATGTACTCAGCCAAATGTTTTGCCAAGAAACCTAGAATTTCTTTGCTTTAAAGGCATAAAGTCTTCCATCTGAGTCTTAATTATAGGGTTGAATACACAATGAAACTGCAGCTAAGCCCCTACATGTATGGAATGTAACACCACTTCACTGCGCCTTACCTGAAAGACAACTTGTAAAAAAGCCACAGATGAGTAATAAACTGGAAGGACACTAATAAGAAAAGAGAAAAGATTAAAAAAAAAAAATCCCTCCAGTAAATAATTAGCCTTTTCAGATTATGCTCCTCCTGATAAAAGACAAAGAGCTCTGTCAGGAAGTGACTCCATCTGAGAAGCTACTTCCAGAAAATGTGGTTTTAGTGGTCTAGACCATCTGCTCATGGTCACAGAAAGGGTGGATCTGAACCCATTTGCAGTTGGACCACTGCAGTGTGGGTGCCAAAACTCTCCTGAATTGTGCTTCTGGGCTGGGTGTCTTAGGGGAGGCAGGAGGAGTCCCGACTCCCCCCTGGGAGAAGGAAGCCCAAAAACCATTGCTGCTGGGACATGTCCTTGGTGCTATTAAAGATCTACAGTGCTGGAGTCAACGGGAAATTTGTCCAGGTTTCTGTGGGATTGAGGTCAAGTCCATCTGCAAGGCTCATTTAGCACCTGGGCAGTGGCCAAGGTGGCTTTGGCAATGCAGCAAACCCAGCTGCTGTTTCGGCACTGCCCTGAGGCTCTCTGGGGCACAGCAAAGCCATGAGCAGTGGACTCATGGCCATGCTGACACCGCAGTAGCACTATACTCACCCGACTGGCTTCCCATCGCACCATTTTTGAGCCATGGGGTTTTAGTGAGAGGAAACAGTGTGGATAAAGTGTGGGGGCTCTGGAAGGAGAGGGGACAGGCTGAGCTAGGACAGCACATGGGGTGGAAAACCCTGGAGAGTTTGATCTCCACACCAGGTTTGCCTTTCACCACCTCATCTGTGATGTGTCGCATGACCAAATGGCAGAGACAAACTCCCCAGAGAAATCCCTGGCACAGCCAGGTCATCTGCTGGGGGACAGAGACTGGGGGGTAACAGGCAATGAGGTCGAGTTAATGTTGCCATTACTTTGAAAGAAGCCAGCACTGCATTTCTTAGCAGGGGAAGAAGCCTCATCAAAGCATACCTGAAAGGAGGGAGCATGCTTCACCCGGAGCACATAATCTTCATTTTTAACCTGTAATTTATTTTTTTCCATTGAAGGATCAAATTAGTTGCTTTAGCTCCATCCCTAATTAAATGTTTTTCTTTTTTCCTTTTTCCAAATGGCAAATTCCTGCAAATTCAAACAAGTCATATCACCTGGCAGAATTAATTTTTAGTCAGGACATGCCTGTCATTCCAAACAAATTAGATATCTGAAGGGGTGGGTTTAGCTGCATTTCTGTGCACTAACCAAACCAAGTGGTTACGAGCCACATGGGGCCAAAAACTATGTTCTTCAGGTGACAGCAACCCCTATGCATACCAGCACCTCGCTGAATCAAAGAGTAAACACCCATTGTACTCAGGCATATGCTGCCGTGGGTCCCTGAACCGATGTTTAATGACCTTGTCAGGGAATGTGTTCTGTACTCTTACATTTTTAAGAAAGCATAATAGTGCTTTTGTCTTCTGTTTTTTCCTGTGTGGCAAGTTGCAGCTAGTCTTCAAACTTAGCTTAAAAACTTCACTTATTACTCCTGGACAGTTCTCTTGCCAGTTCTGAGCTTTCTTTTTTCTTTTTTTTTCTCTTTCCTTTTTTTTTTCCTTTTTTTCCTCTTCTCTTTTTTTTCTCTTTTCTTTTTTTTCCTCCTTTTTTTCTTTTCTTTATTTTCTCTTTTCTTTTTTTTTCTCTTTTTTTTTTTTTTTTCCTTTTGAGCTGGGTGTCTCAACAGATATTGAACTACTACTATTTTTTTTTAAGTGCCGTAATTGATAGTTTGCAAACCAGTGGTGTGTCTGTGCATGTGTGTATCTGCAGACTCTCAGTCTCTGGTTCATTGAATTACCCATACAGCAAGAACATAACTTCTGCCTGAAGACCTACAACGAGCAGCAAGGCTCTGTTCAAAGGGCTCTGGTGTTTAGTGTCTCCTCCTTCTGCTGGAAAGTTCACTAGGTGGCTGCCTTTTGGCATGTGCCAAAGTCCCACTAAATGAAAGACTCCAGGGGCATTTAAGTGCAGCTTTTAGAGACACTGAGAAGGGAGAAAATGCAAAATTCATCACTGAAGGGAAATTTTCTCTCCTCTCCATCCAGAGGCTTTCAGGAGAACTAAGGGCTCTTTTTTCCCTTGTTTGTCTTGGTGAGGGTAGGGATATCCAAGGCACACGTACAGTTCATAAGCCTGCCATAAATTCACAGCTACAGAACTGGAAAGTTGGTCTTTCCAGCATCTAAACCTGCAGTGCAGTTACAGGAAGGGACACTTTGTTACAGATGAGATAACGAATTGCTAGCATACATCCAGAAAGTTCATGCAGAAGCTTCATGAAAATTTCCATGGTCTCTCATTGGAATTGGGAGGTTCAAAAAGATGATTTGTGATTAGGAGGTAATAGGAACTATTTGGAGCACTCAGAAAGAAGTCAGGGCTTTTTGATGACTTTTTCAGTGCAGCTGTGGATTCTTCATAATTCCTTATGTTTTCCTTTTTAACCAGTGTTAATTACTGGAGAACAATGTTTGCAGTACAGTGTAGGATGCATCTCATTGTGTTTTAGGCATTTACCACACTGCTGTCATACCAGAATTCCCTTCCTAGTCATGTAACAGATTCTAGAGAGGGATGGATGTAATTTATTTTGGGCAGCCATTTTAGCATGAGGCAAATCTATGATGAAGCCACTGACTCTAAAGAGACACCAGCAGGCTAGATGGTAACCAGCTAGGTGGAGATACCTGGAGCTAGGGAAATGAATTTCACCCTAGGTACTACTTAAGTGTTGAGCAGGTTTACCAGCCAACTGCTTTTGCTGCAAAATTTGTAGGAAAATTAGTCAGGGAGCTGGAGGAATTTGGCTTTAGGCAAGGAATATTATCATTTCCTGGCAGAAAGAAGAGGCACTGAGAAGCAAACAATTAGGAGAGTGTATGAATATTAAAACCCAAATAGCTCCTGAGGTGCCTGTTAACTCTGCTAATACCTGGATGGAGCAGAAGACACACAATGGGCCTTCCTAAAGAATATGAGTACAAGGAGTTAAGGAGTCTTGGATAAGCTGATTTTACTTCATGCCCTCTGAAGCCTCTCAAGAGCCAACACCCTGCTGCAGGGCAACTGAAGAAGGGAAGCCCAGGGTCCTTGGTCTCAGCCATGGAGGGCTGCTTTTCCAACATCACCTGAGAGCATCTTCAAGCATGCTGGTGTGAGGGAGCACCCTGGGAAACCTCCTAACAGTTATGAGATCTGATGCAATGACATCTGAAAGAATCAAGCTCCAACTCTTAGCCAAGAGATAGACCCACTTACTTTTGCTCCTGTAGCCTGAAGAAGAGCTGTGCAGGAGGTAGTGACTAACTGGAAAGGTGGGTTGAAGCTCCACCACATGCCACAACCATGGGTGTACGCAACCAGCTCTGCAGGGTGAACACTAGAAAGAGATGAGATGAAGGATGGAAAGACACAAATGGGAGGGTGGGTACAAGGCCCTAAGAGCATGATTTCCCTGCAGCATGCTCGAAAGGGGACTCAATTTCATCACTCTTGCCTCAGCTGAGTGGTTCACTCTTTACTCTAGATCAGGAGTGGCTGACTCCATACACCACATCCCTGTGCTGCCACATACTGCAAGCCTCCTGAGAGCCAGCAGTCCAGTATCCCAACCCAGAGGCACCACACCACACTCCAGAGATGGACACCTAACTGAGCCCCAAGATAGCCAGGAGATGTTACTGTGGGCAGGATGTCTCCCTTTCCCTGGTTGGAATGCAGGCAGTTCAGCAGCTCCCATATTGGTGTCATGCACATGGAGCCCATGCCAACACTTCTCATGTGCTAACACACCATACAGTCTGCACATATGTGTGAGCACATGCTTTCACATGTACCTATGGGCAAAGCTTCGTAGGGTTATGGATACAATAGACACCTGAGTCTTCCCACAGTGTTATAGGAGACTGCTGAATGTACTGTCTGAGCACTAAGTCAAACATCTTGGGTCCTGTACAAGTGCCCCACATGAAGATAATGCTTCCTTTCCCAAAGCGCTTACAATCAAAACCTAAGAGCAGGGGCAACAGGTGGACACAGACAGCCAGGCTGGAGAAGCACACGGCAAAAAAGGAAGCCAAGGAATGCATGTGGTGATGATGAATCTGCATGTCCCTTTCATTGAGATGGGCTTTGCCCATTTCTTCCAAAGTATTGCATCAAAAAATGCTCCATTCTGGGTTGTACAGATAATGCTGGAAACAAAAATGAGCCAGCCATAACCATGCACTCTATTATGGGCAAACACAGGCAGCTCATCAGGGCTTGTGTCCTGCACAGGAGATCCCAAATTAGATATTTTTTGTTTAAATGACACTTCTGCCCTTGCAGCTTTTCTCAGCAGCTGTCCTATGGAGGACTATGTTCTATATCCGTTTGTTTACCTACTCTGCTGTAGGAACCGTTCCTATGACAGCTCCTGTTAGAGGGAACACCTGCAAGTCTGAAACCCCATGCTCCTTGGTTCAGAAATTAATTGTTCATCTTGATGGCTGAAGCCTGAATACTTTTTAAAAGGGGCCAAGCAAGAGTTTCCAAAGAGCAGTTAGAGCTGTGTATGGGGAGTTGCATCTAGAAAACGGCAGCTTTGGATAAAGATTTCCAAAATTCCCCTCTGCCAGCATATTATAAGAAGGATTTGAACTAAAAAAGTGCAGTTGCCTTCCTTTGTTAGCTACCTGTTGGATGAGAAGTCTCTTGGACCCCATGGCTTGTTGTAGCAGGCACTATGCAAACATAGAGGACAGAGTTCCCAGAGTTTACAGTAATGTCACAGGATGGGCTTTTAATTCTATTCTGCTCATTATTCTTCTTGCATTCTGCTCATGAACAAGAGCTGGGGAAAGATTGCTAGCAGCTTCTCACACCTCAGAAACAAAAGCCAAATCCAGAAAAACAAATATCCCATTCAGATGCTCCTTCTGTATTGGCTGCAATTAAACTGACATCCAACCTGAAGTTCAAATTCTGGCAGTGTTAGATACCCAACATCCAACAGCAGACATGGGAAAAGCAGGCCAAGATTGCTGCACCAGTAAACACTACAGCAGTGGCATCAGTGATTGGTGTAACCTTCTGCCAACAGAAGTATGTCCACTGACTGTACCAAAGACACCAACCTGGGGTGCAGTAGCTAGACTGCAAACGTGCTGTTTAGCCCTTCTCTGTCTGGCACGAGGCTGTTCCTTGGGCTATGCTTGCTAGAATATTTGCCTTAGTGTCTAGGCTGTTCTTGCCACTTCCCCAAAAGACGCTCCCATGATTTCCTAGAGTACAAAACAGGAAAAAATATTTTTAATGGGCTATTTTGCCTTATCTGTGGGTCTTTCCACAAAGCAGGATGAAATGTGGCTTCTGCACTGTGAAGTATGGGGTTGCTAGCACATTTCTAGCAAGGATAATGTGACATGAGCTTTAATAAGTACAAATACCAGGAGAACAAACCCACTGGGGACCTGAGTAACAGTCAGGCAAAAGCAAGATTCATGGTGCTTTTGCTGCCCTGCTCCTCCTGCTCGTTAGATGAAGGCAGACAGGGCATATTACAGTGACAGCTTTGCTCTGCTGCCTCACCCAGTCTTTCATCTCTTGGTTAGTATCTCCTTACCAGGGGTTTTCTGTGCTCCCCAGTTTGAACACTCTCCTCCACCACCTTCCTTGACACTTCCCATGATTCACGAGTGTCAGGCAAATAAATTGTAAGAGGCAAATAAAAATACCACTTGTTTAAATTTCTGATTTCTGGCCTTTGGCTCTATCCTGGTGGGATTCATGACACACTCCTGAGATCTGTGTCTGCAGCTGAGCAGCCATGCCCAGGGCTGACCTTACACACTTCATGCTGGTGGACGGTAGCAAGCTGAAGAGCAAGTGAAACCTCTGCAGACAAACTCTTCTGCCTTAGAAATGCAAATCTAAGCACACTATTTCACATTTTGGCTCCTGCAGAGATACAGCATGAAGCAACTTGACAGGGTCCTGTCTCAGAGGCCAGATTTCAAGAGTGACCTGAGAGGTCACTTCAACCCCACTCCCCACTACAAAAGCCAACATGGGAAAATGAGACTCGTGTCAGAACCATGTATCTGGATGCATATGGTGGCCCAGCAAGCTGCTAGAGCAAACACTGGCAGCACCACCCCTTGACTCGCCCTGTAACACAATACAGAGCAGCTCCCAGGATTGATGCTTTGCAGTGCCGTCACCCGAGGAACCACTGGGCTCTGGTGGTAAACTAATCCTCGAGGTGAGGCTGGGGGGCAAAGTGGAGCGGGGCACACTGAGAAGGATAATCCACATCTCCTTTAAAAATTAAAGCCATGTTCTGTGGCTCTGACACCAGGTTGCACTTTGCTCTGCGAAACACTCATGAAAGCCAGGAAATTTGAGGTGTGCAGGCTGCCCAGCTCTTAGCTGGGTGCCACCCAAACGGTCTTGCCTAGGTCTCTCTGCAGAAGCAGAGAGCAAACCCCATCCTCACACAGGGAAAACCCACTCCTAGGGAGCCCCAGAACTTGAGTGACATCCAAAATCATGTTTCCTGTCCATGGAGAGTGAGAGCCTGCTCTGCTTAGATAGCTCTGTATTTTCAATTTTCAGTATTCTATTGGCACCTACTCCTTGAGAGACACTTTTCTGCCAGATCTGGGACTTTGAGGCTGGAAGAGAAAACAGTGCCAGAGATCTCACAGCTCAGGGATGACAGCGAGGACTCAGGCAGGACCAGAGCTGTACGTATATCCCGGGTAGCTGCCCCTCTCCAGCCTTTCACAGGCTGCCACCTCACCGGGGTTATATTTAGCAAGGCATCTGCGGTGACAGCCATTTTTTCAGTATTTAGGAAATGCTAGTGCTGTCTTCTGGTTGGCTGCCAGGTGCTACTGGGAAACATGTGTTGGGATTATTTTCAGCGCTCCCACCACCACGGTGCCCATCAATCATGCCAGTGAGGCTGCTTCAAGTCTGTCTGGACCACAGCAGCCTCTCAAAGTCCTCCTGTCTCCCTGGGGTGGGGGGGAGCATGAGCTCAAGGAGGCTCAAGGAAGGCATGTAGATAATTTTTTAAAGAAATTCCTGTCATGCCAGGCTCAGCTAAGCCCACCCGGCCCCATTGCAAAGCCTGGGGAAAGGGGTGACATTTAAAAAGAGTGAGCCCAATCCAGGGGCATGCTCTGGCTTCGTGATGAAGGCTTCCTCTGTAATGGTTCCCAGGAGGAGAAGCCAAGCAAAATGCTCTCCTTCCCTGATGTGCTGGCTCACAGCAGGGGTTTCAGCAATCAGGGTGTTGTTTCACTTCATATTGGCTTCTCCCAAGAAGCAGCACTGAGTTTGTTTTCTGTGCGGGGCTCTTGCTATTTAGAAAGCAAAATGCACTCAGTAATTGCTTGTAACTAAGTGAGGCATCAGACACCAGCAGAGAGTGGAGGGTTTTATAAGTGTTATTATTACTGAGTTGATATGCTCAGTTAAACCCTTTATTTTCTTTTAAATGGGATTTTTTTTTAAATTATTTTTTGGCCACAGCGGTGCCAAAGAATCATGGCTTGAACAAACACTTCTGCCAGGTCTCAATGCACTTCACTGTCACAGCCTTTCCCTGGTGGGTTTGCAGGAGGTGGACCTGCCCCTCACTTAAGTTCCCATTACTTCCCACTGGGGCTCCTCCTTCAGGCTCTTGGTGCTCCCAAATTTTCATTCTCAGCCTCTCTCCATGCTTCCTTTTCCCTCCTGGTCTCCCACACATGCTTCCTTACTGTGGGTCAACCAAAAACACCTCCAGGGAGAACTTCTGCTATGCTCAGCCCTGAGCAAGGTCCAGCTTGCCCACAGTCTTGGTCCTGCTGGTGAGTCCCTGCAGACTGGGGCAAGGGCTGAGTGGTCGGACCTGGTCCAGGGCAGCTGGTTAGCAGCTGCCTCACCAGCATCATTACGTAGGCTTGTGCCTTCAATGCAAACCCCTGGGAAAGCCAGTGGAACAGCTTGTTTCAGAAAAACATATACTGAGGGGAAAGGAGAGGGTTTCCTGGCCAATGAAAACAGCAAAGCCTACCTATTCCACAGCCTGGGATACCATCAGGGACCACAGCCATGGCCCCAAGCCTTTGCTCCAATAGAGCTGCTTGAAGGTTTCTCACTGTCTCCCATCAAGATCTTCCCTGTTGTGCCTCAAAATTCTTAAGATGACATTTTAATCTTCACACTTTGGTCTGCTGCTCAATTATTTCTCCCTGATGTATACACATGCATTAAGTCACTGGTAACTGTAAAAATGTCTTGTGTATAATGTCATTAAGAGTTACAAAGTGATGGCTGTAAATTAAACACTACTTACAGAGGAAGTCTGGATGTTCTTTTGTCCAAATTTGTCTTTTGGATGGAGATTTGCAAAAAGTGTGTGAGGCAGAAAAGACATGAAATTTTCTAAATATGTTGCTGGTGGTGGATGGATGGATTGATTCATCATTGTGTTCATCATCCAGTTTCAGCTTCTGCAGTATGTGGGCTCAGACAAGCATCTTTTAATCACTTATAAAAGTATTCAGGTTTCCCTGATGGTGATGATTTATTGATCTGCATTACACATTATGGCAAAAGCAGAGAGGGAACGGCAGATTTGGTTGCTGGGTTGGGTCCTGTTTGTGCCAAGAAAGACATTAGATTCAAATCCCCTGAACCCGATCTTTTTATGATTCAAGTGCGTTTGAGGAGGTCTCTTTAGCCACATATGGTGTATGCCACTGTGACGAGCCAAGCACACTGAGCTGCTCCTGGCAGAAATCGCTGGACCACCCAGTTGCTTTCTCTAAAGCATCTACGCGAGTCTTGGAGCAGTGTCCACATCACTTTCCACACCTAACACTGACCCCCACATCTCACTTTCACGTTGTTCTTGAGGATGAATTCCACTGGACACCAACTTTCCATGAAACCCTTTTTCTCTCACCAGGCAGGCAGAGGTGCATGTCACAATCAGGGACAGCAAGATCAGTAAAAGGGTGAATTTTTTACCTGTCTGTCACATCAGAGCAGCATGAAGCTCCATCTCTCAGCATGCAGATCAGAGCAGTGGTTCAAAGTAGAAGACACCACCCAATGTTGGGTGGGCAGGCATTTGAGGCCATCCAGTCAGGTCCTCACAACCTCATAAGTATTGCGCAGCTCTCCAGTGTAACCTCTCTACGCCCCAGCCATGAGGCACAGGGCTGTCCTTGCCACCCAAAACGTGTTTCAGATAGGCCAGAATCTTCAGTATGCCAGAAGAAGGAAGAATGAGGAAACAAACTGTCATCTCTGTCTTTTGCCCAGACAATAAAAAGGCTTTAATAAATTAAAATGTCGCTGCTGAGCCATCTCAAGTACCAATCCTCAGACCGCCCATGCCCCTCCCTAATGAAGGGATTGCCCGTGGGATTTTCACCAAACCAGGAAGAAAACAGACCCTTACCGGTCTCCTGCTGCCCCTCTCTGAACACAGAGTTTTGGTGATAGCCAGGTCTCTTTCTAGGGTTTCCATAAATAGGTTAGGAGGGATCAGCAGATCATGTGCACTCTCACACAGGAGACCTCAGGGTGCTGACAGCATCCCCCAATCCCACATGCTGGTCTTGTTTACCTTCAAGCCAGACTCCTTGGCCCTGATGTGCAGAAATAGTGGAAGAGATTTGCATATAGTCAATAAGCTCCACAAGTGCTGAAGGCATCGGCTTTCCAGCACAGTGGCCTGCTCCTGGAGCCTGACACATCCAGCTCAGCTGCTGTGCCCTCCCTACCCTGTGCAGTTTCTCTACCCATACCCACTGTGTCTTGCCCAAACTCCTGCCTGTTCTCAGCTAGGAAAAACCCACTGCCCCAACAGAGTTGCAGACCACCCATAGGCCCAGTTGCAGGACCTTCAAAACAAACCTTTAAAAGCCCAAGAGATTTATCCTGTTCTTGCAATAGGAGCATTTGCTAAGCCAGGAGGGATGCTGAAGAGCTAAAGCCCACAACGTGTGGAGAGCACCGCAACACTCATGCCTGTTAACCTTATCAGCCTTGTCCTCCGAGGACAGTGGAAAGACCAATGCAGCTGCTACCTACCTACCAGGGATTCTGGAGACTTGGGCTTCTCATGGCTTCCCACCAAGACTAGGCTGGTGGCTGAGACCCACTTGAGCTCAGGAATTTCATGGGAATTTTGCCTCAGGAGAGCTTGGAAATCTGCAGTAAGAAGTCCTTCTTAGTTGAGTTTTCCCTTGTCTGAGGAAAAGGAGATGGTTCTGGGACACCTCCTTGGGCCTGGGCAGTGCCTCCCTGCTACCTCCTGGCGCCATGCCACAGCAGCCACTGCTCGTACACCTGTCCCAGTTGCAGGAGGCATCCATGGAAAACCAGATTCAGGTAAAAGAAATGGCAGCTTGAGGATTATTAAAGGGAGACAGCCTTTTCTCCCATGGAAGGTGGTCCCAATGTTGTACAGCATCCCCGGAGCTTGTTCACTGGAAAATTCAGTTCCTGAAACCACTGGTGGTAGGTTGAATTTAAGAATGCTGTTGCTGTTTCCCAGGATGGGAAGCATTTTTATTTTATTTAATTTTTAGGTTTTAGGTGCATTTCTCAGAGAAACATCTGAAGTTGAAATGTGTACAAGTGAGCATGGCTAGCTTGTTATCAGAGTAATCGAAACTGAAACATGAAAACTGAAGGAAATATTTTGACTTATAGGGATTGGAATGTTGCATTGAAAGCAAAGTGTTCAGAGTGTCTTCAGATGTCCTTTTTCAGCCAGGCACTCTGCTTACTTTTGCATGCCTGAAGGAGGAAAGAAAGACACAGGGACACGGCATCCTCCAAACCCCCTGCCCAGGAATGGGGACAGTGTTGCCCTTCGCAGCATCCCTGTGCAACACATACACGGGGCTTGTTAGAGCTCAGACTTGCAGCTGAGAAACCGCATCATGAATTTTCCCCGAGCAGATTTCCACATCACTGGCAAATCCCTCAAGATGAAATCTAGTACTGACACTATCCAGCAAAAACTATGGAATCAGCAGAAGTTTCCCCATGCAGGTGATCTCTTTTGAATTGTGGCTGTTTGGTAAAGGCCAAACTTGTGGATTTGCACAAGTTTCCCCACACAGGGAAATCTCCCCATAGACTTCAGTGGGATTTTCACAGGGGTAAAAGGCTGGAATTTGTCCATGGTGGTGAAAGGTTCTTGTATTTAGTTACACAGGTTTCATAGGGAAAAGGGAGAATAAACCCCTGTTTTTTTCACATGAAATGCTTTTTATGTGAGATCTACTGAGCTAATTTCAGGAAAACTGGGGGGAGGGAGGGATGTTGTGTGTAACCCTGGTGACTGACTGCTCTGGAGCCTATACATACAAAGACTTCAATCAAGATTAGTTAAAATGTAATAAATCTAAGTAGGCAGACATGGTCTGCCCCAACTATTAATAGTAGGAGTGGGGAACTCAACAACTGCTGGTTGCTCAAAGGGCTTAAATGGATAAAATGAAACAGAAGGTATACGTTTTATTATAGGGTGTCACAGTGTTATCAGATGAGTGGAAATCATCCTTGCAATGCTACTGCACCACTAAATCTTGCATGCAGGCTGAATGAAGAGGATTATTTCCAATATCCTTTTGCTCATGCTACTGTTCCAACTTTTCCATATTTGACTCTGGGAAAAGAAGAAAGGAGTTTGCAAAACGAAGAGTTGTGGCAACACCAAGTGCTAGCACCAGACCAAGTCAGTTGTGTGCTGCTCTCATTGGTACATCACAAGAAGTTATTACGCCAACAGAAATGGCTAGAGATCTTTTCCAGGGGTGCATTGGTATTTGGTATTTCCATTTCAAAGGGAAGATGCGGATAAAACACTTTGTGGCACACTGCATACAGCACTTCTGGAAATAAGACAGCAGCACATCAGAGGAAAAGTGCATTTAGACCTGGACATTATTTTAATCTCTTTATACTGTCTGACTCCAGTTTGAATGCTGCTTCTTAATCCTTGCCCACCTTTAGACTCTCTTGGGCACTGGGGCTGCCAACTGTTGGCACCAGCACTGCTTCTCAACATACGCTTAATCAGTGCGCTCAATCCTAGTTTCTGTATGAGGTAACATAATCCCAATATAACCTGTGAGTTGGCTCAAAATATTTTCAAATATTCCTGCAATAAGGTTTTCTGTGTGGGTATGTAGCTGGGATTTGCAGGTTTTCTGCAGATACTACTAGAACTACTACAAGTGAACAATGGAAAATAAAACCTAATTTCTATTACTTTCTTTTTCCTCTTCCAGAAAAATGACAAAATATGTTAGAGCATTGGAAGTGGGACACATTTGTTCAACTACAGCTATACCATTTCCAGTAATACTTATCAGAGACTCCCAAAGCTCCCTATATTTCTTTCAGCTTCAAAATTCATTGTAATGTGAAGGATGGCAGGTCGTAACACTGATGTGGGATTTTCCTTTTTGTTGGCACAGCATGAAATCATGTCCATCTTGCTCACATTTTCCACGTGTGCCTTGGAGTCTGCTTTCTGCTTAGTCTTCCAGTCTTGAACATAAATCTAGAAGTTGAAGCTTTGGTCCAGTGACCCTTTCAACTGGTGCGTCTTCCTGATAACGTACATCAGCCTTAGGGAAATCCCACAATGGTAAACAATGAAACAGAGTAAAGCCCAAAAAGGTTACCTTGGAAAATGGAAGTTGAACAGCCTTGAAAGGCTGCTTGTTTACTTGATGGAATCCTTTACATGCATTTATTCACACAACAGAGCACTCCTGGACTGTCCTATGGGGCTACTTGAAACTCAGGATGTGTAGGTGAGCAACTGAGGCCCAGGCAGACCATGGGGTACCAGTGGTACAGGTGCTTCTCTGAGACACTGTGTGTATTGCATATTGCAGAGTAACCCTTCCTCCAGCTGCTCCATTCCTGTCCTTAATGACCCCTCACTTATTGGATTTGAGGGAATTTCCATATAATGTCTTTGCTGTCCTCCCTCCAGCCACAACCACTGTCCAGACCTGCCCGTTATACGAGGTTGTACAAGGATTAGCAGCTCTCCCTTGAGGCTCCCATCACATAGGAGGCTTAAAAATTCATATATTGAGCTATAGATGTGTGGTCAGAGACTGCTGCACAATGCTGCTTCCCAAGGAGAAGCCTGGGGCTGGCATGAATGCATCATATCTGAAACAAGACAGCAAACTTTTCTGGGGCATCAAGTGACAAAAATTGACTGTGTCCATGCTCTGTAGCATTTGGGACTGGATTTCCTTTGGTGTCCATGTGATGACCCCCTAAAATTAATATTTTTTACCTCTTTCCTTTTCAGCTGAAACTACCTGCAGTAGCAGGGGGGTCATGTTGTCACCAAAGTGATTGAAATGGAGGTTGTGCACTGCATGCACTGGTGAGAAGCCATGGGAAGATGCAAGCTCCATGTTGCAAGATAGTGGATAGCAGGAATAAGCAGTTGGACAAGGTTATACATATAACCCTTTGTATAAGGGCCAGCACCAGCTACACCACACCACTGTGTCCTGCATGGTCAGGAAACACATAACAGGGTGATCTCAGAAAGGGAAAAATGGATTTTCTCTTCTATAGACCCATGGGGATGTCCTGTAGTGCCCACACTGTGTTGGCTGACTCTCTTCTCTCTGGCCATCTGGAACTAGGAAAAGCAACATATAGCGTGTGAAGTCAGATGACAACAGCTGAAGCTGGAAAAGAGAAGCAGAGAAAGAGAGAGGAAGCTGCTTGTGCTGCCAGAAACTATTCTGCTAGATACAGGGCTCTCATTTATTCAGCAATAAAGAACAGAAATCAGAGAAAAAACCATTATAAATGATCCCCCAAACCGAGGACTATAGACCTATAAGAAATATTGAGGTTTGTATTGAAAAAAATTAATATTGATATTGATCTATTAAAATATCTGAAATGCAACATTTTCTTCCTCATTTTCCCCCCTTTTACTCTGCATTCCAAGTCCCTTTGTTCCTCGCTTGTCACTCAGTGTCACATAGATTTTATGATATCGGAGGCTGCATTTTCTTTTCAGCATTCTTAGGATCATCTGCTTGTGCGTGTCTCATTTCTCCTCCAGTCGTCCTGGGTGCAAATCATCTGACGCAATTTTAGCCATTTGAGAGTTGGCTACTTACTCAAGCTGGTCTTCTGGGCTCATTTTACCATGAGCAGAGAGAGACCCAGCTGGCAGTTTATCCCACGCTCTCTAGGAAGGGGCAAAAGGCTTAGCTTAGCTTTCACTAGACATCTAAGACAGTGAAGAAAGAGGGTGACAAGTCCTGTCATCTGTGACTTTCCAATAACTGCATGGTATCAGACTTAAAAGGAGAAAAGGAATAATAAAACAAAGACAAGCTATAATTTGAAAGATAAAAAGGGGAAGAAAGTAAAACCAAAATTCTCCAGTTGTCAGAAAAGGAGATTATTATTTTTTAAAGAAATACTATATTCAGGAAAATCCAAAACTTTTCACAGAAATTCCAAATTTAGGGCAGAAAGGGCATTTTAAGAAAAAAAAAAAACCTAACCAAACCCAAATCATTCTCTTCTCTTTTTTTTGCATTGTCTATAAAAGCAGTAAAGGCAAACCAGGTATTAAATTTATTAGGAAATTATCTAAAATTTGAAGAAAATGTCAGTATTTGGGGTTTGGGCTTGTTTGTTTTTTTTAAAAAGCAATCTGTGTAACTTGATGTGGTATTTAAGTGCCTCTATCTCCTCTTCCCTTTCAGCCCCACATCATCACTTCACATCTCTTCATTTCTCCCTATTTGTCTCCATGGAAAGATCAAGTGTAATTTTCCAGATGATTTTCCATCCTGATGTTTTAAATTCCCCTTTTCCAACATCCTATTAAACGTCTCTCTCTCTCCACACACGAACAAATTACTTCAGAAAGCTGGGGGGAAAAAAACACCACAAACAACAAGGGGAAAAAACCTCAAATAATTCAAAATTACGGATGAAAAATAAATGCTACTAATGTCATGCACATTGGGATGCCATAGGGATGCTCTGCTACCTAAAACCTGTCCATCACTTTACCCCTCCCGAGGGCCACACTCCATCAGTGTTTTACATGGGTGCTTCCAGGTGCCGCTGTAGGAAGATCTGGCAGGGTGCTGCTGTGGCCATGAGTTGTGGACTGCTGTTTGAGGAGAGCATTCAAGCCAGGGTGTAAGGCCATGCTGCTTTCTCCTGAGCAGACCTGACCTGCAATAATCCTCAAACTTTGGAGAGGGATCCCCCACCAAGGTGCTCTGCATAATGGAGGACACCTCACAGACACCAGCTCGCCAGCTGAGACTTAGCATTAGCATGCAATTGCACTGAATGGGGGCAAGCCTCTTTCTTCTCATTTTAGTAGTAATTTGTTTAGTTGGAAATTGGAAAGCTGGAAAATCACTATGTCCCTGGCTTGTAGGAGCATACAAATGCACAGCCCTTTCTGCAACACAGAGCTTTAACTTATTTCCCAATTGCTGAGGACAGTGGCAATAGTAATAGCACCAGTGTCCTGTATAATTGTGGCTGAGGTCAGGCTTTAAAATCCTGTGCAAGCTTCTGTGCAACAAACACTTCTTTTCTCGGTGGACTTGTTGGTAAGGGTGTCAAAAGGAAGCATTTCCTATTTCTAAAGGCACTATCCTTGTGATGTACCTTGGTCACCATTATTCCAGGCCTGTTGTCATAGCCTGTGAAAGAGGAATTCTGCATATGGGGAAACTGAGGCACGGAGTGACAGTGTGGCTCAAGCCAAAGCCAGTGGGGATTTTCCACCTGGTTGTGTTGCTCTGACATCAGAGTTTGCCCAAAAAAGGCAGCTCAACAGCAGTGATAACTCCCAGGCCATGATTTAATGACCCTTTCTCCCGCAAAGGATTTCCCTTAGTCAGATGCCAGAGTTCAAGATCATGTGCTGGTGACCAGCAGATCCAGGCAGCACTTTGGCAAAGGGTATTGGATTCTCCATGACTTCCTTGCTAGTGTCAGCTGCTTCCAGACACTTTTACTCTCCCCTCTAACCAACCCCTTTCCTTTACCTCCGAGCTGGTAAATTCAGTGTGTTTCTGTTTCCAAGTGCCTTTGTGTTAAATTCACTGGTGTTCATAAACATGTGAAGGCAACTATGAAAGTGTAAAAAAAATGAATATATGTTAATGTATTCTGTGATCATAAAACCAGAAAAGGGAGAAGATAAAGCAGTGATTTTTATGTCTGTAGAAAGAATAATTTAAGAACCATTACCAAACAGAGCTATAGGATGTGGCCAACAACTCTATTTCAGGTCTATCACTGCCCTATCAACCTGTCATCAGTGAGGTGTCTTTACAACCTTATGTACTTCCCAAAGCTGCAAATAATCCACAACATCAGTGATTCCAGTCTCGTTTATTTGCATCACTGTGACTTCGTTTCTCAAACAGAAAGCACAGTGCCACAGATTTTTGCCTACAGCTGGAAGCACACGCCGAGTTGCTAGCTGTTAAATTCACCCAAGGGGAGCAGTTTAAGGTAAAGCAGCATTAGCCTGGAGCACATGTCGCAGCATGACAGAAGCCCTTGAAAATGAAAATAAAAAATGCAAATCTGCCCTCTGCGTCGTCTGTTAACACCATGTCACCCGTTGAGCCCAGTCTCTAGGCTTTAAACATTAACAGAACAGCCCTGCTTGATTTTTTTACTCCCAGGTTGGTTCTTTAGCTCAGCGAGCAGATATTATGCTGTCAAATAACTCCTGTGTAATCTGAACCGGGCTACAAGATTAATCCCTCCTTCTGTTTTTTTTTTAGAGGACAACCTGATGGAAAGAGCTGCAGTTAGCAGGTGGGCTTGTGGTAAAGAAAAGAGAGCAAGGATCAATTATAGCCTTGAACGTGGCTGCTCAACTATGTATCAGATAACCAGCAATTCCCTTAAAATCTGTCACTGCCCCACAGTTGCTATGCAAGGGAGGGCGTGAGGCTGCCTAGTTCATGTTCGGAACCAGGCCAGGTGGGTGATGCCTTTTAAGGAGAAGCTGCAGGAGGAATGCAATGGGACCCAGGATGAACAGCCTTGTTGGGGGGGTTTGCCATAATAAAGTATACCTGATGGCTCAGGAGCTCCATTTTTGTTTGGCAAGGATTTTTTGCAGGGGGAACACAAAGAAGCAGAGCTCTGCAACGAGGTTGTGATGGTGCTGGGTAACACAGCAATGACACAGGCAGAATTTTCCTCTCTTGAATTTTCCCTTAGAAACTGGCTTCGGTCAGAGCTTTAATGGCATGGATATTTGGAGGGCAAAGAATGGATCTGATCCAGGAAGCACTTGCTTTCTCATGGCCTCGGCCCCCTTTTGAATATCCTCAGCCCTTTCACTGTATCATATGTTTCCACACATTTCTAAGAACCAGAAGTTATTTTTCTCCTCTTGTCAGCACAGTTGCACAGATGTCCTCATTTCAACGCAGTAGTTAGGGGAGGGCACAAAAGCTGGTGGTTGTTTTAATTGGTCAGACAAGATTATTGCAGGTAAACGCTTAAAATTGCTCCCTTATCTGTGGGAATACACGCAAAGCTCTTTGATGAGAGAAGGAACATACTGGTTTCTCATCTCAACTTTTTGAACAATCCTCTGAACCTGGTTAAACATCTGGCTGATCCATTTGCCACCTTTATCTCAACAGATCTTCATATTCACCAAGACAAACTAAACTCACTGCTTAATGCTGCCTCGCCTCAAAGCAGTTTTACTTGCACTGCTGAAACAACCAACAGAAAAGAGACCTGAGAGCATGAGACCCACCATCATGGCAGTCCCAAGGGCAGAGGAGTCCAGGAAGCCTGGACATAAAGGTTCAGGAGCAGGCCATCTCTATGTGCTGAAAGACAGACCGGGGGGAAGAAGACCGGCTTCACTGAGCAGAGAGCTTTGGCTTTTCCCACAGCATTCTCCTGGAGAAACTGGGTGCTTGTGGCTTGGACACACTTCCCTGGGTAAAAAACCATATGGATGACCAGGCTCAAAGAGTTGTATGAGTGGAGGGTAGGAAGGCTCTACAGAGGCATTTGGACAGGCTGGATTGATGGGCCAAGGCCAACTGTATGAGGTTCAACAGGGCTCAGTGCTGCATCCTGTACTTGGGTCACAACCTCACATGATGCTACAGGGCTGGGGAAGAGTGGTGGGAAAGCCGACTGGTGGAAAAGCACCTGGGACTGTTGGCTGGCAGATAGCTGAATATGAGCCAGAAGTGTGACCAGGTGGCCAAGAAGGCCAACAGAATTCTGGCTTGCATCAGAAATAGTGTGGCCAGCAGGACCAGGGAAGAGATTGTCATCCTGTACTCAGCATTGGTGAAGCCATGCCTTGAGTGCCGCTTTCAGTTTTGGGCCCCTCTCTACTCTTGTAATAAGGTACTGGGGCGTGTCCAAAGAGGAGCAACAAAGCTGGTGAAGGGTCTAGAGCACAAGCCTTCAGAGGACCAGCTGAGGGAACTGTTGTTGTTTAGCCTAGAGAAAAGGAGACTGCGGGGGCACCTTATCGCTCTCTACAACCGCCTAAAGGATGTTGTAGCCAAGTGGGTGTTGCTCTCTTCTCCCAAGTAACAAGCAATAGGGCAAGAGGAAATGGCCTCGGGTTGCACCAGGAGAGGTTTAGATTGGGTATTAGGAAACATTTCTTCACCAAAAGTGTTGTCAAGCACTGGAACAGGCTGCCCAGGTAAGTGGTTGAGTCACCAACCCTGAAGGTATTTAAAAGACCTGTGGATGTGGCACTTAGGGATACGGTTTAGTGGTGGATTTGGCAGTGCTATATTAATGGTTGGACTTGATAATCTTAAAGGTCTTTTCCAACCTAAATGATTCTATGGTTCTTTGAATGTTATCAGGTATGGAAACAACTGTTGGGCACATCAAATTCAAAGATCAACTGTGCATGCACAGTTCTTCCAACACACCCAGGCCTCATCCAACTTCTTGTGATGTGCATTTGACAGAATTGCCCAAGATTTTTCACTGGGCTATCATAAAGACTGATCAGCAATCAAACCACTGCAAGGGTGGCTGGGCTTGGAGGTGAGGAGACACATCCTCAGCAATATAAGATCTCCTCTGTATGGGTCAGAAGCACAAAACCTGGCATGACTCGTTTAGCTGGACCTCCTCTGTCGTATTGCAAAACCAGATGATCTTGTAGGGAAAAATAAAATATAAGAAAAAGCAGCAGGTAGTCAAAGGATGAAGATAGTTCGATAACAGATGAAAAAAGAAGGGACAATGGGACACATCCCTTACAAGGTGATCACAGATGAAGCTGTGTCCACAGCTGGGTGCTTTTCAAGTGCACTCCAGACCAGAGCTGATTCATAGCTGTTCTCCAGCAAACAATTTTAAAATGATGAAACAAGAATGTAAAGAAGACAAAGTCCTACTCGGAGGTCAGTAAAGAACCAAATTAAAACAAACACAACAAAACATGCTTGTTTTTTAATGCCAAGTGGTCAGTAAAGTCTTAAGTCTCAAGAAATGAAACTGTCTTTTCAGAAGTAACTCACAAGACTGAGATAATAGGAACTCAGGGACTTGTGGTTGCTACTGTATAACAGGGCTGAAGCTAGGGACTGCTCTCAGCTGTCCCCTTCATGTTCCACATCCAAGAGAGGTGCCTCTGCTGCGGAGACTGAGGAGGATGCCTGTCTGCCTCAGATGTTGCATTTTTGACTCTACATGAGTCAAGACCCTTAGGTTCCTTCTTTTGAAGATGGGGTTTAGGTCCTTACATCTTTCAGTTGTATATAAAAATACTTACCAAGAACCAGACACAGTGTAACAGGGCAGTGACTCACAATTGCTTACTATTTACTAAATATTTTATGTTATACTAAGCACTTGTTATGTTCTTCAGAGCCCTCCAAGGGGAACTGTTGCAAACAGATTTTGAGAGATGGTGTCTGTCCCAAAGCACTTTTAGTTTGGACAGACAAGACAAAGTGTGGAAGGATAAACATTGGGGCAGGTAAGTGATTTGCTTTAGGTCATAGCATTAAAACTGGAACTTGTTCTGTGATGCCCTGTTCTCTGCCTGATATCTTGTCCTCTCAGTTTTGATGCTCTGTTACTCCTGGCTATGGAAAAAGTGAACTAAAAATATGGCAAAACACATAATCACCAATGAATGACAGGGAATGTACTTGATGCCTGTTTACAGGAGGAGTTATTACAGAGGAATTAATTCTCAGGATTCTCTGCTCCATGAAAACAGGCTGGTTATCTTTGATACCATTTGTGCTTTCTCTCTTCTAATGCTGAGAAATGGTAGTTTACCTGCACAGGATGGGAGATTACAATGTTTGATCAGTTTCCTACTGCTGTCCCACAGATATGAGTGATGTAACCACAGTACTTCATCTTATCTGTGGCAGAGCAGAGAATGGTGCCACAGGGATGTCCTCAAAGAGCTGACCAGGAACCATGAGCAAAACCCCTGGCTGCTCTCCCCAGCTGCCAGCTTTGTCATCCCATCCTTAGTTCTGCCAGTGGACGGTTTTGGGGAGACCACTCATACCATCCTGTGGCCTCGGGGTGCTCTGCATGCCTTTTGTGTCTCTGTCTCCTCTCTCATGTTGCAGAGGTGTCATTAATATGTTTCCTGTTCTACCAGGACATGATGGTGATGTGTGCTCAGACCAGTATGGTGACACATGAAGAAAGGGAAGGGGACAGGATTACATCAGCCACCTAGAAACCTCAAAAGAGGCACTGGAAAAGCTGGATCTATAAGCTAAATGTTATCACCTACTTCTGAGAACTCTCTGCTTTATCTACAATTGGAATATTAGTCCTTGAAGTAGCTCAGCTATGCCCCTAAGGAAGAAGAGTGGTGAGAATATCCATGGACACTCTAAGAGCCAGTGAGCTCCAGGAAACAAAAATGCATCTTAGGCTTCTGTAGTCCCTGTGACATCTTGATAGATGTCGCAAGATAGTTGAGTTTTAAGAAAAACAACATATCCAGATAAAAAATAAGTAAGAATTCAAGCCCTTTGCAAAGCACCTGCATTTTAGTAACACTCCTGTCAACAGGCAGCAAAAGGGCTCATGGAAATACTCGAGCCACATGAACATGTTTCTTATGGCATTTACTCCTGATTTCACCCTAAGATGAAGATAAAAAAGGCAGTGGTGTCCTTTGGTGCAGACCACAGTGGATGTCCCAAGGAGGTGTGCAAGTGTCTGAGCAAAGACACATCTACAGAAACATGGCTAAACCCATCATAGCTGTCCAGCCAAGTTCCAGGCAAGGTTGGGACCTAAGCACTGAGTGAGGTCCCCTCTGTCCCTGGGAGCTGAGGTCCTTCCTAAGACAGCAGTAGCTGCAGAGGAGTGGGCATAAGCAGGCCTTCCCCAGCTCCCACCCCTTGGTGTCAAGAAACTCTTCGAGCCGATCACCCTGCCGCTGCTGCCAGCTGCGTGCCAGCGAGCCTGCCTGGCCTTGCATCTGTTTTATCATTTTAATTAGGCTCTGCAAACCCAGAGCTGTTAGGGCAGGATTCATGCCTCTGGTATTCACTTTTCGCTCTGGTAGGGACACGCTGTCCATGGCTTTTGGGTGCCAGGGAGGGGCCCTGTGCACTGAGGTGCTGGTAGGGCACCGGCACATGCCTGGCAGCAATGTCCCGGTGCCTGATTCCTTTGGGGTTACTCAGCTGGCTGGATCACACCGGGCAGAGGAATGGGTCCCCTCAGGGCACAGTTTTGGCTGCTGTAAGGGAGGTCGAAGCAACACTGGTAGCAATCCCACATGGTGGTGTGGGAAGAGGTGATGGTTGAGGGGTGAGTGCAGGGTCCCGTGGCCGGGTGGAGATGTAGGCTGCCTCTGCTCAACTCATTGCAAAGGCTGCAATGCCCAGGCTCTGCCCTGCCAGCACACTGACCCAAGTGAAAAGTCAGGAGGTTGGTAATGGGCTCAGCTCTATGCAAGGCTGCTAAATGTCACCCTCCAAGGAGATGGGGAGGTTGAATGTGGTGTTGCTTTGGTTCGGCCTGGTGTGATGATGTAGCACGGTTTTCCAGCAAGACTTCGTGGCTCCCAGTGAGCCCTAGCCCAGCAGGGAGGCAGCATGCCCAGGCCAGACATGTCAGGGCACGTTTCCAGCCGCTTTTGCGGGGGCCATGCCTTCCCTCCCATGCTGGCCCACGCTGCCTGCCCACACTGTCTCAAGCACTTCCTGCAAGCACCAGTGATGGTGCCTAACAGAGGGTATGAATCCCCAGAGGCTCTGAAAAGGTGCACAGCATGTCCCCAGGGCAGATATGTACCAAGGGCAGCCTTCTTGGTGGACATCTCAGCAGGCTGCTGCTCCAAGCTGTCTTGTCTTCATCCTAGTATGACAAGGAGTAACCTCATTAATGCCAGGGGGGCCACTTCAGCATTGCCTCTGGGTTTGAACAGGAAGGGATCCCTACTGTGTGTTCCACCCTCCCGCAGCTCCTCAGGAGCGTATTTCTTTCTATAGGTGAAAGAATAAGGATTTTGCTGTGCTTCTGGTTTTGAAAGCAAAGATCTCAATGGAAACTTTTTAGACATAATAGCCTGACTAAAACTTGAATTCATGTGGTCACGAGAAGTTATGTACTACCAGCCTTCACTTGCAATTTTCCCCTTACTTCTTTAGAGGCTGCAGGTGATGTGTTGCAGCACTGTAGTACGCACAGGGATGGGGAAAGGCACGCCTGCAAGGCAGGCCCTGGGAAAAAAGGACCAAACTCTCACCATCCACATGCATGAGGAAATCTGGAGTAGCGTTTGTAGCTGAAGTTAGTGGCGGTGCTCCAGCTCTGTGCCACTCTAACTGAGATTGCACTTCAGCCTTAACACTTTTCTAAGCAGCCCCAACAGCAACACCACAATGCACCTTGGCACCAGGAGAGGACCATGCATGGCAAGCATGCCTTCTTCCCTCTAGTGCCGTCTCCATGCCCACACAGCTGAGGACCTGTTTGGCCTCCCAGGGTTTTCATGATATTTTGTTTGATTTTTGTTACCGATGAAGGATTTATATAGTACTTGATGCAGTAATTTGGCTTTTAATTGTTTTCTCTTCTAGGAAATGACTTCAAACTTTCATTGTTGTTGTTTTAAAAGTTAAAATAGTTTCTTTCCCATCGCATTTCCTCCCTTCCTCAAAAGAAATGTCATTTATAGGACACCGGTGTCTGCACCCAGAGTTTTAATTGCTTGTGGAAACTTGTCTGTCTATGTGTGTGTCAGCTGTTTTATACAAGAATCAGAGGTGTATTTAAAGCAAAAAAAAAAAAAAAAGAAAAAGAAAAAAGAAAATGGAGTGTAATAAAAAGCATAGCTGAAGGGGTTTGACTGGTATCTCCCTATCAACAAATGTTACATCACCTGTGAAAACATCAGATATACTCTTACAGCTCTGCAGTCATTATCCTTATTAGCAGCATTGTTATTACCGCTGGAACAAGTGTGAGCTCAGGGCCACGGAAACAGGAGGGCTCAGGGCCACATCCTGAAGCATGCATGATGGGGGGCCTGACATAGGCCAGCAATGGTAAACAAACTGGTTCAGGAGAGATGAAGAAGCATTTTTTTGGCAGCTTCAGTGGGTTTGGGTTTGGTTTTTTTTTTTTTGGAAGGAGCATTTTAGAAAAATCATATTGGTTTTTTGTGTGCTGTGCTCGGCTTCTCACTGCTGCCAGTGCTGCAGTGCCAGGCCTCAGCCTGCCACTTCTCTGATCTGCCTCTGGGGACATGTATCAGGGCAGCAAATCTTCCCATTCACCTCAGAAATTACCAAACCCAGCAGAGCAACTGCTATAAGAAATTGGGCAGACTCCTAGAAAAGAGGGAAGCATATTTATGAAGCTCTCCCCTAGACAGACACTGCCTGTAGCCTGGCACAGGTCTGCCTGCTATCCCATGGGAGAGGTGCACGCCAGGTCCACCAGCAACACCCTGAAAATTCCACACAGTCTTCCTGCTCTCCCAGGGACCTTGAAAAGCTTACGTGCTTAGTTTGAAAGCAAAGAGGAGAGAGGTGGACACCTCTGAGAGAGTGTCTCACCCTAAGGAGGATGTTGAGAGTAAAAGGCAGCCTCTTTTCATAGGCTCGTAGCTGGCCCCCATCGGTGACAGAAAAAGACCAGTCTGACTCAACACATTCCCTTTATAATATACTATTCCAGGGAGGCTGGTATAAAATAAATCTGACCAAAGGTGCATATTTTTATAAATAAATCATGTTAAAGAAAAGCCAAACCCCTTTCATAGGAAGCCACCCATTTTTTGCATGCCAGCTGCTCCGCTGCCTGGAAGCCTTCCAGACAAAGTGCAAAAAAGTTTCTGGATGGGCTGCAAATTAATTCCACAGCAGTTCATTTGTTTCCCTTAGCTGCATGTACCAATTGCAAATAAGGTTAACAGATTATATTTGCTACTTAGAATAGCTTATAAAACACTATGGGAATTATTTGCAGTCTGCCTCCTCTACATGCCTGGAGATTTGAACTGAGGTTCAAGAAATCAAGGTCTCCAGTACAAGTTAAAACCCCTCTTGTGAAAGTTTCATAAATTGCTGTCAAGGGAGAACACTGTACAGACACACCACTCCAACGGCTACCATGGAAGATGGGTTTGCTGCTTCATCAGAAGGAGGAATCACACCAGTGTTGTAAAGGAAACAAGGAAACTGAGGAATTGACGTTCACATTGTTCTGCAAGGCTTGGGTGCTCTGTTGCTCTGTGCTGCTGGAGCCCCACTGCGATCAGCAGCACCACTACCATCTGCCCCAAGCTAGGGTTGCAGATGACAGAAACGAAGAAGCGCATTTCATTTAAATGTCAGGATTTCACAAGCAAACCTCCAGATAAAATCCCTGCACTCCTCACTGTGCATTGTGTCTCATTTTTAGATAGTACCAACATCCCAGTTAAAGGCCAGTTAGGCTATTAATATAAATACATATCTGCAAGTGCATGTATGGATGTGGATACAATTTTATGGACAGCATGTTAACAGGAGTAGGCAGAGACTGCCCAGACTGCATTACTGTCTCCTCCAACTCGTCACCAGAAATACCTCTTTTCCATATCTGTCATATCCCCTTAAACCTCATGGTTATGGGATAGCATTGGATTAGATCACTCCAACTGGTTACATATGAAACTGGAAAAGTCCTTCTGCATGCACAGTTACCTATTTTGCATTTTAAAACTGAGATGAACCACTTGTTCTTTAGAATGGTCCTGAGGTATACCTACAATACCATAAGAGATTTCCTCAGCCTCAGAAAGAGGACAGTTGATGACTCCAAAGACTGCTGAAAACTCTGCACTGGAGAGCCCCTTTGAAAAGAAAAAAGAAGTGCTTCACTTAGCCAGACTGACTATTTCCATAGGATCTACTAGCACTTGTAATACTGCTGCCAAGTTAGCTCTGTTTCCATGAGAAGAACTTGCAAAGGTCTGGAGTCATTGAAGATAAAACTGATTCACCTTTCTCCTCCATCTTGCTTGTGAATAATGGTGACCCACCTCTTCAGGGAATACTTGCAGATGACACATGAGGTGACCATAAAGTCTTCAGATAATAGGCTGGAGATGGATGCAGACATTTCCAAAGGCATAAGCATCATTTAGCAGTGAGCTCTGCTCAGTGAGGAGCTAGTACAAGACATCCAGTACATGTAAGTGCCAGGAAGTGCCTGGCATTTGAAGAATTTATGTACTCATTGTTCACACGAACATCGAGTCCCAGGGAGCCTGGACACCCAGAAACAAGACAGGCACTGTGGGCGTTTGCAGACCAGCCATATCATCATGCTGACTTTATCAGAGTTGAATACCACTTGGTTTGAACTGAGGGTCTCTTCAGCTTGCATGCAGAATCATAGCTTCTCTTTTCCTTGAGTCCCTCTATACTTGAACAAGGAATCAAGTAGGAGAGAGATACAAGAGTCTTGATTTCTTTCAAAGGTGGACAAAACAGCACTTATTTCCTGGCATTCCTTCAGATAGCTCCTGAGGGATCTAATGACCTAATCCATAGGAAGCCCTTAAGATACTGGTTTTGCTTCAAAGACTGAATGCAAATTTTGTGATTGTACCTTGTGTTATTGAAGGGCTTGGCATGGGTACAGAGGTGGGAGGTACAGAGGGTACCACTGTCTGTCTGTCTGTCTGTCAGAGATCAATAGCGAGTAAAGGCAGTGCCTTGCCACAAAAAGGCTAGAAGATAAAAGTATTCCTTGTTGCCATCCAGGATTTGTTGTCGTGACGCAGGTACTGCCTCGGACACTGAAGGACCCTCAGTGTGGGCCAGAAGTGAGACTCCAAATGAATTTGAAAAAGCAATTTTGTTTTCTACCCCAAATTCAGACCTGTAACTTGTTTGAAGTCATCTTCACACACCCCAAATCCTCTGCCTCTCCCAAGACTTTGCCACACACCTCCTTGGGTGCCATCCTCACTCCTGGAGCCCTGGACTCCCTGAAAGCCCCCTGTGCCCCAGGGACATCCAGGCATGGGCTGCTAAGGTTGCATCACTTAACACTGGCATGGCGGCAGAGAGAAGACTGGGACCGGAAAGAAATTCCATGGCCTGCATCTTTTCCACTTAAAGGATCACTTTCTTCCTGCTCTCTGTCCAAGGCCTCCAGAATTTTTCAAAGTCTTGGTCTTGGTGATGGAAGAGATGAGATGAGCCAGAGCATCCAGTTTGTCTCAGCTTCCTCTCTTCAAGACTGTTTTCCTTCTGCTGTTTCTCTCATTCTTGGGGTGCAGATACCTCTTCTCCTTTCTCACCCTGTTCATTGTTGGTCTGAAGTCACCACAGCTCTTACAGGCTGTAGAGCTGAGCCCAGGCCCTGGTGCTCAGCCCTGAAACAGGAACCAGCTCAAATGAGGACTGACCAAACGTGGCATTCATGGTGAGTAGGCAGCAGCACGTTTCTGCTTGAAAATCCTCCTTTTGGTAAGAGAGTGCAGGCTTTGCAGACAAAGACTGAACAACACCCAGATATTTAAGACTGTTGATGGCTTCTAGGAGGAGTTGAAAGCCTCATCAGCACAGCATAATTATTGGTACGATGGGCCAATTTCAACGCCCAGTACAATACAGTTTTAACAATACTTGATGAAAATCAATTCCCAAGTCTGCTGAGAGGCTGATAACATCCATGGTTGCACTGCTAGTCCCACTGGCATGCTTATTCACAAGTAATCATATTAGAGGCAGATGTCGCACAAGAATGTGACTGCACTAACCACTAAGAGACACTGAGCTCCTTTGTCTTCTGGAGCAGGTTTCCATGGGATTATAGTGGGTAGAATAATTTAAGATTAAAAAAACCCCAACAATCCTTAAATTATTTAATGGGATATTTCTTTAATCTTCCTTGTATGCAAGAATCCAAACTAATCAGGGGTAAGGCAACACCTCTCCCCAGAGGTAAATGTCCATGAAATGTTAGCTCACATCCAGTTTCTGTGGGACCAGGACATTTAGTGGTTGTTGGTATATTTGCAAATTTCCCTCCTCAGTGAAACTGTACTCTCCCATTTTCCTGCCAAAAAGCAGTAGTCATTGTTGGTTTTGAGGGGGGCTTTCTTCTCCTACATGAGAATATACAGAAATTCTCATCACTTTAGAGAGGCTTTCAAAACCCAGGTGCAGAACTTTGGCATCAGCAACCTCCCCAGAGCACTTCATAGGACATAAATCTTGCTCCCAGTTAATCAAACAGTGCTGGAGTGAGCCAAGGAGCTATGAGAACATAAACTGCTCTTCCCCTCCCTTCCCACATATCAGAGGTTGCTGCTGCTTCTTCAGAGGCAGAGTGAGGGGGCTTTCTTTGCTCTAAACATGACTTTAACACTGGTAAGGATGCTGACTTTATTGAACATGGGAGTTTCCTGTGAAATGTTTTTATTTTGTCTTTTTTTCCAGAACTGCCCTTGGTGGTCCAGCTGCCTTCACCCTGCTCTGGGACAGGCCCTTCGACTCGCACCTTTGCAAGGATGCTCACTGGCTTTAACCCCAGTTTAAGTCCTCAGCACGGCTGGAACTTCTTGGCAGTTATGGCCAGGGACAATCACACTGTTTCTCCCAGCCACAGACTTCGCTGGCCACATGGCTGCCTTCCTAACGCTGTAGCAGAGCAAAATGCAAAGTGTTGTAAAATGTGGCGACCCTTCTGTGGCAGGTCTCCTGGTCCTCTGTGCCCCCCTGGGTTTGCATGTTACAGGACAACTCAGGGTGCATTGCCATTTGTCAATGAAGAGCTTTGTGAGGGTGGGAGAGGAGGTAACACCACTGAGACCATTCTTTCCCCACCAAAGGCATCTTGGAGCAACACCCCCCTTTTGACCAAAGTTAATGCTGCAGGTGCCAGACCAGGTTAGAACCATCGATGAGCAGGCTTGAGCTGAGCCATGTAGACCCAGAGAAGACCTAATCTCCAACCTGTTAGGAATAAGCACCTGAAGCAGGGACTGCATTTAGAGGTTTGTCCAACCTCCTGCTTAGCAGAAGTCCTTACTTAAATCTATAATGGCATCTTGTTTTGTCTTAATGAAGTTATGCAAAAAATTCTTCACTTAAAAGGCCAACGCAGGATTTTCCTTCTTGCCTTCAAGTTGAGATGAAAAGGACTGCCTGCAGCCTGAAAATTTGTTTCCCTAAGGAAGCAGGAACCAAAGGGCTTACTTATTTTAACACTTTGTATCAAACACCTTTGAATTTCAAGGGGTAAAAATGAGCCTCGACCCCGTTCCTGTGCCTAGGTTTTCATATCCTCTTTCTCCTCTGGCTCCAAGGTCGGTCTCTTACACTTCTGCTTCAGCCTGTTTTAATTCTGGTCTCTTAGTGCTGATTTCTGTGTGCAAGGCATGGAAGCCACACCCCAGTGTACGCTACTCCCAGGCATTAACAGCCTTGTGCTAAATAAATACACAGAGATACTTCTGCATCTGGTTTTATTGGCAGCAGAAAGAGACGTTATATGTCTCTGGAAATCTGATAAAGCACTGACATACAAATCCTGGATTGTGAGCATTGCCAGTTTAACTCCACTGGACTGAATTTGCTGCAGTGCTCAAGACTGAGAATAAGAATTCTCTCTTTTTCCTAAGCATGGTAAGCCAAACAATTCTAAAATTAGTATTCAGCAATATCTACAACTTTCTACCTGCAGATAATACAAATTCAGTTTCTGCAGTCTCACAGGCTGCTGTAGGGTAATGACTCTTCATTTGTTCTGCCCCATTTGTGGATCATTGCACAAGCCTGCCTTTCTGCCATGAATATTTTAAAAAGCTGGATAGTTGCTTGGTAAAGGCCTGGGCTGGTGCCTGAGTTTTGTGCAGCTGATACCATACTCCACCACAAACTTCCTGCGTGACCTTGATAAGCACCGGCAGTTCTCCTATTTCATAATTTCCTATCACTGCAGCGTGGGTTTCCTTTCTTCCATAATTTGTCTGTAAATTCCTTGAACTAGGGAATATACCTCTATATGTGCATCTTTATACTGGGCTTAATGCAGGGGTTTTTTTCAGTTTTCAGATACTAGAAGGAATGTAATTAAGGAAAAAAAAAAGAGAAAAAATAAATGAAGAGGGAAAAAAAAAGAGGAAAGAAGAGTAACACCCTTGAATCACTTGTGAGATTTAATATGTGGAACAGGAGACGCTGACTAGAGAAGAGGACTGGTAGCCTTTGTCTCTGCTGTGAGCTGTGTGACCTTTCCCAGAAGTGGACTGAAATGTCTCCACTGGAATATTCAGGAGCCCTGAAATGTGGCGTTCCCTCCACTCCCCAGCAGCAGTGTGAGCACAGCCCATCCCGCTCCCATCTAGTCCCATGGGTGATGTTTTGTCCTCCCTCCTCCTTTCCCAGCCCACTGGTTGTCATCCTTTGAAAGGAGGTGGTGAGAAGGGCATTAGGGAGGAGGTTGATTCTGGCAGCATTTTTCACCATAGATGAGGAAAGCGAGTATGGTTTGGGGAAAGATGGAGCAAGGATGGACTTGAAGGATGAGTTTACAGCAGAGCAAGATGGCAAAGCTGGGATTGTGTGGGAACAGTGGAAGGAAACATGGTCAGTAGAGCACTAAGGACAGGGTAGATAGTTTGCCAAGAGTGGTGGAGGAAGATGGAAACAGCCTGGGCTGTCAGTGAAAGCAGGGAGTTTAGCTTTGGCTATTGCTGATAATAAATCCTTATGAATCAAAACAGGGGCAACAAGAACATGAGAACTTCCTTCAAACCCCAGGACCTTCCTGGCCTGGAGAACCCATAAGGGAAACAAAGTTGGCATCTGATTGCATCTGTAGTCTCACCCCCTGTAGTCCTAGTTCCTGCCCTTTTTAAGTGTTATAAGTGTGAGAGTTATAGCAAGAAACTTCCTTCCCTGCTATCAAAGCAGAGCCATCACCTTTCTCAGAAGACAGGACTGTCTAGTACAGAAGTGATGGAGAAAGCCATTCCTGAAATACTCAAATTAACATGTTCAAAGAGGCTTCATCAAATGAAATCTGAAAGAAGAAGCCTGAGAGGGATAATCTTTTCATTTAACTGCACAAAAATTGTGTTACTAGTGGTATAGCCATTTGCACTACACTGAAGGCATGTATTATCTATATATTAAAAACTCACTCAGAGTGTTATGGAAAAAGAATATCTACAGATAACATTGACACAAGCAAAGCTGTGAGTACTTAACCACTTATCTTTGCTTAAGTGTCCTCTTAGAAACTCACATCTTCATATGCAACTTAATTTACAGAGCTTAGGTATGAATGAAATTTACCCCCCAGCTCTTCCATTTCATTATTTCAGATACTGGACTAGATTTATTTTTTTTTCTTAGCTCCTTCATTGAAGTGGGAATGCCTGCCTGTCAAATCTGGACCTTTTCTGAAGAAAAGTTGCTAGCCCTCTTGCCCATGTTTGCTATAATTAAGTAGTTTCTGTGTTTGGCCTTGATGAAAGTGTAGGGTTTTTTCCTTTGGGGTCTATGTTGCATTTATAGTTTCTAGATGGGCCTTTGTAGTTAAATCCTAGAGCTGTATACAGTAAAGCTTTGTTAAGCAAGAGAATATGTAGAATACGTGTGCATAACAGGAGTCTGAGGGCAAAATTCTTCTGTCTGAGCCACACAATGAGGACAGAAGATGTGCTGGAGATGTACCATGGCCAGCTGCTTGGGTGCAATTACATGATACGTTCGCTTTGATGGGCAAGCTAGCTTCAGATGTTCCAGTGAAATAGAAACATTCCAAACACTGTGTTTAATCATTTATTTTCCCATTAAACTATGTGTGTCCTTCAAAAAGGCATTCTTGCTGAAACAACTTAATCAGTGACAGATATTACAACGAGCTATAATGTAGATCTTCCATCCGCTCTGAGGCTCAGAGGAGACTTTCCAAGCTGGATCAGGGGCACCGTGTGTGTTCTCAAGAGAGAGATGAAAATAGCTCCAGTGTGTAATTGTCATCCTGGAGTTTCATGGATTTGACACTTCACACCAGCACCACTTGAGAATCGGGGAGGGTTACTGGAGCTGAGTGTTAAGTACATGAGCCTGAGCAGCGTAAATGTCACAGGAATAAGGCTGGTTTGGGAACCAATGTTTTTTTCATAAATGAGTCTCCTGCCTTTGTTTATAGAGGCGATTAAAGTCCTTGTACCAGCACATTCAAGCACTATCTTTTTTCCCCTTTCTCTTTCCCTTCTCTTCAGATAAGAGCAGAGCACAGGTTATTCTAAGCTTACAGGAAATGACAGCGATATTAATCACTGATTAATCAGGATGTCTAACAAAGGCCCTGCCAGCTTGAATATTCATATTGCCATGGCATTAGGAATGTCAGAATTGCCATTGTTCTGCTGATAGTGACACATCCCTGCTCTTCCCGCTCAGCATCTCCGGGATGCAGCTCCCATGAGAGTAAACCATGCTGTTTCTTTGGAAGCACTGCTCATGCTCTCCAGATGGGAGGCAGAGGCACAGAGACATGAAATGACTTGGCCAGATCACATGGGATCCCAGGGAGAGCCAGGAAAGGAACGCAAGTCTTCTTAATCCTGGCACAGGGAGGGAACTTTGTTTCTCATAAACAAAATAATTCACATACCTGACATGAAAGAATGTAGCAGGGTGATGAATGTATGTGTGCCTACATGTGCACACACATAATACATATATAATGTGTGTGAGATATATCATATTAGATGTGTAGCTCATTCAGACTTGGCCAAAAAGAGCTATTTTAAGTGGTGGCTGAACAAATTTATGCAAAACAATCACTGATGAAATTAATAAGCTTTACAATATTCTTCAGGCAAACCAAATGCTTGTGGAACTATCCTGGAGCCTCAACCTCGAAAAATGGTTATGATGGAAAAATAAGCCTTAAAGGATGGTAAAGGTATATGAAAACAGAGTTACATGTTGTCCATCTCCCCACCTCTGCCCCAAGGCCATTCTACCAGGATTAGCCTTTGAGCCAAGACCTTTCTTGCACAGCTAGTAGTCAGCCTGGGGAGCTTGTTGCTTTCAGAGGCTGTGGAGGCGAGGCGTGTCAGTGGGGCCAATAGGGATTAGACAAATTCATAAACAAAAGGAGCAAGCAGGGATGTGCCCTCTAATGTCACAAGTCGGAACATGGAAAATTCCAGATAGATATATGGCCAAAAAATTTTTTACCGTGACGGTGGTCAAATATAGCACGAGTCACCCAGCAAGGCTGTGGCATTTCCCCACATTTGGCATTTCACCCAGTGCTGTGGCATTTCCCGTTCTTGGAGGTGTTCAAGACTGGACTGGACAAGTCCCTGAGCAAGCTGATCTGATTGGCCCTGCTTTGAACCGGATTGAGTGGTGTCTGGAGGCATCTCCCAGCCTAAATTATTCCTTGATTTTCTACTGAGTTACCAGCTCTTCCTTTCACTTCCTTTTACTTCCCTCTCACTTTCTTCTCCTCCCCATCTGGCTTACTTTCTCCCTAATGCATCAATCTTGCAGGAGAATGGTTTGCTTTCCACTTCTGCCCAGCCATCCTCAGGCTGTGGCCTTCAGGATTCCCATCATCCTCTCAGGTCTCATGTATTTTAAGGCTAATTTATTTGCTCTTCGTCCTGGATATTTTTCAGTCCCAGCTCACTGAAGCAGAAATTCTTCTTTCCTCAGGCAACAGGTCCGCGGTGTTCTCACTCTGTCAGGAACCCCTGGGATTTAATTGGCCAAGGAAAGAGCTAGCCCAACCCTGCCATCAAACAGTGGTTTCCATGGTCAAGGTGTACTAATATCCTGATATTCGTCACGCTCTTGCGTTTTACCTGGCCTGTGTCCCAACATTGCCAACTCAAGTATAGGAAGCTTACAAAGACCTGGGAGAAATTTTGGATCATCATCAAGTAAGAATTCACTCAAAAAATATCAAACAAGCTTCCCCCATCTGGCCCAGGGTCTAACATATCTTGAAGTGGAGGATGTACCCATCTCAAATGGGTTTTGTTCTCTGCACAGCACACACCACGTTCTAGCTGGCCTGTCAATGCTCATTTGTGTCAAGATGAAGAGGCAATGACCAACGAGGTGTACTAAAGGGAAAGAAGACACTGAATTTCAAGTGTCCATACTAGAACTGGGAGACTGTTCTAATGCTTTGTGCTTCTTCCTGACCTGAAATATTTCAAACACTCATGTCTTGTTTGCTGAACACTCTGAACAATACACGTGTAGTTATGGATTGATGTCATAAATCACCTAAAGAACAAGATGGTCTTTCAGAGCAGAGAGGACAATTTTGAGGAAGTTTATTTTATAAATGGCAGTATATATTCAAATAGTACTTCAGGAAAAAAAATATATCAGTTGTCCTGAAAAACCACCTGGAAATCATTAGAAAAACCTTGTATTCAGTTTTTGACATTGTACATTGTATATTTCTGTGCATGTGTGAATGCAAGTGTGTGTATGTGTATGCATATATGCATATAAAAATCAAACAACAGAAAAGTGGGTATGACAAAATTTCACAACTCCTGTGCTCAAAATTTATTCTCGATAAATGCAGGGTTTTGAGCCAGTGTAGAGATATGAAGCTAAACAGGAACAGACTGGACAAGCTATAATGGAGGACCATTTCTCCTTCGGAAGCTGTGCTGGAATGGCCACACTGGCGGAGACCCCAGATATAGATGTGCTTATACTAATAACACCTCTCCTGGTAATATAAGCTGGGTCAGCAAAAGAAATAATGGAAGGTCCTACTGAATGTTGCTGTTCTGCCTCAGGAAGATTTCCAGAATTTATCTTATCTGAGTAGGATTGGAAACATGAAATTTCAAAATTACTATGAGGAAAAACTTAGGGAGGGGAGGGAAACTAAAACCAAAACAAAATAACATGGGTTATGGTTGCACCAGGGCAGGTTCAGATTAGATGTTAGGAAAAAAAAAAATTACTGAAAGAGTTGTTGGGATGTGGAACAGGCTGCCCAGGGAAGTGGTTGAGTCACCGTCCCTGGATATGTTAAAAAACGGGTAGATGTAGTACTTAATGATATCGTTTAACATAGGACAGGAACAGTTAGACTCGATGATCTTAAAGGTCTTTTCCAACCTAGTGATTCTTTAATTCTGTTAGATTTTAATTCAATCTGTTGATCTGATTTTTATTTTTCAAGGTTTCCACTTTGCAGTGTATGAAGATTTTCTTACAGTATGATCCATGTTGTAGTAGAATCTGAAAATTCTGAGAAGCTGTTCTACAGTGAAAAATTCAAATTATTCTCAGAAAGGTAGAATAGATGGTTTCAACAACTTTTCTGCCTGATTTTACAAATCTTCCAGATGTTAACAGAACCCATATGTCTTAATTCATTGACATTCCTCTGCCTAGCCCAATTTTAAAATATTAAATAACTAGAGAGTAAAAGACATACCAGCTCCATTTAGACAAATCCTGCTTGTAAGTTAGGTACAGTTTTTCTCTTCATCAGGGAAGGCAGCGTCCCATTGCAGGGGGTTGCCAAGGGATGTGACAGACTCCCTAGCACTTGAATCCCGTAAATCAAGATCGGCTAAGTTTTAAAAGGCATACTTAACATCAGCTAGAAATTATGAGGGCAGCAGCAGAAACTGTGAAGTGAAACCTGTAACCTGTGTAAAAGATCAGAACGGGCTTTTTGGCCCTGTATTAAGCCACTATTTTTGGGTTTGGTTCATAGGCTGCCTAGGGAGGTGGTGGAGTCTCCTTCTCTGGAGAGATTCAAGACCCATCTGGATGCCTATCTGTGCAGTATGAGCTGGGGAGCTGCTTTGGCAGGGGGTTTGGACCCGATGATCTCTTGAGGCCCCTTCCAACCCCTACAACTCTCTGATTCTGTGATTCTGTCTTCATCAAAAAGGTGACACGTGCAATGATGTGCTCTACCTATGGCCCTATCTGGCAAACAGTTTCCTGCTTCAGGAAAGGTCTCTGTAACATTTATCCTTTACTCAGGTGTGATATTTATATACATTTCTGTAGGATCAGCTTAAATACCCAAGAAGTGATAACTCCAAGATTTGCAAGTGGGGCTACTAAACACAGCAAGGGTACAGCAGCTAGAGTATGAAGCAGCTTCAACTTAAAGAGGTGTGTGACAGCTCATGCTGTTCCTGTGGGCTGTCCTGGGAAAGGTGACATCCTCTCACTTCACACCAGCCTTTCTGTGCAAGAGATAAATTGGTGCCGTATGTTTGCTCTCTGTCATGAAGTGAACAGAGGAAATTATTATCACTGCTGCTCTCTTCCAAACAATAATGAAAGTGCCCCCTTCATTTTCATGAGCTCTTCAGTATTTGATCACCTGCCCCTCTTAAGCAAAGTGTTCTCTTCCCAGAGGCACATCACAGGATCTGCCGACCCTGCTGAGGGTTCGGCTCAGATCCAGCTCTTCTATGCACATGGATGAATCATTCCTTGATACAGAGAATGCTTGGCTTGTGATGTCTCTGCTCTGAAAGGTTTTGTTACAGAGGAGAAATGACGCTGCTCAGTTTCCCCCATGCTCCACTGGATCACCAAATTTCAGATCAGGAACCAAATAAAACCCAAAAAGAAAAGCATAAAACTAAGTGAGACTTATGTCTTTGTAACAAAGAGAATGAGGGAGAGGTTAGATTTCTCTTAATTTTTGCCAGTCATATTTGCTTCCAGTTCTTCTCAGCCATTGTAAGCAATCAGTGATATTCTGAGATTTTAAACCAGCTGTGGTCCTCCTTGAGGCTGCTGGACTTGGGCACATGAAACCATGCCTGGTTTGGACAGGATTTCTGCCCTGATACTTTACTGGGGCATCAACTGCTGCACTGGGTGTTTTCCTCAACCCTTTCTGTACACCCCTGCATGATGGTTGATCACTACAGAAAACAAAAATCAGTAAATTGAAGACAGTGGACAGGAGAGGAGAGTCTACACTTGCCCCCCAAAAATATGAGACCTCTGAAAAATCAAACAGTTTCTATGTTTATACAGATGATATAGTCTGGAGATCACCTCTGCAAAGAGCTAAAGCACTTCTCTTGTATTTTCCTTGTATGCGTCCACCCTGGCCTTTTGTACCCTTTCCAGGCACAGTATGCCAGGTGCAACAATGCTCTTCTGTAACATGCACTTTGGATGAATCCTAGAATCGTCTGGATTGGAAGAGACCCTTTAGGTCATTGAGTCCAACCATAACCTAAACCTGACTAGCCCACCTCTAGATTATGTCCTTAAACACTTCATCTACATGCCTTTTAAATCCCTCCAGGGATTGTGACTCCACCACCTCCATGGGCAGCCTATTCCAATGCTTTACAGCTTCTCCAGTAAAGAAATTCTTCCTGATGCCTAATCTAAATCTCCCCTGGTGCAATTTCAAGCAATTTTAACACATTTAAGGACTTCTCTCAAAGTTTGCTGAAGACATTTCAGGAAACTTTGGGAGAAGATGGTTTCTAGCAAAAGACCTGTGCTGCTGCTCTGATCTCCATCACAGGCAGACCCCGGCTCCTTGGCTTTCTCCATGCCAGCAGACCTCCTGTGGTACCACAGTGTGCCTGAGTTACTGCCTGTTGCTGGCCCACAACAGCATCTCCCCACTTCCCTCCTTGCTCTTGTCATAATTTACCAGGGACTGATGCCAGGAGCAAATTGTCATGTGTCACCAGCTCAGCTACATTGAAAAAGTGCCCTGAAGCCCTGACACCCACTCCCTGCCCCTCTGCATGGGAAGGGTGCTCCCTGCCCTCTCCAAAAGACCATTTTCTGCTCCACAGGGTTTCTGCAGAGCTTTGGAGGAGGAAGGGCATCCCACTGCAATCTGGGCCCAGGGAAAAAATGAGACAAGGTGAAGAGCAGCTATGAAGGAGGAGGAATGAAAAGAGGGTTCAGAGCCACTAAACAAACAGACCTGTGGCATTGGGGCATGCTGCACTTGTATAGTTTAAACCCTGTGGCCAAATAGCCTTGGCTCTCCCAGACCTTGGCTGTGGTGGGGTTGGGGAAAAGAAGGAGGGGACAGAGTTAATAGTTTCACAGGGACATACTGTTCTTGAGCAATTTCTGTGCAGGTATAAACATGATTTCCTCCGGCACTGATTGGTACATAAGTCTCCTCGCTCAAACAGGGCTGAATGCATTTGTTTACTGTGTCTGATGCAAGGACAATTTCTGACATATGTTTTATTTATGAGGTGTCCTAACACACTGATACTTTTTGTGTGCATGAGGTAGAGATGGAAGTGGTTGCCTCTGCGGGGCTCCTCATTTGAATGGCCGAGGGCTGGGTTTATAGACGGGTGTGATGGGATGACTGATAAGCTGTACAGACCTTGGCTGTGTAAGATGATCAGTAAAAGTAAAGTGAAAGGTGTGTTCACAGGCCCTGCAGCTTTCCCTAGGGCTTAGCAGCTTCTTTAGAGATGCCTAGAAGACTGAAAAACTGGTCCCAAAACCAGGAGGAGCAAGTCTGATAGACCTTGATATTTCTGAGCTGCTGCTGAGGGAATTTGAAGCAGATGCAAAGGCCAGCTGGAGGGGCAGGGCCAGAGATCCCCAAAACCAGGAGAGCACAAGGACAGAAACAGCAGCACAGCCCGGAAAAGCCCCATACCTGTCCTATGCCTCCCCCTGGGACAGCAGAGCATGCCCAGCAAGGAGAGATCTGGACAAGCTGGTGTCCAGACCTTTGGCAGACCCAGCTTTTCCCAGTGGTTGAACTTGCTCAGCCTGTCCCCTCCCTTATAAGCTGAGTGGCATAATGGAGGTGTCCATCTGACTTGAGTGCTGGCTCAGGCAGGGGAGATGTGGAGGGGAAGTTCATCAACATGTAAGAAGGGCCATACCAATTCAGGCATCAGATCAATTTTGCCTAGAAACCTCTTTCTTGGCCATGACCAACCACTTGGTTATGGTGCTTGTATAAAAATATGGCAGTTGTGTAGGTTGCTGGAATATTGCTGTCCTCTGGGACTATGGAGTACTCTTCTTTCCTGGGACAGGACTTGTACCCATGGTCTCCTCAGTAATTTATTCTGTTGTGATTTGGCATTGTCTCCATGAAAATGTCTGACCTCTCCAACACACCACAGAAAGGATTTCCAGGAAGAGGGTGAGGAGGGGACTGACATTGTGCTGGCAGGGAGGCAGGGAGCCTTTGGCAGAAGAGTTTGGAGGAAATTTGTCCTGACTGGGCAAAGATTCTCTTTCTAGAGGCAAAGGATATGGCGGCTGCTTGGACAAGGAGGCTGGAACAGGCAGAAGAATGGCAGCAGGTGGTGAAGAAGCAAAGCAGGTCTGAGGAAGAGCTCTGGTACAAGGTAGAAACTGGTGAGACTGACACTGGCCGTTAAGAGAAATATAGAGCCTGGGTGAAGACTCCCAAGAAGAATGAAATCAGGAGTCACTGTGGACCGGGTCAGGAAATAATGGAAAAGATGAGGAAAAGGAAACCGTCTGGATGGGGAACCGGGAGAAGAGCAGCTGGGATTGTTTAGGCCAGAGTACAGGCAAGAAACTGGAGGGATGAGCTTTGAAAAATAGCAACGTGCTGCTCCAAAATGAGTCATTTAAAGGCAGCTTGGGTTCATCTGCCCTGCAGTCACTTCTGTGAATGCAGTGAATGATTAGATTTGCTGGCATGGACCGTTCTGCACAGGGCAGGTTACTATAGCAGTGTTTACTTTTATAGCAAACAAACTTATCCAATGTGAGTTACCTTGGGGACAGGCCTCCCCGGTGAGCAATAGCAATGTTACAGCTCAGCCCATCTTTGAGCCTTTCCTCAGGCTCTGCTCCCAGGAGGATTTGACGGAAAAAGGCTTTAATAATCACCTATAGCTTCCTGCTGGGTTAAGTGCTGGATGAGCTGGATGTGGTTTCTGTGCAGACCAGTCCATTCAACAAACCCACAAACAGAGGTCTGGAGAGGGGGATGCTATTCACAGAGGAAGGTAGAATTTGCCAAATGTCTTGGCTAAGGCAAACGTGTGCCATGAAAGGGTAGGGTGTGAGGGGAAGATGCAAGGGTTTGAGGAAGACGATGGAAAGGTCAAAAAAACATTTTAAAATACTGAGATTTCTGTGTGTAAGATTTTGTTTGGAAATGCTATTTTCCCATCCCAATCTCATCCTCTGTTCGTAGTCCCCTCCTTCCAAGTTTTCCCTAATGGTTTAAGTCACTTGCAAAGAAATTAAGCAATTTTTTTTCAGTCCGTCTGGGGTTTCCAAAGTTAATTCCCTTCCATCTCACAAAATTCATCAGTAGTAAGGAATACTCTATATAATGTAGATGGTGGAAATTAAGCCTGGTTCATGGTAGTTATCCTGGCGCTAAGCGCTTGGGGACCACTGCCTGGAGTTAGAAATGGTGATGCACTTTAGGAAGGGGAAGAAGAAGCGTGTGTATGTGCCACTACTGGGGCAGGGTGGGAAGGAAGCATCCAAGAATCAGGTCCCTCTGTCACACACATGTCCATTGCATTACAACTCTTGTGTGTTTATGTGTAAAACCCACCCTGACCTGGGGTTCAAGTTGAAGCACAGGAAGTTCTGCACCAATATGTGGAAGAACTTTTTTACAATGACGGTGATGGAGCACTGGGACAGGCTGCCCAGGGGGTTGGGGAGTCTCCTTCTCTGGAGATATTCAAGACATGTCTGGACACCTACCTGTGCAATCTGTCCTAGGTAACCTGCTTTGGCAGGGGAGTTGGACCCGATGACCTCTGGAGGTCCCTTCCAACTCCTACGATTCTGTGATTCTGTGACCTGGCCACACACATAAAGCATGAGGTACTGGCTGGTCTATATATACTTGCCTGCAGGAAACATCGTCACTTTGCCTGCAGTGTTTCTTCACCAACTTAACTGGAGAAATGTCTGTGGTGATGTGGCGAGAAGGAGAAGTGTCTGGCTGCCACCACAGCCAAGTGCAGGTCACCCAGGCTCCCTAACAGTAACGGCTAGTTGCATCAGCTTCCTCATTGCAAAGACCTTCCTTCTCCCAGCATCACACAACCCACTTGCTTTTCCCCCTGAAATATCCCAGTCTCAGTCGTCCTGTTCACAGAATTGAGAGCAAAATTCAGCCTGTCATATCCTACTTTTTATTTGCGGAAAACAATGAGAGGCAGGTCTGCCAACAGTGTCCTAACGCACTGGGCACTACTGTGGGCCCCAAATTAGGTCCAAGGGGTTGTGGTTGACATCTTTCCTAAAGGCAAAACACCTTCTTTGGTCCATATATCTGGATGTATTAGAGGAGGCGGAGATGCACTTGGGCTTCCAGACAGACCTCTTGCTCGTAACGGCTCTACTCTTGGTCAGAGGAGTTTGCAAGGCCATCACAATCAGCTTGGGGCTGATGATTCCTCTGGACTTCAGCAGAATGCTCTGCAGCTTGCTTTTGGTGTCCACTTCATGCACTTTGGCTTCTAAATCACCTCTAACTGCTGAGTTTTTTTGGGAGATGCTCTTTGTCTGTCAGGTTTGTTCCACAGTTTTTAGGTAGTTCACTGACTGATCCCCATTCCCTTCAATTATTTTAGGCCAGTGCTAGGAGGAAGAGTGTCTCAGGAGGTAGGTACAGTCAAAAAACTTATATGCAAAATGCTTCTCTCCCTGAATTCACATGAAATTTTAGAGACATTTTTGCATCCATGTGCAAAAGTGACACGATCTGTGTTGGACACAATGCTGCTTGTCCACTCTGTTCCAGACGCAGGGATAAAAAGAGAAATTTTTTTTTCCATCAGATTCAAAATATTCTGCAAATTCTATCAACACACCCCACCCCCACGTCATTCAAAAATACCAAAAGCCTCTTCTTTAGGACAAGCCACAAGATAATGTGCTTTGGAGTTACAATTCAAAGCAATTCTCCTTTGACAGGCTAACTGCTCAAATCATATGCAGAAAGTCCAATGTCAGGATGGGTTTTTTGATGGTTTTAGTTTGCTGGGTTGTTGGGATTTTTTCCCCAAAGCCCAGTTTGACACTCTGGAGAGTATATGAGCCATAGCTAAAATCTCTTTGAGTTGGGTAGTGGAGACCACGGCTCCAGTAGCTGCTCAGGGATTTTGCAGCTGTTCTCCAGCAGAGATGTGCAATAACTACACACAGCAACGTGCACGTATTTTCTTTCATAGTGGATGTTAATTTATGAGCTTGCTTAGAACTTCAACACTCAGTTGGTTTATGCTGCACCTTTTTTTGTTACACATAGGCAGCATTTTCTGAACCAGGACAGCAACTTGATACGGTGTTGCCTCAAATCCTCAGCGAGGTTTGCTGCTCAGAAATTCCACCCTAAACCCAGACAGGTCTTTTGTCACAGAATATTATTAGTTCCTTCTAAAGGGCCCTGACAGTAATGAAGCACTTTTGTTTTTTTTAAACCTAAACTTATTTCAAATGGGAAAGAGAAAATGTGATGGGATACTTATTTCTTTCTGGTGAGAAGATGCAGACTGAGTATAGAATGCTTTTCTCTGGTGCTCTCTTAAGATTTGACATATTTGTAGGTCTGAAAAGAAGCCCTCCTCCCATTATATCTGGCTCAGCATTTCTAATGTAAGAAACCACTTATTTTCTTCAGGCTGGAGGTGAGATGGCATAAATTTCTGACAGCCCTCCTGCAAGCTATAACCTTCTGAGAGGCACCCTAAAAAATAGGTTTCATGCATCCAGCACTTGGCAAGGTAGGTGCTTGGAGCACTCACCCAGAAGGAAGGAAGGAAGGAAGAACCAAGATTTATGTGGCTCTCAAAAGGGGATTCCCACACAGTAGGAGGGTATCCCACTCTCTGGGCTGTGGTATACAGGTAGCATCCAGTCCCTGCTTCCCTATCCTAGACACACTTCCAAAAACTTCCGCAACTCTAGTCCCTTTCCCTCCACGTTATCCTTTTGCTCTCCTGTAAAAGAAGCCTTCAAGTAGTCCCAGGTGAAACAGATTATTAGGGCTGAAAAAACTCATTTTGTTTGATCTGCTCTTTTTTCAAGCTTTATTGGTTTCCTGAAACTCCCAGCAGACCAAAAAAATCAGGTTATTTCAAGCAGGGTTTAAGCAGGTGTTTAACTTCTCCTGGTTTCTAAAGGGACTTTCTGCAATACTTGTAGGTAGACATATGCCCAAGTGCTTCACTGAATGAATTCCCCCTGTTCTTCAAACGTAGGGAACAGACAACCATGTCATAACACAGCATTGCTGAGACGTGTGAAGGGATCTCTTCTTGGGCTTCAGGTTAGAGTAGCCCTTCAGAGCTTCATTTCTAAACCCAGACAAATCTCTGGATGTTGTTCTGACATGTATTATAACAATAAATAAATAATAACATGGCCTTTTATTACACTGTCAGAACTCTCTTTGCATGGGATACCAGTGGGTCTGGATAAAGCCAATTCTAATTACAGATAAAAGGTTTGATGCATGAAAAGAAGCTGGTATTTACACACAATTATCTGAGGGAGGAGAGATAGGGATGCGCTTCCTTTTATCATTTTCATTAAATTTCTTTTGAAATTAAAGACTCCTCAAGTCTTTTCAACTTGCTGTCAGTGAGATACAGGTTGTTTTCCATGATGCAGTGTGTAAGTTCAGACACTGAGATCTCTTCCCCCCTCCCTCGACTCCAGTAGAGCATTGCATGGTGCTTGCTCACTCGGTTGCTTCTGTAATGTCCCTTTGCTGAAGTTTAATCTCCTAGACTTGCATTTCATGTATTTCAAGTCATATTTTGTGGCCAGGCATCCTGTATTTGTGAATTGCCTCTGCCTTCATATCACCTGAAGTAAATCACTTTGGATGAATGAAACCTCCATGCCTTTAGACCCAGTCACAAGGGGTCCAGCAGCCTGGGGGTTGTTGGGGAGGGGCAATGCCAGCCCACTGCACACTAATAGAGGGTAGCTGGACCTACAAATGCCATTTTACCACAGAGAAGCCTCTGCAGGTACAGAGAGAGGGGATGGGAAGTAGCCAGGTGGGTGTGTTATCCCAAAAAAAGCAGCTCTCAGGGGTGAGGGATAGCAGGACCTTATTAGCTCCATGTGCTGCTCACAATTCAAGAGACTTGGTCTTTGCTACTCTTCTCCTCCCTTGCTCCTGGGTGCTCTAAGCCCAAACACTTGATCTCAGAATAGCTCACTGACTTCTCCTCCTCTTCATTTCTCCATCTGCAAATTGGGGCTGATGTGCGTAGAGCTCCCTGAAGTCCTCTGCAGGGAGGTGCCACAGAAGTGGAAAGTATTAGCTATCAGTATCCTTGTTAATATTCTGCTCAACTCCAAGTGAAGTCACGTAATCCTGTGTTTGGGTCATCACTGTTTGTTGCTATGGAAATGTGTGTTATCAGATATTGCAAATTCAGTGCCTGAGGATATCTGAGGAGGGGGGAAAATCCTTTGTTTGGAGACACACTTGTGTCGGTGGCAGGAAACTTTGCCGGAAAGAAGAGAATTCACCTATTTGTCTCTCATTTCTGAAATTTGCTGGAATGAGTCAATGCGAGCTCCCCCCGGCTCAACCCCCCGAAAGCTGGTATCTCTTACTCGATGCACTATTCCAAAATGACTGCACATGCTGGGTGAATTTCCTGCAGTCATATGTGAATGCATCTGGTAGGATCATTAACACTAGAGCAGAAGACAAATGCAAAGTATGTGCTTGACCATATGGATGAACGTGAGCTGCTTAAGAGTGTGCACCGTAATGGAGATGGAAAGTCTTACGAGAGAAGATCAGTATCCCCCCATCTCTTTGGTAAGGGATTAAGGCAGTTGGTCTTGCGGGAGTATTCATAGAGCGTAAGGCCAAAGGGGACACTTAGGTCACCTAGACTGACCTCCTGCATGTTACAGGTCATGGTGTTTCATCTAGTGACCCCTGAGATGAGCCCTGTAACTGGTGTTGAGGCTACAGCAAAGCTTCCAGGCAGATGCTAACAAGTCCCTGCTCAGTAAGTTCCAGTGAATAAATGGGCTCGCTGGTAAGGCACAACTGGTAAGGGTGGGAGCAGATCGACCCAAGCTTGCTGCGGTGGGGTCAAACCCAGAAATGGGTGAGCTGGCCCAGTGCAGCTTCCAGATCTGAGCTGGTGGAGTTACATCACCCTGAGCTTCAGTGCCTCCTGTCTCCAAACTTCTGCACAGCTCTCCGTTTCCTATTTATATATGAATATGCTTTACCCCTGGGAATGTGCTCACTCACCAAGTAACCATGCAGTCTTCCTTGAGTGAAACAGAGCAGGTTTTTAAGGCACCTTGCTGCTCATTGCTACAGTTCTCTATTGCACCCACACAAAATTTGTTTGGGTTTTTTTTAAATCTATGGATGCCCAATGCATGTAGGTCCTGTGCATTAACTCTACAGATATAAAAATCCCTTTCTGGTATGTGTTCAGCACCACTCCAATTTCTACACTCTCAGGTTTGCTGAAGAAAGGCTGCTGCAACAGAAAACAAAGTTCAAGTTTTGATAATGTCTTTATTTGAGGAATTTCATGGCCACACTCTTATCTCATGCTTAAAGATGAAACATGAGACACACCTTTATTTCCCTTTGGATCTCTCTATTGACTGCATTACTCATCCTTTACCACTTTCTCTTTGGGGGGTTTTCCTCCCTGCTTCACAGAAAGATGATTTCAGACTGAAAGCAGGGAGAAAGGTACCCAAGAACAAGCTGGACAGCTTCAGTTTTCTTAACTAAGGTCTTTATTTTCATCTATCCGTGCAGGTTGTAAAAGCTCAATGATACTTTGGGGGGATCCAGTCACTGGCAGGCAGAGATGGTAAGAACTGTTGCCTGAACATCATGCATATACTATTTTTAGCAGGCAAACACCTGCACCCAGCACTAACAGAAGGCTCCCACAGTGAGAAATGGCCAACTGATCAAAATATGTATGCATGGTTTTATGCATGTATACATGTGTGCATGTATGTATGTATATACACACACATATGTGTACACACACACGTATGCATATATATGGCAAGATTTTTTTTCCTGTGATAAATATTTAATGCATTTAAACTAAATTTTCCATGCTTAATCGAAGGTTATAGTGAAAGACTTTACTCTTGCTAAAGGAAGTAATATATCTTGTAGGGTAATTGTATATTGTGCTCTATAAATCCCCTGTCTGCTAAGAAAGATGATATAGCTTTTATTTTGTACAAGTTTCAGGTTTACAACTCAGGCTGGGAACCTGAATAGCAGCTTGCTACTCCTGCATCTCTACTACCATGGTGATTTTTTGCCATCAAAACTGAAATCACCGATTACGGGGCTGAATCATAAAACCAGACATATATGCTTTGCTTTTCCATCCAAATCAGTAGAACCTGCAAAGCCCTTGGTACTTATAATTAATATTAACACTCTCCAAGTCACATTTAAAAATGAAGAAGACATTCAGACCTGCCTAAGGTGTCATCAAGAGCAGAAATGGTGAATGTAGGTCTTGTTTGTAGGAAGCCATTTTTGGACACTTTCTATTGCCAGCTCCATGCTTCTATAAATTGCATCAGTGCTCAGGATGTTGTCACCTCGTCTCACAGACTGCCAGTAATCAGAATGGATATTGTAGATGCTCTTAGGAAAAATGCTGGTGTGAAAAACCGATATCTGTCCTCCTGTGTGTGATGGGAGAATGCAGGTGCTCCATGTTTTCCAGCTTGACAAGTTGTTCTTCACAGACCTCGGCTCTTCTCTTTGTTAAAGCACTGACCACAATTCTGACCTTGCAGGATGGTTAAGCAAGAATTATAGAGACTTAATTGTTAGGGTTGTTGCAGATAAACCCCCCAAATAGACATATAATAACACACAACAGAGTGCCATATAATTTTAGAAATATTTAATGCATCCAAATTCTGTATGTGATAGCCACAATACAACCCACACTTAAGTAAAACTCCACTTAATTAGAATAAAGTTGCAATTGTGTAGCTTTGTTTCATGCAGCTTCCCTAGTCAGGGTTTGCAAGTTTGTTTGTATCATTCTTTTTCCCCTCCACATCAACTTTTGATCATTTTAGCCACTTGCAACAAACATTTGGCAGGAGGGCTCTCAGGTATGCTACTGTCCTAATATTTTACCAAGTACTTGTCTCTGCTTTAAGGAGAGAGAAACCTGATTAGCTTGCAGGGAAAAGCTGCAAGATTACCTGAGACACAGCCGGCACATAAGGTGTCTAGAGAAAATGCATCTCATGTTTTATCAGACACTGGAGACTTCAGTCACAAGACGAGCAGCCCTGGGTATCACAGATTCACAGACTGATAGGGGTTGGAAGGCACCTTCAGAGATCATTGGGTCCAACCCCCTGCCAAATCAGGTTCCCTAGGACAGGTCGCACAGGTGGGCGTCCAGACGGGTCTTGAATATCTCCAGCGATGGAGACTCCACACCCCCCTGGGCAGCCTGTCCCAGGACTCTGTTTATGGAGCTACTTGTTTTAAAACCTTGCTGGGTACGCATCAGATGCCAACATGAGAAATCCAGTCCAAAGCCCATGATTTGTGAATCCCATCAGCCAGACACACTTCTTCTCTTACACACCCCTTTGCTGAAGTCCAGTTTTGAGCCAAATGCAGAATTTTTGCTGATCCATCCTGACACTGCTAAACTTTGGCATCTGTCATCTCCCACCTCGATTTCTTCAAGTCCCTCACTGGCAGGAAGTGCCGGAGACTGAGCAGAATAAACCACAGGTTTGCTGTGCTATGTAGAGCCCCTGGATGCTGCCAGCTGTTTTTCAAGCTGTTGCTAAATTCTGAGGTACCCTTGGGTGAGAAGTTTGCTCAATCAGTAGTTGATTAGGACATCTCTAGGGTGCATTCAAAGGCATATAGGTGTTAGGACCCAACAACAGACACAGGTTTTAGTCCTGGGCTGAGCAGGACGGGAAGCATTTTGGTCTGGTTTATCAGAATTGATCCGTAAAACCCAAAACCAGAAAGCACCATTCTCTGTCCCCTTTTTGGGACCTGTACTGTGTGGCTGCAACATAGCAGACCTCTTTTCCTGCCCCAGCTCCCTAGAAACTCTGCCCTGGCATTGTCCCATAGATAGCAGTCACTGGCCTGGGGTCTGTATACCCCGATATCTGCTGGCTTGGCTTTTCCATGCAGTGGAGGAGATGTCTGTGGCACATGCTGATGACCTGCCCCATATACTACTGGATGTTTCTAGCCTGCTCCTGACTGCAGGACTTTGGTCTGTTCTCTGCATGTGTACAGGAATGTGGGGATTTTCCAGCAAAAGATATATGCCCCTTCCCTGCCCTAGTGCTCCTTTTCACTGGATTTAAATGATGCCAGGTAAAGCTTAAGGGTTTTAACGGAGCAAAACAAAAATGATGATGAAATGAAGGCATGGGTATACATGGTAAGACTGATTGTGTGTTTGCCACAGATACCCAAGAGCAAAGTTTTGTTTTTTATTCACCTTGGCTGCTCTAGGATGCCTCACAGCTCAAACACATTTCAGCCCAGGCCTTTGTAACAGCACTGCATGATGACTCCCAGTCACTAGTGATATTTTCCCTCTCTCCTAGTCCACTTGTTTTTATCCTCCACTTCCAGCCACCATTTCCTAGCTTATTTTCCACTTGGAAGCAGTTCTCCACATCCCCCAGACATGCCTGCCTGACATGTCCCAGCTCCTTCCACTCCTACCAGATCAAAACCTCAGTCGTTTCTCCCACATCTTGCAAAAGCTGCATCCTCCTCTTTGCAAGGACAAACTGTAGGGACAAACTCCTTTCCCAGCTCTCTCCTCCACACCAGCAGCACACTCTCTGAGCCTCTTCCTTCCGTGCCCTTTTCTTGTGCTGGGCTCCCTTCTGCAGCTCCCCCCTGTCACCTCCCCTCCACGCCAGGAAAAACCAGTGCTCTCCCTGCCTCCAGCCCTGAGAAGCCGACTTCCTCCTCCGCGAGCAGCCGCAGCGGCTTCCTCTGTCCGCGGCTGTCCCAGACACTCTGGCTCCACGGCACACCCTCCATGTGCACAAAAACACGACACCAGGGCTTTGCTTTCTTCAGAAACTCAGCTCAGCCTGAGCAGCTGCACTGTTGAGGAAACACCTGTAATGTGTGCCACCCACCGTGCCACCACCAGAATGGACACCCCAACCAGCTCCGCCAGCCACACAGTCTTGGACGCCACAGGGGACTGCAACATTCGCTCATGCCCTTGTTCATCTATGTGTCCTGTAGGACCAACCCTATAGTCCAAAGGAGGAGGTCAGGCTTGATGAGGCTCTGAGCAACCTGATCTATAGAAGATGTCCCTGCTTACTGCAGGGGGGTTGGACTAGATCACTTTAAAGGTCCCTTCCAACCTCACACATTCTATGATTCCATGATTGTTTGCAAACCAGATCTGTTGTTTCACCACAATGCCAATGCCCTCTGGTTTGCAGAAGGTGTCAAAACCTTAACTGGATTTGTAGGAAAGCACCATTCTTGAGTGGCAGATTGTACAAGAGATGGGGAATGTTCAGCTGGAGTTAGTGCCCATGGACAAGCTTGGCCCAAGGGGCCAAGGAGGCACATCTCTCCTGGGGAAGCCCTGTTTGCTCAGCTGCCCTCCCAGGTGCTGTGACTCAACCCCTGCACCATCAGCTTGTGTAACAGAGGGCAAATCCCTCCCTGTAAGCAGCTCCTGTTGGAGCTTGCTTGAAGGTTGGCTGCTCTGCTTGTGGAGCCACCCTGGGCAAAGCTGACAGGGATGGAGATGGGACACGGCCGTCCCCATGCAACCTTGCCATTGCCACACAGCGGCAGGCTGCTAGTGCGAGTGAAATCCGGACCATCCCCAGCAGCTGGTGCCTGGTCTGTGCTGATGTCCACATGACTGCTGGCAAATGGACAACCAGGCTCTCAGCACAGTTCTTGTCTTTGGTGCTGCCAGCTCTCAGGCAGCTGTCTGTTTTCAGGTCTCAGGAGCTCAGTAGGCTTGGAACAAGCTGCAACTTGGTAGAGACGTTCAAAGAAAATCCAGATGTTGTGGGAAGTGCTGTCAGGCTCGGTTAACCTAGGACTAATTTGGTGCTGGTAGGGGCCATGGTACTGCTGGCCTGCAGCCTCCCAAACAGAAAGTTACTTTTAGTTTCCTGGTGGCTTGTAGCCATTCAAACCACCATGATCTCCCATTCCCAGATGTTGGATCCTGAGTATCATTGGCCAAACCCAGTTTTAATTTACTTTTATTTTTTTGCTGTGATGCAAAACAGAGTTTTGTTGATTTCCTCCTTTCTAGACAATGCTTATGCAACATTCCTGGCTTGGGATAGCTGCGGTCTTCCAGTCCAAAGCAGCTGTGGCAGATTTTGGTGACCTATATCACTTAGTTACAGGATTTGCCATCTGTCTGGACTCCCTTCAGTCTGGGAGGAACTACATGATGATCATGTGTTAAATGTCTTGACCTCATTTGGGAATTTTATGAGAGAACATGAGTAGAACTTGGCTAGAGAGGAGTAGGGATGGTCAGCCTGTTCTTTACATTTCTGTTCACTTAAACAAGTGAACTTAAACACGTGAACTTAAACACAGTTCACTTAAACAAGTGAACTGAAGGAAGGTGATGTGCAGTGAAAGCAATCTTGCATCTGTTACAAGAAGGCTTGTGCTAGGGCAGCAAGAGGACATGAGGTCACTGGAGGGTGTAAAGGAGTATCAGTGAAGTGAGGCTACAGCTGAAAAATGAGCTTTGTGGATTGAGGATCAGGATGGATTTTGCTTGTCAGACAGCAGGTTGAGAAGTGGCAATGCAGGTGGGTCATCCCACCTGGGAAAGATCTGGCAGAGTCGAGCTGGAGAGGCTTCTCAGTCTTGCTAGTGAAGGCACAACATGATCAAACAACAAGAAGCCTGGCAAACCCAACCTTGCAGTAAGGAGTCCACTGACATCTCACCTTCCTGCTGTGTTTCAACAAGAAAGGATGTTCTTCTGCATGATGTGCTTTGATCCAGCTAGTGGGAATACTGTTCAGTGAAGTGTGTACAGCAGGACAATTCCCTCTGAATTAAACTCCTGTTCTCTCTCTTCCTGGATGTTATGGAGAAGAAAGCTTGCTGCAATTGTCCTCAATGTGGTTATCACATATGTGGTTCTGTCTTCAGAATACGACAGTAATACGAGCCTGTGGCTCCTCCAGGAGCAGACACATTCTAAAAGCATAATTTTTGTTTATCTACCACCTCCTTCTGCAAGGTCAGGATGTTTCCAGTTCCCAATATGACAGCAAAAGGGACAAACTTGCAAATTTAAGTGTTCCTGAGAGTACTCTTCTGTCTGGCTAATAAGCCTTGCCAGCATACCTCACATGCTCGAAATGGATGCACAAAGATTGATTTCTTCAGAGACAGGAAATGCATGTGTGTCTGCAGAAGGTTGGGTGATTCAGCTGGGAGTTTCCAGAAGCAGCCAGTGAAAGGATGCAGCTTACTGGAAATGCTCAGGTGTCGTTTCCCCAGGACAGAGTGTTAGGTTAGCGTAGGCGGTAGAGCTGGCAGGTCTCATTCAGTCACACTCATCAAACTAGGATGCAGAGAGAGTGGATTGTAGTTTGGTACTTCTCTCTTGTTGGGCTTTGTGGCATGTGTGGAAGGAAAGCAGGGGCCCTTGCCAGCAGCTGCAGGCTAAGGGGAAAGGTCTCCAGCAAATGAGAATAGAAAAGAATAGAGAATACAAAGAGATAATTTCATTTGGAAGTGACCTACATGGTCATCTAATCCAACTCTGATCACTTCATGGCTGATCAAAAATGAAAGCATGTTACTAAGGGCATTGCCCAAATACCTATTAAAACACTGACAGGCCTGGGACATCGACCATTTTGGCCACCCTCTTGATAAGGACGTGCTTCCTAATGTCCTGTCTGAACCTCCCTTGGCACAGCTTTGAACCGTTCCCACACGTCCTACCACTGGACACCTGGCAGAAGAGCCACAGCACCTTCCTTTCCACATCCCCTCCTCAGGAAGCTGTAGAGAACAATGAGATCACCCCTCAGCCTCCTTTTCTCCAAACTAGACAAGCCCAAATTCCTCAGCCGCTCCTCATGGGATATGCCTTCCAGTCCTTTCACCAGCTTTGTTGCCCTTCTCTGGATACATTTAGGTACCTGAAAAACCTTCTTAAATTGTGGGGCCCAGAGCTGCACGCAGTGCTCAAGGCAAGGCCACACCACTGCTAAATACCATGGGATAATCACTTGGGATTGCTTGAGGAGAGGCTAAGGTGCTGTCCTTCCCTCACTCTTCTAAGATGAGGACACTACAGAGGGGTATCATCTCTGAAAGTTCTGGTGGGAATATGTGCTTACAGGAATATATGACAGCAAATCCCCTTTCTGAGCATTCATAGTGTGCAACAGCAAGAAAAGGCCATATAAATGAGGAATGGTAAAAGAATGTATTGTCAATAATTGATACTGCCTGATAATGGATTTTCTTTCAAGCTATTTATAGTACTCACTATTGATGCACACACACATGGGTTTTTTGTGCATCAAGTCATCTGTTAAGAAATTATTTATGTTCATTTTGCAAGTTTTTCTGGGAACTGTTAACAGTTACTAATGAGGATGTTATACACTATTGCTCTGAACTTCTAATCAGCGTGACACTGGCAAATCAGGCCAGAAGGGTTGTGTACCGTGCTTGAGTAGGAAGTGGAAGTGCAGCAAGAAAAGTGGTGCAACAGTTGTACATGACAGTGTTGCCACATCTCCTTTTGACTCTTGACTTGCTGAGGTTCATAGTGATTACTGTGTTTGAGATTCTAAATTTTTTTTCCTGGACCTGGATTCTTCTTGCCTTCCTCTACAGTAGTGGGTTGCTGGTTGCCTGCTGGCATCGCAGAGGCACAGCTCACCCGTCTTTCTCTGCCACTGAGAAGGCATCAGACAACAGCAAGATCACTCTATCTTATTCCCAGACTTTTGACTGACACCAAGTCAAGAGGACCAAGATATTTTGCCTAAGAAAGTTGCCGGACCCAGTACTCTGTGAAATCTGAAGGTCTGTGATTGCCAAGCCAGGTAGGACAATCTAACGGCTCCTTCCAACTTCCAGTCACATCATGCATTGGGTCCATGTTGTGCTCAGTGTGTGATGCCCGGCAGTGCCTGGAGCGTGGTCGCTTTAGGGTGCATGGAGGGCTGATCTACTTAGAAGTGGCACAGGTCACAGAGACAGATCCCTACCAGGGTGGCTGTGGGGGGGCTTCTCACAAGGGGAAGGTGCTGTGCATAGCTGGACCCAGTGCCCTGATGCCTCCAAGGAGGGCCCCCAACAGCCCAAGGATGCTGTGCTTTGAAATCTCACCTGAGTTGTCCTCTGGATGAGTGTGACTGGGATTCAAAGCTGTTCTCAAACTGCTCGAGCACTCACGTGTCTGCAGGGTGTGTGACGTACTCTGTCCAATGCCTGCAGCAGTTCTTACACATGTCCTTTTCACAGTGCTGCCTCTCCTTTCTGTTTCCTCTGCCCCACTGCAACCACGGACCTGTCCCCATTGCCCAGCTCCTGCCACGGGCTCCAGTGGAGCCTCTCTGGGAGGGGAAGCAGTCCCCCAGGGACTGATGCCTGCCTCGTCCATGAACGTGACTGCTGGTGTGTATCGCTCACGGAGAGCCACTCACAAGGGAAACTTCTCACATGTTCTCCTTGGCTCCTCTTTATTCCCAGTCACAGCAATTATGCGGCTCCTTCTTGGCCTTCATTTGTCCTAAGCTGTTGTGCCTCAACTGAGCGCTTATTAGCACTTCCTCCTCTGAAAAGGAGTGACTGCAAAAGAAGCCAAGGGTCATTTCCCTTCCCTTGAGTTCAGGAGACGTCCTGGCTTTTAAATCAGGCTCCATAAATTTTAAGCCTTAGCATCTCATGCATTTTGCCTAGAGAGGGGTGGAGGTTAACCTGGACAGAGTGAGGAAAAGAAACTACTTCAGATATGACAGCACTTTTGCTTGGACAAGTGTTTTTAACAAGTGTTAAAAACATGTAGTACAATATATAGCTAAAAATATATAATACAAAGACCAGTGGAAAAAAAGCCATTATTAATATACCAACTCTGTGAAATCAATCAGAAGAAGAAGTGGAAGAAGGAAGTGAACATATTCTATTTCTTTCATCATCTTTACTTGCATATCATCCTTCAGGGGTGGGCATGAGAAGGTGGAGTTGCTAAACATCAGCCAGCAAAAAATGCTGCCAGTAAATAAAATGTTCCTATTGAAAATCAACACGAATAGACTGTAATGAATGTACATTTTTAGCAAGGATATACTCCTGGTGTCTGCAATGCTGTCTATAAACTCAGAAATAAGGATCCAGTCTATTGTCAGAAGCTTGAAACTTCTACAAGTCCATAAAAATCCCAGATTTCCCAGCACATAAACTGCCTTCTCAGCACTACCCATGAGTTTCTTTAACCCACGCTGATCCTTTCTGAAATTCCAGTGGGAAAAGCAATCAGAGAACAAGGTGGCCCTGAACAAGTGGTATCAGAAGTATTAGTGGAGTGATGTGGCAGGGAGGCCAAAGCTGCATTGGCTGGCTGGTTTCAGCAATGAGCATGATATTTGTACCTCAACATAGTCCTTTGATGGAGCATCCCGCTAATGCATGTATTTACATCCCAAGAGCAGAAGCACAGCTGCATCATGGAGTTCCTCTCTTCCCCCCTGCTTTTTCAGGATGAGGGTCAGTACTGGTAGATGGAGGTATGCACCCCCATGGTGAACACCCTCACCAAGGCAGCACACTTGGTTCAGAAACAGCTGGAGGTCCAGCACCAGGCTTGGCACAGTTTCTTTGTTAAAGTCAGAAGGTTCCTCGTGTCTCCTCATGAACAAGTCCCACAGATGCTAGCTTTGATTTTCCCCATCAAGCCTGTGCCTTCTCTTGGGCCACACATTCAACTCCTTTTCTACAGACACAATGGTGATGTTTTAAGTTGCATATTTGGGCTCATGAGCCAAAGAAGTCTTTCTTTCATAAAACCATGAGCTACTTAGCAAGATTTCTCACACAGTCCAGAGCTGCAGTACAACCCACATCCCAGGGGTAGGAAATAAGTGTGTGTCAAGGGAGAGGACACCCTGCATGACTGTGGCAGGAGAACAGCCTGATGGTTTCATCCTCAGGTAGGGATTAGACCACCAACACCTCATCCACCAGTGCAACCCACAAGGTGTGTATGTGGGATGGTCCTAGCATAGGAGGTACACCTGAAACCAAACTGTGTGTAGCACTGTATGCACTTCTGCTTGAAAATCTAAGCATTGCTCAGGGTCTGGAGCAACCTATGTACAGAGGAAACCTATTGTCATCTTCCCTGGCTACTGACAGGGCAATGGGTGAGGGTGCACCACAGAGAGAGGGAGAAGACCGGGAATGAGAAGAATATTATTTCTTGATTTCTATGCTGCAGTTCAGAAGGGTTGTGTTTTTCATTTTCACGTGCCTCAACTCCCACCAGCTGCATGCACCCACCCACAGCATGTGTGCCGTGTTTTTATTATGGCTGTAGCCTCAGGTAGCATGGAATCAGGGCCAAGCATACATTAGTAAAATTAGAAGAAGTATCATCTGACGGGTCTGGACGGTGCTGTGGGCAGAACATATTTGGCAAGACTCTGTTTCCTTCGCAATCCAGCCCAAAAACATTCCCTGATCCTATCTGAACAGGGACTGAACTTGCAAAACGAGTCCCAGCTTGTGAGCTGTGAGTCAGGGATGCCTTAAACACTGCCTTAGCATCCAACACCAACAAGGTCTTTTTATCTTGTTCATCCTGCTTTAATAAATGCAGCAAGCCCTCATGTTAACAGAGCAGCCTTGAGAGCTACAAGGCACAGGTCTGCTTTTTCCACACCCTCCAACATTTGCCCCTTTGTATTTGGCCATTTTGGATCGATTATTCTTCTCTTCTCTGGGTCAACTAGTGGGATTCTTGGCTGCACTGCTCACAGGCTGTGGTTTGAAACCTGCATCTGCTCCATACGGCCACATTCACGCTTCTCACTGGTGAGCAGTATGGATAGACTCGCTTCGGTGGGTTTCCCTAAGTAGAGGCCTTTGAAGGATGTGTGGCTGTGCTTAAAATCAAGGACACTTTCCAACTTCTTTCGAGTACCACCCTGTTAAAGAGAGCCTCCTGCAGAACTCCAGAGATTTTACAAGTTCTCTGTCAAGATGGGCGTGAGTCTGTGGAACACCCTGAGGCACCCCTCCACGGCATCTGAGAAAGACTGATCAGAAATGTGTTTGGGGACCTGAAAAACAGTGATGAAAAACATCAGATCCAAGGAAGACAGAAGTTACACTGATCTTTCCCAGAAAATCACACCTGGTGATGGCATCATCACAGTGGTTCAAACTGTCTTTGTCCAAGTTTCAGTGAGAGAGTGCAGATGCAAAGGTGGTAAGGAATAACGAGTGCAAAGGTGCCCTTACCTTCTTACTAGAAGACAGAAAGAGAAAAAAAAACATTCTTTACCCATGAAGCAAAGGATTTTAAAGTCAAAGTTTTTAGTGACAGAGAGTAGAAAGCTGAGTGTTTTGTTCAAATACAGAGCAGTACAGAGAAAACGGGAATACAAAGGGACTACATGGGATGTGCATGACACTTTCATAGCCTTGATTTACCTTACTTCAAAAATGGGCAGGTACCAGAGAATAAATGAGCCCTGGGTGGTGATAAACAAATCACTGTACTACTTGGGAGAGAGAGGGTCATGCTCCCGTGCACCACAGACGTACAAAGACTTGCCATGCTCTTATGTACCAAGGAAGACACATGCAAATGTGAGTTTCTAAGAAGGGAAGAATCAGATTGGAAGAGAAAATAAAAGCAGCTCGAAGGTGTCTTTTATCTTTAATATATTTTGCTCCTCTGCCACAATACAGTGCAGTGCAGTCTTTGTGCCCCTTTTCTCACCTCCCTTTCTTTTTTGAAATATCATTCATTGCTCTGTCAGTACTGCCCATTATCAGCACAATGCACATTCCTGCAGAAGCAACACCATACCCCTCTCACGGGCTTAGGATGAATTATTTCAGAGATATCATTCCAGGGCCTTTAAATATATTGGCTTTAGAGCTATTTTTACTTGCAAGTGCTTCTGCCAGACCTTTGATGTTTCGTTTGGGTTCAGGGAAAAATAGAGAATACAGTAAAATAAGCAAGAGCTGGGGTTTTTGCTCTAAGCGTTACCAGAAGCCAGGGTGAGACCCAGAAGAGGAAGGGAAGGGGATTGCCAAAGATTTCCGTTGGATACTTGCTCTCTCAAGGGTTTGTAAATCTGTCCTGTAACACCCTTAATCCCTCCTCCTGCTCGGGCGTGTGGTATCACTGAAATCTTCTCCATCTCCTGCAAATAGAAGTTTTAATGCAGCCCTTTGTTTATTGTCTCTGGAATTCTTTAATTTTTCAGGAGAAAAAAAAAAAAAAAAGAGGTCATTTCTTCTCTGGAGCCTGAAGGCTCAGGGAAGTTAGCCAGTGTCTTACCATGCTCTGCCTCCCATCCAGCATTTTGACAGGCATGGACTCGTCCATATCCAGACACCACCTCACTGGATGTGCCAAACAAATGGAGTGCTGGAGACCATAGCAAGACAACTTTCCAAAGTCAGGATGAGGAGAAAGCAACCACAACTACCAGGCTCAAAGTCAATGTCTGTATGGCACTAAAAGCAGCCTTTGGAGAGGCCTGAAGGCCATCCAAGCTGTCTGCTGCCCAAGAGTTTCCCCACTAATGTTGTGCACAAGGCCTGGGGGCTCCCTGTGTCTTTGCCAGGACCCTGAATGTTGGGGCTGATGGAGTATGTGGGTTTCTTTGCCCTTCCATAGAACTCTGTGGCTATGCTCAGGGCATGTGCCATGCAGGAGGGAGGCAAGCCTGGTCCTGAGAGCTGCCTTGGGAATGCCTGTAGTCTACAGTATCAATGTCATCAAAGGTGGCAGAGTTCAGGAGGCTGAACCCATCTGCTTCTGTCTCTCCACCCATGAAAGAGCTGAGGAAATTCAGAAGTGCAGAGCTACTCCTGCATAGTCCTTCTGGTGAGTCTGACCTGAGATAAGACAGGAGCTTTCTCATCTAGCACCACCTAAAAGGAAGAGGTAAGGAGACTCTCCCCCTCCATCCTCAATGGATTGCACAGGGAATGTTTTGCATGCAAACGGAAACCATCCTAGGAACATGCCCTGGTAGATGTGCTGCCTACTTGCTGTTGCAGCTCATTAGTTTTACTCACCTTTTACTACATCTTTTAGCATGTGGGTAGACTCATTCTTGTCAGTAGCTGTTTCAGGAAGACTGTGTATTAGATGTAGCCTAGTATAAATCTGTTCTGTCTAACATACATATATGTAGAAAGGAGAATTTTATTTGTTAAAAAAAGGAAAAGGTAATCCTATACAATTCATTTTAAATAAAAATATTCAGGGAAAAATATGGTGGAATAACAAGGAAAGATTGGAGAAAAATGAAAGCAAGTCACATGTAAGTAAGCAGAGGAAATGCACAGTACAGCAAGATGGTGTTGATGTTAAAATGGGAGGAGTTTTGAATGTTATTTAACAGAGAAATTACCCTGTGGCACCTACAGAGATTAGCAATGTAGCCAGGAAATAACATAATGAAACTGGAACAAAATAGGCTACCAGTACTCCCAGAGAAAAACATATCCCCAAAGGACACTCAGCAGCAGCCACGTAAGGAAAGGCTGGGAGGTGATATAAGAGGACAATCTACATGTAGCTTTTGGCAGGCAGCTTGCATTGCGAAAGACCCATGCCGTTCTCAGTGGGCATCATGCTAACTGGCCTGGCTTCGATACAGCTGGAAGGGTGCTGTTAATTTCTTGGCATCCCAATGCCAAACACTGTAAGAATCAGAGGCCTCAAAGAAGAGTAGAGACGTGATCAGATCATTTGGTGTGGGTTTGATTTACGAAGATTAAGTGATGCTTAGATATAAGCTGGCGAACAGATAAGAAAATAGCAGACATGAGTCTACAAGTATCTGAAGGATGTAAGCAGGGTCACGTAAATGTGCTTGGAGAGAGAGAAAATAGGACGTGAGAGGAAGGGAAAATTCCTCACCAGTAACAAGTAGACAAGACTTGGATATAGGGTCTTGGACTAGGAGAAAATTATCTTGCATGGAACTTTTCAATTAGCAGAAAATTTTCTCTCTGTAGGTGCAGCCTTTCTCAGATAGGGTAAAAGATAATAGTTGCAGCTCAGGCTTTTAAGACTCTGCTTCTTGATGAAAGGTGAATTTTAAAAGTGAGTTCATTTCTGCTGTGGATTTGTGTGCTGAAAACGCATAGAGCAAGCTGAAAAAATATTCACTTATTTCAGTTTTCTAAATTTCCTTTAAAAACATTATGTGCAATGTGCAATGAAAGGAAAGGCAGGAAGCTAAAAGTTAGCAAAATCATTAAAGAAACAGCAAAGAAATATTAAAAGCACAATGCATTCAAATCAGCACAGAGGGCCAGATGGTACATACCCAAGGGTATTAAAGGAATTAGCTGAAAAACTCTTAGGCCCATTATCCATTATTTTCAAGTGCTCCTGAAGAACTGAGGAAGCCCTGATGACTGGCAGTGGGAAAACATCACGCTTCTTTTCCAAAAGGGGAATTACAGATCAATTAACATCCTTTCCAGGTGAAACTTGGTCTCTAATAATCAGAAAGTACTGGTAGCTGTTCTGCAAAAAGAACAAAACGGAAGTGTGTTACACACAAAGACAGGTCACATTGAGAGAAGCAGTTGCATCCAAGCAATCGACTCTACAGCCAGGTTATACTCACAGTGTTGGTGGGAGGAGGAAAACCACAGGGTGTGTGTGCTGGGTGGGGAGAGTGAAGAATAAGCAGCTGCTTATCCATCATGTGGGATGGAATGTACACCATAGTGGGCCATGCTGGTGGGAGGACAGGGATACAGTCCCTTGAGTGGCTCAGTAAATTTGGCCTTAAGGGTTTCACTCATTGACAAGTCGACTGGTTGTGAAGAGAGCTCCTTGATTTCAGTAAGTAATTTTATTCTGTTTCCTCAGACATAATATCCCTGTAGATCCTGACCCATCCCTAAGGGATTCCATGCCAACACTGTTGACTTTAACAGGGGATGGACTTTGCCCAAAGCAGAACAAGAAAGATGTAGGGTGGATGCAAAGAGTAAGAGTGAAAGAGATTAAAATCAGTCCCTACAATAGAAACTGGAGTATGATTGTAAGTATCACCATGTTGGGCTCCTCAGGGACTCCTGCTGTGTTGGACATTCATCTGCAGTAGCGTTGAGGAAGGAGAAGAAAAATACTTCAATCAGATTTAAAGATAACACACAGATGGAGTGTGAATTGCAAATCATTTATTAGAAGCACTATCCTAAAGGGATTTCAGTAAATGAAGAGTGAGACATAGTGGGAATAGCAAGAAACTGAGCAAATCTAAGCGCAGAAACATCCACTGGTTAATGATGCTCACTGAAGAGAGGTCAAAACAGTAAGCTAGAGGCTGTGGCAAGCAGTAATCCAGAAAAGATCCTTGGATGCCAATGTTGATAGAAAACTACAACTGATAATTCATTTTTAAAAAAACCAAAACAACCAGATCAATCCACTTTTGAAGTGCTAATAGGAATACCACTTGGGGCAGGGGCTGTGGAAAAGAGTGCAAGCAAAAAGGTAATGTTATAGATTAAATGGTATAGACAAGAGGGTGGAAGGTATGACCTATTTACTAGGAACATCAAAGGAAATAAGCACATACATTGCCTGGAAAAAAAAAAAAAAAAAGCGAGGCAGCAAGCTATAGTCTGATATAGAGACAAACTTTACCATGAAAGAATGCTGCTGAGTGGGAGGGAGAAGCAGCACTCATCAGTTAGCAGTGGTGGGGCTACACACACAGGGCCACACTCAGCCTGGGAAAGAAGGTAATGATCTGATGACTTGACAAGATCTCCATCAGGAAAGTTCTCCACTGTCCAGAAGAATAGGGTGTAAATTCACCATACACTCTGGTCCTGTGTATGGTTCTCCACCAGCTGATTGCCTCTGAGCTCACAGCATGTTTACAGACAGATTTTCAGCAACGTTGCTTTGGCCAGTGGAGATGAAAATGGAAGCAAAATCAACGGATGTTAAAAACTGGGTAAAAGTGTCATGGTGAGCAGCAGCTGTATGGGATTAGATCACCCAGGTGTTCACAGCCATAGATTGGAAAGGAAAACATGTGGTAGGCAAAGAAAAGGCCATGAATTGTCACATGGAGAAGCCCAATCCCAGTTTGGGGATTGCACATGTTCTTTGTGGTGGTGATATTTATTCACCTTTCTTGGAGAATAATCGACACAGGCCAGAGGAGAGATAAATCTCACCTCCCTCTTGATATCCCTGTGCTGGTATCATGGTTCTCCAGTGTGGGAACTGGGTGAAAGCTAAGCTGTGCTAGCATACCTCAAGAACTTCTGTTAGCTCACAACCTCAGCTAGGCTTTCACCACAGACAGGAGATTAATGCTACACTTGTATCCTAGTTTTGTCCATCATCTCTCAGTGTCTCTGCTTCCTTTGTGGACACCACCACCCAATCTTGGAAAAGATAAGATAATTTCAGTGAGGAATTTCAGTGGTTACCTTGCAAACTGGGAATTTCAGTGGTTACCTTGCAAAACATCTGGACGACGAGTTCCACCAGTGCCCTCTGTGTTGGCTGCCCACCAGTTTCTGGTTGGGGTTTACAGTGCAGGGTATGATCCAGAAACCTCAAGATCTGCATGGAGAGCTGGCCAATTCTTCCTCATTTTCACACATATTATCGCTGAGTCTTTATTAAGGCAAGGATTTTGGGAGCCTATGGCAGGATGTAGCAGGCCCTCTGCTCTTCAATTTACACCCAATAGAGACACTCCTCTTTCTTATCTGATCTTCACCAGAAATGGCAGCCCTTCACCTCTCCGCTCAGGCAGTAGGCTAAGGAATTCCTGGCAATTCTTCTTGGTGGAAAGGCTTTTACTATGTGTAAGCAATATGAAATCCTCCTACATGTTTGGGAGGGTGACAGCGTGTTATAATCACACGGCATCACTTTCAGTGCCCGTAACAGCGACTGTAGCAACACTAACGGAAGCTCTGAAGTAAGGGAATGAGAAATTCACTCCCACCACTTGACTCATGTGGGTTGCTGCTTAGATACAGGTTGAAGCAGCCGCTGAAGTCATGGGTGTCTGTGGGCTGCCGAGTTTCTAACTTGATGTTTTATGGGGCTTTGCCTATCAAAATATTTGGGATCTGCTCATCTCTGGTTACTGCGCTGGCTGCAGAAGCGTGTTTTGGCTATGCAGAAGCCATAGAAAGGCACCATCTTGCTCAAATGCTGGCTGACTTAGCTACACTTTGAGCGTGGTTATCAGGGAAAGGCCTCTGCATGTACAGGGCTCGTCTATGAAAATAGCTGTTGAAAACAGCTTTTAAGGGGCATCCCAGGGCTCCAGGGCTGCTATTCTGACTGGACAATGTGGTGCTTACATAAGTATTGTTCCAGAGAAACAATCGCAAAGGGAATATGCAGATATGTTAACAATTGTTGGATTTGGGACTAGTAATCAAGGACCCAGAATTAATATCATATTTTCAAAGGAAATGTTACATTGTCTAATCTTCAAATTCCGTGCCCCTTTGGTTTTGCTAAATGAGAGGAAGTGAACATTTGTGGTTGAGAGGGAGAGACAAGTAGTCCAGCAGCAGTTCCCAGTCCTAGACCAGACTTCCTGAACCCAAGTTATTTAATTCCTCCTACCCTTATGTCCAACATACTACATTTCTCCAGTCTTCTTCCATTTTTAACTATTAAACAATAGATATTAGGGGGTGGGGAGAGGGGGAAGAAGACTTTAGATGAAAATGTTACACCCCTGCAGAGTAGAACACCTTATCTTCATTGAGAACATATACATTATAGTTATTTATATTACTTTCAGCTGTCCTGCCATATTCTCTTATACAAAGGAAGATTATTAAAGGAAACAACTGTTACAGAGCATGGCTAACTAGATACTACATGAAATCGTCTCTCTGGTTTAAAGGGGCCTATCCATTTGTCTAGGTATCAGCAACATGCTAAAGACCGAGTGACTTGCAAAGGTGCCATGTCTCATGATGGAGAGTTTACTGTGACTGAAAGGCTGAAGACTGTCCGTTTTCATGGGATGGTTCCCAGTACTCACTGTACATCTATGTCATGAAAGGGTGATGTGTAATTAAAACTAATGTGGGTATTTGATCAGTTTGAGTACAGATCGCCATGCTGGTCTATTTTAATTCGTGGTATAACATCCATTCAATGTTTTGTTATCAAAAGTGTAAGGTATACTGTTTTCCAAATCACAGTGAGTCAATGATAGACTATTTAAAACTTCCTATTCAGGTGAGCAGTTATCCCGTCTTCTTTCAAATTTATGATCTTCCTTCCTGCCTTCAATTGTCCTAGTTTTCCTGAGGAAATAAAAACATAATGGTATAAAGCAGTCATTTTTTGTACATAATGCATATGACTTGCCCATCTGAGGCTAAGAGCACAGTGCTTGTTTGTGGTGGGCCTGAGTTGGTGCTGTGATGGTGGTGAGCAGGCTTTGTTTGGCTTGTTCTCCAAAGTGACTGAAGACACTCAGGACCACATCTAGAACTGAAGTCATGTGATACAATCTCAGATGCTTGAAAGTCAGGAGCTTAATCTAATGTTAGGCACCACAGTCATTGGAGAGAGAGCTCTGCAGAGCAACTCTGCTCATCGCTTGTCCATAGCAGTTATAAGAGCATGGAGAATAGCTGGTGTTGCCAACCAGACAGGGAAATTCACCCTTCCTGATGGAGGACTTTTCACAACAGGATGACCTGGTAAGGAAAAAAGGCTCTGACAGTGTGCAAAGGGATTCACACAGAACTGTCCCTGCACCCATCAGGTTCAGGGTGATCAACTGCCCTGGGATTCATACAGTTACAAGGAAACAGCCTGACAGGGATCTAGGTCCATCCCCACAAGATCACATGCATATTTTGAGTCCATAAACAGAAGACTAAAGTATATACTTAGGTATCTGCTGCATTCAGCCTTCTGCAGGGACTGAGTTGCAGATATCTCTCAGAATAATTCTCCTACACCCCTCCTGCAAGCTAATGGAAAGGAAGGTTTAACATTCCAGTTTCAGTGTTTCTTACCCATGCCTGCAAGAATTCATTTGAATAAATGTGTTGAAAGGGAAGGTGTCAGTGTTTGCAAACCAGGGATCTTTGGCAGTATTGACGTGCTACCTTCAATTTATGTTCAATACACATTGCTTTCTGTTTCTGTTCTTGACAGTCTTTAAGTGGCCTGACACAAAGCATGCTGAAATCTGTGGTTTTGGAGCAGGCCTGTGATGAGCTCTGTGCATAGAAATGACACTTAACGTTGGTAAACCATGAGATTTTCAGTTAAGCTGGGGAAGCCGTGCCAAGCTTTGAACTGCCTCATGCACTACCTCTATTGATGAAATACCTTTTAACATCATGCCCTGTCTGGATTTTTCTCTGGAACTATCTTAATGCTCCTTCATAAACCCTGTGGCAAGAGCAGGCTCCTGTTTTATAACAAAAACCCCAGGTTTACTTTGCATTAATAGATGAGACTGATCTTTACGATGAGGCTCTCCATCACTGCAGCTCCTTTAAAGAAATAAAAGGACATGAGGGAAACAGAGCTGGAAATACTGATTTTTAGGGGTTTTTTTAGGTAGTCAAATGCTGAATCACTACAAAACATACACTGTGCTTTTAAACCTGCTGCCAAGGAAGAGTGAGAAAACAGACGCTTTCCCCATGTTTGTCTGTGTCACCCTCCCAGAGTGTCTGTTCCACAAACGGTGCCGTTTGTGCAGTTGAGCATCGGCAAACTTTTAGACTGAACTCTCATGTAAACCAAAGGCAAGGCACACCCTGGCTGAGGAACGTCCTCCAGGTTATATGGATGTCCTGTGGAGGTTACTGAACATGGGTGTGCTCAACATGCTCAGTACTTCACTCCCACCGATAGATGGGACGATTCACAGCAACCAGTCTATTTGCCAAGCATAACCTCGGTGGAATATTGTGTCCAGTTCTTGGTTCCCTGGTATAAAAAAGGATCTCCTGGAGAGAATCCAGCGAAGGGCTACGAAGATGATTAAAGGAGTGGAGCATCTCCCCTATGGGGATAGGCTGAAAGAACTGGGGCTGTTTAGCCTAGAGAAAAGAAGAAAGAAGGTTAAGATAGGGTCTTATTTAAGTTTATAAATATCTCAAGTGTGGGACACAGGGGGAATTGGCCTCTTCTCAGTGGTCTGTGGGGACAGGACAAGGGGGAAAGGCTTCAAGTTGGAACACAAGAAGTTCCTCACCAATCTGTGGAAGACCTTTCTCACAGTGAAGGTGATGGAGCACTGGGACAGGCTGCCCAGGGAGGTTGTGGAGTCTCCATCTCTGGAGATATTCAAGACCAGTCTGACTGCCTCTCTGTGAGACCTGTCCTAGGGAACTTGCTTTGGCAGGGGAGTTGGACCCGATGATCTCTGGAGGTCCCTCCCAACCCCTACGATTCTGTGATTCTGTGACACTACACTAGGTTCTTCAGATTTGTTAGCTATCTGAGCCTCTACATTTCCTATGTGTTGTTTACGAGCAGTAGGATTTCCATTGCAAAGGCAAGTCCTTCCAGGGCAGCATTTCTGTTGGCTCACTCAAGGCTTTTTTTCCCTAAACACACATGTGGCTATGCACAGTCACGTTTTACTCATTTGTCCAAAAAGGCCGTGACAATGACTCTTAAGTGAGATGTGAAGTGATATTAATAAAGTTTAAATCAGTATGGCTGTCCATAAGACATAGATCCATAACTTCCTTTCACACTACAGTAGGATACAAAGAAAAGCTGAGGTTTAGGCTTGTTCAGCTTAGAGAAGAGAAGGCTGCGGAAGGACCTCATTGCAGCCTTCCAGCCTGAAGGGAGCAGAGGAACAGGAAGGGAATCAAAGAGTAGACAATGGCAGGACAAGGGGGAATGGATTGAAGCTAAAGGAGGGAAGGTTTAGAGTAGATACTAGGGGGAAGTTCTTTACAGTGAGAGTGGTGAGGTGCTGGAACAGGCTGCCCAGAGAGGGGGTGGATGCCCCATCCCTGGAGGTGTTCAAGGCCAGGTTGGATGGGGCCCTGGGCAACCTTGTGTAGATCCAGGCCTGGAGGTTGGTGTCCCTGCCTGTGGCAGGGGGGTTGGAACTCTATGATCCTTGGGGTCCCTTCCAATACATACCATTCTATGATTTTAAGATTCTATATTTTGCTTTCAAAATATCCTAAATGAAGTATCTTCCTGGAGTCTCCGCTGCTCCCATATGTTGCTTTTAAGTATCAGATGAGTTTTTCCAGTTGGTTTCAACATCTTATGCTGTGGCCAGCTGATGTAAATTGGCATAGGTCCATTACACCATTGGAAGTATGTCAGTCCATACCAGCTGAGATTACAGCACAGTTCTAGTTTAAAACATACCTAACATCTTTTTAATGCTTTCTTAAACAATTAAAAGTTACCTCTTTTATCTTAGTTTCTGTCCTCTGCAAAATATATGGGTAGAAGTTATCATCTTAGGGAAGATGAAAGAGAACAGGACATGTCCCCACTCGATCTTTAAGACAAATATCCTTTACACTGCCATAATGGGAGGGACTGAGTTCCCCTAAGACCATTTTAAGCAGTTCTAAAACCAATTAAATTCAAAGCACTGAAACAAACCTTTCTGGCTTCAACTCTGGTGCTGCTTAAATTATTCACTGTAAACACATGACCGTACTGACTTAACACTTTTGCTGTTCTTTGTGATTTTGTCAAATGAGATGACCTTGATTTGCTGCCTGTTCAAAGCACAGTTTTGCCTATTAAATAACTTTCAAATGTTCACCTTGGGCTGCCTAAAGGTTTTACCAATACCCTCACATAACTCCTCCCCTTGAAGTGCCAGTCTTGCTATATCAAAAAGAAGAGCACACATGTTGATCTCACGCCCCCATGTAAAGTATTGCTTCGGAAGAGCTTTGTACTTGCCTGGAGTCACGACATGCTGGCAGTCCCTTGTGAGGTCTCTCATCTCCACACCCTGATATTCCCCAAGGGATGTTGTGGCAGGTTGTCAGGTGTTAATGATGTTTGGGATGGAGCAGTTAACTCCTACACATTTTCCCCCACCCTGGGTGGGTTTTGCCCAGGTGTCTTTGGGATAGCTGCTGGTACCCCGAGTGAAACCGAGCATCACTGACAGGCATCTCGATGGGAACTGCAAGCTGGTCTATGCAGAGGTGAAAGGGAGTTTTCCTAAATGTGTGCCAGCTGCAGGAGTGACGTTCCAGTACAGCAAAAGCCACTTTCCCAACCGAGCTCGCCCCAGCAGTAGGCAGAGCAGTAAAACCCCACAGTGTGGTATATTCTGACATACCACTGAGCTTGGCACGGACGAGATTTCACACTGCTTTGAGGGGAGAGCCCAGCTCAGCTGTGTGGGAACTGTCCTCATGTGCTCTGGGAGACCACAGATATCCATCCTGCTCTGTGGCCCCACAGCCTGTTCTACAAGGAATATGCTCATCTGAGCTCTCCTTTTCACGTGTTTATTAACACGATACATGGATAGTAACAAGCTACCTCAGTAAAACCAGAAGGATCAAACAAGCACAAAAAGTAAATGGCAGGTGATGAGACTGAAGCATGGATGAAGATGGGTGTTATCAAAGTGGAAGGTGATTTGCTTGAGTAAACGTACCTCCTCCTGGAAGCTCTGTCACTGTGGGAAGATTGCTGTGTAGGTTGACTGTAATGGATGTCCCCGAGTGGTGTGGTCCCAGCACTTCTGCTGTGCAACAGAAGGGGTTTATCACAGCTGCTGTCCTCCCAGGATCAATGCTGGCTCCTTTACTGGGGAAAAACTGCCCCTTTCAGAGAGCTTCAGGAAACTGTGTCTTCATAGACCCCTGCTTGTGCACCCAGCATCACCCCAGACTTTCCTGCACCATCTTACTTCTTCCTTCTCCCATCCGGGCAAGTGACTGCCACTTGGAGCCTTTCTGTGTCTTCAGGGTTTTTTTAGTAGTTTTTTGTTGTTGTTTTTGAGTTCGAAACCTTTAAATCTCTGTCCCATTCTTGATATCTTTAAAAACCTGTTTTGGATCATTCAGCTCAAGTCCAGGCTTTGTGATGAAGAGCTAAGCATCCAAGCAAACCGGAGCTGACACACATTCCTGTCTCTATGTCTCTATACCCTCAGTCTGCCAGGCAGTGCACTTGCTGCTTTTCAGATTCACTGCTGATAGCTGAAATCTACTGAAGTGTGAGTGGGAAAGCAAGAAGGATGCCATTTGGGAACTGGTGTTGTCAACATGAGCATGTTACTGCGCTGCTTTTATGCAGCACCAAAATAAAGCTTAAAGGTCTCCTCTGTGCATGCCATTTTCAGTACGTTGAGGAAAATATATATTTTACATATATAAAGGAAAGCAAGCTCTGGGAGGCTGCCAGTTCCCTCCAGATGACATAAAAATGCTAGTACCTGCAAATTTAAAACCCTAGAGCTGTGTGAAATAGTAAAATGCAGGGTACAGACTCAAGTAGTACAATTCATTTCCAAAGCAGTTTGAGGATGCCTGTGGGGAAGGTCATGCCGCTTTCAGCTGCCCCACCAAACATCCCTCTTGTCAGAGTAAACAAGCCAAAAAGCTATTGGTAGGTTTTGGGCTGTCATGCCTGGAGGGCATTTAACTATGCCCCTTGAGAGCTAAAGGAAGCATTGCTCACCAAGGGAAGCTAAATGTCAATCCAAACTCAAATGTGACTGGTAGCACTGCTATCTGTAACCCTGAGCACCAATGAAACTTCCAGCACTCGTTGCACGAAATGGTCCTCCTCAAGGTCTGAGTCGGATCCCTGAGATGTTTGAACTTGATCCCATTTGGGTTTAAGACAGTTTAGTTGTGTTGCAGCTGTCGGCAGTCCTGCCAGTCCACGCCAGCTGGACACATCTCCCTGGCCATCGATCTTCGCAGTGTGTTGCACCCAGCAACTGGCAGATACTCAGTGGTTTTTCTGTTGCTTGTGTTTCTCCTAATGGATTTCCTAAGTAACCTAATTGGTAATTCACATTTTAATGAGCTCCTTATTATGGGGTTAATAACCTGCATTATTTTTTGTGGTTCTAACCATTAGCAGCTTGATGTTAAATAGTTTTAATTTGTTTTGATGCACATCTGTTGTCTTAGCGCCTCAAAAAGTAAATAGTTCGGTGCAGATTTGATCAGAAACGAATTTGGGATATGCCCCTGAGGTCTAAATGCAGGCATCAACCCTCCCACTATCTGGCCTTTTTCAACTCACCTTATTAAGACTTCCCTGAGACCCAGCAGGATGCTTTTTTCCAATATGATGCTCCACAAAATCGTCCCGCCACTGCAGTAATTGGCGGGATGCTATCATAACACAGAGGACTATTTTCAAAGCATCTCCCTAGGTGTTCTGCTCAAGGAATGAATTGATACTGGCACCTTGGGGGGGAAAAAAAAGAGAGAGAGAAATCTGAAAAGGGACCTGAATAGGTGGGGGAGGAGGACCGGTTCCCAGGGATTTCACACATAACTTCTGTTGCTATGGCAATTGCTCTGTCTGTCTGTACTTGCTCAGAGCAACAGCTTCATCTGGAGTCACACAGTCAGGCAATTTCAATAATTGTCATTGGGGAGAGTGGGGGATGAGCAACAGGCATATTTTCTCCAGAAAAAGTGGTGGTTGGGGGTTGTGACAGAGAGAGAAGAGTTTTTTAATACGCATTACGCTGGTCCCTGATGTCTCCAGGTGTCATCTGCAGCATGTTTCTGTATGGTACCCAGCACAACCACCACCTGAGTTTCAGCTGGATCTTCTAGGCAGAGCCATGGTACAGATAAGTGAAAAGGTCTGGGTCAGGAAGGTGAGAATTCAGCAATCACACCCTCCAGCACATAGAGGAAGAAACTTGTTTTGTTTCCAAACTTCTATCTTATGTGCTCTCAAACTAGCAGGATGGGGGAAAGTGTTGAATCACAGATATTGTCCTTGGTAAAACACTGTCTCACCCACAAATTACTTATAACACTAATAGAAACATGGCACAGACAAGAATCTGTGGGAAGAGTGATTCACTGGAAATGACATATTTATATAGCACCTCTCAGCATTGTATTATGGCAGCTCAGCTTCCATGGGATCTGATCCTAGAGGCCCTGCCACGCTCTAGACCTTGAGGATGTACTCAGCCTTCAAGCTCGGCTTAATTGTAGCCTTTCCAAATACAGAAGCTGGTCAAAGTGTTCCCTCCAACAAGGTACCAGGTGGCTCACCTCCACTGACCTTGTGGCTGTATTTCAGCTGAGCTTTTTGATGCTGTGTGCCCACAGAACAGGAGGGGTGCAGTGCAAGGCTAACCTGAGAGCAAGTAATCTCTCTGCTGCAGAAGGTGTTTTCACTGGGGTGGAAGCGCATGAAGACTCCATGCCTCCTCACTCCCTTTTCACCATGAGATTTCAGGAAGCTGCTCCTTCGTGATGAAAAGTTCCTGCAATAATGCACCCCGAGGTGTTGGTTTTTAAGCTTTTCCAGCAAACAAGATGTGTCCTGCTTAGAGAAGTGTACTCACCAGGGTGCAGCTTGCCAAATGCTAGGATTCAGGCTCAGAGAACTGATTTTTTTTTTTTTCACTAAATTGAGCTGCTCAAGTTTTTGTAAGAAAATAGTATCTTGGCACAGCCTGGATAGAAAACAGAGATAATGCCAGTTGCGTGTTAACTTTTCAACTGGCGTGTATTTCATTGTTTAGAACTGGTATTAGTGGGATGTGATCTTCTCTCTGGTGCCAGAGAGGTTAACGTAACTGTCACTACAAGCATTTGAGTTAGGCAACACATATCTCAGTTTAAATCATGCTTCACATGTGGACTTAGTGCATTGAAAGCATTTTGGATTTCAATCCACACTTCCTCTTTCAAGTCAAGGCTTCTTTCAGCTTCTCCGAATACTTTTAAATGTCTTTTAAAAGAGACTGAGCTAAGGGGATAGAGTGCTTGGTACAATTTCCAGCATGTAGAGAAGTGCAAGCTCTGCCCCACAAGCATCGTGTCCAGTGAGCCTTGCTCTGACCGTGAACTGCATGACAGCCCATGCCAACCTTCCCTGATCCCTCATCGCTACCGGCAATGGTCTGGAGGAGCTCTTGCTCCATTTCCTGGCATCTTCTGGAAACATTTCCTGGCCCCAAGTGCCTTGGAGTCCACTTTTATCTGAAAAAAATGCAAGGTGTCCTTTTATGTTCTGGTTGTGGTGCATGTAGCACTGTCAGGAAGGCAGCTTCTGACCAGGGAAATCTCCCATCAGAAAGCCCCGCTCCGAATAAACACCAGGCAACACAGGGAAGGGTTCAGGCCACATGGTTTTTGCTGGCCGGAGTCATGTAAATCTCCCACACTTCCAGTATCAGGATGGGGTATTTTTCCCAACTGTTGAAGTATTCCAGTTAAACAGGCTCCTAACTGGGTGCCTCCCCACCACACGAGTGAGAAGTAGTAGGGTCTATCTGAAGAGAACTGCCTGCAATCATGTTTCTCTTTGAGAAAAATCTCACTTTTTCCAGAGGGCTCCCCCAGCCTGGAAGCCTGGAGATAAGGAGGTGAAGATAAAGGCTGAGCCATGGGGCTGTTTGCATTGGAGGAGACAATAAAGTTGATGATAGTAAATGCTGAGTGTACGGGACCGAATGGATGGATGGAAAATTACTGAGATATTATATGCTGCTTTATCTTGGGAACTCAGCAAGAAAATGTGATTTCTAGCCCAGTGTGATATACTGCTAGCTGAGCTGCATCCTAAGATACATGGGAGAGCAGCTGGCCTCTCCTGTATGCCAGCCTACCGCTCTTCTCAGGGGTCTTTTCAGAGCCCTGCACCCCACAGTCAGCAGGCAGCCTGGGGACTCGCACATCCCTGGGACAATCACACTGTCAAGAATCATGTCCTACCTCTGCCACCCCTGGGAAAGTCGTGCAACCCTGTTCCTCACCTCCTTTCAATTCTTCCCCAAGTCCTTTTGGGGTTTGGAGCCTTCATCTGCCTGTCAGTGGCTCTGTTAAGTTTATTATTTTTTAAGGGCTAACGGCATTTCCCTTCCCACAGCCGGGCTGTGTAGATAGCAGGTAGTGCCTGAGGGTGTATACCCAAGCCTTTCTGACAGAGTAAACCTGGGGCCAGCACGGGGAGTTGGCCGCTGGGGCAGCAGAACAAGAGACTGTACAGCTCTTAAAACAACATCCAAGCCAACAAATAAATGAATTGGACACTTCCCTGCCATCTGATGCCTTCCTAGTCCTTATCCAGTGCTCACATATGCCAGGGAAAGCCTTTGTGGAGCACTGAGCCGATCAAATGGAGGCACAAGGAGACTTTTCTCCAGCCTGTGCGTTCCTGTGTTGCACCGGAAACCTCCTTGACGGTGGGAGGAATTCTTATTTTCAAGATCCACAGAAACAAAAGGCTGCTGGCATAGCTGAGCTGGAATTAGGGTGGAGCCTTCGTCATTCCTTTATATCTTCCCTTCCTCCTTCTCTTCCCTCCACGCTCCCTCCTCCCAGGAGCTGGAGGGCAGGAGTGAGTCCAGGTCCAAAGGATGAACCAGGGACCATTACAGGGAAATAATTGCAGTCTGTGGGTCATCCACACCCAACAATACAGTTACCCCAAAGACAGGACCCATCCTCATGTATCCAGATACAAAATGGAGGAATGGTCTGGGACCGGCTCAACAGCAACCTGCACCCTTCTCCTTTCTGAAATTCCTGCAGAGACACAACAGGCGCTGCAGGGACCACAGCCTATTTTGCTTTGCACATCATGTTTCTAAAGGAAAGATATTAGCCCCTGAAGCACAGGCAGAATGGAAAGGGTGGAAACAAATGCATGGGCTACGCTCCTCTTAGGTATAAAGCAACTGGAGCCACCAAGAATCAACTTGCCCCATCACCTTCTAATTTGAATCACAATCCTTTTTTCTAGGGGAAGGCACATCCTTTTCAGAGGTACGAACAGAGGTTTTCAGATGTGAGCTTCAAAGCTTCAGATTGGGCTTCCTCGTTTAACTTCTGAGGCCTGAGCCCATGTTTCCAGGCTGCAGCCAAAAATGGAGACAATTTAAGGTCCCCCAGCAGCATGCCAGTCCTCTCTTTGCTTCAGTAAATGGTGCAGAGCTCTCCTGCCTGACATGCCATTTCTTCACAAGCCTGGAATCTGACAGGGCTTAAAAAAGGACAAAAATGACACAGATGTGCATTCCAGGCATCATTCCCACATGAACCAACAGGGGCCAAATTAGCCTGGATTTACACCAAAGCAGTAGGTCAGCCCAGATGTGAGAACAGAGCTCAGCGTACACCAAAAACCCCAGCCCTCATGCCCCAACATCTCTGCATCTCTTGGACCAACACAGTATAAAACGGGTGGGGAAGGGTCCCAGGAAGACGCTGCCACCAGAGTCTTCTCTGTGGTAACAGCTACTGCCTCAGTTTCCCTATTCCCAAGGTAGTTTGGAAGGAGGCTTTGGCAGAAGTTAGTTAGTCCTGTGGGATGTCCATCTGGAGGAGGTTATCCTGTGTTTTCACATCTCACAGGTAACTGGAAGGCTGGGAGAGGGTCCCACTGCCTTGGCTAGTATCCAAAGGGCAGCACTTGTTCTCTAACATCCCACACCACCACTTCATCATCCACATGAGAGTGCTTCTCATTGTGGGCTGCCTTGCACATTTATCCTGCAAACTGGAACACTTCCTAGGAGCTTTGTGATTGGTATTTGTGTGTGTGTGTGTATATATATATATATATATACACGTTAGGGATACTATTGGGCCAGAGCTTTAACTGGCATAAATATGTGCAGGCCCAATAGGGCCAGCTGGTGTGTACCAGAAAATATGGCTCTGTGTGACTGAGACTGAAAATCTTAGTGGGATGGGATCGTCTGTGACATTTTCTCACATGTCATGTCATTAGTAAAGCTGAGCAAATAACTCACACTAAATCATCCAGTCAATGAATGCTGTCACATCGTTGCTTCCAAAATCAGCATGGGACCAACAAGCGCTCTCCTCCTGAGCCCCAAATCTGTGCTGGGACAAGGGGACAAGGGCTGGCCATGCTCATTTTCCTCCTCCCATCTCCCCAATTCACCAGGGAAGGACCCCCTCCACGAGGCTGGAAAGGAGATGAGCTCTGCCTTCGAGTTCATATCCCCCCGAGTCTGGACATGGCGAAATTATCCAGGAGCAATGTCCAGTACTCACAGATTAATTTCCCATGACTCACGATAGAGTAATTCCTGCTGCAATTCATGGTATGACTCTGAGCGTGGTGCTTCTAGGATTCACCATCTGAAATCTGAGGAGAACTGCGAGGGCTTGATTGGATGTGTGGATTACAGGGCGTCTCCCAGGGATCTCACGGCCTGAGCATAGAAAGCACCCAGTTCTCAGCTACAAACACTACTAGCCCAGAAGTGTGGTAGATTTCCTGTTTGCAAAGATCTCAGATGTTTGTTCTAAAATTCACTCCAGTCCAAATATTCACACTGGTGAACTTGTTCACTGGACTGTCTCTACTTAGTGAATGCAAAACTGGGGCTGGGATGCAGGGAGGAAGCAACAGGCAAGGCTTTATTAGTTTGCATGGGTGAATCAAATACGCACAGACACTGTCTGGGATTTGAGCTGCCACGATTGGAAAACCTGGAGGAATGAGGTACTGAAGATGGTAGAGGAAATCCTGTCATTCATTGTTTTAGTCTTACTGATGTCACTTTTATGTCCCTTTTATCCCTTGTCTCATCCAAGGCTTCCAGAGGGAAAGTTGTGACTGACAGCTTTGGTCAGACAACCAGACATGACGTGCAAGAGGTCAATTCATTCTCTGTTTGTCAGAGAGGAAGAGATTTATTTGCTGTAGGTACATCCGGCTTTGACTTCTTTGCGATGCTCTTTTGTTTATGCAAACCAGTCGGCTGGGGCCATGGGGGTCAAGATCTACATCCCAAGTAGGAAATCGGTGCTCAGAAATAGCAGCCCTGGGAGTTCAAGAGATGAAGGTCCCTCCAGGCTCCCTCTCAAATGCACCCCGTGGAAGGGAAAACAAAAGCCCTGGATTTCTACAGGAGGGTATATTTGTGGTTTAAAGTTGCAAAGCCAAGCTTTATCACAATGCAACCAAATTATTTCAGGGCAGATACAGAGAGGAGGTGATTGGGAGCTATTAGCTACCCACATTTTTCAAATGGAAATTCTAAGCACTTTAGCACATGCTGTGTTTTGATAACTTTGCCATACCAGCCCCTTTCGTGGATCAAGACAACAAATCTCTATTTGCTATTTAAACACAGAATAAAGGTCACGTTTGTGCCTGAAAGAACACAGGCTCTTAATAAATCTAGTCAGGTGGCTTTCTTCTCCTGACCTGCAGTTATGTGGAAACCATTACGGTCTTTATGAGCTGAAGGCTATCTCTACATGACACAGGACCTCTCTTTCTTTGCAAGTTGCTTTTACTACTTGTTTGCAGCCATGGCTTCTTTCTTGTTTTCCTAACTCACTGCTGTTAAAAATTGAAAGTGGTTCAAGTCTCAGGTGAAATAACTCCCTCCACTGACTCTGTTAATGACAGACCTCTGGATTTGCCTTGAACGAAGTTGGTTGGTTTCCTTGTGCTGCCATCTACAGAGCAAGCAACAGGTAGTGCGTGGGGATCATTAACAGCCAGATAATTCCAAATCCTCACCTTTACATCTTTATGATCAGTACCGTCTCCAGCTCTGATAAGCACTGGTGGCAACTGGGACTGCTGCACTTTTCTCCCATGACAGTCATTGAAGTGATCACCACAAGACTGACAATCCAGATGACTTTCCTGCAAGGGCTGTTTCAATGCAGGGAGATTCAGGTCTCCAACCTTCTAACCAGAGATCAAGAGAGCAGGTCTCAGCTCTAGGAGTTTCTGGGCAATCCAGCAAATGATTTCTTCCTGCCCATTCTCACTTACTATTTTGATTCTTCATCCTCATATGCACAAGACTTCTGTCTCTCTTTCAGCCATGTAAGGCTCTAAAATATTCTTTTGGCATCAGTGATGACCTGTCTGGGGACATCTTTCTGCACACCAGTGCTCCCAGAATGGCAGAAGGGAACTGGAGTTTCCTCCAACGAACTGCTGCATGCCCTCAGCCATGTCACTCCAGTGGCCCTCTCAGACAGGGCAGAGCTGTGATGTTCTCCTGTAAAGGAGGAAAAGATTGCCTGGGGCTATCCTTAATCTATTCATTTCTGTAGTTTCAGGGTTCAGTGCCCAGAGCTAAGGATTTTTCATGCCAATTCGCTGTACACACACAATTATGTACCTTCAGGACCCAAGAAGTGGACAAGAAACACCTAGAGACAATCAGGATGATGGCAACCCATTTACATGTGTTGTTTTAGACACTGTTAAAACATCCTTTAGCAAACCCTGATAGTACTTCAACTGCATTAGGAACCTCAAGGTGCTGGATGGACCTTCTAGCAGAAGTGAAGAAAGCAGTCAGGGAATATATTCATTTATAATGTGCTAACATCTTTAAAAATCTGATCCAGCCTGAATGCCCCGAGGGTCTCTGTGTGAAACCCTACCCTGGGTGACTCCCTTTGGGTTAAAAATAATCACTGCATTTCTGTATGTGGTACAAGTGGCTGCAGTCGGAAAGTCTGGGTGCAAAGCGTGCAGACCAGCTTGCAGAGGGGATCGCAGCACAGGGGAGTTTGTCACTGGGATGGGGCTGTGGCCGGGTGTTCGCCTGCAGCAGCTCGAAGGAAGCACTCCAGCATGATGGCCTTCTCCTTCCTGTTGTGTTTGCTGCCTGGCATGGCAGCAGGCAGGAAAGACCAAGGTCTGGTGCAAGGTTATGGGTTCAGCGTGCAGACCAGCTGCAGGGCACACAGTAAAGATGTTTGCAGGCACGGAAAAGCCAGACTCTTGGGAGGCTGCAACAAGCACAGTCCATGGCTTCTCCAGCCCCATAGGAAATGGGAGCCCTGGAGGTAACAAGTGCCAGCCCTCCTGGGGGTCTGCCTTGGTTTGGAAAGCAACTAGTCACTGCAGAAACAAGGGAAACACAGTACTCCCACCGATTTGCTCCATGCTGGAGGCTCCTTCCCCCCTTCACGACTCTTCTCTCCCACAAGAAGCAGCAGCCAGCACCATGGCTGTGCAGGAACCGAGGAGGGGTAGGGGTGAGCTACGGCTCGCGAAGCTGCCTTGGGAAACAAGCCTAGATGCTGGCTTACACAGACCAGGCTGCCTGGGCCAGCTGTGGCTCCCGGGATCTGCTGTGGGGCAGAGCTCTCACCCAGCTCAGGGCTGAGCTGCGCTTGCCAAAGCAGGTATACAGATATAACCCGCAGCTCCCTCAACGTGTTTGTGCAGCTCCGACTCTGCCTCGGAGAGGAAGGCAGGCACTAGGCTGCAGCCCACATACCTGCACAAGTTGTGTAAAACGGGGCTGTGAGCACCCGCCCGCCCGCCTGCCACGTTGCTGCATGTGCACCCCTTTTACTGCTCCCTGCCCCAGCAGCGCGTACGCTGGTATTTTCAGGGTGGGGTTCATCACAGGCTTCCATGATTTATTTCCCTTCTCTTTGTTGGGGTTTCCCAAAGCCTCTGAAGAGGCTTTTGAGACTGGTAGAAGGAATCACATTTTTGTGCCTCTGCCTACTTTTCTAGATGAGGCTGTGTCCTAAGTGCCCTTGGCCTCAGAGTCCCGTCATAGGAACCACAAGGGAGAGGACTGCAAATCGGGGAGGGGGATTATGCTGCCGAGGCAAGGTCTGGTTGCTCTGTAGTAGATCAGGGACAACACTTGAATAGGACAGGAACTGGTTTTTCTCCCAAAGACTGACAGCCAGGGCTCTGCAGAAGCCAGCACTAGCCAGGACTTATGACCATCACATGGGTTTTACTCAAAGCCTTACCTGCACTGCATAGGCAGCCCACTTGCCTCTTGTGCTTGGATCACAAATCCATTGCAAAGGGGAAACTAACACACAACAACAGCCAGCCTGATTTTTTAGACCCAGTTCCCAAGATGCTCATTCCCCCTACACATCCTACACGGTGCCTTAAATCCCCCTGTGCCACCTCCACCTCCCAGGGAGGCACCAAGTCACCCGCAGCAGTGAGTCAGCTGCCCACACTCGTCGCTACCCGTGGGTGACTTGCAGGTGGCTGGGAGTACAGGCAAACACTCCTCCTTTCCTGCAGAGGACATCCAGGTCTATCGGAAAAGGCGTGATTGACATTAATAGCATGCACAGCTACCTGGGGGCTGCAAAAGCCTGTAGGAAAAGCTGTTGGGAGACGAAGTCTCCTGCAGTGGAGGAAGCACCGCGTTGAGCTACTGCCCTCTGCTGCTCTGCGGCCCCGACCGATGGAGATGCTCGGGGCGCGCATCCATCTCCAACGAAACTTCCCACTGGAGGCTCACCGCCCTCCTGCCCTGCCTAAGGACTGGGAAGCTTCTCCCGGGTTTTTGTTCAGGATCAAAGTAAACAAATTTGTTCAGCTTGTCCTGAGCATTCATTGTCAACGCAGGTAGCCTACAAGGAAGTAACTGTCGTTTGCCAAGATAAAAGGTTGCGATTTAATCACTAATTATCTCTTATCATGCTTTGCTGGCCTGACACCAGTCAAAATGAATGCAGTGCTGCCAATAGGTGCTGAGCTGGTGCCTCTGGGCTCCCCTGCAGATAATGGTCTGGGGTTTCGGTGTCCCCTGACCCTTGTCATGTATTTGGTACCCACTGCACCCTACATGCAACCTCCATCAGTCATGTATTAATAAAACACTACTTTTAAAACAGATCTTTGATTTATTCTGCTGTACTGATCAGTGCCTAAATGCTGCCTAAAAGCCAGGAGCAGGAGGTAGCTTGGAGAAGTAGTAGCACAAGGAATTAACTGCTTGGTAGACACCCCAAAACAGGCACATGAGCTCCCGCTGGGGTGCCTTCAGGCCAAACTATGGACAAAAGCATATGGACAGATGACAGAAGGAAGCATATTTCACGGCTGCAGGCAGTCCTGAGTAACAGCATGGTCCAGACAGCAGTTTGAAAAGCAAAGGTTTGTGAAGCACCTGAAGCACAACCTGGCTCCTTATTTTGTCCTCTGTGATGATAGGAAGTAGCATTTGCTGGATCTGGATGCATGTTATGCCCACTTCCAACTGGGATGGTTGGCATACAAGAAAACAACGTGACAAGGTAGGTGGCAATTACATGTCACTTCCCTGCTGCCACAGCTCATCCTGCTGCTGCCCATACCTAGAGGTGTGATGGCACTTTATACCCCTCCCTCCCCGAGCAAACAACATAGGTCATGAGACTAGCTCAAGAAAATGAAGTTAAAATCTACCATTTATGTGGTATAAAAGAAATGGTCTCTGCTCTGCCCCGTTCCAAACCCCACACCTCCCTCTACAGACAAAAAGGATTTCAGTAAGGTTTAATCTACAAGCCTAGGTTCACCTTTTCTTCTCTTTCTTCAGATAAATACTTGGGAGTTTTAAAACCATCTGGAAAAATGTGTCACCTTCCATGAGAATAACCTATTGAAACAGCAAATTCTTTTTGTAGAAAAGAACAGTTCAGTTGGAAGGGACCTATAACAACCATCTAGTCCAAATGCATGTTAGATAGATAAGCAGGTATTTTTACAGACTTGTGTATAAATTAGACATAATTTCATAAAATGGGATGCTTCTTTGATAATACTGGGTGAAAACTCTGTTGCTTTATCTTTGGGAAGAGTGTACAATTACAATCAGCACCCAAAACAATGATCACAGACTACATCTCTGATGCTGCCGTTCTTTTCACTCCAGAAGCATTATGTCCTAGATACACCATAATATTTTTTTTCAGCAAATTAGCAAAAAAAAAGCCTGGTTTAGTTAGCATATGAAATGCATTCTGTGCTCTGCTACTGTCAAAATTGTGACTGCATAATGAAATATAATTTGGGATGTAAAAATGGCATCTTAATATGCTGTACTCGAGGAGCAGAATTTGATATGTCATGCCAGCTTACTGGTAATATACATTTCCCATTGGGCAAACTAAGAGACATGTAGTCTTGCTATCCAGGAAGGTGTCAAGTCATACCCAGTCAAGAATAAGCTTTTCTAAGCCATACAGAAAAATATTATATTTTGCAATATGACTTAATTCAGAGAAGATAACTGGAACCACATGATTCTGACCAAAATTACAGCAGTTGGGTGATTGCTAGAGGAGGTCTTTACAGTCACTCCAAACTGGAAACAAGCAGTAATCATCTGGCATTACACAGCCTAAACCTTTGCTCTGCTCAGCTGCAATTTAGGGGTTAGGCTTTGCCTGGGGCTGATGTTGAAGCTGGGTATGACAAATAGAGTTGCCCAGGGTGCAAGGCATTTGGAGCTGCAGTTCCTGATGGATAGCTTTAACCAGCCTTCCCTTCTGGTTAAAAGCTGGGGAAATGGTTTCTCAGATGTGTGACAAAACCAGAATTTCTGTTGACCTCCTCACAGAGGAACCTGCCAGTTACATCTCAGAGTAGCTGCAGGACAAGACCAAGAGAGCTGAGCTTGTGACTGAACACTCCATTAAAAATAGCCTGATTTTTCAACCACAACCTTACTGCTTCAGAAAAGGACAATGCTTCAGGGTACTCTGCGTGGTGGCAGACATGCAGAGGAGTCTGTAGACCCAGCCATCACCACCATCATCCATAACAACAGGCTTCAGAGAAAGGGTTTTATCCCAGGACAACTGGAATCTCTGAAAATTGGAGCTGTTCCACCAAGGGTGCAGAACACCTTTCACCTCTTGCAGCAACCCCATGCCTCTTGGCAGGGTGCCTGAGCCTCTCCTCAGCCACACATCCAACAACAGGGAAGGTCAAGGTGGGATGCTGAGGACCTGGCCACCGTAACAGCAGCCACTGAAAAACCTGCACTCCAGGCACAGGGAGATGGCCCCTACTCTCAGCGCCAGCCACCTTCGCTAATGGTGTTTCCAGTGCCAAGATCCACTGCAGTGCTTCATCCCAACTGCTCCTTGACCAATTAGTGAGCTTCCTAACAGGATGTCATGCTGCATTATCTTTATTTGCACAGTCCTTCAAATGTCGGAGAGCTGGCTGGGAGGACAGGCTAAGCTGGACGCTGACTTAAAGTAACATCGGCCACTTTATCATCTGCTCCCTTAATTTCTGATTGCTTCACAGGGAATCCTATGACCTCCCTCCTCAGACTTGGAGCCTGGCCTCATGAGCAAGCCCTCCACGTCTCCATTTTTTTGTTTGTTTGTTTTCCTTTATTTCTGATTTATTTTGGGGGTGAGGGACAAGAAAATCCCGGTCCCTCCTACATATCTAACTGCGTCAGGCCAGGCTCATCCTGAAGGTCCGAGTGTAAGTGCTTTCCAGGCTTCAGGACCCACCCTTCTGGGAGCCACAGTGGCGGAGGAGACTTCTGCCAAGGGAAAGGAGCTTTCAAATCCCACCAGAACATCTTGCCTGGGAAAAGGGAGTCTGACTCACTGCAAATCCTACTTTGCCTTTCCACAATATCCAACCATAAACAGTGGTTCTCTCTGCTTGGACCAGGTGGACTCCGAGCAGGGGACGACAAAGGAGGCAAAAGTACTGCAGTGTCCAGCTTCCAACATCCACCAGTATAAAGCTCCCAGCTGGCAAGTGTGATTTCTCCATCCACTGGTCCAGGTCCAGTGCTGTACTGCCAGCTGGGGTTGAATGGCCCAGGACACCTACCCCCGGAATGAGCCCACCATGTCTCTGACTTACCCTGCCACAGACACTTGCAATAACTCATGCAATAGTATGCAACCACCTTGTCAGGAACAGCGTGTTAACAGTCAGATGTTTGTTATCCCAACTGGTTTAGCACTGCAGTTTGGCTGAAGCACAAAAGCCTTACAGTCACACAGAGGAGCCAGCGTCACACTAGCAGCAGCTGAGCTGTAACATATAAAGCTAACGAAGGTAGGAGAGGGCACGGAGCCCCGTGAAGGCCAGGACTGTCATGCCAGGGGTTTTATTAATGCTGCAGCTTCACTTTAGTGTTGTGAAGGATTTAGGATCATGTTTTTGTCCCGAGAGCCTCCACAAAGCTGAGTGTCTGCCAGAGGATGGTCCACATGACTGGCAGGGGATTACACCAAGGACGCAACGAAATGTGCGCTCACGTGAGCAGATGATTGAAATCACAGAAATGGAAGTTAGACTCAGAACTGAGACCAAAACGGAGGAGACACTCTTGGGACTCATAACCCTTGGCCACCTATTTCTGAGCTGCAGTGGAGTAGAAATATTGCAGCAGCCACCACCAGCTCCATCAGAATCTGAATTACCTGAGATTCTCCCATGTGCCATCTGCACGAAAGCCTTTCCTTACCCTTCCTGGCTGTACCTTTTCAAGTCCAATTTAACTGACCAATTGTTGAACTCAGCTTCTCTAACTGGACTAGAACAAACATTGTGTTTAGGTGCAGGAAACACAGAGAGGCAGTTTATGTCATGTTCATTAACTGCTGGAGAACAGGACCTGGCTGGTGATTACATGAGGGGCAACCATGCAAATGAGGTTAAGATCGCCTCAAGGAGTATAATTTCAGGGACACTAAGACTGCCTTGTGTTGGTGTCAGAGGTGGGAGAAGCAGAGTAGCGACTTGCATACATCCTGTGCTCCTTTTCCATGCTCCCTGCAGACCATGAGGATCAGGGTTTCTGTGGGTTTTTCCTGAAGCCAACGCATCAGTGCTCACTGGAGGGATTTCTTCACAAGCATGTGTCTTTGTCCACACTGCAGTTCCTGGGACCAGGCAACGAATTATGAAGCAGCTGCATATAAAACAGGCCACCTCTGGGAAGAGGAGGGGAATGAAGTGTCGCAAAAGATATGTGAGAAAAAGAAGGCGTTGCTCTTAGAAAATGGGGCATGTTGTCCCTCTGCAAGGCCAAATGTGCCCTTTCCAGTTAAGGCACTTTAATAGCAATGGGGAATTGTCCTGTCCCATCTGCAGAGCAGCACCTTTGGACTTCTCCTTTGTTAATGGAGCTGAGATTTCCCCATCCCCCAGTGATGACTGGAGTAGGTGGCCTGAGGAAAAATTCTTTATTCATGTGAAGACAACCCATCAGGTTCATTAAGCTGCAGATTACATAGGCTGATGACAGAAAGAAATTAAATATGATTTTGTCTCTTTACTTCCTTATTTTTAATTGAATAATAGAACACTAATTTGACTGAAGCTAGTCATGTTAAACAGTTTCCTAGGATATCATTCTGAAAAATGTGTCATCCTGCAGGTTGCCCCGTGACTTGGTTACTTCTTTGGCAGTGATTTTGTGGCAGTGATTTTGAGATGTCCACTAATGTCTTGCTTCTAGATTGTTACGCCTTTTCTTTTTGTGGAGGGGGGTGGTGGAAGATAGGGTTATTATCATTATTTCACATTTGCACTAGACCCAGGGGTGGTGAAAAACAAGCTAATGTGGAAGTGGGACAACTCCAGTGAGAAGAGAGAGAGATGGGCACAAGACCTGGGATGCTGAAATGGAGAATGTCCAGGATGATCATCGGCTGGACAGACATCCCTTTCCTGTTCCTTGCACTCGTGTCCATGTCAGGAAGTTTGCTTGGACATGTGAAAGGCTGCTTGAAGGAAAACAGGCTGAGCTCTTTCCAGCCAACATCTACAAAGCTCACAGAGGTGAGCAGATCCTCAAAGAAGGCTATCCGATGAGTTATGGATGGGAAAGCCACTTCCTCACCTCAGTGCCTCTGCCAGCACCCATACCGATGCCCAGGCTGATTGAATCTGGTGTGGAAACGAAGCACGAGCTCAATGGAGGAGGAGTGTGGTGAGGTAGCTGCCCCTCAGAGAGGCTGGCTTCCTCCCCACCACAGCATGTGGAGTACTGTTTTGCTCTGAGCACACATAGTTTGTGTGGGTGTAGATTTACATTTCGTTAAGGAAAATTAAATAAGGGGGCCAGTTTCAACTAGCCTGCAGTTTTATTATTTGCAAGAGCCCTTGCTTTCATGTGATGCTTTACGTAACAGCCTTACACATCTGCAAAGTATGTAAAGCATTTCCACTGGTGGGGAAGAGAAAAACGGAAGGAGAATTGTGAAAGGTACTATATCCCTCAGGAGGACTTGACGGGGAATTTTTTGGTCCCACCAGGTAAGAAAACAGCAAGGCTCATAAGTTGGCTCTTTTGGGCTAACTTCCCCTAGGTTTATGGGATAGTGGACCACATTTCCAGGGATGATCGCAAAGTATACTTATGAACATACTCAGTTAGGGCTTCAGTTCAGAAATGAAAGGCTGAAATGAGACAGGCTGACTAGGAATAAAAGCAGCAGGAAACTGGGACATGCATCCTGATCTCAAGGAGAAACAATGGTACCAGGAAGAACATGAAATTAAGAAATGGACAGAGCTTGGGGAGCAGGAGAGATGTTGCTGTGGGCAGTCTCAGCTGCTGCAGACCTACAGAGAGTCGAGCTGAGGGCTACATTTCTGTCTTACATCACCTGGAAGACGTGAACAAGCACACTCCTTCTTTAATGCTTAGTATTACCCTATCTGATAGTGCAATGCATATACATGTAAGGCTGTGGAAAAAAATAGCAAAAATGCTATGAATGCCTCCAAGGAGGCTTGGAATGAATGAAAAATGTCTGAAGCCGTTCAAGTGCAAAGTCTAGTGAATCAGCCCATCCACTTTTCTTTGGCTTCTGAGACTGGGTGGACCCAAACCACAAAGAAAGGAGGAAACAAAGGTGGAGTAGACATCGAGAAAGATCCTTCTGAAACTTGGCATTAAAATGTAAGAGCTCCTGATCACTGGTCAGCCCATGCAATGTGAAGCAATTGGAAAAGACTGGAAAATCACTGCACAGTACCCTGAGGTGCAGGAGGTGATTTGGCTTTTTCATTTCCCCAGGAGCTGCTTAAGAGACACCTGACTTCTGAGGAACTGTCTCCCAGTTCCTCTTCCACTGAGGTCACCCTTAAAATGATCTGAAAAGACACAGGAAACATGGATGTGCCATTCAGTTCAGTAGTTCTGCTCCTGCTTTACATTTAGATGCCCTAATTTAGAAGTATGCCATTAATTCGAACAGCCTTCACCATTTTTATATTCAGGAATAATTCTCAGCCAGTGAATTAGGAGCCAGTTTGTAACCTTGGTATACAGAGCTTCTATGCACCCATCTCTTTGATGTAATCCTGCAGCGTTCTTCCTACCATCAGCATGGCTTACTCCTGAAAGCAGATCCCCAGTCCAAAGCACCACAGAGCCAGTCTTGCTTCCTCAGCTGTCAGGAGCGTATGACCATACAGCTCCTTTCTGACGGTTCCCAATCTAAAATCATACTAGAAATGCTAAAAGACTCCAGCATTTCTCATGCCATTTATCACCTGCACCCATGATCCTATGTGGAGCTCAGATTAGAGAAGTAACAGATGAATATGAAGTTGTAGAATAACATAGACATATTCATCCCTTCAGAAGGGTTGGATACAGTAGTATCCTCTAGTCCTGTCCACAAGCCTGTTGTGCACCAGCCAGCAGAGGAGCAAAGGAACCCTGCTCCAGGAGACATGGAACAGCCACTAGCCTCTGAAATCCCTACCAAGGTGAGCACAAATCCCTCAGATATGGTGCTGGTAGAAAAGTTAATTCCCTTATTCCCTGCCAGGGCTATAACCATCTTAGGAGGACAAATACTGCATTTTCTAGCAAATTAAAAGGGTGGTCCTTCCTCTGTGGGTTTCTTTGGATGCCCAGCTCTGCCATATAAAATGCACCTCAAAACACCTTGCAGTGCTGCCCCTGTGAGTGCACGTTGTTCTCTACTGTCTTTGCCTGAGCATCTTCTTGGCTGGATGCCATTTACCAGGAACCATTCCTCCTCTTGGATGTGTGTTTGATTCGTACTCCTGCTTTAGCCTCCCCTCCTTCTTCTGAAGCATTTGCCGTTTGGTAGGAATATTTGTATATACTAATCCATCGCAGGTCTTTTTACTGCTGCCCATCTCCACAGCATCTGAGCCTCTCATCACTTTTCATTACTCTTTCATATATTTATACAGTATAGGAATTGGAGATGACTAACAGAGACATGCCCCGACTGTGCCAGACCCACAGGGAGAAAGGATCCATTACATGAGGATTTTAGAATTGAAAGGGCTGAGGCAGATGGAGACCTGGGCACAGAGAGACTGACCACCATATTTGTACCCATCATCTGGACCACATAAGTGTTCTCTTTAGCCCCAACTGTGGTTTTTCCTACCTGTCACATCGTAGTGGAGTATGACATGAACTCTCACACCAAGAAGTTGGAGGAGTCCCTTCCCTTGCCCACCTTGCAGCACTCTCCTCCTGGCCTGGAGCTGGGTCAGGTTCTTCTCTGCAAGAGCTGTGTCCCAGCATGAGCACAGTGCACCTTATTCAGCTTTCAAAAATGATTTGCAGGGCACAGTTTTTGCTGTTTGACCCCTGAGTTGCAGCCTTTCCCCATTGTGCCTACATACAATTCTTTTGCCAAGCAAATGGCAATTTTTCTTCTCTGAAGGGATAAAGACAAAAATTTGCTCCCAGAGAGAAAGGAGAACTTTTCCTGTAGTTTTTTTTTCCATTATTTGCCCCGTTCTGTAGTGTTGGCACCAAGCCAACTCGCTGCATTTTACTTTCTTTCCTCTGTATGTGTGAATTTATTTTTTTTATTATTATTTTTTTTCTTTTGCACAGCTCCAGAGGAAAAGGATTTCTCAGTCTTAACATCCTGTTCACTTTTTGCATACTTTTGAGCGCTCGTTATTAAAAGCTAGCTATTTATACACAGGAACAAAGTACATTCCACTAACCCCTTGTGACATAACCCTGTATGCTGGCTGCCGAGCACTAGAAAGGTGAATTGAATGTATGACAGAGAGCTTTTTATGTGGATTGAATACCCACTGCACACCAACACAGAAATACCCTTTTAAAATTCTCTTTGCTATCATGTCTTTGGAAATATGAAAGGAAAACCTTTCAACAACCTCATTCCCTCTGACTCTAATCTTGATTGTGTTGAGAGGGATAGGTGCCAGATAACTGTATCAGTTGAAACAAAGATAAGATGGCTGTGCATACCATAAACAGTTATGTTTCTGGAGTTATCTTCTTGGGACAGATGCAGTGACAATAACAGGACAGCATTAATAATAGGGTGAGTGGTTAATTTACCTGCCTGCTATCTTTCAAAGAGATCAAGTTGCAGTTCATTACTGGAAAATTCCTAAGGACCTAAAAAGAATCAAGAACAAGTGCATTATCTCAAAATCACCCATCTGACAATACAACGCAGTGGACATCTCCCAAGGAGAAGTTAATTTAGGTGATGCCTTTGTGCAGCTCACAAAAGGGACTGGGCTTGAAAACAAGATGTCGAAACAATCTCTCCGTTGAAGAATAGAAGGATCCTTCAGAGAGGATTTGGATGTTTTGGGTCCATCTAGTCTTGGAATATCTTTAAGACAAAAGATTGGTGCCCGAGGTGCAATTACAAAATTTTTGCTTTGATTTTCACCTTTTTTATATTCCCATCAGAGGATACATTATGCCCCCTCCAATTCACAGCTGGTGCACTGGTTTCAAAACCCACTGAATTACACTTTTCATCTTGATGGAAGCTTCTTCCACCTATCTGCCCCAAAAGTGCTTTACTGTATGCACAGTTGTGACTGCAGTTCCACTTGGTGTTTGCTCTGGGCCTTCAGAAAAAAAACCCCATACTGTCATGGTTTATCCCAGCAGGCAGCTAAAACAATCACACATCCATTTGCTCCCTCCCTCTCTCCCTGTGGGATGGGGGACAGCATCAAAAATTAATTAAAAGAGTAAAATTTGTGGGTTGAGATAAAGGCAGTTTAATGAGACAGAAAAGGAAGATGATGAAGAGGATGATGATGATGACGTTGATATTCAACTGAAGTGATGGACAGTGCAATTTCTCACCACCTGAAATCTATGTTGAGCAAGACCCTGAGCTGCACTGTCTCATGGCCAACCCCCAGTTATACATGGAGCATGATGTCATTGGCTAGTCTGGGTCATCTGTCCTGGCCATGTCCCCTCAAGCTTCCTGGGATCTCCCCCACCTTCTCATTGGCAAGGCAGAATAAGAAGGTGACAAATCATTGACTGCTCAGCAACAACTAAATATCAGTCTTATCAACATTATTCTCATCCCAAATCCAAAACACAGCACTATACCAGCTGCTAAAAAGAAAATTATCCCTGCCAAAACCAAGACATCTACTCACTTGACCAAGTCCCCACAGACCACCACACCACAGGTCTCCAGGAGGGGATTCTGGTGAGACCACATCCTGACTCCACCAGTATATCACGGGAATGGAGGAGGTACAGAAATTCTTTCAAAGTCCCAGCCTCTCAAGATAGAAGCTGTAATGCCATCACACCCCATTTGTAGAGATTCTTTGATCAATAGATCCAGTTTTGGTAGGTCCTCGTGCTTGCACTATGCATATACAAACCGTTTCAGAAAGCCTTGGCAAAAGAGAGCAGAAAAAGTAGCCTTTCATAACCCAGTTTACTTGACAGTTTCCATAACAACTTGACACAGCTATTTATATAGCTGAAGAATATCATTTGCGTTTCATCATTTTTAGAACCTTTGTTGCCATATCAACCTCAGCAGCATGTAGCAGAGCACACACCCATTCAATTCTCTCCTGTTTGCTCAGAAAGGAACTTCTCTCTCAATGAACTGAAACTAAGTTGGTCTCAGAAGGACCCTTGAGAGACCTACAGGTCACTTAAAGTATTGTTCAATCCCTAATTTAAATCAGCTCATGCCTATGTGACCTATCTGCCCCAGACAAGTGGGACCATCTTCAGTGGGCAGCAAAGGTGAGGACAGGGTGGGCAAGTAGAGCAGAAATGTCAGCAGATTGCTTATTTTTCTTGGGAAGTGACTAATCAGAGGGTCACAGCAGGTACTGAATTTTGTTGTGGTGGCTGTCAGGGGAAAAACAAATTTTGGAATTAGTCAGTTTCAAAGTCTTGGTCTTAATATTCCTGAGACAGAATTTTGGAAGGGAGTGTCAAGGAATTCCAGCAAAGAGTAAGGTTAGGATGCAGTGAAAGTCAAGACAGGTAGAAAAGTGGCAAAGACAACTGCCAGGAGAGAGACTGTGTTCCCAGGGGAACCCTTCTGGTGCAGTCGTGGGTGCTGCTCAGTCCTGGAGTCATTCCCTGTAATGCTGAGCACCAAAAGGCAACCCAGAAGGAGACAGACAACCCCAAAGCACAGCTCAGGTGGGGATTAGGTGTCTCCCAATATCTCTCTTTGAGGAAGACATTGTGCTTAGGCACTTAAGTCTTTACAGACAGGTGAAATTAATGTGGGGCTCAGGTTCTCACAGAGGCTTTTTTTCTGGTTCCTGCTGGCTGGTCCAGCCAGTGCTCATCACTCACATGTCTATGGTCTGTCTGGGGAAATTCAGCCTTGCAGACCATGACACCAAATCTTCCCTTCTGGGTCAGAATATGATTTTAAAATGCTCATACAGTGTGCAATCACAAGTATCTGTAATCCACCTGACACCTTTGGCTGACTAACAATGTCCAAATAATCCTTCATCTGTGCTGCATTTTGTCACTGACACTTCATTCTCCTGCTGGGAGTTGGCAGGTCTGTTGCCCACGCGCCGATGCCCCACTGCCTCAACCTGCTCTGGTTGCTACTCTCCCAAGATGCTCCTGTTCCAAATAGGTGTCCAAAATACGTGTCCTCCATCTTCCCTCCTTCTGAGATCTGAAGGTGTCTGTGTATTCCCTGGAGCAGGCATCCATTTAGCATAGCAAATCTCACACAAATAAGGCAGCCGCTTTGACATAGCGCCAACGACTTCGCCTGCCTTCCACCAGCAGCACTTCTAAGCAGCAGTGTCGGTTCCTGGTTTGCATTAGTTGTATCCTTCTGTCTTGTCTTAATCATCTCAGCACTTCTACAGGGTCTCTAGTGAGACTGAGAAGTGCTCTAGCAGCTCCAGCACGACTGGGTTTTGCGGCCTGTGTCAGCAGATGAGAACCTCTTCCTCACGGATGTGTTTTGTCATGTAGCAGTGCTGAATACAGATTCTGATGACTTTATTAATAGCAGCCCTATTATTTTATCATGATGCTCCACCAAGTCCTTGGACTGGGGACAATAGGAAGCAGCACTTACATGTTTAAATCTGCGGCACACTGAGCTGTTGGAATCCGTATGATTCATTGTCAGACAGTACTATGTCAGGCACTGCAGGCAAAATAAAATATGCATGATCTATATGTGTTCTACACGTAAGCTGTATGAAATGCATCCTGCCCAGCTTCTGCTTGCAGAAGCCATAAAAGAACTCCATCTATCCCTTAAAGCATTCTTGGTATGATCTTGGGAACTGCCAACCTGGTGCTTTTAACCATGCCCCCAGATGGTGCCAGGAGTTCGCTCCCATCTTGCCTGCAGGCACTTGGAGGATGTCTGTCTGGCTGCTGGAAGAAACTAGCTTTAGGTATGTCCTGGAAGAGATCACTTGATTGCTAAACCTAGCAGTTACCACCCACACTTCACCCAAACCCCATAAATTTTGTAGTTTTGGGGTTGGGTTTTTTTCATACTGACATGTACTAGTTTAGCCCTGAGAGATCTGGGAAGCCCTGAAAGTTTGAAACTTGCACTGGCCATGTTCCTCCAGCATCTGCCTTGGCTGTTTGGTATTCCTGGCTTTTGTTTCTCTCCACTCTCCCCTAATCCCTAATCTTGACTTGCAGCATAATTGATACTATTTAAAGTCACTGAAATCAAGGGGAAATTTCACATTAGAAAATCTGTATCCTGAAAACACTAGTCTTTACAAGAAAATAATAATTCTGAAAGCTATGACATACCCTGAAAGCTTGGGCTCACTGTACAAATGGACCAATGTTAGACTTCTCCAGAATGATTAGCTTTATTATGACTGCATCTCCAGTCCTGGAACAGAAAATGGCCTAAGCAACACGAATTTGAGTCTTCCTCTAGGTAATCCTGCTCTATTGGGGGGATTGGACTAGATGACTTTCAAGGTCCCTTCCAACCCCTATGAATCTGTGAATCCTCAGCCAAAGCTCAAAGGAGAGCAACTTGTTCTAGGACGAGGCTGAGGCAGAGACAAACTACACTGCTAAAGGCTGAAATTCTCATATCCCAGTTTGGATTTGCTAAAAAACTGAACAATGCCTGCAAACTAAAAAAAAAAGATCTGATAAAACCTTTAAGAGTGTTCCCTGGTAATTCCCAGCCCAGCAACATGTTTCATCTCTATTGCTATTAAAATAGTGCCTTGTTCTCTGCGAGTTGTTTTCAGTATGAAATTAGACCTTACACATGGTACCTCTTTTTGTACTTGCCAGCAGAAAATAATTCTCAATTTACATTCATACTGGCAGTGATAGTCTGGAGACGTGATAGAGAAGTCTGTTTGTCTGAAAGCTGCACCAAAATCACTGCCTTTCCCCCATCCCTCAAAACCAGGCAGGTTTCTGCTCAGAGCATCTTCCATGGCCACTATTTAATCCAGCTTTTCCCTTTTCTCCCAGCCCTGGTCCTGAAACTGTGTTCAGCCAGGCCCACCTGGTGCTGTTAGGAACTAAAAGCCCTTCCAGAGAGGCCTTTATTTGGAAAGCAGCAGTGAAATCTAGCAGGACTGTAGCCCCCATAGCATACGCAGCATGTGGTGTGTCTTCCCTGCTCTGATGGGCCCCTGAGTAGGACCTTCCAGAGACATCAAGCCCCTTGCCTGTTGCTGATCAAGAATCTTGTGCATAAACCTCCCAGGTTTTGTGACAACCCACACAACTTCCTCAATGTCTTCCTTGGCCTCTTAATGTCTGTCCTCCTGCTGGACATCACCCCAAGCCTAGTACTGATTCCAGCAACAGTCAGAGATCTTTGGGCATCATCTCCCAGCGAGAGCTGCACAACATCCCACCTGCCAAAAGCACAACCTGCTCTTTGCTCTTAGTACATCAGGTGGACTCCGTATCTTTGGTTTCTCTCCACTTAAAACAAAGAAGTGGGGGGGAATCTATCTATGCTCCAAAAGCCAGGCCAAGGTCTGGTACACTATAACACGATCCATCCCATTTATTTTATAGCACTTTAATGCTTCTCTCAGTTGTCTCACTACACGGGCCTCAGGCAGAGTGGAGCCAGGTTACTTAGCAACTCACAGTACACATGACAAAATTAACCCAAACAGTTTTGTTTATTAACTCTTAATAGGGAGCAAACAAAACAGCAACCTGAGAGTTTCACAACAAGAATGCTTTCCATTTTGGCTGCATTACTAGTGTTACAGACGACAATGTTATCTTGGGTGTTCTGTGGGATTTTTTTTAGCCCTTTTGTGAAGACCTATTTGAAGCACAAAAGTCTTCCCCACCCTCTACAAAGCCCAATGTTTCTATGTTTCTATAAATGAAAGACTTAATGTAATAATAGAAAAATTAAAAGACTACTGGAGCTAATGAGCTGTAGCTGATGCCTGCTTGGCCATGTGAAATTCATGGTTGGAGATCGGAGATGTCCCAGAGTCTGGACAAATGGCAGCGGTGGGGTTTTCAAACTGCTGTGATTTAGTCCAGGCTCTTCAGAAAACACAACCATTAGTTACTCTGTCCCTGCACCCCAGCCCTTGAAATACAGACCTGCTTCAAAGAGATTTTATGAGTATACGTGTATTAACACTTCCAAAGGAGCACAGCCTTGATTTGAAAATTTGGTATTTAAGTAGTTAACTAAATCACATTGATTTCAGCAGTAATTAGGCATTGAAAGATCTGATCTTCAGGAGCCCTAGAGATGAGGGCCAGACCTGTTCCTAAGAAGAACACCAAGGATGTCACTTGTGGAATACATGGGTTTATGTCCATAATAAAAAGGATTAGATGTATTCTTTTTATTGTTCCTGTCATATGGATGTGTCAGGGTTGTTTTTTTTTTAAAAAAGTAATTGTTTTTCAAAATTATGTGAAATTTGCCAGGCTTTACCAAAGGACAAGAGCCTGTTGCCTTTCTGTCTCAGGGGACTTGGATGAAAGACTCCTGCCAAGAATTTCAGCCCTAGGAGAGACCTCTGCAAGATTATTTCCAGATATGAAACCCTTTTCCTGCTGTGCTGCTGAGCCCTCCCTGTCCAACACCTCATGGCGACTGCTGATAATGAAAGTGCAGAGGCCTCCCTCCCAAGCATTAAGCACAACAGCTGATCCAGGCAGTCCTTTCCGGCTTTTATGGAAAAGAATGAGTGACTTGTGCGTTCTTGTGAGAAACTACTTAGACACCAGATACAGCATCTATAGGTTTTTATGGAAGCAGAATGCAGATGCTTATCAGCCTCCATTTATTTAGCAAGTAATGACAAATGAATTCCTTGGAAATTTACTCCCAGTAATCCCAGAGCACGGAGCGCTCGGCATTGAAACAGCTCGGAGGTGGAGTGGTCAGAGGCACGTACTCCAAGGGTCATGCTCTGGCTGGTGCTGGCTGGTGGAAGGGGTGGCAGGGAGGTGAGAGAAAGAGAGAGGCTGAAAGGGAGCAGCAGGTGAAGGAGAAGGTCCACTTGCACTCTCAGCTTCACAGCTGGACTCAGTGTCTTCAATGGTTTCTGCCCAGGCACAAGTGAGGAGGTACATGCTGGAAGGGTGCCAGTATACCCTCGCTCACTGCGATGTGCTGTGAGTAAACAGACAGGCTTTGAGAGCCTGACAAGATCGCTTATCTTATCCAGGCCAGCCTCTGTCCTACACAAGAATTTTTCCTTTTTGTACATTTTCCAGAATGCTGAACCTCAGTGGATGTAAGCATTTCCCTTAGGAAGTCTTTCACAAGTGACTTGCTTTCCCTGCCAGAAGGACTTGCACAGACTCTAGCTAGAGCCCTGTGACCAGACGCTCTCAAAAGAAAAGGAGGTAGATTCAAATATATAGGGGATTCTGGCTAAAACTAGCCTGCAGCCTTGCTCACCTCCCCAACCCAAATTTTGGCTAACATCTCCCAAGACTCCCTAAGCAGAGAATAACTCAGTGCTTTCCCAAGGGGAAACAGTCAGTCTGGGAAGGCACAGAGGTAGTAAGTCAGCCTATCCACACATGCCAAGCAGGTTCCCCTGACAGTGCCTGCTCAGCTTCACTTGCTGCACAGCCCAAGGCCTCTTCAAACTCTGCCCCAGCCTTTTCTGTGCTCCCCCTGATAATCTTACTTACTACTGGTAGTTGTGAGATCTCTGTGAGATCCCAGAGCATATGAGGAAAAAATGGGCCTGTCCTGAGGCATGGTGTAGGTAAGGGCCTCCATGTTCCCCCCAAAATATATAATCTCTGTACCATTACAGCCTTGGCACAGTTTTGTTCTCTGCTTTTTCCTCCATAGAAAACCAGGCCAGCTTTGTTCCTACACCTAAGGTAAGAACCCAACGCTCCTTCCCCATTGTCTTCTCCTGTCAAAGCTCCATAACTCCTGTGCTCCTTGGCACTTGAATGAAGACATCTCTGGGACACGTTAGGGTCAGGTCTGCTGCTTTCAAAAATAAAAAGATAGCAAAATTGAATGAACCTCAAAATCTAAACTGAAGAGAGTTTCAGCTTCTTCTCTGTAGGGATGACATGACTATGTTGGAAGAACATAGCACTGGCAACAGCTGAAGAGCACACACTGGCTTAACACATCTACAACTGCAGCATCAAGAAAGTTGAGGTTTTGACACTTTTCTGAGAACAGCAAGACATAGGAGTATTTTTTTCCTGACCTAGGCTCAGCTGCAGCTTCCTCAGCTCAACTAGACTCTTATCTCTACTCGTAGCTACCTGGTTTTGAGTGTTGGTACTATATGACATAGCAGGTGAATCAAATTCTAAAGCAATGGACCAAACCTGATTGATTTTCAACCTCTTCTGGTCTCCTCAGGATGTGAATTAGAACAGCTGAGCCTTGTGGAGCCATCCATCCATCCATCCATCCATCCATCCATCCATCCATCCATCCATCCAGTTAAGTGTAGCTCTGGAAACAAGGAAGGGGCAGGCTCAGGACCTGAGCCCTGAGATCTGCTTCTGCTGGCTCTGAGAAGCTCTGAGAAGAGAGAGTTGAGTAGATAATTCATACCTGGTACATCTTAAGACACTCAGTCTCTTTTCTTCCTCAGCTGCCTCACCATCCCCAGCACAGAGAAGCAGCAAAATATCCAGCCACTGTTCTTTCCCCAGATCAGCACCTGAGAGAGAGGCAAACTTTACAAAAGTGTAGCTGAAGAAGAGGACACAATACCCCACGGAAAGGAGGGGGGCTTTCCCCAGCACCCAAATGCCTTTCTTACAACCACTTGCCAAAGCAGTTTTCCATCTTTTTTATTTTTTTTCCCCTTTCTCTGTGCACTTTCTCCAAGAGGAAATCAGAAAGCTGACATTCCCCATTTCAGGAAATCAGAAAGCCTTCTCTATTCCCCATTTCTCCTTTTTTTCATCCCCAGCTCTCTCAGTCACACCCATCTAACTCTGTGCCTCCAAGCAAGAAGACTTGGATACACATGAAGGTAGATTTGAACTATTGCCTTTGATAGTTACAGGGTCTTTTTGTGTAAGCCAGGCTTAATACAAAAGATTCTAATGAAAGTTTATACCATCTGTGTCTCTCCTGGCTTGCGCAGGAGCTACATATGTCCCTCTCAGATCAACTAGGGAGACATCTGCAAGTTTGGTTCAAACCTGTCTTGTAGAGTTTAAGGAGTTCTCGGATGTTCAAGCCACCCTGGCTCCTTTAAACTCCGTTCATCACAAAAGCTGTTTAGGTGAAAATGCCCTAGTCAGAGAAAAACATACCCCGGGGGACTGGGTAGATTATTCTCCTCCACCCCTTTCTCTTCTTTTCCTTCTTTTGTTTCAGGGCAGTGGTCAGCTCCTGGCTCACCACCCCAGACTTGTGCATGCACAACTGGGCCAAGAGGGGAAATGAATCATTTGCAGTTGGAGCTCACGATTGCAGCATGCTTATCTTGAAAATGAACGTGCACATCTTCAGGAGCATGATGAGGCAAAAAGATCTTGGCCAACTCCAGGACCTGAAAACAAGATTTCCTTCTGGTTCAGAAACAAGTCAAGTTCCTTATTCATCACGATCTTCACTCAAAAAGACAACTTAACCCCAGCCAAACAACCTAGATACGAACCTTTTCAACTGCAAAATATGCACACTGGGGATAGGGAGATGGAAAATCCCTACAAAATCAGTAGCTCCAGGCAGGATATCCTCTGTGTTGTGAGCTTCAAGGGTCTTTCAGCTTTCTGAAAGCTGGCTGGCTGCAGCCATTGTATCAAATTGGATTACATGGGTAAGAATTCCTGCTCTGAATGTCATTTGGCTGTGGCTGCTGTGTACAAGCCAAGACTATGTAGACAACGCTCTGAAAATCCAACAGGTCCTCTGAGAACTTAGTGCTTCTCAAGGCAAAATTAATTAAGAAGTAATGAACTGAGCTTTTGATACCACAGTGGAAGCGTTGCTGCAGGCACAAACACTAAGAGAAGGGTGCTTTTGACTGATTTTTAATTAGAATTTAATAGTGCCCCGAAGTTACATCTCTCATTAAAAAAAATAAAAGCTTACCTAGTTCTATGTGATGAACAACTCAAATTAGATTTTAACATATGCAAATAACTAGTCTGAAAGATCTACGTGGGAGTAACAGAGATAGGACAGGTTAAATCCTTGACCCTTGACAGTTGATTTTTCTTTAACTGATCCATCAGTCAGTTTGTTTGCAATTAAACGCTAGAATTAATAGAGTTTAAAGGGAGCATGGAAAAGCCATGTGAAATGCGGACACCAAGGGCTTCAGCTGAGGTAGATTAGCACAGCCCATTGATTTCAACTGCTTTAACTGCATTAACTATCTCACTAAAGTGTGCAGATCTTAACTGTACACAGCATTTCCAAGTCACAGCCAGTCCTGAGTCCCTGCTTACACTGACTTGCCTCTAACTCTCCAAGATGTCCCACTGAATACAGCTCAGCATGTATAAACTGCAGGAAATCTGCCTGTAAAGTCATCCAAAGTGCTCAAAAAGCAGAGAACAGGGTGTGTGAGGGTAACACCAAGGGCTCCTGGGTGGTTTAGCCAAGGTTTGTATCTGTAAGACCTTTGCAGGTATGTTGCTGCTACTGATAGCATCAAGAAACCCTGCTGAGCAAGTGCCCACAGGGTCTGGCCCAATATGAGTTGCCATGAGAGGAAGCCAGCAAAATGCTTTAGCTCATCCTGAGCAAACAGCTCCTTTTGCTGCACTGTATGTAACAGAGTATTTATATCATGCAAATATAACTGACCCTCTCTGACTGGAATGCTGTGCTTTTGCTGCTCTTCTCTCTGTAAATGTCTGCCTCGAGCTGAACATCATGTAATGCTAAATAGTCAAATTAAATAACACATGTGATTCCCCTCAAACGATCCTGCCTAGCAGAGATTACCACCTAGCTGCGTTTCAAATGCATCTCCAACTCATCTCATTCAGAGGCACGAATCAGCTGCTCAGCTATTTAACAAACAAAGACAAAACTCCAGCCTCACCTTACAATGTCTGGCGGTGATGGTGCTTTTCACACAGCAAAGCAGAAGGGAGACGAGCTGACAAGATAGATCATAGAATCATAGAATCATAGAATCATAGAATGGCAAGGGTTGGAAGGGACCCCAAGGATCATAGAGCTCCAACCCCCCTGCCACAGGCAGGGCCACCAACCTCAGGCCTGGATCTACACAAGGTTGCCCAGGGCCCCATCCAACCTGGCCTTGAACACTTCCAGGGATGGGGCATCCACCACCTCTCCACACAAAGATCACACCACCTGCTTGAGACAAAGGGTATTTAGGTACCTAACGTAGGTGCCATCGTTGTTTTTCTCCATTCCCTGTGGACTGCCTTGCAGTCCCAGATAATAAATGACTTGGATCACTTGCAGATCTCTTGCAGTCATACGTTATAGCAGTGGGCTGTGTGTAGTTTCAGCAGCAGGCTGGATACAGCCCATAAGCTCTGGACTACCATGCTCAGGAGTCTTGCCTGTACAGTTCTCTAGTCTTTAGGACTTCATTAAGCATAGGGAGAGCAATAAAAAGTGGTGCTTGTTGTGGTTTGGGGTTTTTTCCTCACTTCTTTTTAATTACAGAAAAATTTAAAGGCAGAGTAGAAAGGCCATGCCAAGAAACTGTATCTTTCCTTGCCAGCTCCATGTTAATTAAGTACTGATTCTGCAACTACTGAAAAGCAAGTTTGCACTTTCTCTTTGATGGGACCATGATTTGCTGGGGAGATTCCTATTTACACATAGGAGGAAACACCCTATTGCCACCCTACCTGTCTATGGAACACAGCACAGGGACAGTTGTCACTGTAGCTTGAATGTCTAGGCCATCATAATCCTTTCATGTGACCCATGGCAAGTTGCATTTCCAAAGACTGAGGCTATCAAGGGATAAGGGAATGGGCAGGATGGCTGGTCCTGGGCAGGTAACCCATGCAGCACTGAGCAACAGGCTGAAGGTTGACTATGTTTGAGGGGATGCTGTGTGTTTGGTTTGCTTCTGAAGCAGGATGATGGTAGGGGATCACGTTTCATCTGGCCAGGAGATACATTGAGTCTTCACCCACTTTGAATCTTGACATACTAGCATCAGTCACCACCTGTGGTGAAGTCCCTACAAATGCATTTCTATATTTTGCTTTTGCAGCTTTGGGGCTTTTCCACTCTGCATTCAGATTTGGTGCAAAATAGAGGCACTGACTTTCCTTCAGACCAACTACTTAAGTACCTCAGTACTTAAACCAACTCATCAGCACCAAACTTTGCTTGGTTTCTGTTGGTTGGCTATTCTTGGTTGACTATTTATTTTAATCTTGAAGATCCCAGTTCATTCCTCTGACACTTCTCCTAGCAGCCCTTGACTGTTCATGCCAACCTCACAAGCCCCACTAATTACCCTGCAAACACAGGGCATCCCAGCAAGCAGCCTTGCAAGCAGCAGCATCTAAACTCCCAGGGTGGAGGAACTATTAAGGTGAGCCCTTTGGGTATGTGGAAGGACACAACTATAAACTCAGGCTTGGGATGTTTTTGTGAGGCCAGAACAGATGGGAAAGCTCATGGGCAAATCATCCTCTTTTAGTGTTTACTGGGACCTCTCATCATTGGTTTGTACTTTCTCCTTAGCTCAGACGTGGGCCTGGGGAGAATGTATGGGGACTTGACAGGTAGATAATGATAACAGCTCCTTGGCAATTACTCTGTGTCACCCCTGGCATGATGTGTTTAGAGAGTGTCTAAAGTAGGTGTTGTTTCAAGGAGACAAAGCAGCTCCTCAAGCAGTTTTATGGTTTTGTAATTTATTTACCAAGGCAAGCTCAGGTCAGTCACACTATCTATTTCTTTTTTAATGAGGTGCTGTTTATTTTTCACTCTCACGTTCTGGATGGATTGAGACACAAGAAGGTCATATGACTTCTCCCTGGAGTCTCCAGGGCTTCCAAAGCTAAGTCGTTCCACCTTTTAATGTGTTAAGCATGGAGCTTGACTTGAAGTCAGGGGAGCTGCAAACACATTTAAAGGTGCTTAAAAACCTTCCTAATGAGGAGTCTTCAGAAGAGCCTTAGTCCTCTGTGTACTACTGTGTTTTAGCACCCATGCAGCTCCTCTCACTACCAGCTGAATTGATCTAAGGATATCCTTTGGGAAAGGTCAGCAGAGGAATATTTTTCATTAGCTCAACTACTGATCTGGACAATTTCAGATGCTCCCACCGTTTTTCAGGTCTGAAATAGAAGCTCCTAAACTTAGCCTGGAGTTTTCTGTTTCAGAGCAGGCAATGCCTGGACACTTGCCTTTCTGTCCGAATATACCAGAGAGACTTAAAAAAGACACTCTCTTTCAATACCTTGTCTCCACTGTAAAATTGGTGCAACACACTGAGGAATTGAATCATAGAATGTTCTGGGTTGGAAGAGACCCCAAGGATCATAGTGTTCCAACCCCTCTGCCACAGGCAGGGCCACCAACCTCCAGGCCTGGAGAGATGCCCTGGCAATGCATGAGAGTGAACTATCAAATATTCAGAGGCTTTTTTTTCAAGAAGATGCACTTTTTCTTTCCCTCTTTCCTTTTGCAAAATAAACAAACCCAATCTGAGACTAAAGAAAAATCATCCCAGATGCTCTTGCAGAACCAGGTCATTAAAGAAAAGCATCAGGTGAAGAACAATAGAGACTGGTGTCACATATGGTGGCAAAACACAGGACCTGCACTCAGGTCTGTGCTACGGTGGTGCCCATGGGCTTCAGATATAAATGATGCTTGGTGCTGCACAACAGTAAACCTGCAGGCAAGTTGCCGTGCTCACCTTGAGGCACACAGCCACCCAAGGGATCTTCCAGCTCAGATTTGGGTGTCCAGACCTCTGACATAGGGTATATTGAAAATGAGGGGCTTAAGGTCATAAGAAATGAGCTAACTGGGTAAAGGCACATGAATAACCCATGGAAAACTTAGGAGAGGTGACCAGCTGTTTGTATCCATGTGGGAAAGTCATCATTTCTGGTGATCCAGTGTGTGTGTCCTGGGGAGGTATCACTAAGGATTTACCCAATGGTTTTGCTCTTTCACTAGCACCTGCCTTTAGCCAAGGCTGGAGACAGACATGGAGCTGGATGGACCTTTCTGACCCAGCTCCTGCTTCAGGCTTTAAGTGAGGTGGCTCAGTTTACTCCTACAGAGACATCTCAGCACTTATATCAGCAGTTAAGATGCTTGCAGATTTTGCAGGTGGCTCTTGATTTCTTTTCTTCTCTGTTTCAGAGAAATGTCCAAATAAGTGGGCCCTGCATGATCTTGGGATACCAGCCTTTCCTGGAGCTGGTCCAGTTTGTGCTCTAGTTAGCTGTTCACTGGAGCAGGAACCTATAACCCGACTTTCCCACATCACACACATAAGTGTCCTGAACTATGGGGCTGCAGAGTCCATCTTCCACTTCTTCTCTCTGGTCCACTGAATGTTTAATTATTTGTACAACAGGACACAGCTTCAGCAGGAGACTTTGAGACCAAACCCCAGAGGAACTATCAGTTGGATGTTCACTGCACTTTTTCAGGACATGGGAAGCTCTGCATAAACCAGACTGGGTTTCCAACAGCCCAGGAGAGGGTTTAAACCAGTGGCATCTGTTTTCAGTGCAGATTATTGGCGCACTGAGAAAGCTTATGGAATATAGGCATTTATAGCGCTTCTTGTGCCCTTTAAATTTAGAGGACGAACTCTTAGTCAAACCAGGAGAGATGATGGACTTCCCATTTGTTTCTGTGGGCTGGGAAGTCATCAAGCAGGATTTAGGCATGATCATTTCAGCCATGCCAAGATTTAGGCAGGTTTGCGTATATCAGCATGTCAGAAATGTAAACGCTACAGCTAGGTCGGGGGGGTGGGGGGTGGGTGGTGAAGGGGGTGGCCCTATTCCAGAGTTAGGCTCAAAGCATCAATTAGATACCTACCTACCTTTATGGGGTTAATCTGCAATAACTCCACCACAGAAAGCTGCATAAATGCTACAGAAGTGATTGGAAATACACAGTTAAAGCAGAGAGGAGGGGAAGCTACAAAGGCATATACACAAATGCACCCTTCCTGCAGCACAGACTTTGCTTGGCTTGTGTATCACAGGGAGAGATTTTATTAGAGCTCATTACATTTTAAAGCCTTAATGGTACCTTCTGTACTGCGTAATTGGTACAAAACGGAGAGCTGGATAAAGCATTAATGCAGCAGGACGAAGGGCATCCTCCACTGCAGTGGCTGTGGCTGGGAGGTAAGCGCCCGGCTGCACAGCATCTGCAGGATTAGCGTGACATCGTCTGGTGGAAGCTGGTAAGAGTCCTTCAGCTCAGGGCTGGAGCATCCCTGGGCTGGCAGGAGTCGATCAGAGAGGCAGAAAAGATTTGCAGGGTGAATGATCTGGTCCCGATGCCTTTCAGGAGAGCGTGGGAGTGGGACAGTCAGGTGCATCGGTAGGACTGCAGCATATATAGGAGATTTGGTGCAACAACGTTGTGAGCACCTCAGAAGTCCAGATTCTCACTTTGTATGAAATGGCTCTGCTGTGGCTAAACCTGCTTGGCCACAGGATCTACTGGCTTTTTTCTTCTTTCTTTTCCCTCATTTTCCCCAGTCTTAACTTTTTTTTGTACTTCTAAACTCTAGCAACTATTTGGCACATCTTGTCTTTGCACTTGTCCACCACTTCCAGCCACACTTTGCAGGCCAGGTGAAGCACACAGCCATGGGATGGTGCTGCTGGTTGTAGCAGGAATGGCCAGGAGCAGGAGGAGTGAGTGCCAGCAGAGCAATAAAGTTACTCTCAGGTGGATGCTCTGAGCATGACTCGAAGCTTTTAATTTAGAAACCTAGAATCTGCCTGTAAGGCTGCTGTATCTTAGGGGCACCAGGGCTGAAATTCTGAATAAAATCCCTATGGGTGTTGCACATGTGAACTGCAGCCTCCTTGGATGTCGAAGGCCTCAACCAGAGGTACTTGGGACTCTCCTTCTCTGAGCTGTACAGCCACAGTGGTAATCTGAAACAGTGTAAATTGGTATCCAGGTCAGGGAGACAGCAGAAGAGCTCGTTTGCCTGACTCACCAACTTCCTTGCCAAGTGAGCATGAAATTTTCATGACACTGCAAAGTAGCTGATCCACAGCCTCCTAAATGTCACTGCTCCAGAGATTTTATACACAGGAAGCACCCTGAATAATTGATTTGCTTTTGGGATGCAGGATTATTCGTTTATTTATTCGTTCATTGTGGCAGTAGTGCTGGTGGTTTAGGAAAAATACATCGACTGAGTTGGGGAAAATAAAGACTTTACAAAATCTTGAGTGGGATGAGCCCATAGAAGAATCTCGGACAAACCATGGGAAGATGATGCATGGTTGTGATTTCAAGCTTGTCCCCAGGCCAGGGGAATAGTCTCCAGTCTTGGAGCTGGAGTCCCCATATTTAATACAACCAGTGTTAATCACTCAGATGAAGCTACTGTTCTCCCAGGATGCTGAACATCTGTCTAAACCCCTTTTAATGACAGCTGAAAGTGGTCTAGAACCAGTCACAGCTTTGTGGGCGTTTTTAAGTTTGTGTCCATTATGTCTTGGTTTTCTCCAAAACACAAGTGAATGACCCAAGCAGTGAATCTGAGTGTTACCCATCATGATCACAACACCTGGGCTCAGATATTTCCCTGCCAAGACCAAGCAGTTTCCAAGACCGGGGTCATCCAGCCAGGCATAGCTGTGGGGAGTGGAGCAGGGGGACAGACTGATGGCTCCGTGAGAACAGACAGTCATGCCCCATGCCCTGAAGATAACATCCCTTCTGCAGAGGCAGTATTTGTAGAGTCAGCCCGGGACATTCCTGAATTCCTCTGGTTTGAGAGGTCCAGACAAAAAAATCACCTATCAGTTAGAGGTACAAGATATTTCCAAGCCCCAGGTTACAAGCTGAGTCTTGCTTTAACACTCAGTGGGGCCCAGGCTGGGTTCCTTTATTATCCAAAGGTGCTACATCTTAGTCATGTCATTTTTTCAACATGGAAACAGCTACATTCCTTCTACAAGCAGGGAGGCTGGATGTGCAGCCCGCACAGCCAAGGCGTGTCTGAATCTGCCTCTTTTAAACTCTTTGATAATTTTCTCTATCCCCAAGTAACTCGAATAGTTCCACAATGAGTGACTGGGGGGGCGGGGAGGCGGGGTGGGGGGTGTGGGCGGAGAGGAAGGAAGCTCTCCCTGACCGCGCACGCGTCGTAAGGTTCCCTTCAGATGACTAAACTGTGACAGCTTTTCCATGCCACCTCTGTGCCCTCGGCATGAAAGTGTGCAAGTTCCCTTTAGTCATGGAAGATGCAAGACCCAGAGGATCCCAGCACGGGCAGCAGGCCCATGAGGGTATTTGTGGAGGCAGCCAGCCTAACACACCAGAGGTGAAACGAAAATGAGCGCCGCGCTAGCGCTCACGCACTGAGCGTGTACACAGGCAGCTCACTGCTGCTGCAGGGTTTCTTTAACAAAGCCCCAAGTAGAAAATTAAAAGCTGATTGGTGCTGACAGCTGGTAGCTGCGTTGAGCTGCTCCTGGCCCGGTGTAAGGCTTCCTCTCCATGCTCCTCTGCCTGTGAGGCCCAGGTTCTGCCCTTCGGACCCACAGAACCAAATACGTGTCTGTGAGGAAAGAAGGCTCCTTCAGTTGAGGGGGGGGGGGGTGCAGCAGTTATCCACAAGCAGTAAAGAAGCAGCAAAGCAGTAAAGAAGTGAAATATTATTTTTACTTTTAAGAGTTAGAAGTCATCTTTCACATCACAACCAGGGCAGCATTCCGACATCCCCCACATTACCCTTTCAGGCCTGGAGTTGTGACCCTGCCAATGTGGCCAGGTGGTGACAGCCCTGGCTGTAGCAGTTACAGTTCTGCACCTCTAGCCAGCTGTCCAGCCACACAGGAGGTCCTGCCTGGGGACAGACAAGCAGGCAGACAGACAGACAGACGGAAAACCCAGTTCCCGTGTGACAACGCTTTCCCAGTGACTTACTCAGTTTCCCAGTCAGTCAGAAAAGAGCTAGAAAGTTTCATTTGCATTTTGAAACTCCCCCAAACAACCACAAAACAGATTCAATGCATTCAGAGAGAGGACTTAAGCATGGTCTCAGGAAATTTTCTGTCAGTAGGAAGGCACCGCAGTGCCACCAGCCCCAGGACTGAGGGAAACCCCACAATGGTCCCAGCCATCACAAGATGCCCTCCTCCCTCACCCTGGGGTGGGGGGGGCTGTCCCTGGAGTAGCTCTCCAGGCACTTTCCCCATTTTGAGCAGTTGTTTTCAGCTCTTGTAGCCACATCTCACTCAGAAAATGTGTGGCTTCATGCTCCATCTCTCAGAACAATTGATACTGCTTGCTCATCTGCCTGGTCTCTGCTCCGGAGCTACTTCTTAACACTTTCCTCTCCAATGAGATACTAACAAACCAGGTGGTGGGTACAACTGACACCATCGAGAACCTGACTGGTGAACCTTCAGCCCTGTCTGCTCCAAGGCACTGGTCTTAAATCCCTTAGTGTCTGTCTCACAAGTCATCTCTTCAGTCCTAGACAGTGAAGACATCATCACCATTTGCCCTGGCAAACTTGTCCCTACTCCTTATCACTGTAACCATTTCTCTGAGAAGGATATTTTCATCTGTATTGTTAGTCTGACCTCTCTTAACTGTGAACTCTTACATGCCCCACTACAAGCTCAAAGTCTACTCTTCCCACAACCAAACTTTCTTACAGACCCATTCCCATCCCTGCTAACTCCCTCCTCTACCTCCATGACTAGTTCACTCTCCTTTTCTCATCTTCTTATTCTCTCCCTGAAGTCAGATCTGATAATTTCTGTCTTTGCTTACACAACCACCAAACTCTGCAGGTCTTCTCATCTTGCTCACAGTAAAATCTCCTGTACACACCACTTCACCATCCCTCACCTCCAGCAGCACAAATTCCTCTCTCCTGACTTCCTAGCCAAAATGCCAGTGCTATGGAAACTCCACTGCCCTCCCTGCACCAGCACATCCTTCCTGTCTTTGATTTTCTGTCCCTAATACCTTCAGGTCTAGTCTTGACTTTCTAGACCTGACTCAATGATGACTCCTCTCTAATCCTTACATTCCTTATGCTCTCACGCTCCGACCCTCTTCACGCTGCCTGATCCAGCATCCATACTGTGGGCTGTGGGACTGTAGCACCTACCTGCCTTGGTAACCCTGTGTCTTTATGCAGAAGATGCCTTCCTCTGGCTCAAGATTTCCATTATGTCCCTCCAGCCCACTCTAGGCTCTGCAACCAGCAGGTAGGTGACCCTGCTATGGGGTGGCAGCTGGGACTGCACTGCTGGGCACTGTGCTGCCCTGCCATGTACTGCATCAGCTCCCCATCAGGAGCCTGTCTGGCTCCTGATGTTTCCCACTTTCTCAAATACATAGTCACTAGCTGTTACTGTCGTATGCTCTATTCCACAGAATCCCAGAGTGGCCAGGGTTGGAAGGGACATCTGGAGATCATCCAGTCCAACTCCCCTGCTAAAGCAGAATCAGCCAGAGCAGGTTTCACAGGAACTCATCCAGGAGGGCCTTGAATCTCTCCAGAGAAGGAGACTTCACAACCTCTCTGGGCAGCCTGTCCCAGGGCTCTTTCACCCTCAGAGCAAATAAGTTTTTCCTCATGCTGAGATGAAACTTCCCATGTTCCAGTGCCCATGACTCCTTGTCCTGTCACTGGGCACCACTGAAAAGAGTCTGGACCTGTCCTCTTGACATCCACCCTTTAGATATTTGTAAGCACTGATAAGATCTCCTCTCAGCCTTCTCTCCTTCAGGCCAAACAGCCCCAGCTATCTCAGCCTTTCCTCGTACAAGAGATGCTCCAGTCCCTTCATCATCTCCACTGCACACTCTCCAGTAGTTTCCCATCTTTCTTGAACTGAGGAGCCCACAACTGGACACAATACTCCAGATGTGGCCTCACCAGGGCAGAGCAGAGGGGAGGATAACCTCCCTCGACCTGCTGGCCACACTCCTCTTAATGTACCCCAGGTACCATTGTTCTTTCACCTTCTTGAAAGACATTTACAAGCACTGTCCTTTGACCCAGAAACTATAGATGATGTATAATTTTTTATTACTGGAACAGCAGTTTAGAATCAGTCTCACTTGTTAATGTTCATCTGAATATCAACAGATCAGCAAAACTGATCTCAAAACCTCCTAAAACTATTTTCTCATGAACATTGAAGTTCTTGTTTTCATCCAGATAGAGCTGATATGAAATAATAGCCTGAATACTGAAAGGAAGATTTGTATTTGACTAATATTCTGACACAGCAAGGCAAAACAGAACAACTTTGTGAATAAGCTGTAGGTGGCTGGCACAATGGATATGAAGTAACCAGGTTTGCCTCTGCTCATCTCCCATTCTTGAGAAAGAGGGGTAACAGCAGAAACAGAAAAAAAATTACAGTTGTATGAAGGCTCCATGTATTTTAGGAAGGGGCCTACGGGGCTGGTAGATGAGCAACGCTAAAGACAGTGCAGAGAAAGCGAGTCTCATGCAACTCCCTATGCAGACTACAACTCAGAAAGATGGAATGAGATAAAATGAGAGCTTATAGTCATTTATATTGGTGCTAGAAAGGTCAATAGCAAATGAGAAGAAAAGGAAGTTACATTACTTGCGAAGAAACTTGATTTAACTGATGCCACGGAAACCTGGTGACACAGCATGCCCAATTACGGTAAGAAAAATTGATTAGAAAGGGCAGACTGGGGGTGGTTTTCTATATCATTGGTATCAGCTTGTGAGTTTCTAAGTCAGAGTTACAAGATTTTGCACAGAAGAGGAAGAATATCTGCAGAATGATCTGCTACAAACCATCAAACACAGTCAAAGTCAAAGAGCAGGATGAGTTGTTCCTTAAACCCATTATTGATTAAATTCTCATCCAGCTGTGTGGAAAGAAAAGTTCTGCATCCATGGAGGACTTCAGAAAAGGAGACATATGCTAGAGAGGTATGCAGCCAACAGAAAAATAGCATTTATGTGGTACAGGTGAATTCTCTAACCCAGCAAGTATGCACCCAAGGTGAGATCATTCATTATGACAAACCATGGTGAACTAATTGCTGGGTAGAAAGTTTGTTTCTCTCTGAATACCAGCCATCATGACTGTGACCTAATTATTTAAGGCACTGGCTGCCATAAAGACAGCATTAAAAAGGTAAGATCTCTAACTCAAGGAAAGTTACCATTCAGATTCGTTGGTAGAAAAAATGCAGGTAGAAAAATCTGAATGAAAGTTGAGTCCTCTGATGATGAACTTATTGGATGGTCAAGAAGTCAGGATTTCCAAATCAATAGTACGAATAGATCATGCTAAAAATCTCATCCTGGTTCAATGAGAAATTGAAGGAATTGATGTGAAATTGAAAAGCAATCTATCACAGATGTGAAAGGGGGAAAGGCTGCCAGTTAATATAAAATAGAAATCACTGTGAGAAATGAGGAAAAACCATCTGGAAATGCCTCAGAACAGACAGAGCAAAGGGAGTGTTTAAACATCTACTAAGAACAAAAGCAGTTTGACAATAGTGCAGGAATATCACTAGGGAGAGGTAGTAAAATTAATTTCAAATTTCAAATCCGAACGAATGACCACAGCATGGGCTCCCAGTGGAGTCACTAACATGGGGAAATAAAGCACTGTGAGTGTGCATGTGGTGTTGCATGCAGGCTGAGATGTAGGGAAATTATTCTGCCTTTGCATGTTCATGCACAGCAGTAGAAAGATTAATGCTGAAATAGTCCCTAGCTGCAAACTGGAGTTAGGGAGAGGCTTTGGGGAGAGAATACTGTGTGATGCCTCCGTTACTCGGCTGCTCCGTGGGAACTGCATTCAGCCATCACTGGAGACCAGATCTAGAGCTAGACAGGCCACTGGTCCCCCAGTAAAGCCACTCTGATTCTTTTACACTATCCACAGACTTCCCATGTGTGCATTCCTCAGTATAATTTGAAAAAAGGAAACCATGAACTACCTGCAACAGCGACCTGCAAAGACCAGAGCAAACACCATCCTCCATGAGGTTCAGAGCTCACGCTGCTCTTTGGCCATTCATTGGCTTCAGCCCTTATTCCTCATGTTAAATCACCTCTCAATATTCTGTGACTGTGTGCAGGCTGATTGCACAAATATTCGCACAAAACCCACTTGTTTCTGGAATTCCTAGCTATCACTTCACGCTTTGGCCTTGCCAGCACAGGTCTGGCTTTGAGCATGACTTTTGGCAGGGTGCATGGATAGCAGTTGTGCTTTGAGCCCAGCTGTCAAGACTATTTCTCCGTTTGATCCACTACAGCTGTCTGTTAAAAGATAAAAATAGCCCTGGCATGGGGACTGGGACTTCCTTCTGAGAGCTGAGTTCCCCAGTTGCCAGGCCAGTTCCCCAATTGCTTTCCTTCTGAAACATAAATGTATTTTCCATGTACTTGGCCTGCTTTCAGTGGAAGAGGTACAGAGCTTACGCTCACTCTCACCCCTCCTCTCTTTACCACATCTTTTCTCCAAAACAAGATTCTCACAGGAACTGACAGGCACAGACTGGTACCCCCCAGCAGCTGAGGAGTAAAGGACTATAGCTGCTGGATTGCCATAAACTAAATTAAAATATGATAACAAGATTTAAAAAGTAAATCCTGGGTGCAACATAATTTCCCAGAAAACAACTGTTGAGGTGAGCTAGTTGTCCCCAGTGCAGATCTGCCATACTGAGACTCCTGGGGAGAGGGACAATAATTTCACCACACCAGGGTTAGATGCTTTGCTGCTCAGCACTGAGCCTGTGGGAAGACTCTGCTGAAGGTGTCTAGGGACTGCAGATGTTAAAAAATATGATTTCGAAGGAAACAGACTGTGGGTTACATGTGGGCTGAACAGAAGTTTAGTTCGTGTTAAGAGTCTGTTGTTCTACTAAGAATGGCTTCCGGGAATTATGCCTTTTCTTGTAGCTTGAATTTACATGGGAGAAAATACCAGGAGCCAAAGACCACTTTACCTTAGGAGAGAAGATCAAAATGGTTGTGTTCCTCATGTATTAAACCAGCTGTATTCCTTGTGTATAAATCATAGACTCATAAAGGTTGGAAAAGACCTCCAAGATCATCTAGTCCAACTGTCCCTCTACCACCTATATTACTAACTAACCATGCCCCTAAGTAACTCTTCCAACCTTTCCCTTTCCAGAGGGATGGTGACTCCACCACCTCCCTGGGCAAACTGTTCCAATGGCTAACCAAATGATGTGCTGCCTTCTGCTGAGTCCACACACACTGATCCTGCAGGAAAAGAGACAGTATTCAGCAGCGCTCTTTGATAACTAGGACAAAATGCTATGGGAAGTGACCAAACACAGCAGGGCACTGGCAGGGTCTGCATTATTTGCACCTCCCAGCAGGATCTCTGCAGAGCAACAGGGTGAAACAGGGGTGAGACTCAGAGCCAGGCGCAGCGACCATACACCAATGCTGGCAGAAACCTCTCCAGCCAAGGACCTGGCTCAGTTTCACGCATACTGGAAATCTAGGGGAGGTTTTGGAAGAAGGGGATTGTTTGGGGTGGTTTTTCTTTTGAACCCTGTAATAACACCTCTTGTGCCTAGTTGCGCACGCTCTTTAAAGGCCTGGGATTCCCCCGTCTGATAGAAGCTATATAGCAGTCACACTTACTTTAATCTCCATCAAACTATTATTTCAACATACCACCTACACAGCCAGATGAAAAAGCACCAGTAAAAGGCAACTGTTGTTGTTTTGTTTTCCCCTTCTCAGGAAAAAAAACCAAACCAACAAATCTTAGAAGAAGAGCTGGGAGTCCGGCTTTGTGCATACTAACTCCTACTTTCCATCTGGAAATTCCCCTTAGTTACACCATAAACAAACTCCCCTCAAATATGCTAAAATAAAAGTGAACTGAAATTCAGTATGAGATATGGAACTATGGGATATTTGTAATCTGGTGGTAATGAAGAAAGACCAAGAGCAGATAGAATCTGATTTTATACTATTTTGAATTTCTTATCCGATGAAGTAATAATTCATCTTATAAAGCACGTGACATTTCAATACAGCTTTTAATTTGATTTTCTGATTGAGCTGGATAAGGTTTTTAACTACAAGACATTGCTTCTCTTCATTCCTGAATAATGGATTACACTTTGAAGAGTAAATACCACCACGCTGCTAGCATTTTTCAAAAGGGTTTAGGCATCATAAGATGATTATTTATTGTTTTGCTGTCCTACCATTGATGCTTCTTGTGAGACCCCCTCTAACAGGGAGATAAGAGAGGGTGTCATAGCAGAAAACATTGTTGCTGGGAATAGGTGCACAAATTTTAGTTTACTGTGGTAGACTCATAATTTCTTAGAGCAAACCACTGCAGGGGAACCACAGAATCATCCCAGAGAAGATGTCCTTTTTATAAATAATAAGCCAGCCTTTATTCTTTCCTCCCGTTTGTATGCCTTTGGATTGCTAAGAAGATTTCTAGGGAAACAGGCCTGGTATTCACTGTGCCTGTTTTATGAAAATCTTTATTTTAATAACATTTTAAAGCAACAAGATCAGCTGAAACATCTCTGGCTGTCATTCTGCCAACCAGCAAACAGAAGTAAAGCATTTTTAAATCGTATTATTATGTCCTAATAGGGACAGCCACCAAGAGCCTGATGTTGTTCTAATAGAGATCCACTTACTAAAGCAGCCCAGATCTAACTCCATAGCTCTGCTCTGGTAATAAGACCTCCATTCATAAAGCATTTTAAGCACGTGCTTCAGACTGATAGAAGCTGCAGTCCTGTCAGCGGCCGAGCCAACACAACCATTTGCTGCCAGCAGCTTCTGTACCACCTCTGGCATTCATCAGAGCCTTGGTTGGGCCAATTCTTCTCACTAAAATGGCAGAAAACCATCCTACTGTTTAATTTCCAAAGGGAGTTGGAGTTACCCCTTTGGACAGAGGCGGATGGTGATGTTGGCTTCCCCTGCCTCCTGGAGCTGTGCCCTCAAGCAGTCATGTCCATGTTATGTATAAAGCTTTATGTATAAAGCACATATATATATATATATGTTATGTATAATGCAGCGTGCAGCATTCCCCTTTCCCTTCACGCTGGTTTTGCATGGTGCCCATAGGAAAGGGGGTCTGGTCCGGTTGGGAGGGTGTCAACTGCAACAGGAGAAATAAAAAATACTGCAAACTCTGCTCAATGCAAACTGCAGGCCTAGGTGGCTGTTTCAGGAGGCCTGCTGGGGAGCCAACTGAGAGCACGAGTGGCTGTTCTCAACCAAACCAAAATGTACAGAAGAGGTGGGTAGCAGGAGGCTGATGGCCAACACTTCTGCTGTGGCTGCTGCTTTCCTGATTGTCCTCAGCAAAGGGACTGACCACCTGACTGTAGTAATGGAATGTCAGGTTTCCCCAGCGCAGCTAAAACCATCAGTAGCATATCAGTGGCTGCTCCTACTGTTAGCTACAGATAATCATGGTCATCTGTCCACAGAAGAAATTAACTTGTGTACTACAGTCCTCTCCAACATGTAGGCACCTCAAGCATCTCGAAACCAAGCAGAGCAAAGACACTGCATCCTTCTTCTTTTGTCCTCACAGCACGCACTTTCTGCTTCCAAAAGTGTCAGAGTATCACCCAAGATAGCAGGACAAGAAAGGGACATTATAGTGAAATGAAAGACAGACTTCATGGGTTTACTTGTATTAGTGTTTTCTTGGCTATCTGGCACTTGGGAGCCTAACAAGACATGCTTTATTTTGACCTATATGTCTGCTATCTATGTTCCATAAACTGCAGCTCCGGGATGCAGCTGGACTGCAACACACCTGCCAGACTGAGTTCTGTTTGCCTGGGATCTGAGCAGTGATGTTGGCACAGCACACCATGAGACTTTCACCCAGTCAGGTCAGCAGGAGTCTTGGCATTTAGTTCTGTAGAATTTTCTAAATTTCATTCAGGTTCATTGCATCTAGATATCTATATAATTTTTAATTTATAATAATATCTGGGTCTCATACAGTACCTTTTTGCCACCTCATTTCAAAATACCTCCAAGGAAGAAGACATCACAACTGTCGTTTTAAATAGAAAAAATCAGAATTTAAATAGAAAAGACTCAGAGATGAGATTCATGACAAGAACCTGCAAGATCTGTCCAGAACTGAGCTGCATCTGTTTCCTTCCCATTATTTGGCCACATGCTCTGTGGAGGAGAATTTTCAGATATTTGCATTTCTTAAAATGTGGAAGCTACAGGTTTGTCTGCACAGATGTTTCATGCAAAAACACCCCAAATGTGGGTAAGCTGGAGTACACAGAACTTTGTGGTGGCAAAGTTCACCTGCTTACACTTTGCAAAGTCACTCTAGAAAAGCTAATTCAGGTATCACTGACACACACCACAGACTGTGGGCCAGACAGACTTCCCAGTCCCATGTGTTAAAATATGTCTCTACTACACCAGCATCAGGTGAAGCTACACCATTTGTTTTTCCATGGGTAGCTCTATTAACAAAAATGATTGAAGCTGCTAGTGTCAGGAGAAAAAACAATGTCAGGGACATCTCTTAAAGAATCTTTCCAATTAATATGGAGTTAATATTTCCAATTAATATTTCAAAAGTGCATCTCTAAAAAATACATTCCCAGCACCAAGTGGAGCATGGAAATATTGTTGGGAAAATGAGGCTGTATATTCATTGTTTAAGAGAAGGGAAACTGCTGAGCACAAGCTAAAATCCCAGGTGTCTATAGGAAGACCAATTTATAGGAAGATCTGTTTATACAGAGAAAATTGTGCCATAGTCAGCATTTTCAAGGGTGATTTCCATTAGATTTTTCTGCTGTCTGTTCCATCTTTACAATGGAGTAAGAGTATCTGAAAAAAACGGCAGGGAAGGAGGGGAAAAGGCTTGGATTTTTTCCTCACAGAGTGTATACATACCTAGAAATCTCAAGGAAGACCATACTTACCTTTTCAGAATGTATCAGAGTATTTATTTGAGAAACGGTGAAGCAAATGTGAAGATACATGCCTCACTAGATCTCACTTTAACTGAAGTCTGAATGCCATGTCTTCACTGGACACTTTCCTTTCTCCAAAACATTAAGATGCTTATGACAATACAGCTAGAGAGACTAGAAAGGCCTTTCACATATACCAGCATCTCTCAACACTCAGAAAACAGTTTGGGTTGGAAGGGATCCCAAAAGCCCATCTAGTTCCAACCCCCTGCCATGGGCAAGGACACCCTCCACTAGCCCAGGTTGCTCCAAGCCCCATCCAACCTGGCCTTGACCACCTCTCAAGTCTGGATGGCATCCAGAAAAAGGCTAGTATGCCCAGGGGGATCTCACCTGTAAACAAGAGGTAGTTCCCAGTGCAGGAGCATCCCAAGATGATGGAAGTTGCCCATCTTGTTAAATACAGAATTTTCCTTTTGAATCAAAGGACTCATGTTCTCAGTGTTCATCTGTGATCACATACTTCCACAACAAATCACGATCAGGAGAAAACCCAGAACATTAAGTCCTGTCCTTGATGAAATCTGGCAACATGTTTTGTTGTCCTGTTGCCTTTTGCCTCCCACTCCTCCTCCTTTCCTTTTCCTCTGATGATCACATGGCAGCTCCTGTACATGTGAATCAGTAAATCAAACCATTCACTGAGTATCATTTTTGAGGTTAACTCTGCTCTGCAAAACATTTCCTGCTTTCCTGTCTGCAGTGTTTTTCTAAAGTACCCCTCAGCAATGAGGTCCCAGTGCAGATGTCCCATGGGTAGCCCACAGGCACCTGCCAGTTCAGTGGCAATTTGTACTAACAGGGTACAAGCTTCCTAAAGCCCTTCAATGGAGTCAAGTGCTTGATGCAGCTCTCCAAGGTGGTCTGATAGATTCTTTGCTGTGGAGAACTGGCAGTGAGACTCCTTGACCATAGAAAGAGGAGGTGATGCAAATGTAAACATGACAGAGGAAGGACATGGACCTTCAAGGAGTGAGTCCAGAGGGGGCCACAAGGATGGTCAGAGGACTGGAGCCCCTCTCCTGTGAAGACAGGCTAAGAGAGTTGGTCTTGTTCAGCCTGGAGAAGAAAAGGGTCAGGAGAGACCTTACAGCAGCCTTCCAGTTCCTGAAGTGACCTACAGGAAAGATGAAGAGGGATTGGTTACAAGGGCATGGAGTGATAGAACAAGAAGAAGTGGTTTTAAAGTACAGCAGGGTAGGTTTATATTAGACATCAGGAACAAGTTCTTCACTATGAGAGTAGTGAGACACTGGAACAGGTTGCCTAGAGAGACAGTGGAGGCCCCATCGCTGGAGGCTTTCCAGGTCAGGCTTGATGAAGTTCTGAGCAACCTGAACTAGTTAAAGGTGTCCCTGCTTACTGCAGTAGGCTTGGACTAGATGACCTGTAAAGGTCCCTTCCAACCTAACTCATTCTACGAGCCTATGATTCTATGAAACACCAGAGCCCTTTGAATCTCTGCTGCATCAGCTTGGCTAAATCCCACCGCAGAACAAACTGTGGGAGGCTAAGGGGAAAAGAACAGGAATACAAAATTGTTTGGATATATGGCAGGGGTGTTTGAGCAGGTTTCATTTCATCTGAAACTCATGTTTGTCCAAGGCTCTTGGCCTGTATATGCCAATTCACTGTCCTTCAGCCATTCACTTCACTGTGGATTTCAAATGAGAGGTCAAATTTTATTACTTTTTTTCTGTGGTTGATGCAATTTTTGCATTAACCTGATATATAATAACAAAACCCAAATAACCATGCAGTAGCACAAAGCTCTGGGTAGCCAAAGGAAAAAGTTGTATCTCCCCAGTAAATCACCCCCTGAATGAGTACCGAAATACTGCAATTTCATCAGCTTTTGGCTTTTGTCTTTCAAGTTAAAAACAAAGAGAGGCTTGAAATTACAGCACCATGCAGAAAGTGCACAACCAGCTTGAATTTCTGTGTATCTGCACCGCAGGACAAATGTGGTTGCTCAGGAGTGTAGATCATGCTATAGATGTGCAGTTGGTTCTTCCCTCCAAGTCTGACAAAGTTAAACCAACCATCTTCAGGTGTTGAAGTAGCCTGTTGCTACTTGAAGTTTGTAAAAAAAAATCAGAAACCTGTATTCTTTGAACCGCACCCTTTTCCTGCCCCATGCACTTACTGTAACCCTTTTGACCCTGTGGGCGTTACGTTTCCTAGTATAAAGATGGGGGGTTGTGAAAAAAAAACAACCCAGCCAGACATATCTGTCAGAAGGCTGTGACCTGGGCTGCAAACACGGTGCAAGCGGCAGAGCAGCGGGCGGTGCAACGTGGCAGTCGGGGTGGCTGGACAGTAATTGGTATCTGCTATCAGAGTCTATTTATACCTTTGAGTTGCCCATTTGTCCTGGTTTTGGGTGGTATAGAGTTAGTTTTCTTCCTAGTAGCTGGTGGAGTGCTGTGTTTCAGATTTAGGATGAGAATAACGTTGACGACTTGTTGATGTTTTAGTTGTTGCTAAGTAGTACTTACAGTTAGTCAAGGAGTTTTCAGCTGCTCGTGCTTTACTGACTGAGAAGGCTGGAGATGAACAAGGAGCTGTGAAGGGATGCAGCCAAGACAGCTGACCCAAACTGCCCAAAGGGCTATTCAATACCGTATGGGATCATATCCTGGATATAACTGGGAGGGAGATGGCCGGGGGGAGAGGTACCACTGTTCAGGGACCAGTTGGACATTGGTCAATGGGTGGTGAAAAATTGCATTGTGAATCCCTGGGTTGTTTTGCATTTTTTCCTTTCCTTTCCCATCTTATTAAATTGTCTTTATCTCAACCCAGGAGTTTTACCTTCTTTTTTCCCCAACTGTCTCCCCATCACTGTGGGAGGAGTAAATGTATGACTGGGTGGTATTTAACTGCTTATAGGGTTAAACCACAACACTTTTTATTTTGGCAATTCAGGCTGAAAAAAAGAACAATGTGGATGGGTTGGGATGTTTGGGGACATGAACATTCATGGACCAAGTTTGAAGCATGGAACCAAATCTGTTGTTGCTGCGGCACGCTAATCCGTCAGCGGCAATGAGGTCTCCCAAAGAGGCTGCTGGGTATAATACTGCTGTGTACCTCACCTCCTTCCAAGGACCCCAACATACAGGCTGGCACCTCTTTACTCTTACCACACAGAAGACAACTCTGTTGTTTCCCCAGAGGAGTCAGTGAGTAGAGTCAAAGGTCTCTAGGATGCACTGTGTGACAACCAGCTGTGCTGTGCTGGGGAGCTCTTGCCAGGTTACATAATAATCCCAGCACGTGAAGGGGTAGGACTGTCAAACATGATAGGGCTTTTCTCTTCGGGGTGAGAGGCTTTTGCTTGATGAAGGCACGATCAGTTGCATCCTTGTATGGATTTCCACCCATGAGGCACACAATACATCACTGCATCAGTAAAAGCCGATAACTAAATATAGTAGGATGACTAAATTTCTACACACCGTTCAAACAAACAAGCAAATGAAAAGCAAGACTGTCAAGACCTGATGTAGGATGCAGGCAGTTATGTAATGTGAAAAACCAGAAGTAATCTGACCATCATCTTGCCTTATGATAACACAGCATGCATCACACGTAGAAAAGGCAGCACACCGAAAAAATCTCAGCAGCTGACACTTCTGTGTTTCATTTCCAGCAGCGCAACAGGCAAGTTTCTGCCTTCCCTGCAGGCTGTGTGCTGTGACCTGAATGTCCAAACTCTATGCTGGCATCAGCTCGATGGTTTTTGCCACTGAGCTGTCCTGTTGGTCAGGGTGGAGCTGAGATAGACTGCATGTGTGAGGGGAAAACTGTGCAGATAGGAAGTTGCTGGAAGCAAACTGAGCTTTGTTTTTAGCACAGATCTCATCCCACACTATCTAGCTGTGGTTCATCCTGATACCAACTACAAAAAAAAAAAACAAAACCTGTCTAGTTTTTCTCCTTGTCCCACATCAGCAGCACCACAGCCACCGTCTAAGATAAACCAGGTTTGAATGACAAGCTACTGAGACTCTTTAATAGGCACAGTTGTATATCATAGGAGTGGGGGGGGAACTTGTCCAGCACTTGGTCAGACGGGCACATTACTGAACAGACCTCAACAATGTGCCCTCAATGCTACTTAGCCCTGTTCTGGCCACTGCTGTCCTGGAGATACTCTTGAGCACATTTTTGCTTTGCATTTATCATTAAGAACATCCTTCTTGCCACCCTGTACATGCAGGCAGAATAGGTCTGCAGCTCAGTCCCCACTCAGTGTGCTGGCTGGTAACAAGAGAAGCCAGATACTTGTCTTTTTGCTCTTGAGACTCACACTTCAAGGAGATGTTCTAATTTCCTTATTTTCCACACTGCAAAATTTACAGCTATGTTTCATCATTTTCCAAGAAAAATGAGCCTTGCATGTTTACAAAAAGCTGTGCAACTATACAAAAATTGTCTCCTTGGGTAACCTTCCAGAGCTGCTATGTGAGTGCCAATCTGTGTGTTCATCTGTGTGTGGAGGTAGGAGGGGCAAATGTTCCCTCCATGCATAGGTTCTTGCTGGTCATGACTAGGGGACATTAACAAAAGTCTTTATTTGCAAGTGTGACAGAGAAATGCCAAAATCCTACTCGCTTTTCTCTTGATGTTTTCTAAATGTAAATGGAGACTGAAAACTGCAGTCTGAAAGCCCTTCAAAGACATTGGACCCCATCAATCTTCCAGTTAAAGGTACACAAACATTTTCTCTATCATATTTCTGTGAAAATCCCCCAAAAAAGGCTTGTATTATGCAGCAGTGAGCTACAACAAAGCTGGATTCTTTTCTCTCTTATTCTTCAGTCAGTCACTGTACCCTGGTAGGAAAATGATGACGATCACAGAGAAGACATTTCATATGCAGCTTAACTTCCATCAACATGCAACATTAGAGGCAACTATCTAAATAGCACCCAGCAATTATAAGGTGGAAAGAAATGTGTTCAAAATGCCCAATCTAAACTCACTGAGGCTCAAAGAAGCATTTCTATTTGCTTCAATTGGATTTAGACAGAGGCCAGAGGGTTTCTGCCTTCTGCTATAAATGGTTCCTTATCTGATCTTTTTCCTGCCCAGATATGACATCAGTACAATTCAACTGAGCCCAGAATTCATGTAGCTGTACTGCTTGTATTATCTGCGCTAAATAAACTTAATAGAAATGCTTGATTTGTTTTTGCCACCCACAGAAGCACTAGCTCTGCTTTAATCTTCACAGAACCATAGCATCATGTAGGTTGGTTCAAACCACCATTTCATCTCAAGGCTGCTCAAACCACCATCTCATCTTCTTTAGCATTCTCAGGCTTTTGTAGCATCATTGGCACCAGAACGGTCCTTCCCTCATCACCCCCTTCTATTGGGCTCTAAGACTGCTCCTTATCCATTTTAATACATAAGCATTTCATACATATGCAAGTGAATATATGTGTGGCACCCAGGGTGGGTATTACCTCCCAAGTACAAATAAGGAGCAAGCATCTACTGCAGGCATCTCATTCCTCTGCCAGAGCCTGACAGCCCAAGCAAGTAGGGTTTGGGATGGTTTGTTGGTCTCTGGTCCCTCCATGACATGTTAACATGACAATTAAGGTGTGCATCCAGACTGTCAGTCCAAGAGATAAAACTTCTGGTTACAAATCCAGCCTGGCAGTTACAAGAGCTGAACCTACATCTTCTTGCCCATGCACAAGAATCTGAAAGAAATCACTTCCCTTGCTAAGGCTTTCTTTTTCTTTGTTTCAGATTTCTTGAAACCTTTGACTTTGCAGCTATGTTACAGAAACTCCAATACCCAGATGATATCACCCTCAGTCCCAGGGCTGCATCTACACACAGATCTGCCAGCAAAATGCTCTTTATTCCTTCTATCTTCCTGTTAATTCCACATTTTTCCTGCCCAATTTATTTTTTAATCCCCCTAATTATCTTCTACATAGAGTAACTAGTAAATAGTTTCTCCTGCCTCTTTGCAGTCTTTCAGTACATTTTCAGGAGCAGATCTTCCCCACTGATATTCCTTGCCACAGACGTCTTTTCACAATGACTTTCTCAGCTGATGGCAGGACTAAGATTTTTGAAGCTGGGGTGTTCCAGGCACCCTCTTATGTACACGTGGGCTTAACAAGGCGTTACACATTTTGGGAACCTGACGTAGTCACTTACAACTGCACACAACATTACTAGCAACTTCCTGAACTTTTTAGAGCAGCCTGTGAGTATTGCACAAGCTGGAGCACTTCATCGTTCTCCTCTGCAAGAGCCAGCAAAAAAAGAAGTAAGTGATTTCTTTCCCCAAGGCAGGGCAGTACTTCCACGTAGTAGTATTTTGCTTTGTTCTGCTTTGGTTGCTGCTGCTCCATGCTGTGTGTTTGTGCTTCAGATAGGCAGACTCTGCTGATGTTTCACCATAGTTTGAGTCACCTTGCGATTGAAATAACAGAGGTGTTGGGTCTGTATGAATTAGAGTTCACTGCAACTGAAGGAGTCCTCCTTATGAATTCCCTTTCCTAGAAAAAAACGTATTTCTCTCTTACAGAACAACTCTTGTCCCAGTCAGGGACAGTTGATAATTGGGATTGAGAGATTTTGGCAGGATACAGGCTGCTGTGAAGTTAGACTTAACTGTCACTGCAGAGCATGAGGCATGACTACAGAATTACATTAGAAATACAGATGCTGGGCTTCCTTTGGTAGACCATAAGGAGAATCCACATCCAGTCTTTTCTCTCTTCCTTACTTTGCTGGAAAAACGAGACAAGCATTTTCCTGTGACATTTACCTGTTCATCTATAGTTATTTATTGGATACACTACATGTCTTCTATTTTTCAGTCTTTTATTCACATTCAAAACTCTCTGGCACTCAGGAATGTGGAGACTGAGTTAATGGGTTTTTGGGTTTGGGTTTTTTGTCAAATATTTTGGGAATTGACTTGTTTCTCTGAGTCTTCAAAAATACCAGGTCCATGCTTAATGCTCCCCTCAGCAAACCAAAGCCCTTGCTAACATTTAGCGTAGCTGCTACCCTGTGTAGTAACCACAGCTTTGAGACTACAAGTAGCAGCAATTGCACCATGCTGGCAGATGGGCAGAATTAATCCATTTGGGCTCCCTCCTTTGAGATTTTAAAGGATGCTACTTTTGCTTTTAAAGATTCTGAGATCTGAGAGGGTCTTTGCTATGCCAAATAATATCTAGCATAATATTTAGGGTAAACATCCTAACAGAGTCAGGCTGACACCCTGACTTGATCAAAAAGAATAGTTTCCTGAATTTAGTTTCTCATACAGTCCTCTTGGTGTTTTTTCTTCTCCTTGTTACCTCCCTGTTTGTGTTAAATCTGCAACAGAAAGCACTACAGATCATAGCTACTGGCTTCTCTTGAAAGAGAAAACCAAGGGGCACCTGGGCTTTGTTTTAACCCTGTGTTTCCTATATTCCTATTTAGACCAGCTGCTGCCTTTAAATCGGTGGTTCCTTACCTTCTAGCAACCTCCTTTGAGGAGGGGGAGAAAAAAATCACCCCAAACCCCAGAACAAATTCCCCCCGACTCCTTATTCTGCTCTTTAGCACTTGGTGTGCAAGGCTGGTTTTCTTCCAAAGACTTTTCCAGAGATCTGTGCCCAGGACACTACATTTAAACAAACCACCACAGTTTGAACTGAGGATCCCCCCTCTACAGAATTCAGCCCAAAACCATTTTTCTCAGGGAGACACTGACCTTAAAGTCTCATTGTGGTCACCCAAACAGCAAAGTGGCAAAGCTCAGTCCCGCTTCGGAGCTGGAATGGCAACTGCACAGCTTTGGGCAGAATGATTTGCTCCACCCCAGCCAGGTTCCTTTATTTTTGCATGGGAGAGGCTATAAAAGTGGATGTAAAACAGTGGTTCCCCGAGCAGAAGGAGCTGGCAGCAGGCACACAGACAGCAGCATCGCTGTGGTTTCAGAGAGGGACGTGCCACTGCTCACACTAGCAGATGTAGTCCCAGAGTAACAGAAATGTGGCTAGAGGGGTGGCTGCACTATATGCTGCACCAGGCAGCGTGGCTGCTCCCTGTGACTTGCTGCCCCTGCTCCTGGAGCACCACCTCAGGTTTTGCTTGCCTTTTCTTGGTACTTAGTGCAAAGCTACTGTGTTCTCAGTGTGCTGTGGGGTGTAATTAGCAGTTTGGTGCTGAAACTAGTGTTGTCCCATTTCCACATGCTCAGATCCCTGCTCAGACTCAGCTGCCTGTCCAAAACCATCTGTGTATCTCCACACTGCTCTGGGGTTGCTGTGCATGTCTCATGCCTGGGGCCAGGACAGGTTTGGCAGGGTTTAGCTGATAGGACACCTTCTCACATCTTTCTGTCACACGTTATTGCCTCCTGAGTTGGGGTCTGCCTCGCTGTGTGAAAATCACTGCTTCCACACCAATATGCAGAAGAACTTTTTCACAGTGAGGGTGACAGAGCCCTGGGACCAGGGGGATAGTGGAATCTCCTTCTCTGGAAATATTCAAGACCTATCTGGACACCTACCTGTGCAACCTTTCCTAGGGAACCTGCTTTGGCCAGGGAGGTTGGACTCGATGATCTCTTGAGGTCCCTTCCAACCCCTACAACTCTGTGATTCTGTGGTTAAACTGAACCCTTTGGGGGCTATACAGGGGAATGTTATTTTTGCTTAGACCTGCCTCTGCTGGGGATGGAGTGGAGCGGTGGAGGAGGAGGTAGTCAGGGATCCCACCATACTGGCAGAAACCCCACCACCTTTACAGTTGCTTTCTGTAGAGCACATTGGGTTTGATGGATTCTGTCTCTTTAGACATTGTTACATTGATCTTTGCTTTCCTGAATCAAAGCTATCTTCAAAGGAGGGGTTTTAGTTCAGATACATACTACCAAACACATCTAAGGTTCAGACCTGGCTGCTGGTGGTGGTGGAGTGCAGTGTGTGACAAAAATATTCTCTAAGGACGAAATTTCCCAATGTGGACCTGAAGCCCATAAACACAAGGATTCAGAATCAAGTCTCAGACCTGGAAAATGAAACAGATTTTATGAGTGCACGGGCCTGTCTGGAGTGGAAAGGTCTGAGAGAAGTGGGAAATTCACAAGAGGGTTTACTGGAAACAGTGTATGGTTTCGATATCCCTAAAGAAGGAGACTTGTGGGAATACCTGGTAGCTGGGATTTTACACCAAAATCTTCCAGTATAGACTCTAAGGGTCCCAGCCACGAATGAGATGCTTATCGTGGTGGATGTACAAACATCGCAGCTGAGGATTTGAACAAGGCACTGCAGGAGATTTAGCAGATGAGAGAAGGTTTACAGAGACGTCAGAGACGTGTAGGTTCAAAGAGGCATCTTTGGACGTCACAGTTTTTGCTGGTATAATCAGTGTCTTGAGGGAAAAACCCTGCTGCTGGTATGTGAGGTAGCTGGCTACAGGAGGTGACCTAGATGGCAAAATAGGAAAGGGTAGTTCTCTGAATACTGAGGAATTAATCATAGAACAAGGAGGAACAAAGATACTGAGTTTCGTGGCAAACAGAAAAGGAGGAAATTCTGGTGCCTGAGTTTAGAGCCCTTGTAAATGCCACCTTTAACTGCTCTGTTAAAGAACAAGATCACTTCAACTCTAGAAGGTGCCATGGTTTACACAGGGCTTTGCAGGTCCCACCTCCTGAGACATACTTCAGACCCAAGTAAAACAACTGTGAGGAGCTAGACCTCTCAGTGACAAGCTCTGTCACTGAGCCCACGTCTGGCATGTCACAAAATTATTTTGAGCATTTTTTGCTGTGTTTTTCCTCAGAAACCTTTTTACTACTCATGATGCTGTCAGCTGCAGTGCATGTCCCATGTCACAGCAGCCCCCATACAGACCCACAAGGGCAGTGCCAGGAACTGTAAGTCCCCCATGGAGAGACTTAATCTGTCACAGGTCAAAGCTTGACACCATCTTTCCATTTTCTTACTGTTTGCAGAAGTGGGCAGTCTGTCTACGCTCTTTTCAGCACAAACCACACTCTGGCTGGGGTGTTTCAGAGGGATGAAAGGGACAACCATATTTTGGGGACATAGCCACCTGAGGGCTACCACAAGCTGTAGGCATGGCTATGCTATTGCCAAACTGATTGCCTTGCCTGCTTGAGAGACGATGAGATTGCACATTCACACCTTTGGGCGTGATGCTCCTCCTAGGAGGGACGAGACTCTGTCTGGACCACAGGGTAGCTGTGTTTGTCCTTCATTTGTTCATCCACAGACTTACAGGTCTTTACTTAGGCCTTGCATTGGTCCAGGTGTCACATGTGGCCACCTACCAGCAATCACTAGAGTGAGATGTGTGGGCTCCATCTAGAAACTTCGAGCAACTCCAGGTGAACAGTTGCTGTCCCAGAGATGATTTTGAGTCATGACAGTTTAGAGCAAAAATGGCTCTGGTGCAGGTCTTTCTGTGGCTCCCAGTGTGCATATAACTGGAGATTTGGGAGGAGTCTGCTGTTTGAAAGCTTTGACAACTGAAACCCAGAAGAAAAAGGAGGGTGTCCAAGAGTAGTTGCTGTGGAGATCCTAAAGTCTAGAGAGCAACCTTGGGGTTCTTGGTGCTTTTGTTTTCAGCCACCTGAATTTGAATTTTCCTTTAACCTGTCAATTAGACACAGTCAGCCCTAGCAGTATGCTGGCATGGCCAGACACCCTTGCTTTCTTAGAACATGTGTTACCTCATACCCCACCATGCTCTTGCAGGAGTCCAGAGCAATATTCATCCACATATAACCTCTCAGTGTCAAATCTGCCAGCACTTGGCTATGCTCTGACTTTCCGGAGCATCCCAGAGTGGGTCAGAGAAGCTGTGGGGGGGAATGACCTCTCTCATCTCCTTCTTCCAAGACACTGTAGTTCCAACATGAGCCAGCAAGACAGTATGACCAGTTAGGTTTCCAAACCTGCTCAACTCAAGTAACAGAAGCCTTATTTAAATAGCCCCCACTCCCAAGGCTGTCCATTAAGCTTTAGGTGTGCATCAGGGACGACTGCCTGCTGGTTTTGTGTGTGAAGAAGAGAGTGTGAATCTGCAGCATGAATGTCGCCAGTTCCTGGGCTGCTCTCAGCCATTCATTTTCACTGCTGATGCTCCAAAACCTTAGCCTTTTGACTTGGTGGGCTTTGTAGTTTAGCCTCAAATTTATGATAGCTTTCCCAGGGTTCCTGATGGCTCTCTGGGACATGAAACTGTTCCCCTGGCTGCAGGACCTTTTCTAGACAAGCTGCTAGGTACCAGGGTACATCTGCCCTGCAACAGCCACTCTCTGATGCTCTCAGGGAGGGCTGAGAGACCAAAAGTCCCAAAATCATGAGACAGAGCCTCCAAATCATGAGACTGGGGGAAAAAGGTCAGCTGGTACAGGAGCAATTTAGGGTCCTTTTTTAACCTGTGAACTTCCCCTATTTAACCTGTATGACACATATATAGCTTTTACCTCGTTTTAGATGTGTTAAGATGGTTTTAAATCCCGTAGCAGGAGCTTTCATGTACACGTCTCTCTCACCTGCCTGGAATTGATCTCTGCTACACAGTCCCTCACCAGGCAGTGTAACACGACAATAGGGCACCCAGTTTCTGGAAGGATCTCTATTGTAGGCTGGGTCCTTCGTCAACCACAAATTATAACAGTTCACCTCACTGATACCACAGCTGCTGGTTTTATCAAAACAGTACCTTTAGCTGCAGACTGTGAGAAGGGGGAAGTGGATGTGTGGATCTACCCAAACACCACGCACGGGTGTTTAAAACCTCTAGCTGCTGAGAGTTCACGTACACCAGCAGTGTATCATGAGATAAATCAAACACTTTCCTCAGAGATTATGGCTGAGTTCCCCTCCTGAAAGGCAGATTAGCAATACCTTATCTCTTGTATTATATGTTTTTTTAAGTAACACTACATTTATCTACAGAACAGAGTTAAATATTAAGGTGGTAAATCTAATCCCAAGGCCTTGCTGCTTCCCTACAGCTGCTATTTTTGGCCTACAGATGCTCCATTGCTTATTTTAACCAGCACGAGTCAACAGAGGGATGACCTGCTTCACCACAGTGCTCTGTCTGTGTCTCTCAGTTGGACACTAGTGTGAGCACTTACACAGAAGTGCTTGCCTCTACCGAGCTACCTGAACTCTTGGTAACTAAACCAAAGCATTTGCCATGCCTCGGTTCAGCAGAAGGCTGCTCAAAGGTCTTGTTTCTTAAGAGTCTCCTCCACGGCTGCAGCAGCCAGGAGAGTGTTCAAAAGAGGGTAAAACTCAAACAGAAATCTAGCAAATAAAATAAAGTTCATGGTTTCACCTCTCAGAAGTCACATGAAGATGTCTTTTTTGGGTTTGATTTTTTTTTTAATAGGCATTAAAGCTGCATTGTACCCTTTTTATTTGTCTCTGCACTCAAATCCCATCAGTGGTTTCCTTCTGATAAAGCTAGGATCGAAGCAGGCCTTTTAAGTTGGAGTTGTGCTCAGACCAGATTGCCAGTAATGTTCTGTACTTTTAAACCACCCTTTTTTACTCTATAGAGCTTTGAAACTGTATCGTTTCAAAATGATATGTTATCATATTATATTGAAAGTTTCAAATCCCATTATCTTGAGCGTGTCAGTAAAGATGACTGGTCTGCTGGAAAACTAACTGGAACCTTTGCTGCTTCTTCTTTGTATGCTGAGGCTTGTTTATAGGACTGACTTCATCTACTAATCTGTTTATTACTAATGAAAAAAAGAAAGAGAGACCCCCCCCCAAAAACCCCAAAACCAAACCAGTTCACTGAATTGTTGGGCTAGTGGATCATAATCTTTTTTTTTTTTCCCACAAAGATACCACCAACATATTTTCTACTCTGGCTATTGGCCAGAAAGTTTAATAGTTCATGGAGTTTACAGACAGGTAATGTAGGTTCTGCATGAGAAAGAGAAGCGCAGACTCAGAAGAGGACCGACACATGATGATGATGATGATGATGATGATGATGATGATGATGATGATGATGAGTTCTGTAGGTTGTGTATCTCTCACATTTGAGAATTGGTGTCTTACAATACTAAATCTGAGTGGTCAGACCAATGCCACGTTAGTGACCTTGTGTCACACAGTGACCACATGCTACTAAGAAAAGCACATATGACCACTCGGAAGAACTCAGGTCCTCTTTTACCGAAGGTTGAGTTGTGCTTTAAAACACACAGGTTCTTTTCTTTTCCAAACACTGGGGGCAGGAAGGAAGGTGTGAAGGGATGGGTCATTTTTACCTTAACCATTATAAACATGGAGCTTTTAAAAATTATTCTCGGTATCTGCATAAACTCCTCAAAGTGTTCAGCTCTAACAATAACCCTTGGCATAGAGGGATGATCAGAAAATTATTATAAAATGAAAAATATATAAAATAATATGCTCCATGGACACAAATGCACTCATGGACTTCACTGTGTCTTTTTTCTCTTTAGTCCTTCTGTATCCCAGGTGAATTAATTCAGAGACTTCCAGGCAGTCCTTTGTTCGGCCCCTGGGCTTTTTTTTTTACTTCTCCCTCTCTTCTCCGTAACTGTATCTGCAATTTTCCTTTTTTCTTTCCTAATAGATGCTATTTTTATCACTCCAACTTCTCTGTTGGAAATAGAAACAGTTTTACATGAGCTCATAAGCAAATGAAACACACACCCCACACACAAAAATAGAGAAAAAGCAAAATAAAGCCTTTTTCTTGCCTCTCAAGGGATGACAGATATTAATGTAACTGGCCTGAGTGAGCAGCAGAAGCTCCCTCTTGTCTCTGCACTTCCCAGGACCTTTTTCTGCTTCATTCAGGGCCCGGGCTCCAGTGAAGACCTTAACATTCACCCTGAAGCAGTAAGCTCTAAGCTGACAGGTTCACAAAAGCCCACAGGCTTTTCAGGGCTCAGCAGTTACATTTTCAAAGCAAAACAAGTGAAGAGAGTGATGTGGTTAGGACTGCTGTCCACCTCCACGTGACTCCAACAGCCAGACAGACTGTTTATCTGAAGCACTTGGCTTAGAACTTGCAGCATCCACAGAGAAGGCACACAGTGGGGTTACTCAAGTTGCAAAGATGCCTCAATAATCAGCAGAGATCAGAGGTGCCTCTGGAGACTGATAGAGGGTGCAGCTCAAGCTGCAGCTGAGCAGCTTGCAGTACAACCCTTACCTCCACCAACCTCTGGCTGCTCCACCCCTGGCTACGTGCTATTTACTACTAGTTGTCTTGTGCCAGCCTTAGTGACACTTTTGTCTCCTGTTCACAAGATGGAAGATCTGGTTTTTAGACCAAACACCAGTTTGGTACTGAGATCTGCTACTTTCTAGGAAAGCCTAAGAAAGAGCACCTTTCCTTTCCTCCTGGTAAATCTGGGCCCCCTGCCACGAGGAATGCAAGGTGCACTGAAACAAAGAGAAGGCAAGGAAAGGGCTTTTGAAAATTGAAATTGCAATCTGGTTTCACAGCCTTGCTTGGTGTGTCTGTAGCAAGACACTTCTGCTGCTTTCTCACTGCACCCTGAGAAAATGGTATTTCACATCCATCATGCCTCTTCCATGCACAAACCTTTTTACTTGGGCATCTCCAGGTGCCCTGCCCTCCATAAAAGCCTCCAGGGTTTTCTCTCCATAAGGTCTTAGCACATTAGAGCATGTAGGCACTCCATTTTAGGGATAGAAATGTAATTATGCACTCATCTCACAGCCCAAACATAACGTTAGCAATGCTCGGCCTGCCTGCCCCAGTACTGTGGCTATAACCAAGCCAAGACCAGATGTCCAAGGAAGAATGTAATATGGAGAAAGCACAAAATCTTCCTTACTGGATTATCCTATCTTCCATCCATTTGTGCTTCCTGGGTCAGAGGTGATGTCTCTGTCCTGGAAGAGATGGTTTTGCATTTCTTTAAGGTAAAAAACCTGCATTTGCTGCCTGTGGTTTGTTGAGCATGGTGTCTCTCGGAAAAAAGAGCCTCAGAGTGCTGCTAAATATACGCTAAGGTGCTGATTCAAAACACCACCAGGACCTGATGCAGCACGGTTAGTGACCCCTAGCAAGAACAGGATGGCTCACAGAAAGGTGAGAACATCTACTTTGGACAGGCTTTGCGCAACTGAAAGCTACAGGACAGCAAAGAAACCTCCTGCATTGAAACAGCTTGTCTCTCACAGCCACGCTCTTGGATAACTCTCATCCTTGGCATCTCAGCTACATTTGACCCTTTATAAATGGTCTAAAATTGCTGGATGTGATAAATCTCTCAAGTTCTGCTGTTCCAACTAATGTTTCTATCACTAAAATTACTCATCACATAGATTAGAGGAAAATGAATGGTGTAACTTTTTTAAAGCTTTGTAATTATTATTATTTTTCATTTGAATGAATATCTGAGATGCAAGCTAGCCTACTCCAGTCCTCCACCAGTGTGGGACAACAACGAAGTGCTCACAGGCTAACCAGCCACCTTATTAGATAAAGCTATGAATGCTACATTTGAAAGATGAGAGGATGTACGCATCACAGACAGTGACCACAGAAGAACACAGAACTGTGAATCTTCTGGGCTGAGACAAGTATCAAAACAGCCAACTCTAAAGGCCTGACAACAGGATGGGAATGTGCACTGAATTGCAGAAGGGCAAAGTCACAGGGGGAGATTTCATAATTGTCTGCTGAGTGCTACCTTCTGATCTTCAGTTTAAAGAGAAAACCCCACTGCAGGCCTGGAGAGCTGAGCAGAGACAAGTGAAGCTCAGAACTGGGGATAGGTGCAGCGGACAGGGACAGAAGACAATTCCCTGAACAGGGCAAAGATCCAGGAGAAGCTGAGGTGGGGGAGCAAGTGGATGTCCTCCTCTTTTCTGATATGAGGCTAAGACATAGAGCATTACTGCTGGGAAGGATCCAGGCTCTGGAGATGACAGGACTTTCAAGAGAGGAAGTCAGCACATAGGTTTTTTTCTCTACAAGCAAAAATTCATGTCTCTGGCTGCACTTTGCTGGTTGAGGCTTTGCACTTGGCAGCTGACAGTCATTTAACAGTGAAGGTCTCTTCAGCTTGATCTTAGATCCATGGCTTAGGCAACAGGCCACAAGCCAAGAAGAAAAAAACAAGGCAGCTTAAAACATCATGGGCATCTCCTTCCTGGTGCTCTCTCACAGATGCTAAGTGCAGGAAGGAGACTTGGAGAAGAGCAAAGGAAAGAAGCAAGAGAAAGAGACACTGGGAACCACTTGTCTCTTCTACCACTTCCTTCCTGCCCTGTATCTCCAGTGCTTGCTGGTGAGACATGTATCTCTGAGGGAAGCACATCTTCATGCAACAAGCAGCAGACAGCAGATGTAGGCAGTGCAGAAAGGAGAATATTCTAACCCAGGCTCAAGAGAAGTATGCAAAGCCCAGGGGGAGGGGAGGAGAGCATGCTTTCAACCACTCTTGAAGGTTTTTTGGTTAAGGTGCAAGGGGTAGATGGCTGCTGAGCAAACGAGATGGTGCACCACTCTGCTGCGTCCCCACCATGGCTGCTGCTATATCCCTCACGTATGAGTTTTACATTCACCTGCTCTGCTTTACCTCTGGGAGGTCTCCAAGCTCACTCTGTGGTGTGCAGGTGTACAGCAGGTCTCTCATCAGTCAGATGTAGCTGAGTTGAGGACAAACTCCTGTTTGACATGTCCCAGATGAGGTCTGGGCAGAGAACTGCTCCTGACCCTGAAACCAAACATCCTTTTTTTATCCCCTCTATACAGCAGTTTGGTAGGTGGCCCAGAGAAGACCCCACCTCACTCACCAAGGGTTGCAGATGCCCAGAGGCAGAAAAAATCTCAAGTCACCACCAGCTCTTACTGCAGCCATCATTTTTCCAAGTTAACACCAGCTATCAGTACCTTTTCACTGCTAGGAGAGAAGGGAAGTCATGTTATACCCTCTCATGCAGAAACCTTGCGGCAGTCCAGATGAGTACCATGATGTCTTCATCCCACATCCTCTTCTTCAGTTGTTCTTAAGATGGGATATTTGAAACTAAAGGTCACTACAGATTCCCCTTGAGATGGCGTGTACTCACCAGACTCTGGACGGTCCAATTCGTAGATGTGGAGAGATATGAGCCTCTAGTAGGACACTTTGTCCCAACTGTCATGGTGCCTGCTGCCTGCTAGCCTTCACCAGTGTGTCAGCATGCAAGCTGTCACACCTGCACAAGATCTTTATACGATAAATACTCAATACAATTATCGAGATTCCGATTGTTAGCAGCATTTACATGCTACTAACCAGACATATACAATCAGATGTATACTAACCAGATGTATACAATCAGGCACTAGTAACCTGGCATACGATACTCGCGTGGGACATCTCCCAATGGCTTACAGTATCCCCAAACGACCGGTCTCCAGAAACCAAATACCAAGATACCCCAGTATAACAGATACAGCCAGGTATCTCCCAGACCAAGAGCTCAAAAAAATTTAAAGGAATACCTTAAAAATCGGAGGATGGTCCTTGTCTGCTCCTGCAGTGAGCCAAGGCAAGGAGTCCCTCCGGGAAATCCCGGGGCGCGCCTAGGGAGTCCTGTTCCTTACCGGATCCTGGGGTGCCAAACTGATGCCTTGGAAAGCTGGAATCAAAACTCAGTAGCCTTGGTGACTATGAAGCAGGTATCCTTTATTGCAGCGCTGGGCACACAGGGGATCGCTCCTCCAAATGTGTGTGCGCCTTAAAGACAAATTTCTCATATTTATACATATTAACTATACATATTCATTATAATTTCTAAGAAAATGCAGGATTATGCAAATTATTTCCAGGAAGCCATTTACATTAACTCCACCCAGATAGAGCATGCTCAATGACACTCAGGGGGTCTTCTGGTGGTCTTCAGGGATGAAGGCTTGTCATCTTCCTTGCTCTCAGCACATGCTCTTTACGGTTTTCTCCATGCTTATCTGGGCTCCAAACACCTGCACTGACTAGTTAGCTTTACACTGAAAACAAGATATACTCTGTCTTTTAATTGGTCGTTAGTCTCATTATTTATGACTCCTCTATCTCTTACTTCCTCTAGTTTCAAGGCTGTTGCACTATTATGGCTAAGTTTTGCAGCCGCTTTCATGAAACAGCTTCTGTGATTACAGCCAAATTCTGCTAAAATTCAAAACTAATCTATTCCTAAAAACACACAGATTCTTACTTCTATATCTTCAAAGCTGTGACTGTTGCACTGTTATGGCTAAGTTTTGCATCTGCTCTCACAAGCAGCTTATACAGTTAGTTTGCTCTTAAACCAGCCTAATTCTTAAAACTATGAAAATTCTTATATTAAGGTTATATTAATTGTCTCTTAAGGTACACCTTTATCAATCAATCAGCATCATTACCTTTTACTGAATCAAAGCAGAGCATGGTTTGATGCAGGGAGAAGTGGAAGGTAGATCCAGAGCTTGGTCACACCCTCCAGTGTACTTCTACAAATGCAATGCTTTCCCAGTTCCTCTGCCTGCGGAACCCCTTTCAAACGTTCTTACCCTGGTAAACAGCTTGCTCTGCTGCTGGTGCCAGGGATGATAGGTCCCCAGGGATGGCAGGTACTATTTGCCTCTGCGCCACCTGATCGCTTGCCAAGACATCTTCACTCAGAAGCTGCTGTCATTGAGCAGGCTCTGACTGTGTTGGGGTACTCACTAGAAATTAATACCTTTTGGTGTGGGCCAGGAGATCGTCTCTTGGCATGTATGGCTGTGGCTGGCACCATGCTGTTGTGAGGGTCTTGTAGGGTAGGCAATCTGTGTCCATTTTCTCATTGTGTTATCATCATCTGGTAACTAAATTAAATCAGAGGACCTGACTGCCCTTCAAGCTCTAGGGATCTTTCATGGTGGGTCATCTCATAGGCATTCAGGGTGGAGCTGCTTGTGCCACCCCAGTGATTGCTCTTTCCCACATGGGGTGAAAAGAATGGCCCCACCAGCTTGTCCACCTGCCCAAAGATGCAGAGGACAATCCCACTGCACCACAGAAGACTGCTTGCAGCAGGCCCAAACAAGGAACAGAAAAATGTTCTGAGGCTGCTAAAACCTACCTTCTCCCCTGCATGAACTCAGGGTTAATGAAATTGCTCATGCACAACATGGACCGGGAAAGCTCATACCCCTCTGTCTGAAGGGACTCAGTTTCTGTCAAGACATCCCCTCTTGTGGAGTTAGCTGGCTGTTCCCCATGCAGGTGTCCACACTATAACAGAATGCCCAAAGAATTAGACCAGACAAGACTTTTTTTCATCAAGGATGTTATACAGTGGATAACTTCAACTCCTAAGTACAGCAAAGTACAATCTTTAAGGGCACACAAGATTATGCACAGGCACCTCTCTATTCCTCTCTTCACTTGGAGAAGATTGTCGCAGAAAAATCATCATGTGACTTCACAATAAACACTTCTCCTAGTACTGCTTAACACTAACCAAGTGTCAGGTCTGCTTTTGTGTGTGGGCATGTTGGAAAGGTGGAAGTTTTTGCAGCGCTCCTGCTCAAAGAGCATTAGTTTTCTTTGCCTTCACTTCCTACGTGTGTGTATGTTCTTCTCTTGTTTATTTCTTCTAACTGCCCTTATTTCCTGTGGCTTCCTAGAGGCATCAAGCATGGGTGGCAGGCAGTTTCTTGATGGGTGTTGCTATGGTGGGTGTTACATAGCACTTCTTCAGGAGTTGGACTCCCTGATCCCTATGGGTCCCTTCCAACTCAGGATATTCTGCGATGATTCAGCCGCAGTTGTTCAGTAAGGGGAGGGAGGGCAGGCGTATGAATTAGCTAAATCTAAACCAGTACGTTGCAATACCGTGTGGATGTACACACCAGTGACCGGGTTCTGGCCCGGGCATGCTGACTAGTCTCTGCCACAACTACCACTGCCCACTTCAGAGAGCTCCCCCATCATCTAATCGACCATAACACATAGCTTCTTTTGGAAGTCTGCCTCTGAAAATCCTACTGTGTGTGGTTTTGGTTACTTAGTTTGAAAAAAAAATGAAAACTAATGCTCTCAGTTTGCCCTGGGAAGTGACTTTAGCAATTGATCAGCAGTTCCATCTTATTTATGAGGCAGCCTGGTTTAGGGACAGTCCCTGATACCTTGCTGTGCAAACAGGGATGCCGTAGTTAAGAAATTCCTTGTGAAGAAAGGCACTTTTTTCCTGGGAAAAGTCCAACCTTATTCCCAGGGGATTCTACAAGAGATCCAGGAAAATTTGCCTATCTCAGGTGCTTCCCCAAGACAAGCATCCCAGTTTTTCCCTTGAAATGTCTTGTTGGCACATATGGGATCTTTACTAATTTAATTTTTAAATTATGGAAATGCTAACCTTCTACCTTGCCTTCTGATTCTCAGGAAACACCAGCTGGAAAAAGAATAATGGATAATTGTACCAACACAACTACAAATGTCACAGGTTGCACAGGAATTCCCTACAATGAGACCAAGACACTTCTGATTGCTGTTTACAGCATCGTTTTTGCCATAGGCCTTCCAGCAAATTGCTTGACTTCCGTGCTTACATTTGTACAAATCAAGAGGTATAAAGTAATTGCCATCTACATTTTCAGTTTATCATTGTGCGAGCTGATGTATTTAAGTACCTTACCTCTCTGGATTATCTACGTGAAAAATGGGCACCAGTGGCATATGGGTGCCCTGGCTTGTAAAATAACAGGATTCATCTTTTTCTGCAACATATACATGAGCATTTTGCTGTTGTGCTGCATTTCTGTGGATCGTTATGTGGCACTGGTCTATCCTCTGGAGTCAAGGGGGAGAAGAGGACAGAAAAAAGCAGTCATAATAGTGTGTATTCTTGTTGCTGTGGTTGCGGCAATCCACATTCCAGCATTTACCATGGACAACGTGGACAGTAAAAATGACTTGACCTGCTTTGAGATATTGCCCCTTGACAAAATCTTGGCTACTTTCTGTTTTCTCAGATTCCTATTGGGATTTGCCATACCTTTCATAATCCTCATCTTCACAAACTACAAAATTTTCCAGTGTATACAAACAAGCACCAGCCTGACTTGGCGCCTGAAAGTCAGAGTGAAGCGTCTGGCAATTGTCATTATTGTCATTTTCCTGATCTGCTTTGCTCCCTACCATGTGGTACTCCTAGTAAGAGCCATAAACTTTTTGCTTCATCAAAAATGCCCATGTTCATTTGAAACAAAGATATATTCAGCTTTTACAGTGTTTCTGTGTTTTGCCACTGCAAACAGCGTTGCCGATCCAATAATCTATGTGCTGATTACTGAAAACATCAGAAAAGATTTTTATATGAGTTTCAGAAGATGGCGATTGAACTCAGGCAAGCTGAATTCAACCATTAGTCACAACAATGACATCATAAAATTGAAAATGTCAAAAGAATCGCAAGAAGAAGGGCTAAGAGAAGAAAGCAGAGAAACCCTGGATTAATCTGGCATTCAAAAGAACTGTAATAGTGGCAAAGACCAAGAAGGTGGGAGCTGGCAGTTAGCTGCTGACACAAATAAGACATTTCCAACACCAGCTGCGGGCTGCAGACTGCAGCACACGGGTATTTACATGCTGACATCTGTAGGAAGTTGTGCCATATTGGAACTATCAAGCAATGCCTTGGGGACACTACTTCTTTTTCCTGTCTCCTATGGTAAAGTTTACCCACCAATATCATGGGTGAAAATACTGGTTTGCTTAAAACATGTTGAATAAACTAAATAATTTACTTCAAGTCAAATCAAAATCTTAAAAGCATGGGTTTTGGACTGGCTATTTTCCTTGTATGAATTCCAAACCAGCTTTATCTTCTGAGATGGACCAAAAAAAAACCCCGCTGCTGGGGAGAACAATGTAGGGCCCAGACTTACAGTTTTAGTTCTTGATGAGATACATGGTCAGATTCTCATACACATAGTATGTTGTTAACAGTTGTGGTTAACCAGTGAAAAAATAAAAATGAGAAAGTCTTTCCACAAGAGCCTTGAAAATGTTTCTGATACTTCAGTATGCAACTTTATCTACTTTGCACGTTCTGGGGAGAATTAAAGGGCAACACAGTGACCTGACAGCACAGACCAACAGTACTTCTACTGTGTTAGTCAAGACTTTGCACTGTCCTAAAATACTTAAAATGTACAATTCTAGGACTTGATATTCTACAATTAGTAGACTTGACTTATTTTGCAGTTAAATCTTTCCAAGTGGTGTCACAGACTCGTTTTTTATGGTGTCTCCAAATGTCTGTTGAACTTGTGTTTCATTTCTAAATAAGCTAACACTTCCTTTTCAGTATTGATCCAACTTTCAGCTCTGGGCTCCAGTATAGGTTTCTCTAAAGACATTTGTGTTTTATCAGAGGAAAACATCAAGGAGATTTCAAAATGTATCCCTAATTCCAGGGATTAGCAGGGTTTGATGCAACCTCTGTAATTGTTTTGCCTTGCCTAATTTACATGTTGTTCTAAATTACTACTTTGTTATGCATCCTCTTTTAAAGAAAATCCTCAGAGCTTCTTTGTTAAGGTGCACTGTGAAATAAAAGCCTTAGGGGTGACAAGGCACCATACATCCTGATCCAACACTGAAGATAACCTAGATGATCTCCAGGGGTGCTTTCCAAACTGAAATATTCTGTGACAGGGACACCAAGCAATCTATTCACACAGGAAAACTGCAATTCCTGACTTCTTCAGATAAATGGAAAAGCAGCTTCACATCTGAGTGGGGATATCAAGAAATGTTATTTCCACATTGTTAAACCATCCCATCAGACAAGCTGTGTCTCCTGCGATGAGTTGAAGCATGCGATCTGCTTTGTCACACAGTGTCTGACTGCACCACAGAGGCAAAGGAAGGGTCACAACACTGGGACACTTGCTAGAGACACAGAAAAGGATGAGCAGATTGGAGGGATGGATTGATTGTATGGATCTTTCCATCCTTTCCTCCTGCATGGAGAGTACCAGAGAGGCTGCAGAGTCTGCTCTGTGCTGTGAAGAAAGGTTCACCTACTACATCACTACTGCGGCTCTCAAGCCCAGCTATTTGGATATACCCCCTGATTTCCTCATCTCAATTTAAGCTACAATATGACTTGGAGAGAGAACCTAGGCCGTGCCTCCCAACTTATCACTCACCAGTGTAACAGAGGCAAGATTCAAAAATTTCACTCTTCTGTATTAAGCATTTACTCAGGTATAACCTTCATAATTTTACTTAAAGAAGAGTGGGCTACTCAATAAATAAGATATGATTTTGGTTTTACATGTGTCTCAGACATTCATAATATACCTGGAGGATAAGTGGGTTGCTGGTTACTTTAAGTATGACTGTGAAGCTTGGAGTGAATAATTTCTGGCTATGAACTAGAGCTAGCCAAACTAGTTTTTTGCAGGCAATGTATCTGATTTGTTTGTTTATTCATTGTTATATATGACTTGGTCCCAAAGAGGATTTTAGCCAAATTGAACAATTTATTAAATGAGTTAAGGCAGCAAACGGTGCTGGGGTGCACGGTCAGCACCGGGTGCACCAGGGATCTCTGCTCCACCAAAACGCACAGCTAACAGTTCCAGTCCCTGGCTGATATACCTTCCAGGGATAACACAGCCCACTGGCTTAAACTGGCAGACTGGAGTGCTGCCAGGCGACCCCTACAAGACATAACCATATACATCTTAAACGGACATGCTGGAGTGCCAGTCAGGTAACCCCCACAAGACAACCTGTAGCTTTTGTCTTGCTAACGGCCAGGCAGCTGATTCTGTAGACTCAGGTGCCTTCCTCTTCTTCCTTCTTGATTACATTCTTTTTAGAGACAAGTTGTTTCTCCAGAGGTCTCACGATGCACACAATGTGCTACATTGTGGTCCTTTAGGCAAAGATTTGCACATCCTTTATATAGTTTGTTGCTGCTTCAACATACTTCATTCACTACATGCAAAATCATAGAATGGCAAGGGTTGGAAGGGACCCCGAGGATCATAAAGCTCCAACCCCCCTGCCACAGGCAGGGCCACCAACCTCAGGCCTGGATCTACACAAGGTTGCCCAGGGCCACATCCAACCTGGCCTTGAACACTTCCAGGGATGGGGCATCCACCACCTCTCTGGGCAGCCTGTTCCAGCACCTCCAACTGTCCCTCCCAGGCCCTTGACCATACAAGGGTCTGTCATTATGTACCCCCAACATTATTCCATATTAACACGAATCAGAGGGACATATATCATATTTATCAATTTCAAGTTATTTCTGACAGCTTTTCTTGGTGAGCATATTGTCATCCTACGGGTCACGCTGTGGGACCTGTCCTTTAGGGAACATTGTGAAATGATGCCAAAGTTGCCTCACAGGTTGGAATACCTGTCTTACTGACAAACCGGCACAAACAAAAGGTAGCAGATAAGGGCAAAGAGATGCAATAGGTTTTTTAACCTCTTTGGTGAGCAGGGAAGTGCACAGGCTGGCAGCATCCCCACAGCAGGATCTCCCAGCATGTCTTCTGCTGCTAGCATCTAGAGACAAGGACGTGATACCTACCAGTCCTCTCCATCCCTTCTAGTCCCTCCTGGCTTGGTTTGCATCCCGCGGCACTCCTCCTTCCCCTGCACAGTGAACCTCTGCACAGGAGAGGGCGCTTCTCATGCTCTGTTTGCACCAGGGATGCAGCATGGCCTCACTGTGTAAGCGAGGGAAAGCAATGAGAGCCAAAAAGTTAAATCCATTAGCCCAAATCAGATTGATACTGATATCCTGGTAATAGTGTTACTTACTGTGCTCATTAACAACTGGTAAGAAAGAGTAGGACTCTAAAATCATTATTTCTCATCACTGTAATGCAGATGAGTGATAACTTCGAGAGTTTACTATCTTACTCCATGCTGTAAGAAATTCTCAGAGATAACAAAGCAAAAACCAGCCTTGCAGACAGATGGAAGGTCTTCTGAGAAGAGATGATAAGCTATGTGGTAAGAAATTCATAGTACACCACGTGAATATGATCTACACAAGCAACCTCAAAGTAAGCCTTCTCAAGACGGCATGAAACGATCCATCCTGTTTGCCAGCCTAGGTCTGTAACAGGGCCCAGACACTTCAGCCCGTGACCGCAGAGCATCCCCTGTAAGTTCAGCAGTCTGTCTTGAAATATCTTCTCAAGGGAGGTGAAGAATCAAAGAGAAGAGAGATACTGTGGGAAAAGCCTGTTGTACAATACACAAAGTCCTGAAAAGCCCTGTAAACCTGAAGTCGCAGATGTGCTGAACAAGTATGCAAATACTCTTGTGTTCAAAAACCTGCTTAGGAATGCATCAGTCTGTATCACGGTTCCCAATCTGTAAAATGGGACATTTCTTCCCTTGAGCATTGTCTGTCTGTCTGCTTGGTTTAAAACACAAGCCCTTGCAGGAGGTAACTAGAAAGAGCGAGCAGATGTGCGGGCAGCATATTCAGCGCTTACTGCAACAGGCACTGAACGGCATGGACGTGACTGTGAGGTACCAAACCACAAACTGGAATGAGTCAGCACTTTCAAGGCCACATTCAAAGCACTTTATTTGCTTCTATTTATTCTGGTGCATGTGTAAAAGAAAAAAGAAGGAGAAAAAAAAAAAAAAAGGATGTTTTCATTTTAACTTCAGGTGTCCTCGTGACACACATGCTAGACCCTTGGGGACTTCCCTGGGGTTTTTCCTCACTGGAATATTTTGGTGTTTGGAGGTGTTTTGTTGCTTCCAAAAGGTAAGAGTAAGGCCAGTCCACAGAGTTGACTTACAGAGTGGAAATGCTCGGGGCCAAATGCTCACAAGGCTCACAGCATCTCTCCGTGTATAGGACTGAAAACAATCAGTAACAAGGACTGAAAACAATCAGTAACACTAATGGCATTTGCTGTTGCAGCTTCTGTATACAATAGGCCACTAGTAATAATCTTTAAAATCCTCAGTGCTTGAAATCTATCCATGTGGACACTGCCTCTCAAGCTCTTCCCTTCCTGTCATGATTTTGGTGAGTTGGGAAGCACTTTCTTAGCATCAGATTTCTGGAAGAGTCTCTGACAGTGTGAACCTGATGAGGCAACAGCATTATTGCTTACATATTTCATTAATTCTGGGTTATTTTTTGCCTGTCTTAAACATAGTCAAGAAGACTTGGTTCACACTACCCACTACAGGTAGTTTTGATCATTGTACATTTGAAATTTATAGGTGACTTGGCAATGTGTTGGATAAGGGACATTTGATTGGGTATTTAAAAAAAAAATCCTGCCATTTTCCATTTAGCTGCATGTACAGTGCCTGTCTATTTCAATGCTTTTGTTCATATCTTTCTTCAAATAAGGCTTATGAAAACAGACAGGCCTTAGCTCTCAGTGGACTGAGGTGCTTAACTGCACCACCTGCAGCAATAACTGTGTCCCAAAGAGAACCAGCGCTCGAGGCTCAACTAAGCTCGGGACTGGATGCAGCAACATGCAGAAGGGAAGAAACACGTGGAATAAGAAGGGAACTCAGGACTTCATCTCAACTGCTGCTTTGTTGCCTGTTGCTGTGGGAATGGCCCATCTTCAAAGGCAGGAGATTCTAGCCAGGCTGCACACAAATCTGATGTTTCTGTCAAACAAGGAGAAGAAGGTGAACTGGGAACTTGTACACAAAGGTGTGAAGAAGATACAGACAGACTGTAAGGTGGAAATCACATTAAATATTTGTCTTTTCTTAGCACTGTTTCAGATATTGGAACCATTTTTTAGTCAAATTTGAAAATGAGAAACATCACTGTACAAGGAAAAATCCCAGAAGTAATTTTCCCTCTGGAGATACCACAAAACCATTACAAATAAATCAATGTGAAGTTAAACCCCAGTGCTGAAAGCAGGCCCCCCTTCCCTGAAAATTGAATGTGCATCTGAACTTTTCTTTCCTGGCTTATAGTTTTAGATCATAATGACTTCAATCCCCCAGAATCTGGAGAAATTTTGGGGTTAAATCTAGAAATGTATGTTGGACATACTATTCCATGATGTAAAAACATATTCCTGTATAATCCTGACTTTTCCATGCTTCAGCAACAAATGTCTAATTGACCATCATGAAGAAAAAAAGCTTTTAAGAAAGCAACATATCATTCAAGTATCCAATACAGAAGCCAACTATGGGTTGTGAATCTGTCTCGAACCATACAGCAGAAGTTCCATTTCAGAAATGACACTGAGAGGTTAATTCCCTGTTTCGATACATCCAGCGGTTGTTTGGATAAATTTGCCTTTTCCAGTGTAATTCAAGCCCTGATACTTTTTAAGACACGGGATGACGTTTCTCCAGGAGTTTGATGTAGTCACAAGAGGGCACCAGACTCTAGCGTATTGCTCCTGCTGGCCATGGTGGACTTCAGAGTGGATGAAAAAAGGATTACTATCTCTTCTTTCTCTAAATTCGCAGCCTGTAATCATAAATTAGTAAGATTCTGTGCTGCTAGGTAAAGCAGACTGTACAGGTGAGTGTATACGTGCGCTCATGCTTACCATACAGATAGCTGCTGACACAAAATTGGGCTATGAAGTTTATCCAGTTATGGCAGAAGCACGCAGCCTTTTTCAGAGGGTGGCTACAAACAGGCAGGAAAAAAAAAAACCCAAAACCAAAACAACAAACAAAACAAAACAAGACAGAACTGAAAGCAAGCAAGAAAAATCACGGGGACAAAACCAGAGAGTCAATTCCCTCACATCACGCAATAAAAAATGCAGGAACTCGCCAGGATCTGTCGTGATTCCCTGGAGAGGATGTGAGTGGCAGGAGGCAAACATACCATCTAAGGCGTTCAGCTGAGCCAGCCCCTGCGGTATGGAAACACCCAGCAAATTCGAAACAACTCTTTCAGGAGCCCCACTCTGCCTCCCTGCCTCGGCAAAGCGCTCCACTCGCTCCTGCAGCTCTGCTCACTGCAGCTCCCCTGACTTCATCCCAAATCTATCGGCATTTGGCGCTGTTAGTCAGATTAAGTAAGGCAAATTAAAGATTTATTATTCTGCTAACGTTAGACATGATGAAATGATTGCTGGCAAATCACTGGCTACTGACAGAGCACCGGGAGAGTGGAGTTAACATTCCTTTATTGCTACAAAAGTCAAAGCTGTCATTCCCATCAAGGCACAGGACTGGAGCAGAGAGCAAGACTAGCTCACAGCCTGTTATCTGTGCTCACACTCATGCTTCTAATCTGGGTTAACCCTTTAGCCAGATAAGGCAGACAGGCATTAGCAATCATTCTCTTAGGAAAAAATAGAGTCAAAAATTACGGTCTTAATACACCTTTCCATGCCCTCCCTTACTACTTATGCTCCCTAAACTGTAATTGCTGTGTTCCTACTGTATTTTGTGACTTTCTTTTCCTGATAAATTGTGAAATTCAGATAAGCCACCATCAAATCAACATCAGCAATAGTTTGTGGATACAGTACGTTTTCCAGTTTAACCTATCAATTCACCAGACTCTAAAACAAAATCTGGAAACAATCCAGAGACTCCACCAAACCATCACAGCCTTTCTAAAGAGCACAGAGAGGCAATTTAACTTGCAGATAAAGCATTAACTTCTATACTAGCATATTTCTCTTACAGATGCTTAATTTTATTTTCCTTGTTATTAATGCTGGGTTGAAGGAAAATCACATTTCACTAACATTGCCAACAGCTTCTTACTAAAGTCTCAACCACTAGAATTAAACTAACACCCAAGAAACTCAGTGTCCTTTTTTTCGACTTTTTTCTCCTTTTTTTCATGGTCCAAACACTTAACAACTTTAAGGCAAACTTAAACAACTGACCTACATATTGGTAGAAGTTTTGTTAGCTTTAACTGTGCTTTTGAATTATAAATCTCCTGATTGCCACTACTGCAGAAATCAGTTTCCCAGTGGCATTGTAATTTTCAGGGACACAGCTTCTAGAAACAGCAAAGCGCTTTCCAAAAGGCTGGTTTCAAGAGCAACACTTTGCGATATCAAAAGATGCACAACAGCAAAGGTGTAAGCTTCAAATCTAAAAGATCTCAAAGCCATACCCTAATGTATGTTCAAGGATATATGAAAAAAGGAATTATTCATTAACTTCTTCAGCTTGGAACTGCTTCGGGCTATTTTGTTCCTACATCATCTGCAGTTTTCAAAGGAAGGTAGAGCTGGTGGGGGGAAAAAAGAACTTCATATGCACAGCACAAACATATTCATCAGAAACAGACTAACTCCCAAGATGAAAATACGGTACTTGGCTTGCTGCAAAGAAAGGAATACCTTGCGTAATGACAGGCTGCACATGCTTTCTGAGCTTGTGGGTGCTATTTAATAGTAGATGCTTTGTTGCTATAGCAACTGTCATACCCTATGGTATTTATGCTTAGATATGGAACACATATTTTAAGCAGCACCAGACAACATGGCATTCAAGTGTCCAAAATGTATGTTTAAAACATCCCGGTTAAGAAGGAATTAGGTGTATTTCTCTAGTTATTAGAAAACCTCTGTAAGACAACACTTTTGCAACAACAAAACAAATCTTGTCCCTTACAAACAAAATAGAACTACCATGATGATCCAGAAGAGGGGTGGCCAGCAGGGACAGGGAGGTGATTGTCCCTCTCTACTCTGCCCTCGTGAGACCCCACCTGGAGTACTGTGTCCAGATCTGGGGCCCCCAATACAAGAAGGATGTAGAACTGTTGGAGAGGGGTCAGAGGAGCCACAAGGATGATTAGAGGGCTGGAGCAGCTGCCCTACAAAGAGAGGCTGGGGGAGCTGGGCTTGTTCAGCCTGGAGAAGAGAAGGCTGCTGGGGGACCTCACTGCAGCCTGCCAGTCCCTGAAGGGAGCAGAGAAACAGGAGGGGAATCAACTTTTTAAAAGGGCAGATAACGGCAGGACAAGGGGGAATGGTTTAAAGCTGAAGGAGGGAAGGTTTAGGTTGAATATTAGGGGGAAGTTTTTTACAGAGAGAGTGGTGAGGTGCTGGAACAGGCTGCCCAGAGAGATGGTGGATGCCCCATCCCTGGAAGTGTTCAAGGCCAGGTTGGATGGGGCCCTGGGCAACCTTGTGTAGATCCAGGCCTGAGGTTGGTGTCCCTGCCTGTGGCAGGGGGGTTGGCGCTTTATGATCCTCAGGGTCCCTTCCAACCCTTGCCATTCTATGATTCTATGATTATAAGAGGGCTTAGAAACCTTAAAATAAAACCCCAAACAACATTCAGCATTTTAATATCCATCTTTGCTGGTTGCTACTGCATAATCTGGAGACTTTTGCTGTTTGGCACCATGCATGGTGCTTGGCCACTATAGATTTCTACTGCAGTTTTAGAATCTTGCTAGGTACAGCTTAGAACATCTTGACTTCATGTCATCTGGGCTTTGTTCATACCAGAAATGTCTACCACCAACACTAAGCCACATACTGGCTGTTGGGCTCTGCCTGCCAGTGCACTTATGTGTTATTTGTGGTTTCATGGCTGGAATTTCTCAAGCACATTTGTAGCTCCTTTGCTTTTGTAGCTTTGCATGGCACCTGCCTCAGAGGACACTTCCTCTGAATTGGCTGGTAACTGTCAATCTTAACAAAAATACTTCTTTTATTTTGTCATACCCACAAACAAATATTGTAGTATGAGAGCACTCTTTCTTTCAGGCCCTTTCCACCTTAATGATGGTCAGTAACTTCTGCAGCATCTGTAAAGGGTCCTTAACTCCAACGTGATCACTTTAGCCAGGCAAGCTAAAAATCTTTGCAGGCTGGTACAAGCCTAACAGCTTTCATGAGTCCCGTTTCCACTGTATTTCCTGCAGTCAAAACATATTGATACCTTTTCTTACCAATGTATTATCGGTTCCCTAAAGGTACTATCTGGTCTGGATAAACACAGTGGTGCTGGTTTTACTGCATAGGCTTTCTTAGTCCAAACTAGCTCATTTGTTGCTCGTTTCATAGTTCTTGCTATTCTTAATCCCCCATCTCTCCTACTAGATAGATCAGATACCCACAGTCATAAAATCTGAAGCCTGAGCCAGGCAGATCTCTGCCTAGGAAGGGATTTGCTTTGCCACTGTTGTACAGGCAGCCACCTACCCTCACTCCCCTCACCTGCACACTACAGCTCTTCAGTTCTTACCAGCTCAAGCACCTAGCTGAGCCAATACAGCCAACCAACCATTGTCACATTCAGACATGTATTAACTGGTGCATGGACTGTGATGAGTGCTCTGACTATGCTAATCTCATTTTGTAAGCCACTAACATTTGATGCTGGCATCATGATCATCCAAGATCAAGTTACAGTTAGCCCACAGATCCTCAGTCCCTCACTCTGAATGCTTTGGTTTGTTTTACAGGCACCAGATGCTCACTGTTCTTTCCCCACACCCCTCCTACAGGTAGAGCAAAAGCCCTTCCAGGCTGAGTGGTGAAGGAGAAGCTTACCCTTACTGAAGGCTGAGCAGACCTTCCAGCCTCCTTTGGTGGTCCACATGTTGTAACAAAACACTCTTAAATTCAGCGCACTGTGACTGCAACCACATGCAATAAGGTTGTATCCTGTACCTGGCTTAAGGAGCCCAACTGAGCTGCTCCAACAGGCTTACTGCTTAGGGAACAGACACATTTAATTACCCTCAGCCTTTCTTCCATCTGCTCCCGGATGTTTTAGGCTAGCTCTGCTGCAGGAATGTGCTTGTCGGCAGGAGCACACAGGACTGTTTCATTCACCGCCTGTCTCAGAGGTAATCAGAATTTGCCAGGTTGAGCTTAAAGGAAATGGCATGTTACAAGTGGGCCTCCTGCTCTACTCTGGAGCCAAATTAAAAAGACAAACACTTTAATCAAAGTAATTATGAGAGAAACAATACGGACTCATAGCGAGTCCATATTGTATCTGACAGGCAGAAGCAAGCAAGCTCTGTCCCTGTTCTGAACCAGCAGGATGACTGCCAAAACTCTTCCAAACCTCAGGCAGTCGCGCCAGCACAGCACAGAGCTTGAGCTAGCACACCTATTCTCTCAGTAAGACTCGCTAGCCCGCAGCACGGCACCGCACTGACGACAGCTCACAGCTTCCAGCTCAGGGCTGAGTCATGTCTGGTTGGCTCCAAGCACGGGCAGCGCAAGCACACGTTTTCCTGCCTCCGACTGCACAGCCGTACTCTGAACCCGGCTGCATAAACCCCGGGGCCCTGGGACCGGAGACAGCACTGCAAGAGCACGGAGTGGAAAACACTGTCAGCTTGGTGTTGGTATCCAGAGACCATTCCATCCTACCTCTCAGAAACTATTTGTTTCAGAGCTTAAGCAACCTCCCGACTAATTTTCCTAACCTCTTTATCTGAGGGCTTGCAAGCCACCAGTTGTGAAACACTGTGCTAAGCCTCATACAAACACTGAGCAAGTGGCAGTAGTGTAAGAGCCCAATGCTCCCTCCAACAGACCTTTCCACAGGCTGGAAATAGAATCAGTGCAGGGATCCAGTGGAAAGTGAGGAACAACACTCTTCATGCATTCATTTCTGTTTCTTATTCATCTACACAAAGATTATCTGCATAAGTCCTTTAAAACTATTAAACCCTGCTATTATTATAACCATTTGCAATGTGGAAATGTCACAGACTGAGCTTCTTTCTGCAGCTTGAAATTGCACAAATAAACTGGAAATTCCATCTTCTTTGTCTTTTAAAATCACAGTCTCTGCTCTGCTCCCAGCCATTAGGCTCCTGTTAATTTCTGCAGTTTTATAAACACCGTCCAACTCTAAACCAGCCCTCCCATCACTGTCGACGTGCAGAAAGTCTGGCCAGCTCAGCAGGGGCTGAACAGATCCAAGAAAGGAGCAGCAAAGCTCCCGAGGCATCAAGCACAGCCCAGCACAGGCTTGCTCCAGAAGGGAAGGAAGGGCGCTGGGAGGGAGAGGGTGGGTAGTGGCTGCTTTCCAAGGAGCGTGGCACGCAGGTCACACCACCCAGTACCAGCCACCACTGGAGGAAGAAACAGGCCGGGGCTCCTGGCAGAGCAGGCTCTGTGCCGGAGCAAGCAGGCAGCAGGACGGGGAGAGCTGGGGCTGGCTGCCAGCACATCTCCTGCAGCCGCCACCACTCAGCCCCATGGTCAGAGCCCACACACACGCATAGCACTCACAGACCGAACCCAGCCCGTCCTTTACCCATGCCGAGTGCCAGCTAACACTGCCCAGCTGAGGGTAGCAGCTCCACTGGTCTCAGCCCTCTGGCTCTGGGGTGGGGACCCAGCTCAAATAAGCCCAAACATGTGCTAAGGACAGATCCGCACCATGGACTTGCTCAGAGAAGTGGAGGTGATGCCTGCTCCTGTCAACTCAGCCCTCTGCCTCCTGTTTTCACAGAAAAAAGGGCATCCCATTCACCCCTCTCCAGCGATCACACTTGTATGAAGGCCACCAGCACGTGACATTTTCTCTGTCACCTGTGTTAGTCATTTCAGCAGCAAGCAGGTTGCTCTGCAGTGTCTCACATCATCAGCTAGAAGCTTTGAATACATAACCTGATTCACCTTTTAAGTGTCCCACCATGTCTGACCAGTAATTCCCATACACACACCTTTTTTTTGGGGGGGTATGCAGTTCTTCATTTCCAATAACCCCTACCAGCTTGCTGTGCAGATGTTTCCTTCCAGTTCTGCTCTATGCTTTCTCTAGAACTTCAGCTTCAGCATCAGTTCCGCTTTTGCTTGCAGACTATTTTAGCTGCAAAGTTTTCATGGGCTGGGAAAGCTTTAACAATATATAAATATCTGTTTAGGAAATTACCATGTTTTCACCTCTCTTTTTAACTCTGGTGTTAAAACTTCATTTACCGAAACCAGTAGGGAGATGAAAAACTTTACAATTTGATCAATCTCATTATCACACTGCAGTTACAATTCAATTCAATTTTTTATAATGCTTCTTCAGTCCAGCCAGAGATTGTTTGCTTTCTAGTAAATACTTTGGGCTGTATTGTTTCACATAGGCCTGGTCCAGATTTTCCCATTATGACTTTCAACTTTTGTTTCTCACATACGTGAGATATGAGTTGTTTTCTCCTGAGACTAATCAAAGCTTGTCATACCTAGATGAGACATAGAGAATTTCTCAGCTTTTCAAAGAAAGAGTGCTGAGAACCTTTCAAAACTTTTCTTTCGGTGGTTTTATCAGAAACGGAGGTGATGTAGTTCTAAGCCATCAGACATCCTCTTGTTTCACTGGAGTATTTACTGGGGGAAAAGAACCCCACAAACAGAAATGTCAGAACCTTCCCATTGTAGCAAAAAGGAAAAGAAAGGAGACTTCTGTTATGACTAGAAGATGATGTTATCACCAGAAAGAGCAATACAAATGACCCCTTCTAGCAGTGATCTTGCAGGTTATAGCACCCATACAGCCTCAGAAAGCAAGTCCAGAGAAGCTCAAAGGCTCTGGCAGGATTTACTGTGGGATTACCCATTTGAATTCTTTGCGGCAAACCTAGAAGGAGCCAATGTCAAGCTGAAGAGAGCATGAGAACATCTCTTTGTGGTATTGTTCTTTCAAAGTTTTGCCTCGTATTTTTGCGCTGCGATGCCATGAGTGTGGTGCAAGAAACTGTAAAAAAACACACCCCAAAACAACAAAAACCAAGGGGAAATGCTGCCCTTTGTAACCTGTCTTGTCCAAAAGCAGAGAGAGCTGTTCTACGGAAACCTCACTCCCTCCTCCTCTCTTATATCAAACAACAGCTCGATCATTTCACAGGCTCCTACCGAACCTCAGCCCAGGCTCGGCTGACACCTCCCCCCGCTGCCTTACCCCCCCCTCGCTTCTCCCCTCCCGGCCCCTGCCCGCGCCGCGGGTTGGCAGCAGCTGCTGCTGTGTCTCCCCAGCTCATTCCCGGCAGCCGCAGGCAGGACAAGCCCGGCTCCCCCCTCCCTCCCTCCCTCCCTCCCCTGTGGAGACAGCCGGCACGTAGCTGCAAGACCGGGAAAGCCACGGCGGAGCGCTCGGCCAGCCTAAGTGCTTGCAGATGTGCAGCAGCCCCGAGCTGGAAAGGCGGAGCAGCGTTAAAACTGCTTTAACAGAGCAACGTTAAAAGCCTTCAGGGCTTTGGGCTTCTCCCGGGGTTTTTTGGGGTTGGTTTTTCTGTCGGCAGGGCGGTTGGAACTTCTGGGACAGCGGCTTCTGAGGGGTGCGAGCCTGCACTCCATCCCCTCGGCCCAAGGAAGCAGCTTCCGAGGCCAGTGACTCCGAGACCAGCAGGCAAGGCCCAAACAGGAAATGCCACAAGCCTTGCTAATGGAGTCATGAGGCTTGGCACCCCCGCGGGGCGGCAGCACCGGGGACGGCAGAAAGGCTGTGAGGGCGGGCCAGCAGCGGTTGGCGCAGAGGCCTTCCCGGCCCTGAGGGAAGGGGCGCCCGATGGCAAAAAGCGGCCAGGCCCAGGGCGGCTGCTGCCCTCCTTGAGGCTCCCTGGGCGCCCCACGAGCTGTAGCAGGGCCAGGCCCGAACCTGTTCCCGCCGGAGCCGGTGGCCCAGAGCCCAGACACACCACGGCGCCTCGGCGGCCGTTTGAAATCGGGGCTCCGCCCCGCCTCAGTGTCCCGCCAGCCTCTCACGGCCGAGGGGGAGGGCTCGGGCGCCATGGCAACCCCGCAG